>JAPUBQ010000033.1:1327242-2654484 GCA_035578125.1 Mellilla xanthometata | reverse complement strand
GCCGTTTTACTATATATATTTTTTAATACTAGAGCCTTTTGGGCCACGTAATTTTTTTTGTATTGTTTTAAATGTATTGTTTTTCTTTGTGTCACAAAATAAATAATAATAATAATATATATAATAAATAAAAATTGTTTATGCAAAAGAATAGTTACATTTTATACAAAATTTATGTTATAAATTTAATAAAAGTCTTATTTTAGTGTTAGTTTTAGCTAAATTTTGCATGTTTGGAGGCTCTAGCTTTCTCAGTAGGATATATGAATGTTTCTTTCTTTCATTTCACATACAGTGGATTAGTTCTATGCTAAGCCAATTCTAGTTTGAATTAAGATTGCTAAGACAACTGATATACCATATACTTACATACATAAATACTTTTTATCGATACATAATATTTAACACCCAGACCGATAGCCAACAAATTTAATTCAGCACAAAGATGTTGGCCGTGCCAGGAATCGAACCCGAACTTTCTGATTGGCATTCCGGCATGGTAACCATTATGCCAATGAGGTAAGTACCTAACGACCTATCCAAACACCGTCTATATATATTCGCTAACTTTTTTCAGTTTTAAGCACATTTTTAGTATTATCAAGATGTATATTGTTAGTATTTGAATTATTCTTTTGAATATGTACAGGTTTGAACACTTACTATATGGTACATTTATAATGTAACTGTTTTGTATATCTTTTTGGTGCAAATAAATGATTTATTACTTATTTATTTATTGATAGTTGCTTAGCTTCGATGATCGTGTCAGATGACTGTCCTTAGTATTGGCTATCCTTTGACCTCAACTTGCCTTATTTTGAGCAGCGCTGTAGCCTTTGTTCTAGCCTGCTTACCTAGAAGGAACCTATTCACTCTTGATTTGAAAATCAGGATGGTACTTCTCAGGAAACAAAGCCTCAGACTATTTACAGAATATCCTTTTACCTGACCTAATATAAAAAGGTAAAAGGTACATTTTCTACCGAATGTAACTTATGTAAATCTAACGTCGGGGTAAGCTAAAGTCTAGGCTGAATCGGCTCGAGAAAAATTGAGACTTTTATCTAATTTTGGTTGGAAAACTTTATATTTAGACTAACACAGATGGGATTTATTTAGTTTTGTTTTATTTATTCATGGCAACGCTTCTATTTTGAGATATATAATATTATTTTTAACAATAAATGGGCTTTGCTTGATCACAATTCACCTGATAGCAAGCGATTATGATCTTAGGTAGAGCGCGCTTACCCAAAAAAACCCGGTTCACTCTTGCTTTGAAAACCGTCAGATTGTAGCTTTCAGGGTAATATTAATTTTTATATTTTATTTTTAAATATTTTTCATTCTATTCCATACCAGCTGGTTCCCACGTTAATCCTGGATAAGTAGGCTTATTGTTATTCAGTCTATCTAATCATAACCTAATCTTCAAACAAAATTTCATCATAATCAGTCCAGCTGTTTGAGAGTAAAGAAGTAAGTGTAAGAGTGTGTGTGTAAAACATACACTTACATACTAACTTTTCATTTAATTAATATAAATATGCAATAGTTTGTTTGTATAGATTGTGATTGTTCTGTGAAAAGAAATGTGAGAAGTTTTGTGATTGTGCTTATAGATATAGATTCCCATTTTGAAAAACATAGATAGATACATTACCTATTGAGCAGATAATCTCGTAGGTACAAATCAATATAAATATAGCAACACTTAATAATTTTACATCGTGCCTCAGACGGCCATCCTATATCTCTAAAACCGATCTCTTCCAGGCAGGTAACCTGTGGATGGAAGGGAGTTGAAAAGACAAAAAACGGGGGAAAATCTAGGTTATATAAGATTATTTTTTTCAAACAAATATTCCAAATTAATCATAATAATTTAACATCTTGAAAATAGGGAAAAAACATAAATGATATAATATATTTTTCTAAAGTAACAATCCAAATTAATCATAATTTAACATGTTGAAAAGAGGGAAAAAACATAGATGATATAATAATATTTTTTTCAAATTCAATTCAAATAATTTATTTAGCAAAACACTGGTAATACATAATAATAGAAAAATAATGTTACAAAAATAAATCTCACCGTGTTTTATTAAGGCATTAAGGCATGCAAAAATAATTATTACCTAATTATTATTTTTAACAAACACTCCAAAATAAGTGATTATTTTATTTAACATGTTTATTCGTGTCTTTTATATAATCTCAAGATCTATTTTGCCACATGGCAACAACAAACGCTTTGTTTATTCTACACAAGAAAAAACTTATTATCTTATTTGCTTTATAAGACAAATAAGATAAGAACTACAACACTTAAGCAAAGAGGCTTTTGCGGGAAACTGCGAGCGACGATCAAAAATGCTTTCAGGGCAAATTGCCTAAACGCCGAGTGAGAATCCTAAACCACGCTCTCAATCTATACAGGGTTATGTTCAATAGCATAGAATTTATATAGAATGTTGTAAAATGTTCACGTAAGGCATCTTAATATTTTCGCGTAGAAAACGGTCACACTTACTTATTATTAAAAGTAGGAATGAGTCCAACAGTTTCGCCCCTGAAGATGGTGCTCAGAAAACACCGAAACTGTTGGACTCATTCCAACTTTTAATAAAATGGAACTGGGGACCTTCTGATTGAGAGGCAGGCGTTTTTACCACCGAGCTACACTCAATTTTATGTTCAATACAAATGTACTAACTGACCCAGCGAACGTTGTTTTGCCTTAAAAAATAGATAGTAGCCGATTCTCAGACCTACAGAATCGATCTAGCCGTTTCGGAGGAGTACGGTAACTAACATTGTGACGTGGAATTTTTTTATATAAGAAGATATATCTTCCTAATGATCAATAAAATAAAATCAAATGGCTAAGACAGCGATGACTAAACTCACTAGGATTTGGAAAGACCGCAATATATCCCGTAAAACTAAAGTGAGGCTAGTGCGTACGTTGGTGTTCTCCATTTTCTTTTACGGTGCCGAATCCTGGACGATAAGAAAGAAGGAAAGAGCCAAGATTGACGCTTTTGAGATGTGGTGTTGGAGGCGAATGTTGCGAATTCCATGGACTGCGTTCCGCACCAATGTGTCTATTCTTGGTGAGCTCCAAATAACCACAAGGCTTTCCACTCTCTGCTACCAACGAATTCTCGGATATTTTGGACATGTCGCTCGAAGAAACCCTGATTGCCTCGAGAAGCTCGTGGTAGTTGGCCAAGTTGACGGAAAAAGAGCACGAGGTCGCTCTCTTACCCGCTGGTCAGACCTCGTAAAGACGCTCACTGGCCTACCTATTGCCGAAGCTTTTAAGACCGCCGAGGACAGGAAACAGTGGAAGACCATCGTTAACCGAGTGATCGACACTCCGTATTAGACACGACCTTCAGTAATGAAGCTACGACTAAGAAGAAGATCTTACTAATAATACAAATGCAAAAGTTTATATGTAAGTGTGTTTGTTTGTTACTTTTTGCGCTCGAACGGTTGAACTAAATTTGATGAACTTGTTATGTAGATAGCGTTGCCCCTGTATATAGGCTACTTTTATCTGGGTTACCGGAAACAGTTCTGTATGAAGCTAACCAGCCATGTGTGAAAAAAAAAATTATAGTATTTTTTTTTACACATTCACACACGGCTGGTTAGCCCCATACTGAACCATTTCTAGCTCGTATTATGGTTGCTAACACAACTGATATACTACGTATACATACATACATATTATATATAAATACATATTTAACACCCAGACCCAAAGCCAACAAATTTAGTTAAGCACAAAGAGGTTGACCAGGCTGGAAATCGAACCCGGAACCTTCTGATTAGCAGACCGGCATGGTAACCTTTACGCCAACGAGGTCGTCAATAGATAACCCTGTAGAGTGCGTAAATCACTAAAACCCAGATCCTATACTAAGCATTGCACATGAAACATAACAATCTTTATTAATATAAAAGAAAGCACTTTGTGAAACAAATTTTCTTTACGCATTCTTGTCACCCCCATTTTTTTGCTAAAACACTCATATTTTGAACGTTAAGGCTCTTGTGAATAAGGGTTAATATTGATTGTATTATTTTTCTCACCCCGTATCGTAGGGTATACCTTGCGCAGGTGTTTCAAAGTTTATGAAATGATATTCACGATAAAACGGTGTAAACGTACAGAGTTGACATACGTAATGGTATCTATAGATTGTACTTTTTTTTGTAATAGTACCTATATTTCTTCTGATAAAGCATTTTACAAAATTTTTGTTTTAACTATCCATTGTAAATAATTATCACTTTATTATTCTTAAGTTATGTTTAATTTTATTTTTATCGTGACTACTAGTTTTTTGTTGTTGTTGTATAATAAAATTGTAATATATATCATAACAAAAACGACAATTTCCTCTGAAGATACAAATGCAATTTTAAGTACCATTTTTTACTGTACCATTATAATAATCATAATAAATTCTATTTGGAGTAAAATCAATGTTTCCAAATAGTTCGATCAGTCAGTATAACAATTTGAAATAAAAAAAACATCCAAACAGTCCGACTATCGAACTACTGGTAGATAATGGTGCAGCAATAATAATATCTCTTTATTGCAGAAACATTATAAAAAAGCAAGTGTGGCTTAAAAAGCGAGTGTGGCTCGGTGGTAATAACGTCTGCTTTTCAATCAGGTGGCCCCTGGTTCGATCCCGGCCCTACACCTATGACTTGTTTTTCAAGCTATGTGTGGATTTGCACTCACTTTACGGTGAAGGAAAACATCGTGAGGAAACCGGCATGTTTGGGGACCACAACACCCGAAGACGTAAGTCATCCGCCAACCCGCAATTGGCCAGCGTGGTAGATTATGGCCTATATCTCTGTCCTCGTGAGAGAAGGCCCCGAGTCTCAGCAGTGGGAACGTATGGTGGGCTGCTTATGCAGAAACATTTGTTCCATAGTGTGCATAATTAATGATCAAAAGAACTAATTTAAGAAAAGTTAGATCAGAATTATACGAATAGCTTCATTCGAGGCGTCAAAGGTTTACGTTTTTTTTCCACTACGTAAAACAATACCTAAATCTCTTAATCTAACATTGACATTAGAGTTTCTTTTTGAATCGAGTTTCTCGAAACCTTACACAAAAAATACTCGTAGTTTCAGTATAAATTCTCCAATACTAGGAGTGCCTATAAAACCCTTTCCAGAAAGCTCAGTAATCTTTATCAAAAAGGTACCTTACCTATGAAACCTGACTTACTTGGGCAGTAAATACTATCGCCGGCAGCACCGCCAGATCCTGCCCCACTAATGTTTGCCCCCGGGGGCAATAAGCTGAATAAAATAACACTACATTTGTGACACAGCTCTCTAAGACCGTTGACGGATTCAGGCTTAAAAAGGGGGGCTAAAATTATTGTGTAAATTTTTTGCCCCAATGACGTGTGAATTCAGAAAAGGGTCAAGGTTTTAATTTGGTAAGTATCTACAATAAAATTAATAAAAATAGTTAATTCTTCTTCTTTTACGTATGATCTAAGTTTCCAAGCTCGATGTCGATAGTTTTCAACCCGATGACCTCTGACTTTGCAATACGACTATTTGAACTAAGACTACAATTTAACGTGCCGGGAATAAAAATTTAAAGAGCTATCCAACCCGTGTTAGTGTTCAGAAAAAAATGCCATTAATTGAATGTCAGTCTTGTGCATGGTAACCCATCCAAAGACTATCCGCATCGACCGTTGCTTAACCTCGGTATACCGTCGGATCTCTTTAATTAGCCGATAGATAGGATAACTGGTAGGGCATTTTCTAATTCTTGCCTGGCTAGCACCTAATCTCATGTTGAACAATCTGTCGCCAAGGATCTAACAGTGTGTTCCAGTGACCTCCTTGAGAGCTAGTCATTACAGACTAGGCATGCTCCAATTTAGGCCAGAGTGTTACATGTAACGTGTGGTTACATGCTCTGTTGGGCCCAACTGCCTAGCAGTAGAGTGTAAAAAAAAAACTTTAACATTATACTGTAAGTAGGTACTACAATGACTGCAACTAAAAAGTAAAAAAAAATATATTTTAATTACTTTAAAGTAAAATTTTAAATTTAGCTATTTTTTAACTACCAAAATTAAGAAAGGAGCTCTATTAAATTTCATTTTAGTATTCAAGTAGAGTAAAATTGAATATAAGTTGAATACTAGAATATAATTGAATATAAATTAAATACTGGAATAAAATTGAATATGAGTTTAATACTAAAATAAAATTACATCATCTGTTTCGGTTTAAATAGTCGGTGCTAGACGAAAACGGCAGTTTAATTTAATAATATTTTAGGATTAACTTGTCCATCTTGACAGGTCATATTAAAACTCCGTAATCGCAATTGAATTGTGGTCAAGCGCTGACCTAATCGGAGTAAAAAAAAAATTACTCGAATTACAGTACAATACGGAACGCTACGTGCGTCAGTTTCACTCGCACTCTGGTATTTTTTTCTTGCCCCCTTTCTAAGTGTCCTTAATCCGTCCCCCCTCGCAAGTGTCGGACACCTGCGCCAGTAGGTCGCGGTCACCGAGACGCTAGGATTGAAAACTTCAACTTTTATATCAGCTCTGTTAGTGTTTTAGTGGCTCTGTTACTACTTTTGTGGCTGTAACAATTACGACTTGTAATTTTAGGTATCTGTGGCATGAAATAATCTTATAATGGTACGTTTACACGCTTGCCAAGCCTTGGCAAGGATCGACAATCGCAAGCATGTAAATGGGGCGTTTAGCTTGGCTTGCGTGGGCTTGTGCCTGCTTGCTTCCGATCCAGTAGAGTGTCGGATTTTTACGCAGATCAAAGGGCGTTTGCTTGGATGTATATTGCAGACTGACGTATTCACAAGCGTATAAACGCCTTTCAAACGATTTGTGGAGGACTGTTTGGAGTTTGCCAAGGATTGGCAAGCGTGTAAACGTACCATGAGAGTGGTTGCTGCGCTATGTAAGAAAAGATGGCGGATTAGTCGAACATGCGACCGCCTCTCGTCATGGGTTCGATACCCATCAATGAGCTAGAGCATTCGATGAAGAAAAAAACGTGATGAAACTGTAGATTAGTCGTATTTTTTTATACCCTTCTGGTAATTTTAGGGTTGTTGCTAACAAAATCTGTCGCCAAGTATGTTCCGGACACTTTGCTGGCGTTGCAAGCTCGGTCTATTTTAGGGTTCCGTACCTAAAAGGTAAAAACGGGACCCTATTACTAAGCCTCCGCTGTCTGTCTGTCTCCAGGCTGTATCTCAGAAACTGTAATAGCTAAAAAGCTCAAACGGTCACAAGATATATATTTCCCATGCCATTATAACAACAAATACTAAACTTAAAAAAAATAATTAAGGAGGGTCCCATACAATAAACGTGTTTTTCCTATTATTGTATCAATAACGGTAGGTGCTAGACACTTAAAATTTCACGAATATTGGCTATCAAATCAGATTATAAAATTGAAATAAAATAAATATTTAAGGGGACTCCCGTACAACAATGGTATGGAACCCTTAATGCACGAGCTTTACTCGCACTAGGCCAATTATTTAAGTTATAAATAAATGAAAAGATTATTGACAATAATAATAATACTATTTACATTGTCACAAAAAAATTTTAGTTTTTTTTTTTGGTGTAAACAAAATCTGTCCTCTCCCAAGAAGAGAGCAATAAAAATGCAGACCTCACATAACCTTCCAAAGTAGCAGCTGCTCTAAAATGTATTGTAAATAAAACCCAATGTTATACTAGCGGACACCCGTCTCCAGTTACATACAAATTCAATTTCGAAATTGCATCTGTCAACTCTACTCTCAGAGTTGCATCGAGTAAGAAAATGAAAATAAAATTGTTGTTTTCTTTCTAGTACATTCACTTGGAATAAACTTTGAATGCAATGGAACACTCTTCTTCTTCGCAATTTAGAACTGGTCGATTTTAATAATATTTGGTAGAATGATTCAACTGGGCTGGGGACACTTGCGGCAGCAAATTTCTCTCGCGATTCAGCGAGGAAATGCTGCCAGCCTAATGGGTACGTTTTGGCGTAGTCTTTATAGGATATAAGACTTAATTTTATTTCATTTCATTATTTTTTAGATATGACCATAATAAATTCGATTAGTAAATAAATAACTTAATAAATGCATTCCAAAAAACGATTAAATACTACATAGTCTTTAAAAGATTTTGTAAATAAGAATTAAAATATGTGTACTTAGTTTATTAAAATAGTGAAACTATTCAGTGTTTATTACATGCCTCGATAAATAATTATTGTATAACTATATCTTATCTAAAAAATCAGTGCCATTGGCAAAAATACCCAAAAAGCCAGCCGAGTTGCGTCTCTGTATAGCGACACTAAGAAAGTAGAGAGGTATTAAATTGATATCTTGAGAACATAGATAGAAGTCTCAAAGTTTCGGAAACTAGGTCATATTTCACACACGGCTGGTTAACCCCATACTGAACCATTTCTAGTTCGTATTATGGTTGCTAACACAGCTGATATACTACATATACATACATACATATTTTATATTGATACATATTTAACACCCAGACCCACAGCCAACAAATTTAGTTAAGCACAAAGATGTTGACCGGGCCGGGAATCGAACCCGGAACCTTCTTATTGGCAGTCCGGCATGGTAACCATTACGCTAACGAGGTCGTCAAATTACGAACTATGTTCCAAAAAATATTTCTTTCTGAGGTCAACTATTCAGAGAATGGTATACTAAAAGTTTCCAGCGCATATTTAATCCAGAATTAAAAGTACTACTACTTTTTAGTAAACCAGTCGTTTTTCAAACCATCACATTTAATTTTCTTCTCCTTCTTCTTCGTATGAGCTAAGTGGCCAAGCTCTGGTGTCGAGAGTTTTCAAGCCGCCCGAAGGCCTCCGACTTGGCTTAACGACTGCTTGTACTAAGTCTAACAGCCGAGACCTATAATTTAACGTGTCATCCGATCCACGGTAGCGCCCAGATAAACATGCCTCTTCCTAAAAGACAGTCTTGTGTATGTGAACCCGTAAAAAGATCCGCGACGATCGTTACTTAACTTCGATGATCGCGTCAGATCACCTTAGTTTGCCAAGTTAACGTGTCATCCGATTCACGGTAGCACCCAGATAAACATGCCTCTTCTCAAAGACAGTCTCGTGCATGGTATCCCATAAAAAGATCCGCAACGATCGTTGCTTAACTTCGATGATCGCGTCAGATCACCCTAGTTTGCCGAGCTACAGGCGCTACATTTAAATACAATGTAAACTAGAAACAAACAAAATCCGTCGCCAAAACTCATAAACAAGATTTATTGTTTGAGTTTAAATCGTAAAGTTTGGAAAGTTAGCCTCTACTCGGAAACCGATGGTTGCTGTCGGATGGGTTTGAATCAAAGCCAAGAATTACTTGTATTGATACATTGTTTGTTAAAAGAACATTGTAGAATATACCAAAGGCAAGGAAAAGGGCAAAATCTTATAATTACAGTAATTTTTATTATGTTTCTCTTTGCAACTTAGATTATTTTATAGCGCGTGCAAAGCCGGGAAGATCTACTAGTGCTAAATAAAATGGTTTAGATATAATATAACCCTACCGATGGGGCTCCGTGTTTTGCTAGTTAAAAGATATATGTTATGGTTGAAAAAGAAACTATGAAAGCTTTAGTCCATTGAAATGTTACATTTTTTAGGCCTTACCTAGCGTTTTTTAGGGGACGCAATTTTATTTATAGTTTTACCTCTAAAAGTTACTGAACCAAAGTTATAGAGAATTTAATTTGCAACAAAAAACGTTAACAATTTTTTTTATCAGATAAATAGTTTAAGAGATATATCGTAAGAACCG
The DNA here is from genome assembly GCA_035578125.1 of Mellilla xanthometata. Classification (NCBI taxonomy): domain Eukaryota; kingdom Metazoa; phylum Arthropoda; class Insecta; order Lepidoptera; family Geometridae; genus Mellilla; species Mellilla xanthometata. Next base: position 2,644,568 of record JAPUBQ010000033.1, on the reverse strand, counting down.
TTTCTACCCCTATTTTCAAGATGGCGGCCGTGGGACAAGGGTGACGACCCCACAAACTTGATTTTAGCTTTACACTTACCTCCCTCCCCCTACACATCAAAAAAATAAAATTGCGTCCTCTAAGAAACGCAATCCCAAATGTAACTTTTCAATGGACTACTTGTAAAATCTTTAAAATGATATATAATAAATAATAATAATAAATAAATATTAGGACACATTCACACACGGCTGGTTAGTCCCATACTGAACCATTTCTAGCTCGTATTATGGTTGCTAACACAACTGATATAATACATATAATACATACATACATATTATATAAATATATATTTAACACCCAGACCCACAGCCAACAAATTTAGTTAAGCACAAAGATGTTGACCGGGCCGGGAATCGAACCCGGAACCTTCTGATTAGCAGACCGGCATGGTAACCTTTACGCTAACGAGGTCGTCAATATGCACCTTTATTATTTAGACAGAACCACTTAGACTAATAAAATATCTGTACTCAACACATCGATGCTAAAAACTCACACCTTTCCACGTTCCATACTACTTACCTCAGATCCAGTGACTAGCGCCAGTAGGTCGGCCCAGCTACTCGCTCCAGTCACTCGCTCCAGTAGTTATCTCACCCGTGGGGGTCGTACTATCTCAAACGGTTATGATGAATGGGGAAGCTACCTCTTGTGGGAAATTTCAATTTTATTTCGGCTAAGTGAATCGTTTGGGGGTAGTTTTCTTTTGGAAATTGCTGGCGGAAATAGGTTAATCTTAATTTTTGGGGTTGTGTTGGTATTTAATAAAGTACAATAGATGTAGAATACATAAAATTTAAAAAAAAGTAGGGCCGTAGGGTTTCTAAGTGTGCAAAATGGAATTATTAATATGGACGACCTCGTTGGCGTAAAGATTACCATGCCGGACTGCCATTGAGAAGGTTCCGGGTTCGATTCCCAGCCAAGCCAACATTTCTGTGCTTAACTAAATTTGTTGGCTGTGGGTCTGAGTGTTAAATATGTATCTATATAAAATATATAAGTATGTATATGAAGTATATCAGTTATGTTAGCTATCATAATACGAACTAGATATGGTTCAGTATGGGGTTAACTATCCGTGTGTGAAATGTGTCCTAATATTTTTTTTATTGGTTTATTTTGTGTGAAAACCAGTTGGCGTTTTTTTTTTTTAGTAACGAAAACTTTGAATTTTGATTCCTTGTTTTCGCTCTGCGGTCTTTGTACCATTGATGTTCACCTAATATGTACCTGTCAATGACAACTCTGGATGGGTTTGGGACGATGGCAATTCTATGTTTCCAAACCCATCCAAAGACTCTCCGCATCGACCGTTGCTTAACCTCGATGATCGCGTCTGATCACCTTAATTATCCGAGCTATAGGCGGGCAATGATACCAAATAAATAATAATTAGACAAGTTATAGAATACGTTGTTGTATGGGAGTCTCATTTATTTAATTTATATTTTATTTCATTATTTATTTCAAAGTGTAATTTGGATACATTTATACATATGTTTTATGAAAATTTTAAGTGTCTACCGTTACCCAAGAAATATGGGACGGGTACATATAATATATTAATATATTAAAGTAAATGGGGATAATAAATAAAATAAAGACCATTCATATTTTTTTTTGTATATTTAGTAAGTATTATTTACTAAAGCACCACGAGAAAAACATGACTTGTGAAAATGTTAGCTTTATAGCTATCACGTTTTTTTGAGATACATCTTGGCGATAGACAGACAGCGAAGCCTTACTAATAGGGTACTGTTTTTACCCTTCATCGTCATCATCATTATCAGCCCGTAGTCGCCCACTGCTAAGCATAGGCCTCTCTTCTTGTACGCCAGTCATCTCGGTGTTGCGCTGCTCTCATCCATGTTCTGCCTGTGATGTTACGGATGTCGTCGACCCAGCGTGTTAATGATCGACCGAGGCTTCTTTTACCCCTAGGTCCTCCTCCTCTAGTCGGTAGCTCAGTGCTGAGCATCGTGATGACCCCGACCCGCCACCTTATGGACAATGTGTCGCCAGTTATGTCGATCCGCGGCTTCATGGATGGCTACACTTGCTTTCGAGCCAGTGTGTTCAGCCACCTGATCGGACCATCTTGTTGGGCTTCCACCTCTGGATCTCTTGTTCCCACCATTTTGCCAGTGACAATGAGCTTCTCCAGATTGTCCGCTGGTTTCCGTGCCATATGCCCGAAGTATTAAATAAAATAAATAAATAAATATTAGGACACATTCACACACGGCTGGTTAGCCCCATACTGAACCATTTCTAGCTCGTATTATGGTTGCTAACACAACTGATATACTACATATACATACATATTATATAAATACATATTTAACACCCAGACCCACAGCCAACAAATTTAGTTAAGCACAAAGATGTTGACCGGGCCGGGAATCGAACCCGGAACCTTCTGATTAGCAGACCAGCATGGTAACCTTTACGCTAACGAGGTCGTCAATTATATATATTGCAGCACTTGTCAATTCTTCAGGCATACCGAGGACATGCGTTGTTTGACATGGAGCTCATTGAGGATGGACTCGTTCGTTCGAAATGCTGTCCACGGGATGCGCAACATACGCCGCCAGCACCACATTACCCCTAGGTACGGAACCCTAAAAAGACAGCAGAATACCTAAACAATATGAGGTACCTGCATAGCAGAGGGGCGTGTAAACATGCGGGGAGACAGGTTCACTCATAACTTGCGGGATGCGGGCAGCGGGGAGCGGGGTACAAACTATAAGATTAGAGCGGTTTTACCAAAACATGTTGAAAACTAGCATTTATATTTTTACACAAAATGTATTGTTAATACTCTCTATTTACAATATCCATTTCATACATCGTTCATTAAATTTAAAAGGGCCACATAACGAAATATACTAATTTTACAAGAGAAGAAAATTTTTTTAAAGAGATTTTTTGTTTAATTTTTTCATATTGACTATGAATATATCAAAAGTTGTGTTTTTCTCTCTGGTATCTATGTGTTTATAAAAACTTTGGCGTCTTATGGCTTCTTCGCACTGAACTTAGCAACCAAACCGTCAAACTTCAAAAAGGCGGTAATGCGTTTTCTACGGTTATTTGAACGATAATGCTGGCTGTTTTTAAATGAAACTATAAATATAAGTTATTTTTAATGCATTTTTGCTATAAAACGATTTTTGTTTTTTTTTTGTGGTCCTTTTGCATTTAATGAGCGACACATTTTCGGCATAAATGTAGTGTAGGATGCCATACAACCAAGTGGAACAATGACCTGAAGAAGGAAGCGGGTAGTGGACGGCGAAAAAATGCACAGGATAGGCCTATGTCCAGCAGGCTGATTATGATGATAACAATTATATTCAAAAAGAAAAATATTTTGTGTTCCACACTTTATAAAACTATTTCAGTATATGCTGTTTCCCTGCTGCTTGATTTATTTTTATCTCGCTCCCTCTCATCACTTAGCCCATTGGCGAGAGCGGAAGAAACTAATTCCTTGGCAGGGCCGGAACTTTATTCGTTAAACTTGTACAGACGTCAGCACACAGACTAGTTTTGTTACTCTACTCTACCTGTCTTACTATGTATTGTATCCTTCCTGTCTTGCTTGTATTATTAAAACTATTGTAACTCAATTCCATTATGTATTGTAAATTGACTGAATATAAAAATATATCTCTTTGAATATTACTTAACTTATTTGCCTGGAAGAGATCGTTTTTAGCGATAAGGTCGCCAATTAAGGCACTAGTTTTTACCTTACCTTTTTTTGTATCTGTAATTATTTTTTAGTATGTGTCTATCTATCTATCTACTTAATAAAAGATTTATAGGTTTTAGAATACAAGTATTTTTTTCGAAAAGGTATCAATGTTAAAATGGATGTTTTACAAATTCATTTTTTAAAATTAATGAATTTATTTATATTTTTAATTTACTTTATAAGACACTTGTGAAACGTCAAAATTTTAATTACACAAGTATATAGTTGTTTTTAGGGTTCCGTACCTAAAAGGTAAAAAACGGGACCCTAGTACTAAGACTCCGCTGTCTGTCTGTCTCCTGGCTGTATTTCAGAAACCGTAATAGCTAGAAAGCTGAAACTTTCACAAGATATGTATTTCCCGTGTCGCTATAACAAAAACTACTAAAAATAAAATAATAAAACGTTAAGGGGGGTCCCCGAACTATAAACGTGTATTTTTTCGTATTTCTTTGCGCCAGAGTGACGCTAACTCTTTCGGTTACGCGGTGTGTCCAATGCCTAGCCGTTAAGGGTCCAGAATAACGATATGATTTTTTTTTATGATAGATAGGCAAGCGCTTGATCTAAACTCACCTGATGTTAAGTGATGTTGCGATCTAGGGTGGAGCGCGCTTGCCTATAAGAAACCGATTCACTCTCGCCTTGAAGACAGTGAGGTATAGTTCAGAGGGAACAGGGATTCCGGCAAAGAGTTCCACAGTTTAATGGTCCGCACAATATATGAGGAAGCGAAACGCTTCGTGCGGATTTTTAGAACTTCAACTGATACAAATACAAATACAAATCATTTATTGATAACACCAAAGTTACAAGTCAAATAATATGATATCATTACAAAAGTATATGATATGTATCCATGTCAATTTTCAATTATATTCTAGTACTATAATATCATTACAATAGTATATGATATTGATCATAATATCAATTTTCACTACTAATTCTAGTATCTAATATAATATCAATATACTTAAATATATGTATAGCGGTGTCTCCTAGCAGTCTCCCTGCTCGTCCGATAGTAGAAATGGGGCCGGAGGAATTAGCTGATGCAATTCAGACGCGCACTGAAGAGCCAAATTGACTGATAAATCAATTTCCTTACCTACATTGTAACAAAGAACGTAAAGTAACGTAAATTCCCGCTCCATTCCTGAACACGTAGTAACGCCGCTACGGCGCTAAAAGCAAACGCTCGTTACGCTGTATTAACGGAATTTAAGTGACGTGGTAAGGGGAGGTTTTATTTTCTGTTTGTGGTTCCGTATGTTTTCTTTTCACGCGGAACCACGGACCGTAAATTAATATTAAAGATAACATTTTTTTAATATGATAGAAAGTGAAGGTCGTTTTTGACTGAGAATAGAATTGAAATATCTTATTAATAATTAATCTCCATCTTTCTTATTAATAAATTGATATAATCTCTATAATAATCTGGTCCCTCTCATATTATAAAGAGGAAAAGTTTGTTTGTTTTATAGCCCGTAGCGTCAAGGCTTTTCATATGATACTCATATTAGGGAAGTTGTGAAAAATGTGTGATAAGTGAAATAACCTATTGAGTCAGGCGTTAATTAATTTAATTTGGTTTCAGGTCACAGCGTAATACACTAAATATTTATTTTTTAGTCTATCTGCTAAGTGAAATTTCTGTCAACCCCAGTGATCCCCAAAACAAGGGTTGTCAAATTCTTTATTAGCCCCAGTAACTTTGTGCATAACTTCTTTTTTACAACCCTTAAAATAAAGGATCTACTGGGCAGCTCCACTGACTAGGGTGATTATATAAACGAAGTTAAGCCACATTTGGTTCGGATACTTTTCGGATGGGTGTGCAGAAGTTTTATTAAAACTGAAACAAACATAGAACATAAAATTCTCTTCCTGAGTCTCTTTTTCCCGAGAAGTACAATTTGGGGGTATTCAAATCTAGAGTAAATAAGTTTCTTCCAGGCAAACGTGATACATGTTAGACCATAGTCAAGCTTAACATCAGGCTAGCTGCGGTCTAACGTAAGCCTATTCATCATAAAAAAACTGCAGATATTTCTTTTATTAAGCAACGTTCGATGCGAACAGTCTTAGGACTTACGACCATGCACTGTCGTTTATGAAGTGGTATTTTCATCTAGGCGCTACCGTCGGTACTCGACGGGGTCGCCACCGATGATGGCGGACGCGGTGGGGCCGCAGGGAGAAAGGAGTGGTACCACAAAATACCACTTACCCTATTCTCTGCGGCCGTAGTGGCAGGTGACGGGGCCACAGACCTGACCCGTCACGGGGGACCTAGGACGTCTGACCGGGGTTGTCCGGCGTCCATTGCACTCACGGTCCCCGAGGTGGTTGCGGTGCACCATGTGCACTGCAAGGGGACTCATCCCCAGAGAAGCAGCCTCGCAGGCTAGCCGAGGTGGGCGGGGTGGTGGGTCAATGCGAGAAGCGGAACCTCATCCCGCCCTTTCCGGTGAGGAGATAAATTTTCTGATGACGCGATAAATAGCCCCAGCTGTTAGTCTTAGTTCAAATAGTCGTTAAACTAAGTTAGTGGACTTCGGGCGGCTTGAAATCTCTCGACACTAGGGCTTGGACACTTAGCTCACACGAAAAATAAGACATTATCCGTCGCTTCTTCGTCGTATGAGCTAAGTGGCCAAGCTCTGGTGTCGAGAGTTTTCAAGCCACCCTCAGGCCTCTGACTTGGCTTTACGACAGCTTGTACTTAAGACTTACAGCTGGGATCTACAATTTAACGTGTCATCCGACCCACGGTAGCGCTTAGATGAAAATGCCACTTGAGAAACGACAGTCTTGAGCATGGTCACCCATCCAAACACTGTCCGCATCGACCGTTGCTTAGCTTCGATGATCGCGTCAGATCACCTTAGCTAGCCGAGCTACAGGCACCACATTGAAGAAGAAGATAATTATGTAAAAATTATTATAACTATATAATAGACACTAAATTCCACAATAATATGTAAAAAAATACTACTGTACTTCAAATGTATCTAGATTTGGTGTCAAATGTAAATACATATACCTATAGGTAGTCATATACCTTAGCTTATGATTAATAAAAAATCTTATTATTATTATTATTATTAACTTACATTAGCAGGACGAAAGAAACACGCACATATATATATTTAATCATGTATTTAGAACTTTGTTTGACGAATTTTTGTCTCAAATAAGAAACTGCGCTCATATAAAGAAGATGTTTCATGTGTGTGACGGTTTGCGTTTCAAGTTTGAGTTCTTATGACAGACGTTGTTGCTGTCTTGTTAATTACTCCGGAGACGGTTAAACGTGCGTGATAATTTGTTTAGTCTGTGTGTCTTCTAATGAGTATGAAGTTTGTATGTGAAATAATTGGCCAAGCGCGAGTTGGGTTGGCGCATGAAGGGCTCTGTACCATTGTTGTATTTTTTTATTTCTTTTTGGACACATTTCACACACGGCTGGTTAGCCCCACACTGAACCATTTCTAGTTCGTATTATGGTAGCTAACACAACTGATATACTACATATACATACATACATATTTAACACCCAGACCCACAGCCAACAAATTTAGTTAAACACAAAGATGTTGACCGGACCGGGAATTGAACCCGGAACCTTCTGATTAGCACTCCGGCATGGTAACCTTAACGCTAACGAGGTCGTCATCGTGTATGGGAGCCCCCCTTAAATATTTATGTTATTTAAATTTGATGGCCAAAATACTTTTATGTATTTTGTGAAAATTGTAAGTGACTAGCACCTACCGTTATTGATATGTAGCAAAAATAGAAAAAAAACACGTATATTGTATGGGGACCCCTCTTAATGTTTGATTTTTTTTATTTTGAGTATTTGTTCTTATAGCAGCACGAGAAATATATATCTTGTGAAAGTTTCAGCTTTCTAGCTATTACGGTTTCTGAGATACAGCCTGGAGACAGACAGACAGCGGAGGCTTAGTAATAGGGTCCCGTTTTTACCTTTTAGGTATGGAACCCTAAAAAATGATGTTTTTATTAATTAGAAATTCTTTAGGAAATATTTATTTTGAATAAGATTTTGACAATTATGAAAGTTTAATATTATAAATGTTTTATTACATTATTAAAATTATTTTATTAATCCCACAAACAAATTAAGAATATTAAAAGATATATTATATAAAATATGTACTTGATATTCTATGTCCTCATTAAAAAAAAACAATTACCTACAAATATATTATAACCGCGATTCAGAGCGCAAAGTTTGAATCATATATCTTTAAATTTTGAAAGCTACTTGCTAATTGAGCTTTTTAAGATTTTTTACACTGGTTTTCCAACCGCTCAAAGATTTCTGATTGACCCTGAATAAGATAAGATATTTTTTTTATTGTATAAAACTGTTTTACAGTACAGCTTGTCTATACCAATATAAAAAGAGGAAAAGTTAGTTTGTTTGTTTGACGCGAATAGGCTCCAAAACTACTGGACCGAATCGAAAAAATATTTCACCGTTGGGAAGCTACATTATCTCCGAGTAACAAAGGTTATATTTTGTTTCTCTTCAACTTAGAGAGAGTATTTTAGGCGATACCGGGACAATCTGCTAGTCTACAATATAATGACACACATTATACAAAAACGACCCAAACTTTGTTTAAAATTTCCTAACTTCTGATTACCGGCACAAGTTTTACACAACATTATACAGCGTGGCTCTTGTTTGGGCTGAAATCTAAAGTTGGCCACTTTAGAAACATCCTGTATAAATATAAGGCTCAGGGCAATGTATAATTTGTAAGTTTAATTTTACATTTAAGTCGAGTCTTTGGTAAAGCTATGTTACGAAACAATTTGAGTTAAATTATTAATACTTTTGCTACTTTCGACTAACTTACTTATTCCTCTATCGCAGAGATATAAAATGACAACCTCTTTGACATAATGATTAACATGCCGGACTGCCTACAAGAGGGTCCCGGCTTCGATTCCCGGCACGGCCAACATCTTTGTGATGAACTTAATTGGTTGGCTGTCGGTCTGAGTGCTAACTTTGTATCGATATAAAATATTTATGTATGTATATGTAGTATATCAGTTGTATTAGCAACCATAATACAAACTAGAAATGGTTTAGTATGTGTCTTGGCCTCCGATACTAACCGACCCAGTCCTATTAAAGTTCTTTGTAACTAAAACTATTTTAGAGTTCCATTTGCAGCTTTAAAAGTCTTGACACCAGAGCTTAGCTTCTTATCTCGTACAAAAAAAAGATATCGAAATTATTAAACCAATAATTTTAAAATTTCAAAGGGCATCAGCAAAATGTATCAAACGGTCTCGTTTTCATAGTTTTCTTTAGATTTTCTCAGACCTTTTCTTAACAAAGAACTTTATTTTTCAAAGCGATATCAAATGGTCACGTCTATTTATTTTCTCATACTCTTAAACTTTGATCCTACAGAGGCGAGATGCGATAGCGAACCGGGACGGGATTTTTTCCTAACATTTGAAGTTGTATGCAATCACACATAAAACGCTTCCAAACGTGCGAACTAGAGAAGTTAAGTAGTGAAGCTCCTTATCGCGCGTTGTGGAAGGGGGCTAGACGGAAAAAAATCTTACGAAAAGTTGTCACGACACATTTTGCTAAGCTATTGTAAGCTGTGCGGCGTGCACGTGTTTCTCTGTCTGTCTCTCTCTCTCTCTCTTTCTCTCTTATAGAAACCAAGCCAGATATTTTCATTTCTATTTCGCATTAAACAGTGTGGTGTTGCGACGATTATTTGAGTGTATACAGGTTTCTTGTTAATAATAATAAAAAAATAATGAATAATTTTAAACATTTCTTGTCTAGATATAATGTCAAAGTAACGATCCGATGCGGTGTGTCCAGGTTATAGACAAATTCAACATTAAAAATAAATCCTATCCCGCTATCGCATCTCCCAACTAACGCTTCTGTGTGTAAAATCTTTATCGACTTTCTGTATTGTAGACGCGTAGCAATTTTTCTCAGATTTATTGACTCTTTTGTAAAAATATAGTATTTTTGTTGAAGAAAATTTGTGGAAATTGAAGCGTGGATGATCAGAATAGAAAATTATTGAGTTATTTTACTCTTGTTATTTTATTTGTTAAATCACGTTAAATATTTGTTTCGTCTTTTTTGTAAATAAATAGTTTGAAAAGGATTGGATGATTAGATTTCGGTATCAGTGCGATGTTAGCGCTTGTAGCTCGACTAACTAGGGTGATCTGACGCGATCACCGAGGTTAAGCAACGGTCGATGTGGACAGTCTTTGAAAGGGTGACCATGCACAGGACTATTTTTAAAAAAGTGCTATTTTAATCTTAGCGATACTGTGGGTCAGAAGACACGTGAATTATAAATAAAAAGCCGTTGGGAAGCTACATTATCCCCGAGTAACATAGGCTATAAATAGAAGACAAAATTAAATATTTAGTGTACTTCCGCTGTGATCCGAAATCCAAATTAAGACAAGTAAAGGAAAAATTAACTAAGAATAATTAAGATTAACGTTACCTATCACAATTCGGAAATTCTTAACTCTACACGTGTTTCGCCTAACCACAAGGCATCATCAGGAGATGCTGACTCTTCGAACGACAAGTCGAGAGTGAATCTCGACTTGTCGTTAATCTTAATAAATCTTAGTTAATTTTTCCTTTACTTGTCTTAAATTTGGATTTCGGATCACAGCGGAAGTACACTAAATATTTAATTTTGTCTTCTATTTACAATGGATTTCCGCAAAGTAACGCCTGAGTCAATAAGTTATTAACATAGACTATATTTTGTTTCTCTTTGCAACTAAGATTATCTTTTAATCCGTGCGAGGCCGGGACGATCTGCTAGTATCTCGACACTTACTAGTGATGTACAATTACCCTTATCACAGAGTAAGTTACTAATAAGTTAATGCCAAGTGTAAGTTAGTGAAACTCCCCCAGTAAGTAAGGAGTAAAGGGGAGAGTTAGCAATGCAGATGAGTTGATGTCGGTCGGTACCCCGTGGGAACTGACACCAACTTGGAGTCAGAGATGTAGGAGGATGGTAGTTAAGTTTTTAACACGTATTTTTAATTTAGTTTCAGTTTCAGTTTATTTTATTCAATAAAGGTACAAAAGTACACTTATGAATGTCAAATTACAATATTAAAATGTCCAATTACAATATATAATAATGTCAAATTACAATATAACAATGTCAAATTACAATATCAAAATGTCAATTACAATATTACAATGTCAATTTACAATTTTAAAGTGATAAAGCAATGTCGTACCGATTACAGTCGCTTCCATATGTTTGAGCGAAGAACTTCAAGCGCAGTTGTGGGTATTTAATATTGAATTCCTAATGTTCTGACGATTCTACTTAAAATCATTATTTACAAAAAAGTTTTCAATTTCTTAATGACTACAGATGCACAATTATCAAAATTGCGTTGCAATCATTTGTTTAACGAAGTAGTTCTAATGTTCAAAACTAGATGTCGCATGTAAAGACAAACATGTTGATTGGTTTTTATTTCTGAGAAATAAAGTCGAAATTGGCTTGACAAAGTGTTATGTGTATACAGTACAATACAATCATTTATTTATTGCTACACGTCAAAAATACATTTTAAAATATCAACATTTATGTAAATTTTATGTATATATTACATTGTATGTATCAATAATAATCTTTTAGTTTCATGAAATTTTCAATTAAATTCAATTGAAAATGTATATTTTCAGTTGTGCTGATTTATTAGCCTTAATAAAAGCAGTCGTAAAGCCAAGCTTTCGAGCGGCTTGAAAACTCTCGACACCAGATCTTAGCCACTCAGCTCATACGAAGAAAAAGAAAGATGTAAACCCTGATTAAGGTACGTTGCTTACGTAAAATATAGACGATATTTTGAATTCAGGGCCAGAATTTTTAAAAGAACAAGGTGATTTCCATTTTAAAATAACTCATAATTTATGCAGTCACGATCCTTCATTCTTTGTTAAAAAGTAGCTAATCCGAGACTCTATTCTATGCGACTAAGCTACTGCTTTAGAGATGGGGTAATGAGGCAAGAAGTCAATCTTGATTTAGAAATGGAATTATAATTCTAACTTCTGGAATTTTATTTTGTGTTAAGTTTGTTAAAAAGTTATTTCTGATATCCCTAAACACAAGACATATATAACAAGTTATATCTAAAAACTAAAACTAATACTAATCAAATAACCCGGCGGAGGACGCTGCCTGTCGGAAAAGGGTCAAGTACGCTTCCTTGGAGCTGCTTTACGATTTCGCACCTTTAGCAGTGGAGACTCTGGGTAGTTGGAGCAGTGAGGCGAAGAAATTTGTCCACGAGATAGGTCTTAGGTTAAATAACATCACCGGTGACTCCCGCTCCGGGTCGTTCTTGGTGCAGAGGTTGGCCATAGCTATACAGCGCGGTAATGCAGCGAGCGTGATGGGCACCTTTGCACCGGGGGCGACCAGGGGCGGGTTATTTGATTAGTATTAGTTTTTAGTGTGTGACATTTATATTGGACGTAATTTTATATAATTTTATTGAATAAATGGAGTTATATCTATGGATATTGTTTGGCTTAGAATAAATACATTTGATTTTTTATTAAAATGAAAACATCGTGGAAATTAAGAGAAAATTAGAGGGGAAAATTTATCCACGTTCACTAGAGGATTAAAAGTGAAAAAAACATGTAACCACCAGTAAACATGTAACAGAAAAAGAAGTATTCATGGGGCCGAGGAGATAAAAATATCTCCATATCTACATTTGGAGCGGAGCTGAGGATGCAAATCGAGGGAGCCTGAAAATATTTTATAATGCAAAAAAATTTGTTAACAAATTATTATATAACTGCTAAAATATCACCACTCTTAAGTTGAAAAATATGACACTAAGAATCTAATGTAATGCTGTGTTTCGGCAGCCTCCTTAAGAGTTAGTTATTCTAGACTAGAAATGCTGAACCTTAGATCTCAGTGTCACTAACTTGTCCTACTGATCAAATACTTAGCTGTTATACCTATGTATAAATACATAGAAACATATTTTTTTCACATACTTTATGAATTTTTATTTTTTATCTTTAGTTTATTTTGAATACCACGTGACATAAGACGATTTTTTCTTCTTATAAGTACAATCTTGAAGTTCAAATTTAGAGTTTATAGATAGTTTCTAAGTAAGCCTGTAAAATCGTAGACTATAGCGTTGCTTAATACCAGGTAAGCTGTGATCAAACGGAATTCTATCAGTTGTACAAAAAAAGGAGAAAAATAAATCTAAAGTCGGGACTAAGACTAAGCTATGGGACTTACCCCATCACTTTCACCTTTAAGGCGGGGATACATCAATTTTAATAACCCTGCACGGCTTCTCAGAAAGGAGCTTATAAATATGTATAGCGAGCTGACAAACCCGTGTGCATCTAGCTTTATATTATCTGCCTACAATGGATGACACACAGAGATTTCAAGCTATTTTAAGCAATTTTTTAGTTACAAAGAATAGCTTACTTAGTTATGTAATGAAACTTTAAATTATATTTTTACTTACTCTTTACATTTAATAAATTGAATTAGATAGAGTAACATTTGACAAGTAGAGCGAGTAACTAACAATACGAACTAGCTACATTCTAACCTAAGATAGAGTATGCTTAGTCTGGATAAATTGGCTTTGAAGAGGCAGCCGGAATCTATCAGGTGCTTGATTTTCCTTAACATTTCATACAAAATTTGCAGATTTTTCAGCGTAGTTCTTATTTAGTGGTAGTAATATGTTTAGTAGTTCTTAAAATGGGTTCAATGATCCCGACATAACGTATGCAATTTCATAATGTATTTTTTCTAATCTCTGATAATGAAAAAAAAATATAATGCCTGGAAGAGATGACTTAAGCGAAAAAGGTCGCCGATCGTAGCACACTTATTATATAAACCTTTTTTTATTATTCATGTTTGTGTCGAATAAAACATTCTCTATCTAATGAGATATTATGAAAAAATAAATAAAATAAAATAAAAAAAGCATTTATTTCCTAATTGTAATACATGCATCCACAAACATTATATTATATTTTGAAAGTAAGTGATATTAAATAATTGGAATACGAGTATTAAATAATTAGCAAACCTTTAACATTTCTTTTAATTATAGCGTATTTTTTCATCCGACCGGATAACAATGACTATTTATTGAATAAACATTTATTAAACATTTATTAAACATTTATTTATGAACTATTGCAAATAGTGATCCATCTTTTATTTGTGTCGTAGAGGCCCTAGTCGCATGGTATTTAACATCGTTATATGAGAGTACACATTCGCGAGAAAATCAGTAGTATTTCACGTGCATTTCCTGCGTTAAGAGGCGAGACAGACGGAATTTAGATTACAGAGAAGTGTTTCCGACTTACAGTAATATGGGTTAGGGAACCGGGAGGGCCTGGCTGACGGTTTGATATATTGTGTAACGGAACCTTAGGGCTTTTCTTAAAATAAAAACGAGTGTGGTTCGGTGGTAAATACGACTGCTCTTCCATCAGGCGGCACCTAGTTTGATCCCGGTCCTACACCAATGACTTGTTTTTCAAGTTATGTGTGGATTTGCCCTCGCTTTACGGTGAAGGAAAACATCGTGACGAAACCGGCATGTTTGAGGATCATAATATCCGAAGACGTGTGTCGTCCACCAACCCGCACTTGTCCAGCGTCGGCACCTGGTTCGATCCCTGCCCTACACCAATGACTTGTTTTTCAAGTTATGTGTGGATTTGCACTCGCTTTACGGTGAAGGAATACATCGTGATGAAACCGGCATGTTTGAGGATCATAATATCCGAAGACGTGTGTCGTCCACCAACCCGCACTTGTCCAGCGTCGGCACCTGGTTCGATCCCGGTCCTACATCAATGACTTGTTTTTCAAGTTATGTGTGGATTAACTCTCGCTTTACGGTGAAGGAAAACATTGTAAGGAAACCGGCATGTTTGAGGACACAATATTCGAAGACGTGTATCATCCACCAACCCGCACTTGGCCAGTGTGGTGGATTATGTCCTATATCTCGTGATGGAAGATCCCGAGTCCCAGCAGATTATGCTTACAATAAATGGGCTTGCGCGCTCCACCGTAGGCCTCAATATACTTACCATCAGGTAAATTGTGATCAAGCGCTGACCTATACAAAACGATGGTAAGTCAACGGTGTAAGGCAAGGTGGAGCATGCATAGTTGAAAAAAACTAGCTGCCTCCAAGGCTGCCGAAATACTCCACACACCTTTACCGAAAGCTCAAGTTCCGGGCGGGAATCGAACCCATGATATTTGGTCAGACAGGCTGCACGCCTATGATCTATCATCGCTTCTAAAAGCTATATTAGTAGAATAAATCTTCAGGATTGGTACTCTTTGAAAACAAGAGGGCTTAATTTAGCAATCAAGTCAGTCTAGGCACCTCAATAAGACCTAGCCTTGAGGTCTAGGTTTATCTAGAGGGTTCTATTAGTACGCTATGTCTCCAATCCGATTGGTAAATCGATCTCAGTAATCTTAGAACGTTGAGGACATCTCGTTTATCGATAGGCTTCGAAGGGATGACAGCTTATTCAGGCGAGCGGCCGCCTTACGTCACGAAGGTCGCGGGTTCGATCCCCGCCAATAAGTGTTTTATAGAAAACATTTCGGGGAGTGCGCAACGGAGTTGCATAATATAATACCACCATCTCCGTTCCATTACAGAACGAGCAGAAACTCAGCGAAGAGACATAGGTATACAGTCGAAATCCCTAAGTAACGCACAAGCCGATTCGCTTCGACCTTTCTTGTGAGGAGCAAAACTTTGGAATTCTCTTCGTGAGTCTCTGTTTCCTGAGAAGTACCACCTGGGGGTCATCAAATCTAGAGTTAATAGGTATTTTCTAGGTAAGCGTGTAACATCGTAGGCCATAGTATTGTTTAACACCAGGCAAGCTGTGGTCCACCAAACCTATAAGTTATATAGAGCAAAAGAGCTCGAATTTTCGTTGAAGAAAAACATCGTGAGGAAACCATAGCATAGCGGTAGGATATTTATCTAAGACTCACTAGGCTTTAAAATAAAAAAATAGTCTATAAGTGTTAATCCAAGGTCTAACCTATCTTCATAGTAAATCTCATCAAAATCGGTGCAGCCGTTAGAGCGTGAAGGAGTAACATAGATTTTGAAGTTATTTCCGTATTCCACAGGAATTACAATTGTTTGCGGGATAAAAATTGGTCTAACCAATCTTCTCACAAAATTTTACCAAAATTGGTTTAGACGTTTGAGCGTGCAGAAGTTAGAAACACACACACATCATCATCATCATCATCCACAGCCGATTCTATCCCACTGCTGGGTATAGGCCTCTCTCCTGTCATGCCATATGTTTCGGTCCTGTGCCAATCTGGTCCAGGTTCGACCCGCGACAGCTGTAATGTCGTCGACCCATCTTGCCGCTGGACGACCGACGCTCCTCTTCCCTTTTTTTTTTTTTTTTTTTTTTTTTTTTTTTTTTTTTTTTTTACGTGAGGAAATGCATTTACGCATGCCCACCACACCCGGGGAGGTGGGTGGGGTATGTCGGGCTCGATGCCAGAAGGGCATCACTACCGACTAAAACCTCACGATGGCCTTCTCACCGGAAAGGGCGGGATGAGGTTCCGCTTCTCGCATTAACGCACCACCCCGCCCACCTCGGCTAGCCTGCGAGACTCCGCCTCTGGGGATGACTCCCCTTGCAGTGCACCTGGTGCACCGCAACCACCTCGGGGATCGTGAGTGCAATGGACGCCGGAGAACCCCGGTCCGACGTCCTAAGTCCCCCGTGACGGGTCGGGTCTGTGGCCCCGTCACATGCCACTACGGCCGCAGAGAATAGGGATAGTGGTAGTCTCCGGTTACCACTCCCTTCTCCCTGCGGCCCCACCGCGTCCGCCATCAACGGTGGCGACCCCGTCGAGGCCGCGGCAGGTAGGAAGAGCGGCGCATCGTAATACCGACACTTCTCTCCTGCCGCGGCCCCACACTTTCAGCTGCGGTGCCTCCCTATCCACACCGCAAGCCCGCCTCAGTTGCGAAACCTCCCCGAAAACCCCCGGAGCGAGGTCCCGCAACCTACTGGTGCCACTCCATCTAGAACTTGCGTACAGGGATTACAAGTCTAGGGAGTGGCCCGCCTCAGGGACCCTCTTCGCTTCACCGTGGGTGACCAGGCCACGGTTACTGAGCCCCCCCGCCTCGACAATGCGGGGCCCCACGGGGGGGAAACGCTCCTCTTCCCTAGCCTCGGCCACCACTCGGTTACGACCTTGCTCCACCTGTCATCACGTCGCCTGGCCAAGTGTCCTGCCCAGCTCCATTTAAGGTTAATAACTGCAGATCCAACATCTCGAACTTTCGTTCGTCGTCGGATCTCAGAATTGCGGATTCGATCTATTAGTTTGATGCCAAGCATAGACCTTTCCATGGCTCTCTGCGCGATTCTTATTTTGTGCACAGCCTCATCGGTAAGAGTCCATGTTTCGGCACCGTATGTCATGGTGGGTAGGACACATTGGTTGTAGAGGCGAGTTTTCAGACATTGTGGAATTTGGCGCGACTTGAGGATGTCATCCAGCTTTTTGAATGCTGCCCAGCCTAATTGTATGCGTCTGGCGATCTCCTTCGTCTGATGCTCCTTACCAAAGGATAGGGTATGGCCAAGATATATATAGCGGTCAACCGTCTCTAGGCTCTCGTTCCCAATGAGTAGATTCGAGGTCCCAGAGACGTTCGACATCACTTTAGTCTTGGCCATATTCATCCTTAGGCCTACTATCAATGAAGCATCCGAAAGTTGTTCAATCATGCGTTGGAAATCACCAAGGTTCTCGGCGAACAGGACTAAATCGTCTGCAAATCTAAGATGGGACAGGAAAGCACCATTGATACTAAGTCCGCTAGATTCCCATGGTAGAGTATTTAGAATGTCTTCCAGGACAGCTGTAAATAGCTTGGGTGATATAGTGTCTCCCTGTCTCACCCCCCTTTTGATGTGAATAGGGTTAGTAATGTCATGTAGCTTTACTTGCATAGTTGCTGAAGAGTACAGTTCACGAAGGATTTCAACATATCTAGCATCGATAAAGCAGCGACGGAGAGAGTTAAAGACTGCCCAGTGTTCAACACTGTCAAAGGCTTTTTCGTAGTCTACGAAGGCCATGTAGAGAGGTTGATTGTACTCTTGGCTCTTCTCCATCAGCTGCTTAACCGTATGTATATGATCTATTGTTGAGAAACCGCTCCGGAACCCAGCTTGTTCTACAGGTTGGCGTTCATCAAGCTGGCGTGTGAGTCTATTGCAAATTATTTTAGTGAAAAGTTTGTAAATTTGTGAGAGGAGGCTTATTGGTCTGTAGTTGCTTAGATTAGCAACATCTCCTTTTTTATGGATTAAAGTGACAATGGCATTTTTCCAGGATTCAGGTGTTTGGGTTTTAGATAAAACTTCATTAAAAAGTTTGACCAGGACCTTTAATACGGCTGGACCACCAGCTCGGAGCATTTCGACTGTAAAGCCGTCTAAGCCAGGTGATTTTTCACTCTTCATCTGAGACATGGCTTTACGTATTTCACAGGGTATTATTTGCGGCAGCTCTTCGAAGTTTTGGCTATCAGTTGAAGGTCCATGTTCAGTGGTTTCTATATTTGAGGTAGGATCAGCGGTTTTTGAAGCATACAAATCCCCGTAGAAATCTTCAACTACATTTAATATGTTGTGTCTTTCAGTAACAGTGTCCCCGAGTCGATTTTTAAGGTTAAGGATCTGATTTGTTCCGGTTTTAAGTTTCCGCTGAAATACTTTAGGGCCTCAATACTTTTTTATTGTTTCTACTATTAAGTTGGTGTTGTAGTTTCTTAAATCTGTTTTTACAGCTTTCTTTATTTTTCTGTTGATGGCTAGCATAGAGTAGTGGTCTATTGTGGTATTTTGCTTCATCGTTCGTCTCTCCTCCATTAATTTTTGAGTTTCGGCTGAAAATTTATTTTGTTTACTGTGTGATCGTCTCAAATGTTGTTTTGTGGCGTTTAAAATATTATAGTACGAGATCCCACTGCAGGATAGGTGTGCTCATCGACTATTTGTTTAAAACCAAATTTTTATGTTTATTTATAGTTAAGAGAATATATATTTACTAGGGTGCCTATCAAAACTTGGCCGCTATTATTTTTTTTTAAATTATTTTCAATTTATTTTTGGTAAAAAATTTCGTTTATTTATTATTTAAATAAAATAACGTCTACATCACAGCAATTAATATGAAGATTCGAAAAAATCACGGTTGCTGTTGCTCACCTGGCCGCATTTCTTTGCAGCCTGGTGTAAACAGGTATGATTTCGATAAATTTATACGTTCATAACCTATTTTTATGAATTATATGTCAAATTAAAGCTATTTTTTTTCTATTAATTATCATATAAAGTTGCTTAATTAAATCTGGCCGCAAATAAGGGTTGCTGGCTGTTAAAGATAATAAATATTTAAAGTAGAGTGAAAGAGAGTTAGCGCGTAACATCATTTGTCAGACGAGGACAGCGATTGCCGACTGTGCGACGCTTTTAAGCCGTTGCGCATGCGTCGAACGTTAGTGTTCTCAACCACCGGGGAAAAATAGAGACGACTTATAATAAATACTCCAAAAAATATGTATTTTTTTCAAAATGATAAATTTATAAATTGCAACAAAAAATTAAACTCTGAATGATATCCAAAATCATTAGTAGAGTCAATTGTAAATAAAAGGTCATGATATTTACATTTTTTTTTACGACGAAACAATAACATTAGCAAGCACTTTTGGAATGATATATTATTAAAGTCAAGTACATTGCTTTTTTCGTTACACAAAAAACACGACTTCATCTTTATCAATTCTATTTTACGTTAATTAATATAATAATTTTTAGATGCACAAATAAAATAACAATGTAAATATAAAACATTGTTTATTACGAACTCGAAGAACCAGAAGCCGCGTAAAACAAAACACTACCTGAGGTGAGATAATAATAGAATAAAAATTGTCCTAATCTATATTATTATTATGTACCTACCTAATTGTCTCAATAAATTGATAGATTTATTGAATAAAAGACGCTTTAGAAAAAAAATACATTTTATTTCCTTTTTGCTAAGTAAGCTTTATATAATATTGTCTCATAGAATTTGAACTTATTAATAAAAATTTAAATTTAGATAAATGATGAAATATTATGTCTAGGTATTTTTCATAGATATAAACATACTATTTAATAGGACTATTGGTTATGTACACACGGGCTGCACTGATGTGTTATACTTTCTTTTTTCAAGTCGGTTAATTTTTATTAAATTAATTTTTAATATTCTACAATGAATAAAAGCCCTCAAGAGGTAATAAAAAGAAGGGTAATTCAAAACTCTTATACTGGCAACACTAACAAGATGGATGCCTCATTATCTATGACAATTTTAAAACTGAGAAATTTATTCAATAATTAAAAAAGTTGATACTTAAATACGATACTTACCTACACGTGAAATGTGATCCCATTGGTCGCGCGTCAAACTACTCTATTTAAGAGTAGTTTTAGTAGCTTCAGTATTAGGCGCGCTCACGGTTTCTGGTTCTTTCTGTATTCTGAGCATTCGAAGCATGCGCAATGGCTTAAAAGCGTCGCACAGTCGGCAATCGCTGTCCTCGTCTGACAAATGATGTTACGCGCTAACTCTCTTTCACTCTACCTTAAATATTTATTATCTTTAACAGCCAGCAACCCTTATTTGCGGCCAGATTTAATTAAGCAACTTTATATGATAATTAATAGAAAAAAAATAGCTTTAATTTGACATATAATTCATAAAAATAGGTTATGAACGTATAAATTTATCGAAATCATACCTGTTTACACCAGGCTGCAAAGAAGTGCGGCCAGGTGAGCAACAGCAACCGTGATTTTTTCGAATCTTCATATTAATTGCTGTGATGTAGACGTTATTTTATTTAAATAATAAATAAACGAAATTTTTTACCAAAAATAAATTAAAAATAATTTTTTAAAAAATAATAGCGGCCAAATTTTGATAGGCACCCTAGTAAATATATATTCTCTTAACTATAAATAAACATAAAAATTTGGTTTTAAACAAATAGTCGATGAGCACACCTATCCTGCAGTGGGATCTTAGGCTATTATTACAAAGCGTCTGATCGATTTCGTCAACATTTAAGTCTAATTCTTCAAGACCTTCGAAACGGTTCTGAAGATCAAGTTGAAACTTGTCGTCAAGTAAAGCTATTTCTTGAGCTTCATACCTTTTCTGACCAGATATTACCATTTTACTTCTCTCTTTCTTTAAATTGAGTTTAAGAGTTGCCCTAACCATCCGGTGGTCGCTGCCGGTGTTAAAGAAGCGAAGAACGGATACGTCGTGTATAATTTCCTTATGTGAACTAATAATATAATCGTATTCGTTTTTAGTGTTACCGCCGGGACTCACCCACGTCCACTTCCTTGCAGTGCGCTTTTGGAAAAAGGTGTTCATGGCGTAAAAACTTTTCTTTTCTAGGAAGTTTACAAGGGTCTGTCCACGGTCATTTCGTTTCCCAAGTCCAAATTTACCGACAGATTTTTCTGATGTGAGTGGTGAACCTATTTTTGCATTAAAATCACCAACTATGGTAGAGAAATGGCAAGGAGTATTGTCTAAAGCTTTTTCTATATCGTCGTATAAAGCATCTACTTCATCTTGCGGACGTTTAGCAGTTGGGGCGTATATCTGAACAATTTTAATCGAATAACGTTTGTTTAGTTTGATGACTGTGAAACAGACTCGTGTAGATATGCTTTTAATAATTTCTATATGATGGGTGAGCTCTTTTTTGACTAAAAATCCTACGCCTCCGTAAGTAATGTCTGTGGGGCCGTTATAATAAAATATATCTCCAGTATTGAGTTTGACCAGATTTTCGCCTCGACGTTTTACTTCTGAAAATCCTATGATATCTACCCCATTTGATGTTGTTGAGTTCATGGAGCAGTGTTTGTAATCGATCGTCCGTGCGGATCGTCCTGGCGTTGTAACACGCCAGGGTCAGGGTCGTGTGGGGTTGGCAGCGAGATCTCTTCCAGGGATTCTTAGCACCCTCTGCCCCGCCGTTACCAGGACCGCTGCCAGAGTCTGGAATAGCGAGGCCGCTGGGGACTGAGGGCCGAGGCAATATGGGCATGTTCATGAGAGGGATATAGCCATAAAACGCCACGCTGGCTAGTGCGTCTTGGCGAGTTCTTCCGGCCACGTTGGCCTAGGATGAGTAGTGCAACAATAAGTTACTGTTGCACTACTCAGCCCAGTTGACGGAGGGGACCACGAGGAGGTGTGGACCAGGAATTGGCAGCTGAAATATGAGCGACTTGTAAAAAAAGTGGATATTATTTTAATATTCATTCAATTCCATGCCAACACACATTTCTGATACCCTTTACCCCTCCACACATAAACTTACGCATTTATTATATTAGTAGGATTAGTTATGTAAAGTGAAACTCTTATTAAAACTGACTATGCCATTTCATTCAAATTATTTTTCTTCAAACTATTCAATATTTTAATTTTTTAAACCTAAATCATCAAGTCTTTAAAAAGTTTAGCGCTAAACTAATAAAGCAACGAAAAAATTAGCCATTCTCTTCTGATATTTTAGAGCTTTTTCTTCAAAAAACTGCATAAAATCATAAGCTCATTATCGCCTCAAGCCAAGGATCAACTGAGCAAAAAAATAATTTAAAAAAAACAGCTAACCTGAAAAATCTGGAAAATTCTAGTCCGGATTTTTGTTTGAAAATATTTAAGCTAGAGACTGCAGCTTCAAGATACCTAGGGGGCTACCATGAGTCTTTAAAAATAACTTAATTATAATAGTTATTTTTTGTCTTCTATTAACTCCTTTCCATCCAAAAGTTGCCTGGAAGAGATCGCTTTAAGCGATAAGGCCGGCAAATTGTGGCACACTATTTTTTTTTCTTCGTTATTATTTTATCTTTAGTTTTAGTTTTTTTTTCTTTTTTACATTAAATGGGCTTGCGCTTGATCACAATTCACCTGATGGCAAGCGAGATTATGATCTAAGGTGGAACGCGCTTACCCAGAAAAAACCGGTTCACTCTTGCTTTGAAAACCGCCAGATTGTAGCTCTCAGGGAACAGGGAACTAGGCAAAGAGTTCCACACCTTCGCAGTTCGCACTATGAAGGTGGAGGCAAACCACTTAGTACGCGCCTTTGAAACCTCCACGAAAAACTTTAGTTTTAAGTTTGTGTCCAATAAAGTATTATCTATCTATCTATCTATCTAATAGTTAAGTTATTATATTTGATGAATATACAACGTTTGACGTTATCAAATGTAATAACTCAACTATTCTAATTAAGATATTTTAAAAGACTCGTGTTGGTTGTTTGTTTGTGTGACGCGAATAGGCTCCGAAACTACTGAACCGATATGAAAAATTCTTTCACCGTTGGGAAGCTACATTATCCCTGAGTAACATAGGCTTTATTTTGTTTCTCTTTACAACTTGGATTATTTTATAGCCCGTGCGAAGCCGGGACTACCTGCTAGTACAAAATAAAAGCTATTTCTATTTTACATACGTCTGGTTGAGATCGCTTTTAGCGATAGGGCCGCCATTTTTGGCACTAGGTTTAAGTTTATTTAGATAATAATTTTATTTTATAAGTGCGTGAAATAAAGAATTTATCTATTTATCTATCTATCTACATAATAATAATTCATATATTTTACACACATATACATACAACAAAAATTAAATTTAATAAACAACAATTATGAATGACGACCTCGTTAGCGTAAAGGTTACCATGCCGGTCTGCTAATCAGAAGGTTCTATATTGAACGTGATTGTTTATTTTATGTGTGTGTTTATTAGTGTTTATTTAGCTCTAGATCACATGATAGTTTAACCCTGCAGCCTGGGTGAAAGAATAAAGCTGCGGAATTTCCCCTGCCTGTCGTAAGAGGCGACTTAAAGGGGCATCAGACTCGAAGGTGTTCGGAGATGGGGTTCCGACACTCACTTCATCGAGTCCGGGGTGAACGACGGCGTCGCGTGACCGTCGCCGTCGTTGGCGGGTTGAAAGCAATCTGAAAAGGGCCACAGCACAGTGCAAGGAGGTCTCCGGAGTGTTTCCCGGAAGAACCCGGAGACCTCCGTTAAGCACAGAGGCAGGTCACCGGGGGGGTTTTAGTGAGTACAAATCCCACATAACCTGGCTGCGCCCCATCGTAGCCAGGTATCTTGTTGAAGATTTCCCCTCGTCAACAAAAAAAAATAGGTCACATGATAGTTATCACCCGTGGTAGCCCCTCTAGAATACCTAGTTAGGGCTAGATACCTACCTGTAGTCCAGTGAAGGTGCCGTGAGCGTCTGAGTCGGTAAATACTTGAGAATAGGTTGTAGGTAGGGTAAGGGGAAGAGCGAGTTATGCACAAATTCGCATTTGAAGTCTTTTAAGATCTTGAGAGCCAGTAAGACCAGACTAGGCGTACTAGGCATGTCTTTTCGCACTTAGACGGTTATCGTAATAATATTATAAGAATGACAACAAGATTTGTGTAAAAAAATGTGTAAATATTTATGTGGCGTCGATTTTGGACCTATCGTATTTTCAATTATAGCTAAGAACCTGACATATTTACCTACATTGTTTTTTTTTATGTCACTTGTGTATTTTTTTCTTTATTGTTCATGTCACAAATAAATGTTTCTTTCTTTCTAAATGGAAGAATAAATAAATCAAAATCTGTTCAGGCGCTCCGATATAATAGACAGACAAACACCCACACACACACACATATCTAAACACAACAAACTTATAAAACCTTTCTGTATTTACGTCGTCAGATAAGGGCAAAATCTTGATTTTACAGTTTTTTCGTTATAAATCGAAAACGGTAAAAAAACTAAAAATTACGAGTAGAATGGTCCTTTAGACGATTTTTAAGTTATTTTTACTATTTACAATTTATAGCGAAAAACCTGAATAAAAATTGTCCTTATCTTTCTTCTTAGCATGAAAGCTCCTTAAGATATGATTTCGTTACCAAACAAACAAACAAACGCTACCACACATAGAATTCTCTCCTTTACCTTATATTTACAACACTTTTGTTCCATCACAAAACAAACTCTATCAAAAATCCCACTTATCAATCCAAGCAAGAGCCTCCGCTACGAAAACAAAAAAAAAACAACAAAACAAAAGTCCCTAGATAACAAACGAAATCCCAAATTTATATCAACAATCGAGCAACAGGGATTCCAGTCTGTAAGTGCCACACTCTCGGATCGAAAAACATTGAATAAAAAAGTTGGCAACAATTCTGTACGGACGGACATGTGAAATCCGATATTTCGCACAATCTCTACATTTTGGGGTGAAATGCCATTACGTCTTTTGAAGCGACGACAGCTTACTCGACCGTGCCATACGTCATGAGTTCGATGTCAACTAATCAGCTACAGCTTTAGGTAAAAATAAAATTGTTTTAAAAAACAAACAACCGACTTCAAAAACACAACTAAAAAGGGAAAAATAATTTTAAGCCTAAATCAAATCAAGACTATATAAATAGAATAGGAGAGTTTATTTCATGTACTTATAAAAAACTATTTGCAATTTTTACTAATCCTGTATTCTTGGAGTCGGTGCCAGCAAAGAAAGACAATTGAAAATAGTTTTTTTTAACAAACATTAATTTGTTCTTATTAGATGGCACCGACTTCAAGAATACAGGATTACTAAAAATTGCAAATAGTTTTTTATAAGTACATGAAATAAACTCTCCTATTCTATTTATATAGTCTTGATTTGATTTAGGCTTAAAATTATTTTTCCCTTTTTAGTTGTGTTTTTGAAGTCGGTTGTTTGTTTTTTAAAACAATTTTATTTTTACATTTTTAGTGGTTGGTAATGATATTTTGTTTAAGTTTTAGCTATGGAGAGCCAAATAAACTTCACGATGAAAAAATTTGGCGTGTGTCAGGCAGGCAACCAATTGGGAGCAAATCGAGCTGGATGCGAGCGAAGCGAGCGCGAAAATTTTCACCGTATTTGTTCCAACCGTTTGAGCATAAAGAAGTCCAAAGCAGCACAAATTACATAATGTTTGTTGTGTCAAAACGTACTAGAACCAAGTGCGAGCGAAAAGAGATGAATGCGAGCGAAGCGAGCTATGCGCGAGCGAAGCGAGCTATGCGCGAGCGAAGCGAGCGCGAAAATTTTCACCGTATTTGTCCCAACCGTTTGAGCATAAAAAAGTCCAAAGCAGCACAAATTTCATAATGTTTGTTGTGTCAAAACGTACTAGTACCAATTGCGAGCGAAGCGAGCGCGAAAAATTATCACCGTATTTGTTCGAACCGTTTGAAGTCCAAAGCAGCACAAATTACATAATGTTTGTTGTATTAAAACGTACTAGAACCAAGTGCGAGCAAAAAGTGGTGGATGCGAGCGAAGCGAGCTATGCGCGAGCGAAGCGAGCGCGAAAAATTTTCACCTTATTTGTTCCAACCGTTTGAGCATAAAAAAGTCCAAAGCAGCACAAATCACATAATGTTTGTTGTGTCAATTTTCACCGTATTTGTTCCAACCGTTTGAGCATAAAGAAGTCCAAAGCAGCACAAATTACATAATGTTTGTTGTGTCAAAACGTACTAGAACCAATTGCGAGCGAAGCGAGCTATGTTCGAGCGAACCGAGCGCGAAAATTTTCACCGTATTTGTTCCAACCGTTTGAACATAAAGAAGTCCAAAGCAGCACAAATTACATAATGTTTGTTGTGTCAAAACGTACTAGAACCAATTGCGAGCGAAGCGAGCTGGATGCGAGCGAAGCGAGCTATGCGCGAGCGAAGCGAGCGCGAAAATTTTCACCGTATTTGTTCGAACCGTTTGAATTCCAAAGCAGCACAAATTATATAATATTTGGAGTGTCATAAGCCCAGAACATCCTGGGGGAAATTCGAACGAAGCGGGATAACTCCTAGCAAAGCGAGCGCGTAAATATTTTACTTACCCGTTCGAGGGTCTTGTCTTTTAATATATCAAATTTTACAGTTCCTTCTTCCACTAAGTATGACCCAAGTGGCCAAGCTCTGGCGTTGAGAGTTTTTCAAGCCCCTGATTTAGTTTGACCCCTGCTTGTACTAAGAGTAGTGGTCCAGGCCCAACAAATTAACGTGTTATCCGAAGCACAGTAACGCCCAGATGAAAATATCACATTTTTTATGGAGGTCTTGTGCATGGTTACCCATCCAAAGACTGCCGCATGGGCCGTTGCTTAGCCTCGATGTTCGCGTCAGATTACTTTTGTTAGCCAGGCTGCTAATTTTATGAGCGAAATCTGTATTGCCGTATTAGCGCGAAGAAGTAAAATAGGTTATCGAGTTATTTGGGCTTCCCACGGGAATAGCAATGACTTTTAAGATAAAAAGTAACCTTCGTGTTATACAAAGTCTAGTCTACCCCCTATATCAAATTTTAGCGAAATCAGTGTGTCATGTGTTATTTGGTGCATCCCACGGGAACAATAATTATTTTCGGGATAAAAAGTAGCCTATGTGTAAACACATAGTCTAACCTATCTTCATTCCAAATTTCATCAATGTCAGTACAACCGTTCGAGCGTGAAGAAGTTAAAAAGATTTATATGTCATTTGGTGCATCCCACGGGAATAGTATTTATTTTCGGGATAAAAAGTAGCGTATGTGTTAACACATAGTCTTACCTATTTTCTTCTCAAATTTCATGAATATCAGTACAGCCAAACGAGCGTGAATCTCTCTTCATGCGTAAAAATAACCTAACTTTTTAGGTTTTTCTTCGATTTCCCTAGGAGTCCATCATCAGAACCAGTTTTGGTGACAATGGGACCAATTCAGAACCATACTCTTTCAATTAAAAAAAGAATTTTGAGAATCGATCCACAAATGGCTGAGAAATCGGTGAACATACATAAAAAAAAAAAAAATACATACACGTCGAATATATAACCTCCTCCTTTTTGAAGTCGGTTAAAAAGTAACCTTCGTGTTATACAAGGTCTAGTCTACCCCCTATATCAAATTTTAGCGAAATCAGTGTGTCATGTGTTATTTGGTGCATCCCACGGGAACAATAATTATTTTCGGGATAAAAAGTAGCCTATGTGTAAACACATAGTCTAACCTATCTTCATTCCAAATTTCATCAATGTCAGTACAACGGTTCGAGCGTGAAGAAGTTAAAAAGATTTATATGTTATTTGGTGCATCCCACGGGAATAGTATTTATTTTCGGGATAAAAAGTAGCGTATGTGTTAACACATAGTCTTACCTATTTTCATCTCAAATTTCATGAATATCAGTACAGCCAAACGAGCGTGAATCTCTCTTCATGCGTAAAAATAACCTTACTTTTTAGGTTTTTCTTCGATTTCCCTAGGAGTCCATCATCAGAACCAGTTTTGGTGACAATGGGACCAATTCAGAACCATACTCTTTCAATTAAAAAAAGAATTTTGAGAATCGATCCACAAATGGCTGAGAAATCGGTGAACATACATAAAAAAAAAAAAAATACATACACGTCGAATATATAACCTCCTCCTTTTTGAAGTCGGTTAAAAAGCCCGGGCATGGTGATAAATTATAATAATAATAATTAAAAGTTGTTACTAAAAACAAATAGATTATAATATTAGCACAATTGTATAGTTAAATTCATGCAGTATGTGCTAAATGAAATACGTAGTATAATAAGTAAATAGACTAATAATGCAGTTTCCTAGTATGTAAGGTCCCCGATTATGTCAGGGGTTAAGAATACTATTAAAAAATAATTATTATTATTATTTATTGCTCACATATGATCCATACAAATACATAAGTAAATAAAGTACAACAAAAAAAATGGTATAGCATTTCCTAGTGCTCGCCTGGTTAGCAACCAACTTCAAGATGAAAAATCTGTCGCCAATAACTTAACGGTGTTTCGGCAGTTTCCTTTAGAGCTCGTTATTCCAGACTAGGCATACTCTAGAAGTACTGTGAGTTAATGAAGAACCTAATGTATTATAATGACATTGTAAACCCATAAAATGTTGTTGTTAATCTTCTTTTTATAAATTATCTTTTCTTATTCTTACTCGTATACTTAAATTCCCATACCCCTAAGTGATAAAAACCTTTAATTTTTTTTTTGTATTTCGACGATTTTTTTTGTGTTTATTCATTTATTGCGTGGCATTAAAAAATACATTCAACGCGAAATTTTGAAATTTTTATCGCGTCGCAAGTTACCCCGACTAACCTAGCAGGTTTGTACCCTTCATCCATTTCTGCGAACGTTAGCGAATGTTGAAAAACGGCTTGAGGCCGATCCAGAGCTGTGTTGCTTCGCTCAGGTTTGAGTTATTCAGTCAAGTTTACCAGAAAAATTGTTGATATTTTCGTCAACAGGCTGTAGTTCACTCGTTGATAATCACCGAAAAATAAACTTATTTATACGGCAATATTAATACGGAATTTGCAAGTCCATTCTAGCTAAAATAAAAAAAATGGAAGGGAGGCGGGGTGGAAATAAAATAAATCAATATTTAAGAGCTGGGCTCTTATCCTATCGTGTATGATGGCCTAGCATCTTTCCTTTTCTGATATCTATATCATATTATATTATTACTAGCTGACCCGGCAAACGCTGTTTTGTCTCACTTAGGAGTATGAAAAATTATAGAACTGATAGTAGCCGATTCTCAGACCTACTGAATACGCATATAAAATTTGGTAAAAATCGGTCAAGCCGTTTCGGACACGTACGGTAATTAACATTGTGACATGGAAATTTTGTATATTAGATTATTTTTTATTTGAAACACAAAAATTGTTTACAATTTAGATATAACTAAACTTAACCTCACTTAATTAGACTTACAAATGTTTATAAACTACTAGATGTGGGACTAACTATACAATTATTAACTTACAAATTAATAATTAATGACTTACTTACATTATATTAGTAGGATATTGAGCATATCAGTTGTGTAAGCAACCATAATACAAACTAGAAATGGCTAAGTATGGGGCTAACCATCCGTGTGTAAAATCTGTTTATTTATTTATTATTTATTTTATTTTATTATCGCTCGCTCATGCACCGAGCGAATTGAGCAAACTGAGCACAAAGAGCGAGGCAAGCAAAAAGCTGTTTGCTAAATATGAATACCCATTACCGACGTTATGCCGCGGTAATGGAGCGACTGTTGTTTGGACAGACTAAGTTTAAATAGTTAAATGCGAAAAATATTCATATTCTTTCCCTTTACTGTTCTGTTGTAGGTATTCTAATTCTAATTATCTGTTATATACGCATTTTAGTGACAGATAACTAATTACTACAAATTCAAAATTATTTGACGACCTCGTTGGCGTAAAGGTTACCATGCCGGCCTGTCAATCAGAAGGTTCCGGGTTCGATTCCCGGCCCGGCCAACATCTTTGTGCTTAACCAAATTTGTTGGCTGTGGGTCTGGGTGTTAAATATGTATCTATATAAAAATATATATATGTATGTGTGTATGTATACGTAGTATATCAGTTGTGTTAGCAACCATAATACGAGCTAGAAATGGTTCAGTATGGGGTTAACCAGCCGTGTGTGGAATGTGTCCTAGTATTTATTTATTTATTTATTACTTAATGTAAATCTAACCTAAAATTAATTAAATTAAAACTATATCTAATCTAAAAAAACAGTGCCAGTGGGAAGAGTACCTAAAATGCCAGTCGAGTTGCCTCTTTGTATAGCAACGCTATCCGAATTAAAAAAAATCTAATTAATTCCTCGTAATTTGAAGTGGAGTGATGAGACCTGCACTGACATCCCGCTAGTCAGTGCATCAGTTGAAGGTATTATTTTTATTTTGTTATCGTTAATTTAACGTTTGTAGCGCCTGTAGCTCGGCTAGCTAAGGTGATCTGACGCGATCATCGAAGCTAAGCAACGGTCGATGCGGACGGTGTTTAGATGGGTGGCCATGCATAAGACTGTCGTTTTTCAAGTGGCATTTTCATCTGGGTGCTACCGGGGGTTGGGACACGTTCAATTGTAGATACCGGCTGTTTGTCTTAAGTGCTAGCAGTTGTTAGGCCAAGTCAGAGGCCTGAGGGCGGCTTGAAAACTCTCCACACCAGAGCTTAGCTACTTAGCTCATACGAAGAAGAAGAAGTTAATTTTACATGTAAAATATGGGTAGCAACACTCGTTCCATCAGTAGGATAAATAATTTTGGGAATAGGAAATAGGAATAAGATTCATGAGAACAAAAATGATAGGAATAGTAGTTATAGGAAATGGATGAAAGATAATTAAGAGAATTAAAGGAAATTTTTCCTTCGTAAGAGAATAGAATAGAATAGAATATAACTTTATTGTACAACCACGAACAAGAAAAATGTAAATATATAAAATTAAAAACTTAAAAGTAGAGTACAATGGCGGCCTCTATGTATATGTAGCCTTATATATGGTGATTTCTACCAGGCAACCAAAAGAGCCGATTGGACAAGCTTTGGTGTCGAAAGTTTTCAAGTCACCCGAAAGTCTTAGACTTGGCTTGACAACTGCTTGTACTAAGACTAACAGCTGGGACCAACAATTTAACGTCCAGATAAAAATGCCACTTATTAAATGACTTTTTTGTGTAGCCTTTTTGATTCGACCGTTGCTTAATCTCGACGATCTCGTCAGATCACCTTGGTTAGCCGAGCTATAGGCTCTACGACTGGATTAACTAATTCTCCGCCCAGTTGAAAAAGACAGTCTTGTGTATGGTCGGTCACCCATCCATCGACCGTTGCTTAACCACGATGATCGCATCAGACCACCTTAAGTTTTTTTTTTTTGTTGACGAGGGGGAAATCTTCGACAAGATACCTGGATACGATGGGGCGCAGCCAGGTTATGTGGGATTTGTACCCACTAAAGCCCCCCCGGTGACCTGCCTCTGTGCTTAACGGAGTTCCCCGGGTTCTTCCGGGAAACACTCCGGAGACCTCCTTGCACTGCGCTGTGGCCCTTCCCGGATTGTTTCGTCAACCACGCGACGCCGGCGTCGTTCAACCCGGACTCGATGGAGCGGGTGTCGGAACCCCATCTCCGAACACTTTCGAGTCCGATGCCCCTTTTAGTCGCCTCCTACGACAGGCAGGGGCAATTCCGCAGCCTTATTCTTTCACCCAGGCTGCAGGGTTAAAGATCACCTTAGCTTAGTTAACCGAGCTACAGACTTCACAAAGCTTGCAATTCTACGTAGAATAAGTAAGGGGATACTTATGTTTTTTTTTGCCACAAAGTAAGGTTGTAATAACAATTCCATCACAATAACACCATGTTTTTACGCGTCGGCATATTTCGTCAAGGAATGCTGTAAAGTAGATATAAAAAAGGGGTTTTCCTTTATTTTACAACCAGCTAGTAACAACCTGTAGTAGACGTTCGTAAAAATATCCGTCTTTTGGCTTTTGTGGCTTTTTTAAACTTTATGTTTTTGTAAAAAATACAAAACCATTTTTTCCTATTTTCGTAGTTAATTTTGCGCTTTAAATTAATTCGAAACTTCTTTATCAAGTTTGTAAATAAAATAAATACTAGGCTCTTTACTAAACCATTTCTAGTTTGTATTATGGTTGCTAAAATAACTGATATACTACATATAAATACAAAATAAATACATACAATGTAAACTCCATGTAACGTCACTCCATTTAACGACCACTCTCTATAACGCCATAAAATGTACAGTCCCTTCAGTGTCGTTATATAGAGTTTACACTGTAATTTAGCTTTTCACACAGTACATATTTAACACCTAGACTGACAACCAACAAATTCAGTTCATTATAGAAGACGTCATACCTACGTCCTTGTTATCTGTGTAAAAGACTAAAAAACAAATTACATCAGATAATTTGTTATTAATTATGTAATCGTGAAATGATCTTGTGTTTTTGTAAAATATCATCGCATTTATATTTCAGTTTTAAGTAAATTAATTGTACTAGAACCACAATTGTTTTTTGATAAAAACTTATGTGTGAATCCAAGCTCTAACCTTTCTTCAAACCAAATTTTATCAAAATCGGTTCAGTCGTTTGAACGTGAAGAAGTAACAAACATACACACTTACACACACGCAAACTTTCGAATTTATAATATTAGTAATATTCTAGAAAATGGAGTAAGATAATAATCAAAAGTGTAAGTTTTCATCATTATAAAATTAAATTCAAAGGTGTTTGCATGCCAAAAAAACATTCCTGCCTGACAAACTTTCAAACTTTTAAATTTTTAGGGTATCGTTATTCTTCTTCTTCTTCGTAAGAGCTAAGTGGTCAAGCTCTGGTGTCTAGTTTTCAAGCTGCCCGAAAGCCTCTGACTTGTCTTAACGACTGCTAAGAGTTACAGCCAGGACCTACAATTTAACGTGTCATCCGACCCACGGTAGCGCCCAGATGAAAAAGCCACTTGAAAAATGTCAGTCTTGTGCAAGGTTACCCTTCCAAACACCATCCGTACTGAGCGTAGCTTAGCTTCGATGATCTCCTTTTTTTTAGCTTAACTTCTTTGATTATTTACTAAATAATCAATTAAATTATTAGCTTTGATTATTTAGTAAATATTAAATTATTTACTAAATAATCAAAGCTTAGCTTCGATGATCGCGTCAGATCACCTGAGATAGCCGAGCTACAGACGTTATATCGTATCGTTATAAAACCCCGCATTAGCTGCTATACTCTGGTTTAGACTAAATTAGCACAATTCGTATTTATTTTAATTAGGAAACGCGGAGTTTTGTTTCGCAGAATATAATTAAGTATTCCACTCAGCAAGGTGTCGTAATTTAACGTTTTTTTGCCCTTTTTGTACGTTTTAGATGAATTTTGTCAGAGATTTGTTTCGGGACTGAGTTTGTGGGACATTAGGATGGAAAGTTCTTTTCCGGTTGTTTCAGATTTAAAATCACAATTTAAACGTGGGTTTGAATTTTTGTCCTTTATTTTAGACGTGCTTTTTAGAACTCAACGTGATTTGCATACTTTATTTAGGGAATGCGTTATCAAATATGGCACAAGCCTTTGATTTTACCATTGATAAGTTATCATTCGAAAAACTTTAACCTAGTTTCCTTTTTATTTTTAGACTAAGTAAGTCCCTTTGGTTTTTGTATTTCTTTTGAGATATATAAAAAAATTCAAAAAAAATATGTTTATTGTATGAGGTCCCAAGAGGTAAAAATACTAATATAACAATAACAAAATAGTAAATATTTCGTTATTGTTATATTAGTATTTTTTGTTATGGCGGTATGGGAAATACATATCTTGTGAAAGTTTCAGCTTTCTAGCTATTACGGATTCTGAGATACAGCTTAGAGACAGACAGACAGACAACCATGGCTTGGTAATAAGGTCCCGGTTTTGCCTTTTAGGAAACGGAACCCTGGAAGAGATCGCTTTCAGTGATAAGGCCGCCACTTGTAACACTACTTATAAGTTGATTATTATTTTTTTATCTCTGTGTTGTATTTCCTTTTGTGTTGTAATACAGAGTAGGTATATCTATCTATCTAACCCTAAAAAAGTCAATACTTGATAAGAAAAGGATATGAAATTGTAACAAAAAGAATAAAATAAATAGCCAAAGAAAAGTTATAGAAACATAATTGTACCGCCATGCGAGAGATCCCGGATAATATGTCGAATGTCGATCACAGATATTAGATCCCTGCGTACTCGAGTGAACACTGATTTATACAGAGCTGATCGGAACTAGTGGAAAGCCTTCTTAAAGCGACGATAGCTCAGTCTGGCGTGCGGTTGCCTCACATTCAGAAGGTCGTGCGTTCGATCCCCGCCAATGAGCTTGAGCTTATGATGAAGGAAAACATCGTAAAAAAATAACAACATCATCTAGAGTAAATAGGTTACTTCTAGGCAAGCGTGTTATATCTTAGACCATAGTAAAGCTTAACATCATACAAGCTGCGGTCAAACGTGGGTCTAAACATAATTTAAAAAAAAATAGAATGGTGGTAAGGCATTCTTCATTGTTCGCTTGACTATCAACCACTCACAAATTTAATATCTGCTCAAAGCACAGATGCGTTCTGCAGGAACAATCCTTGAGAACCAGTAATTTCGAACCAGGCATGCTCAACCTTAGAACAGAGTCTCACTAACTCGTATGGTTACGCATCCTGTTGGTCTTCTTCTTCTTTTGCATAAAAACTAAGAGGTCAAGCTCTGGTGTTGATAGTTTAGAAGCCACCCTAAGGCCTCTGACTTTGCTTAACAACTGCTTGTACTAAGACAAACTATTCTAAATCCTATTTTATTACTGAAATTAAATACTGTATAATTAAATACTGTAAAATGGAAGTGGTTTACGAAACAATATTGTTGAAAGTACCCTGAAGAAAACAGCACTCACGGCACGAGACTAGTTCTCAGTGTAAGTGCTGGTCGCCATATCAAAATATTAATGTTCATTTGTAAAATATTTGTTTTGTTTAATATATTTGTGTATTGATTTGTAATATTTTTCTGTAATAAACAAATTTGAATTTGAAAAACAACCGAGACCTACAATTTAACGTGTCATCCAACGCACAGAAAATAAATAATAAAAATAAAAATCAAATTACGAAGTTCTAAAGCTCACTCCCCGAAATGTATCCGATAAAATACCGAGAAACTAGCAACCTTGCGTCGGTGCTCTAGGCTTTGAAGCTTCGACTTCCTAACGGAAGAAATACATAATATACTAAGCTTTAGACACAAATACTTATCACATACCGAAAGAACAACATATCTCATAAATTTGACGTCGCTTTAGCTGGAGATAACAAGAAACTATTCTATTATTGCCTATCTTTTCCATGGGATATATTGTGCTAGTAATTTGACTTACCTAGTTAAGTATTTCAGCAGTAGATACATTCTGAACTTCAAATCCTATCCTAATCTGGCAAAAGTTAGTATTTAACTGTATATGATTGTTATTACTTTACGTTCATTGATTGGCTGAACCGATTTGTATTTAAAATACGAAGATAGCTTTAAGTTCGTTTGTTTCTTTTTTTTGTCCATTGTGAGAGTTTTAATAAAGTGTTTATATATCTATTTATCTCTATTTTAGATCAACATACAGGCTACTTTTATATTTGATTAACAAATATGGCAAGCACCTATAAATAATACTCTAGCAATTTATATCAATGCATTGAATTTACCCAACAATAAGATCTAAAATCTATCAATAATCATACAAAACTATTTATTTGGTACGTTTGAAAGTTGTTTTTGAAAGCTATATAGTTATTGAGACAAAATATACCAAAATTTAGGCACATATGTGTAGTACACAAGCCACTTACGAAATTAGGTAAATTTAGATAGATAAATTGTAATCTTACCATTGATGTTATTAACTTCACAACGATAAATTAAAACTCGCTAATTCTCCAATAACTACATTTATATAGCCAACTCCGGTGTACTTTACATATATTCAAATAAAGCGCGGTAATTAGCGGGGTCCAACATGTGTCCTGACGTAATTTTCTACCTGGTCTGCAGACATGGATGGGAAACTATAATACTGTTCAGGTCTCCAGTTGACAGAGACAGACGGCGGGTTGAGGTACCCGCTGTTAACAAGCCTGTTGTTGTCCAACTGCATGGCGCTCCCTGGGGTGTCACCCGTCCACGCTCGGTTGCAGTTGATGAAGGAATTCCTTTCCACATAAACCTGGCCTTCCGTACCGACGCCGACGCCGTAGAAACTGATGTCAGTAAACAAATTGTTGACGACGTGAACCTCTCCGTACCTCACGAAAGGGCAGCGCTGACTAACATCGTGGAACCAGTTGTGGTACCAGGTCACCTTCAGACGATTACGGTCCTCTCCAGGATTGTTATCGCTGTTGCCGATGAGAGATACGAAAATGTGATTCCTCAAGATGCTGTTGGAGACGGAAATCATGCTCGCACCCTGAGTGATGTCAAGGAGACCGTCGTGCCGCCTCATGCTGTCTGGAGTGTTGTGGGCTATCCAAGGGTCATCGGCGAACTCGCAGTGATGGACCCAAACGTGTTCAGTGTTTCTATCGATACCGAGAGCGTCCACTGTGGAGAAGGCTCCGGGAACCATGGAGATAATGCCACCTTGCCCGTTGGGTTGTTCTCCGGGTGCGTAGTTCAGAGCGTTGTGGAACCTCAGATTTTGGATGATGACTTGGATTTCGTTGCTGATCACCAAACCGCCGCCGAAGATTGTGGCGGAACTGTCGGCGCCAGTGATGGTCTTGTAGCTACCAACGTTGAAGCGGACTCCGGGAGAGCCGGTGAATAAGAGTGTGAAGTCAAGGAAGCCTCTGACGATGATTTCTCTGCGTTCGTTGCCAGTCACGCCGTCTCGGAGCGCCCAGGGGTCCCAGACTGTCCAGACGGCGCCTCCGTTACCACCGTAGGTCCCTCCATTCATAGAAGCGAAGCCCAGCTGGCCAAAGGGCACTCGAGCGTCGGTAAAGTTATGAGTGGCACCGAACTCTTTAGAGTTGATTTCGTCTTTGCCCTCATTGAAATCAGTCGGCATAGCAGTAACCGCCAAAACGGCGGCAAATAAAACAACGAAACACTTCATGATGAGTGTTAACACAGACTGATGTTTTTCAGAAGTATTTTAGGTAACGAAAAATGTATAGCTCAACCAAGATAGTAATTTCAGATAACGCAATAATCCAAGATATGGTATCCAAATTATTAAATGCAGATTGATTACTTAATAATTATCAATGATTGATTGTTTATGATTACTTTTACTAACATTAATGTTTATTTTATTTGGATATAAAGTGAAGAAAATGTTGAATTTGAATACGTTTTATTTGAAAAGTTATATTACTTGCAACTATGTAAATCAAAATAAGTTAATTGAAAACGACAAGTTACCACAAAATTACAATCAAGGTGAAAATCTGTTACCAAGTGCCTAATAGCGGACTTGTGAAATGTCTAGTGGTAAGTATACTGTAAAAAAATATTGACCCCAGTGCCATTGCGCAAATAAATGTAGACACAAAATGCATGTGCCCACTACACGTACTACAATTTAGGTTTGTTTAATTTGATTCCCTCGAAAGCCATTTTCACCGCATATTTCGTGGAGTTTTTGGGTTTTTTTTTACCACTTTTTGGGTTTGTTTCGGTCATTCCTGGCGGTGCACCATTGAAATTTATTTCAATGTGTTTCCGGTTCTCGTCGGCTGTTGTAAGTTTTGCATAATCGTATTTCTGGTCGTGGATAGAATGTTGGTTGTTTTCAAAAATGTTTTTAGGTGGATATTATAAAAGACATATATACGAATAAATATTAATATTTGTTTTATCACAAGTGAAAACTTATTGGTAAACTGGATTGGCTAATTAAATTATGACACGACTAATAAAAATGATTATATCAATCAATAAAAATAAAAGGCAAAACAACATTTGCCGGGTTAGCTTGTTTTATATACATTAATTGATATTTTATTATTACAGGTATTTTTTGCAATACCTATCCTACCAGACAATATCTACGTCATGAATGTGTAAGAGGAAAACCAAACAAACATACAAACTAAACGTATACAATTGAATTGTAAACAAATTGAAACACAATTGTATTTTAATGAAACAAGGTATTCGACATAAAAATACAATGTCCAATCGGATCAAATTGAACTAGAGTAGTTCCAAACAACGTTACAACTGTGTTCGGTTTACTATTTTAAATATATATTTATTCAAACACGAGGTTTCAACGTAATACGCTTCGGGGTTATTGAAAGAGTTACTTAAAAACAGTATGGACAATTTCTTGCTTAAAAAGTTTATTAGAATAAAGTATAATAGAATATTTGTATTCATCTTAAGTTTTTCCTATAACATATACAATCAATATCAATAACAAGATACAGTATGGACCTGTCAAGAAAAAAACCCTATGTACGAGTACAACATCTCGCTTAGCAATTCGATATGATTTTGTTATCTGTTTTAAATATTTATCACTAATGTCGTATACAATCTAACAAAGAATGAAACTACAGTAGGGTCTCGGTAATCCGGACTTGCGATTGTTTGGTGATCGCTGTAATCCGGACAGGCAACGGGCTTCGCGGGGGAGGCTGGCGGGTAGGTGCGGGCGGCCACTGAGTCGATGCGACGTCAGTCTTTTGTTTAACATCATGGCGCCGCCACGTAAACATTCGACATTAACATTATAAGACAAATTGCGAATTATAGAAATGTTGGACAAAGGTGTCAGCTACCCTGTCAACTGTAGGCAACATAAAAAAAAGAAAAGAAAAAAATTAAGTATGTTAGCCTAACACAACGTGGTCCCGGTGTACGAAAAACAATGATGAAATTGATTATAGAAACTTAGGTTAAACATGAGTCTTATTGCCATTAAATATGGCATACTATAATCCGGACGCCTCGATAATTCGGAAAGGGTCTTGTTTTTGCCTCTCCGGATTACAAAGGCCCTACTGTAATTAGTTTTGACTAATTATTTTCATTAATCGTTAGATTTTTGAAAGGTAAAATACAACTTAATATTCTGTGAATGATTAAGCATCTACATTTTAATATTTAAAAAAAATCTAAGAATGTTATAATATAATTCAGGTAAACCTCACTCATAGTTAGAAACTGGTGTTAATAAATTTGCAAATACTGTTGAATTCAACTTGCCATACTGCATTTACTGCATAATTCCGCTGTCCAAGTTGTTGTCACTGGCCAACATGAGAATCGTGCAGCGGACATTCATAATGCACTCCCACCGCAACTACATTATCGGAAATACATGATTCAATCCGAAAAGAGCAATGGAGATTGACAAATACGAATATCAAGTATACAAGCTTAATGGAAATAAAACATATGGATTTGAAAAACATCATTTTCTTCCTCGTATGTTGTTAGCCTTTTAACGATTTAAAAAAAAAAATAGGACACATTCACACAAGGCTGCAAGCCCCATACTGTACCATTTCTAGTTCGTATTATGGTTGCTAACACAACTGATATAATACTACATATACATATATACATATTATATATAAATACATATTTAACACCCAGACCCACAGCCAACAAATTTAGTTAAGCACAAAGATGTGGACCAGGAATCGAACCTGGAACCTTCTGATTAGCAGACTGGCATGGTAACCATTACGCCAACGAGGTCGTCATCTCTAGCAAGCGGGAATTGTAAAATATTTATTTCTGAATTATTTTTTTAAGTCTGTATTTATTGACAATAAATTAATGTATGTTAAAGCTATTTATATAAATATTTGCTATAAAAAATTAAAACAAAAATTATTGGCAAAAATTTTAAAAAAATATATTTATAAAAATATAGTGTTAACAACCCTTATCACTCAGGGTTATGAAAAATAGATAGTAGCTGATTCTCAAACCTAACGAAAACGAATATAAAATTTGATAAAATTCGGTCAAGCCATTTCGGAGGAGTACGGTACCTAACTAACATTGAGACATAGAATTTTTGTATATAGGAAAGATAAGATAAGATAAGATTTATCAAAACGGTTTACTGTCACACCCTTTATCCCTCGGTACCAACTTCCACAAACTCTGCGTTTCAGAAATAATAAAATTATTGTCTCTATCTAACGTTAATCCAAATATATTTCTGTCATCAATTACCCTTTTCAAACCGACCTCTTTGCTAAACGTATAAACTCCAAAATTTGTACAGATAAACAAATTCGAATCGTGGTCCTCAACAAACTGTCTGACAGTCAAAACGTCGTTTAAAATGTGTATAGTCATATTATTTGTATCAAATTGAAACAGCCCCGACTGATTTGAAAACAAAATATCACTTGTTTTGGTCACAAAAAAGGAATCAGTTTGGAAATCAGCAAACTCTTTTACGACATAGAATTTTTCGCCAATTTCTAGATGCAACTTTTGGTCCGGATAGCTGATGTAGAATAAGTTTTTTCTATGAAACAACGACCAGATATTCTGTCCTTTTTCTTTGTAAAAATCTGCTATGTTTGTTAGCATATCGAACTTGTATATTCCATCAGTGCCTCCCAAGTATATCTCGTCTGCATCTGTATCAATAGCCACAGAACACCCTCCTTTAATCCCTGCGACTATCTGAAGTTCTTTTGTATCTAAACTGTAATGGGCTAGTTGGAAATCTACATCGGAAAACATATCAGGTGTAGAATAGGTAAAGAACAAGGTGTTTGTTGGTCTATGGACGTTTAGATTGTATGGCCTCCCAACATTGTTCAGAAGTGCTTCTCTTTCGTAAAATTTATCACCGATTTTAAGTCTGTTGCATTTGGATCCAGTTGACTTTTTGCAAAATGATAGGAGTAGAAGTGTCAGAAGTAGTTCCATGGTAAACCTGAAAACAAAAATAATAAAAGTAAGGATACGCTTGGTGAATAAGCATAAGATATTTAGTAAGTAAGTTAGTCTAGTTCCTACTTATTACTATTGTAAAATCCTAGGTGAAATAAAGTTATTTATATGCTTTTATGTTTTATTAACATAAGCAGCCCACTATACGTTCCTGCTACTGGAACTTGGGGCCTTCTCTCACGAGGAAAGAGATACAGGCCATAATCCACCACGCTGGCCAAGTACGGGTTGGCGGATGTCACACGTCTTCGAATATAGTGGTCCTCAATCATGCAGATTTCCTCATGAAGTTTTCCAACACCGTAAAGCAGGTGCAAATTAAGGTAGAACATAAAATGAAACATTTTTAAAGTATAATTTTGTTTATTTGTATAAACAAAATTATACTTTCCTTGTCCGTGTAAAAGAGTTGATAATAATAATTATCTTGGCAAATGAAGATAAGGTATAAACAAAAGGCTCACAGCTAAGATTAATTAAATATTATCTGTGGTTATTAAGCATCCTTAATTCGTGCCGTT
Source organism: Mellilla xanthometata (assembly GCA_035578125.1). Classification (NCBI taxonomy): domain Eukaryota; kingdom Metazoa; phylum Arthropoda; class Insecta; order Lepidoptera; family Geometridae; genus Mellilla; species Mellilla xanthometata. Next base: position 2,602,556 of record JAPUBQ010000033.1, on the reverse strand, counting down.
TGTTTAAAATTGTTCACACAAAAGGACAAAAACAAGCACGACAAGGAAAATAAAGAGTTTTAAAATACAAACTAATTACTACAAGAAGTAAAAAAAAAAAACATTATAATGAATTATATACATTTCTAGCTGACCCGGCAAACGTTGTTTTGCGTTATAAATTATTTCTATTAATAAAAAAAAGGGAAGGTAAATAGGTAAATAGATAGTAGCCGATTATTACCAGACCTACGAATACGCATATAAAATTTGGTAAAAATCGGTCAAGTCGTTTCGGAGGAGTACGGTAATTAACATTGTGACATGGAAATTTTATTTTATATATTTGTGTAATAACTTAAATAAAGTAACTACAAAATTCTTAGTCGATACTTAGTCAATGAATTTTCAATTTTTTTTTATAAACATACACTTATACTTTATATAATCAAGTAAAAACGATTCTAATACTCACAGGTTATTTAGCGAAATATATTTTTCATATTTCTAAACCACGTAGACACCACTGTCGTCTAGTAGGTATGAAAATGAACAATGATATAAATATACGTCATTCGAACAATGTTTATAAACAGGCATTAGATATTGATGATATGATATAGATTGTGTGTGAGTAATAATAAAGTCTACACTGATCATTGTCGAAACACTAGGCTCGAATTGAAAACATAATCATAGCATAAAGCAGCCCACTATGCGTTCCCAATGCTGGGACAAGGGCTTTCCCTAACGAGAGAGGAGGGATAAAAGCCATAATCCACCGCGCTGGCCAAGTGCGGATTGGCGGTGATACTCTGGCAGGGATCAAACTGGGAGCCGCTTGATCGAAAATCAGAACCTTTTCAAAAAAGCCACTCTCAGTTTTAGTCACACCTATCGCTTTTTAATCATCACACGATTAACAAATAGAACAATTTTATATTGTTATAACTATGCCTTTTTAAATCGTGTTGATTTTTAACGAATGTCTTAATCTTTTCACTTTTGGTCGGTGTTAAATAATTTCTGGGACAATTTTTTTTTACCAAAATGGATAGATTTTCAGAGATCAAAGTTTACTACAGATAAGTCTCATTCTCTCTGTCTCTCTCTCTATCTCTATCTATCTATCTATCTCTCTCATTCTCCCAGAACCATACTCTAAATCAAATAAATTTCTAAAAGAACTGACCTTTACTTATAATTAAAATTCAATCCTCGGACAAAAAATCCCGAGGTAAAATACGTCCAAAATTTAGCGGTTTCTTCACTATAGCGTTGTAGCATTCCATACTATAATTACTAGGACGCAACCTGTATATCGAAGTACTGTCAGAATATATTGCATTATCACTTCCATCAAACGTTAGTCCAAACGCCTTATCAATTTGAGCCACTCTTCTAATTCTCAAATAAGGTTTCTCTTCTATATAAATTCCATCACTTCCAACAAAAAATACGTCCCCATAAGCGTCTTCAGCTATTTGTCTTACAGAAAAACTATCATCCAAATTCAAGACTTCCCTTTCAGTCCTTTCCACTTTGTACAAAGCAGTTTTGTTTGAAAAATACACGTCATTGTGTTTCGAAATGAAGAATTGGTCTACTTCTATATTGGTAGCTTCAGCTACTTTGACAAACGTATCGTCTTGGTACACAAAAAGTTTCTGTGTCGGATACTCAATGTAGTAGAAATGGTTTTTGACAAATATCGCCCAAATAGACTTGCCTCGTTCGGCGAAAAAGTCCGCTGCTCGAGTCATGAAGTTGTATTTGTAAATACCATCGTGACCTCCGAAGTAGATATCGTCATTTCCATTATCGTATGCGATAGCGTATCCGCCTGGTACGCCAGGGATATCGGCGCACTTTCTTTTATCTATATGGCATGAGGTGATAGCGAAGTCTACGTGTGTCCCGTTCTGTATCGTGTGACTGAAGAATAGGACTCCGGAGAATTTGTGCAGCACGAGATTATACGGTCTTCCCCTGGCTGTGAATAGGACGTGTCTGTCGTAGAATACGTCGTTGAATATAATTCCGTCGCAGGCGATACGGACCTCGTTTCCGAGGGAGCTCCAGATAAGCAAGAATAAAAACAACATTTTATTGGCAATCGTTTGCAGTGGCGCTGTAAAAAGGAAGGTTTATTGAGTAAGGTGCGGATATCCTCACTTTGTTTGCTTGTGCTGGCTGCAGCTGATTTTGTTCTAGGTTTTTTGTTGGGAAAGTGCTTGAGAAGTTTTATATCGTTAAAGCTATGTAAGTAGAATTTTCTTTAGAAAAAAGATTGAAAACTGAATAGGATTAAAATATCATTTAAAAGTTTAAACATGAACTTGGATATAATAATAATATAAATGCATAAGCAGTCCATTGTACTTTTCCACTTGATCTATCAATCTGCATCCATAAAAAAATAGATTCAGTTAACCATCTATTTATCTAACATCTTGTCTATCTGTGTTGTGTAAGTCTTATCATACATATTGTGAACTTGCATATTATATACATAGAAATAAAGGCCTATTGTTTTTTATTTTATCTATACGTTCCCACTGCTAGGACTCGAGACTTTCTTTCACGGGGAGAGTACGAGCCATAATCCACCACGCTGGCCAAGTGCGGGTTGGCGAATGACACGTCTTTGGGTATTTCTTTCGCCGTAAAACGAGTGCAAATGCGCACATTGAAAAACAAGTCATTTATAAAGGTCCAGGATTGATCCAGGGGCTTCGTTTAAATTTAAAGTAACAGTACCTGGATGACCGGTATTTTTTTTTCGAATATAACATTTTCTAAAAATTATTCCTAGCCAGATCGATTTATCACCCCCGAAACCCCTTATATACTAAATTTCATGAAAATCGTTGCAGCCGATTTCTAGATTCCTCTTATATAATATATACAAGAATTGCTCATTTAAAGATATAAAACATATGAAAACTTTATTTATGTATTTCCTAATTACTAACTTTAGTCTTTTTTTACTTTATTACACACATCAACTAATTGTATTCAATTAATTCGGTAGAAGAAGGAAGGTTGTCGCCCTAGCACATAAAACATATTATACTACTGACTTACCGTTCTCCATTTTAGTACAATCCAATCAGTTCACGAATGCTATAAATTTTTAATCTTTCACAAACATACATACATGGAGTTTTCAATAACACTGAAGCTACAAATATCGTCAAAGTGTTGTGATGAAATGAACTGATATTTTTTGCAAGTGTTTGTTATAATAATAATATTTTGGTCTCGGAATGTTGTGACACAATATTTATATTAGGGCTCTTTGTTTATTTTTGTACAGCCAGGTATGTGAAAAATCTTTGAATGATATATATTACTAGCAGATCGTCCCGGCTTCGCACGGGCTATAAATATTCTTAATAGCAAAGAGAAACAAAATAATTATGCCTATGTTACTCAGAAAGAATGTAGCTTCCCAACAACGGTGCAAGAATTTTTTAAATCAGTCCAGTAGTTTTGAAACCTATTCGCGTCAAACAAACAAACAAAAATCAAACTTTTCCTCTTTATATATTGGTATAGATATAGACTAGACGTTTCTTGCGGTTTGTTTTCTCTTTTGTTTTAATAAGGATATTTACATTTTTGTTTTTTTTTTCGAAAGATGTTGACTAAAGTCTTAGATTCATACTCGTATGTATTCAAATCTAAATGTAACTTATACTTTGATGTTTAATGAAAACTAATTTTGTTTTTTAAATTTATAAATGTTTAAATTCCTTTACTACATATGTAGTTAATTAATAATGTTTAAATTTATCATATCTGCCATATGTATATACATAGTTTATTTTTTATAGAAGGAGACATAGGCTTCCAATACACTAACTAGTTTGGAAGCCTTTCGATTCCAAAACATATTGTTGTAACTTACTGTGTCCAATAAAGGAATTTTGTATTTGTCTATGCATTCTATGTATCTGCTTAGACCCTAGCTCGTATATCTAATCTAAAAATGCGAGTGTGGTTTGGTGGAAAAACGTGTGCTTTTCAATCAGACGCGCCCCGGTTCGGGTCCAACACTACACTGATGACTTGTTTTTTTACACATTTCTCACACGCCTGGTTAACCGGGTCCCGGGTTCGATTTCCCGGTACGGACAACATCTTTGTGATGAACTAAATTTTTTGGCTTTGAGTCTGGAGTGTTAAGTATATATGGATATAAAGTATTTATGCATGTGTATATAGTATATCAGATGTGTTAGCAACCATAATACAAACTAGAAATGTTTTAGCAATAGGCTAGCCTACCGTGTGTGAAATATGACATAATATTTATTATTATATAGAACGACAAACAAACAGACTTCATCATTAACAACGCGTGTGGTTCCCAGTAGAAACAAAAAGTTATTTTTTGGCTTGTTAAACTCCGAGAGAACAATTCGCATAAAACAGTTTGCTTTCAAAATGCAGCCGTGTGTTTCTGAAGCAAAATGCATTTGAGGTGCGAGCTTGTTTCATAGGAGAGAAGTTTCATATAGCGCCTGTACCAGGCCTGTGTCACTCCGCGTGTAGGTGTTAAAACATACCTACGGGCGGCGGCCACTGCGCAAAGGGCCAATCTATGTGGCTCTTTCAATACCACAGAATAATAACTAGTACTACGTATAACCATGTACAACGTATTATGAACCGTAGCATAGTGAATTAAGGCCCATATTCCTTTGAAAAGAAATTGGTAGGTACAAAAATCATCACGTCCTCGACTGGACCGCGAGCTAAATTAAATCATATTGTTCATCAGATTGAGTTCATATTTCTTTGAAAACCATTGCGAAGTGAAGCTTCTGTACGAAGTACAAGTTATTATTCTGTGCCTGTAGCTCGGTTAGCTAAGGTGATCTGACGCGATCATTGAAGCTAAGCAACGGTCGATGTGGACGGTGTTTGGTTGGGTGGATCATGCACAAGACTGTCGTTTTTCAAGTGGCATTTTGATTTGGGCGCTACCGTGGGTCGAATGACACGTTAAATTGTAGGTCCCGGCTGTTAAGCCAAGTCAGAGGCCTTCGGGCGGCTTGAAAACTCTCGACACCAGAGCTTGGTCACTTAGCTCATACGAAGAAGAAGAAGAATAGAAGAGAAAAGACGGGAAAACAAATTTATAATTGATTTAAAAAAAGTAACGTAAAAACGTAAAGTTGCAAATAAAAAAGGTTAAGTATGGGGCTGACCAGCCGTGTGTGAAATGTGTCCTAATATTTATTAATTATTTACTAGTAAAATACATAAACTGTGAAAATTTAAAACCAAAATAGCAACAAAAAAAATATTGTCGTTGCTTTTGTAAATTCTTAATTTTCACTCGTCTTGTGTTGGAAGACCTCGAGTCCCATCAGTGGGCTATATGTACGTATTGTGGGCTGCTTATACTTAAGCACAGAAACTGCTAGCATATAACTCAAATGAATGAAAATCGCTCTGCTCATAAGACCAAGTACACACCCCAAGCGGAATTGTAGTAAAATAATTTTCTCTCATGAAAATCTGCAATTTGTACAACATTGTTATGTTAAGTAGGAATATACATCGTATGCCCATATACATAGGGAGGAATTTCAATTAAATTCCTATCCAGGTGCAACTGAAAACTAGTTTATTCCAGTTAAAACCAGTTTCATTATAATTAATTATTTTGGTTTTAATAAGTATTTTGTTGTTCTAACTTTTCTCATTAAGTTAAGGAATAGTCAAAATGAAATGGAATAAAAACGTTGTTTTGTTTATCTTGAGAAAAACATAGATTTACTAAAAAAAACACATTTCACACATGGTTAATTAGCCCCATACTAAAACATTTTTAGTTTGTATTATGGTTGCTAACACAACTGATATACTACACATACATACAGAAATACATTATATCGATATATTTCACACCCAGAACGACAGTCAACAAATTTAGTTTAGCGCAAAGATGTTGGTCGTGCCAAGAATCGAACCCGGGACCCTCAGGTTGGCAGTCCGGTCATGGTAACCGTTTCACCAACGACGTCGTACAATGAATTAATTTCTATTATTGTTTTTTTTAATGCGGTCTTTAGTGAGAGATATTGACTTGATTGGTCGGTATTCTTGGATAGAAGCTTGACTGATATTTCCATGCAGTAATATTTAATCCTATCTCAATGAAAAATTAATTGTCATGTTTTTTTTAACATGTTTTTTTAACCGACTTCAAAAAGGAGGAGGTTATATATTCGACGTGTATGTATTTTTTTTTTTTTTTATGTATGTTCACCGATTTCTCAGCCATTTGTGGATCGATTCTCAAAATTCTTTTTTTAATTGAAAGAGTATGGTTCTGAATTGGTCCCATTGTCACCAAAATAGGATCTGATGATGGATTCCTAGGGAAATCGAAGGAAAACCTAAAAAGTTAGGTTATGTTTACGCCCGAAGAGAGATTCACGCTCGTTCGGCTGTACTGATATTCTTGAAATTTAAGATGAAAATAGGTAAGACTATGTGTTAACACATAGGCTACTTTTTATCCCGAATATAATTACTGTTCCCGTGGGATGCACCAAATAACACATAAATCTTTATAACTTCTTCACGCCCGAACGGCTGTACTGATGTTGATGAAATTTGAGATGAAGATAGGTTAGACTATGTGTTAACACATTGGCTACTTTTTATCCCGAAAATAATTACTGTTCCCGTGGGATGCACCAAATAACACATGACACACTGAATTCGCTTAAATTTGATATGGGGGTAGACTAGACCTTGTATAACACGAAGGTTACTTTTTATCTTAAAAGTCATTGCTATTCCCTTGGGATACCCAAATAACTCGATAACCTATTTCACTTCTTCGCGCTCATACGGCAATACAGATTTCACTCATGTAAAATCTGATAATATATTAATAGACTAGACACTCGAACGGATAAAAAAAATATTTACGGGCTCGCTTCGCTAGGAGTTATCCCACTTCGTTCGACTTTCCCCCAGGATGTTTTGGGCTTATGACACTCCAAATATTATATAATTTGTGCTGCTTTGGACTTCTTTATGCTCAAATGGTTTGAACAAATACGGTGAAAATTTTCGCGCTCGCTTCGCTCGCGCATTGCCCGATACGCTCGCATCCAGCTCGCTTCGCTCGCCCTTGGTCCTAGTACGTTTTGACACAACAAACATTATGTTATTTGTGCTGCTTTGGACTTCTTTATGCTCAAACGGTTTAAAGAAATACGGTGATAATTTTCGCGCTCGCTTCGCTCGCGCACAGTTCGGATCGCTCGCATCCGGCTCGCTTCGCTCGCTGATGGTTCTAGTAAGTTTTGACACAACAAACATTATGTAATTTGTGCTGCTTTGGACTTCTTCAAGCTCAAGCGGTTCGAACAAATACGGTGAAAATTTTCGCGCTCGCTTCGCTCGCGCATAGCTCGCTTCGCTCGCAATTAGTTTTAGTACGTTTTGACACAACAAACATTATGTAATTTGTGCTGCTTTGGACTTCTTTATACTCAAACGGTTCGAACAAACACGGTGAAAATTTTCGCGCTCGCTTCGCTCGCGCATAGCTCGCTTCGCTCGCATCCGGCTCACTTCGCTCGCAATTGGTTCTATTACGTTTTGACACAACAAACATTATGTAATTTGTGCTGCTTTGGACTTCTTTATGCTCAATGGTTCGAACAAATACGGTGAAAATTTTCGCGCTCGCTTCGCTCGCGCATAGCTCGCTTCGCTCGCATCCGGCTCGCTTCGCTCGCAATTGGTTCTATTACGTTTTGACACAACAAACATCATGTAATTTGTGCTGCTTTGGACTTCTTTATGCTCAAACGGTTCGAACAAATACGGTGAAAATTTTCGCGTTTGCTTCGCTCGCGCATAGCTCGCTTCGCTCGCAATTGGTTCTTTTACGTTTTGACACAACAAACATTATGTAATTTGTGCTGCTTTGGACTTCTTTATACTCAAACGGTTCGAACAAATACGGTGAAAATTTTCGCGCTCGCTTCGCTCGCGCATAGCTCGCTTCGCTCGCATCCGGCTCGCTTCGCTCGCAATTGGTTCTATTACGTTTTGACACAACAAACATTATGTAATTTGTGCTGCTTTGGACTTCTTTATGCTCAAACGGTTCGAACAAATACGGTGAAAATTTTCGCGCTCGCTTCGCTCGCGCATAGCTCGCTACGCTCGCAACCGGCTCGCTTCGCTCGCAATTGGTTCTATTACGTTTTGACACAACAAACATTATGTAATTTGTGCTGCTTTGGACTTCTTTATGCTCAAACGGTTCGAACAAATACGGTGAAAATTTTCGCGCTCGCTTCGCTCGCAATTGGTTCTATTACGTTTTGACACAACAAACATTATGTAATTTGTGCTGCTTTGGACTTCTTTATGCTCAACCGGTTCGAACAAATACGGTGAAAATTTTCGCGCTCGCTTCGCTCGCGCATAGCTCGCTTCGCTCGCATCCGGTTCGCTTCGCTCGCAATTGGTTCTATTACGTTTTGACACAACAAACATTATGTAATTTGTGCTGCTTTGGACTTCTTTATGCTCAAACGGTTCGAACAAATACGGTGAATATTTTCGCGCTCGCTTCGCTAGCATACAGCTCAATTTGCTCGCAATTGGTTGCCTGCCTAGTATACGCCAGAGGTTTTTTGATCGTGAAGTTTATGCGGCTCTCTATAGCTAAAACTTAAAAAATATCATGACTAACCACTAAAAATGTAAAAATAAAATTGTTTTAAAAAACAAAGAACCGACTTCAAAACACAACTAAAAAGGGAAAAATAATTTAAAGCCTACATCAAATCAAGAATAGTTATATAAGTAGAATCGAAGAGTTTATTTCATGTACTTATAAAAAACTATTTTAAATTTTTATTAATCCTGTTTTCTTGAAGTCGGTGCCATCTAAGAAGAACAATTTAATGTTTTTTAAAAAAACGATTTTCTTTCTTTAACTATTTTCTTTATTTATTGTCTTTCTTTGCTGGCACCGACTCCAAGAATACAGGATTCATAAAAATTTAAAATAGTTTTTTATAAGTACATGAAATAAACTCTTCGATTCTACTTATATAACTATTCTTGATTTGATGTAGGCTTAAAATTATTTTTCCCTTTTTAGTTGTGTTTTGAAGTCGGTTCTTTGTTTTTTAAAACAATTTTATTTCTTGTAATCTTACACGTAACCTTAAATTTTCAACGCAACGCAACAAATACCTACCTACCTTCAAAGGCACAAAGTTACGGATTTTCTTATTATGTTTGGCCTAAATAATGGAAATATTTAATGGTGTGTATTGAACCACTGAATATAATATAAATATACGCAATCAATAACTGTAAAACGAATTACATTCATTTATGGTAAAAAAAAATCATTTTTACTTTTACTACAAAACACAAAATTAAATATAAGATACAATTAAAAACACCGCTGAAAAGCGATTACTTAAAAAAAATATCAAATTATTATATTGTCATCGGTCCACAATAAACCTACAAAGTTTGATCGAAATCTGGTCCTTTAAAGTGGGTCAAAATCGCGCCCAAAGAAGTCGGGGTAAACCTAGATAAAATTTTAAGAAAGGGGTTTCTACCCAGCAGTGGAGCAGAGCCGACTTTAGAAGCTGATGATGATGATGATTGCTAATACTAAACTTATTTCAATAACCTATACAAAACATCGTCAACAGTCACTTAAGCATAACTAACATGTTGTCAAAACTGTGCCTTTCATTACCAAACTCAGACAAAACATCCTATTGACGGAGTTTTGGCCCTTATTGCTTTTGACGTAAGAACGGTTATTGGAAAGCAGGAATAAGTTTGGAAGACAATAGTGGAAAGTTATCAAGTAGGACGCGGCGGAAGAGGGGTTGGTAGGGTGTCTATGATGTTCGGAAATGTGGGATGGAATATTTTTTTATTCACATTTTTATGCATATAATATCTGTATTTTTAATTTAAGTTTTTTTTTAATTTTTGAAGTTATGACAGCTCATTTGGCTCAGTTTTAAGTTCCGTCAGTAGCGGGTTTAATTTCCGCCAATGAGCTCGAGTTTTCGGAGAAGCAAACTTGAGGCCATCTTTATATAATCGAGCCCTTTCTTTTCATACCCGTATTATGGCAGCTGTGAAAAAAAAGTCATCTTCCATATTGTTACGGCCGTTATTTGAGACTTGTTTTTATCAAACATAGCTAATAACACTAGACTAACACATTTCCCCCAAAAAAATATAATCAAATTCGGTTCATCCTAATTTAGGAGCGACGAGCTACGATACCACAGAAAACCACACATAATCACGTCAGACTTATAACTTCTCATCGTTTTTTTCATGCCGGGTGTAAAAGATTTGAGAAATCCTACAAAATACCCATATGATTGTCACCGTACAAGCGGAAATTTCGCTTGTTTGCAACTAGACGACATTTATTCGCTCTGACGCAGCCTCGGGTCAGAATAAGGTTTAATTTGAAGAATACCGGTAATTCACGATTGTGCTGGTTACGGTGCGGTTAAAATTACCGGTAATTTACGGTGTCAAAGGTAAAATTACCGGTAATTTACGGTGTCACAGGTAAAATTACCGGTAATTTACGGTGTCAAAGGTAAAATTACCGGTAATTTACGGTGTCACAGGTAAAATTACCGGTAATTTACGGTGTCACACGTAAAATTACCGGTAATTTACGGTGTCACAGGTAAAATTACCGGTAATTTACGGTGTCACAGGTAAAATTACCGGTAATTTACGGTGTCACAGGTAAAATCACCGGTAATTTACGGTGTCACACGTAAAGTTACCGGTAATGTACGGTGTCACAGGTAAAATTACCGGTAATTTACGGTGACACAGGTAAAATTACCGGTAATTTACGGTGACACAGGTAAAATTACCGGTAATTTACGGTGTCATAAGTAAAATTACCGGTTTTTTACGGTGTCACAAGTAAAATTACCGGTAATTTACAGTGTCACAGGTAAAATTACCGGTAATTTTAACCGCTAAACCTGAGAGTTTAATGTACGCTAAACGTCGTAATGTATATCACAGAGACGTTTAAAAACTTTGTGAGATGATTGTTTAACTGCCACGTTATAATGGTTTATTTAACGGTTTTAGTTCTTATTCAATTTGTAAGGAAGTGGAACCTATCGGTTCAGTTTGAAAATGTATTTGTTTAATCTAATTATTGTATATTAAGAAGTGTTTAATGAAGATTATGCTAGATTTAGAAATCCTTATTTGTATTCTTATGTTTTTAATAAATTTTTGCTAGTCTAGCAAAGAAATTTATAATATATCACAATACATATAAAATGTAATTTATTTACGATATTGAAATTCTTAACATTTACTTTCTGAATAATGTAGACCATTTTAAAGCTAATCTTTTTCTCGTGGTACAGTTTTTTTTTTTATAATATAAATGTCATAGATATTTGACTAAACCATATAATAAAATAAATCATATGAACCAGATGATTTAATTTATTTCGAAACATTCCAAAGTTGAAACTATTATTTTAACGTTAAACTTCAAAAACTAAACGTACGTAAAGAAAAACATATGAGAGACGCAATTTAATATACTCGCAAATAATTTTCGCAGTTGTCCGCCATTTTGTTTTAAACGCCATTGTTATTCGTATCCGCTCAGCCATTGGTAATTTCCACAAAACAATAACACATAAGCGGACAAAACAACCCGTCTCCATATCACACACCCCATCTGCCACGTATTTTACATCGCTGGCGACAAAAACAAACCGGAAAATACCGGAAAAAAAGTGGAAAAATCCGCTTGGAACCGCATCAGTATTCGCCACAAATCTCGTACGTTTCGCAGGAAGAGTGAACCAAACAACATTAAATTGCAACTTTGTGTTTACATTAAGGCAGATATAAGAGCAAAATCTTGATTTTATAGTTTTATTGCTATACATTGTATTCGGTAAAAAATATCGAAAAATAGCATAAACACAAATATACAAATACAAAATTTATTTATTTGACAAAGTAATTGTTACAAATATAATATATAGAAATCCAAAGGCTTCCGAACTAGTTCAGAACTGTATGACGGAAGCCGATGTCTTCTCCCAATCGTAGGTATAGAACTTAATTACGTTTTCAGTACATAATTTACGTGTCAAAGTTTTCAAAAAAAAGGAAAAGGAAAGAAAAAGTTTATATAAAAGATTACAAAAAAATAAAAATATAGCAAAGACTGTCTAAAGAACCGCACTTAGAATGTTTATACTTATTTTGAGCGTATGAGTTATGAATTAAAAATAAAAATGGTTTAAAAAAATCTATATGTAAAATTAAGTTTTTGGAAACAGTTTTTTTTCACATTGATAAGTTAGTATCAATATGAAAAGAAAATGGTATCAATCATGGTACCAAAATAAGTATAAATATTCTTAGAATGGTTTTTTATACGACCTTTAAGCTATTTAATTGATATTTTTTCGTTTACGAATCAAAGCAAAATAACCGTTCTTATCTGTTGAAAAAAAGTCAATTTCCAAGTTGTAGTTTTACCCACACCGGCTCCCGGTATGTCAACAGTTGCGGCGAAAATTTGTTTATACCGGGAGCCGGTGTATCAACATACAGGTGGTTAATTGTAAAATCAAGATTTTTCTCTTCGTCTTAAGGTACTTGTACTAAAGGTTTCCTCCAACGGAGCTCTGTTATGATACAAAGAAGAAGAAGTTACAGAACTTCTTCTTCTTTGTATGAGCTAAGTGGCCAAGCTATGATGTCGAGTGTTCTCAAGACGCCCGTACACCTCTAATTTCGCTTCTTTCTTTCTTTCTTTCTTACCTACGGAAGCGCCCTGATGAAAATGCTTCTTTTCTGCATGGTCAAACATACAAAGACTGACCGTGCATCGACCGTTGTTTTTTTTTTTTTTTATTACGACACATTTCACACTCGGTTGGTTAACCAGCTATGATAACTGAACCATTTCTAGTTCGTATTACGATTGCTAACACAACTGATATACTACATATACATACATACATATTTTATATAGATACATATTTAACATCCAGACCGACAGCCAACAAATTTAGTTCAGCACAAAGATGTTGGCCGTGCCGGGAATCGAACCCGGAACCTTCATATTTCCTCAACCTCGATGATTTCGTCAGATCACTTTAGTCAGCTAAATTATGGGCCTTGTTACTAGAACTCCGTTATCCATCCATACATCTGTCTGTCTGTGGAAAAACAATTGAAATTTGACATTTAAATTCAAACGAGTACTGTATTCTTCCAAGTAGTTTTATATACATAAACGATAAGAAAAGGGTTTCGGCGCTTTCAATAGATAGAAAAACTAACACTTTAGGCGAGGGCATGGAAATTGGTTCTTAATATCCCATATTGACCTTTTTTGTGAGGCAAAATATCACTTATATTGGGTAAAAAGGATGATATTTCTAAAAAACTTCACTCGACTTGGAACGAAGTAGGGCGTCAAGTACCGGTATTTTTTAAGAAACCGGTTATTTTTATAATAAAGTCGATGAAAAAAATAAAACTTTATTTTATTATTAAATACTAATTATTTAAGTCTGCGTAAGCAATTTATTATTTTATTGAATCGGTTGTCATATAGGTATATATTTGTATGTATGCATTAGTTTAGTCCAACATGTTATTGTTTCGACACAGCACGCAGTTTATAAGTTGACCTTGAAGAAAATATAAGACAAATTAAAGGTTAAATTGACCAAGCGTGAGTCGGGCTTTCGAATAAATAAATGATGGAAAAATAATTACTTTTCTTGAATTTCATCACCTATGAAATATATATTTTATTTCGATATTTTTTTTTAACTAGAACAACTATTGTATATTCTGTGAATATCTTATTTAAGCCTTAATATTTTGCTAATTTTATAGTAATTGGGTATTAATAATTTTATAAGTTTGGTTTTTTTTAGTTTCTGTAACCGGTTTTTCCGTTTTCACTCCAATGAAAGAACCGGTTAACAATCCCTAAAAATAAGGTACGCTTTTGCGAGTTTCTGTTGATTCTCGTGACGCTAAAAGGCAAAATATTTACCTCATCTGCTGACAATATAAAGCTACTTTATAAAAACGGGACTAAGCAAACAATTTAACACGCTCAAGGTAAAAAAAAATACGGCAGAATCTTGTAAATTGCTTAGCAACGGAATAAGAGGATTATGGTCTTTGTTATGTTTTTGAACCACGATGCAAAAAAAACCCTATGTGTCTGCCTTTTCTTTTTCTCCCAAACCACACCGCAAGCCCGCCTCAGTTGCGAAACCCCCTCCGGAACGAGGTTCCGCAACTTACTGGTGCCACTCCATCTAGAACTTGCGTACAGGGATTACAAGTCTAGGGAGTGGCCCGCCTCAGGGACCCTCTTCGCTTCACCGTGGGTGACCAGGCCACGGTTACTGAGCCCCCCCGCCTCGACAATGCGGGGCCCCACGGGGGGGTTATGTGTGTCTGCCTTTAGCTTCCGAATAGATTAAATGAATATTAGGACACATTTCACCCACGGCTGGTTAGCCCTATTTATACTAAACCATTTCTAGTTTGTATAATGGTTACCAACACAACTGATATACTACATACACATACACAAATACTTTATATCGATACATATTTAACACCCAGACCGACAGCCAACAATTTAGTTTATCACAAAGATGTTGGCCGTTCCGGGAATTAAACCCAGGACGCTCTGGTTGGCAGTCCGGCATCGTAACCATTACGCCAACGAAGTCCGCGTGATAATTGTTTTTATGTTTTAGGTGTGCATTAAAGAGTTTTTGTATTGTATTGTAAAAATAAAATAAATGCATAGTAAAATAAAAGTCAATTATAAAATTAAAAACTAAAAACAAAACACCACTATAAAACTAGTTTAAAAGACCACTACAGACTGAACCTGCCGGAAAGGTACCCATAACGCTCGTGGCATAGCCGCGTTGTATAGCTAGCCTAGAAGATAACCTTTGCGCCAGGTACGATCCGGAGTGGTATTCACCTGATCACTCTCTAATTCTACGCTCAATTTCAGTAATAAAAAGTTTGGCCTAGGTTCCTCGATATTTTTTTCTGCCGATCAGTCTACTTTCTTATTTGAAAACACAAAATCAATTTTCTAAAAAGATACTCAGATAAAACTCGCATTGAGTGCCAACACAAATCACAGTTTCTTTCCCCACATATTCCCACTTCTCTTTACTCTGCCATTCCCACCATTATTAAGCGTATGTACTTTAAATGTACAGGGCCACCGCTAAGTTTAATTCAAAAAGCTAGTGTGGCTCAGTGGGGACATGTCTGCTTTCAATCTAACGTACCTTAGTTCGATCCCAGCCCTAAACCAATGTTGTTCAAATTCGCGTGGCTAGTTACCATGCCAGATTTCCAACCAGAGTACGCCGGTTCAATTCCCAGCACGGGCAACATCTTTGTGATGAACTAAAGTTTGTTGGTTATAGGTTTGGGTGTTAAATATATATCGAAATATGTCATCAGTTGGGTTAGCAACCATAATAATAACCATAATAACCATAAACAAACTAGAAATTGTTTAGTTTGGAACTAACCTAGCTAAGCTAGCCGTGTGTGAAATGTGTCCAATTAAAAAAAAAGAAATAACTTTTTTTTACACCACACACTTAGATATTTCGCCGGCAAAGCAATTAACTTAATGTAGTTAATATCTGCTAGTTTTTGGAACGGATATTTTATTATAAAGTAGCAAATTTCATAAATACATGCCACTGTCAGTATTTTTTTTATGATGGATAGGCAAGCGCTTGATCGAAACTCACCTGATGTTAAGCGATGTTGCGATCTAGGGTGGAGCGCGCTTGCCTAGAAGACAGTAAGGTTGAAGATAGTTCTGAGGGAACAGGGATTCCGGCAATGAGTTCCACAGTTTAATAGCCCGCACAATAAATGTGGAAGCGAAACGCTTCGTGCGGATTTTTGGAACTTTAACTGTATAGCGGTGCCTTCTAGCCGTCTCCCTGCTCGTCCGATAATGGATTTCAGTATGACTACTATGTTTGTATTATTACTAGTCCTGTATGTACGTATATAGTAGCCATCATAGGAATTAATAGCCAGCATTAGAGTCCTCTTAGGCTAATCCACGGCGCGACGCGGAAAAAACGCGTGAGACTTTGTAATGCTGACGCGCATTCGTAAAATAAATTGTTATAGACGTCTTAGTAGGGATGGGATTATGATTGTCGATGTTATATTATTTAGAAAATACAAAATATTAACCTTGACATCACTATATATCAACGAAATCAGTAAATTTGTTCGAAAATACCCGGAGCTATTCACTAAAGTAAGAGACAGTTTACGGAAACACGAACCTAGGTATAAAAATAAATTAAAAATTCCAAAAAGTAGGTTAAAAATACATAGTTCTGGCCCTAACTCGATAGCAGTTAAAATATATAATAAGCTACCAGAAAAGTTAAAAGAAATAGAAAAAGATAGTATTTTTGAAAAAAAGTTAAAACTTATATTGTTACATAAATGCTATTACACTATTGACGAATTTCTAAATGATAAGGATTTATTTTTTGCATGCAAATAAACCGGCTCACTCCTCTTGTATTGCGATACCCGAACAGGGTCCGTTATGAGATTCCTACTTTTTAAATGTATAACATCTTAATTATGCCATAACGAAGCAATAAATGTATTTGACTTTGACTTTGCTTACGATGAAATTGGAATGAGACATTTTGATTTTCTTTTCTTTTATTTCGAGTTATCTGAATAGGATTTCTAATTAGTATGCGTTTTTACTTCATGCAGCGCGCTGCCTCCAAATTCCGCAACGCGCTGAAGTCGCATAGAGATATAATATAACGATAGTAGATTGCGTGACCCGAGTGAAGTTGTTTCAAGAAAATACAAATAGATGGCGCTACGTGTATCGAATGATACACGTAGTACGATTTTCAACAAGAGTTTGTCTGTTATATTTATTTGTCTATGGTAATGTTCAGCAGGAAGTAAAAACTACAAGTCTTTTTGTCAAAAAAATCTAATAACTTAATTTCTTCACATGAGGTCAGATTTTCAAATTAAAATCAATTTATTGCGAATATTGTGGTTTTTTTGTGCACCATATTCTGCCTAGCGGCGTGCAATAATGGTCTATGATAAAACTTAAAGCTAATTAAATATACTTGTACATTATTAATTATTTAGATTAGTATGTCATTTATTTATAGTCTAGTATTAATTCCCAAAGAGATGTCCGATAAAAATTCGTCAATAGTATAATATGATTTGCTTACAAGAAAGTCATTGAGTTCTGTTTTAAAATTATTTAAATTACAATTGGACCTAATTTTTGCCGGAATCTTTTTATAAATGAGTGGAGCAATACCAAACACACTTTTACTTAATGTAACGGTCCTTCTCTGCTGAGTATAAATCGTTCCCTCGCGTCTAGTTCCTGCCTCGCGCATTTTGAAGAGATCAGGATTGGTTTTCACGAAAATTACGAGTTCACTTATGTCATTCAAGAGTATGAGCCGTTTGAAATGAGTTTTGCATGATTGTCAGGCTCTCGTGTCTCTAGTTTTCAAGCAGCCAGCAGACCTTTGACTTGGCTTAACGACTAAAACACCACCGGGAGCAACTAGAAGAATACATAATAATATTTCTAAAAGATTGTTACATCAAAAACCGACTGTATGTAAACTATCGATATGTTTGTACTCCATCCCTAGGGAATTTTTCGTAATAAGGTTAGCGGAGTACAGTGATGCATGGCTACAATTTTTAACCGTTTGCTTCATCCCGCCTTTACTTTTAAGTTATATGTACTTATATGTTATACTATATTTTATATAGGTACGTATGTGTATTATCTTACATACAAAAAAAATATGCAGATTTTTAGCCTCTTATAAAAATAAATATAAGGACACATTTCACACACGGCTGGTTAACCCCATACTGAACCATTTCTAGTTTGTGTTTTGGTAGCTAACACAACTAATATACAACATATACATACATACATATTTTATTTTGATACAAATATACGAAAAATCGTAGCTCCATCTACGAAAAATCGTAGCACCATCTGCGAAAAATCGTAGCACAATCTACGAACAATCGTAGCACCATCTACGAAAAATCGTAGCACCATCTACGAAGAATCGTAGCTCCGTCTATTATCACTTTCCTCTGCTACGGGAAACTTGCTAGTAGCTTATTAAGGAAACCTAACATTTCATCGAAGACAATCGAAACTACTAACAGGATTATGTCATACAACTGCTTGACTAGTTCATTATACAGGGCTGTTCAAAACAAGGGAACTTATATTTTTTTATAAAATTCTTTGTATTTGTGTACAGTGCTAAGGCGATGATAAGGGAAAAAAAATACATATATGTTTTATTAAATACTACTCTAAAAGTATTTTGTGTATGTAACTATTTTGGTTCCAATAAGACGTATTAATTAGAAATAAAACTTGTTCAAAAAATCTTAAATAAAGTTTTCTCAAACAGTTTTTTTTTAAGTCTGATTGGTACCAAAATAAGTACACTACTAATTGGTAAAGTGGTTTTCAATTAAATGCTACCTTTCGATATTTTTTTCTAGCTGTTAAGTCAAGATTTACCTTTAACACTGTACATAAATACACAAAAATTTTCAAACTTTTTGACAATGACTGAGAACTAACCTGAAAATGATGATGTATAGCGAAAAAACTGTAAAATCAAGCTTTTTCTTTTATCTTTGCTTTAGAAAAAAGGATTAATTATAAGTTCCCCTGTATGTATATCTTGTTACGAGTACTAGCTAGCTGTAGACTTGTCGACACACTTATCGATAACTTAGTTGTGTTAATCTTAAGCGATCTGTGTCTCTCCAATGTCACGTGAAATACTACAACTAACTTGTACTAAACTATATGTACGTATGTGGGTATTTATAAAGTTTATGTTATTTTTAGAGTTTTGTACCTAAGAGGTAAAAATGGGACTCTTTTAGTAAGACTCCACTGTCTATCTGTCTCCAGGCTGTATCTCAGAAACCGTAATAGATAGAAAGCTGAAACTTTCACAAGAAATGTATTTCCAATATGTATATACGGAGCTAATACTCCGAAGCGTGATATGGGCATAAAATACAAAAAAAAATACAAAATACAAAAATTATTTTTTTACGTAAAGATACACAGTAAAAAAAAAACTAAGTTTCTGGTCTCGTGCTAGTTGTTAGACTGGTTGACAAGACCAGATTCCTCTCACAGAGTTTAAGTTAATTTATTACGCCTAAATTTACAAGTAATATGTACCTACATATCGAATCTAATATATATCCAAATTACTAAGTTATTAAATAATAAATTAAGTCCGGTGACGGTCCGTGTAACACTCGCCCCTGAAGATGGTGCTCGGAAAGCACCGAAACTGTTGGACTCATTCCAACTTTTAATAATAAGTAAGTGTGACCGTTTTCCACGCGAAAATAATAAATTAAGTAATACCAAAAGAAAATTAATAAAAAAATGTACAAGATAACACCGCTCAGTTAATAAAACATATACATACTCGTATGTATAAAACTCAACAAAGTTCTGTCAAAATAAGATAACCCTGCAAAGTAAATTAAAACGCCTCAATCCTGCATGTTTTAAAAAGGGGAAATTAACATTTTTTATATTTTAATGCGATTATTATCTCCACTTCCTGTGAATACAGCCTAATGTAAATTTGACGGGAACAAATTACTGTAAAGGGTTGTTCACATAACACATAAAAAATAAATTTAATTTTAATAGTAATAACTATTTATATTTTATTAAAATTATCATTTATTACGTTCGCGTTATTCCGAGATAAAAATTAGCCTATATATGGTAATGTAGGACTTAACATAACCCCTACCAAACTTCTTGCAAATCGGTCTAAGAGTAAAGAAGTAAATAACCTATTGAAGACTTATTTTTATAAATAATCTATATCTAACCAGTAAAGACAAAGTAACAAATATTCACACCATCTTTCGCATTTATAATATTTACTGGAATGGGATGGGTATTTAACGCATTAAAATAATAACCGAATAATGTTCATTCAGAGTCTGGGTCTGAGTTTATAATATTTACCGGCCCGTTTCACTTATCACTAACGAACGAGCAGAGAGACTGCTAGGAGGCACCGATATACAGTGGAAATGCCGAAAATGCGTACTAAGTAATTCGCTTCCACGTTTATAAACTGTGGAACTCCTTGCCGGAATCCCTGTTCCCACTGAACTACAGCCTTACTGTCTTCAAGGCGAGAGTGAACCGGTTTCTTCTAGACAAGCGCGCTTCATCTTAGACTGCAATATTACTTAACATCAGGAGAGTTGTGGTCAAGCGCAAGCTTATTATGAGTAAACAAAAATATATAAAGTATTTATGTATATGTATATTATGTAGTTATTAGTTGTGTTAGACAATGATAATACAAACTAGAAATGGTTTACTATGCGGCTAACCAGCCGTGTGTGAAATGTGTCTTAATATTTATGTTATTAGACTTTTGAGACTTGTGTGTACATGCCTTTAAACATGATGAACACATGTGGATGTGTATATTCCGACACTCGTGCTTATCTCGCTTGTTCAAAAAATATTTCCGCCATGTTCCACGTCCCTGTAATTGACCTCCATTTTGAATTATTAAAAAGAATAAAGGTAGCTAACCTACAATAATTGTTGAAATAAATTCATTCATTCAATATTTAAGAGCTGGGCTCTTGTCTGTGGAGTTTTTTCCAGGTAGTTCTGTCTTCGGCCAAATTCTTGACCTCCCTATACGACATGACTTTCGCCTTCTCCTTAATTTGGTCTAAATAGGATCTTCTAGGTCAATAAATAAAATATAAAAATAAAGAATCATTGCATCCCAAGGGAGAATCGCTTTGCAACTGACTGAAATAGAAATAACTTAAAGCTACTCGTAAGTATTGATTAAAGAATATTTAATTGTAAAATTACTTAGTTATATTTTAGTTTCAATAATTTCTTTAAAATAACTTAGATTTGTGCAAAATATTTACCATTTTTGCAATGATGATTAATTAATAATGGCTGAATAGTTGGCCGGCCACAGAAAAAAAGTGTGTGTTTTTGTGTGTGTGTGTGTGTATTTGTAATGAAAAGCACAATGTTTACCTCGGGTTAAAGACTTAATTAGTTCCTCGAACTATTGGCCATTCTCAGGACTACATAAGTTACTTTCATCCCTAGGGTAACAATGTACTATTAATGTTCACCATTTTATTTACCTTTCGCCGCCCATAAAGTCTCTATGCTCTAAAATTTTAATACGATACCACCTTTAAGTATGAAAAGCTGGTAAAAGTCGTATTTACTTTGAAAATATGCAAATATGTACTGAAATTATGTTGATTAGGGTTCAGCCACGTTTTTACTGTTACCGTTTAGGTTGGAGCTAGCAAACTTAATAAAACTGGCCAAGTACGAGTTGGACTCGCGTGTGATGGGTTCTGTACCATTATTTATGAATAATTGACCAAGTGCGACGTGGGCTCGCCCATGAAGGGTTCCGTACCATTGTTGTATGGGAGCCCCCCTTAAATGTTATTTTGTAAATTATTTTATAATTTATTTTTTAACTTTATACATAATTTAATATTCTATGAATGTATAGCTGAGGGTCTAGCAATTATCCTTATAAAGATCTAGTAAAAAACTACTTGAAAAATTACGTTTGTTGTATGGAAGCCCCAAAACCAAATATTTATTTTATACAAATTTTGTAATTTAATTTGATTAGCTATTAAATTAAATGATAATATTTGAAATTTAATTTTATATTTATATATTTTGTGAAAATTTTAATTGTCTTGCTGCTAACGTTATTGATAACTTTTAAATGTTTTCTTTACTGACCTGATTTAAATCATGAGATAAATAAAGCTTAGTGATAAACGGACGGGCAGACGGATAGACATCGGAGTTCTTAGTTATAGGGTTTCGTTGTACCCTTTACGTACGGAACCCTGAAAACAACAAGCTTCAACAAACAAGTTATTTCGGTAAGGACGCGCTTAAATGGAAATTGGGGTTAGTGACTTTTTAATAGTTACGCATTTTTTTTTTAGGTTAGTATTTACTCTTAGGGTAATAGACGAAATTGCTTTAGGTTTTTAGACTTCTTTAAAAACTAACACGTTCCTACTGCTGAGGCTTTCTGTCGCGAGGAGAGAGATATAGGCTCCACCACGCTGGCCAAGTGCGGGTTGGTGGATGACACACGTCTTTAGATATTGCAATCCTCAAACGTTTTGGTTTCTTCACGATTTTTTCCTTCACCGTAAAAAGCGAGTGCAAATGCACATATAACTTGAAAAATATATCATTAGCGTAGGGTCGGGATCGAACCAGTTCTGATTGAAAAGCAGACAATTATACCAACGAGTCACTTCTTCTTCCTTGCCTTATCCCACTAGGTGGGGTCGGCACAGCATATTTTTTACTTCCACTCTCCTCTATCAGCCGTCGTCTCTACACTCTCATTTTTCTCTCATGTCCTCATTCACACACCACATCCATGTCTTCTTCGGTCGGCCTCTTGCCCTTCTTCCTTGCACTACCTTTTCCTTACGCATCACATGTCCATACCACGCTAACCTCCCACTGTTTAATTTCTCACTCACTGGGGCGGTGCTACTTACAAACTTCCTCCCACCGAGCCACAATAGCTTCAAAAACTGAGTATATAAAATTAAAAAAATATATATATGTTAGAGAAATGTTTTATTTTAATTTATTCGATTAGTAGTTCCATCCTATCGAATGGCAGCACTGTGAACGCAAGAGTTTGTTATCTGTGCTGATTGAAGGAACGATTGTGAATGAACGAATGAAGTTGTTTCCTATTTGTCAGTAGAGCGTTCACTCGCGGTTTGACTTGAATGTGTTTCAGTCTGCCACGAAACAGCGCCTGTGCCATTTGTGCGCACTGACAATATTAAAACCCATAATGGCAGACAACAACGACGACCACGCTGATTCTCATCTAATTAAATCCGCGACACATATTTTAGAAATACTCTTTTATTAGGTATAACTGTCGTGATGTAAGTACTGTGATTTTTTTCTTAGGTTTAAATATAATTAATTATTTAAGACCTTTGAATTCTCTTTTCAGTGTCGTAAATATGATATAAATAGTATCACACAACTATTTCTTATTGTAGGGTCATTACAAACGATATTCTGTACACATCATTTTCTATGTCGTAATATTTTATAGCCGAAATAAAACTTATACTGTCTCAGCATTAATTATTGAGTACTTTACTGCTTTTTATTGCGGAGTAGAAAATGTTACAGAAGACAAAGTCAACCTTTGTCTTATTTTAGTTTTATGCCTTTTTTTGTGATATTATTTTTCATCTATTCATATTTTGGGTAGTGTATTTACGCAAAAAATTGCATGACTGTTTTTTGTGCTATTTTTATTTTTCATTTATTCATATCTTGGGTAGTACATTAAATCAAAAAATTGCATGCCTGTTTTAATTGCTATTTTTATTTTTCACCTATTCATATTTTGAATGGTGTATTTAAGCGAAAATGTGCTAAGCAATCTCATAAACATGGCATAAATTAAAAAATGCAGTTGCCTCTTTGATACAATCACAGAAATACTGATGAATAACCGGAGTTTTAATGCTTAGAGCTCTTATTTTTTTTTATTAATCTAACGCTTAACTACATCAAATTAATAAAAAAAAGATATACAAGACCAAATCTATCAGTAGCTCTTATGTCACTTACATATAAATATAATTTGACCATATCAAGCATTGTTCAATTTAGATGATCGCGGCAGATGCGATAACTATAATATTATGTGAACTGCATTAAATTACATGTCTGCTACTTTAAATTATTTATTGTTTCACTGTTTTAAAACTTTCGTAAGGCATATTTGAATAATGTTTGTATAACCGGCTATCACTTACGTTTATTTTGTCGGTATTAGCCCGACATGTTTCAGCACAATCAGTGTGCCATTCTCAAGGGCAGGAACACAGCCAACGTACGTCCGCGGTGACGGGAGGGCCTGCACTGTATTTATTGTTTGCATTTAGATTATAAGCTTTTCAATGTTTTGAAATAGTATATTCACGTGTCAATAGAGAACTAAAATATTAATTTTAGTAAAACTATACCTCTCCACGCATTCTCTACTCCCATATCTTTACTGTCAACTTTTTACGAACATTTATGTCCGGGATCCTTTGTCTCTGGGTGTCTTATCTTTTATCTATGAGATGGGAGAGGAAAAGCTTTGCTTTGCAATTTTCAGTGGAAATGGGGATAAAATAACACTTTGTGAATGTTGGGAAATAAAAAGAAAATGTAGTTTGGAGTATATGATTTATTCTTTAACTAGCTGGGCCCTGCGACTTTCAAAGTTAATGTCAAATACATTTTGACGACCTCGTTGGCGTAAAGGTTACCATGCCGGACTGCCATCAGAAGGTTCCGGGTACGTTTCCCGGCCCGGTCAACATCTTTGTGCTTAACTAAATTTGTTGGCTGTGGGTCTGGGTGTTAAATATGTATCTATATAAAATATGTATGTATGTATATGTAGTATATCAGTTGTGTTAACTACCATAACACGAACTAGAAATGGTTCAGTATGGGGTTAACCAGCCGTGTTTGAAATATGTAAAATAAAAAAAATATTACTTTTTATATTAGGATACAATTCATACACGGCTGGCTAACCCCATACTGGACCATTTCTAGTTTATGTTATGGTAGCTAACACAACTGATATACTACATATAAATACATACATAATATATTTCATATAGATACATAATTATGGTGTAACATATTTGACGGGACGGCAGAGCGTTCTTCCTCGTCATCCATTTTAGTTGCAGATGTGGGTAGCGTAGGTATTCAGGCGTGGAGAAATGAAAACGTGGCACTCAATTTATAATGAAGGTATATTACAATCGAATCACAAAATATAATCGCAGGTAGGTAGATTGACAATTATTTCCGCTTATTAGATCGACACTCCAGCCAACACGTAGCGCTTGCGCACGATGCGAACCGATTGCTGTCTCGAATCGAACTGCCGCTCCGCGTTCCGTGCTAGCGCTGGCTGTTGCATCAGAGCGGGCCTCCGACGTTAGTCACAAGTCAGTGACAGCTGACACCATGAAGCTGAAGGTAAAAATGGAGGCCGCACTTGGAATACCTATCTGAGTCAAATACCTAAATATTGCTATCTCACTCTCAGTGGTCCGAAGTCTCTTTCTAATAGGGTGACCCAACATTAATGCTTATAAGCAGGACGTATCATATTAATCGTAACGACGATGAAACCTAACCTGTATTATTTTTCTCTACATCTTCCCTGGATTTATCTGCTATATGATAAAATACGGAATATCTTTCCACAGATTGGATAAGATCCTTTACGGATTGCAATATGCGTCTGCTATCAAAGACTCACGGTTTAGCCAAACAACAAAAAACAATAGCAAACAGCCCGAAGAAAGGGGAGACCAAGGCAAAGAAAAATGTTATTTTAGATAGATAGATCTAGGTAGTATGATTAGCTTTGATAACTGTTCTGGGGACCAATAGAGCGTTATTGGGAAATACTATTTCAAGGTTTATGTACTATTTAAAATACTAAATTGAAGCTCAATGGTTGATCTAATGTTTGGTTTCTAACCAGTTTTCTTGAAATTGGGTAGCTAACTCTCAAAATATTTAAGGAAAAGACTATACTAAAACAAAAACAATGTAGTATTTCAATATATTTACATATTTTATTGCCAAAAAATACAATTACTTACAAAAATAGCATATGATACGGCCTGAAGAGCCTTGTAATCGAGACACTTTCTTTCTATTCAAAATTCGAGGTATCTTTACAACTGGAATGGGCAAGGCAGCGTTTGATAATACATAATTTACAATTATTCACAGAAAAATACTTATACATAATTTACAAGTTCAATACATAATTTACCACTATTTACAAAAAACAAATCATTTGGTCTGCTGAAGAGTCAAGTCATCGAGACACTCGCAGTGCAGTGACATATTTGGTTTTTAAATTCAAAATTCTTACATTATTATATATACCTATATTTACAAAAAAGCAAATCTTTCTATCTGAAGGGTCATGCCATCAAGCCATGTCTTGCAGTGATGAACACAGTGCAGTGACAAGTTTGGTTTTAAATTCTAAAATTCAAGGTGTCATTGCAACTGGGGACTGGGTAAGCGTAATGCTTTCCATCAGGCACGCGACTTGCACGTCTCGTCACTTGGTGTTATAAAAAAAATCACACGTGACTAAATAGTACTGTTTTGTGGAGCTTTTGTCTCTTTCCACGTAAATGGCTGAGTAAATTCTGTGAATGGGTTTTAAGATAGGCCCGCATCCGAATTTTCAAAAATTTACTCGCGATTTGCTTGACAATTATTGTTTCATGCAGCTCAGAAACAGTAATTGAATCAGGGGATGGATGGTCAAAAAGTTGCTGCATTATCAACGCAAAATGTTGTGAGATAGCGATGAGGAGTTTGTCATGAACATTATTTGTGCTAAGTTGGCCAGAGCTCACAGCTTGCCTAAACACTTTATCAGTGTGTTTCACGACATTGTAAGCTGCAGCAGATGGGAAGAAAAGTTTTCCTCTGTTAACAAATGTTGTGAAACTTTGAAATTTTTGTATGTCTATAAAATAGGCGTGATCTTTTTGTATTTTGTCGCTTTCCGGAGTTAGTAACATTTTATGACAATTGTTGCAAGATATATGTGGCATCATCTGTTTGACAATAAAACCGGTGATGTAGTAAAGGATATTTTCCTGGTATGCACTGATTTCGACTGATTCCAAGTTATGAAACATTTCTTCTAGATTGTCTGAGAAGTTTGGTTCTGTTGAAGGCTGTAGTAAGTTTGGCGGTCTTTTATTGAAATCAAAAATATGCAAAGAGTCGAACCCAGTATCTATACAGTTGGCGTTGACCGAAGGCTGAATGGAATTTCGAAATAACATTTTTCTCATTATGTATCGGAATTCAAGAGGGCTTGGGTTATCTTGTGCCCGACCACGAGCTCTGACACATGAAAAAAATATTTCCAGGTTATCCTGGGAGCATTTAAATGTTAGCAAATATTTTAATGGGTCCTCTTCCATTGTGCACAAATCATGGACCAACAATGAAAAACTTTTTATGTTTATCAAGAAGCCCAGTGCGAAAGTTTTTCTTGGGTGGTCCAAAATATTTTTATTATTTATTGTTAATGATTTTAAGTAGTTTTCGGATTCTTGAAATATTTGCTCCCAATAGCTTTTGTTTTTTAAAGATAACGGGGATTTATAACTTTTTCCGAAAGGTGATTTTGAATTCATAAAATCAAAAAGTCTATCCATGATATGTAAAAATTCTGTTGTTGCTTGACTGTTAGCAAAGTCAGGATGACTACTAGCCCTGACAAAATCAATGGCATCTGCAACCGATGAGCTTAATACTTGCGCGGCCAGTTTTACATTCATTTTTTTATTTTTGAAATCTATATGTGAGCCACTCAATTTATTTGAAAATTTTAAACCTTCTTCATTTTGAACTTCATGCAATCTTTTTATGTACTTGAAAGAAATTTCTCCAGTCTCTGATACCATAGTGAAATCTGCAAGAACATTTCTGGCTAGTTTCAACATATGTGCTGGATCCAGTATGCAATATACAGTTGTTTGTCCATTTGGGTGTTGGAAGAATGGCCGAAGGTCGTTTTTATCAAATGAACAACCCAAACATTCTAAAGCTTTGACATTAGATGCAGCGCCATCGCAGGTAGTTGATCTGACAGTTATGTTTATTTCAGCTAGCTGCAGTATAGCTGTTTTGATCAGTTCTGATAGTAGTTCCCCGGAAAGTGAATTTTGGATGAAGAAATACGCTATTGGACACTTGAATCGTTTGGCGTAGGAAACTATCTGAAAAACCAGTGCTTCAGATGCTAATTTTTCAGGGTCGCTGACAGGTATGGGCCCTAAATTTACGTATCCAAATACTTTGTCAAGTTTTTGGTCATAAGCCAAATCTTGTTTTAATGACATTCCATCAAAAATTAATGCAACATTTTTCAAAAAATATTTTTCTGGTAATTGTACTTGTGTTTTCAAATATTCAAACACTTCTGTTATAAACCCAACATTGCAATTAAACAAAGACAATGATTTCCTAAGTGTGGCGACATGTGGCAAAGCAGTAACACTTCTTATAAATTCATACGCCTTAGGCGAATAGAAATGTAACGTGAGCGCGAACGCTTTCACCTCTTCGCTGTACCTAACGCCATGTGGGTTGGTAGGTGATTTATGGAGTTCTTTACATAATTCACTAAAACGGCCCTGGATGATGTTTTCAATTTCACTGTGATTAGTGTATTTTTTTACCACTGCCAATAATGATTCCATATTTTCAATGCATTTATTTTGCCGAACCACTTTCTGCTTTAAAGCTTTATTTTGTTTGTGTAGATTATCTTCTCTTGTTGTTTTTAGTTTAACTTGGACGCCGACGTCACTATTTTTGGAAGGGATGTTGACCACGTTGTAAATCTAAAATAATAATAATGGATGTTAATAAAAGATTTTGGACTGAGCGTTAGTTGAACGAAATGACGGATTAGGTCTACACAAGAAAATTAACTGCAGCGTTGGCCAGAGGAAAGATTAATATTGCCACACAAAAATTAGTACATAATTGGTAAAAAAGTAGATTATCACATATTTTTAGTAAACTCTCAACCACTTTTCTCCCTACTCAATAAACAAAATGATACTAGATTTAATTACCATAAAATAGAGCAAACTTACCTGCTCAACACTCTCAAGATTTTCTAGTGATTTCAAGCATTGCCTTTTCGAACTTTGTTCTCCAATTTCTTCAAAGGAATGTTTGACTCCTTTCATATCCTTCGAGGATGGTATTTCACTCAATGGAACCTGTAGTTCTCCTGTCTGAAATCCAGATATTATATTTTAGCAAAATTTCTTGCCAAATTGAGACTCCGGACTTAAATTTGCTTAGTAAATTAACATTTTTTGACAAAAATAGGCCAGAGCTTGATCACAACTCACACGATGGGTCAGTTAATAATGGAATATGGAATATATGTGCTTACCTAGGCGAGTACATAATACATAATATAGTATGTTTATTTCATATAAAACAATCAGCTATCGACTAAATCTATTACTAGCTATAACCGTATTTGATAGGTTATTAGGTAAGTATATGTTTTACTTTATTTAGGTTGAACATATTAAGGATGTTACTACTAATTTCTAGTCTTGGTCCAGAACTACACAATAGATACCGAGTTGGTACAATGAAAGGATGTGATAATTCTTAGTTCAAGCTAATTTTGAGCATTTGATAAAATTATTTTTTGGTATGTAAGCTTTTAATCAATATTTACCTGGCTAATCGATGACACACCAAATTGGTTAACCTCATTTTCTTTGAAAAATGGTACAGCCGTTGGCTTCAATCGTTTTCTTGATACATCATAGTCTGATGCCTTAAAGTGTAGGCTACAAATCCTGGCACTTTCATAAAATTGAGATTTCAACGGTATAGTTGCTAACCATGAAGTTCTCTGATCTTTGCCTTTAGGAAATCTAAAAACAGAACACAAATTTACTCTAGGAATAATAATTTCACAGGATATGACATTAAAAACCAATTTTGACAAGTGTCAGTGCTCATTGATACACACTAACATTGACTGTACGACAGTCCATAATATTTAGTTATGGACTGTCGTACAGTTATTAGTTGAGCTTGGCATACACAATTTGTGAAATATCGACAAATAAAAAAAATATGGTCACCCTACCAGATTTTTACGATTGAATCAAAACATTGATATAGTATTCAAAATATGTGTAAAAACAATTTGTACTCATTATATATGCTAATTAAGGCTAGTATAAGGCCTCATCAACCTACTATTCATAATGTTTTCGAGATATTTTAGTGAAATCGTTCGATAGACTTTAGTGTTTATAAAAATCAAATTTAAGGACTTACGTGTGATAAATTATGTGAGTTCCTGGATACCACACACTTCCACAGCCACGCACAACACATCGTTGCACCATTTTTCGTAATTTTGCTGACTTTTAAGTTTATTTTTATCGTTCAAAACCGCGAGGCGACAAATTTTTATTGTTACTCGGCCATGACAGTTCAGATGACAGATAGC
The DNA here is from genome assembly GCA_035578125.1 of Mellilla xanthometata. Lineage (NCBI taxonomy): Eukaryota > Metazoa > Arthropoda > Insecta > Lepidoptera > Geometridae > Mellilla > Mellilla xanthometata. The sequence continues at coordinate 2,572,188 of JAPUBQ010000033.1, read as the reverse complement.
ATTTTGATGGAGTGTTGCCGCATGAGGGAACCCCCAATATGTATGTATGTTTATCTTTTAATTCCTTCCAGTTGCAAAATTATTCGAGTGTTACATCTTAATTGTTTTCGTTACGATTTTCAACCATTTTTATCATAAAGATCTGTTGCTGGTACAGATCGTCTTCCTTATTTTTGTAATCCGTGAATATATTCTACTTTCTTATTATAATTTAGTTATACAACTCAGACTATTTCTCTTTTCAAACTGCAAACACTATTACTTCTTATAAATCTTAGGTTGGTGTTGGATAGAGGCTATAAACTCAAAACTTAATAGGTAAATTTACCCATTTTTGGGAGTTTCAAGTGCTAATATATAAATACCGTACACCACACTAGAAAGAGACTTCGGACCACTGAGAGTGAGATAGCAATATTTAGGTATTTGACTCAGATAGGTATTTGGAGTGTTTTCTCCACCTTTACCTCTAGCTTCGTGGCTGACACTGACATCGCAACTCGCCCGCTCTTCAGATCGAACGCGCCGTCATATTTTTTAGCTATATATCAATAACGGGAGTTGCTTATTCACTTAAAATTTTCACAAAATATATAAATATATGTATTTTAGTTATCAAATGAAATTTTAAACTTTAAATAACATTAATATTTAAGGGGGGCTACCATACAATATTGTTTTTTGCACATTTCACACACGACTGGTTAACCCCATACTGTACCATTTCTAGTTCGTATTATGTTTGCTAACACAACTGATATTCTACATAATATACATACATACATATTTTATATAGATACATATTGCACACCCAGATCCACAGCCAACAAATTTAGTTCAGTACAAAGATGTTGGCCGTGCCGGGAATCGAACCCGGAACCTTCTGATTGGCAGTCCTGCATGGTAACCATTACGCCAACGAGGTCATCAAACACGAAACCCTTCATGAGATACCAACTCGCATTTGGCCAATTATTTTAACTTGAATATTCAGTAGGTATATCATAATTGTATCTATTTTTACTAGAATACATACATATCTTTGTATGTTGGTATATTTTTATACACGTATTCATAATAAGTACAAATAAAAAATACATTTCTGTCGTAAAAATGAACAACAAAATACAGTATTTTATTCACGTGTTCTGATTTTAAAACATAGTCAATGCATCGTTAAAATGAATGAGTAAAATGTAACCTTAATTGGACATAAAAACATCCTCTGTATTCCAGTTTATATTCCTTTTATTTCATTATTATTAAATACTAGCTGCAGCCCGCGGTTTTACCCGTGTTAATCCGGGATAAAGACGTTAATTCGGGATAAAAAGCAATGCCTAAATGTCAATCCAAGGTTTAGCCTACCTACATAGCAAATTTCTTCAAAATTGGTCACAAACTTTAGCATTTATAATATTAGTAGCTACCTCGAAGGCGATTGTAGCTCAGTGGGAAACGTCTGTTTTTCAATCTGATGGCCCCTGGTTCGAATCCGACACTACATCATTGACTTATTTTTCATGTTATGTGTAGATTTGCACTCTTTTTCGGTGAAGGAAAACATCGTGAGAAAACGCACATATTTAGGGACTGCAATATCCGATGACATGTCTTATCCGCCAACCCGCACTTGGCCAGTGTGGTGGTAGTGGGCTATGGCCTACATATTTTTCCTCGCGAGAGAAGGCCCCGAGTTCTAGTGGTGGGAACGTAAAGTGGGCTGCTTGTAACAAAGTATTTAGTATTTATGTTGTACACATATGTTTAGGCAGAAAATATATTAAACCAACAATTACAATAATACAAAAGTCACGTAACTATCCCAAATAAATTAATAGAATAAAGGCAATCCATGATTCCGATACACGTACAGATGTGTACACAAATAAATAAGTAATTGGCCAAATGCGAGCCGAGCTCACTTATGATGGGTTCCGTACCTTTATCTATAAAATTGGCAAAAGTGACACTTAAAATACAACAGACTATATGTTTATGGTTGAAGTGCCCCCTAATTTTTATTTTATTTTAATAATTATTTTTTATTACGACCATAATAGAGACAAAATCAGGAATTAACAGTTTTGTCGTTAAAAATAACACGCAAAAATAACAAAAAAATAGCCTAAAAACTGTCTTAAGAACACTTCTAATAATATTTATACTTATTTCAATACCAATTAGACTTATCGATTTAAAAAAAAATGGTTCAAACATTTAGTTTTAGATATGTTTAACTAATTTTTTCACTAATTCATACCACGATTTGTACCAAATAAGTATAAATATTCTTATAGTTGTTCTTAAGACGATCTATATGCTGATGTGTTAGGTTTTTTTATTGTTTATGATTTCCAACTTTTCTTTAAATATTTGCCCTTGTTTATCGCCTTAAACATAGAATGTTTCAAGCGTCTACTAATTATCATTATAAAGATCAAGGAAAAAAAGTTAAAAAAAAAAACATTTTTCATACGGGAGCCCCCACAAAAAATCACGGCTAAAAAAATATGTCATCTGTAAAAGATAATTCCTCTTATCAACCTATCACGGTTCACGATATATAGGTACAGCCTGGTGACAGACAGATGGATCGACGGACAGTGAAGTTTATAATAGGTTCCCGTTGGTACTTCATCGGTACGGAACCCTAATAAAAGGCAATGCTTGATTTGCTTTACCTTCCATTGTTATTGACTTATGTCTATTTATTTGGCTTTATTAGGTTTGGTTGATGAAGGTAGTTATTATAGAAACAGAAAAATTGATTTGAATATAAATATTGGCGTTCCCTGATAAGTAACAGGGCAATAATATTACGGAAATAATTGGCCAAATGCGAGTTGGGCTCGCGTTTGAAGGGTTCCGTATCATTATGACAAAAAATATTTGTTGTATGAAAGTAAATACTGTCATACATTTTTAAGCAAAATATAGCGCCTGTAACTCAGACTAACTAAAGTGATCTGACGCGATGATCGAGGTTAAGTAACGGTTGATGCGGACAGTCTTTGGATGGGCAACCATGCGCAAAACTGTCTTATAAAAATTGGCATTTTCATCTGGGCTACCGTGTGTCGGATGACACGTTAAATTGTTGGTTCCGGTTGTTAATCTTAGTACAAGCATTCGTTAAGCCAAGTCAGAGGCCTAAAGGCGGCTTCAAACTCTCGACACCAGAGTTCAGCTACTTAGCTCATTCGAAAAATAATAAAGATTCGGTGAGTTCTGGTCAAGCGCAAGCGCAAGCAAGTATTATATTAATAAGTAAAAAAAAAAATGTTGGCAAAACAAATAATTTAACTTCCCGTCAACAACCCTATTTCAAATATAAATATAAAATATACTTGAAATAGCATCGTGTGTTTTAACGGTACGTTGTGTAAAACTCAAAGTTTTAAGTGTCCCGTCCCTAATCTAGGAATAATAAATACATCTGCCCATTGGTCCACTAACGACTGTTTAATCCGCAAATTGCTTTTTGGTGACTTCCTGGATTAAATACGCTGGAAGAGACCAAAGGTCAAGTAATATATAATAATAACTAGCTGACCCGGCAAACGTTGTTTTGCCTCACTTAGGGGTATGAAAAATAGATAGTGTAGCTTATATGACACGTTCGTAGATTTACCATAGCAGCGCCATCTATTGATTACTTACTCAACCCAGTCGAAAGGTATCGACATCTAATGATTCTAACAGCTGGTAAAATCATTTGGAGTTAGTTAACAGATAATATTGTATGTTCATATATAACAACATAAATTTGATGGCAGTCGGTCTAGGTGTTAGATACGTATCAAAATAAACTATTTATGTTTAGCATAAATACTTAATTTCGATACATATTGAATCGAATATGGGAATCGAACCAGGGTCTCAAAATATACCTATCATAATATTGTGTTAGCGGCATTTTGGCTCGATTTTCAACGAACACTCTCGACTAAATCAAAACCAGTGCATTGAGTGAGCTACTAATGCACCAGCTTAACACACACACACACATTCACACACACACATACACAGAGAGAGAGAGAGAGAGAGAGAGAGTGCGAGAGAGAAAAACTAAAAACTTATAACACCCCATCGTTATTGGGTCGGGTTATACAACTTCAAAATTAAACGAAACTGTTTGTGTTTGAAAATGCTTAAAAACTCCACGAGCACTTTAGACTCGAATGAAATTGAAGCATCGTCAAATAATACAAGTTGCTAAATAACAAAATGTTAAAAGCTTTCGCATCACAGATATTTAAAATTTTATTTCTAGGAGATTTTCATTTTCTTCTTCGTATGACTGAGTGCCCTGGTTTTAGTGTCGACAGTTTTCAACCAGACCAAGGGCTTTTCTTGAAGGTTTGTACTAACATTAATAGCTGGAACCTAAATTTAACGTACCTACCTTTCATCTTAATGAAAATTTCACTCTTAAAACAGTTTTTTTTTGCATGGCTACCCATCCAAAGACTGTACGCATCGAACGTTGTTTTTTTTTAATGAATAATTGGCTAGCGCTTGACCATAACTCAACTGATGTTAAATGATATTGCGGTCTAGGATGTAGCGCGCTTGCCTAGAAGAAACCGGTTTACTCTCGCCTTGAAGACAGTCAGTTTGTAGTTCAGTGGGAACAGGGATTCCGGCAAGGAGTTCCACAGTTTGGCTTTCCGTACTATAAACGTGGAAGCGAATCGCTTAGTACGCATTTTCGGCATTTCCACTGTATAACGGTGCCTCTTAGCAGTCTCCCTGCTCGTTCAGTAGTGGAAAGGGGCCGGGGGAATTAGATCGTGTAATTCCGACGCACACTCACCGAAATGCAACCTGTAGAATACCGACAGACTCGCAACCGTGCGGCGGTGTTCCAAATCTTAGAGTTTCACATTTCACAGAAAGTCATTGCCTATTTTAATTTTCTTGGCCTTCTTCTCAATCGCATCCTACGTCTTAAGCTGAAGCTTAACTTCGGTGATTACTTCGGATTACCTTAGCCGAGCATTAAAGGCAAATCATTTTCAAAAATTTCCATACAAATGAAAACTATTGCGATCTATATCTAATATATAAAATTTCCATGTTACAATGTTAGTTACCGAAATCCTCCGAAACGGCTTGACCGATTTTACCAAATTTTATTTGCGTATTCAGTAGGTCTAAGAATCGGCTACTATCTATTTTTAAGGCAAAACAACGTTTGCCGGATCAGCTACTTTTGATATATATTTGATTTATGACCCTTTAATAAATGTCACATCTAGTTAATATTTAAGTCCTTAGACAAAGGACGACCCGCGTTTTATCAAATTGCTTGTATCGATATTAAATTAAGCTAATCTAAGCTTTATCTTATTTGGCCGAAGGTTTGAATTGGATTATCCGTTATTTCGCTTAATATTGGTTTAATTGTGTTGTTTTGTGACTTTGCATTGAATATTAACTCGTTATTAATGAAAATGATAAATCTTTGAAGGTGCCTTTTCTAAATCGATTCCGGGTTCGATTCCCGGCACGGCCATCATCTTTGTGCTGAACTAAATTTGTTGGCTGTCGGTCTGGGTGTTAAATATTTATCTATACAAAATATTTATGTATGTATATGTAGTATATCAGTTGTGTTAGCAACCATAATACGAACAAGATATGGTTCATTATGGGGTTAACCAGCCGTGTGTGAAATGTGTCCTAATATTTGTAAAATTTATTTATTATTCTCTTATTATTTTATTTATTGTTAACTACGGCCATGTTCAAAATTTTCTTAGCTTCTCTCCATCCTAGGGTTGCCTGAAAGAGATCGCTCTAAGCGATAATGCCGCCAATTGTGGTACACTATTTTTATTTATAAAAGTTTATTTTGCGTCCAATCAAGAATTGTCTATCTATCTTTTCTCTTCTCTTAACTGTACTTATGAACAAAACTATTTCGTGTCATGTTTCAATATTAAGAGCTAGAAACATCCAAAAACATAGTGGCACTCCCCTAAAACAAACTGACACATTTATAATATGGCAGTCGACGAAACGTTTCCTCATTGGCTTACAAAAAACTAGGCCAGAAGTTGCTGAATACTAAATGAAAGGCGTGTAAAAGTACAAACAAAATTCTGAAGCCATATTTTATAGAGTTTTTTTTTTACGGCGACACTCTGGCTAAAAGTAGAGCTTACCTAGTTTAGTATTACAGAACCATAGTGGCACTCCCCTAAAACAAACTGAAACATTTTTAATATGGCAGTCGACGAAACGTTTCCTTATTGGCTTACAAAAAACTAGGCCAGAAGTGGGTGAATACTAAATGTAAGGCGTGAAAAACTACAAGCAAAACTCAGAAGCCATATTTTATAGAGTTTTTTTTTTTGACAGTAAAGCATTTGACCATCATGGCGTAACCACACAAATCGACGACACTCTGGCCAAAAGTAGAGCTTACCTAGTTTAGAATTACAGGCTTACGATTAAATAACTGTCGTACAAAAAGTACATTTTTCTCTGGGCGCGACCATGGCTCAAAAAAGCAAGTGGCTTGGTCGTAAATACGTTTTCTTGATGATTTATTTTTGACTGTTTGACTGCAATATTCAAAGACTAGAGTGAATTCAACAAATTATTCAAAGACTAGAGTGAAACAACTTCATTCGTTTGTTCAATCGTCGTTCACTCAATCGTTCCTTCAATCAGTTTCAGTTCAGTTTCAAAAATTCTTTATTTATATACTTATACATATTTGGAGGAACAATGTTAGTGTACTTATACCTAACCTAACATATTACATCATAATTATTGATAAAATGTTTCGCAAGCTCGTTTGCTCATTTGAAACTTATTGCATTCAAGTTTAGCACCTAATTCTCAGACAATAAGTTTGTTTTTAATTTACCATTATTTGAATTATAGTTTCCTTCAATCAGTACAGATAACAAATCCTTGCGCTTACTGTGCTGCCATTCGAAATGATGGAACTACTAATCGAATAAATTAAAATAAAACATTCCTCTAACATACATATAAAATATAAATATATATAAATATTAGGACACTTTCACACACGGCTGGCTAGCCCCATACTGAACCATTTTTAGCTCGTATTATGGTTGCTAACACAACTGATATACTACATATACATACATACATATTATATATAAATACATATTTAACACCCAGACCCACAGCCAACAAATTTAGTTAAGTACAAAGATATTGACCGGGCCGGGAATCGAACCCGGAACCTTCTGAATAGCAGACCGGCATGGTAACCTTTACGCCAACGAGGTCGTCAAATATCGATATATAGTATTTATCTATGTATAAAAGTATTACTCGTATGTCATTCGTGTTAGCAACCATATTACAAACTAGACTAGTTTAGTTATAGGGCTAACCAGCCGTGTGTGAAATGTGTCTTAATATATGTATTTATTCATCTATAGAAAACTAAATGACACTAATTTAATTATTAATATGTAATCATAATGAATTGTTCATTTATACATGTCACAATATACAATTTAAACTTCAAAAATAAATTAAATTGATTATAAATTACTTAATTCTAAATAAATAACCCGCCCCTAATAGTTCCCGGTGCAAATGTGCCCATCAGACTAGTAGCGTTCCCGCGCTGAATGGCAATCGCAATCGTAAACTAAATTATTGTTTTCCTTCCTTCTATTCCCTAGGTCTGGCAGCTCTTCCCGGCTTATTTTAGCGTATAATTAAAACTCCATGTATTTAACAAACAATTTCCTACCCGATAATCATAATATTATATATTTACCTTATTTTATACGCGTCAACAAATTTCCATCTCGTTAAATCGAGATCCTTAGAAAACACCACACGGATTACCGTGTTCGTTAATCTGTTACATGTAATGTTATAATCTTCTACAACCATACTCAAACTTGAGGACAAAGCATTTACGATATATACAGTGATACTGAGAATACTCGCCTTTTAAATCTTGAAAAAAGTTGCTACGCGATATTGTTGTTATATATTAAATATTGTAAAGTGTAAAAGTTTGATTTTTGTTTGTTTGTTTGACGCGAATATGCTCTGAAACTACTAATCTACATTAGGCCTGCTTTATGAGATTTATGATTAAAAGGCATAGAAAATAGGTTCTAAAGTATGGTAAAAAAAACTGAGCCAGAACATTATTTGTTTGCGCTTGACCACACACAAACCCCCACGATTAAAAACAATGTTGCTAACGGAATCATATTTATCAAAAACGATTGCTAATTGGGAAGCCTATTTTTTACATATTTACGAGTATATACTATTAATAAGTATTGCATACTTGTGCTTTCTTAAATTGTGCTTTTTTTAATTCAGCCTTTCGGCATAATTTAGTTGGTTTCACTTTGAGAGTTCCTTTTTGGGCCGTAGATTTTAATTATGTAGATAAAGTGTAAAAGTCGGATATCATAAAAAAACTGCTTGCCGTCGGCCTCCGCCGCGTCGTTCCGATCTGAGTCGGCCCTAAGTATAATCTTTGCAGAATTAATCGGCTCACTGAAATTAAAACCGGTAACACGTCATATTAAATGTAAACAAGATGGCGGATTTCCTGCAAGCAGCGAGCGGATGTGACGCCGGAATTACACGAATAATAATAATATGCTTATTTGTAGGCTCTCTGTAGGCTTCAATTATATGGACAAATACGAATTAATTTTATTTGACGACCTCATTGGCGTAAAGGTTACCATGCCGTTCTGCTAATCAGAAGGTTCCGGGTTCGATTCCCGGCCCGGTCAACATCTTTGTGCTTAACTAAATTTGTTGGCTGTGGGTCTGGGTGTTAAATATGTATTTATATATAATATGTATGTATGTATATGTAGTATATCAGTTGTGTTAGCAACCATAATACGAGCTAGAAATGGTTCCAATGGGGCTAACCAGCCGTGTGTGAATGTGTCCTGATATTATATTATTTATTATTATTATTATATTTTACGCATAATTTATAAAAGACTAATGATTTTGACGCGTGATTTTTTGACTAAAGCGTATTTTTCATGTTTTTCATTAAGTTTTAGTCATAGTTAGCGACATTTAGGCGTAAGTTGGAGTATGTTTAGTCGTGAATTACTTAGCTTTGTCACGTAAGTTTTTTGGCGATAGATTTTTCATCTTGAGGATGGTTCCTAGCCAGGCAAGCACTAGAAATGCTCTACCACCATGCTATGGTTTCCTTACAATGTTTTCCTTCGCCGAAATCTTGAGTTCTTTTTTATCATTTTTATGTTGGATATGTGGCGTCTCTGTCGCACTTCATCGCCCGCTACCAATCAGAGCGCTTGTCCTGAATCGCGCAAACGGTATTTACAACGCGCGTACGACGGGTTCAAGCTACAATACATGACCTATGGACGGCCGTCTCCGGACACAACATCTGTCCGGGGGGATATCCTTTTGCTAAATGGAGGCAGACCGTCGTCGCTCCATAGATACTTATATTTCGTTTTAATACTATTTATACCGGTAAAGTACTATTTATACTGAATTAATACAATTTATCCCGTATTAATACAATTTAGTCCGTGTAATTGTAAGGAAAAGAATTTCTGAAAATAAACTATTAAAAATGCAATTTAGTCCGTTATTAATGCCATTAATACCGGATTAATACCATTTATCCCGAAAAAACGTGGCCAGTGGCGGGAATCCAACCCACGCCATGCTTTAAGTGTGGAGGACACACGACTGACTAAACTGACTAGTGTTTGTACAAATAAGTTATATTCTATTCTATTGTTACGAGCTGTGCCGATCATCTGCAAATATCTACCAATCTATACCTATTTTTTCACTGATATTGAATAACTTACCAATAAAATGCTTCCTCAACTGACTTGTATCCTCTTCGCCAACGCGTCGCGGGCAAAGTTCGCCCGTGACGTGTCCATTCTTGATACTATCACTTCGTGGGCGGATTCAAATTTCTTCTTCAAAGTGTTTCGGTACTCGTAAAATTGTAATAATAATAATAATAAAATATTTATTTACCACTGAAAAAACTAAATCATTAGTGTTGCATATTATACATGTTTGCTTATGAGTCTATATTTTAATAACTTTAGTACAATGTATAAAACTAAGGGGACTCTGTACTACATACGCAACTCTTGCAAAAAAAAAATGTCACTCTTTTTTATATTTCTAATACTAGATATACAGACCCTGCACTAAGTAAACTACTTGTATTGGAGAGTCTGTGTTCTCTCGTAAAATTGTAAGTCTTAGTCCAAATAAAGCAATATTCAAGACATTTTCTTGACCAAAACTTGGTTACAAACTCAAACACTGGCGCTAAACCTATACAAGAATAAAATAAAATAGAAACTCAAAATTACTCTTAACGAATACGTGTGTAAACTTTTCAGTATTCTAGTTTTTTAAACTTTCAAATTGACCCAAAATAGTTTTTGATTACATTAAGTTCCTTTATTAGTTAACGAACTAGCTTAATTTACTAATTTAAATATTAACTTTGATGTATTAAAAAGTTAGAGACTTTCAAGTTTGAAACTTAATATTGGTTTGGCCCGCGGCCGTACTTGTTAAACTGATTATGTTGAGAGACAAAATATATTTTTAGTTCTTTTCACTATATTAAAACTTTCGTAAGGCATATTTTGAATAATGTTTTTATAACCGGCTATCATTTACGTTTATTTACTTCGTATACAAACATTACAAAAATATAATTTATTTATTTTCGAAATAATTTTTTTATTAAAGTTAAATATATAAATAATTATATTTTACAGGACTAAAGAGTATTTACAAAGCTTAAAAAAGACGAAAATTTAGTAAACTAAAAAAATAATAAAAACAGAATATAAATTAAGACACCCGCCCAAACGTGCACATCAGGCTAGCCGCATTGCCTCTTTGTATTGCAAGTGAAATATGTTACACAAGGTATTCCCCGGGCCGCGGGTCCCGCCGCCTATCGCGGAGACGCCGCCCCAAATTCGCCATAAACTTTTTTGCTTCTGAACCCCACGGCCCAGCAACCTCTACGGCAAAGATACCCATTTATTTTCAGAGTATAACATAATTTTTTTAAGAATAGAACATAATTTCAGTAAAATAATATCTATTTTGTTGGGCTTAGTGACCAGGTAGCATCGATTGTAGCTCGGCTAGCTAAGGTGATCTGATGCGATCATCGAGGCTAAGCAACCGTCGATGCGGGCGGTGTTTAGATGGATGACCATGCACAAGACTCATGTAAAATTTTCATCTGGGCGCTACCGTGAGTTGGATGACATGTAAAATTGTAGGTCCCGGCTATTTAAGAGGCCTTCGGGCGGTTTTAAAACTCTCGACACCAGAGCTCCTGACTTCGCTTGATGACTGTGTTTAAGATCTATAGCCTGTCGTGTCATCCGACTTAAAGTAGCGCCCATACGAAAAGCACTTTTCTTGTGGTTTTATTAGGTTATTTTGTTTTACATTTATTGGGCTTGCACTTGACGACATATCACCTGATGGTAAGCGACGATGATAATATTTTTTCTTGAAAACAACTCAATTCACAAACATTTTATTTTTACAAACATTATCTTTTTATATATTCAGAGGGTTAAAAACAAAATGGTACCAATCTGTAACTCCGATTGAATCAAAGCAAACTCTTAGAAACTGTAATTTTATTAGCTTTGCAATAATTTTGTCAGTAATTGAAAGTCTGTGCCCTAGTTTTAGTATTTGATTTAGGTGTGGATTTATTAGACTTTGATAATAATAAATCTACAAATTGTAAACTAGGTCCGTTTCAGTCGAACCAGTTTTTTCGATCCAAGATGGCTGCTGTCCATGTTACAGAAAAAAAATATTTTGTTAACCCACTAATATTATAAAAATGCGAAAATTGTGTGTAAGTGTGTATGTTTGCTACTTCTTGTTGCTTTAAATTGGTTTGCTGGTATGTAAATAGATTAGAAATAGGATTAACACATAGGCTACTTTTAATCCCGAAAACATTTGTGGTTTCCCTGGGATACGCAAATAACTTCAAAATCTATATTACTCTTTCACGCTTCAACGGTTGGGCCGATTTTGCTTAGATTTACTATGAAGATAAGTTAGACTTTGGATTAACACAAATGCTACTTTTTATCCCGGATAAACTGGTTTTGTCCCAGATTAACCCTGGTAACAACGTGGGCGCTATCAGTATTTACACCAATATTATAAAGAAAAAAGATTGATTTTTGTTCGTTAAATTGAAGCGAATGGGCTCTGAAACTACTGGACCGATTTTAAAAATTCTTTCACCGTTGCGAAGCTATATTATCCCTGAGTAACATAGGCAATTTTTTTTCTCTTTGCAGTTTAGATTATTTAATAGCCCGTGCGAAGCCGGGACGATCTTCTAGTCTATATAATTATATATATATATTTTACTCATAATGGGCTCGCGCTTGACCGCAATTCCCCTGAAGGTAAGCAATAATGCGATCTAAGGTGGAGCGCGCTTGCCCAGAAGAAACCGGTTCACTATTGCCTTGGAAACCACTAGATTATAGTTATCGGAGAACAGGGAATTTGGCAAAGAATTCCACACCTTGGCGGTACGCACAATGAAGGTGGACGCAAATCGCTTAGTACGCGACTTAGGCACCTCCACAGTATAACGGTGCCGCCTTGGTGTTTCCCTACTCCTCCGATGGTGGAAAGATATAATTATATTCAGACTACTTTGAAGGTGCAAAATTAAGAGTACGCTCACCTATAGAGATACTCTTACACTCACTACCTCTTGGATACTTCCCAAAGTTGCCAAATGTAATCACAGATAGAGAGACAAAGGAAAATAAACTTTCCACATTTCAACTTAAAGTTGAGAATAGTCCGCGAGAAATCTCACGAGAGTTTCTATTCTGAACTTTGTCTCAAACTTGAAGCGTCATAAAAATAAAAATACAGTTTCGCGCTTTGAACAAAACAGAATGTTTTCAATAACAATTAGGTATTATAAATAATTGCAATATTATTATTAGCATTATAATTTATAACTATAATTATTATTTTAAATTATATAATTTAAATCCTGCTTAATTTATAGGTAGGGTTTCAAACTAATTTTACGTGCTTATTTACTCTTTACAGCTCGGCATTTGACCAGAAGACTTTCCAATTTAAGGAAAGCTTATTATGCCTAAATATCACTTTTATTTTACAAAATGTTACAAAACATCTAAACGACTGACTTTTCAAACAATTGACCAGTAAAATCAAGTAAAGATTATTATCGATATCCCGCTAAAAAATTAGTTCGTGTTGACACATAGAAAAGGAAATAAAAGGTGAAGCTATAAGCTAAGTTTTCGACAAAGTAAACTGCGCTGAAATTTGGTATACTTATTTATGCAAACGCTATTACATTTTCTAGAAGAGTAGGTACCTAAGTTTTGTAATAAAAAGTTTCTGTACCATAGAGTATGTCACTGTGTAAACGAAGAAATTTTAAAATAAATACTTCATTTTAAAATATGTGTTTAAAATTATATCATCAGTTTTAATAAAACCTTATTATATTTTCCACGTCTATTCTAAATTCAAACGCTCGAACGCCGTGCTCCGATGCCGAACGAGTTTTTGTCTCTATAATGAAAATAGGGATGTGACGCTCCGAATGGAAATTACGGATCATCTGTTCGGAGATTCCGGATATTTATCGGTTTTTATAAGGTTGGCGGGAAATTTGACTAGGGTCGAAGGAGGTTCGAGAGGTTAATAAAATTGTGTTTTGCATATTGGCTACTCACTTATTTATATTTGTTTCCTTTGGGATTTTTTGTCAAGACTGCGTTATTTTTTCTTAGTGTTGACGTAGTCAAAACGTGTACGATTTTGCTATAAACAAACATAAATCTAATTAAACAAATCGTTAAAAACAATTTATTTTGTTACATATTTATCTATTAAACGAGGATTAAAAACGAATTATCTATTATCTAGCGCGTATTAATTATAATGTAATACTTCATAAATTAAACAGTTGTTATTTTAAAAATAATTGTTTACTTTTATTTTAAAAATAGATCGGTCGATCGACAAGCCAGAATAATGTATACAATAAATGGAATGAAATATATTCTGGCATAAACATTTACTATTTATAAAACAGTATGAGGTTTAAATAAAATACAATCAGATTTTTAATAAATTACGGAAAAAAAACTAATAAAGTCATGACTAAAATGCTAATGAGACCTTTGATGCTGTAATTTATAATTTAAAAAACCGTCAAACATTTAATTAGGCGTGTTCTAGAAGCACTTCATTTTCATCCTTGATTGGAAACACGTAGTGAAAATATATTTGAGACCTATTCCAATCAAAATGTCTCATAAATAATTTTTCTTTTAATTTTAAGAGGCACTTCTTTGAAAAACTTAAATTTTTACTATTTACCGGTCAAGTGCGAGTGGAACTCACTTTCGAAGGGTTCCGTACCATTAAGTAATTCTGTAATTTTATTTGTTGTATGCTATAAATGACTATCTAAATATAAATTATCAGAAATAGAAGTGTTAAAATTTATTATATGCGTTAATTTCAAATTTTCTCCTTACTAATAATCTCAGTATGTAATTGTTGCCTTAAATAAATAAATTATTTTATTATTAATATTTTGGTTCATACATTCAAGCTGCTAAGAAATAGTTACGAGTTAACTTTAGTTTTTATAATAAATTAGTGCACACATAACGTTTACAACACAACAGCAGATTTAAAAATATGACTGAATCGATTAGTGTATTGACAACAGATCTTAGCTACTTACCTTAGACATAAAATGAGCTGTGACAGACTAAAATTTAGAATATCTGATAGGTACCAACTTATTATATACGGTTAGAAAGTTATCATTATGTAGGTACGTATTCCAGTTATCACACTCTTTCATTTTGAAGAAATTGTGATAAAATATGTATTCTGCCATTTTTTGACAGAGGTCACCTTGAGCCGATTTTTATTATACTTAGTTAATTTCACAGCTAACCTCAAAAATTAAATAAAAAAGTCTAAATTGAAAGAAATTTATCCGTTCGAGGACAATGATGCCACATATACAGACATGTCATCTTATAAGTTACTAGCTGACCCGGCAAACGTTGTTTTGCCTTATCACTTAGGGGTAGGTATGGAAAATAGATAGTAGCCGATTCTCAAACCTACTGAATACGTATATAAAATTTGATAAAAATTAGTCAAGCCGTCTCAGAGGAGTACGGTAACTAAGATTGTGACATGGAAATTTTATATACAAGATAAGATTATTAAGACTAAAAAAATAAGAAGAATAATCGGTGAGACATCCAGTAGACTGACTGACCACTTTTCACGGCGGCTGGCTTTATCTTGGCAGTTAGAGCCATTGTGGACTGACAATAGGATCGGATGACATTTCTTTCAAAGAACTTTTCTTAAATAAAAATTAGATGGATCTTGTTGTAAGCGATGAGGTTTCATATCTGATTTATTAGATGTCAAAGTTTAACAAAAAAGAGGTTTGTTTCTTAAATGAGCTTAGTGGCTAATTCTGGTGTCGATAGTTTCACATTCGCACTTTCTACCTATTAAAATCATAGATTGTATAATATTACAGATATGAAACGTATAATTTATCGAGCGCATTCCAAGTTAAGGAACAATTAATCAAACAAGAATCCCCTTCTTTGTTGTATTAAATTACACTTGAACTAGAATAAAATCGTTCCAAAAGTTTGGCATGTTATGTTTTAAAGGAACAAAATATGTAGATAAGGAGGCTTAGTAATGAACCTTCTTGATTAAAATTAAAACAAAATTTAGATTGAAACTATGTAAGTCACTGTCACTTTGACAAACCACTAATAAATAGGTGTCACTGTCAAAGTGATTACCGATTGACAAGCCACAGACTATCAATCAACATAATATTAACTTGAATTTTAAACCTACCTTTTCTTTTTATTTTCGCTGTAAAATTTCTTTTCTTAGCAACAAAACCTCTGAATTTCTTAATAAAAACGTCAGGAAATGAGCCGCTTTCAGGTAAGTAATGGAACGAGTTTCTTACTGATTAACATATCCTTTCATTCTCCTATTCATTTAATTGATTGAGGGTGTTAAGGCTTTGTTCGCAGAATAAGGAAACCATTCGCTTTTATTAGGGGTGGAAAAAGGTTGCTGAATCGCCATAAAAAGTATGAATGTAATGTTTTTAGGAAATAAATAAATGTTTTTCGTTATGTGTCTTAATGCTTTCTTGAGTAATAATGAAAAGTCGTCATTTCTTAAGTCTCTATTTATATTATGTGTGTGTACCAATCGATGTAGTCAGTCCTACGTCAAAGTTACAATCTACATTTTACACTCGCAAAATGTCAAAATTTGTTAAACGAGATAGTTCAAATGTTCAAAACTAGATGTCGCGTGAGAAATCATAAGAAAGATCTTTGTTCCTGCGACATAAAAGTAGAAATTGGCGTAACAGCGTTACGGTTGTTGCATTTCAATTATGCCAATTTGGCATAACTATAGACTTTGTTTACCATATTTATTTATTTTGCGTGTATGGTCATCTACCATCGACCGTTCCTTAGATTCGATGATCGCGTCTCATCACCAAAATCATCAAATAACAAATCTTAATAGTACCTAGTATGTTTAAACAGGAAATAAAGATTTTTTGCGAAAGTAATTCCTTTTATAATTTAAGCAAATATATGAATAAGCAAATATAAACCTTGCAGAATTGTTATTCACGTGCAAAAAGTAGTATTTTAAATTTAATAGAAATTAAAAATTGTGTGTAGTATTTAATGGGGTAGAATATTTATTTAATGAAATTTGTATGTTTATTTAATTTAATTTAATCTACCTGATATTTTTAGGTATAAGGTAATTATTGTAGTATGACTTGCCTTTAACGTACTCGTATGTTATTTATGGCTAATAAAGTTCTGTATTTCTCACCTTAGCTAGCTAATTAAAAAAGTTATAATAACAAAAAAAAAATAACTGATGACATATTATTAGTATACACATATAATATAGGTATAGTTAAGAGTACTAAACAATAGTACTCACTTCGGAGCGCTGTAAAACCTTAGCTATTAACTTAATGAAAAAATGATGCAAATAAAAGTTGTTCCCCAAAAAACGATCTACAAAAAAGGTCTGATATTATTTTTTCGTAAAATGATAAAAAAAAAGTTATATCAAAAATATATTTTTTTTCTCGAATTTCTGAAGATTTTCGCTTATAACTTTTTTATTTATAGTTTTACGATAAAAAGTTACTGGACCAAAGTTGTAGAGAATTTAATTTGCAACAAAAAATATTAACAATTTTTTTTTATCAAATAAATAGTTTAAGAAATATATCATAAAAACCGTTTCAACCCCTATTTTCAAGATGGCGGCCGTGGGACAAGGGTGGCGACCCCACAAACTTGGTTTTAGCTTTACACTGACCCCCCCTACACATCAAAAAAATTAAATTGCGTCCTCTAAAAAACGCAAGGTTAGGCCTAAAAAATGTAACATTTCAATGGACTACACATATTTTATACTTTTAAGCCAAGTATTTATTTAGTAATAGTTTGTGTCGTTATACAAAAATGTACATGCTTTTTGGTAAATAAAGATGTTTTATGTGTATGTATGTTTAATTTATTAAAGCACATAACGGCACGGATATATGATGATAACCTTACTTTCAAACCTTCCCGGAATGCCACTTTCACATTTCAGTTATTATTATTATTATTTTTTTATGTGTTTTATATTATTTATCTCAGTCCTTCCATGTATTTAAGTCTCCTTTCTTGTAGTAATTTAAGTGTTTGTATATTGTCTTATAATTTGTATGTTTATTAAGTTACGTATTAATTGTTTTTTTTTTTTAAATTAAGTATTGTGCAAATGTTTACTTTTAGTGTTTATATGTATTTTTAAGAAATGTAGCGCTTTAGAGACTAAGTCTCTGTAATGCTATATTTTTAAGGAATAAATGAATTTGAATTTGAATTCACATTTCAACTATCTCTTCTCTTTGGCCGCAGGTGTCAGATGACATCGGCTACGTAATCTACTCGGCTCTGGGTAGCTTCTACATCCCTTCCTGCATCATGGTGTTCGTCTACATCAGGATATACTTCGCAGCCAAGGCGAGGGCGAGGCGAGGGATCAGGAAAAACCCTAGGCCAAGACCCGTGAGTCACTTGTTTAGTATCGTTATACAAACAAATAAATTATTATAATAAGTTTACATTTTAAGGTACCAACTGACTGACTTACATTTTTAAATAATTATTTCCACGAATGTTTGAAAATGTCACTTTTTATTAATCTTTAAATTTGTATAAGTCACTGGAAGGCACTAGCCTCCATGGCACGGGCGCAAATGCGTCCAGTTTGAGGGTTAGTGAATAAGTTTGTAGTGTACATATGAATTTGAATAAAAACATTTTGAATTTGAATTTTGAAAGTATAGTTTATTAATTAGCTTGCAACACATGTATGACATAAAGCTGTGTTACACATGCTTTGTTGTAATAGGGTGTAGCAAGAGGCACTGGCTAGCTTATCCTCTCATATCATATCCTATCATATCGTAAGACGGACTTTTGAAACTTTGGAATTCTCTTCCTGAGTCTCTGTTTCCTGAGAAGTACCACCTGGGGATCTCCGAATCTACAGTTAATAGGTATTTTCTAGGTAAGCGTGTAACATCGGAGGTATCTAACACCAGACAAGCTGTGGTCAAACGCAAACCTATAAGTTATAAAAAAAAAGACGACACCGTTGGCGTAATGGTTACCACGCCGGACTGCTATAATGTTTCGGTTTCGATTCCCGGCACGGTCAATTTCTTTGTGATGAACTAAATTAGTTGACTGTCGGTCTGGATGTTAAATATGTATCAATTTAAAGTATTTATGTATGGTTGTATATCTGCATATTGACAGTCCGGCATGGTAACCATTTGAAACCACCGTAATTAAATTTAGATATATAGAAAACTAGTAGCTAGTTGTTAATTAATAAGATTTTATAAGAAATAGTTTATAACCTAGAGTACCTAGACGTAAGTTTTTTAAAGGCACTGTGAGCCTAGTAAAAACCTAGCATATTAAGTTAATGTTGTGTAGAATAATATTGCTGTACAAACATGATATATAAATTATGTCAATAAAGTACTTACAAAATCAATATCAAATATATTATGTTGTATTTACAGAACGACCAGCAGACGAGTTTCAGTAATCCTGCGAAAGGCACCCGTCCCATGCCTGTGACGCACCCCATGCCTTCAGGACACCTTACTAGTAATAATAATGGGTACGTACACCTCTATAAAGGCTTGTTATTACTCTTAGTTTACAATATACAATCCACCGAGCTCACAAGGCTTGTAGTTTACAAGATACAATCCACCGAGCTCACAAGGCTTTTAGTTGACAAGATACAGTCCACCAAGTTCACAAGCTTTTTATTATACAAGATACAATCTGCCGAGCTAACAAAGGTTCTAGTTTACAAAATACAATCCACCGAGCTTACAAGGCTTTTAGTTGACAAGATACAGTCCACCAAGTTCACAAGCTTTTTATTATACAAGATACAATCTGCCGAGCTAACAAAGGTTGTAGTTTACAAATTACAACCCGCCAAGTTCACAAAGCTTTTAGTTTACAACATACAATCCGTCGAGTTTAAAGACTTTTAGTTCACAAGATACAATCTGTCGACGGATGTGAATCGAGTTCACAAGGCTTTTAGTTTACAAGATAAATTCCACCGAAATCACAAGTGTTGTAGTTTACAAGATACATTCCACCGAGATCACAAGGCTTGTAGCTTACAAGATACAATTCGCCGAGCCGCTTGTAGTTTACAAGATACAAACCAACGAGTTCACAACCCTTTTAGTTAACAAGACAAAATCCACCGATTTTAGTTTACAAGATACAATCCGCCGAGTTCACAAGGATTTAACCGACTTCATTTACATAATACAAACCGCTGAATTCACAATGCTTTTAGTTTACTTAATACAATCCGCCAAGCTCTCAAGGCTTTAAGTTTACAAGAAACAATCCACCGAGATCACAAGCAGCATAAAAGGGCTATTTAGCCACGCCATACAAATTTTTGCGAAGCGCCTATCGTCAGGCAATAAGAATTTCACGAAATATATATATATTTTGTTCAGTATTTTTGACCGGTTATGAGTTCTAACTTTAGGAGACGTCATTTCTTAAAAATGCGGTAGTTACCACTTATTCTGTTTACAAATACATTATCGACATTTATCGATTAATTTCCAGTTCAAGTATAATAAGTCGAATGCCTTCCGGCTGACTGGTCGCAAAACCTGTCAAAAACACAAAGGTGTGTCGGCACAAAATATTGTTCGCGATTTTTGCAACATTCCATCTTCCACACGTAACGGTCACGAAATGCCAAAGGTACGAGGGCAAATGGCTGTGGATCAAAAGCGAATACCTGAATGCCCTCGTAATTTTGTTTTACTCTGAAAAATCCGGTTCAATAATTTCTGACCGTTCCGCAGATTCATATTATACAGGTATAGGTATGAAGATATACATAAACGTTTTCCTTACTCGTCGACCGAAAACTCATCCCATTTTTAATTCAGCTAAATTAATGATAAAAATCATCCGCCAACCCGCAATTGGTCTGTGTAGTGGATTATGACTTATATGTCTCTCCTTGTGAGAGAAGGCCCCGAGCCCCAGATGTAGGATCGTATAGTGGGCTTCTTATGCTATTGTTTAATGATAAAAATCATTTATAAATATTTATTTCTTTAATCATTCAAAGCGCTTGTTGCGCCTATAAATTGTAAACATTACAAAAATCAAAAACATGACTGATAGGGCGTTCAAAGAACCACTCTAACATTATTTATACATATTTTGGTACCAATCAGACTTATGAGTTAAAAATAAAGCTGGTTCAAAAATCTAAAATAAAGTTTTTGAACCACTTTTATTACTAAACTGTAAAATCAAGATTTTGATGGCCTTTCTTCGCCTTAAGGTGATTTGAAGTGATCATCGAGATTAAACGACACTCGATACGGACAGTCTTTGGATGGGTGATCACGCACAAGACTGTCATTAAAAAAGTGTAATTTTTATCTGGGCGCTACCGTGGGTCAGATGACTTTAAATAGCAAGTCCCGAGTGAAAGACTTAGTACAAGCAGTCGTTATGCAAAGTCAAAGGTCCTCGATCTGGCAGCTTGAAAACTTCACTACACCAGAGCCAAGCTACTTACCTCATACATGAAAATCATTCAAAGTGTTATTTCCGACTCATTTAATACTCTAAAGAACATAAAAGGCAGAAACAGCGTATATAGTTTACCATAGTACCTAGATAATACTTATAATGGTATTCACAATACTTAATTATTGGTTTAGAATATTCACATATACGTCACAAAAACATTTTATTAAACACCAAATTTATTTCTAATATTAGCATGTTCAGTACTTGCAAATATTAGAAACATATTATATTTGTAAATAATAATAAAAAAATATTATGATTGTTTTTATATTAATACTAGCTGACCCGGCAAACGTTGTTTTGCCTAACTAATTATTTTTATTCTAGTTTCTAGACAAATTCTAGTATAATAAAAATGTTACATACTTATTATAAGTGTGTATGGTATATGCGTGAAATGGGTATGGAGCGCTATGAACAAATGTTAAGGAAATATAAAAATAACAATCGCCAAAAAATATAATGTTCAAGTTTTTATAATTTATTATCTAAAATTACATATCACATATTAATTACGACAGGAACAATAACAAACAACATCAATCTTTTAATGCTATAGCGTGAACCTTATCCATAGCACCAATTACCTCTTTTAAATGAGCATTATATTCAATATTGAGCTCATACTGGAATGCTAGATGCAATAAAATCATATCTATTTAATAGTGTATATTTTAACAAACATTAATTTGTTCTTCTTAGATGGCACCGACGCCAAGAATACAGGATAAATAATAATTTATAATAGCATTTTTATAAGTAAATCAAATAAAGTCTTCGATTTTACTTATGTGTAGGCATAAAATTATTTCTCACTTTTTAGATACAGTTAGAATTTATAAATGTAGGTATGATTTTGAAGTCTGTTATTTGTATCATACAATTTCATTGTAATTTTTTAAAGGTTAGTAATGATACTTTTCCAAAGTTTTAGGTATTCAAATTTTTTTAGCGACTCCGTTCAAACCTTTACCAAACAGATTACATAATATTTGTAGTGTCATAAGCTATGACCCAAAACGTCATAGGACCAATCGCGAGCGAAGCGAAACGGATGCGAGCATAGCAAACTACGCGCGAGCGAAGCGAGCGCAAAATTTTTTAGCATATTTGTTCGAGCCGCTTGAGCATAAAGAAGTCCAAAGCAGAACAAATTATATAATATTTGTAGTGTCATCATCATATTTGCTGAAAATTTTTTGCTTATACGTTCGCGGTCTAGTTTATTAGTACATCAAATTTTATAGCTTCTTCTACGTAAGAACTAAGTGATCAAGTTATGGTGTCGAGAGTTTTTCAAGCCCCTGCCTTAGTTTAACGACTGTTTGTACTAAGAGGACCTACAATTTAACGTATATTCCGATCCACAGTAACGCACAGATAAAAATATTTTTTTTACAACAGTCATGTGCAGGAGAGGTTACGCAATAAAGCGACTTACACGCGGGTGGAGCCACGGGCAATAGCTAGTAGTTAATAAGAGAGTTACATTGAGATAGCAAAATGATAATTGTAAACAATACTACTACATACGATAAATAAACAATAAAGAAGGTTTGACATTTGTGTAAACAGTGAGAGAAGTCTTTGAAGAAGAATTTTGTGAGTGAAACAGGAGACCGACTTCAGTCTATGGCATAGTGTGGCATTTCACTCACCAGTAAAGTAAAGGCGCGGCAAATTTTAAGTATTTAAGATTGGTAATACTAAGCAATATGCATATCTGGTTAAATTTTGTTAGTTAATTTCTTCAAAAAAAAATAGATTTTTACTCGAAGTACAGTTAAAGACACTATATTTGATCAGTTATCAAGCGAGATGAAAAAATAATAAAATACTTAAATGGCCATAAAAAATAGGGGTTGATGATAAAAAAATAAAAAATTAAGGTTGTATGTATGTTTTAATGCCACTCTATACAAAAATAAAATAAAAAAATTCGTTGAAAAATGAAAAAATAATTTCAAGGGTGATTAACCCTTATCGCTTAGGGGTATAAAAAATAGATAGTAGCCGATTCTCAGACCTACTAAATACGCATATGAAATTTGGTAAAGATCAGTCAATCCGTTTTGGAGGAGTACGGTAACAAACACTGTGACACGGAAAATTACTAAAATGGCCATTAAAAAATAGGGGTTGATGATAAAAAAGCAAAAATTTAGGGTTGTATGTATTTTTTAATGCCACTTTATATAAAATTCAAATAAAAAAAATTCGTCGAAAAAATAAAAAAAAATATTTAAGGGTGAACAACCCTTACCATTTAGGGGTAAAAACGTTCCACGTTGGCCGATTCTCATACCTACTGAATACGCATATGAAATTTGGTAAAGATCAGTCAAGCCGTTTCGGAGGAGTTCGGTAACAAACACTGTGACACGGAAATTTTATATATAAGAAGATATATATAAGATGTAATGTCAATAATAAAAAATAAACATCG
This sequence comes from Mellilla xanthometata, assembly GCA_035578125.1. Taxonomy (NCBI): domain Eukaryota; kingdom Metazoa; phylum Arthropoda; class Insecta; order Lepidoptera; family Geometridae; genus Mellilla; species Mellilla xanthometata. The sequence continues at coordinate 2,548,398 of JAPUBQ010000033.1, read as the reverse complement.
TGATTTATCTAGAAATAAATTACATAACTAAACAAACAGTTCCGTTTAGTTAAAAACTATATTTATTCAAACACAGCTATTAAAGGACAATAAGAAGGAAGCAAACTCGTGTAGGGTCAGCAACAAACTGTTGTTTCTATGAAAACTAACCGTGATAATGACTAAAGTTGATCATCAAATTCTCTTCAACGTCACCCAGGACCTGGAAACCATAGTTTTTGTGGTCACTTAACTAGTCACCGAGGTCCGAGGCAAGCAAACAAAGCCCTGAGGCCTATAAGCTGTATTTATGGGACCAAGTTAGGATGTTTACTCTATTATGCTTACTGACCGTACAAGTTTGTGCAAACAGAATAAGGCCCCGTTTACACTGGGACAGCTGTTAGCCTTTAAAATAATCATTAGCAGTTCACTATACGTTCCCACTGCTGAGACTTGGGGCCTTCCCTTAAGAGGAGAGTAGGCCATAATCTACCACACTGCCCAAGTGCGGGTTGGCGGATGACACACTTTTGCGGATATTGTGGTCCTCAAACATGCCGGTTTCCTCACGATGTTTTTTTTTTCACCGTAAAGCAAAGCAAATCCACACGTAACTTGAAAAACAAGACATTAGCCGTAGGGCTTTTCAAGATATTGCATGTTCGCAAGATGGTAGAGGTTTATCTATGCTGCTTATTTAACATTACAGTAATTTAAGCTTTGACATGTTATAAATAGTAGTAATTAGTTCGGCTATGACAAGACTAATAATAAAACATCTTTTTGACATTTTTTGTAAATTAAATTCAGTGACATATAATAGATTTTTTCTAATTTTATTTATATAATATGTAGTTTTATTATTAATCGTAATTATTATTGTGATTTAGTAAAAAAATATATACATAATTTTAATAAAATGTTTTTGTAAGTGACGTGCCGTGAATGACAGAAGTAGTCATAAGATAAAAAAATATATTTGAAATTGATTTTTGATTTTATGCGCTATTATGTTATGAGTTAAATTACTTATCCTTAGAAAAACACATGTTTTTCTCTATTTTCATTCCATATTCTACATTCATCTACACAAAGTCCATAGAGAATGCACACTCTTGAAATGGCGTCGACTTTATGACCTGTAAAACGTTTACTGCAGCGTCGTGCAACTTCACCTGCGCGAAACTACACGCCGTAGTAACTAAACTGTAACTTTGCACTAAAAATCTACACTATGCATTATTCAAGATGACTATACATGGTTATTTGAAAACTTATACAGTTTTTATTTACATTAAATGGGCTTGTGCTTGATCACAATTCACCTGATGGCAAGCAACATAGTGGCAATTCAGCGGCACACACGACTAAACTAAATTTAAAGAATCCCCCGTCTCTTTTCATCTTAGGTGGCCAGAAAGAGACGGCACGTTCTGAACCACAGACAAAACAAATAAAATCACGTCAAATATGGCATGTGCAGGCAGGTTTAGAGGTGATACTAGTGAGTGCGTTCTAAAGTCACCTATATTATCTACATTTGACGTGATTTTAGTTGTTTTGGCTATGGTGCAGAACGTGGCGTCTCTTTCTGGCCACCTTAGATGAAAAGAGACGGGGCTTCTTTAAATTTAGTTTAGTCGTGTGTGCTACTGAATCGCCACCATTATGATCTAAGGTGGAGCGCGCAGTTAACTTAAAAACAAATTGTAAAATTAAAATAAAGTATTTAAGGAGGCTCCATCCCATACAACTAACGAGATTATTACAATTTTTTACGATAATGGTACAGAACCGATTCGTGAGCTCAACACGCACGTGGCCAATTTTTATACACAAGCGAAAACCTTCGGTCTGGATTATGGTTTATTAGACATACCAGGGCTAATATCAAATAGCCACTAAAACTTTACTACAGCTTAGAAGGTAGAAATTTCATCACAAGTACAATTTTCAATGAACTTCCGCGCGTTACTAAAGATAGGGGTGCATTTTTCCTCTCTCTAAACTTTCATAACTGACCACTTGTAAGTTCAATCTAGAATTTTTAGCTTCCACAGGGTAAATAAAACATTACCTTTTTCGACACTAGTTTTTTTATTTTTTTACTCTAAATAGGTCAGCGCTTGACCACAATTCACCTGATGGTAAGTGACATTGAGGTCTACGGTAAGTTTAAAACTTCGTTGACAGATTATCTATTATAATACGTACCTATAAAAATTAGTCGGGTTTTCCTTGCTGACTCTATATCTCCAGAACGCACGAACCGATTTCCACGGTACAGCATTCGTTGGAAAGGTCTCGGGCTTCGTGAGGTTTTTTGTAGCAAAACAAAATTCAGGGAAAATTTGATACGCCGAAAAATGACTTGCACGCGTATGGAGCCGCGCGCAACAGCTAGTACTAAAATAAAGTATTGCCTATATTTAGAAAATAATAATAAAAAAGTAGAAAAATAAAATGTTACTTAAAAAAATTATTTAATAATATTTTCTATAAAAGTAGTCTTAGTCACTACTAATCTTATTGGTCAAATGATTTTCAATAAGTCTCGGGCTAGTAAAAGCTATACAAGCAGTCATTACACCAAGACAGAGGTGTTCTAGTGACACCGGTGAATCTTTTCACAATTATGACAGTGAATAAAACATTATAGAATACTGCTTTTTTATTCAGATTGATTGTATAATATCTAAAGTATTACTTCCTAAAGTACTTAAAGCATTTTATTCAGACGAAACAAAATAAGTAATTCCAAAGTATCAAATTAATTTATTCCAGGTATTTCATATTAGTTTTGGGGTTGCTATACTCAGATTTTTTAATTTGCCGCTCTTTTCCAGTATCATGTTTCGTTTGCAGACTATATATAATGTCATTGTCTATTTTAAATCCAATGTAAATCTAAACGTAATGAATGACTTGCCAAATGCGACGAGATGTTGTAAGGCCAATAAATTATTTATCTTTATCTTACTTACTTACTTTATTTTATCTTTAGGCAAATTGAAAACTCTCGACACCTACGTCTATCTTAGCTCATATGAAAAAAGGAATAGATTACCCAATAATTCAACCAAATGTCAACTTTCCTCAATATAATTTAGCGATGCGCGACTGTGAATGATTCCAGTCGAATTATTCAACTTTATAAATCATTCGACTCTTTCGAATGATCTCCGAAAATTAGTATTGAATGACGTAATTCGACTGGCGGTGGCGCTAGGAAGCGGCGCGGGAGTCCGGCGAACGATTCATTCATATTTAATTCATTTGAAACTAACAAGTGAAATTGACAAGATTCGCTAACAATCGAGTCAAAACGTCATTAGTAACTAATTAGTAGTCGTCATTCAATTATTAACATATTACTAATATTCAAGTCGAACGTGTATATTTGTAGTTGAAGATAATTCGACTGGTCAGATTATTCGCAGTCGCGCATCTCTAATATAATTCTAATCAAATGTTCTTCTACGTTCCAGCGAGAGCCAAATCTCAACAATAGAGACAGCGCAAGTGCAGATACCCACAGTGACGTGTGAGCTAGCGTCAGACATATCGACGAGCGAGGCGGGGGACGCCTACCCGCCTCCGCTTGACGAGCGGAAAGACACCTTGAAAGTCAGTCAGGTGAGACTCTTCATTCACCTTCTGGACCTTTCTTTCCTATTCCAATTCTTATTTGAAGGAGTTTGGCTTACACCATTTGTAGCAGATTTCTGCCTGACCAGCAGAAACACACCATGAAGTTCACTTTAGACAAGTTTTTCTTTCCTAGAGAAATACAACGACCCGTTCAAAAACCACTCAAAAACAAACTTCTGTCTTAAAACACAAGGTTTCCAAAGTTTCTAAGCTAGATTTATTGTAGTCACTTAATTTTTTTTTAAGCCATCGTAGACTCATAGACCTGCGATGTAAAGTGACCCAGAGGACTTAGCATACTGAGTCCTCTGGGTCACTTTGGGAACTAATGCTCCAAAGCATTACTTTTGTGTTCTTCTCTAAGCTCCAAAAAGGACTAGCTACAATATCTTTCCTTTTTAATCGAATTCTTTTGAGTCATCACGCAAACCTACAAAAACGATAACAATCTCAAACTTCCATTCCAGGTAGTAACATCAGCTCAGGTGCAGAAGAACCCCCTCGCATCTTGCCCGTTAAGAAGTTCCACGCTCTCCGTAAACGGGGAGCTGGCACTCCAACAGCAACAATGCAGAGGTCGGCAACCTAGCGTCGCTATAGACGCCGACATGGTCTCAGAAATGGAGCCATCTTCCTCTGACAGCGGCGTCGTAAGTCGCTGCGGAGGCGTCAAACCCTTAAAACTTAGGATATTCAAAAAGACAGACCGAAAACAGGAGAAGTCTCAACCGAGCAAATCCGAGCTTGAGCCAGCTCTGCCCAAACCTCACAAGCCCCGAGACCCGGAGCGAGAGAAGAAACGATTGGCTCGAAAAAAGGAGAAACGAGCCACTCTAATTCTGGGTCTTATAATGGGTAGCTTCATAGCTTGTTGGCTGCCGTTCTTTTTCCTCTACATTCTGAAGGCAGCGTGTCACGCTTGCAATATTCCTGGGAGCGCTTTCGCGATCGCTTTCTGGCTAGGCTATATGAACTCCGTGTTGAACCCAGTAATTTACACGATATTTAATAAGGACTTTAGGAGGGCGTTCCGGAGGATACTGTTTAAGTGATGTTTAGCCTACCTGTGTTGCTATCGCTGCGTGGCCAACAGGATATTGTTGGCTCAGCGGCGAGCTGCACCGGGTCTTTACAATGTGCGTTGATTCATTCACTCATTCACTGTGACGGACTTTGGTGGTAGTGTGTGGACGCTTCTTTCTTTTGGTGGTTGGTGACAAAGGTATTGTTTCCTAAGTTTAGTTTCCTTGTCAAGAAATTGAGAAGCAGTTTGTCTAAGCCCTCGTTGGAAGTGGAAGAACTGATTCTCTGTGCTCTTTTCTGGATTTAGAGTTTAGTTCTTTTGTCGAAGAATTGAGAATCTTCTCGATTCCGTATTCTAGATTTTACATTTGTTTGTACGCATCTAACTGTATTATATTATAGTTTAATATGCTAATATTTATCTCTTAGTGTGTGTCTGCTTATTATTATTATTAAAATGATTACTTAGGATTTTTGTCGATGTTGAATTACGTAACGTGTATTTTATTTGTGTTAAATACAAATTATTATGTTAAAATATATATGAGTTTGCGTTGGTTTTGTATTATACTTTGGAAATTAAATATGTTCATTATAAGTAGCATAAATAAAAAAAACATTTTAAAGTTTGTGTCCTCTAACTTGCGCACATTCAATTATGCAATATAATATTCCATGTAAAAGAATGCTGGACCATAGTAATGCCAGATTGGCTTAACTGTAATAGAACTACCATAACGCAATAATATGCCAATTTTAGCTTTTATCTCAAGCATGAAGATTAGTCACTTGATATCTAGTTTTGAATATTAGAACTAACTCGATTAATAAATAAATATTTTGCAAATTACAACTTAAACGATTTTTTATATTTAATACTTTCCAAACGCAAAACATAGATTATAACATTGATGTACGATTGGCTACAGCTTCTACATTCTAAGAAGTGAGTAATTTCCGGTTGAGTTATGCAAGAGAGCACATAAACTTTGAAATGTTTAGTTTATTTGCGCAAATTATACCTGTATATTACCTAAACTTATAAGCTCTATTATTATTCTATTGTATCTCTTGTTTGTTTGTTTCATGTCACCAATAAACTGACTAACCCTAATGGTGATTTCGTAGAAACAAATTGATAAAATTAGACATATTTAATACACTAACTAGTTCATTCGAAATACTTAATATATACCATATACAATGTAGGCAATATATCAGTTTAAGCTTTTTACGATAACATTCTAGAAATAAAAAATTGAGATCGCTTCATTCATAGTTTTTTTTTTATTGACATCAAATAAACTACAATTAAATATAAATTTGGCTGTGAGTACAGATTTAAGTAAACTCAACAATAGTAGTTTAATTTTAATTTACGTACCTACGGAATTTAGATGTGCTACTTAAAAATAACATTCGAAGTGATCTCTTGTTATAAATTTTATCAAAAATACATTTGGGATTGTAAAATATTATAAGTCCTACAATTTTTTCGTAGATTTTTGAGCATAAGTAGCAAAACAATAGTCGTAATTGAATAAATTAAAAAAGAAACTGCAGACACTAATGGATTTGAAAATGATAATAGATATTAAAATTGAAATACTCCTTTATGTACAATATAAAATGAGGAATTACATAGTAATAGTATTATATTATGATCTGTCATAGAAAGCTTCTTTTAATACTTTGAGTAGGCATTGTAGTGCAAGTGTGTAATGTCAGTGATTACCACTGAGGTGCCATTGAGATCCAAGGTAGGTGAGGGTCATAAGAGAGCCAAGGATGGTTATCATCAATACACCTGTGTATAATGCGAAATACGTTTTTCAACACACTTGTGAAAAAAATAATATAACAATAATTTTATTGAAAAAAAACGATCTTATGATGTGACAGGCAGCATTAGCTATCATTTACTTGTAAATGACAAAATCCCAGATTTATTACAGATGTCAGTTTGCCAATTAAAATTATAGCCACTTTATAAGCAAGTGTGTTGAAAAATATATTTATTTTTTTACTTAGTAGCTACATTTGTATTATCATTCTTTTTATATACAAATAATTCTACGATTCACCAATATTTATAAAATTACTTAAATACCAACAAAACTAAATACAAAATGGAATTGGCACTAAATTTATACAAACTACAAGAAAATTAAAATTTTTATTTTATAACCTTATTTTAGGTTAGTGTTGCAATCTAAAAATACAGCAAACAATTATAGGCAATCTACACACATATTTTTTACCTGAAAATTTTACTACTATACGATTCAAAAGCTAAAAACGACGTGAATGAAATTTCATATTTTTAGGGTGAACAACCCTTATCACTTAGGGGTATAAAAAATAGATAGTAGCCAATTCTCAGACCTACTGAATATGCAAATAAAATTTGGTAAAAAGCAGTCAAGCCGTTTCGGAGGAGTACGGTAACTAACATTGTGACATGGAAATTTTATACCTAAGAAGATTATATTAAGATTATTTCTTTCTTAAGTTACCAAATGCTTGCAGTGAGGGCAGTAACCTTTTAGCATTTGAATCGAATAATAGTACATTTTTCATGTAAATAATACCTACATACGTACGTACTTTTTTATAAAGTTTATAGCCCCTATTTAAATTAAAATTATGTTTATTAAAATAAATTAAAGATAAAGATAAATTTATAATTACACAACAGATGTTGCGAAAATTTTACAGTTTAACTAAAATAATGTAGTATGTATAAATTCAATGAAAAATTCCGTTTAACCTTAAACTAAAAATAAATCCTACTATTTCCTAAAAACATGCACATGTTTTCATAAAAACTATCATTGTAAAGACACGGTGATAAATAAAAAAATGCTTTACGAGTTTCAAATATATTGTGATTTTAATTTTTTATTCCTATTGTACTACTAGTTATTTCAAAATTACACTATGTATTGATTAAATACTCCAAAAAGTATACAAATCTTGCGTGCTACTGAACATCAGTACTGGTTTTTTTTTCACTTTTTTGAAGTCTTATCTTCTAGTTTCTTCCAATTATTTTTCGTTAATACAAATCACAAACTAATAACTAAAAATAGAATTATTTTAATTAATGCAAAATCACAAAATATTTTGAACTTGTAAAGTTATAAATTTAGAATAAATATTTTTTAAATAAATAAAAATGAATAATGACTGTGCCTCTGTGCCTATCTATTGAGCACTACACAACAATAAAAATGCACTTTAAATTGTATATATTGTATTATAGTTTTATTAATTACCGAATATTATATAATAAGTCATAATTAACGTTCGCATGCTAGCTAAATTTACAAAATATGTATTGTATTGTAGAATTTAATTTTGTATTGTAGCGCTGGTCGCTTTTGTTCCCATTACTTGTAAAATTGCATAATTTGTAAATACTGTACTTAATACTTATTAGATTTAGCATAATTATAATTAAAATTATTGTATTAATTCTAAATTAATACCAAAAAGAACACCAAATACTTCCTGTATAATTCTAATCTTATGAATAAAATTGTAATATTATTATAATTCATAAATAATTGTTCGTGTTAAAATCTGTGCCGTTTTGTCGTAAGAAATTCAATTGTATATATAAAAAGTTCCTTCAGAATTGTACAAAATAATTGTTTAAATATATTCGTTTAGCGGTTACGTTCTCGCGAGTACTGTACCAAACTTATGATTAGAATTAATGCTTAAATGTTTCATTTACTCGTAAAAATACTTTAAATTATATCAACTATACCTATGACTGATAATAGTTTTTAAAATCTTTTTCATCCCGAGTAGTGTAAATATGTATCTATCTTAATATTAATAATTAATTATTAATGGTTAACAAAACAACAACGACAACTTAATTCTAAATCGGTGTATTAAATTTAGATTCTTGTGCTAGTGAATTTTAAATAACTATTAAACTAAGGTGACAAGATTATTTTTAAGTAAATTATTAATACTAAAACACCACAGCCGTTAAAGTTAAAAGTAGTGATTTATAGTGAATAAAATATTATTGAAATATTTAAATTTTGAACTGATCCAATGAGCAATAGAGATTGTAAAGTTCTGTTTCGGTTGTTTCCTCTAAAGTTTCTCATATAATAGTCTTCCAATGTGTGTGATTATACATAATGTTAGATGTGTCATCTTTTGTTTAGTGAAAAGAAATTGTGTTCTCTAAAATAATTTAGCTGTACGCTGAGTGAAATTGAAATTCTAAATTTTTATAGAATAATCGCCTTTAACATGTCTGATGCTGGTTGATTTAACTATTGCAGAGCACAGTTTATGGTGCTTGTAAATAAATTTTAAAAGTTATTTGTTTTTTGTAACGATTAAATACGGAATAACAATTAACATTTTAAATAATATTATTAAGTTTGACAGGAAATGGCACCGCACGAGTTAGCAGAGAGCCCTTGCTTCTCGTGATAGTTCTATTTCAAAATCTAGCTTGTTTTTTGACATTTATATCTCAAAATGTCATAAAACGATCATAAATTTTTTTATTGTGATAAAGTTTTTGACTTGTGTTTGTTTGATTTTATTGTTTAGCGATTTCTAACATTTGTAAGTAAGCTAGGTTTATTTTTAACGATATTATTTTGAATTCTGTTTAGATATTTATTCTACTTATTAACTGTGTTCGTATTTTATTTGTAAAATAAAAGTTTGTACAGTCTTGTAAACGCAAAATGAACATGCCATTATTTTCTTTAGCGGAATATATCTTTATCTATTTAGAAAGTTTTTAAAAATTATAAAAATATAATAATAATAATACCTTATAGGTGGCTATTCTGTACTATGACGTATTACTAGAAACTTGTTCAATAAATAAATTGTTCTAAATTTAAATTAAATAACTATTTATACTTATAATAATCTATATAGAATTTGTTAATACATTTTAATTTTAACACTCGAAATGCGTTACGTTTATATTGTTCTTTATGGGAAAATATTAAATAAATATAATCGTCTAAGATTATACGATTACCTAATAATTCTTATCGACTCAAAAATGTAAATTAAAAAATATACGAAGTACCAAATATACAAATTTTAATCTTTACTTGTTTTTATTTTTATCTACCTTTTAACATAACATTTAAACTTCTTAGCAGCTATAACCCAACTAACCTAGGGCATGGGGCATCAGTATCTTATATCCTGAAAATATTATAAACGTGAAAGTTTGTATGAATGTTTGTACCTCTTTCAACCATAAACTACAGAATGGATGTTAATAAAAGTTCACAATTGGAGAGAGGTTCAAGTTTGTGACATCAGAATAACACATAGATTAAAACTTTTGAAAAGTGTGCGAATTGTCCAAAATATATGAAAATAACGTTATAAATGATAACTTTTTTATGGTTATACTAAATTTGACATATTAAGCCCTATTTAATTTTAAATAAGTATCGTGTCAGTTTGCTAGAACCACTTTTATGAATAAGGCAAAATAATGTTTGCTGGGTCATATAAATATTCAATAAAACCTTAGCTGAGTGATGCTGTAGCTATTAAAACATCAAGAAACAGCCTTTGTCGAAAAACTTGGATGAAATATCTTACGGAAACTTATGCCTTGGATTGAAACATAGGCTTATCTTTATCTCAGTCAAACATGGACCGCATCTTTTTTTTTTACATGGAACACATCTTTAAGTAGCTTATGCACTTTCTATCCCAAAAACAATTGTGGTTCCCGTGGGATATGTACGCAAATAACTACAAAATCTATGTTAACTTTTCACGCTCCAAGGGCTGGACTGCTTATGATGACATTTAGTATGAAGATCGGTTAGACCTGGATTGACACATCGGGTAATTTTTATCCCGGATTAACATATTTTGTCCTGGATTAAAGCATGTGACACGGCGGGGCGCAACTAGTGTGTAAAAAGATAGTATTTAGTCTTAACTATAACAATCCGCTACAGATTGGTACCTTAGAGATGGGAAAAGGAAAAGGGGAAGGCAACCCAAGAGATGGGAGGACGAGTTAAAACTAACAGCAGGCCCTTTTTGGAGAAGGGTAGCCAGAGACAGAACTCAATGGAAATTGTTGGAGGAGGCCTTTGCCAAAAGGCACACTGAACTTAGAGATATCCTCTAAACAGGAGAAACATATTTTTCACAACGATTTAAGTTCAGGATAAAGGGCTTATTGATTGATTGATTGATAACAATCCGCTAGTGGGAAATCTAAAACTATCGGCAAGAGAAACGCCGCGTCGGCGCGATCATAGCAACTTGCTAAAACTGTGAAAACATACACGGCCTGCTAGTTTGGATGTACTCGTACTAAGTCAAAGTAAAGACAAAATAATATTGATAACATCTTATGTTAGATTTGGCGTCTTTGGCGCGCCTGCAGTCGCAGCAGGCTAGCACTGTGAAGACAAAAAATGTAAATCTTCACCAAAGTTTACTATTCTCTATATTCTAATTACCACCTGTCTCAATAACTAATATCTATATACCAACTCATTGTACAAAAATCCTGCAATAAGTAAAAACAATTTGTTTGAGAATTATTTTACATATATTTATTAAGTTTCTCACTTCTAGGATTATATGTACACTAGATAAGTTGTGTTTGTAATTAATTACTTGTAAATAAAGATAATTTGAAAACAAACAAACACTGTGAAGTGTATTTTATGTGCTATAATAAATTATCAGTATCATTTAAAAATATTGATGTAAAGACATATCCATTTCATGAATTTTACGTTAAGTCTCCCGATAATAGTAACCACAATATAAATTTTAAAACCAATGTGTCCTAATGTAAATAGCAGATCGTCCCGGCTTAGCACGAGCTACTAAAAATTCTAAGTTGCAGAGAGAAACAAAATAAAGCATATGTTACTCGGAGATAATGTAGCTTCCAACGGTGAAAATTTTCAAATCGGTCCAGTAGATCCGGAGCCTATTCGTCAAACAAACAAACAAAAAATCAAACTTCTCTTTATAATATTGCTCTTATTGTTCTAGTCAACGTAAATCACAGCTGTTATATAAACCTTCTGTTTCTTTAAGTGAGCTCAGTTTCGAAACTCTGTTATAATATAGGAGATATTAAGCCATCTAATGAAATAAATGTTTCATTTGGAAGAGGCGGGTTCGAATCTCGCTAGTCTTTTAAATTAAACTATTGCATGTGTTAATATTTACAGATGTACTCAGTTTGTATGTACAGATAAGGATAAGTAGTTTATCTTTTACATTAAATGGGCTTACGGCTGATTATAATTTAACTGATGGCAAGCGACATTATTATCTAAGGTGAAGCGCGCTTACCTAGAAAAAAACCGGTTCACGCTTACTTTGAAATCCGCCAGATTGCAGCTCTTAGGAAACAGGGAGCTTGGCAAATAATTCCACACCTTTTACTTAGACAAGGTTTTTAGCTTTTTAGTTAAGTTGCTAGTTACTAATCTACTTAGTACTTAGTTACCTCGATAGGCTCGCCAAGCAATCCATCCGTGTGTATCTCTCTCGTGACGTCACTCCGGCAGCCCCGAGGGAAATGTCGCACCAACTTACACCAAGCATAATTGAAAATACGATTTTGAGCACAAACCGTAGAATAGTAAGCGCATAGAACAGCTTAGAGTCTATGCCAGGCGAATTAACATTTAGATTCTTACAGATAGATAGATAGAAAATTCTTTATTGGACACATTAAATTTAAAAAAAGAAAAAGAAAGCGCTTACAAATTAATAAAGATTAACTTACTCAGATACCGTCTGAGTCGTAGGTCTTATGTGCAATGTGAAGAAGATGCAACTGAAAACGCCGGTAAATAGACTTGTGAAATTAAGAGGTTCGTTTACGTGTTGGGGCCCGCGATCTACAACCGCGTACCCGCGACTGTCCGGGATGCACCTTCCACCGCTAGCTTTAAGACTACACTCAGGGTTTGGCTATTAGATAAAACTTTTTATAATATAAATGATTATTTAATAAGTTAACAGTATATAGCTAGGCGTTTTTGACGACCTTGTTAGTGTGTCATCTTTGTGCTTAACTAAATTTGTTGGCTGTGGGTCTGGGTGATATATATATGTATTTATATAAAATATATATGTACGTATATGTAGTATATCAGTTATGTTAGCAACCACAATACGAGCTAGAAATGGTTCAGTATGGGGCTAACCAGCCGTGTGCGAAAGTGTCCTAATATTTATTTATTTTTTATTTGTAATGATATTATATTATTATTACTAGAATTAGAATTGAAAACTGTCATTGAATCATATCATATTCTCTGGTAAATATATTATAACTTGTAACTTTGGTGTTATCAATAAATGATTTGTACTTGTTTTTGTATATTATTTGACTTGTAACTTTGGTGTTATCAACGGGGCATTGTCAGGGCTCAGTAACCGTGGCCTGGTCACCTACGGTGAACATATTATGTGAAAGTTTCAGCTTTCTAGCTATTACGGTTTCTGAGATACAGCCTGGAGACAGACAGACAGCGGAGGCTTGGTAATAGGGTCCCGTTTTTACCTTTGACGACCTCGTTGGCCTAAAGGTTACCATGCCGGTCTGCTAATCAGAAGGTTCCGGGTTCGATTCCTGGCCCGGTCAACATCTTTGTGCTTAACTATATTTGTGGGCTGTAGGTCTGGGTGTTAAATATGTATTTATATATAATACTAGCTGACCCGGCAAACGTTGTTTTGCTTTATTAATTATTTTTATTCTAGTTTCTAGACAAATTCTAGTCTAATTAAAATGTTACTTACTTATTATAAGTGTGTATGGTATATGCGTGAAATGGGTATGGAGCGCTATGAACAAACGTTAAGGGAATATAAAAATAACAAACGCCAAAAAATATTATGTTCAAGTTTTTATAGTTTATTACCTAAAATTACATATCACATATTAATTACGACAGGAATAATAACAAACAACTTCAATCTTGTAATCCTATAGCGTGAACCTTATCCATAGCACCAATTACCTCTTTTAAATGAGCATTATATTCAATATTGAGCTCATACTGGAATGCTAGACGCAATAAAATTGTTTTAAAAACAAATAACCGACTCCAAAACCTATTTAATAGTGTTTATTTTAAAAAACATTAATTTAATTTTGTTCTTCTTAGATGGCACCGACACCGAGAATACAGGATAAATAAAAATTGAAAATAACATTTTTAAAAGTAAATCAAATAAAGTCTTCGATTGTACTTATGGGTAGGCATAAAATTATTTTTCACTTTTTAGATACAGTTAAAATTTATAAATGTAGGTATGATTTTGAAGTCTGTTATTTGTATAATACAATTTCATTGTAAATTTTTTAAGGTTAGTAATGATATTTTTCCAAAGTTTTAGGTATTCAAAATTTTTAGCGATTCCGTTAAAGCCGTTACCAAACAAATTACATAATATTTGTAGTGTCATAAGCTATGACCCAAAACGTCCTAGGACCAATCGCGAGCGAAGCGAGCTGACTGCGAGCGCAGCGAGCTATGCGCGAGCGAAGCGAGCGCGAAAATTTTTAACATATTTGTTCGAGCCGTTTGAGCATAAAGAAGCCCAAAGCAGAACAAATTACATAATATTTGTAGTGTCATCATATTTGTTGAAAATTTTTTGCTCATACGTTCGGGGTCTAGTTTATTAGTACATTAAGTAAATTTTATAGCTTCTTCTACGCAAAAACTAAGTGATCAAGCTTTGGTGTCAAGAGTTTTTCAAGCCCCTGCCTTAGTTTAACAACTGTTTGTACTAAGAGGACCTACAATTTAACGTATAATCATAAAAATACATTTTTTTACAACAGTCATGTGCAGGAGAGGTTACGCAATAAAGCGACTTACACGCGGGTGGAGCCGCGGGCAACAGCTAGTAGTTAATAAGAGAGTACTGCGATAGCAAAATGATTATTGTAAACAATACTACTGCATAAACAATAACGAAGGTCGAAATTTGTGTAAACAGTGAGAGAAGTCTTTGATGAAGAATTTTGTGAGTGAAACAGGAGACCGGCTTCAGTCTATGGCATAGTGTGGCATTTCACTCAACAGTAAAGTAAAGGCGCGGCAATTTTTAAGTATTTAAGATTGGCAATCCTAAGCATATGTAATAAAATAAAATAAAAATAAAAAAGCCTTTATTCAACTGCACATATTTACATAGCTTGTCATCTTTCATATTATTATTACAAATGTCATATCATATTAATCGTCAATAAATGTTTACATCGGAATGTCAAGTAATAATTGTAATTGTCGCTTATTATACTATCGCATGTCAAACTATATAGGTAATTTATGTAAAAAAAAAAATATTAAGCGGATCCATCTTGAAGTGCAGATGTCGCCTCGCTGGCGTAGGCCTCCCCCAACTTCGTCCATAGTTTTCTGTCCCGAGCTAATCTCATCCAGTTTTGTCCATGTCTCTGTGTAAATACATCTGCCCATCTTCGATACGGTCTACCTCTACTTCGCTTGTCCATTCTTGGTGTCCATTCTGTAATTTTCTTAGTCCATCTTTTGTCAGTCATCCTTGCAATGTGTCCAGCCCAATTCCATTTAAGTATGCGTATTGTTTTTATAATATCTCTTACTCTAGTTTTGCGTCTTATAAAGCGATTACTAATCTTGTCTGTCTTACTAAGCATATGTATATCAGATTAAATTTTGTTAGTTATTTTCTTAAAAAAAAAATAGATTTTTACCCGAAGTACAGTTAAAGACACAATATTTGATCAGTTATCAAGCGAGATGAAAAATGTATGAATAAAATACTAAAATGGCCATAAAAAATAGGGGTTTATGATAAAAAAGTAAAAAATTAGGGTTGTATGTATTTTTTATGCCACTTTATACAAAAAAAAAAAAAAAAATTCGTCGAAAAATTAAAAAAAATATTTAAGGGTGATCAACCCTTATCAATTAGAGGTATAAAAAATAGATAGTAGCCGATTCTCAGACGTACTGAATACGGTTATAAAATTTGGTAAAGATCAGTCAATCCGTTTCGGAGGTGTACGGCAACAAACACTGTGACACAGAAATTTACTAAAATGGCCATAAAAAATAGGGGTTGATGATAAAAAAGTAAAAATTTTGGTTTGTATGTATTTTTTAATGTCATTTTGTATAAAATTCAGATAAAAAAAATTCGTCGAAAAAATAAAAAAATATATTTAAGGGTGAACAACCCTTATCACTTAAGGGTAAAAACGTTTCACGTTGGCTTATTCTCATACTTACTGAATACGCATATGAAATTTGGTAATGATCAGTCAAGCCGTTTCGGAGGAGTTTGGTAACAAACACTGTGACACGGAAATTTTATATATAAGAAGACTAGCTGACCCGGCAAACGTTGTTTTGCCTTAATAATTATTTCTAAGTATACAGTAGCCTATTCTCAGACCTACTGAATACGCATATAAAATTTGAAAAAAATCGGTCAAGCCGTTTCGGAGGAGTACGGTAACAAACACTGTGACACGGAAATTTTATATATAAGATAAGATAAGATGTATGTATGTATCTATGTATATGTAGTATATCAGTTGTATTAGCAACCACAATACGAGCTAGAAATGGTTCAGTATGGAGCTAACCAGCCGTGTGCGAAAGCGTCCTAATATTTATTTTTTATTTTATTTATTTATTTTATTTTCGTTACAGAACCGTAAAAATGTTCTACCACCATATGCAATCTACACCAATGTTTAAATCTATGGCTTAGTATGTATGTCTGTGCCGCGCCAACTAGAAGTTGGGTCTGATTATTTGATGACGTTAATGTGCTTCGGTTTAACTTTATAATATGTTTAATCAATTCGGGCTGGACTGTCTCCAACTGTCGAGGGACAATAGTTAAGATAGGTCATTTGCTTGTTAGTCGACTTATCCTTTACTATCCTCTATTTTAGTTGTTAGCTAACCTAACCTAACCAGGTTAGGTTAGGTTTTTTTTATGTATATATAAAAAAAAGGTTAGGTTCGGTTAGGTTACCTAACAACTAAAATAGACAAGTACGTAACACAATTGTTCTGGGTTTTCATTAAATATTTTATGGTTACCCCATTTCCACGATATGGTCAAACGTGGGTGACCAAATCGTTAAACGTTTATCGTTTAATGATTTGGGCACCTTTAGTTGGCCACTTCATGAAACGTGAACACTTCACGAAATGATCAACCATTTCATGAAATGATCAATTCAACGATGCGGCCACGACATGTATATAAAATTTCCATGTCACAATGTTAGTTACCGTACTCCTCCGAAACGGCTTGACCGATTTTTGCCAAATTTTATACGCATATTCAGTAGGTCTGAGAATCGGCTACTATCCGTTTTTCATACCCCTTAAGTGAGGCAAAACAACGTATACGTATAAATAAATATAAATATTTGACGTTTAATTCAATAATCCAACGAATATAATAAATGCGAAAGTTTTAAAGCTTTTTTTTAAAAGCGTGTGTAAGTGTGTGTGTATGTTTGTTACTACCTATACTACCTTTCTAATCTATCTTCACACTGAAACGGCTGAACCGATTTTGATGAATTTTGGTGTGAAGATAGATTAGACCTTGGATTAACACAAAAAGCTATTTTTTGTACCAAAAACAATTGTGGTTCCCGTGGGAAACGCAAATAACTTCAAAATCTATGTTACTCCTTTACGCTCCAATGGCTGGACCGATTTTGATGAGACTTGCTATGAAGATAGGTTAGACCCTGGATTAACACATAAACTACTTTTTATCTCGAATTAAGGTGGGCTACCCACGCAAAATTTGTGTGTGTGTATTGTTACTTCTTTACGCTAGAACGGCTCAAGTGATTTCGATGAAATCTGCTATAAAAGTAGTCTAATCCTTATTCCAACATATAAAATTTAGCCACTTTACTCATACAAAGAATAATCTCTACACTTACTACTGTCTCTCTCATGTCATCATTAATACTCTAAATTCTACTATAACAACTAAATTCAAAACGAGGCCTCGTTTATCAAAGCCAAGCTATGAGCAGATATCCAATTTCCAAGCCAAGCTATTCCTCAGATTTCCCTCTATCTAGACAAAGGAGGGAATTCCCGCAAATCGATGGATTGTGAGCTTCCGAATCAGTCAGTCAATTATGCTTTAAGACAACGAAGACCTAAGTCAACATTTACCTTCACTGACCGGAGCTTAGAGTTAGGCTATGGAATACATAGGTATAGTGGACTACTGATATCGTAACTCTATGCCGTTTCTGGAGACCCCTATTGACATTGTAATTTATAATTTGACATTATAAATTGTAATTTTGTAATTTGACTTATCGTTTAAGACACGATGTTATAAAGTAAATAAATATCTATTATATCTTTCAATTCTATGCATGTGTATATAATTGTAAGTTATAATTTATAATTTGACATTATAAAATAATTGTCATTTGTAATTTGACTTGCCCAATATGACGTGATGTAATAAAGTAAATAAATATCACTATTATATCTATTATATTCTTAAATATAAAATTTTCATGTCACAATGTTAGTTACCGTACTCCTCCGAAACGGCTTGACCGATTTTTTCCAAATTTTATATGCGTATTCAGTAGGTCTGAGATTCGAGATAATACCCGTGTTATATGCAGTTGCATACACTACTTTATCTTCACTAATGCAATGAATCAAAAAACAAGAGTAAAACACATTGCGAAACATTAAATTCACACGTACGCGTATTGTCACGGTGAACTTGCCGCCATTAGAATCTAACCAATGAGAGCGCAGCTGCGCGCGCAGGGCTAACCAGGAACGAGCGCGCGCTGTTCTTTTTGATGTTATAATGAAATTTTACGATATCGATGTGTATAATATATCATGTGAAATTGCTTAAATTGAGTGTATTGTTGTCTGCGCTATAACAATAGTTTACTATAACATTATAAGTCAAGAATTGGAAACATAAGTAGAATGTTATAACATTAGTGTAGATAAATACTATTATACAATCTTCTTTCAAACCGAAGATGAATCATAGAGGATATGTTACTTCATTATGTTTTTTTCACTGTGTCAAACACAAATAATGTTATTGACAAATTCGGTTTTCCTTACTCTATGAAGATCATAAATTATTTCAACCAACACTCTCCAAATTTTCTAAATTGTAATCCTTTCTAGAACAATGTACCACTTAAAAATAACATAGTCTTTCGAAAGCCAATGAGAAATACAATATGTGTATAAAATGAATTAGTAGGAGTAAATAATGTCTAATGTGCTTCTGTTTATGCGTGCCTAGGTTTTGTTGCTTCCCTTCTCTGTTAAGTCCTTGCTTATCCTGCTTACCTCTCTGTGTTAAAGGTACTTTATTGTATTCCTATGTACACATATACTGTGTAAACTCCATGTAACGTCACTGGCTTTAACGACAAACTCTCTGAAGCGTCGAAATCGATTGGCTATAGTTGGTTTAGCTTGTATTCCATACAATGATACATTCTTACCATTTAACGACCACACTCTCTATAACGCCATAAAATGCACAGTCCCTTCAGTGTTGTAATATAAAGTTTACACTGTACTTGATTTTATTAAGTTAGACTTACATTCAATAAATATTTAAGGGTGGTTCGCATACACCAAACGTATTTTTAACCGACTTCAAAAAAGGAGGAGGTTATATATTCGACTGTATATATTATTTTTATTGTTTTTTTTACTCTTTGTGCGCGAGTTTCACTTGCACTTAGCCAGTTTCTTATAAATAGTTTCTTAAAGGCTCAGACACATTATTTTTTTTTTTATTAAAATTATAATATAAATCGATTTTTCAGGTTTGAAATGCTGTGAATGTCTTATAGTACATTTGGAAGAGGAAGAATTACATCAGATCGAAATGAAAGAACATCCGCCGATTTAATTGATACGAAAATAATTTTGAAAATAGCTTCTATAATATTACTCTGTTACTACAAATTAGTTAAAGATATTGAAGTAGATTTATATATATCTAGGGTACATGTATTTTATATATTATTAAAAAATACGATATATTCGGCAGAGACTGCGTTTTTTTACCGACTAGATTGCAGGTAACTAATACGATCTGTGTTAAAGTAGGTATACATATAAAAATAACAATTTTCTTCTCTGCTAAGCCAGGTCAAAGGCCTTCGGGTGGCTTGAAAACTCTTGACACCAGAGCTCGGTTACTAAGCTCATAAGAAGAAGAAGACCTCTGCTGTAAAATGAATGACTAACTTAGGACCCTAAAACTGGTTTTATGAAACACTGTAATATAAGTATTTTGTTTAAGGTTCTGATTAAAGGCTATGAAACAAACATAATATGAAAGGTAGAAAATAATATATGGTAGAAAGATAAAATCTGAAATATAAAATGATGCGGACTTGTGATAAAAACGCTACTGTAAGATGCCACTAATATAAAATTCATATTCAAATGCAGAATATCTTTATCAGCAACACTTTTAATGTATGATATAAAAAGTGCACAGTAAAATAAAAAAATCGTTGTCGTCTCATCTAAACTGAAACCTTTAAACCTCCTTGTAAAAAACATAAGACATAAACAAATACTTTGACAAACATCCTTAAAATGACGTTCTTAATGTTGTATGTCATAAAAAAAACACAAAGCTTCCAACCCTACTGATCCTTTCACAATACAATTTTAAAATTAAATCACTACAGTATCTTTACTTACCACTTTCCTCTAAATTTTTACCAACCGCCGTAAATAGGAAATAGTTAATAATGAAATGTGTAACCTTCTACCTCTGCTAATTTGGGTTGTAGCTTCTCCTTTACTTCTTGTGCTGCCTTGTATTTATTGTGTTCCAATCCTTTGCCCTTTATCAGATTGTTGTCCTGACAGAACTAGTGATAAACTACCTTGGAAGTAAAGGGTTAAAAGTAAGAAGCTATCGGTGATATACTATTTTAATAGACACGTCCCTGGTGACTCAAATATACTATTTTGATAGAGACGCGTCTGGTGGCTCAAATATACTATTTTGATAGACACGCGTCTGGTGGCTCAAATATACTATTTTGATAGAGACGCGTCTGGTGGCTCAAATATACTATTTTGATAGAAACGCGTCTGGTGGCTCAAATATACTATTTTGATAGAGACGCGTCTGGTGGCTCAAATATACTATTTTGATAGAGACGCGTCTGGTGATTCAAATATACTATTTTGATAGAGACGTGTCTGGTGATTCAAATATACTATTTTGATAGAGACGTGTCTGGTGGCTCAAATATACTATTACACAGAACAAGTTAACAGCCACTGAAGAAAGCTTGAAGGAGCTTAAAGATTTGTAAATGTGAGCCAGTTAAAAAATATCCACTCTATGCTTAAGAAAAGAAGCATTAAAAATCAAGACTTTAACTAAGCTCAATAAATAAAACTGCAATCACTTTTCAAGACTTCTGAAATGACGAGCTGAATTACTTAAGAAACTTAAATGATATACAGATATCTACGTATAAATATAACGTAAAAGATACATAGACAATAATTCATTCATTCATTCAAGAAATTAACTGGACAACAGAATATAAATCTCTGAAACTATAAAAAAAACAAAACATCTTGATGCAGATAATAGAAAAAAGGAACTGAAAATTACAAGAAAAAACCGAAAGTATTAGTATAAAGAACCTTGATAGTATTAACATAAAGATAAAAGACTCCAAAAATATATATAATAGTTTATAGATACAGAAAAACATTGATAATAAGACACAACAAATAAAATAAAGATAAAACACAAAAAATATAGATAGAAGAACCTAAAAATTAAGACAAAAATATATTCTCCTATAAAAAAAACGAAAATGTGTCTAATGGTGTACATTTTGCCATTAATTGTAAGTCCCTTTGTGTCTTGCATTCCGTGCTTTGATTGCTGTTTTAACGCGATTGTGGATGAAAAAGATGAATGCATTCAATGAATTCAACCAACAATAAAATAATTTAAAATTTTGGTTAAAATCCTAAAACCTATATCGAATGTTTCTATCACAATCGATTTAAAACATCATATTGTTATATTCGTTTTAAAAAGTTTTATTTACAAGGTAAGTTAAAACTAATTGTGAATGACTGGCTAAATATAAATAGATAACTTAAGTTACAAACATGTATTTAAATGAACAAAGCCAAGTCTTTTAATCAAGTGTATACTTACTTTGATATCTAGTACATATTTTATTTATTTTATATCATATAAATTATATTATACAAACGTTTGATTATAGTAGCTACATTTTTAACCTTATTAAAAGTAAATAGGTCTTCAAATCTTCATGGTTAGCTTTCTATCAGGCAAGCTATAGCCAAACACAAACCTATAAACAATAAAAAAAGCCATCTAATGTGTCTTTGTATTCCATGCATGATTCCTTTATTTCCTTGCTTAATTTTCCTATCAATATCGTGTCTCCCTGTCTTATGTCCATGTTTTATCAATTACTGCAACGGATATACAAAATCGTCTAGCACGTCAATATTGCGATGTAAAAAAAGCGGATGGGGACTGTCCAAAAAATATTTAAAAGGCATGAAATTTTCAATAAAAAGAAATAGGAGGAAGTAAAAATAATTGTTTATATATTTTACCTGTTTTTTGTTTAGAAAAAAATATATCACAAGTACATATGTTTTTAATTAATAGTATATTTTTGTTTCGTCTGAACTGTTTTAGTAGGTATTAAACCCAGGATTAACCATCCAACCCCTTTGAGGTGGGTCCGCTCGGACTGCGGACAGCGGCCTGGGCGGGGAGAGCAGCGGCAATGCGCTGTGCGGTCCTGCTTCCCTGCCCCCGTCGTGAGATGGGACACCGTGAGGTTGTAGTCGGTAGTGACACCCTCTGGCCCTCGAGCCCGACATACCCCGCCCGCCTCGTCCAGGCTTGTGGCGGGAGATGCGTAAATGCATTTCCTCATGAAAAAAATAAAATAAAAAAAGGATTAACCATGCAAATTACTTTATCCCGAAATTACGCAGGTAACGGTGCGAAGGGATGCTGGTGAGTTTTTATAATTAATCTGAGTCTACTGGATTTTTGACTAGTCTTTAAACCATTGTTAGAGCATATGGCGGCTTGAAAATTCTCAAAGCCAGAGCATGGCTACTATACGTTTGTAAACTTGGCCACTTAGACTAAAGAAAGGCCTTCTCTCACGAGGAGAGAGATATAGATCATAATCCACCACGCTGGCCAAGCGAGAGTTGACGGATGACACACGTCTTCGGATATTGCAGTCCTCAAACGTGTCGGTTTCCTCACGATGTTTTATTCACTGTAAAGCGAGTGCGAAATCTACACAACTTGAAAAACAAGTTATTAGTGTAGGGCTGGAATCAAACCAGGGGTGCCTGATTGAAAAGCAGACGTTTTAACCACCACACTCACTTCATTCTTCGGTTAAGAATTTCCAGATTTGACACAGGTAGCTAGCTAGCAGAGCGGGCCAAAAGTCTTCTTGATACATTTTACACCTAAAAGTCGATAAAGTTTAAAACACTGTAAACTTCTTCCATAAAACCTAGGAAAGAGCCATAACGTTGTACAAAGTGTTATGTGAAAAGATAAGGAAATTATGACTTGGGTAGCTTCCTTAGAGCGCTTGTGCTATATTACTTTTTAAATTCAAATTCAAATCATTTATTGCAGAATGGGTAAGGTTAGGTTATTACAAGTTATTGTTTTATGTCCCTCACACTCTTCGCCTTTAGGCATGCAATATTAGCAAAATATATACAAAAATTACATCTAAAATTAATAACTACTCACTTAAATTCTAATCTATAATCAATTACAAAATCATTTACTTTCACACACAAAATAGCACAACAATAAACTTTTTGACAGCTCATAGACAACAAAAGTGTTAAGGTCAGTTTACACTATCAGGTTTAGTTACAATTAGTCATCATCTTTTTATCATCTTACAAAGTAAAGTTTAAAACTAAAAACGCTAAGTTTGTCCTCAACTGTACGTACGAGTACAATACTGTAATATAGAAACACATAACTTTATTTTCCATAAATAACATATGTCAAATTTTATATGCGTATTCAGTAGGTTTGAGAATAGGCTACTATCTATTTTTTAAGGCAAAACAACGTTTGCTGGTCAGCTAGTAACAAACTGAAAATAGACCAAACTTCTGATTCCTAAAGCAGAAAGTACAGCGGCCCGCATCTAACATTGTACATTAGTTAGTTCCATTCGAAGTGTGCGAACTGTGTTTTGGTGGTGTCATTTTCAAATACAAATATTTAATCACCATTAGTCACATGTCAAAAAAAAACAATAAGTTAATATTATTATGTCAAAGTTACACAATTCTTATTAATTCATTAATCATTATTATAAAAAAATAAAATAATTAAATATTCTATTCAGTATGTACTGATGCGCTTGTAGCTCGGCTAGCTAAGGTGATCTGACACGATCATCGAAGCTAAGCAACGCTCAATGCAGAGGTGTTTGGATGGGTGACCATGGACAAGACTTTCGTTTTTGAAGTAGCATTATCATCTGGGCGCTACCGTGTGTCAAA
Organism: Mellilla xanthometata; assembly: GCA_035578125.1. Lineage (NCBI taxonomy): Eukaryota > Metazoa > Arthropoda > Insecta > Lepidoptera > Geometridae > Mellilla > Mellilla xanthometata. The sequence continues at coordinate 2,524,087 of JAPUBQ010000033.1, read as the reverse complement.
TGACACGTTAAATTGTAGGTCCCGGCTGTTAGACTGTACAAGCAGTCGTTAGGCCAAGTCAGAGGCCTTCGGGCGGCTTGAAAACACTCGATTCCAGAGATTGGCTACTTATAATAATAAGTAAATTGTCATTTTTATTTCTTATTTTTATATTATTTATTTTTTTTGTCATTTTATAATTGTATTGTATTGACATCTAGCATGTATGAGTCTTTGTTACTTGAAAATAAAGTTATTGAATTTGAATTTTGAACTTAGCTCATACGAAGAAGAAGTATATATAATATACTATACAATATACCTTGGAAATTGTCTCGTAAATTTTAAAACTTGTTTATCTTTGTCCATAAATATAATAAGTCAAGTTCACTGTATTAAAACTTTCGTAAGGCATATTTGAATAATGTTTGTATAACCGGCTATCACTTACGGTGACGGTGATGGGTGGCCCTCTGGTGCAGGCCCACCCGTCACCGCGGACGAACGTTGGCTGTGTTCCTGCCCTTGAGAATGGCACACTGATTGTGCTGAAACACGTCGGGCTAATACCGACAAAATAAACGTAAGTGATAGTCGGTTATACAAACATTAAGTCTAGTTCAGTGTGATACGTCACATACAATCTACTAATGTTGTCCCTTTTCCGGTTTTATCTGGTTTGAACCAGAAAAACAAAAGAGGGATAGTGTTTGAGTTCTGTTGCTTGGTTTATTGTATCTCAAGTTTTTTAGGGTACCGCAAACTAAGGGAAACTATGGGACCGTTATACTGAGGCTTCACTATGTGCCTGTCTGTTTGTTGGTTTTTTTGTTTGTTATTTTTTTACAGATGATGTATTTCTTTTGCTGAAATATAAACAAATACTAAAAATAGAACACAATGATTGTAATAATTAATGTTTTTTATAGATAAAGGTACCGAATCCCTTAATGCGTAAGTCCAACTCGCACTTGGCCAATTTTTTTATTTTATTAAAATATGGTACCAAATTACGTTCTATATTCTTATAAGATAAAACTGAATTCAAGGTTTGCCCTTATGATCATCATCATCAGCCTGTGTCTTCCCACTGCTGGATATAGGCCTCCTCTCCAACACGCCATATAGTACGGTCTTTAACCAGTTTCCACCAACTCTTTCCAGCGTGCCTAACGATGTCATCTGACCATCGGGCTGGTGGTCTGCCTCTCTGTCGTTTTCCGTTCCTCGGATACCACTCGGTGACTGCCCTGCTCCATCTAGAGACTTCCCTACGCACCAAATGCCCTGCCCATCTCCACTTCAACTTGGCAATCCGTATCCCCACGTCTTCGACTTTTGTACGCCTTATGATCGCTACACAAAAAATGGCCAATTATTTTATTCTGATATTATTATCTTCATTTGTTTATTATCCGTTCTAATTCCCGCACCTTTGTCGACGGTAGAGGCGGTAAATTAGGTCGAGTGACGAGATTAATGTGGAGGATGTAATTATTATTATTATTCGTTACCTCGACATTTCGTGACAAAAACCGGATACAATTACATTGTTAGCTTTGGATGGGTATTTTTTTGCTCATTGTGTCTGTTTTCTTTTTACTTTCCGAAGGAAAATGAATATAAGAATAATGTTATCCTTCTAATAATAATATAATAAATGCGAAAGTTTGTGTGTGTGTGTGTGTATGTGTGTTGTTACTTCTTCACGCTCAAACGACTGAATGAATGAAATTTTGGGGGAAGATTGGTTAGTCCTTGGATTAACACTTACACTACTTTTTATCCCGAAAACAATTATGGTCCCCGTAAGATACGCGAGATACGGGTAAGCACGCTTCACCTTAAATCGCTTACCATCAGGTGAATTGTGATCATCAGGCGCAAGCCTATTTATTTAATAAAATATCATGTATTTATTAATATATAATTATTTATTTATTATATATATATAATTTTTTTTTAAATATAACATAATATAAAATATTTCATTTTTTTTATTGATGAATAGGCTTACGTTTGACCGCAGCTAGCCTGATGTTAAGGTTGACTGTGGCCTAAGATGTGGCACGCTTGCCTAGAAGGAACCTATTTACTCTGGATTTGTAGACCCCCGAATTGTACTTCTCGGGAAAAAGAGACTCAGGAAGAGAGTTCCCAAGTTTCGCAGTTCTCACAATGAAGGTCGAAACAAAACGCTTTGATACATTACATACGTATTGATAATTTTATTATACTTTTAATTTCAGAAATTGAATATTAAGACTATGGAGCGACGCCGATCTGCCTCCATCTACCAAAGGGATATCCCCCGGACAGATGTTGTGTCCGGAGACGGCCGTCCCTAGGTCATGCATTGTAGCTAGGACCAGTCGTACGCGCGTTGAAAATACCGTTTGCGCGATTCTGAACGAGCGTTCTGATTGGTAGCGGGCGCTGAAGTGCGACAGAGACGCCACAAGACTCTTTATATTTTTCAGAAATTTAGGTTTCAAAGACATATAATACAGATACTAGCTGTTGCCCGCGGCTCCGCCTGCGTGTGTTGATCATTTTAAGAGGAATAATTCTGTCGTACATATTTTATTGATATCTTGAACCGTTTTCGCATCGCACGCAACGGACGCCCTCAAAGATAAATGGTTTACCCCGTTTTTTCCACATTTTCCTTTATTTCTTCGCTCCTAATAGTTCCAGCATGATGTTAAATAGACTAAAGCCTTCTTCGATAAATGTTCTATTCAACACAAAATTCCTGAGATTAGCGCATTCAAACAAACAAACAAACTCTTCCGCTTTATAATATTAGTAATAGTATAGAATATATTATAAGGGCTGCGCCGTTCTTTCAATAAAATTCTCGTGGCTGTGTGACGACGTCCAGAGTCCCATGTATAACCGCTGGATCTCTGCTCACAGAGACCAGAACAAAAAGTGACCTGGCACCATATTCATGTCGTTGTATTTTTATTTTATTTTATTTAATACATTTAAAATTTGACTGGCACCCCTTTACAGTGTCAACAATTTAATATGAACTTTATGTAATCATACAACAACAACACAACAGGCTAGTTGTAACACAAGTTGGTACAACTAGCCTGAAATAAAGACTTTTTATTTTATTTTTATTTATTTTATTTTATTATACACAGATATTACAGACTCGGCATCCTCAGACATTTTGACAGAATGCTAATAAACCAAAATACTTGTACAAAAAAGACGCAACAATGCTAGAAAATTTCTCTCAAAATGATAAGCAAATTTTAGTTTTCGTAACTTGACCCCGCGGGTAAACATAGGAGAACTTTTTATCGTGACTTCGACAACTCAAGTTGTTGCTATTAGCCAGCCCCCTTTGAGATTGAAGTTTTGAGATTGGAGGGAGGCATTTTAGGGTACGTAAAGGTTTTTTTACGCATTGAAACATAGCAGGGCAGGCATAGCAGGGCGCGTAACCACTCATGTTGCTACATTCTGGCCTCTAGGTGGAGCATGCTTAGTCTAGAATATATTAAACATTGTAAACTGTTCACGTAAGGCATCTTAATATTTTCGCGTAGAAAACGGTCACACTTACTTATTATTAAAAGTTGGAATGAGTCCAACAGTTTCGGTGCTTTCCGAGCACCATCTTCAGGGGCGAGTGCTACACGGACCGCCGCCGACGAGATCCGCGCGCGAATAAAACATTAAGCAAGTTATTCTAAGTTCTTTCCTTGTCTAATTTCTTACAATTGGTTGCCTTGAAGAGATCGCTCTAAGCGATAAGATCGCCAGTTAAGGCACTTGCTTGTAAGTTCTTTGTGTGTTCTCTGTTATTTTTATTTTTTGTGAGTGTTTTGATAAAGTGTGTACCTATCTATCTATCTATGTGCGTATTGTTACGACGTATAGTACTAAAGCTTCAACAAAAAATAGACATTACTTTGGGACTTCTTTTTAGGGTTCCGTACCTAAAAGGTAAAAACGGGACCCTATTACTAGTCTGTCTGTCTGTCTCCAGGCTGTTTCTCAGAAAACGTTATAGCTAGAAAGCTGAAACTTTCACAAGATAGGTATGTATTTCCCGTGCCGCTATAACAACAACTCCTATTCGGGTCCCGTTTCTACCTTTTAGGTACGGAACCCTAAAAAGGCCAAATAACGTTGTTGAGGCCAACTGTATTCCAAACATGTATTTCATGATTGATGATTTTAAAAAGATTTTAGCAACAGAAAATCTTTTTAAAATTATCAGATAAATCTTAGTTTAAATTATTAGATAAGTCCTAGTTTGTAATATTTTCGTATTCATTGTTTAAATTGTAGTTTTATTTGTTTTACTGTCTTGTTAGAGGTTAAGTTTATTTTAAAATGCAAACAGGTTGAATTGGACTACTTAGATTCAGGCCTTGCCTAGTTAAGTAGTCACAAGAAAATATGTAATCTAGTAATTAATAAATATTTTTCATTTTTTTTTCATTTTCATGAGTGTTTATACTATAATTATTTGTTTGGGGAAGACTGAGTGCTGCAACACAGCTCCCGCTAAAGCAGCAGGCAGGGCCTCTACGTATATATTTTAAGCATATTTTTGTGTAATAAACATTTTGCATTAGTATTATTTTGTGTAACTTAATTGGAAGAGCAAAAAATCATCTTGTGCTCAATAATAGGTACGTATAATAATAAAATGTCTTAAAAGTCAATAACTAACTAATAAAAAACTCAATAACTAAGTAATTTCCAAGTATCCGCAAACCTTCAAAACTTCACTAGTGCAAGTCGTAAAGCTAGCAATTTGCACTAGGTACGCCAATTTGCAGTGAAAATTTTAAAGCTCAATTTAACGTGCAACTGAAGTTTTACGATGAATTACGGCTTTTACGAACAATAATTTATCGAGAGCAATCTTAGGGTTGCCCTACAATTATCAACTTTTCTATAACATGGGAAATGTGAGCAATCAATTATGTAAGTAATCAATTTAAAGGCTGGCTTCAAACTTAATAAATACCGTGTCCAATGTTAAGGCCTAACATTTTTTTTTCACGCACGGTTGGTTAACTCCATACTGAACCATTTCTAGTTCGTGTTATGGTAGCTAACACAACTGATATACTACATATTATACATACATACATATTTTATATACATAATTATAATATTGAACACCCAGACCCACAGCCAACAAATTTGGTTGATCACAAAAATGTTGACCGTGCCGGGAGTAACCTTTACGCCAACGAGGTCGTCAACTGCTAAGTGTATGGTATAATATGAATGTGATTCCTCATTTAATATCTACTATAATTGATCATGCACTAAATTGTCATTAATAAAGTGGCATTTACATCTAAGCTTTACCGTGAGACAGATGACACGCTAAATTGTAGGTCCCGGCTGTTAGTCTTAGTACAAGCAGTCGTTAAGCCAAGTCAGAGGTCCTCGGGCGGCTTGAAAACTTTCCACACCCATACGAAATAAATGATTGAGATTTACATAATATCTTACCAGAAACTTTAATTAAATGTCTATTAAACAACATGCTCTTCTAAACATAATCTAAGAGATATACATACTAAACTTGTTTAGGTACTAATTTTACTCACTAACTTTCTTTACGAAGCACAATACAATAAATGATTTCTCGCTTTGCAGCCCTTTCACAAACAAACAAAAATATTTTAGAGAAAAATCATGATGGCGCCCAAAAAACTGATTGAATTTTAAATATTCAAATGTGGCCATTCCGCGGGCAGATGGAGGGAGCTAATCCGCTAGCGCTAAGCGGATCCCTAATCAAGATCTTTCTGGAGTTCCGGAGCTTTACCACTGAGGTTTTATTTGGTTTTATATTATTTTTATCCTGAAAGAAGATCGGATTTTACTGTATAGCGTTTTGGCGGGAAAAAATGGTAGCCATTTCTTTTTTCCGCAAAAAGTTTCATAAGATGTTAATGAAAGAGGTTCTAAGGCATTTCCATTGAATTTAACTACATGTTTATTTTGTTTGTGACCTACTTTATACGTCGTAGAATTAAGTTATTTGTGTTAATAAAGGGGCTTATAAATTAAGTTTACGTACAAAGCCCAAAAAATTAATAACAAAAAAAACTACATGTCTGTAATATAAGAAAAATGTATTTATTTCAATCCACATAAAAATACATACAAGAAAAATATACGATTCGTCTGCAAAGTTACCTACTTCTTAAAGTAAAACTAATCAAAACAAAGTACCATATGTTCTGTAAGCTTTCAGAATTCAGTAAACAATTTCAAATAAGGTTACCGAAGCTACTGGTTAATAAATAAACCCCAAACTCTACCGAATTTCCCAAGTCGCACTTACTTACGACAATAAAAAATATCCACCTGCGGGCTGGGATGCCAGGTATTATTTTATACAAAAGTTAGCCCAACTTAATTAACCTCTTTTATAGTTTATTAATTAACCTCTTTGTCGGTGTTTTAAATTTATCAGTATAAATCTCTTTTGGCACTGATATTAACAATTCTCTTTTGAATATGTTAGTAGGTCGTGTGTTACCGTATTAAGAATAAACGTTTTAATAGTACAAATGAAACGGAAGAGATATAAGTAAATAAGAATATAAATACTTAATTTATTTAGTTTATTACGAACACTGAGACTACCATAATCTACATATACGTAGATATAAAATTAAGAACTTCATCGTGACTTCATTTCTTTACAAATAATCACAAGAACAACCCGATGCCTAGAAATAAAATAGTTACAGTTATAGTAATAAGGTACAGGCTGGCAACACCGCGTAGGCAGCACGCGCGCCATTTTCGCTTTCCCGCCAAAATATAATAATGTTGAGCTCACGGCACGTGTGTTATTTTAGCAAAACGTGACGCAGCCATCGGTGTCGCAACCCGCCTCATTTATTTGAGCAATATTATGCCAGATTTGAACATTGGTATAAATTCTTGCTATAGAAACGGGTGAAATGTTTGGCAAATGTTCCTTTCTCTCAAATAGGCTCACACAGGTAATGCTTGAGGAAACTCTGGATTTATGGGAAATGAATTTTGTGAAATTCGTGGCCTCTCGCTGTATATAGTGGGTTATACAACAATTATGTATTTAAATCGTGCGTCTATAGTGTTTTTATTAACATTAGAAGCAAACAGAATAATATTTTTTCATACTTTTTGTAATATATAAATTTTATTTCTAAGATATTGTATGTAGGTATTATAATAAAATTATAGGTATAGAATTTTCAAAAAAGCGGGTAGTGGATGGAGACGATAAGCTCAGAATAGGGTCGCGTGGCGTGCCTTGGGAGAGGCTTATGTCCAGCAGTGGACGCAGACGGGCTGATGATGATGATGATGATAAAATTTAAATTTAATTGAATTTATTAAAAAGACGATTAATGAATGACATAAAAGTGCACCTTTCGTTGAATAAAACATTATCCTTCTTATTTTATTACTCATTTCATATTTTAAATTGATGTAGGTATTTGTATATATAATAATATTTTTTGTCATTTCTTTCTACGCGTTTTGAGTTGTCGACTGAGTAAGTGCTCTTATAAAAAATGTGTGAAGCCAAACCGCTAGCACACATAAACCTTATATTTTTGAGTAACGAAAAAGAAAACTATCACAAAAAAAATAAAATACTGTTTTCTAGTAGCATAACAGTTGCATTAGCAAGAGCGGTTTTTAAAACTGCTACATACACTTATATGAACGCGTTCTTAACTTCACGTCTCTTTTGTTTTAATTGTCAATGTCAAATAAATAAGATTCATTCATCAACATTGGATTTAGAATAAAAGAATTTTGTGATTGTGAAGCGTCTTGTATTATACTTTTATTAATTATCTTGAATATCCACCCCATTAACTATCCCAATGGATTCGTTACGTGAAAAAGGTTTCCAAGATTACAGGAAGAAGTTGATGGAGCACAAAGAAGTCGAGTCTCGTTTAAAAGATAGTAAGTTTTTGTTTTCCAACATCGATTTCTGCCGAATCATCACTTGTATTTTTACTATTTTTCCACATAAATACGACTAAATAAGCATTAAACTCACATAATTTAACGTCGGTGCTAATTATATTTGACCCCATTTATAAAAAACCTAACAAAATCGCATAAGAAATAGGTTAGTTACGGCTCCCTCTTCTAAGACAGAAGCAGGTCAGTTTTGAATGAAATCCGAATATTTACTGCATTTTTATTAATAATATCATTCCTAGGATATCAGTCGACCGGCAGGAGAATTTTGACTGTAATATTTTAGTTATTAACTTAAAAAAAACAATCTTAATCCTTCTAACGAATAAAAAATTCTTCCAGTGCGTGAACAGCTCAAAGATCTTACCAAACAATATGATAAGAGTGAAAATGACTTGAAAGCGCTACAGAGCGTCGGTCAGATCGTTGGTGAAGTGCTGAAACAACTTACTGAGGAGAAATGTAAGTAACTCACTAATTAACTATGATGGCTCGTTGACCCTGAAATGGATCCTGCCCTCCGACACTAAGAGACGCCACTCTTCTCTATGCTGTGCTGTCTCCTGCCAGTCTGTGACATGAAGCGCGCTCAGGTCTTGTTGCACTTGGTCTTCCCAGCGATACTTGGGACGACCGGCCGGATATCGGCCAATTGCTTGTCCGAAGTATGCTCGCATTACAGCCCAATCCTCTCCCATCTTTTTCATGTGGCCGAACCAACGGAGCCAATGTGCTTTACTTCTATGTAAGTAAACACAAAAGAATCCTTGACATATTTTGTAGGTGAAAGTTTGTATGTATATGTGTTTTTTTTATAACCTCTTCTTACTCAAACAGTTAGACTAATGCTTACATAATTTGGTATGGAGACAGCCAACACCCTGGAAACAAGGTTATTTTTTATCCTGGGATAACACTGAGGCATAGTTAGTAGCTAAATATTATATGCATATGAAATTAATGGCTTATTCTTATTTCTTCATAATTAAGCTCTGGTGTTGGGAGTTGTCAAGCCACAAAGGCCACTAATATGGTTTAACAACTCCTGTATTATGAACTAATAGACAACTATTATCTTCTATTCAGATATATGGAGCATCTACCATATTGCTTGATTCACTACTAATTTAGACTTTCTACTCTTGCAATAGGCTAGATGACTAGAATCTCTAAATTTAAAGCGAGGCCAAACTCTTAAATTTACAGATTTTTATTGTAAATCATAAATGGTAAAAAAGGTTAAAAAATATATCTTAAAGACTGTCTTAAGAACCACCCTGACAATATTTATACTTATTTTGGTACAATTAGAATTAGGTAACCACACATATTATCAACTTTAGCTTATGGCTGAGCAAGCATAGTTTAGTAAGCTCTTAAGAAGGCTACCAAAACACACCATTTTTAAACTTGAGGGTGGTTCATTGCCAGTCAGGCATAGAAAATGTCCTACCACCATGCTATGGTTTCTTCCCAAAGTTTTCCTTCACCGAAAGCTCAAGTTCATTGGCAAGGAATCCACAGTTTTCTGGATATTTAGTTTATAGCTTGATAGTAGCTAGCTTGATAGTTTAGTTTATTAAATAGCTTGCAAAACATTTATGACATAAAGCTATGTTACACATGCCCTGTTGTAATAGGGTGTAGCAAGAGGCACTGGCTAGCTTTGCTCTGAGCCAAGTGAAGCAGTCACACGCACATCTGAGCTGTCATTACTATAACCCAGTCAGAGAAAGTAAAGAGTGGATGGTTAACGTGGTACGGACATGTAATGCGTAGATAGGAGATGCATGTGACTAGGAGAAGTATCGATATGATTGTAAGAAGTAGTGGAAGTAGAGGTAGACCAAGAAGATGTGGATGAATTGTGTGAAGGAGGATATGAATGTGAAGGGAGTGAATGTGGAGATGATGGCTGATAGAGTGGGGTGGAAGCGAAAAACAGATTGTGCCGACCCCACCTAGTGGGAAATGGTAAAGAAGAAGAAGATTACTATAACCCACTCATTATGTTGATTCCAGTCATAGTGAAAGCGACGAATGGGCCGCGTTACGTGGTGGGATGCAGACGGCAGTTGGACAAGAACAAGCTGAAGGGAGGCACGCGAGTAGCGCTCGACATGACCACACTCACTATCATGCGCCATTTGCCCAGAGAGGTAGGATCCAGTCTCTATTATCTTGTTAAGGCAGTGGTCCCACCAACGGCGAGTAAACGGTTAACTATCGACTATTTTCTCGCTCAAGAAATGTTCAATAGATATAACATTCCATGTAAATAAATATAGTAGTAGTAATAATAAAGAGATGCACATACAAATAGTTGATCGATGACTGTTCACACTGCCGGCGACGACTCGCTTTACTAGACTTATCGCTTAAGCGACGAGCTTTTATAAATAAACTCGCTCAGCAATACTTGTTCAGCGATACTAGCCCGCTTCATCATTTCTATACAGTGCGGCATTGAATGTAGACGTGCGAGTAATCGCTCGTCGCACTTACACAATCGCTTATAGCCCGATGACAAAAATATCGAAACTACACTCGCTTCCCGCTGATCGCCAACTCGTTTATAGTTTCTAGTTCTACTCGTTTCTCGTTCATCATAGCCGGTGGGACCACTGCCTAAGATCTTATTGCTGAGTCTAGAACATTCAAGCTGCCAGAAGGCCTCTAATTGGGTGTGCTTTGCACTAAGACAGCAACTGCTTGTACTAAGAATGACACTGGAACATACTACTTAACATGTCATCCTACCCACAATAGTGCCCAGATAAAAATTTCACTTTTAAAAAGAAAGAAAATATTTTTATTAATGGCAGTACAACAATGATTGCTTAGTGGTAGTTAAAACTAGAATAAGTGCTGGTTACACGGCCTGGCACATTTAACCAGCCCCAATTCAGGTTAATGCTGGTTGCGAGCAACCAGCACTGTATTATTGTAGTATTATTTTATATTATCATACACATTTGTGTTATAATACAAATTATTAAAAAGATCTTGTGCAAATGTGATCCGCTTTGACCATTGCTTAGCTTCTATGATCTTGTCAGATTACCTAGCTTGTCAGATTAGCTAGGTGAGGCACTACAAATAATTATTTATTATTTTTATATACTTTTTTTATTATAATCCATATTGTGTTTGTTAATATTGTCTCCTTCTTAGTATGAGCTAAGGCGGTAAACTATCATCGAGGTTAAGCAATTGTTGTTGCGGACAGTCTTTGGATGAGTGATCATGCACGCCTTGTAACGAGCATGTTCACTCAAATGTGCTGCTTAAAAAGGGAAAAAAGACTTGTTAAATTGTAGTCCCAGCTAGTACCCAGTAGTCATTCAACAAAGACCATGACCACTTAACTTTTACGAAGAAGAATAAGTCTCCCCAAACCCTACAGATCTTCCTCAATGCTAGAGATCCACTCACTTGTATTATACTTACTTACTTCCTGTGGCTCTACAAACCTGGGTGGGTCTTCTACCAGTCTGTGCCACTTTGTGCGGTTTAGGGCCAGGCTTTTCCATCCTTCCAGATTTCCCAAGACCTGCAGATCTTCTTCCACATTTCACTACCCATGTCTTATGTGGTCTGCCTCTGGGTTGTTGGGATCCAGTTGGTAATAGTTTTTACAGCTCTGTTGTTGTCCATCCGCACAAGGTGGCCTGCCTATCTTAGACGCTGTGCTTTGATGAATCTGACGGTTGTCTCCTTCTCAATCAGCAGCTCCAGCTCGTGGTTCATTCGCGTGCGGTATTCACCATCCTCGTCACGAACTTGTATTATATAAAATCATAATTAATTCATTGTCTTTATATAAAATTTGCGCGCGTCCATGATTCCAGGTGGACCCGCTAGTATACAACATGAGTCACGAAGACCCTGGAGACGTCACATACGCTGCCATCGGAGGACTGCAGGAACAGATCAGGCAGTTGAGAGAGGTTTGTCACTTGTTCATGTGCTTTTTTAATCCCTTACGCTGCTAGTCGACAGTGTTCTTAACTGTTTTTGATAGAAGTTCAAGACTAAGATGGCCGCCGATACAAAATGGCTGAAACATATTTTTCGCAACCTATCAAATAAAAAAACTTGACAAGTTGAACTCAAATTCAAATTAATTAGTTTATTTTCAAAAAGATTTCAACCCTCTTATGTAAGCAATACATATATGTATAACTTATAAAATAAACTTATTATGATAAGGTAGGATAGTGTTCCAACGAGCCCTGCACTAAGAGTGATCTTGAATCGCAGGCGCTCGTTTTGGGCATTGCTTTCATCAAATTAACATATAGGGTGGTGCGGTGTAACAGAAGTAGTAGTAGTAGTAGAATACTATGATACATTAAATAAATCCATTGATATATCTCAAGATAAAAATCAATTGTTTCTTATTTATTTGACATATATCGGTGAACCCTAATATTAACCCCCAATCCAAAACAACAGGGTGTTATAAGTTTGATGGTGTGTGTGTCTATCTATCTGTCTGTGGCATCGTAGCTCAGGAACGGATGGACCTATTTTGTTTTTTTTTTTTTTGTTTAAAAAGTGTATGCTAATGTTCTTCACTAATTTTGATAAAAAATTTGTTCAGCCTTTACAAAATGGCTGATGACATATTTTTTCGCAACTGGACCAATTATGATAAAATTCGAATCCAAGATGGCTGTCCTACATAATTTCTAAATGATTAATTTTAAATTGTTTTATCAATGAAGTCAGTTCAAAACCGGCTTGATGCCTAGTTGTACTTGTACTTGTTGTACTTGTTGCCTACTAAAAATCTCTTGCTAACCTGTGATCAATGCACTAGTGAACTTTAAACATTGACACTGAACTGTGGACATTTTGTGAGCTGTCATAAATATCCTTTCAACTCAGTGTGATATAGTGATATATATCAGTATAATGCTGTTCACCTATAAATCAAATAAATAAATTTTAAATCTAAGTCTATCTTATCTCCACTAGAAAACTTAAAGAGTCGAGGATTTTCTTAGTCACATTATATCTTATATATTTAAATGAGCAATTCTTGTATATAGATAATTGGAATCTTGAAATCGGCTCCAACGATTTTCATGAAATTTTTGTATTTAGGGCGTTTGGGGAGCGATAAACCGATCTAGCTAGGAATCATTTTTAGAAAATGTCACATTAAAAAAAAATCCACCAAACAAAAAAATAAGGACAACCAGGTACTTATTATCATACAATAAGGCACAATATGTATGTATATGCCATAGGACGATTCATTGTATGATAATTATAGTAGATATGTAAGCATTAGCAACTTGGGGCGAGCACATTGATAACACATGTGACAAAATCGCGCGAGCATGTTTTGCATTATGGCGGATATCGTCAATACTACCAGATCACATGGTACGACAGTGTTATTTTGCGTCTGTACAATCAACGCTTCTGTACGGCATCGAGCTATGGGGTCGCGCCGCAGACTGGCAGCGAATCCTCAGAATGCAGAAACGAGCTGTACGGGCGATTGTTAGAAAGCCTCAAGACGAATCTGCACTTCCCTATTTTAAGTCCTTGGGTTTATTGACGGTACCCAGTCTAGTTTGTTTGCAAGCAGCTCTATACGCATGGGACCACTTGAATGAATACTCGCATATCGGAGATAACCGGACGGGCGAAGCGCGCCACGCACACCGCCTGTGTGTCACGCGCTGTCGGCTCGAGAAGTCGCGGCGAACAATACGCGGGACTGCGCCGGCGGTGTTCCACCGGCTGCCGCGCGAGATAACACATGTGCCTTCACGAGCTGTTTTTAAACGAAAATTAAAGAATTGGCTTATCGAACAGGCATTTTATTCCTTTAACGATTTTTTGAAATTAAAATTGGCTTGACACTACGTTCGTAGTACACTATATATATAAGGTTAATTATAAATTATTGATTTATATTTGACATTTATATTTGAAATTTTTATTGACATTTGTATTAATTATAATATATTTAATTTGATTGTGTGACTTGTAACTGTATTGTTATCAATAAATTACTTTGACTTTGACTTATTAAATGTCCATAAATAAACTATTTTGATATATACCAGGTACTTGATATTAATATTATTATTCTCATATTGTATTGTAGGTAATAGAGCTGCCCCTAATGAACCCGGAGCTGTTTGTCCGAGTGGGCATCACTCCGCCCAAAGGCTGCTTGCTGTACGGCCCGCCCGGCACCGGCAAGACTCTGCTGGCGAGGGCCGTGGCTTCACAGCTCGACGCTAACTTCCTCAAGGTTTGTATATGGTGTTCCATCCAAACACTGATCCCCCCACCCCATTTGACGACCTCGTTGGCATAATGGTTACCATGCCGGACTGCCATTCAGAAGGTTTGGTGGTCTGGGTGTTAAATATGTATCTATATTAAATATGTATGTGTGTATATGTAGTATATCAGTTGTGTTAGCAACCATAATACGAACTAGAAATGATTCAGTATGGGGTTAACCAGCCGTGTGTGAAATGTGTCCTAATATTTATTTAATATTCCACCATCGGACGAGTAGGGAAACACCAAAGCGGCATCGATATACTGTGGAGGTGCCCAAGTCGCGTACTAAGCGGTTTGCCTCCACCTTCATTGTGCGTACCGCCAAGTGTGGAATTCTTTGACAAATTCCCTGTTCCCAGATAACTAAATATATATTTTTTCTTGTATTTTTGGTTTATATCTGTCAAAGCGGCAACGGAAATAAATAATTTGTGTAAATTTTAACTTTGTAGCTATCACAGCAGTCTGGTGACAAAGATATAGACAGTGGAGGCTTAGTAATAGGATCCCGTTTTTGCCTTTTAGGTACAGGAACAGTAAAAATGAATATTCTAATACATATATTAATAATAATAATAATATGATTGTCTTGTATATGAGATACAGTAAGGTGACAAACAGACTTGGTAAAAAGTGGAGGCTTAGAAAAAGGGTTCTATTTTTACCTTTTAGGTACGGAACACTATAAATTAATATTCGAAAATAATAATACTATGATTGTTTTGTAAATAAGATACAAAATGGTGAAATTAAAAAAAAATGGCTTAGGTAAAGGCTTCTGTTTTTACCTTTTCAGATAAAACCGGAAGTCTGAAAAATCCGTTCCGTTCCGTTTTACCTTTTAAGGTAAAATCGGAACTCTGAAAACTCCGTTCCTTACCGTTTTACCTTTTAAGGTAAAATCGGAACGGATTTTTCAGTTAAAATTAATATTCGAAACACGATAATCTTAATTCTTTATTTTTAAGAATGTTAATATAGGAACCTGATGATTGTCCAGGTGGTATCGAGTGCGATCGTGGACAAGTACATCGGCGAGTCGGCCAGACTCATCCGCGAGATGTTCAACTACGCGCGCGACCACCAGCCCTGCATCATATTCATGGACGAGATCGATGCCATCGGTACGTAACCACTTTTTTATTTTTTGACAGACTAGCAAACCCGGCGAACTCCGTTTCGCCACCACCAAACATGATTATGTAAATAATATGTATTTATTAACTAGCTGACCCGACAAACGTTGTTTTGCCTTAAGTACAATTAAAAACACTATAATTCATCAGTTATCGAGCGGGATGAAAAATGATTAAATAACTAAAATGGTCAAAAAAATTTATAGGGGTTGGTGATAAAAAAGTAAAAATTTAGGGTTGTATGTGTTTTTAATGGGTAACTAACTAACCCCAACTGATAAGGATAAACAACCCTTTAACTGATAAGGGTTGTTTACCCTTATCAGTTAAAAATAGATAGTAGCCGATTCTCAGACCTACTGAATACGCATATAAAATTTGATAAAAATCGGTCAAGCCGTTTCGGAGGAGTACGGTAACAAACACTGTGACACGGAAATTTTATATATAAGATATTTTATGACAGACTAGCAAACCCGGCGAACTTCGTCTCGTCACCACCAAACATAATAGGAAATAAATAAAAATAAATAAATATTAGGACACGTTTCACACACGGCTGGTTAGCCCCATACTTTGAAGGCTCCGGGTTCGATTCCCGGCACGGCCAACATCTTTGTGCTTAACTAAATTTGCTGGGTGTGGGTCTGGGTGTTAAATATGTATCTATATAAAATATATATGTACGTATGTAAATCAAATCAGTATGGGGCTAACCAACCGTGTGTGAATGTGTCCTAATTCAAAATAAAATAAAAATCATATATATATTTATTGTAACAAACAAATTTACAGTAACATTTTAAAAGGTAGCCCTGGCTTCTGTGCTAGTATGCATTGTGTTACAGAAGCCAGTGCCTTCTCAATTATACAAATAGAATGATTATACTTATAACCTAGCCATACAAAATAGAATAAACAAATACTAACGCAATACTATACTATCACAAAACTATTCAATAAATTTAAATTACAAGCAAAAATAAGTTTTAAACATATGTATCTATATTAATATAAAGTATTTGTGTATGTATATGTAGTATATCAGTTGTGTTAGCCACCGTAACACAAACTAGAAATGGTTCAGTATGGGGTTAACCAGTTGTGTGTGAAATGTGTCCAAATATGAAAAAAAATTAAACCATTTCTAGTTTGTATTATGATTGCTAACAGAAAATATCAAAACACGGAACAATGCCCCCTGGTATTTATTGATGATATACGTGTTTTGATATTTTTTGTCTCAATAAATACATTTCCTTCTCTTTGTCTTTTCTTTCAATAAAAAGGAACTTTGTAATATTAAAGGTGGTCGTCGTTTCTCGGAGGGGACGTCGGCTGACCGTGAGATACAGCGGACACTGATGGAGCTTCTCAACCAGATGGACGGGTTCGATTCCCTCGGACAGGTACAATCAATACATTAATTTTACAAGGTTAGGGCAAAATCTTGGATTTTCAAATTTTCCGTTTTAATTCATAAACAGCAAATAATATTGAAAAAAATTATTAAAGACCGTCTAAAGAACAAGTCTAAATAGTCTAATCAATATTAATTATACAGTGTAAACTCTATATAACGACACTGAAGGGACTGTGCATTTTATGGCGATATATAGGTCGTAAAATGGAGAGAATGTATCACTGTATGGAATACAAGCTAAACCAACTAAAGCCAATTGATTTCGACGCTTTAGAGGTTGTCGTTAAATCAAGTGATGTTACATGGAGTTTACACTGTACTTATTTTAGTGTCAATCAAATGTATGAATATGAAAAAGAAAAACTAGTTCAAACAGATTTTTTTACTATACTACACACAATAGCAATTGTATTTCCATATCTATTAAATTTACAATACCTATACTATTTTTAATACATAATAAAATCATCAAGTTCCAAATTCATATATTTGCTTAAATTATAGAAAGGATTACTTTCACAAAAACTTTTTTTATGATTTTTATTTGAAATAGGTTTGCGTTTGACTACAGCTTGCCTGATGTTAAGTAGCGCTGTGGCCTACGTTGTAGCACGCTCATCTAGAAGGAATCTATTCACTCTCGATTTGAAGTTCTCAAGATGGTACTTCTTAGGAAACAGAGCCTCAGGCAGAGAACTCCAAAGCTTCGCAGCCCTGTTTTAACTTAACTTATTTTTTCCCAGGTGAAAATCATAATGGCGACGAACCGGCCCGACACCTTGGACCCTGCCTTGCTGAGGCCGGGCCGTCTCGACAGGAAGATCGAGATACCGCTGCCTAACGAGCAGGCCAGGTAACTTGTTCACTACAATACTTAGCTTATTAATACCAACTAGCTTAGAGACTAGCGTCCCGTCTCGGTTTCGCACGAGCTCTAAAATAATCTGAGTAGCAAAGACGACCTCGTTGGCGTAAAGGTTACCATGCCGGTCTGCTAATCAGAAGGTTCCGGGTTCGATTCCCAGCCCGGTCAACATCTTTGTGCTTAACTAAATTTTTTGGCTGTGGGTCTGGGTGTTAAATATGTATTTATATATTTAATATGTAGTATATCATATATCAGCTGTGTTAGCAACCATAATACGAGCTAGAAATGGGTATGGGGCTAACCAGCCGTGTGTGAATGTGAAAAAAATAATAATAATAAAAAGAGCCTATGTTACTCAGGGACAATGTAGCTTCCCAACGGTGAAAGAAATTTAAAATCGGTCCAGTAGTTTCGGAGTCTATTTGCGTTAAAGAAACTTTTCCTCTTTATAATATTGGTATAGACTACGAGTCCACCCCGGCTTCGCACAGGCTTTGAAGTTATCTAAATCTCATCAATCTAATTGCAATCGATGACCTTGCCATACTGCCAACCAGAGAGTCCCGGGTTCAATCAACATTTTTGTTATGAACTAAATTTGCTGGCTGTATTTTTTTTTATTGGGCTCATTTTACTCACGGCTGGTTAGCCGCATGCTAAACAATCTAGGTACGCCATTGAAGTCGTCGATAGCAATTAGAAATGTGTCCTAATATTTATTTGCTATTTATTGATTTTTAATAAATACATACATAATTATTAGTAAAGGGTATCGAGGGATGACAAAAGTCGACAAAGAAGACCAAATAGAAAATGGGCAGACTTATTTACTAAGACATGGACATACATGGACGAGGTTAGGAAGAACTAGAAAAATTTAGACTAAGCTGGGGGAAGCCTACGCCAAGGGCAAAGAGCATGGGGCTAACCAGCCTTGTGTGAAATGTGTCCTAATATTGGTGTTTGTTTTTTTTTTACTTTAAATGGGCTTGCGCTTGATTGCCTACGCAAAGAGCATGGGGCTAACCAGCCTTGTGTGAAATGTGTCCTAATATTGGTGTTTGTTTTTTTTTTACTTTAAATGGGCATGCGCTTGATCGCAATTCACCTGATAGTAAGCGATATTGTGATCTAAGGTGGAGCGCGCTTGCCCAGAAAAAAACCTGTTCACTCTTGCCTTGAAAACCGCTAGATTATAGTTATCGGGGAACAGGGAATTAGGCAAACGCTTGCCCAGAAGAACCTGTTCACTCTTGCCTTGAAAACCGCTAGATTATAGTTATCGGGGAACAGGGAATTAGGCAAAAATAGATTATAGTTATCGGGGAACAGGGAATTAGGCAAAAATTCGGTACGCATAATGAAGGTGGAGGCAAACCGCTTAGTACGCGACTTAGGCACCTCCACGGTATAACGATGCCGGCTTGGTATTTCCCTGCTCGTCCGATGGTGGAATGGATCAAATCATGCAATTCATTGTGTCAGGTTGGAGATCCTGAAGATCCACGCGGCGCCGATCGCGAAGCACGGCGAGATGGACTACGAGGCGGTAGTGAAGCTGTCGGACACGTTCAACGGCGCCGACCTCCGCAACGTGTGCACCGAGGCCGGCCTCTTCGCCATACGAGCCGAGCGCGAGTACATCATACAGGTACACTAAGATATACCTTACATACGAGCCGAGCGCGAGTACATCATACAGGTACACTAAGATATATATCTTACATACGAGCCGAGCGCGAGTACATCATACAGGTACACTAAGATATATATCTTACATACGAGCCGAGCGCGAGTACATCATACAGGTACACTAAGATATATATCTTACATACGAGCCGAGCGCGAGTACATCATACAGGTACACTAACATATACATCATACATACGAGCCGAGCGCGAGTACATCATACAGGTACACTAAGATATATATCTTACATACGAGCCGAACGCGAGTACATCATATAGGTACACTAAGATATATCTTACATACGAGCCGAGCGCGAGTACATCATACAGGTACACTAAGATATATCTTACATACGAGCCGAGCGCGAGTACATCATACAGGTACACTAAGATATATCTTACATACGAGCCGAGCGCGAGTACATCATACAGGTACACTAAGATATATCTTACATACGAGCCGAGCGCGAGTACATCATACAGGTACACTAAGATATATACCTTACATACGAGCCGAGCGCGAGTACATCATACAGGTACACTAAGATATATCTTACATACGAGCCGAGCGCGAGTACATCATACAGGTACACTAAGATATATCTTACATACGAGCCGAGCGCGAGTACATCATACAGGTACACTAAGATATATCTTACATACGAGCCGAGCGCGAGTACATCATACAGGTACACTAAGATATATTTTACATACGTGCCGAGCGCGAGTACATCATACAGGTACACACAATTTTGTTGGTTACAGACAGTTCGCTCATTAAATGCAAAAGGGTCATAAATCGTTTTATTGCGAAAATGCATTTTAATTAACCTATATTTATAGTCCCGATTTAGAGTCGCTCAAATAGTCGTAGAAACACGTAACCACATTTTTTAATTTTTACGGTTTGGTATTACGCGACTCAAGTGGCGCTGGGCAGGACACGTTGCCAGACGTAACGACAACAGATGGAGCAAAACTATCACAGAATGGGTTCCACGGGATAGTAAGCGCCCTGTCGGCAGACCACCAGCCCAATGGACAAACGACATCCAGTCCATAGAGGGAACGCTATGGGTCCGTGGAGCACAAGATCGTATCTACAGGCATAAGAGAGAGGAGGCCTATACCCAGCAGTGGGTAGATATAGGCTGATAATGATGATGATGACGGTTTGGTTGCTAAGATGCAAAGACGTTATATTGTTAGTTTTAGCCCGACCGTAAGCGCAAGTGCACTTTACCTTGGTTCAAGATGGACACATGTCGAACATAGACCTAGAGTCTAGACTAACATTGTGAAAAAATCTGTAAAAAAAAAAAAATGATTTGCTTCTGTAAAGATTCGTCATGTGGCTTTTTTACATTTAATAAGATTTTTTCGCATTTATAATTTATTTATATAAATCAATAGAAGCTTCTAGATTTCAAGGTATTCAGTATTTATCTTCACAATGAGCTAAGTCAAGCCAGTGACAGTTTTCAGTGAATTCAACAAACTGAAAATGCACCAAACTTCTAATTCCTGAGGTGGACAACTGCAGCTGCCCGCATCTAACAATGTGCGTTAGTTAGTTCCATTTAAAGTTTGTGAACTTAGGTTTTTCATGAAATCATTTACAATTACAAATATTTATTACCAACACCATTAGTTATATGACACAAAAGTTATATTAAGTTATAAGTCTAGTTTGTATTATGGTTGCTTACACAACTGATATACTACATATACATACATAAAATACTTTGTATCGATACATATGTATACACCCAGACCGACATCCACAAATTTAGTTCATCATAAAGGTGTTGGTCGTCCCGAGAATCGATCCCGGGACCTTCTGTTGGCCGCCTGGCATGGTAACCATTACGCCAAAGAGGTCATCTCGTTTTTATTTCTGTTACCTTTATTAATACATTGTTTATCTGTTAATCGGTAATTAGTTTTTTGGGATATCATTGTACAATGTACAGACACAACATTTTACGTCTTATGTATTTATATTTTTTTTCCGCAGGAGGACCTGATGAAGGCTGTACGCAAGGTGGCTGACAATAAGAAGCTCGAGAGCAAGCTCGACTATAAACCTGTCTAAATATAAATACTAACCTTTAATATCCATTTGCTTTGTGACTTAATTGACATTCATCTTGATTAGACGCCATTTTGAATTATTCAGGACAAGCAGCGCCATCTTGATTTGACGCCATTTTGAATTATTCATGACAAGCAGCGCCATCTTGATTAGACGCCATTTTGAATTATTCAGGACCAACTGCACCATCTTGATGACGCCATTTTGAATTATTCAGGACCAACTGCGCCATCTTGGATGGACGCCATTTTGAATTATTCAGTACTAGCAGATCGTCCCGGCTTAGCATGGGCTATAAAATAATGTAAGTTGCAAAGAGAAACAAAATATACCCTGTGTTACTCAGGGATAAAGTAGCTTCCCAACGGTGAAAGAACTATTCGAATCGGTCCAGTAGTTTCAAAGCCTATTTGCAACAAACAAAAATCAAACTTTTCCTCTTTGATATAGACAAGCTGCGCCATCTTGATTTGACGCCATTTTGAATTATTCAGGTCTAACTGCGCTATTTTGTTTGCGCTACCGGGTTTCGCACCAATTTAAATCATAATATCGCTTACCATCAGGTGAAATGTGATCAAGCGCAAAAACATTTATTGTTAAAAAAAAATACGAAGGTAATGTCAATTAAGTTGCAAAGTTATAACTAAACTTATTAATTAATAATAGAATAATGTACTATGTTCTGAAATAAAAACCTTTTTTGGTATATAAATATTATGTTGTTTTATTTAAATTAATAATACTTATTCTAATGACAAGAAGGCACATAATTGTTTAACATCACACAAAACTTTCTAACAACACAATGTAGAATTTAAGTACAAAACAAATACAAAAAGATATGTTGATTTCTTCTTCTACACACTAAACTTGAAATCAAATCAAGTCTAGTTATTAACGTAAAGTAAACATTTACAAAACAGGCTCGATATAAAATAAATACAAAAGCAAGAATTTTCAAAGTTAAAATTCTTCGTATGATATAGATAGATAGATAGAAACTCTTTATCGGGCAAATTAAGGTACAACACAAAATAAAGAGTAACAACACAAATGTATGCCACAAACGGCGGCCTTATCGCTAACAGCGATCTCTTCCAGGCAACCTATGAGCTAAGTGGTCGAGCTCTAGTGTCGAGTTTTCAAGCAACCCGAAAGCCTCTGACTTGGCTCAACGACTGCTTGTACTGAGACTAACAGCCGGGACCTACAATTTAATGTGTCATACGACCCACGGTAGCGCCCAGATGAAAAGGTCTTATTTAAAACGACTGTCTTGTAATTTGGTAACCCACCGAACACCGTCCCATCGACCGTTGCTTAGCTTCGATGATCGCGTAAGATCACCTTAGCTAGCCGACCTACAGGCGCTACGCTACTACTAAAAATTTATATATATATATATAGGTACTTACTGAATAAAATCAGGCAAAGTCCCATTCCTCCTAGCCTTAGCAACATTTTCATAATAACATGTAAAATCAACATACCCCTTAATCTTCTTATCCCTATCTTGTCTCGCGTGGGGATAAATATCCGAATTCGATTCGATCGATCGATTCGTATCGACAATCGAATCGTTTGTATTAATCGTACTCGAAGTCAGCACTTCCGAATCGATTTCATTTAATAGCGTTGTGGATTTAGACTGAATTATAGGATTGAATCGTACCGAAGGATTTTTCGTGAGTCCTTGAGGATTTGTTGAAGGAATCGGTGTTAGGAAATTAAAATTACGTATTAACAAAGACATGTGGGTGTTAGGACGCGGTGTTAAGTTATTCTTGACGCAATAACAAACGAATTCGTCTTCGATTTCTTCTAGGACCGATTGACTGACTTTTGTGAAGTCTGTCTGTTTCCTAAAGTTCTCTACTATGATTTGTGCGAGTTGTTTGTTTGTGTGTTCGCTACTTCCTTTCGCTTCCTGGATGCGTTTGTACACTCCCGCGCTAACTAGGATTAGGAATCTGTGAAAAAAAAAAGAATATGTAATTATTATTTTTGACAAAACAGTTATGTTAACCAGTCGGGTGCATAACCACACGTATGCCTGATATACTATATATACATATATAAACACTTTATGTCGATATATATTGAGCACCCAGACCGACAGCAATAAATTTTAGATAGTCATTAAATCGTTGGCTGTAGCAGGTAATCGAACCCGGGACCAACTAATGGTTACCAACGCGGTCGTGATATATAATGTGGTATCGAGCGTGATAGTGTAATGTGATGAAGCGTGATATATCACCTGCAGCTATGATCGAGCGTGATAGGGCCGTGTATCTCGGGCGTGGCGAGCACGGGCTCGGTGCACGCGGCGCTGATGGACGGGAACGCCTTGTGGAGGCCCTTCACGAGGTAGTTGCCCAGGCAACGCGTGCCCGTCTGGTTGCCAAGGTACTGCGCTGCAATACGTACACAGGTTTAAATTAGACATTTACAGAACAAACAACAATTAGAAGACAAAATTAAATATTTAGTGTACTTCCGCTGTGCTCTGAAACCCAAATTAAGATAAGCAATGGAAAAATTTAAATATTTTAAAAAGTTTAGGTGTGTTCCTCTGATCGACCACCACACCTCGACTACAACATTGCCTATGTATCTCAATTTGGAAACGTCAACACGTGTTTCACCTTTCCACAAGGCGTCATCAGGAGATGTTGACTCGAAACCGAATCGAAAGCCGTCTTCGACAGCGGGAGTACACTAAATATTTAATTTTGTCTTCTATTTACAATGGATTTCCGGAAAGTAGCGCCTGAGTCAATAGGTTAATCAATCAACAATTATTTATTGTTATTTGTTTGAAGTGTTGATGTAGATAACTGAAATTGGTTAAGCTGTTCACAGATAAAGGGATTCATTTATATATATAGAGAGACAATAATGTTAGCCACTTTGAACATTAAAACTAGCTTGTTTAGCTTGCTCTGCAAATATCAGCTTTTTTATTTGTAATTGTCTACTTTTCCCCGAGTAACATTCCCGTATGTTTAACTACATTTGCTTTTACAGAAAACTAGTGAAAAAAAATTCAACATGATATGACTCAATGTAATCAGAAATGGTACTCACAACTCCTAAGCTTGTTAACATCCAATCCTAACTGCTTGAGCCTTAACAGTTCATCCTCATTGTTAAGGCTGTGATCCACTGTCAGTTGCACCACTCTCAATACACAGTTGTCATCCGTCCTGCAAAGTGGAATTTGTAAGCCCTATGGGTAAAAACTAGCAGAATAATTACCTAATTTGTTTTAGTTATAAATAGTTATTTTTATGACATTTATAATCCTTACATATGTATGTACCTAGTTTTATAGACAATATATCATTCATTCATTTATTAATATTTGTTTTTTAGGCAAATAATTGGTCAAGATTGATTCGTATTTACAGCCTTAATGCGAGAACAAATATACATACAGACTGACGGGAGTAAAATTGGTTGTGTTAAATAAAAAAAATCTCCAAAACTATTTTTAGTTCATAAAGAACAGAATATGCAGAGTAAACTGTGTTGTTATCATAATCAAAAATAATAAATAATAAACAAACAGCTATGGGGATTTAGTTCTTAAATTAGGTAAATTTACTTTTAATTTAATTGGGTATATTTATTTTAATCTAATTCTGTCCTGTGACTAAGCTAATCCTATAACTTAGATTAAAAAATATCTAATCCTGTAACTTGAGTTACACGGAATTAGAAAATTCACACTGTAATTATTCTTAATCACAACAATCACAACTTGCATGGACAACTCACAGTACGCATAATATGCCACATGTGTTCACTGTACTTATCAAGTTTACCTGCACAGAAGAGCTCTGGGTTCCCCCACATTAGCTACAAACAGCTTGTTGTTATGGACCAGAGCAATACACACTGCCACTCCACTGGACAGATGTTGGTCTATCTCCTTAAGGCGGGAGAGTATATCGCTGCCAGCTTTCTGAAATCAGTACAAAGAAGAAGTGTTACTGCTGTTTTAAACAGAAGAAGAACTACACCTGATCTCCGCAGATACTATTTCTGTGTCTATATGTTACTAGCTTATTTAAGGCAATAACTTGAATAAAGTAGCATACAGTTTTATATTAACAAATCTTAGACATAGTTATTTTAAAAAACAGATTATGGAATGTCTAAAGAAAAAACAACCTTCAGAATATTAATTAGAAAGAAAGAAAGAAAAATTATTTACGATGCACAAATAAAAAAAATATATATGTACCAACAAGAATTTACCGATTTCATTTGTGCACAAAAGGTGCTGGTACTAAAATAATGTTTTTTTTTTTTCACTGTAAATGAGTGCATATCCACACTTAACTTGTAAAATAAGACATTGGTGTAGGACCAGGATCAAACCAGAGACTATGGTTGAAAAGTAGATGTTTTCCTACCAAGCCAAAGTCAACCAATATTTTTTATTCTTTTTTAATATCTCTATAATATGCATAATTTCACATCATACTAGAGGGGCTCTCTGTTGCAATTTTATATAACTTTAATAAAATTCATACATTATATATTATTCAGTGAATGCACTTACTTGTGTTTCAGTAAGTGTCTGGAACTGATACTGCAGGCTGGTTCTCTCTGCGATCATACCATCATAGTTCTCTATGTATGCTTTCTCTACTGATACAAATGCATTCCTGTAAATGGTACAAGTTTTAGTGATTAGTTTACAAATTTTTTTTTTTTAATCTTAATGGTCTTGCGCTTGATCACAATTTACGTGATGGTAAGCGATATTATAATCTAAGGTGGAGCGCGCTTGCCCAGAAGAAACCAGTTCACTCTTGCCTTCAAAACTGCTAGATTATAGTTATCAGGGAACAGGGAATTTGGGCAAGAATACCACACCTTGTTGGTATGCACAATGAAGGTTTGCAAATCGCTTAGTATGTAACTTTGCTTAGTATAGACTTCATATTTTAACTCTTTAAGTGTAACAGGAGGAGTAAAGCCAAAAGAATACATTTGATTTAATAGCTATCAACTGAGTACCTGTCAACTAATAATAAGTACTTAGAATAAAGTCATCCAATTTAATAATATAAAAAGCTTGTGAGGAAGGTTAAATCAAATACAAATAAATAATTTATTGATAACTTACAGCAAAGTTACAAGTCAAACAAACAACAATCTATTACACCTATTTATATTCTTATTCTATGATGGCTGCGATCAGACCTGCACTGGCAGGAGATGTATTGTGCATTTCCCCCAACCAGCCTACCCAAGCCATCCAAGCTCCTTAAAGTAGCGGAGCATGGTCTTAAAGTAGCGGAGCTCCGTGCACTACACCTATATACATTTATTGCTCAATTACTCACTAACGAAGCCCATTAGGAAGAAATTTGGACACTCAAATATTGCTGTTGATAAAACTGCTAAGTATAACAAATGTAGAACAACTTAATATTAATAGTGATACAAACCTCAACCTATCTTGTATCTCTTCATCTGAGTTAGCGGAAGGTGGCGGGAAGAGGATCTCAACCGCCATCCTCTGCATGATAAACCTGGCTGCGTCCAAACCATTATGAGGCTCAAACACTCCGTACAAACAACTGGAAAAGGAGATTAATCAATAGACGTGTATAACGAATTTCCTGAAGAAGTATTTATGAAGCACTGGTTGCATAAAATGAGATTTAGGCCCGTGTTTAGAACTATCTTCAAATCGTCTATATTAATCTGGATAGCTAATTTGGGAAGTAAACAGGAACTATTAAAAGGTTATGTATTGGTAGGTTGATACGATAAATTCTGCAGATAACATGCAGTAGAAGCTGTTTTTATAATTAAAATACGACACATACAAGATGTTTACTTACAAATTATCTTCGGTTTGGCAATGAAAACTGAGATAATCGTCGGTGCAATGAGTACTCCCGCCAAGCTTTGAAAAATATGACGCCACGCATGTGTTCCTACATTTAGGTAGGTCATCAGTCCATGGCCGAGCAATCATTTTACTAAATTGGTAGTTTTATGATATGAAGTTATTATAATCCAGCAATATGTTTTCAATAAAAATAAAAGTTTTCAATTACAAAGAATGTTTCGAAAATGTGACAGTGACAATTCTATTTATTGAGATTACATGTCATTATTGTTTTCTGACTGCGAAAGATACTTTTAGACTGCCATTATTAGTAATTAATGAAATGAAACAAGCTCAGATCCTGATAAAAAATATAAAGAATTGCATTTGAAGTTGGAACTCAAACCTTTAGACGATGCACCGTAGAAGAAAATATCAATGCGCACTATTTTTGATTTAATTTTTTTTTGAAGATGGCAATGCACGCTGCTCACAATCAGCCATTGCCAATAAGTATTCTATACTTCCGGCTATGTTAATAAATTCCCGGCATTAAATTCATTAGAACTTTGACCTTTTCAATTTTTTAACAAACCCAAGGGAATTACGACCATATGTTTTATCTACAGGGCTTACCATTCTCCTTAGCCTTATATTTTGCTATGACTGGCCTTTAACAAGAAGAGGCGCTTCTAATAAACGAATTATTAGCACTTGCATGCCGACTGATTTGAGTCATATTTACTTACTAACTTATTACTTACGTAGGTATATTACAAGTTAGTTTCCTAAGCGTCGCATTCCTATTTATCATTCCATGTGTCACTTATCTCATCAAATCTTTTAAATATTGGTTAAAACATTCCCATAAAGTTACACATGTGTGATAGATAGGTAGTAGGTAGGTAACCATTTCCTTTTGTGGTGATTGTGGTTAGAGAACCTATATCCACCATATTTGGTTTGGTAGATATAAAGATACCAATATATTAGTACTGAAATATGTGTATTAGTAATAAGATAAATGAATTAATTCCTAATTTTTATCAATTACTCATGTCATAATAATAATAATAGTCATGACTTAATAGTTTTTTGCCTAGTCATAATAGACAGGGAGGTGAGTGGGTCTAGATATGAAAATGTCTGCTTTTCAATCTGATGATCCCTGGTTCAATACCAAACCTCACTAATAACATGTGTTTCTTGTTATGTGTGGATTTGCTCTCGCTTATAATGAAGGAAAACATTGTGAGGAAACTGACTTGTCTGAAGACCACAATATCAAGAAGATATGTGTCATCTGCCAACCCAAACTTGGTCAAAATGGTGGATTATAGCCAGTTTCTTCTTGTGAGAGAAGGCCCTGAGTCCCAGCTGTAGGAATATTTGAGCTGCTTATGTATATTTGTCTATAAATCTGAATTAAGCAAAGGATAAATTAAAAATGCACATGTCTTCGACCAAAGTTTATTCTGTCATTCAACATATAAAACCTTAATCATTTTACATTTTTGCAATTTTTATGTTTTATTATACAATGTTATAGCTCTGATACACCTAAAGAGCTAAGTGACTAATGTTCCTTTTAACCTATTTTTTTATTTTTAAACCTTTATAATGAGAAAGTATCAAGCTTAACTTTCGTTCGGTCATGAATCAACAATTTTTAGAAAATACTATTACATTTAAAATATTACAGGTGGTATACACCTAACTATACATAACTTTAATGCTATACTTTTGTGGTGCTGTTAAAAATAATTTTGCAATAGATTTTTACATACAAATTGTATACCAAATCGTTAATTTTCTCACCAATAGGCTATGTTAACACTTATCTAGGGTCCTATTCTGAGAATTAACATTAGATCCCATCACTTAACTAGAAACCTAGTTGTATGTCGGCAGAGTAGAGAAGCAATGTGAAGGCAGGATGGCCGTATGGAGATTTCCAAAGTCCAGAGCCAATAAAATAAAAAGTAAGAAAAAATCTGAGTGCCCCGCACTGCACAACACATTATAGCAGAACAAATGCAAAATAAATGTTTAATTCGGAATACATTTATTATTATGTTAATAGGAACACAAAGTAAATTATAAAAGAACCGTTTTGAGACACACCTCTGTGACTTTAGAAATCCCATTCAGTTCATCAGGTGAGCAAAATTAAAAACTAGACCGTTGTGGGGGAGGTTATTTAATCGGTTTTTTTGTCTGCTTTGGTTTCTGATTCGGGTTTTTTCTCTGCCTCCTTGACCTCTGGCTTTTCCTTCTCCTTATCGTCGGTCTTGACCTCCTTGGCTTCCTGCTTGGAGGCCTCATCGAAGTTGCCGACGAGGTTAGGTACCTCGTCGTCCTCGTCGAGTGGCTTGGGAGCCGCCACGCTCGACGCCAGCCGCTTGAGCTGGTTGAGCCCCTCGGGCCCGAGCTGGCTCAGGATGCCGGGCAGCATCTCGGCGATCTGCTTGTTCTCGCCATGTCCCGTAATCGCGAACGTATTCGCCGCGAGCGATGCCTGCGCTTTCGGGTTGTTGAAGTGTATCACAGTGCCGTCATCTTTTATCATATTAACCTCTTCGATGCCAGGAATTGTGTTCACTGACAGCTTTTTGAGGGATGACTGCAGTTTCTTGTCGTCTGTGGCCGCGGTAACGTGAACAACCTTCTTCTTGCGCCTCGGAGTGCCCTTGCCGCCGATGCGGACCTGCGACTGCAGTTTCTTTAGCTTCTCGGTATTCATTCTGTTGATGAACACGCGTCACCTGTCGACGGAAACACGGCACACTGTTTAGTAACTTAATTCAGGGGGTAACAGTCGCGATCACACTAGTTTTCCATGTAACTTGATCGTACGCACGTGTTTTGGACACCGGTTAGTTACAAAGGGAAAATGGTGGATTTGGGACAAAGTTATTTCTGATTTGCATTTATTTTACTGGCAACATTACATAATATTACATTCCGTTATGCGTCAAATGACAGTTCATTCAGTCTGGAAGAAATAATATATGATAAGCAAAAGGAAATACAAAGAATCGATGACGATAATATGAACACAAAATTATGGTACTTTAATTTTAATTATAACGCAGCATATTATTTCTATGATGTAAGGTGATATCTCTCAACACCTCCCACATGAAAAATCTATATTTTCCGTAGTCCGTACAATGAAACGCAAATATAATACCATTGCATAAAAGAAGTTGTTTTTTTTTGTCTCTTGAGCATTATGTGAATAGGTATTAAATTTATAAATAAAAATTAAATTTTAAATAATAAATACTAGTCAATAAATATTATGCGTCTGCTATTCTAGACTCTTCGTCATACGACTAATGCGCCATCTATGTCATGCTATTAGAACTCAATGTGATCAGTTGCAGTTTTATTGCAGACAGTCGCTATGAATCAAACAAGAAATAAACAGTTGCTTCGATAGATAGCGTTACTAGTGGCATATTGAACATTTTTACAAAAAGGTTTTAAAAACATATCATAATAAGTCTGATTGGATCCAGGCAGAGATTTCAAATAGGAAAACTAATTACGTGTTTTGCCGTTATGGTATATAGGTAAGCATTCAAAATTAATTTATTCCTTAAAATATAGCATAACAGAGACATTTAATTAGTCTCTAGAGCGCTTCATTTTTTAAAAATCACACATAAAACACTAAAAGTAAACATTTGTACAATACTTAATTAAATAAAAAACAATTAATACGTAACTTAATAATCAAAGATAGACGAAGCACCTTATAAGCAAGCTTTGTTTATTTACAGTTGATAAAATGAAGATGCAGTCAGGTTATGTTAGATGTACCCACTAAACCCCCCCGGTGACCTACCTCTGTGCTTTGTGGTTTTTGTATGCTATGTAGGTATAAGTATAAATACCTACAGTAGAAACTCAATTAACCGGACTATTGTTGTTGGGTACCTATTCGGATAATCGAAAGTATGAAGAAATTAGTTACTTTGTATTTTCCGATGAAAAATACTTTGAGCATAACGTGAGACTGCCAATATTATTATATTTGAAAAAAATATAGTACTGCTGGTTTTACTTGTATCAAGCAATGATGATAATATGTAAATATCTGTCAATATTCCCGTCACCTCACGCGACATTTAATTTTGAATTTAGAGCAAGCTCCTTTAAAAAATAAATAATATGTAAATGTTGACTTTGCCGTTTCGTTTAAGATTTTTTCAAGTGCAAAACATTAATTGTAAAATTGTCGTAGATTTGGCTACATTGCCTTCTACAGAAAAGTAGTACCACATCTTACTTTTCTGTTATTTTTGTAGGTAAATAAGTACATATAGATTACACTACTTCACCTACAATATAAATAAACTCCACTCATCAGTTTGTAACGCGTTTTATTGGTGCAATAAATATTTATCTGCATTTACTAAATGGACTTCATAACAGTGTTACCACGATTTTGGTCAAAAATTAAAGGATAGTCTCTTCTTTTAATTGATAACTTACCTACAATAAACTTTTCAATTAATCCTGCGGCCTGAGAGATGGAATGAGGCTTCGGACTGCCTTGTCTTGCCTTGTCGTATGAAATAAGTAAAAAGAGCATCAGACTCGAGGGTAATTGGTTGAGCGGATCCATCAACTGGGATATCAGGTGGTGACAGTCGCCGTCATACAATGTGAGTTGGGATAGGTCAAGGATGGGAGGGAAGTGCGGAAGCGACAGCTAAGAAGGTCAGGTGTTTTCCGTAAGAACTCAGAGGTCTCCACTTAGTACAGAGGCAACTGGGCTTGTAGGTAAAAAGTGACGTTTACAACTGTTGAAACACTTGTACTATGTCTAAGTAAGCTAATCTTGTATGTATCCTTCAATATTTAAGTCCTGATTGTTTCTAGCAGATATCTTACTACTTAACTAGGCTTTTACTATAGTACCTATTTCTAAGATAGCCAAATTCTGAAATATATCACATTATTGCATGCTTAGATTCCGGACGAGGAGACACTATGTTTCACTACAAAGGGCTTGTTCTAAAGTGAAGCATAGGTTACACTTTATAGTTTTTCGATAAAATTTTAGAAAAAAGTATAATAGTCTATTATACTTTTTACATTCACCATTTTATTTTACTTGATAAACGTTTTATTAAATTAAATTTATTTAATAATTTAACAACACAATGACAGGTCTCTGCCAACATAACCGCGAGAACGAGAGACAAGAGGTATGTTCATCACAGCGAATCAAGTTAACTCTCTGCCCCTCCTGTTCTGGCAACCTCCTTGGTAGCCAGCTACTCAAGACCAGAAATGCTCCTCATTAGGTCAGAGAGTCGCTAACCTGTGTGGTTACGCGCCCTTCTGGTGAAATGCCTGAAATGAGTTAAAAGGTTTAAAGATATTTATTTCTCACAAAGATTACATTGATCACTTACGTGAAAACATATTTACAATAAAATTTGTGAAACATTTGTCGTCACTACAAAACGATTAAATAATTGAAACTAAAACTAAACAAACAGGTCGCCCGTCCAACGCATTCATAAAAATGAGTTATCCGTTACAAAAAAAACCTGATTCAAGCGTCCCAGCCGCGCAAGGCAGAGACAATAGCTGAAAAACAGAATTATTTAATTTGCTAATATTCACCAACTTAAAATAGCCTTTTGAGTATGAAACCATCGTGTTACCAAATCGTGAAACCATCGTGTTACCTATTACCAAGTATGAAACCATCGTGGTCACCCTACTATCCAAGATGGCGTGATATAAAGCTGTCATCGCGGCGTCGGTTCGCGCCATCTCTCGAGATATGACGCGCGGTCATTTGTAAGAGATGTTCGCACCCCTATTACTGAATGGTTGGCTAAAGAGCTCGCGATGACAGATGAACTGGATGGTGCTAAAGTGATTTTGGAAGTTATATTATCTTCTTATATATAAAATTTCCGTGTCACAGTGTTTGTTACCGTACTCCTCCGAAACGGCTTGACCGATTTTTTCCAAATTTTATAAGCGTATTCAGTAGGTCTGATAATCAGCTACTGTATATTTAGAAATAATTATTAAGGCAAAACAATGTTTGCCGGGTTGGATGGCTATGCTCAGTTTTGGAAGTTTAATTTTATGATCATCAAGTTCTAGTCAATCTTTCTACTAATACTCGTATTATGAATGCCAAAGTTTGTGTGTGTGTGTGTGTACGTTTGTTACTTCTTCACACTCTAACGGCTGAAACGGTTTTGATGAAATTTGGTGTGAAGATAGGTTAGACCTTGGATTAACACATAAGCTACTTTTTATCCCGAAAATAATTGTGTTTCCCGTTGGATACGTGAAGGAATAACATAAATTATGAAGTAATTATCTTAAAAAAAAACGTTACAAAATTTATGTCACTCTCTAACGGCTGGACAGAGTTTGATGAGATTTACTATGAAGATAGGCTTCCAGCTTAGCTTCTTTTCACACACACACACACACAAACTTTCGCATTTATAATAATTAGTACTATAGTAGGTTATGTATGTCACTATTTTGTGATATTTCATCGAAATTAAACAACAATCTAACATGTAATGACTTGTCTAGACGACAGTACCACACTGACTAATAAACTAATGCACTTAAATTTGGTTTGTGTAACGTTTATCGATTTTTTATCATTATATTTTAGAGTTGTTCCGTTGATTCACTGTTTTACTGTTTAGTGTGTGCCCATCAAGTAAGAGCGCTCAAAATAGCCACACATTTGAGCAATCATTTATTTCTGATGAACTCAGTGTTGTAAACATGTAGGAATTTATTTTAAATGTAGGTTAGTACAAAATAATTGTGGAAAATATATGTAATGAAGCGAGTGTGGCTCGGTGGTATTAACGTCTGCTTTTCAATCAGACGATCCCTGGTTCGATCCCGGCCCTACACCAATGACTGGTTTTTCAAGTTATGTGTGGATTTGCACTCGCATTACGGTGAAGGAAAATATCGTGAGGAAACCGACACGTTTGAGGACTACAATATCCGAAGACGTGTGTCCATTTACCAACCCGCACTTGGACAGCGTGGTGGATTATAGCCACTTATATTATCTATATCTCTCTCCTAGTGCGAGAAGGCCCCGAGTCCCAGCTGTGGAAACGTATAGTGGGCTGCTTATGCTATAAGTATATATGTACAACGGTTGATACGGAAGGTGTTTGAAAGGGTGACCATGCACATAACTGTCGTTTTTAAAGTGGAAATTTCATCTGTGCGCTAGCGTGGATTGGATGACACGTTAAATTGTAGGTCCCGGCTGTTAGTCTTAGTACAAACAGTCGTTAAGCCAAGACAAAGGCCTTGAAAAAGTCTAGACACCAGAATTTGGCCATTTATTAGCTCTTACGATGAAGAAGAGGAATTATCTTCTTCATTGCCTACGCCTATCATATTCATACTTCTCCTAGTCACATGAATTTAAATCATAAAAAATAAAGTATCTATGTATATACGATATATTAAATAATTTTGTAATAAAACTATTTTCTCGTAAAATTTCTTTCAACAAACCTTTTTGCTTTCACTATAAATTGCCGAGTTTAACAAAAACTTTTCGTTAATCGAATTTGAAAATAGAACCAACAAAAACTGAAGCGTGCAACATAACAATCGTCGATTCTTTTTTTAAATTCCCGCGCACTAATTTTTCAGATCCGTTTTGGTTGCGTTCTGTCATTTAACCAATTATTAAGGTGCGTTATCATCCTGTCAGCATTTAAAAAAAAAAGTTCACGGAACATTTTTATCTAAATAGATTTACCCAAAACACTATTATAAGGGTAATTTTATTAATGACCTCGTCTTTAGAAAAAAGAAATGGGATTTCTTAGCTGAATTCTCGTTAAAAATAGCCATTTTTTTAAAACTGGTATCGCATGTAAAATGTATTTATCTTTTTCATATTAACAGCAATTTAAGTATTAATACTAATCTATTTTTAGAAGATTAGTTGAAATATATCCCGTTAGTTATATTAATTGGGTAGATTAAGCAGGATTACTTTGAATACAACCGCCCGTGCGAAATTCAACAGATGTGTTTAGGTTGAATACATTTTGTTTCAGTTTATAATGGATTGAAAACGGAAACAATAATGTAATTTTGATATTTTATTTAAAACAACTGTTCCTGGGTTTGTGATAATATATCTGTTTGAATATATATTTTTTTCATTTACCTTCGGGGCAAGCACAGGTAGTGGAAAATTTATCCACTGGGAGAGACAATAATCTGTTAATTTTTGTTACTTTTACTTTAGTATTTTATTTTAAAGCTGCGATTGAAGTTATATTTCTGGGAATTTCTTCAAAATCTTTGCAAAAAAATGGAAACACAAAATGATTACGTTCATTCCTTTTTTTTCTTCATCTCGAAATCGGGCGATCGTTTGTTCCCTGCCATATGTCATGAGTCAATAGAAGAGTATTTGTCATCGGTTTACTTGGAAACGGTATGGAATAGCGGCATAAAATTAAATAAATAAATATTAGGACACATTTCACACACGGCTGGTTAACCCCATACTGAACCAATTCTAGTTCGTATTATGATTGCTAACACAAGAAATATACTACATATATACATACATACATATTTTATATAGATACATATTTAACACCCAGACCGACAGCTAATAAAGTTCAGCACAAAGATGTTGGTCGGGAATCGAACCCGGAACTTTCTGATTGGCAGCCCGGCATGGTTACCATTACACCAACGAGGTCAAATGCATGCAAATATTTTTTAAGCTTTATTTTTATTATCATATGTGTAAATCATATATATATTAAGTCATCTTATCTGTTATATTATATATATTATGCATGTGTATATAAATTAAATTTTAATATTGAATAATTGTTAATTGACTTGTCCAGTACGGTGCGATGCCGTAAGGTTAAAAAATGATTTGATTTGTTTTATGGGAAATTGCTCGTTGCCTCCATACTACTAAGGTGGATTTCAAAGTCAAAGTTCTTTATTGATAAATTTTAAATTTACAAGTCATAATACATACTAAATAATTTCAACTAAGGTTATCTAATGTCATAATACATACTAAATAATTGTCCACTGAGAAGTGGAAAAAAATGGTGGAAAGACTATTTGTCTTCGTCCCGTGCGTACTACAATTTTTACAAACAATATAGAAGGTGTTGTTTGAGAAACTTAACCCGAGATTATCCTAAGGGTAGGAGGGATATTTGAAAAGATTCTTGAACGAAAATCGGTCCCATAGGATCGATTGGGATAAATGCCTAAGATTTTTACCGAATCCTTGAGTCCAGGGATGGAAAACCTTTGGGCGTTCTATGTATAAGTATTTCCTTTGTTATTTTGCATAAATATTTTGTGAGAGTTTTCAATCCGCCCTAAGGCCTCTGACTTGGCTTAACGAGTGCTCATACTAAGACTTGTTAGTCTAGGTTTAGGTTTAAAGATATTTATTCTGACAAAAGATATTATCACTTACATGAGAACATATTTGAATTAATATTATTTATAACATTCGTCGCCACTATAAAATTACAAAGCAATTTAAATTTACATGTAAATAAACATAATACACAGTTTGTGTTAGTCTACCAGGACCTACCTAAAATTGCGCAAGCTGAGGTACATTTTAGTTTTTAGTTATTTGATCCTTAATCCGACTAATATTATTAATGCGAGAGTTTGTTGAGCGGCTGAACTGATTTTGATGAAATTTGGTGTAGATAAAAAGATAGGTTTGGATTAACAGTTAGTACAAGCAGTCGTTATGCCTAGTCAAAGGCCTTCACCCGAAGGCCGCTTGAAAACTCTCGACACCAGAGCTTAGCTACTTAGCTCTAACGATGAAGAAGAATAATATAAAAACTTCATGGAATTTACTTTTAGATTTCTACCGTGGGGCAGATGACTCGTTAAATTATAAGTCCCGTCTCTTATTCTTAGTCATTAAGTCAAATCAGAGGCCTTCGGGCGTCTTGAAAACTCTCGACATCAGAGCTTGGTCACTTACCTCATTCGAAGAAGAAGAAGAAGAAAACAGAGCCAGGTGAAACTTCAAGTGCAGTGTAAACTCTATATAACGACACTAAAGGAGCTGTGCATTTTATGGCGTTATAGAGAGAGGACGTTAAATGGAGAGAATGTATCATTGTATGGAATACAAGCTCCAACTAAAGCCAATTATTCAATATTAAAATTTCGACGCTTTAGAGAGTTTGTCGTTAAATAGAGTGACGATACATGGAGTTTACACTGTATATCCCTTATCAAAGCTCTTCTAACACTGGTTTCTGTATAAAATGTTAAAATGTATTGTTTTTGCAATGGGTCGAGGGTCCCTCGAATAGATTGAAATTTGTTTTGTCTCGTTTTGCCTTTATTTTATTTGATCGCGTGTGCAAATATGCGCGATTGGGTGTACCGTGGTAAGGTCTATACCCAATACGACGAGATTTGTAAGGAAGCCAATTGAATAGTTTAAAAAAAAAACTAAAAACTTAATAGACGATGTTTACTCGACTTAATAGAGACATAAAGTTGATAAAGAAAGGACATAACCTAAGTTTGTATAATTTGACAATTATTATGTAATTTATGACTCCTTTTATTTTTATTTTTATTTTTAGGTTTGACTTAAATATGTGTAAATAATTTAATGTAATGTAATTATTATTGTCTTAATTTAATGAAACTAATGATTTATCCACAAGTATGAAACTATTGTTGTTAGATGTATGCTATTAATATTTATATTTAATTAATGTAATTGGTCTATGTACCGTTTTAATTAAATTGAATAAATAAAAAAATGTAGGTACTAATTCCAAAAATCCGCACGCATCAATATGGCTCCACTTTCCTCATGCGTACTGCTAAGAAATGGAATGAATTGCCTTCTACTGTGTTTCCTAATACATATAACTTGGATTTTTTCAAGGCGAGAGTGAACAGATTTCTTCTAGATCAACGTGCTTCATCTTCGGCCACAGCTCCGCTTACCATCAGGCGAGTTGGTTGCCAAGCGTAGATTAAAAAAAAATAAACACATTCTTAGAGATTTTACGTAATTAGTAGTTTGTGTTAACGGTATACTATTTATTAGCTTAATAGGCTAGATTGTAGTTTTATTAAGGGATAATATCCACCAATCCCTTAAAAAAAAAAATTAAAAAATGCAATGGCGTGATGACAATTTCAATTTAAGTAGCAAAATATAATATGACTAACAGATCGTCCCGGCTTCGGACGGGGTATAACAAAGTCTAAGTTGTAAAGAGAAACAAAATATAGCCTTTGTTACTCAGGGATAATGTAGCTTCCCAACGGTAAAAAAAAATCAAATCGGTCCAGTAGTTTTGGAGCCTATTTGCGTGAAACAAACAAAAATAAATCTTTTCCGCTTTATAATATTGGTTATAGACAAAATAATTAAAGATAGCAATATATATTTTTGACGTGACAACGTCTTAAATTAGGTTGCGGCTGGGAGTCACTTATGAAAAAGTGTAACGCCCGGTAACGTTACGATGAGTCACCGAACGAGAGAGAGGCCCGCCGAATGCCTTGCGTCTCTCTCCCACTCAACTATGATCGGTCTGCCGCGCGTGCAGCACGCGGCAGACGTTGTCACGTAAAATCTTCGCCCGTAAAACCGACTTTACAGGCAACCATTTTTTTATATTATAAGTATTCTTTTGTTGTCCCTTGTGCTCATTTACATGTAGCGTTGCTGTAGCTCGGCTAGCTAGAGTGATTTGACGCGATCATCGAAGCTAAGCAACGGTCTAAGCGGACGGCGTTTGAATGGGCGACCATTCACAAGACTGTCTTTTTGGTTGTGGCATTTTAATCTGAGTGAATGTGGCTCGGGTAACATGTTAAATTGTAGGTCCCGTTTGTTAGTCATACAAGCAGTAGTCAAGTCAAGTCAAGGCCTTCGGGTAGCTTGAAAACTCTCGACACCAGAGCTTGGTCACTTAGCTCATACGAAGAAGAAGAAGAATTTAAATTAAAAATATATGTCTTTCTTTCGTTCTTTCTAAATTAATCGGCGGATATCGTACCTTGGCCGAAGTAAGGAGGAGAAGTTTGACAACCTCGTTGGCGTAAAGGTTACCATGCCGGCCTGTCAATCAGAAGGTTCCGGGTTCGATTCCCGGCCCAGCCAACATCTTTGTGCTTAACTTAATTTGTTGGCTGTGGGTCTGGGTGTTAAATATGTATCTATTTAAAATATGTATGTATGTATATGTAGTATATCAGCTGTGTTAGCTACCATAACTTGAACTAGAAATGGTTCAGTATGGGGTTAACCAGCCGTGTGTGGAATGTCAGCGCCACACAGTTTTTGACGTGACAACGTCTTAAATTAGGTTGCGGCTGGGAGTCACTTATGAAAAAGTGTAACGCCCGGTAACGTTACGATGAGTCACCGAACGAGAGAGAGGCCCGCCGAATGCCTTGCGTCTCTCTCCCACTCAACTATGATCGGTCTGCCGCGCGCGCAGCACGCGGCAGACGTTGTCACGTAAAATCTTCGCCCGTAAAACCGACTTTACAGGCAACCATTTTTTTTAGTACTCCAGCTTGGGCTCAGTGCGTTTCCACCACCTCCATGTTTTCAATCGAGGTTTACTCCGGCGCCGTATATATTCAGCCTCAAACCGCCTGTGTAACACACGATTCAATTTAGTTTCCGGATCGAGGGCTTTCCTTTTCAATTTTATTTTATTGTTCACGCTTATAAGTAGTTTTCGAGATAGTTTGTTCACCACAAAACTTTCTCTTTTATTTAGTAGATGTATATATACATAGGTTTCCGTTTAGAACACAGCCAATTTAGTAGATGTATACATAGGTTTGCGTTAGAACACAGCTAATTTAGTAGATGTATATATAGGTTTGCGTTAGGTCACAGCCAATTTAGTAGATGTATACATAGGTTTGCGTTAGATCATAGGTAATTTAGTAGATGTACACATAGGTTTACGTTAGTTCATAGCTAATTTAGTAGATGTATATATAGATTTGCGTTAGATCACACCTTATTTAGTAGATGTATACATAGGTTTGCGTTAGATCATAGCCAATTTAGTAGATGTACACATAGGTTTACGTTAGTTCACAGCCAATTTAGTAGATGTATACATAGGTTTGCGTTAGATCACAGCTAATTTAATAGATGTATACATAGGTTTGCGTTAGATCATAGCTAATTTAGTAGATGTATATATAGATTTGCGTTAGATCACACCTTATTTAGTAGATGTATACATAGGTTTGCGTTAGATCATAGCCAATTTAGTAGATGTACACATAGGTTTACGTTAGTTCACAGCCAATTTAGTAGATGTATACATAGGTTTGCGTTAGATCACAGCTAATTTAATAGATGTATACATAGGTTTGCGTTAGATCACAGCTAATTTAGTAGATGTACCGCGATCATACGATGCGGACAGTCTTTATAGGAGTGACCATGAACAAGACTCGTATTTTAAACGTCTTTTAAAAGTGGATTTTCATGTGGGTTCTACCGTGAGTCGGATAACGCGATAAATTCCCAGCTGTTAGTAGCCTTCGGGCGCCTTGAAAACTTTCGACACCAGAGCTTGGTCACTTAGTTTGGTTACTTAGGTACCAGCTAAATAAATAAAAATTGGTGTACTTCTGCTGCTGTCATCTAAAACCAAATTTATATAAAACGAAGAATTTTATCTGGACCCATTTCTTTTCTCACGTCAAACGAGTTCTCTGAATTTGTCGTGAACTGATCTTGTTAAAAAGGTGGGAATTATTAATAGCTCTAGGAACTTCAAGACGAGACTGTTGACAAAT
The DNA here is from genome assembly GCA_035578125.1 of Mellilla xanthometata. Taxonomy (NCBI): domain Eukaryota; kingdom Metazoa; phylum Arthropoda; class Insecta; order Lepidoptera; family Geometridae; genus Mellilla; species Mellilla xanthometata. The sequence continues at coordinate 2,482,859 of JAPUBQ010000033.1, read as the reverse complement.
CGACCAGCTATTTGTGTAATGGGTTGGTGATAATTGAAATAGGTTAGTGATGATTAGATTCCCCCCGCCACCTCTCACTATCAGCCTCTTCTGACTATCAGCCAAACAGGGAAACCTGAAGGTCGTCACCTTCACGTTTCCCTGTTAAAAAAATAACAAAAAAACAACATCAAATCATTTATTAACCTAACGGCATCGCACTGTACTGGGCGAGTCAATTTACAATTATTCAATATTAAAATTGAATTTATATACACATGCATGATATACAATATTATTCGATAAGACGACTTCGTTGGCGTAATGGTTACCATGCTGGACTGCCAATCAGAATACAAATACAAATCATTTATTGATAACACCAAAGTTACAAGTCAAAGGTTCCGTAACGTGAAAAGCTGAGGTTTTCCCTATTGTGAGCAACAAGCGACCAAACACAGGGCTCCATGGGCTACTGCTCCATCCTGACAACGCGCCAGGGTACACCAGGGACTTCCTGGACATCACGCCGGTCACACTCCTGGATCACCCTCCCTACAGCCCGGACCAAGCATCGGGTTCAGACGCATGAAACTTTGAATAGATGCTAGTGGAGAGTACTTAGAAAAGATTTAATAAAAATATATTTGCTCATAAAACATTTTTTTTTCTGTTTTGCAAAACTTTGAGCATCCCACGTATGTAGTAGTAATTAGTTCAGACATAGTAATACGATTAATAATAATAAAAAATCTTGACATTTTATGTAAATTACATTCAGTGACATAAAAAAGATTGTTCATATTAATTTTAATTTTATTTTTATTATTAATCTCTTAATTATTATGTTTTATTAATCTTAATTATTTTTATTATTAATCTTAATTATTAATACATTACTTAAAATTATAATTTTAATAAAATGTTTTGTAAGTGACGTGCCGTGTATGACAAAAGTAGTATGACTACTTTTATTAATAAATAATTTGATTTGTTTTTTTTTTGTATATAATATTAGAAAAAACTATTCCTATATCTACACATAGAATTGTACATATCTAGGCATAGGTATGTATGGTGTCTATCCAATTTTGATATCCTTCCTCTCTGCTCCATTTTATTTTAGTGTCGTCGACATATTGAATAGAAACGGCGGTTTGGGCCATTTCACTTTGAACTACTTTGTTTTGTTATTTCGCGAATATTATGTGGTTAGTTTTGAACTTAAGTTAAAGTATTCATAACTTACACATGCTCTTGCATTTATCGTACTTACTTAGCTATGTCCACATAATATCTGAAGAAGTGTGTCATCAGCCAGCCCGCACTTAGCTTGGTGGATTATGGTCTTTATATATTATCTCCTCGTGAGAGAAGGTCTCAAGTCCCAGCAGTGGAAACGTACGAGTTCGTGCTTGCGTAACGACTGCTTATGCTTATACTGTATGTACAAGTTTTTTTTAATTTGCATATAATTAAGTTTTAAATTAGAAGCCCCTGACATTTTGTTTTGGCAACCATATTGGATTTGAAACTTAGCACAGTATGTATTTTACTACACTAGTCCTTTTAAGTCTTTTTTAGTTTATTACTTCTTCACGCTAAACAGCCCAACCGATTTGGCTGAAATTTGGCTTGCAGGTAACTTAAACCTTGGAATAACACTTTTTATCCCGTATTAATGCGGGTAACACCGCAGGATAATATCTAATATTTAAAAAAAAAAACTAAAATAAATTTTTAGGACTTATTTCACACAAGGCTGGTTATTCCCATACTAAACTGTTTCTAATTTGTATTATGGATGCTAACACAACTGTTATACTATACAATACATACATAATTATCAATACATAGGTATTTGAATAACAGCAAACAAATCTAAAATAGTTAATTATACCTAGTTAATTTTATAGTTCATTACAAAAATGTTGGCCGTGCCGGAAATCGACCCCGGATACCAATATCATAAAGAGGAAAAGGTTTGTTTGTTTGTTTGTTTGTTGCGAATAGACTTTGAAACTACTGGACTGATTAAAAAAAAAATTACATCGCTGGGAAGCTACATAATCCCCGAGTAACGTAGGCTGTATTTTGTTTCTCTTTGCAACTTAGAATATTTTATAGTCCGTGCGAAGTCGGAACGATCTGCTAGTACTGAATAATTTAAAATGGCGTCAAACCAAGATGGCGCAGTTGGTCCTGAATAATTCAAAATGGCGTCCAAACAAGATGGCGCAGTTGGTCCTGAATAATTCAAAATGGCGTCTAATCAAGATGGCGCTGCTTGTCATGAATAACTCAATCTGTTAGTGTAAAATATGTGCATGTTAGATCCAACTGGCAACCTTTTGGCAGGACGAATCTATCGCTTAAATTTACGGTTGCTTCCACACCACGGCCGCACATAAACTGAGATTGGAAGACTCCAGTTACCTTGTTTATGGGACAGACAAAGAATAACCGCACGCGGATTTGAAAGAGAGAGAATGGCCACTCCGAGAGGCATTTAAGTATGAGCCACATTTTTCACTTTTATGTATGAGCCACAGAGAAAGGTAATGGCAATTATTTCCTTTGTAGATTAGCTTCGTTTTGTTTAAGTTAACTGTATCAAAAATTGGTATACTATTTCATACAAATCCTCATCATAGAGTATATTACTGATTTGAGCGATGATTGCGTCTTCTATAGGTACATTATAGCTTGTAATTTGACCAGTAGAGCTGGTAACCACATGAATAAATGACAGTCTGGCCTAAGACCAGAGGCTTTGAAGTATGCTTAGTCCAGATTAACTTACTCTCAAGAAAGCGGGACAAAGGTGATTATCGACAAATTGTCAACTTGAGGGTGGCTGCTAGCCAGGCGAGAAATAAAAAGGATTCTTCCACTACGTTATGATTTTCCCCGATGTATTCCTTCATTGGGGAAAGCTCCAGCTTATTGGCTCATCCAACCTACGAGAGTTCGATCTATGTCGTGCCGCGCTGAACCCAAGTTCGACATACGGGACGTAATTCTAATATGTTGTTATAGCCGTAAAATAAATACATCATCTGTAAAAATTGTTAAACTGCCTAGCGACTTTGAGACGGAAGAATGGACATCTTCCGTCAAATCTTAGTAACAGGGTCCCGTTTGTGTCCTATAGCTACGGAACCCTAAAAAACTTCCAAACCAGAACAACATAACTATCCATGAACTTCCAAACCGTGACTATCTACTGAAGCTACCGTGAACCTGATTTCCTCCAAACAACTCTGAACCTGATTTCATCCAAACCACCTTGAACCTGATTTACCACGGCCATTCTATCTTTGTTTCTAACCCAAGCAACTATTAGTCCCCTGGTGGCGATTGGTGTCAGATTTCAGGCAATTACTACGGCTTTTGTTGTGATATCCGATATCTAGCTGTAAACTTGAAATTGGACTGACCACGGTGAGTTACTACAAGCAGCTCCAATTTTGGCTATTGGGACCATGGGACTCTTGACAGTTTTTTGTTGTGCTTATTTTAGTATCCTACTCAGCGAACTAGAATAAACGGATGAGTAACTCCATACAATTGCCGCTTAAAATTTGAATCCATCTACGCACACAATTATACTGCTATTCCGACGAAACACACATACACAAAGCTCGCATGCGATTAGTCACATCAAGGTCATGCCACCGATAATAATAGCGAGGATAACTGTTTGCCCCGCCCACCGCGGTATTTTACGCGTGGACGGTGGAACCATTTTATCGGCCAAGTTACTATTCTATTTATTCTAGTTCCCTGATCCTACTAATATTAATAACGTGTGAGCCTACATCTAGTAGTTTATAAACATTTGTATGTTATGATTAAGTTAGGTTAAGTTTAGTTACATCTAGTTTGTAAATAGTTTTGTGGACTTTCAAAAAAAAGGAAGTTTGTATGGATATCTGGATTTTCGTTCACGCAAAAACTACCGAATGGGTTTTAAAGAAAGCTCACAATAATACAGCTTGTACATCAGATGACATATAACCTATAATTTTTTGGCTTCGGTTTTGTAGCGAGGACAGTTCAGTTGGGCGTGCAGCTGCCTTACGGTCGGCAGATCGTGGGTTCAATCCCCGCCAAAGAGCTCGAGCTTTGAAAGAAAATATCGTAATATATATTTTTATCTACATATTTTTATCTATATCTAATTTAACTTCATCGTTCAAATTACCTACGCCGAGTCCTGAACAAACATAATTACCACCGAACTATAAAAAAAGAGACTTATAGACAAATTCTTATTCTTCGCATGAGTTAAGTGGCCAAGCTTCGGTGTCGAGAGTTTTCAATCCGCTCTGAGGCCTCTGATTTAGCTTAACGACTGCGCTTGTACTAAGACTAACAACCGGGACCTACAATTCAACGTGTCATCCGTAAAGGTAGCGCCCAGATGAAAATGCCACTTGAAAAACGACATTCTTGTGCATGGTCACCCATCCAAACACCGTCCGCATTCCGCAACGACCATTGCTTACTTTCGATGATCGCGTCAGATCACAATAGTTAGCCATGTATCTGCTAGCCACCAGACAAGTGTGAGCGGGACAGCTATAAGTGCGAGCGAGACAGATGACTCATCTTCGATCTCATTTGCCAGAGTACTTGGTTAATGCTACTCGTCTCCCGTAGAGGAATTTCAGAGCTGTTTGAGAGAGGTAATGGTGTGAAGAAAAGTGCTATAATAATTTTGTAAGGTTCCAGCATTAACCTTTGCTTTCTTTTTTCTAAATATATGAAAAAAGAACCTTGTTCACTGACTGATCTTATTAACCTCTTATATTTATTTTTCTGCCTTACGTAGGTGAGGCATAAACCTCTGGGTAGGTCGCGTAAGAAACGTAAGGGCGGCCATTTTGGATTTAAAATTGATAAAAGAAAATGTTTGAAGGTAATTTGTTTTTTAAGCAAGCCCTTTCATTTGACACTTATGTATATAGAGTCAGACTTTTTCATATGAATATGAAAAAAAACTCATTCACAAAGATTAATTTTAGATTTTGAATAGTTTTTTCTGTTTCATAAATTTGATTGGTACCAAAACGAGTATAAATATGTTTAGTGTTGCCCTTTACACAAACAAATGTTTTTGCTTAACTCATTTTAACCGTATTCCATTTATAACGAAACAACTGTTTATTCATGTTTTTGCGTATATTAGCGCCTTAAAAGCTGCGTTACAGACACTTTGCTTTATGCTAATTCATTGTAACACTTTACTGCACGAGCATCCTTTTAGCTTCATAGGGGGGTGTAATAAAGTGGGTAGTGGGAGTTGGGTTGCATTACCGCGCTGTTAGAGTAAACGGCAGCTGGGGACGAGGACTGTATACGGAGCTATATACTATAGGTATATACTGGTACATGAGCCGTAGAAAATTATAGGAAAATTGTCTTAGTTTCTAATTTTCATATAAACTAATTCATATTAACATACAATACGAAAACAATTTATTGCACACCAAACCACAGTTATAATTAGTCTGGACAGAAATAAGATATAAAAAAGTTGCTCAATAGGGGAGGCCTTATTGCCTGCAGCGATTTCTTTCAGGCAACCTTTGTATGGAAAAGTAAAAAAGAAGTAGGGAGGTGTAACTAACGAATTATGAGAAAAAAAGAAACAAAAAGAATTTATATATCTTTGTGATGAACTAAATTTGTCGGTCTGGGTGTTAAATATGTATCAATATAAAGTATTTATGTATTTTATACAGTATATCACTTGTGTTAGCTACCATAGTTTAGTATGGGGCTCACCAGCCGTGTGTTCAATGCAATATAAAAAAAAAACAAATAATAATATAATTTAATTTAAAATATAATTGAAATAACAGTTTCAAGGACACTAAACGTCTAAATCTTAGCCACGATAAAAATGCAACACAAAAAAAGAAATGAACATCTGAAAATTCAACATTCTTCAAAAATGCTCTTGAAATATTGTGAAATTCAGTCTCTTAAGTAAATGTAGCCAAGTCCCAATATTACAGCCCCCTCCTCTCCACCCCTACTTACCTCCACTTCTCGTTCCCACCCTTGGCTAAACGTGTCATTACTGAACATTTGTTTTTGACATACAGGATGTTTTTTACTTTCGCGTTTTTTTTAATGACGAATAGGCTTACGTTTGACCGCAGCTTGCGTGATGGCTTGTCTGTGGTCTAAGATGTATCACGCTTGCCTAGAAGGAACCTATTTACTCTAGATTTGAAGACCCCAAAATTGTATTTCTCGGGAAAAACATTTATAAATATTTAATTTATAACATTTGTTATGTTCATGAAATTAAATATGCAAATTAAAATGCAGACTTGTTTGAAACTGTAAATTCAAATCACATATTGTTGTGAATACTAAATTTAAAAGTACAACTAAACTTCTTTTGTACTGTCATTGTCAAGTCATGTCAATTGTCAATGTCAATATCTTCCACAGTGAGTGCTCTCGCGTTTTATTAATGCGTAATAAAGAATTTTAATACCGTACTGTGTTAAAATGTTATTCACAGCACTTTAACATCCTGTATCACACATCTGCATAGCACAAATCGTTTCACCAAGCGTACCTCGTCGACCAATCAGAGCCCAGCTATGGCTGTGTGCGTGAGCCAAATAGGAGGGCCCCATAAGAGGGGGGGGACTTTATACACAATTAAAGTTTTAATTGTGCTGAGTACTGGGTTACTTATCATTTATATGTATCTTCTTCTTCGTATGAGCTAAGTGGCCAAGCTCCGGTGTCGAGAGTTTTCAAGCCGCCCGAAGGTCTCTGACTAGGCTAACGACTGCTTGTGCTAAGACTAACAGCCGGACCTACAATTTAACGAGTCATATGACCCTTGGAGCACCCATATGGTAATATCTCTTTTGAAAAGACAGTCTTGCACGGTCACCCATCCAAAAACTGTCCGCATCGAGGTACTCGATGATCGCGTCAGATCACCTTAGTCTGCCGAACTACATGCGCTACTAAGAGAAATGGTTCAGTAGGGGGTTAACCAGCCGTGTGTGAAATGTGTCCTAATTTTTTTTAAATTAATTTTTAAAAATCGGTTATTGCGTTTCTACGGTTATTTGTGCGAAAATGTTAGCTGTTTTAAACGGGCCTATAAATATAAGTTATTTCAAATGCATTTTCGCAATTAAACGTCTTTTGTTTTTTTTGTTATTTGTGGCCCTTTTGCATTTAATGAGTGTGAAGAGTGTTTTGCATTTAATTTAACGAAATGTGTTGAAATAATATAATTTAGCACTAAAAAAAGGTTAAATATGCGGGTCTTGAGTATTTCTCAATATTTTTTATTTTTTTCGCTGTTGAGACTGTGGGCAGTTGGGTGCAGACGCGAGGAGGCTAGTAGAAGAACTTGAGCGAAGATAATGGATAGGACGGGGGATCCCCTTTCGATCGTACTTGGTGCAGAGATTGCTATTCAGCGTGGAAACGCAGCCAGTGTTAGGGACACCTTTGTACCAGGTACGGTCATGGGCGGGTTTTCCTAACATTAACCCTTAAATGGACAATGTTGTTTTTAAACAACACACTAAAAATCACACATAAAATTGACTTTCATTTATTTTTATTTTTAAAATTTTTCGCAATGTAGTTTATAAACAACACTCACATTATTGCAAAAAAGTATAGTCAATTAATTACTAGATTTTTTTACGAATTTTTTTCTAGACAGTTAATACATGTCTATTACACAAATATTTTTTTTTAAAACGTTTAACAAAAATCGTCCATTTAAGGGTTAAATGTTTTTGACATGTATAATTTTTATTATATTAATGTGTTTACTAACATTATGGATAATAAAACCTATTTAGCACTAACTCTGTATAACGTGCTGTTATTTTAATGTAATTGGGCAAGTGGTTGAAGATACCCGCGGGACTTTATGGAGGGGCTTAATACTTTTAATTGTTGAGCGAATTTCGCAGGAGTGGGGTACGCGAATTATTTTATTGTTGGTTTTTGTGAATTCCAAGTTTATTGTGTCTTATTGGGGTCGGTTTAATTATTTTATTACTTACCGGCTTCGACCCGCGGTGCTACCCGCGTTAATCCGGGCTAAAATTTACCCTTTGTGTTAATCCAGGGTCTAACCTATCATCATAGTAAATCTCATCAAAATCAATCCAGCCGTTGGAGCGTGAAAGAGTAACATAGATTTTGAAGTTATTTGCGTATCCCACGGGAATCACAATTGTTTTCGGGATATAAAGTTGCCTATGTGTTGATTGGATTATAAGAGAATTATTGGGTCTATCCTATCTTTACTCAAAATTACATAAAAATCGGCTCAGCTGTTCTAGCGAGACGAAGTAACGAACATACACACACAAACTTTCCTATTTATAATATTAGTAGGATTCGGATAAAAGGTTTGGTTGCTACGTATAATATAAATAGAGTTGAATATATATTTTTTTATTATAATGACCAATACCTATAGTAGAACTTGTAGCAAAGGTCGATGCAGACCGTCTTTGGATGGGTCTTTTTCTTCGTGTAAGCTAAGTGGCCAAGCTCTGGTGTCGAGAGTTTTCAAGCCGCCCGAAGGCCTCTTGGAAGGACTTGGCTTAACGACTGCTTGTACTAAGAATAACAGCCAGCGCAAAACTTGGATAATTACTGAAATGACATTACCCAATGACATTACCCCATTAAGAAAAAAAATCTTCTAAGCAAGCGCGCTTCATCTTAGACTGCAATGTCACTTAACATCAGAGGCTTGCGATTGACCAATCGCAAGCCTATTAGGCGTAAAAAAAAGAGATAAAGATTAAATTATTGAGAAGCGCAGATTTGAACAAGCACTAAAATACTAGATATAAAAACGTATCAAACTAAGCATAAAAAACCTGATATAAACTTTGCAAAATCTACAAATTAAAAAGCCTATAAAACGAATTGTTACATCAAAATCGGCGACGTATGACGTATTAATTTTTTTTTTTTACATTCGACTGATACTTATAAAAAAAAAGATTCCTAAATAGAACAATAGAAATCTCCAATTAATTAAAACCTTATTCAGATATAACATTAACAGCTCATAAAACCAATTAATTTTATAACAACAAATCTTATTAATAAAGCGAAAACTCATAAGAAATTTAATTGTTCTGTTCAACACAACGAAATTAATACTATTACTTGCCATTTATCACCATTATTAAATCGCTTCCAATTAGGAGAAAATTCTTTTATTATGACAATCCAAAATCGACTGTATTATTGAAGCCATAGAAATTCATATTCTATACACAGAATTTTCTCTTCATTTCAAACTTCAAATGAAATTGAACGTTATTTCAATACATTCAAAGTCTTAAATCCTATAAAAGCAGTTCACAGAATCCTAGCAAAATTTTTCAGAACAACGATATATATATTCGTTTCGCTCTTTCTCCTGGATAAACACATGTTCTGTCTCTATCTTGTGTCTTTATTGATTTTCTTGGCAAGAGGAAATCTGCATAGAGCCATTTTGCCAGAGATATTGAGTGTTAGACGTGATTTAAGGCTTTGGGGGTCGATGACCTTTGTTTTGAGCTAAGAATTATATCGTATGGTTTTTCGAGTAAAAATTGTGAAAAAATTATTGAAACATAATACTCGTATTCTTAGACAACGATCAGAGTCTCCTGTATTGAAGAAAAGGCTTGACCAAGAGCGAATACCCAAATTCCGTTATTAATTCATTAATTTTTTTGGTTATTATAATGACATTTGTGTGTCTTTTAAATTAGGATAATAAAGCGCTCCACTAAACACATAGGAACAATATATTTATAGTTACAGAAATTATTAAGTACACCTCCCATCTTTTCTCACTTTTCCATACAAAGGTTGCCTGAAAGAAATCGCTATAGGCAATAAGGCCGCCTATTGTGCAACATTTTGTATCTTTAATTTATGTATAAAATTATTATAACTTTGTTTTGGTGTGCAATAAAGAGTTATTGTATTTTATTGTATTGTAATTATTATGTGTTTAATATTTATAATAGAAAACTGCATAAGCAAGTAAAGCGTTTAATTTAAATTTTTACACAGCTTTACCGTCACCGGTTAAGGTTATTGATTTGTTTAACAGTACAGCTGTTAAACCATACGAGTTAGCGACATACTAGCCTGAGGACAAGCATGCCTAGTCCAGAATAACTGGCTCTGAAGAACACAACTTAATAAGTGTAATAAGTGCTTAGTGACATATTATTGAACTTGAGGATGGTTTCAAGCCAGGCGAGCACTAGAAAATGTTTTACCTTTTGACGACCTCGTTGGCGTAATGGTTACCATGCCGGACTGCCAATCAGAAGGTTCCGGGTTCGATTCCCGGCACGGCCAACATCTTTGTGCTGAACTTAATTTGTTGGCTGTCGGTCTGGGTGTTAAATATGTATCTATATAAAACATGTATGTATATGAAGTATACCAGTTGTGTTAGCAACCATAATACGAACTAGAAATGGTTCAGTATGGGGCTAACCAGCCGTGTGTGAGATGTGTCCTAATATTTATATATTTATATTTATACCACCATGATATTTTTCTTTAGCGAAACCTCGAACTCTCGATTGGCTGGAATCGAACCCATTACCTATAGGACGCAAGGCGGCTGCACGCCCGACTTAGTTGTCAATTCTTCGATTATTTCCAATTCATATCTCATACATATTAATTCCATATCAAATTAGAGTAAAGAGAAAATAACGTTTCGTAATCTTTATATTTGAAATCGTACTATTAGAAATCCAAAAGTTTGTGTGTGTATGTGTTTGTCAGTTCTTTACGTTCGAACGGCTGAAACGATTGTAATGCTATGTGGTATGAAGATAATTTAGACCCTGGAAACAATAGCTACTTTTTACACGCTTTATATTAGCTTCATCTGTAGGTTTGTATGTTTGTTTGTAACCGACTTCTTTGGGCGCGATTTTGACCCACTTTAAACGGCCAGATTTCGTTGAAACTTTGTAGATTTATTGAGGACCGATGACAATACACTAATTTGATAAAATTATTACATATTTTTTTAATTTTATTTGTATGTTTGTTTGTAACCGACTTCTTTGGGCGCGATTTTGACCTACTTTAAACGGCCAGATAAGCGTGTTTTTTAGTTTTTTTAAACTACTATTATTATGTCGGAATAAAGCGGGTAAAATCACGGGGCGTAGTTAGTAGAAATAATATTTTTTCAAACGATGTTTCATTTGATTCCTTTAAAAGTATTTTTACATTTACAAATATCTATAAATGTAAACTTTTTAGGGTTCCGTACCAAAAAGGTAAAAGCGGGATCCTATTACTAAGTTCTGTCAGTCTCCAGGCTGTATTTCAGAAACCGTAATAGCTAGAACGCTGAAACTTTCACAAGATACGAGTATGTATTTCCCGTGCCGCTGTACTCGTAACAACAAAAAAATAAATTTCGTATTTTTTGCTATATATCAAAAACGGTAGCTGCTAGACACTTAAAATTTCCACAAAATACATAAATGTATATTAGCTATCAAATTAATATAAATTAATATTTAAGGGGGGGTCCAATACAAAAATTATACGGAATCCTTCATGCGCAAGCCCAACTCGCACTTGGCCAATTATTTTTCGTAATAAATCTACCATTTACACCAAATAATAGCTTCAAACCCCATGTCAGTCCCATAGGAATCAGAAACCATGGGGGTTGAATCGTGGCAATTAACTTAGCTAACCCCTGACATGCGTTTAGAGGAGATAACTTTATTACTGGTTAAGTTACTAAGTTACAGTCAAGTTACAGATCATGTGGGTAGATTAACTGCGGCTATTCATTTCGGTCATTATAAACCCTGGTTAAATGGATTGGTCATTAGTTTTTATAAGCTTTGATTGTTTGGTTTAAGGGACATTTATTATGCAGCGCCTGTAGCTCGGCTAGCTAAGGCGATCTGACGCGATCATCGAAGCTAAGCAACGGTCGATACGGACGGTGTTTGGATGGGTAACCATGCAAAAGACTGATTTTCAAGTGGCATTTTCATCTAGGCGCTACCGTGGGACGGATGACACGTTAAATTGTAGGTCCCAGTTGTAAGCCTTGGTACAAGCAGTCTTTAAGCTAAGTCAGAGGCCTTCGGGCGGCTTGAAAAACTCTCGACACCAGAGCTTGGTCACTTAGCTCTAAGGTAAAGAACGTTCAAAATAAGGTAAAAGGCATTCAAAATAAGGTAAAGAACGTTCAAAATAAGATACAAGATGGCATTAGTACGTCTACAAAAATATCTTTCGTCACAAACTACTTTTGAATAGATAAATATTTGCGATAATTTTATCTACTTGATTCGAAACATTGCACGAGTACCGACAGAATGACTAATTTAACTGTTTGGAAATGTATTTATTAACTTTAATATGTGGAACAAATCTTATACACTAAATGACATTAAAATCTCTTTTATATGATACATATTCATCTTTCTCCATTCGATCGCAAAAATATCAGAGATAGGTAAGTTAATTGAGCGGCTATTCATCCCCCAACTATATTCCGTTATTTAACTATGATCTATTCTATGATCCTTTGTCCCATCCTGGCACTTAGTACTTCTACAGGGTTATCAGGTAATTATATATATATATATACTGGCTGACCCGGCAAACGTTGTTTTGCCTCACTTAAGGGTATGAAAAATAAGTATAGTATAGTAAGTTATGTGGTTTAGGAGTCCATTGAGGACAAACATTGTGACACGAGATTTATATATATTAGGATTAATTATCTTAATCAATAGATGGCGCTGCTATGGTAAATCTACGAACGTGTCATATGAGCTACACTATCTATTTTTCATATCCCAAAGTGAGGCAAAACAACGTTTGCCGGGTCAGCTAGTAATATGTAAATAGCTATTATATGTACTTTTGACGACCTTGTTGTCGTGAATATTTTAAACACAAATTTACCGACAAAGGTAACATTGTAACGGTGTAAGACAGAGAATTTTAATTATTTAATTAATTGATTTTATTTCTACTATCATTTGACATGTATATTATTCTTATACCAATAAAGATCTGTATTCTGTAATGGTTACTATGCCGAACTGCCAACCGTAGGTGGTTCATCTTTTTTATGAACTAAATTTGTTGGCTGTCGGTCTAAGTGTTAAATATGTATCGATACAAAGTATTTATAAAGTATATCAGTAGTAGAAACCGTAATGCGAACTAGAAATGGTTTAGTAAGAGGCTATCCAGCCGTATGTGAAATATGTATATAAAAAACTAGAAACATAGCCCAAATTTGCTGGCCTGTGTCAAATTCTAAGCAGTACAGCTAAGGAAAACAAAAAAAAATTGAACTATGCTTAATCTACAAATATACATATTTGTACAGAAGCATAGAAAATAATCAAAATAAAACGAATAAAAATACCCTTAATCGTCATCATAACATCTTAGTATATATTCATACTACATCATAATATTTTATTTAGATTAGTAGGTATAACTATTAGCCCTGTATACCCCATGGCAAAGTCTCGGTATGTCACCATTACCGCTGCATGGTTTTGATTGCAATTTAACGACAAACGGAACGAGGGGTTAGACCCCATTGTTGCAGTTATTCGTACAATAGGGTTGCTGCATTTGTGCATTATACGGTAGTTTGCTACGGTAGCTACATTATAATTTTATTGAGATGGTATAGTTTAGAGATGGGACCCTCTTTGTCAAATGCTTAGCTGTGTACAGTTAATGTGTGAAAATAATTGGATGAGTGCGAATCGAAATAGCCCATCATCTAAAAAAATATCATTAAAATACGATACGATAGAATAAAAAAATTAGGGAGGCTACCATAAAAATGGTAGCCTCTCTAATTTTTTTATTTTATTTTAATTGTGTAATTAATTTTTTAAAGTCAATAAACAGGATAAACCATTTATTGATAATTATTAATTTATACGACAAAAATTCAAAATACATGATTAAATATTCTGTGAATGTTTAAAAGATCTACAATTACGTTTCTTGTAAAGAAGCCGACTTATTTTTTTCTTTGAATTTTATAATTTATTTTGAAAGTTTGAAAAAATTAAGCGCCAATTTGTTACCGTTATTTATTTAAAATATCATTAAAATACGATACGATAGAATAAATAAATTACTAAAATGATACGATAGAATAAAAAAATACTACCATAAAAATGGTAGCCTCTCTAATTTTTTTATTTTATTTTAATTGTGTAATTATTTTTTTAAAGTCAATAAACAGGATAAACCATTTATTGATAATTATTAATTTATACGACAAAAATTCAAAATACATGATTAAATATTCTGTGAATGTTCAAAGGATCTACAATTACGTTTCTTGTAAAGAAGCCGACTTATTTTTTTTTCTTTGAATTTTATAATTTATTTTGAAAGTTTAAAAAAAAAATTAACGCCTTTCTGTTACCGTTATTTATTTAAGAGCAAAACACACGAAAGAATACGTCAAATTTGCGGGGGCCGCCCTTCATATATATTCTTTTATTTTTAATGTTTGTTGTTATAGCGGCAACGGAAATTAATAATTTGTGAAAATTTCAGCTTTCTAGTTATCACGGTTTCTAAGATTCAGCCTGGTACAAACAGACAGCGGAGGCTTAGTAATAGGGTCCCGTTTTTACCTTTAGGTACAGTAATACCCCGACTTACGCGAATTCGGAGTTACGCGATTTAATTTTCTCGTCTATTTTAACGTTTTTTGTTTGAAAGCCGCGCACTTCAGATTGTGTTTATACATTTTATTAATATAGTTTGTCATATTATCTAGAATTTAATTAAAATTTATTTCCTAAATTATTGTTTTATATTTCCTAAATTATAGTCTCCGGTCCCAATTAAACATACTTTGTATGACTTTAAAGGTATAATGTATATGCAAAATTGTACCCCGACTTACGCGAATTCGACTTACGCGGATAGCGCTCGGTCCCACCTATCGCGTAAGTCCGGGGTATTACTGTACTTATAAAATTACTTATAGAATCGGTAGTCCAAACAAACAGTCATAATAGCCGTGGTCGTCGTCCACTAATCAAAGTGACGCTCGGGTACAAATCCTCGGTTGTTAGCGACGCCATAACGAGAGCCGAGAGACGGACAGATCGACTATAATAGGTTCAAATATACGGGGAGATTTTGCGGACGGAATCATGGCTTGTTCTTTTAATGTTGCGTTTTAGATAACTAGGTATATGTTCGTCATTATTCGCTACATTGGAATCAATTGCTACGAGTACATATTATTGACAACCTCGTTGGCGTAATGGTCACCATGCCGGACTGCCAATCAGAAGGTTCAGGGTACGATTCCCGCCACGGCCTAAATCTTTGTGCTGAACTAAATTTGTTGGCTGTCAGTCTGGGTATTAAATATGTATCTAAATAAAATATGTATGTATGTACCTATATGTAGTATATCAGTTGTGTTAGCAACCATAATGCGAACTAGAAATGGTTCAGTATGGGGTTAACCAGCCGTTTGTGAAATTATGTGTCCTAATATTTATTTATTTATTTACATATATAACCTTTTTTTCACTAACAGATATCGATACCCTAATTTGCAAACCTACTAACTCCTCTGCAGATTTTTTACGGGAGCGGCTCAAAACGTCATTGTTTTTTATTTAGATAAATAAAAAGTAAAATAACTTTATTTTTATTATTATAATAAAAATAAAGCATGGGGCATCACGGGATTTTGGTTTTTCTTTATTGCATAAAATAAAAAATACGATGAAGTTTCGAGCCTCTCCCGTAAAAAACCCGCAAAGGAGTTAGTAGCTTTTCGAATTAGGGTAACGATATTCATCCTGCGTTTTCTCCCACAATTCCCACCCGTATGTTTCCATCCACTGCACTGGCAGTGTGCGGACAAGGCTATCAGTGCATTTGACTCGCAAATGTCTCCTGCGACACTCGGTATATCGATGAGCTACCACTTTGGTTAAAAGTTGAATTTGATACAGTAAAGTAGGTGGTGTATGAAGAACGGATTACAATACTAGTAAAATCCTACTAATATTATAAATGCGAAATTTTCTGTCTAAACGTGTATGTTTGTTACGTCTTTACGCTGAAACTGCTGAACCAATTTTGATGAATTTTGCTGTGAAGATCAATTAGACCTCCGATTAACGCATACGCTACTAATAATAATAATCCCGATAGCAAATAACTTCAAAATGTATGTTACTCCTTCACGCTCCAACGGATGGACCGATTTTGATGAGATGTATTATGAAGATAGATAAGACTTTGGATTAACACATAGGCTGCTTTATATCCTGGATTAACTTATTTTTGTTTCGGAATAACGCGAGTAACACCACGGGGCGCAGCGCATTATTATATAGCGCATTTTTCTTGTTCTTATAATATACTTTAAAACACATAAGTTAGTCAAGTATAACGCAACCAAGAATAGACAAACGCCAAGACATTAGCCCTTTAAACCTCCTAGCTTCCAAAGCAAGTAAAATAAAAACTTTTTGCGAAGCAAACTTCTTTCTCATTATACCACTAGCTTACCGTAAGAAGTAGAGGCAGCATATTACCGGTGGATCTCTGCGGGTATTTGAAAACAATCGCGTTGACTGACTGACGGTGCCTCTAGCGACGCGACGCGCGTATATTTTTACATAATCCTTTTTACTTATTCGATTGTTTCCTCGATTAAAACCTGGGACTGGTTTGGCTTCCTTTTGCAGCGAGGGTAAGGGGAATTTTTGGAAGCGGTAACATGAGATATTAGCACCATATCCAGTTGAAAAGATTGAAAAATAGCTTACAGATTGTCTAAAGGAAAACACTTAGAATTTTTATACGAATTTAATTTCACACACATATTCACACACGGCTGGTTAACCCCATACTGAACCATTTCTAGTTTGTATTATGGTTGCTAACACAACTTGTATAATACTTAGGTATACATACATATTTTAATATAGATACATATATATAATTTTGGTTCCTATCTAGCAGTACATTTTTATTTACACATTATAAATCCTGTAGCTCGGCTAGCTAAGGTGATCTGATGCGATCATCGAAGCTAAGCAACGGTCGATGCGGACGTTGTTTGGATGGGTGACCATGCACAAGATTGTCGTTTTAAACGTGGCATTTTTATCTGGTCGCTACCATCAGATCCCAGATGAAAATGTCACTTGAATAACGACAGCCTTATGCATGGCCACCCATCCAAACATTGTCCGCATCGACCGTTGCTTAGCTTCGATGATCGGCTTGCTAAGGTGATTTTGTAATAAAATTACCTGAGTATAATTAAAACACAAGTGAAAAACAAGACTCATAAAAAACTATAATTAAAAAAAAAATACAATTCTGCTCAAAATTATATAAACCAGTATAACACTTTTTTTTTTATTATTGTGTGGTTATTTCATGTAATTTTTAATTTTAGTGTAGTCGAAATAAAAACTTGAACTGTGCATTAACTAAACTAATGCTATCGTAGTACACACTGTTAATCAAAAGTCAATTTCTAAATAAGCCGTTAACAGTCATCAATATTCAAAACCAACAAAAATCTAATAAAGCACCCCATAGAAAACACCCTCCCTACACTTATCAAATTCGTTCTCCTTAATCGAATACCATAACTAATCGTGTAAATCGACGGGGAGTCGTATGTAACACCATACAGATATATACACACCGTAGGGTTTCTTCTTAGGGTGTCTTCGCGAATTTCAACCCCTCAGAGGTGTGGAGTGGGCCCTGGGGAGGGTTTTGTAAGGGCGTAAATAAGGGTAGCAGCAAATTGTAGGTAAATCTCAAGATTTGAGGGTTCGTAGTATTTTTTTTATTGCATAAACCCTTTAGCTTATATGCGTAGGTGTATTTGTAAGTATGTTTCTATTGTACTAGTAGATCGTCCTGGCTTCGCACGGGCTATAAAAAAAAACTAAGTTGCAAAGAGAAATAAAATATAGCCAATGTTACTCGGGGATAGGTAATGTAGCTTCCCAACGGTGAAAGATTTTTCCAAATCGGTCCAGTAGTTTCGGACCCTATTTGCGTCAAAAAAAAATCAAAATTTTCCTCTTTATATATTGGTAAATATTTTTAACTAAATTTGTTGGCTGTGGATCTGGGAGTTAAATATATTATATACAAAATTTTCGTCTTTTCTAAGCTTTCTAAATATACTTAAGTCCTGTAAAATATATTTATTTAATAAGTTGTAGATATAGATTATAAATAATGTATATTTATTTGATTAAATACCATATAATATAATTAAAGTACAAATATGTTATATACATATATGTTATAAAAATATTAAATATATAAATGTACCTATGTATATGTAGTATATCAGCTGTGTTAGCTACTATAACACAAACTAGAAATGGTTCAAGGGGATGATAACCAGCCTTGTGTGAAATGTGTCCAAAAAAAAAAAGTTTTTCTGTGTTTCTTGAAATTTACTTAATCATAGTTTAGACCTAGTTTATTTATTAGCTTGCAACACATAAAGCTATGTTACATTGCTATTAACTGCAACGTTTGAGCACTTTATGTATCGAAAACAAACATCCAAACCCACAAATCGTCTAATTAAACCAAAACAACTCGACCCACCGTTACAACTTGACAACATAATAACGTTAGTCTGTCTGTCTGTCCCAAACATTTGGCGCAAAAAGCTGAACGTTTAATGAAGTGATTCACACGATGCGAAGGAATCTTGTCGGGAAAAAAACTTTGATTTGACTTTGTCTTTTTTCTGTTGACTTTGTAATTGAAAGACGCCTGTGAACATTTAATTTTGTGATTCTGTTGCAGAAGACAAAAATGTTTATTTAAATATAGTTTTATGTTTTTTTTTTTATATAGCTTGCGCTTGACCACAACGTAACTGATGTTGAGTTATGTAGCGGTCAAGGACCGCACTTGATTAAAAGTTTTTTTTACAAACAAATTCGTTCTAGAAGATCAGTCATCTGAATGCCAGTTAATAAAGTCTGCTTTTGCATCTAGTTTAGGTTTTCTAGGTTGTTTTTTTTATTTTACCACAACTTACTTGATGTTAAGTGATATCGCGGTCTAGGATGAAGCGCGCTTGCCTAGCGAAGAAACCGGTGTTCACTGTCGCCTTATAAGGAACTAAGGTTATATAATGTTATATTAATTCAGTGGGAACAGGGGATTCAGGAACATTCAGTGGTAACAACCACAGTTTGGCCTTTTACTATAAATATAGAGGATGCCAAAATGTCGAAAATTTTGGCATCCTCGTTGGCGTAATGGTTACCATGCCGGACTGCCAATCAGAAGGTTCGACGGCAAACATCTTTGTGATGAACTTAATTTGTTGGATGTCAACCTAGGTGTTATAAATGTATGGATATAAAGTATTTATGTATGTATATGTAGTATATCAGCTGTGTTAGCAACCATGATACAAACTAGAAATGGTTTAGTATGGGGCTAACCAGCCGTGTTTGAAATGTATCCTAATATAATTATATTTATTTTATTTACGGCTATTCTATTTTACAGATTCGGAACTTCCGCTGTATTGTAGGTAGCTTGGCGTATCTTATTTTTTTTCCATAGAATAACACAGGTATTGCCGCAGGGCAAAGCTAGTTTTTTATATTCTTACCTAACTAGAACTAGTATTTTTTCTGTCTTGTCACCACATAGCCAATAATAATGCAGCTAATTCAACGATTCAAATAGATTTCCGTCAACAGAAGCCAATTTCTGTTGACTTAAATGGTTTTTACCGTCCCTGTAAAAGGGTTTAGCGGCTAAAGTTGAGCTAAAACAACATGTAGCTGAATATTTTATACGCAGGCCTGTATCTAGGGGAGGAGGCAAGCCGGGGCATATGCCTCCGGCGGCAAGTTTCGGGGGTGCCAAATTTGCACATTGCCAATATTTTATCAAATGTGTAATTGGTAAAATATTAGTAAATTGGTAAAGTATTACAAGCTATTTTGTATACAAATATGCAAGAAACAGCAATGGATGTATTTTTGTAAGACCTATGTCCATATGTCAATAAATCTGAATCTAATAGCTGAAATATTTTTTTTTTTTATAAAAAATATAATCGGGAAGGGGCGGCATTTTTTAGTTATTGCCACACTTAAAAAATGTATGATCAGGGTTGTTGTTGTTTGTCATGTAAACCAGCCGTTTATAGGAAAAATAAACATCTTAAAAAAATAGCACCACATAGCTCCTTGCATTTCACTTTACTTCTTTGAGACGCATTAAAAGACAAGTCTTGTGCTTGGTCACCCATCTAAAGACTGTCCGCGTCAATCGTTGCTAGACCTCGACGATTGAATCAGATCACCTTAGTTAACCGAGTTACAGGCGCTAGAATTTTTTATCTGATATCTGCCTTTAGAGCGCAGTTTTTCAAAAAACCTCTCTTCTCTAGGTCTCGATCAAATCCAAAAGCGATTCAAGCGATTCCCAAAAAAACGCATATAACTCTTAGTATTACGAGCGAAGCGCAAAAAACTAGCGATACTATCACTTAACAAATGACGTCATAAATTATACATGGGACGAGCGAAAAAAGCGCGCGAAAGCGGCAACTTTAATCGGACACTGGACGAGTCGATATGACGCAGAATTTTGCAGAGAGACAAGAATTTGAATGAAAGAAAGAAAGAAAGAAAGAAAGAAAAACCTTTATTATGCAAAAAAAAGAAATATTTACAAACATAACTTTTTAAACCTATTTTGTTGTGCATAAAAGGCGCAGGTTTTGATTTGCAGATCTCGTAAGGCGCTAAGCAGTGAACTAGAAGAAATAGAATAGTAACTTGGCCGATAAAATGGTTCCATCGTCCACGCGTAAAATACCGCGGTGGGCGGGGCAAAACGGCTACCCACGCGCCAGAGTAGCGTTTACCGACCTTTGTGTGTTTCGTTGGGATATCATTATAATTGT
Source organism: Mellilla xanthometata (assembly GCA_035578125.1). Lineage (NCBI taxonomy): Eukaryota > Metazoa > Arthropoda > Insecta > Lepidoptera > Geometridae > Mellilla > Mellilla xanthometata. Next base: position 2,461,843 of record JAPUBQ010000033.1, on the reverse strand, counting down.
GTGCGTAGATGGATCCAAATTCTAAGCGGCAATTGTATGTATACTCTTACGTTTATTCTTCGCTGTCGCTAAGGGAGCAAAATGTCATATTTTAAAAAAAATCTATAAAATTCTGCGTACGAACGAATGATGACTGGGCTACGGTATTTTAATTATTATGAACTTTAATTCAGTGTTGAGAATCGTTAGAGCCCCATAATACGATTACGTTAAATTCGCTCGATATGTTTATTTTTTGAAAAATTGTCATTTCAAAATTTGTTGAACTAGAAATGGTTCAATATGGGATTATCCAGCCGTGTGTGAAAAAAAGTCTTGGCTATTCGTTAGTTTACTCGTATAATTTTTTTTTAATATATATATTTTTTGTAAATAGTGGCATTTCCAACAAAAAAAATTAAGTTATTATTAATAACAGTTATAAGAAAACAATTACAAAAATATACTTGTGTAAAGTTGTCAGTCTGTGCTAGCTAGTTAGTGTATGTGTTTCAGTATAAGTGAACAAATGTCGCGGCGGCATTACGTTCCGTTTCACGGGTTTTTCTGAACTGCTGCGATCTGCCGCTTGTCTCTCATCTCTACGTTTGGGATAAGATATAGGAGATGGCGTGACAGGCCTCTTACTGGTTGACCGAGCGAAGCGAGCAAAATCTCTACATTAAGGTGATGATATTATGGGCAAAATCTTGAAATAAAGTTTAAAAATCAGAATTACCAATATGTAAAAAAAATGGTTCAAAAGATTAACTTTAGATTTTGGAACGAAATTCCTTATCGCGCGTTGTAAAAGACGAAAAAAATTGTTACGAAAAGTTATCACGACACTTTTTGCTATAGTAAGCTGTGTGGCGTGTGCATGTTTCTCTGTCTGTCTCTCTCTCTCTCTCTCTCTCTCTCTCTCTCTTATAGAAAGCAAACCAGATATTTTCATTTCTATTTCGCATTGAACAGTGTGGTGTCGCGACGGTTATTTTTGTTGGGTGTATACAGATTATTTGTAAATAATAAAAATATTATTTACAAATAATCTGAGATTAAACACCCAACAAAAATAACCGTCGCGATACACACACACACAAAAACCTTACAAATAGTAGATTAAATCTAAGTCATTGTCCGCGGGTAAGGTGCCTAAAATGCTGGTGGCATTACCTCGCTGGATCGCCAAGCTTATACGTTGGCCGAGGTAAGCGCCAGCTCTTGGGTCATTTTGAAGTTATTTTTGCCATCCGCCATTTCCCCCAACTTGCACCACCGCTGGCGATATGTATTTATTTATGAGAGTCGCGTTTCGATGTCCTTTCGGACGCGTTTTTGTCGCGAGTGTATAATGAGCCTTAGACTCGGCCGAGATTTGTCGCGCATTCGTATTCAGCCTTACTCGGTGAGAAGATGTGCTCTTATTTTTGTTTTTTTTTTATATGGCGCGTAGGATGTAGTTGGTAGTTCTACGAACGGTACACATCGGGAGATTAAACTGAAATTCAAACTTGTTTATTTCAGGCAGACCCATATTTAGAACATTATGCTCGTACATCACACGTAAATCAAAATTAATAGAAATAATTAAAATGAAATATAATAATAAAATAAAGTCCCCTCCGATATTTATTTTATTTTAAGTTTAAAAATTATATACAGGGTTATCAGGAAAGGGTATGGTAAGCCGAAAACACGCTAAAGTACACATCATTCTGAACATCTTTTGTTCAAGCAGTTTCCCGAAAAGCCTCTTAGTTTTTGAAATAAAGCCTTCTAAAGTTTTCACAAAAAAACGTCATTTGCGCCCCTAATGTTCCGGTTAATCACCCGCGCACAGCTAATTGTGACCGTACAGAAATGAAAGCAGTAGCCTAACTTCTTGGCATACGTAACTAAGGTAACAAAACTAAATATGTGGTACGGCTGAAGAGAGTAAGGCACACATACAGTAGTAGTACTTTTCAATTTTTGTTTATTAATGCTTGTATTGTTTTTAATAACATTATTTTCTTCAGTCTTTTGTTTTTCGTTATAACACATGTTTTGTTTCGTTAGTAACGTAATGACAACCAGTTAGGTAGGTACCGATCTCCTATTTTAGTGATTAAATTAATTTCCGTGAATTTATTAAAGTTTCATGTAAGTTGCTGTACTGTATCTACGAACGCCCGCGCTCGCGCATTTATCAATGAACAACGCGGTTAGCGGGGTGCGGGGTGGGTGTGTGGGTGGGATAGCACGCGGTGCTCTGATTGGCGCTCCAATCGTTCCCTGCCTCTCGCACCGATACGACGTCCCGCGCACTCCTGTTGTACTATCACGATCACAAGTGAATTGCTGTTTTCGTTAATTGTTTATTGTTGTCGATTGTTATTATTTGTTGAGTTTGTTTGTTTAAGTTTGTCAGTTAAGTTTTTTTTTGGTAATATTTAAAATTGATTTTAAAATGCGTACTAAAAACATTGTTTTAAAAGGAAATAAACATTTTGTATAAAATGTTTAAGAATAATAATTATAAATAGTTTTAATAAATGAAGAAGTTTAATCTATTTCGTATTATTTTCTAGCATAAGCACTGTACATGAATTTTGAACCACTCCCACTCAAATATCCAACCTGGTACATAAAAAAGGAAAAGTATTGTGTGCGTGACAGTACCCATGCGCAGTAATCCCCTCCACCCGAAGGTCATAGCCAAACTTTCGCCGCGCGATCTGTAGGTATCTACGAACGCCCGCGCTCGCGCATTTATCAATGAACAATAAGTCAACAAACTTTAGAGAGAGAGAGGGACAGACAGAAAAGAAGGAGACAAACATAGGACAATCCTGCCGGACAGTTTTAAGCCGACTACACACTGGAGTCAGATAACTCACGTAACATAATTACGAGTTACAACATTTTGGATAAAATAAATTTACTCAAACGGAAAGCAAGCAAGCATTAGATGTTGATGCTTAAACTAAATAATTAAATAATGACACAGACATGATAATATTTTTTTTACAAGGAATGGGTTTGCACTTGGCCGTAATTCGCCTGATGGTAAGCAATCATTACGGTCTAGGATAGAACGTGCTTAGTAACAGAAATTACAATTTCAAATTAGTACAGCTTATCGTAGCATGACTAAGATAAAGTGTAAGAGGCAAACAACTTACTTGAAATTTAATTTAGAATTTTAACAATCGGTACTCATTAATAAAATTGTTGATTTTCACGGAATAGGCCATCAACTCGTTTGATGAAAATTGTTAACCTTTAATGTTAATTCTAACATGTACAAATAAATTGTGTACTCGCCTTTATTTTTTACAACTATCTCGTAAGTTATGAAGTCCTGGTATTTCGCTCGAGCACGTAAAATAAATTATGAGAATTGTCGTCTGCTCGCTTAGCTGAGGAGTCTTTTATTACTACTTAAAACTTATGGAACCCTGGTATCGCGGCCAGTTGCCTACAAACTTTCGCGAAACAAAACAAAAAAAATCACTACAAAAAGACCGCGCGCGCGGCGTCTCTTATGTCGGTTCCTTTGTGTCATGGCGGCAATGCGATATAAATAGAATCTGACTGTACAGAAATGAAAGCAGTAGCCTAACTTCTTGTCATACGTAACTAAGGTAACAAAACTAAATATGTTGTACCGTGAGAGAAACGGCTGAAGAAAGTAAAGCACACATACAGTAGTAGGATATGAAAAGACCAACCAAATAAATTGTTATAATAAAAAAATAATATTTATTTTGCTAGTTTTAACGAATAATCAGGAATTTATGTGTTGAAAGTAAGATACATAAAACTTTTCAATTTTTGTTTAAAGTAACATAATGACAACCAGTTAGGTAGGTACCGATCTCCTATTTTAGTGATTAAATTAATTTCCGTGAATTTATTAAAGTTTCATGTAAGTTGCTGTACTGTATCTACGAACGCCCGCGCTCGCGCGGCTTCTCTTTTGTCGGCTCCTTTGCGCCGTGGCGGCAACGCGATATCAAAAGAATCGGTAGCTATCATAGAAAACTTAAAACACAAGACGCAGGGCGCAATGGAGTCGCTAATAATTTATTGTTTGCGGAACTAGGTAAAATGTTAATTTATTATTTAGTACTTTTTTATTCGGATAAAGGCTGATTGTTGTCAAATGGTATATTAATGGTAATATTGACACAATCATCATTAAATAATAAAATATTTTAGTAGGTAAATCGAAATCGATAAGTTAACAATGTTTTTTTTTTTATTTGGTTAAAAATATTATAATATGCCACCACTTACCGATATAAGTATACTAGCTGCGCTCCGCGGTGTTGGTTGCCCGCGGTTTTAAAGGATACTAATGCTGCCCTCCCAAACATAAAGTGCAGTAATAGGAAAAACGAATTACTGTTTGTGTTGTTACATTATTTTTGTTTTAAAATACAATAATTATAACCATTAAGTTTTTTTGGTCTCTCTTACTACAAGTAGTAAAAAACAAAAAAAAATATAAAAAACTAGTTAAAATGTATTAAATTCTACTATTACTACACTTTTAAAAGTATACCTTTAATTTTACTTACTAAAGTGCAGTATTAATATAAAAAAACTGCTGTTTAATAGATTTTTTAAATAAGATACTGAAGTTCTTTATTTACAGTGAAAGAAAACTACCTTTAAATTTAATATAAAAATTATGCTTCTCCACTAATTAAAACCACTATTAAATTTAAATGCTACTTATAATACTAAAATAGTTTATGGAAACATCTTACATAGAGCAGTATAAAAATTAAACCCTAATACGTTTCAAATCTTTTTTTACCTTCATTCTATTTGGTTTTTCACAGGTTCAAAAAAATCTACACAAGTTAAAATGCAGTAATAGCAAATGTACTGAACTAATACTGCACTTTAATTAGGGATACAAATAAAAACTACATTTGCACTAAAATCAACTTGTATGGAGGCAAATAATACTGCACTTTAATAGGTTTTTTTATTTATTCTCCTAGATAAACTTACCACTTAAATTGTTGCAAAATATGTGAAAATACTGCAATTTCGCCGGAGAAATCAAATAATTCTTATGTACTTACTATGTTTTTACTGCAATTTAGCTGGGAAACACTGTATATTTTCAGCAGAATTGACATATTTTTGCAATTTCCGTAAAAGAAAAATAAAAAAAAAAACTTCTACAGTTGTTTTTAAAAAAAATATTAATTTCATTTATAGGCTTTTAAAATGCGGATTCAGAATATTATTTAGTTTAAAACTAATAAAAAGTAAATACTGCGGTTTAGGCTCGGGTCAATTTCTCGCATACCAAATGTTATCAAAATTAATCATCATTATTACTCCACTGCTTTCTTTATTCGGTTTTATATTTAATACATTTTATTTTTTCAACTTGTTAGTCTGCTATTAGCTATCAGTTCGTGCGGATTACGAATTTTGAAAGCTACCGGATATTTTTGTTTTGTTTCCGTTAGTTGTATTGTTTTGTTACTTAGTTTATTTGTTGTTACTTGTTATTTAGTTCGTTTTGTGTGTTATTGTTGTGAGTGAGAATGGTGCTGTACTCGAATGCAGAGTATTATCACATGATAATGTGCGTAGGTAAATGTGACGGTGTTCTTACGAGTGCGCGAGAACTGTACGCGGAACGGTATCCCAACTTGCCCCTACCGTCATACAATTGTTTTCGTAGTTTGACGAGCCGTCTTTATTCGACGGGGAGCGTGCGTTCATCGCAATCTGAAGGGCGGCCAGTTCCGGCTAGTCGGAGCCGAACTGATTTGGAAGAGCAAGTGCTGGAATACTTCAGAGAGGACCCGAGGCGCAGCACTACCCAAGCCGGTCTAGCTTTTAATTTAAGTCAGAGCGCAGCGTGGGCTATCGTTCACAATGACGACCAGTATCCGTACCACTTCCAGCCTACACAGGAACTTGTGGCGCCAGATTACCCTCAGCGAATTACTTTCTGTGAGTGGTACTTGGCCCAAGTCAGTGAGGACGAACATTTCGGCAGCAAAATATTGTGGTCGGATGAATCCTCCTTTACCAGGGGCGGGATTGGCAACATCCATAACGAACACTACTGGGCGCACGAGAATCCTCATGTATCGAAGGAAGATGCATTCCAGTTCAAGTGGCGGATTAATGTGTGGGCTGGGATGATTGGGTCGCGCCTTATTGGCCCAATATTTCTTCCCAGCAGTATGGGTGCTGCTCAGTATCTGGAGCTGCTGCAGACAGAGCTAGAGGACGCGCTAGACGAGCTGCCGCTGTCTGAGTACAGGAATGTCATATTCCAGCACGACGGCGCGCCAGCTCACTACGCCCGCTCTTGCAGGGCTCACCTTGACGAACGCTTCCCGCTGTGGATTGGCCGAGGTGGACCCGTAGCTTGGCCAGCCCGCTCGCCCGACCTCACGCCCCTTGACTTCTTCTTGTGGGGCTACGTCAAAAATAAAGTTTACGCAGACGATTGCAGTACACAAGAAGACATGCGAGCTCGAATAAGCGCAACATTTGATCAATTGCGAGCGTCGCCGGACATGTTAGCCCGCGCCACAGGTGCCGTTCGACGCCGTGCTGCGCTCTGTATTGAGGTGCAAGGGACCCACTTTGAACCGCTACTATGAAACTTGGGCAGGTATGTTCCTCCTATCATTTATTTATTCATCGCACAGATACAGAAATTAATTTGATTTGTGGTGTGTAAATTATTATTGCCTAAATATTTTGTTTTAAATAAGGTAAAACCAGTTTTGTAATTCAATAATTTAGCCCTGGCACCCGATTGTCTTCTTGCCAAAAGTAAAATAGGTAAAATAAACGTGTCTTGATTTCGGCGCGCGCCAGTCCGAGGCGGCGCGTAGGTACAGAACGAAAAATGTGAATGAATCTACTAGGCGCACAGATGCCACGCGCAGAGTTAACGTGTAGCCGAGAGGCCATTAGTGGAGTGCCTGGAGCATTCAAAACCGTAAAACCTCGGATTAGAGTTATAGTGAATGAATTAATATGATTGATATGGGATATTGTTTTTTAAACTGTAAATTGCAATGTTTACCCAAAATTTTTTTGTGCACTTAATTTTTTTTTTTTATCAAAAATTTATGTTTGACCGTATATTAGGTCCTTACATATGAAATTGGCGTTTTTCGTACTGACCACTTTAATCACAAATTTCTCCTCTTTGGTAAGGAATTCCAAATTAAAATTTGTACAGCTATAGACTCACGTATTTGTACTTCGATGATCGTCATTCATTTGTTTTTTTTCTTCTGTTTTTTTCCGTTTGCGTTACTAATATAAAAAAATGGAAAACTTAAAATATCGCATTATTTACGAGTACGAGTTCCGCCGTGGCACTAGTGCTGCGGAAACAACTAGAAGGGTGAATGATGTGTATGGCGGTCGTGTTGCAAAAGAAAACACAGTTTGTTTTTGGTTCCAACGTTTTCGTTCTGGAAATTTCGACCTGCAGAACAAGCCCCGTGGACGGCCTGAGACTCAAGTGTCAAGTTCAAGGCTATTATGGAAGCGGATCCATCGCAAACCACGTCCGAGTTAGCTGCAGGCTGCGATGTTAGTGATAAAACTGTTATAATTCACTTGAAGCAAATTGGGAAGATTAAAAAGCTTGAAAGGTGGGTACCTCACGAATTGACTGAAGCAAACCGGCAAACGCGCGTCTACATTACGGCTACGTCTACTGCTGCGTTACATTACTAAACCGGCACAATAATGAAGGTATTTTAAACAGAATCATTACCTGTGATGAAAAATGATTTCTTTACGATAATCGGAAGCGCTCAGCGCAATGGTTGGATCCTGACCAGCCAGCCAAATCCTGCCCCAAGCGAAAATTAACCCCAAAAAAGTTACTTGTAAGCGTTTGGTGGACTAGTGCCGGTATTGTTCATTACAGTTTTCTCAAATCTGGCCAGACTATTACGGCTGATGCCTATTGTCAGCAATTGCAAACCATGATGGAAAATCTAGCGGCTAAACAACCTAGGCTGGTCAATCGCTCCACGCCACTGCTGCTTCACGACAACGCTAGACCACACACTGCGCAAAAGACGGCTACTGGCTACTAAATTAGAAGAGCTTCAATTGGAAAGTCTAAGACATCCTCCGTACTCCCCGGACCTTGTTCCAACAGATAACCATTTTTTTTTCGAAATTTGGATAACTTCTTGCAAGGGAAAAAAATCAACTCCAATGGGGCAGTCCAAATCGCCTTCAAAGATTTTATTGATTCCCGTCAGACTGGTTTTTTTAGTAAAGGGATCAATGAACTACCTATAAGATGGCAAAAGTGCATAGAAAATAATGGTTTATACTTTGATTAATAAAATTTATTATATTAAAAAATATTCGACTTTTTGTTCTTCCCATACAAAACGCCTCATATGTAAGGACCTAATATATGGTCAAACATTACTTTTTTATATAAAAAAAAAAATAAAGTGCACAAAAAATTTTTGGGTAAACATTGCAATTTATAGTTTAAAAAACAATATCCCATATCAATCATATTAATTCATTCACTATAACTCTAATCCGAGGTGAAAACCCCCAGGCGCTCCACTACATCTTGTTTCTTTGATTGTTTTGAATGAATGGGTGATCGTAGTAATTTAGGGTTGTGCTATTTTTTTTATAAAAAATAATTTTCAACTTTTGTATGGAAACAAAAATTTGCTGGTTTCCCGCTGAAACTTTCAGAACACATTCTTTATAACGAGTACTTTTAGGGATTTTCGGCTTACCATACCCTTTCCTGATAACCCTGTATAATAATTATATGTCAAAAACATTGAATGTTAGGAAAACCCACCCATGACCGTACCAAAGGTGTCCATATAAAATAAATAGAATTTACGTAATAACTAGCTGCACTCCGCGGTGTTACCTGAGTTGCTCCGAGACAAAAGTAGTTAATCCGGGATAAAAAGTAGCCCATGTGTTAATCCAAGGTCTAACCTATTTTCATAGTAAATCTTAACAAAAATCGGCCCAGCTGTTGGAGCGTCAAGGAGTAACATAGATTTTGAAGTTATTTGTGTATCCCACGGGAACCAAAATAGTTTTCGAGATACAAAGTAGCCTTTGTGTTAATCTAAGCACTGACCTACCTTCACAACAAATTTCATTAAAACAAGTTCAGCCATTTGAGCGTAAAGAAGAAATCAAGCATACATACACACACACACACACACACAAACTTTCGCATTCATTATATTAGTAGGAAGTAGGATACATATGTCAAGTATTAAAAATAAGTCAATATCAACAATAAAAAACAACATAAACAAAACTACCTTTCTGGCATCGCTACAGAGAGATGCCTCTATTTATGATGATTTGGTTTTACTATTATCGTTTTAACGCCATCTATGTATAGCGTGTATTACGATTCACGTAGTACGATTTTCAACTTCAGATTGAGCGTCTATTATATTTATTAGTCTATGGTTTAAATGACTAAGTGGTTGCAGAGATGCTTTATTCGAGCCGCTTGTTCAGGTCGAGTAGTATTGTTTTGGAATTCTTCGATAGTGTTAATAATACATTCTGAGCGGGAACATCAATTTAAACCAGATTTTATCGTTTGTCGTTTTGAAAACTGACGTGATTTTTGCTTTTATCTGTTTACTTTTTGATATCAAAGTTGGAAAGGTAGACTGCTTTAGTAGGCTACGATGAATGCCAGGTTATGTGGGATTCGTACCCACTAAAACCCCCCCGGTGACCTGCCTCTGTGCTTAACGGAGGTCTCCGGGTTCTTCCGGGAAACACTCCAGAGACCTCCTTGCACTGCGCTGTGGTCCTTCCCGGATTGTTTCGCCAACCACACGACGGTGACGGTCACACGACGCCGTCGTCGTTCACCCCGGACTCGATGAAGCGGGTGTCGGAACCCCATCTCCAAACACCTGAGAGTCTGATGCCCCTTTTAGTCGCCTCTTACGACAGGCAGGGGCAATTCCGCAACCTTATTCTTTCACTTAGGCTGCAGGGTTAGCTTTAGTTGGCCTAGGGCCACTTCAGATTATTAAGATTAAGATAAATAATTTATCGGCCTTACAGCATCTCGTCGCATTTGGTAAGTCATTCATTACATTCAGATTTACATTTTAAAGCGTGAGGTGCGGGGTTCTATTCGAGTTAATGATAATCGAATTAATTTTAAAGTTTTTCTATTGTTCTGAGTAACTGGTTTCCTGACAGACAAGACATGAGAATTAAGAATGGTTAAAAGCGTCAGGGTTGTTGTTTCAATTGTGCCAATTTGGTACAACCGTAATCATATAAGATAAGATCTCCAATTGTGGCACACTAAGTTTTAGTAAAAACGGTTTTATACTGTAATTTTTTTGTTCTAAAAATATTGTGTTTAATAAAAAAATTCTAACCTATTGACTCAGGCGTTACTTTGCGTAAATCCTATGTAGATAGAAGAAAAAAAAAGAAAAATTTAGTGTACTTCCGCTGTGATCTAAAACCAAATTAAGATAATAAAATAAAAAAAGTAAAGAGATAAGCAAAGGATAGAAAATAAAATATTAAAAAACCGATCACCACACCTCCACTACAACTCACACCAGTATGCCTATTCCCAAAATATTTTCTATATATCTATTTATTGGTTCAATTGGTTTTATTATGAATCTGAGTTTTTAATTATATAGCTACTCCCTAACGTCACCTGATTACAGGGTATATGTTACTAATCTTTGAATTACATCGATAACTTTTGTAGATGTTCACATATCCATATGTATAATTGATCACTATTTCAATTTATTTAATTAATCTCAGTACGTTCTCTTTAACGTAATTACAATTAAATTCAATTAAAAACTACACAATATTAAAACATTATAAAACCTCAATTAATAATACAAATAATAAATTATATTTACCTAAGACTGTGTCCGCGGGTAAGTTAACTAATATGACTTTAATATTTTTTTTACCAATACATATTATATGTAATAAGCATATTATATTATATTTTACAGGATTTAAGAGTAAAATATTACTCTTAATATTACTCTTAAGGACTTAAGAGTAAATAAACATAGTTTTAGTTTTATTAAGTAGTTTTTTACTCGACCTTTATAAAGATATTTGGTAGACCTTACCTATACACATTCACAGATTATTGAATTATGTATGTTTTTTTTTATAAATAATAAAATAAGGGAGGCTCCCATACAACAATGGTACGGAACCCTTCACGCGTGAGCCCAACTCGCACTTGGCCAATTTTTGTAGTTACGTTTTCCCGATGTCCAACATAACTAACTGACAGTTAAAACAAAATATCAAATGTAAACTAAAACCTTAACAATTTAAATACACCCAACAACTTTTAAAACCACCATATCTTTTCAATCTTTCGTTCTGGGACACTACTTTATTTCTATTTGTTCAAGATAAACAATCAATAAGCCTAATTAAAAGATTTCCAGTTTATAGCCAATTAATTTTACCAATAAATGGTCCTCAGGTTACATTAAGATATCATTGAGATCTGTCAAACATCACAAAAAGTGTTTCGAGTGACAACAGAGTTTATAATCTTTTGTGGCTTGGGCTCTTCTTGGATGTGACTTGATGTTATGTACATATGTAAGTAGATGGGAATTCGTGTATGTTTGAAAGAAAACTGAAATAAAGCCTAAATATGGTGAACATTCAGTTGGCCAAATTAAACTCCTAATTCATTTGTAAAGTAAAATTTATTTAGAAATAAATTAGGAGTTATATTGTTGTATCTCTGTAGTTTCTTAAGATAACGAATAAACTGTTAAGTATATTTCTAGTATACAATCAGGATATATTTACCATTCTTTCTACGTATTTAGTCAAACATTTCGCTTTACACCTTCAGGAAGCATTAAACGGTGATTTGTTGACCACAATTTAGACGTGTGTCATGCGCCAACCCGCATATGGCTAGCGTGGTGTATTATGGCCTACATTTCTCTCCTAGTGAGAGAAGGCCCGGAATCTCAGCAGTGGGAATGTATGGGTTGCTTATGCTTAAGCTACATACATTTTTTTTTTTAATATTCTTAATTTTTCCGTAAATAATTTGACAATATTGAGCAGATAATTACACAAGCACTAATTATTATCAAACTAGTAAATTAATAAATAAATAAATTTTGTCCAGTTGCCCAGGATCTCAATCTAAGTAGTAAATTTCTAAGCTCTACGGACGAGAGTTATTTGAGTATGTGACCATTCTTTACGGCGATAGGATCTAACAGCCAAGGAATATAATAAAACACTTGGACCCGTGTTGGGGCCAGGTGGATAATGTACATATAAAGAGATTATCGCAGGACACGCTTTATTTAAGTCGTTTGTTGCTCTCATATGTTGTGTTTATAGTTTAGTTTGGTCACTAGTTGTGCGCCGCGGTTTCTACTGCGACGGGCATACCTAATAATAAATAGCTTTATAAATAAATAAATACTAGGACACATTTCACACACGGCTGGTTAACCCCATACTGAACCATTTCTAGTTCGTATTATGTTTGCTAACGCAACTAATATACTACATATATATACATACATATTTATATAGATACATATTTAACACCCAGACCGACAGCCAACAAATTTAGTTCAGCACAAAGATGTTGGCCGTGCCGGAAATCTAACCCGGAACCTTCTGATTGGCAGTCCGGCATGGTAACCATTGCGCCAACGAGGTCGTCAATTTTTTTTTTTTTTTTTTTGTAATTATTCGTCCGTTATTTATAAAAACACTTGTTTAGTACTATAAATAGATATTTCGGTTTAATTTTAGAAGTTATAAGAAGTAACTATTCTATTTGATGTGCGGCGGACTTCAAACTAGACTGAATCTGTTTATTTTACGTCCTATCCAAAGTTTACAATAAAAAATATCTAATGGTTTCTTAACAGAATTAGACTATTGATTTGCGTTTAGATACTCGTATACTTAACATGTTGTAAACTGGATAATAAATACTCATCTCTCCTTCTTCTTTGTATGATCTTAGTAGCTAAGCTCTGGTGTAGAGAGTTTTAAAGCCGTCTGAAGGCGTCTGACTTAGCTTTGACTGCTTGACTTAGGCTAACAGCGGCAACCTACAATTTAACGTGTCATCTGCCCCACAGTAGCGCCCAGGTCAAAATTACTCTTTTAAAACGAAAGTTTTTTTTTTGCGTGGTCACCCATCCTAACACCGTCTGCATCGACCGTTGATGATCGCGTAAGATTACCATAGTAAGCCGAGATATACAGGCGCTATCTTATAAAAAACAATAATATTATTTCTAGCTTAATGCAAAGTTTTCGACTAACTTATTAAATAGTTGCGCCCCGTTACATTACCCATGTTAGTCGGTGACAAAAGTCACAAATATGTTTAACCAATGTTAAAGCTACGTCCATACCTAAATCTCACCCAATTTGGTTCAGGCGTTTAAGCGAAAATATACATTAAAGCGTTTCAATTCTCGTCCTGCCTTGAAAAAATTTAAGATCCATGGCTGACAAAAAGTTAACTCCATTTCTAACCAAATCAAACCATATCAAACCACAAAACATCCAACACCTTTAACTATTAAAGTTGACCGAACAAAAGATTATTATTAATCTTAACAACAAAAAGTTTAGATTTACGACATTATCAAAATAAATAAGGACTGATATCTTTAACAAGGCGTTTTTTACCGAAACCCAAATTTAGATGTTTTACAATATACTAAAAAGGTTGGTTTTTTAATTCCCTTAATAGGCGTCCCGCGGGTTTGGCTGTTAAATTAGTATATTGAGCTTCTTGTTAACTAAAGTAGAGGGTTTTAAGTAGTTCAAGTTACGTCTTTTGAGTCTTAAAGTTTATTGCATCTCTAAGTAACACTTTACGTCGCTATGGGAGCAAAATAGCGAATTTTGAAAGATCCTATAAAATGTATCGATAGTTTTATTTTTGAAAAAAACTATCTTTATCTCCATCTCTTTTATAGAAAATATATTAATATGGGTATATTTTATTCAGGTTTCAAGGAAACCTGAATAAAATAAATTTATTATTATTATAGAAAGCAATTTTAATTTCTTTTTCACATTGAACAGTGTGGTGTCGAGACGATTAATGAGATTATATATTACTTATTTAATGATTAATAAGATGAATGAACTTCGGGTGACCCTTGTAAATTTTTTTCTTTACAAAAAGATATACATTTTGCTAATAAGTTTACAAGAGACTTGTAAGTGAAGAGAAATTAATAAATCATTAAATTTTTTCAGTTACAATTTATTCAGATACAAAAAGGTTTCAAATATAAATATTACAACTAACTAAAATCAAAAACGAAAACTAACTTATTATTAGAGACTATTACAAATAACTAAAGTCATAAGACTTAAATAAACTTATTATTAGAGACTAATAAATAGCATTTATTTCAAACAATCTAATAATTTATAATATATCATATCTAAGGTCAAACGATCCGTGTAAATCAAAACTCTGACCATAACAATATGCTAATTCTAACAATTTTAATATCAACTCCTTTTAAATAGAACATGATGGATGAGCGACCGATAATTAAGTTTCTAATGCAAATAAATTAGTCAATAATCGATATTATAAAGTCAATTACTTAATAAATTGATGATTATGTCAATAAAATTAATGATAATCTCATTGTAATTATACGCCTGTTATGTTCGCTTTAGGTTTTTGCTAATTGCTAGGATTTGGCGGTTGCGCTAAAACAGGTTTTTTTAATCGGTTTGCTTTTACAGGACTACTGGTGATTGGTGCAAATTTTGTTCATATAATAGCATAAGCAACCCAATGCTGTGAATACATTGGGAAGGAATGATTGATTGAATGATTGAATGAATGAAGTGTTTGAGGACCACAATATCCGAAGTCGTATGCTGGGACTTTCTCTGACGAGGAGAAAGAAATAAGCTATAATCTACCACGCTGGCCAAGTGCGGGTTGGCGGATGACACACGCATTCACAGTTATAGTATGAATTTGTGCTAAATTAAATTTGTTGGGTCTCGGTTTAGTTGTGAAATATGTATCGGTATAAAGTATTTATGAATATGTAGTATATCAAATGTTTTAGCAACCATAATACAAATGGATTAATTTATTTTTAATTAGGAATGGTTTAATATGGGGGGTAACCTGCCATGTGTGAAACATGTAATAAAACAAAAAAACAAAAAAATCTAATTTATTAAAAAAATATAAAAAAAAATTAAGCGTAATATTAGAGATACAGTAACGTTAACTGAGACTGGGCTGTCGATGCTTCAAAATCCCCAGTTTTCATTAACCCTGTATTAAATTATGCGTATTTCACAGACGTTGTATCTGTTTTGTATTTGTAGTCAGGTCGCGATTATAATTATTAATTTGACTATTAGATTAGCATTAGCTTGTTACTTGTCAGTATTCAAATTAATGTCTGTGTTGACTTGTTAATATTTTGAATTCTTCGTTGCATAATTAAAGGAACAAATAATTCGCATGATTGTTTTTTTTTAGTAAGTTTTATATTAAGACGCGTAAACGCACTTAGTTTCCTATTTCTAGCCATTCTCGTCCATTCTTGTCCGTGTCTCTGCGTGAACAAGTCCTCCCATCTTCTATTTGGTCTTCCTCGACCTCTTTTGTCATCTCTAGGTACCCATTCTAATACTTTCTTAGTCCAGCGATCACAGTTCATCCTACGTATATGTCTTGCCGAATTCCACTTTAATGTTCTAATAGTTTTTACAATATCTCTTAACTTTGTTTTCCTTCTTATATCAATATTTACTTCGTCAATCTTCACTTTTATCTTATCTGCGTTTGGCATTATTTTTGTTTTGGAAGCATTTAAAGACAATCCTGCTTTTTTACTCTCCCTCGCTTGTAATTAGCCTAAGGTTAATAAATATAGTTTGACTTTGACTTTGAGCCACACTCGGTTGTATTCCCGATGCCGTCAATAACTCTCGATATTATCAGAGTTCCGGGAAGGTCACACGTCCCCCAATAAACTAATTGGTGGAGGAATGCTCGCGCCTCGCCTCCACGCTATTCAGACTTGCTTTTTTTATTCATGGACGCGTTTATTGGGTAGAATTTGCTTATTTTAGTGAGAAGTTTTTAGTATCAAAATGACTTTATTACTGAACTTCATTACAGAACTTAAGTGACTGAATTCAAAACAACATATTAGTAAACACAAAGATTCTATTATTTCATAGCAATTTTGATATATTAATATTAATTAATACGGCTAAATAAAGAATATGAATATGTTTATGATATTTTTTTACTATCAATTTTGTGTAAACGAAAAAAGTTATGTTGAATATCTTATCATTCGTAGATTGATAGTGGCAGTTTTTTTTAAGAGAATGCGGTTATGTGAATGTGGTCATCCCCTAATAAAACTGTGACGTCACTGCTTTAAGTAACTCCTCGCTACCAATCACAACTCTCGTTCTGAATTGTGCTAACAAAGTTATACATAAACTTTTACACAGAGTTACTGGTAAGTAACGTGTAAACTTTTAAGGGCGGGTTTTACATGTCTGCATAAACAACTTTTGGTCTACGGCTTTTGGTGCTGCAGAAACCCCGACAATTTCAAACAAGTTAACTAAATAATTATACCTATTATATCCCTCCCCCGATCATTCTACTCGCACTCCGGTACAAAGGTTGGCCATAGCTATTCAGCGCGGTATTGCAGCGAACACCAGGCAGATCAAGGGCGAGTTATGAAGCATTTGTTTGACTTCTCAATATTTTGTCGTACCGTTGTCAATTATGTGTATTACTAGCCTATTTTAAGAAGAAAAAAAACTATTATAAATAATAATAGTTTAAAAAACTAAAAAACACGCTTATCTGGCCGTTTTAAGTGGGTCAAAATCGCACCCAAAGAAGTCGGTTACAAACAAACATACAAACAAAAATACAAAAAAATTGAATAATTTTATCAAATTAGTGTATTGTCATAGGTCCTCAATAAATCTACAAAGTTTGAACGAAATCCGGCCGTTTAAAGTGGGTCAAAATCGCGCCCAAAGAAGTCGGTTACAAACAAACATACAGGTGAAGCTAATAAAAAGCGTGATTGCCTGTAAAGTCGGTTTTACGGGCGAAGATTTTACGTGACAACGTCTGCCGCATGCTGCGCGCGCGGCAGACCGATCATAGTTGAGTGGGAGAGAGACGCAAGGCATTCGGCGGGCCTCTCTCTCGTTCGGTGACTCATCGTAACGTTACCGGGCGTTACACTTTTTCATAAGTGACTCCCAGCCGCAACCTAATTTAAGACGTTGTCACGTCAAAAATGATTTCTGCTATCGTCGTTACCGAAATCTACCTTTCCCAGCGGGCTATTTATCGCGGCGCGCGGCGCAACGAAACACAGCATCGGAATCCGGAGATGCGATCACAGTCGCGTCTTAATTAATTCTTAACGCTCGTGGACCAATTACGTATGTACTTAGAAGTTTCTCATTCTAGGTCAAATTGGTACATATTCTTCTTTTATATATTGCCTTGAATAAACGCAATTCATTTCATAGTTTATACCTAATTAAATATAATAGTCATCCCACAAGCTATAACAATTAGCAGGTATTACTATTATGGCTAGCAAATTTGTAAATTTTTATTAAATAGTTAGTTTATAGTAGTAAGTTCTAAATATGTACTAACTCTTTGTTGCCTGAATAAACGATTTATTTATTTATTTATTTTACGAGACAGCTAAGAGGCTTAACTTTAGTATTGAAGCTTTTCAATGAGCCTCAACACTAATGATTGGTGCCCAAGGTACGCACTAAGCGTTTTGCCTCCACCTTTATTGTCCGAACCGCCAAACTTTGGAACTCCTTGCCGAATTCCCTGTTCCCCAATGACTATAATCCAGCGATTATCAAAGCGAGTGTGAACCAGTTCCTTCTAGGTAAGCGCGCTTCACCGTAGACCTCAATGTCAATTACCGTCAGGTGAATTTATGGTCAAGCGCTGAACAATAGTTATTAAATTAAAGATATTATCTTTAGTTTTAATAAGATTAAATAGATTAATAAGTAACCTACCTACTATTTACATATTTAAAAAGTTCTTTTTGCAATTCTTGTACTGTAATAGGTGTTTTGTATTATGTTACTTTACTTCTGATAAATTTTACATTTATACCTTAATATATATATATATATATATCTAATTGTAGGCCAAATTTTTATACGTAAGGAAGAGCCTGAACTCCACGACCCAGGTCGATCCTAGTGTGGAGTACAGCGTCCCCCGAGTTAGTATTTAAAATAACAAATAGTTTAAAATGTAATTTTTAATTTTTCCATGTAACTCAATGTAAGCTATTCGTAAGTCTTTGTGCAAATAATTTTATTATTATTATATTATTAATAATAAAATTATTTGCACAAAGACTTACTTAATTAAAGAGAGTAAAAAAATGTACATATGTAGTATTTTAATTTTTACACAAATATAAATATTATATTAGCTAAAAAATTCTATTCCAGAAACTTTACTGGATAACTTTTTTGTTATTGTATCATGTGATTTGTCTATTAACCACCCGAACACCATTGACAACCATAAAACCGTAAAATAAAAACCCGGGTCATTCCCAGAACCCATAGATGTAGTTGATAAGAAGGCAGGTGACGCCGGTTCAGCTAACTACTCCACGATGATGTATTGATAGATTCATTGGTTGATAATATTGTATTAGAAACGCATTTTGTTTTGATTTGGTATTAAATTTTTTTTGTATTTTTTTTAAGCTTCGTCATTAATTTGACGACCTCGTTTGCGTAATGGTTACCATGCCGGACTGCCAATCAGAAGGTTCCGGGTTTGATTCTCGGCACGGTCAACATTTTTGTGCTGAAATAAATTTGTTGGCTGTGGGTCTGGGTGTTAAATATGTATCTATATAAATATGTATGTATATGTAGTGATAGCCACCATAACACAAACTAGAAATGGTTCAGTATGGGTTTAACCAGCCGTGTGTGTCCAAATATTTAATCATTTATTTTTATTTTATTTTTTTCATTTCTTGTCAGCTGATGATGATTTCGTACTTGACGAGTAGTCATATATAAAATGAAAATGGTGTCATTTAAAACATTTAACAGTCATCTTGATGTTCTCATTAAGTTAGTAATTAAGGTTCGTCTTGTCACATTTACTGCAGCATTAACAAGATTTAAAATGTAATTAAAATGAATATTTATAAAGATAACGGCTGACAGTTTATTTGCAAAGCCTTAAGAATCTTCAATCTGACATAAATCGGACAAAAACCTCATTATAAAACACATAAATGTTTTATAATATTTGTGTCCAAACGGCTGGATTTGATTTATTTTTTATTTTCAACTTAAAACGATGTTGTACGGAGTTTAAACATGCCTCGCATATTTAAGCGAAGCGCCTGAACTGCAGTAGTAGAGATTTCACAAAACAAATTCATATACCTAAATCCAACAAAAACTTTATTGATATAGTTATTGTTAGAAGCTTATACACTAAATTATAGTTAGTACTAGCTGACCCGGCAAACGATGTTGCCTCACTTAGGGGTATGAAAAATAGATAGTAGCCGATTCTCAGACCTACTGAATACGCGTATAAAATTTGGTAAAAATCGGTCAAGCCGTTTCGGAGGAGTACGGTAACTAACATGGAATTTTGGATTTTGAAACACATGGAATTTTTATAGATTCAAAAAAATAACAAGACAAAGTAAAAAAAAATAACTGATCTTCTACATCTTAATGGATAAACTTGTCTTGTTTCATATTTTAATTTTTAGGGTTCCGTACCTAAAAGGTAAAAACGGGACCCTATTACTAAGCCTCTGCTGTCTGTCTGTCTATCTGTATGTCTCCAGGCTGTATCTCAGAAACCGTTATAGCTATAAAACTGAAATTTTCACAAGATATGTATTTCCCGTACCGTTATAACAACAAATACTAAAAATAAAACAATATTAAGGGGGGTATAATAAACGTGTTTTTTTTTCGTATTTTTTTCCTATATGTCAATAACGGTAAGAGTTAGACACTTAAAATTTTCACGAAATACATGAAAGTAGCTATGAAATAAATTATAAAATTAATATTTATTTTAATTAATATTTATTTATTTCAAAACAAATATTTAAGGGGCTCCCATACAACAAAGGTACGGAACCCTTTATGCGCGAGCCCAACTTGCACTTGCCTTCGGGTGACTTGAAAGCTCTCGACACCAGAGCTTGGCCACTTAGCTCAAACGAGGAAGAGAAAGAAGACTATTATTTTCCAAATTAAGGCGCGGCTGAACTTTAAAAACAGTAAATTAAAAAAATACATTCAGTCGAATATAAATAACCTCCTCCTTTTTTGAAGTCGGTTAAAAAAGAAAGAGCTACCGTGTATCAGATGTTTATATAACGCCCAATCATCGGCTAACTATTAATCAACGATTTAGGTGGCTTCTAAGTTTGAAAACTTTTGTTTTATTTTTAGGTTACTTTATGACAATGACATTGGTTTTGTGAATGTCATTAATCAAACTCAATCTAATGGAGTGTCATTTATTACCCTTAATTAATGACGGTTTGTTTTCCTTCCTCACAAAAATCGACTTTTCACGATGACTAAGGTGATTTGATATGGTCATCAATGTTTTGTCATTAGTTGACGACCTCGTTGGCGTAAAGGTTACCATGCCGGACTGCTAATCAGAAGGTTCCGGGTTCGATTCCCGGCCCGGTCAACATCATTGTGATAAACTAAATTTGTTGGCTGTCTGTATATGTACCTATGTAGTATATTAGTTGTGTTAGCAACCATAATACAAATTAGAAATGGTTTAGTATGGGGCTAACCAGCCATGTGAGAAATGTATCCCAAAATTTATTATTACAATTAAATTAAGCTACGATAGATAGCATTTTTTTACTACGAAATTTGATAACTAGATTGATTTAGTATCAAATTTATTTAAAATACTATGAATTGAAAATACTAAATAAATAAGTTAAATTAGTTATTTAATTATCAAGTTATTTGAAAGTTAACATCCTCATCACAAAAGCAGAACAAATAAAATAATGACATTTAATCAAGCCCAGTCTTTAACAAACAACCCAAATTATGCATGACTAATTAACATATTATTCGTCATCTTGTCAGTTTGTCTGTCAGTACAGTTTGACAGCTCTTTTAGTTATAAGGTGGACTACTAGAATTTCAAAGCCGGACCTAATACGCACTTATTCTATCCTGGTTCTATGTTCTTCTATACCAATATTATAAGAAGGAAAATTTTGATTTTTTGTTTGTATGTTTGACGCAAATAGGCTCCAAAACTATTGGACCGATTTGAAAAATTCTATTACCGTTGGGAAGCTTTATTATCCCTGAGTAACATAGGTTTTAGGCATATATTTTGTTTCTCTTTGCAGCTTGAATTATTTCCAACACAAACAAAATATAGCCCATGCGAAGACGGGACGATCTATTAGTATTGTATTATGTATGTGTTCAGTCGGTTATTTACACGATATATTGATCGCTAAGCGATAAGGCCACCAATCGTGGCACACTATTTCTATTTTTAGTCTTAAACTAAAATAGTTTAACTAACTTTTGGGTCCATTAAATAATTATCTATTTATTTATCTATCATATTTATATTTTCATACTTCAATGTTTATTACAAAGCGTTTGAAAAATTTTATGCGATCGTCAAAGTTTTGCAACAGAACTTTCATACGATGAGTGGCAATTAAAAGAAATGATTTAAATATTAACGCTTCCGTGGCTCGGACATGACGCTGAATTATAGGTTTTGACTATTAATATTGAAGTGCAGATACTCATTCCACCATCTAAGAAACACTAGAAAGTCTTAGCTCACTCAAAGACGAGAATAATCTTATGTTGGCGTTAACGTAATAAGTATAGAATAAGTACTGATTACGTTCAGCTAAGGTCCTATAGTAACCCAGCTCTGTAATTGAAAGCGAAGCTTGTAAGATGTTTGTTCCCTGCGGTGATTGCTCGTTTATAAACCACGGAGCCATTTTAAGGACATTCACCTTGTTAATAATATTGTTTTAAGAAAATTATTATTTAAAGTACGTGCTGAATGACAGATAGATGCGAAGCCAAAAAAGTTATTTACTTCATTCATTTTTGACAGAACGCGCGCCTAAAACAAAATAAGAATACTTTTCAAATTTTGACAGGATATTTGGCGCTATTATTTAATCATTGATTTTTTATTCTATACCATATACCAATAAAATAAAGAGGAAATGTTAGATTTTTGTTTGTTTGTTTGACGCGAATAGGCTCCGAAACTAGTGGACCGATTTGAAAAATCCAAGTTAAAATCTTAGATGTTGTATAAAAAAAAACTGGCTTAACCTATTAACAGAAAGTAACACATTTTTAAAACTGTAAAATTATTGTGATTAACATATTTTGTTAACCATCTGCCTACGAGAAAATACTCAATCTTTACGACCTAACAAACTAAGAGGTTCATTATAAACATTTTTATAACTTCTCATATTTAATTAGTTTTTAAAACTGGCTACCTCTTTTGTGATGTGGCAATATAAATCATTAATGTCAGAATGCGTTTCAAATAAAAAAAAAAGAAATAAAATATCGAATTGCTGACTCATTTTGGCCAATCAACCGAGCTAAGATAGCGTTGGAATTTACGCGCTGGGTTCTGTATAATTACTTTAATGGTTTCAAAGTTATTGGTGTCGTAAATTATGGTGTGTTAGTTGTTATTTGACTCAGAATTAAGCCTGATTCTCGTTGAAATGATTTTTGGAACAAGCTTGTGGGGAAAGTAGGTGATAAAACTAAAAAGATCTAAAACTATAAAAAAGCGGATCCTAGTTTGCAAATGCTAATTACATTGGAAAATAATAAAATAAAAGATTTTTCAGTTATGACAAAATGATAACAGATAAAATTAAAAACAAAAGTTAAACACCTACTTATTTAATGATAATATTACAATAAAAGCTTAAAAGCTACGTTAAATAAATAAATCAAACAATGCATCCTGATTCATCTATACAAACTGATTTAACGATATAATATATGTATATATTTGCAAGTTGCAAATATAACGATAGTAGGTAAATTGCGTGACCCGAGTGAAGTCGTTTCAAGAAAAGACAAATAGATGGCGCTACGTTTATTATTCGATACACGTAGTACGATTTACAACAAGAGATTTTGCGTCTTATATTATTTATTAGTCTATGATACCAGTGACACTGCATATACGTATGACGGATTTTAATTTCGTAAAGAAGCCACGTATCCCTAAAACTTAACCAAGCAAACAAATCGAGGTAGATCATTAGCGATCATTACCCTCACTCGTCATCATATCATCATTCACAGTTGATGTGTAGATCTCTATCAAAACTCCATGCTTATAATTTATTTTAATTTTTACCAAAAAGGTTGTCATACTTTTGTTTCTTTTTTTTGTGGGAGTGACTTAGCGAGTTCGTTTATGCAAAATTCTGAGTTTTTGCTAGGAGATGCTTTTATTATTAGCTTAAATATGTGTGTTTTTTAATACTTAAACATTTTTATTTATAATCAACATAATAATTACATAAAACACTCAACTAAAACTTAGCTTACTAAAGTCCAAGGGTAGAGGAAAAGGTGCCTAAAATGCTGGCAACATTTCCACGTTGGATAGCAATGCTTAGTTTCTGACCGAAATAAAAGCCAGCATTCTGGACACCCGAAACCTCTACCAGCCGCTTGGCAAGTTTTCCGTAAAGATGCAGGGCAGCCGGCCCCCACAGTAGTTATTAATATGTGTTAAATAGGAATCATTTCTGAAATGCTGTATAAAATGTAATTCTCGGTATCCAAAACTAAATCTAGCTAATTAAAAGATCAGCTAAAGCTGCATTGTAAAAGACATATGAATAAATATGAAGATATGTATTTGAATTTGACATGTGTCAATAAAAAAAACTTAAGCAAATATGTTTATTAAACTAATAGACTTGTTAACTGAGCAAACCTCTTTACTAAAACCTCCGTGACGTCAGACAATGGCGCACAAATCACCTGTCAAAACTCCCGCCACTGCGACCGACGACCTCAAAAACTAATCACTTTCAAAAAAGGAACGTTAACTTTTTAAACCTTTTTAACTTTTTAATCTGTGGAACAACTCAATATATCAACATCGTTCACGAAAGCGCTAAATAAACACTCCGAAAGCGTGACTTTTAATATCTTTATCCGTTTTAAAATATCAAATTATAATATTTAAACATAGTGAGTGGAGATTCATTTATCTGGCGCGTACAATGGACCCCTGCGGTGAGGGTGTGTGAGTGTTCAGCTTTAATGTACGCTACCTTTTTGGATTGCTTATAAAATGAAACGATCATAAATACGTGAGAGAAGATCGTTGCTTTATTTCCAGACTGAGGAGATAACAAGTTTGAATTAAAAATATCGGAAATATTCGACTCAACACAGTGTCATGCAAATTCTGTGATATTTATTAAAAACATAAAAATGTACTCATAAAACATTACTAACTAAAACTTAACCTAAAAAAGTCCAGGGGTAGAGGAAAAGGTGCCCAAAATGCTGGCAGCATTGCCACGCTGGATGGCAAAGCTTAGTTTCGGGCCGAAATAAAAGCCAGCATTATAACGATATAATAAAAGCCAGTATATGGTGCTAGGTTATTATAGTTGTTGTTTGCCTAGCTAGCAACCACTATCAAGTTGATAAAATCTGTCGCCAAGCACGTAATAGTCTGTTCCTGAAGCTTGAGAGGTCAAATGCTTAACTGTAAGAGTAAAAAATATGTACAGTGTAAACTCCATGTATTGTCACTCGATTCAACGACAATCTCTCTAAAGCGTCGAAATCAATTGACTTTTAGTTAATAGGAGAGAATGTATAATTATACATTATCTCCTTTTAACGACCACTCTCTCTCTAACGCCATAAAATGAACAGTCCCTTCAGTGTCATTATATAGAGTTAACACTTTATATAGAAAATATGTAAGTGTATTAGTCCTTTTATACATTTATCGCAGTACAAATAAGGACCTAATTACCGAGGAATAAAATTTTAATGGCACTAAAGATTTCGCTCATAAAAAAAGTAAGCTAATTTTTGCGTAATAAACTTTTAATGTTGCCATTTCACAGGTACGGATTGTATTATTTATCTCAAAAATACTTATTAAGCCGTATTACACACTCTTGGAGATCATTAAAAAAGACGTTAAATTAAAAGCATATTTTGCTCTGCACTAATATTTTGCATTCATTTTTTAGTTTAACAGTGTGACTACTTAGGATTTTATTCCAAATGCAGACCTCCTTTTTGTTTATGTCATACTATTACTATATGACAGCCATAGACCAAATAATATTTTTTTTCTGACGTAGGTAACATATTATTTTTTGTAATCTATGATTTTGTCGACCTAGATAAAGATAATTCATAATTCATTTATTCAATAAAATAGTTTCTAGAGTTACGAAACTAAACGCAAACTATTTAAGATCAAAAAACGAAATAACCAAAAATAGTACTTTTGACCACCTGACCAAAAAGTAACATTCTGGCACAGCCATAGATCATGTTTTTTTCTAACGTAACATGTATACTAAATAAACAAATAAATAATAACTTTTTTTTTTTTGTAATCTGTGATTACTACCTAGATAAAGGTAATTTATAATTAATGTGTTCAGTAAAATATTTTCTAGAGTTACGAAACTAAGCACTAATTATTTAAGATCTAGTAACAAAATAACTAAAAAATAGATTTTTTGACCACCTGGCCAAAGAGTAGGTAATGCTACTGTTCAACTTAATATTATTCATAATTACAGAAAAAAACAATTAAAATACTATATACAAAAAAATTGAACCTACAGTAATAAAACCGAAGCGCATTTTTTTTTATCTAAAAACTCACTCTATTACTACGCTAGTAATATACCGTAAAAGTAAAAAGTAAAGATATCATTTTTGAGAACTAAACCACAGAGAAAGTAAATCAACCATCGTTTAAACATTCATAATTATAATAATGACTCAAAAGAAGAAGAAGGCAACTCGCATGAGGCCGTAAAAACTAAATAACCAAAGATGAAATTTTTGAGCACCAAACCAAAGAGAAAGTAAATCAAACATCGTTTAAACATTAATTACCTATTATAATAATGGCTCAAAAAAAGAAGAAAAAAACTCAAATATGGCCGCAAAAACTACTTAACCAAAGATGTTTTTGATTATTTTGACTTGTAACTTTGGTGTTATCAATAAATGATTTGTATTTGTATTTGATGACATTTTTGACCACCAAACCAAAGAGAAAGTAAATCAAACATCGTTTAAACATTAATTATTATAATAATGGCTCAAAAAAAGAAGACAAAAAAACTCGAATATGGCCGCAAAAACTAAACCAAAAATGTTTTTGATGATTTTGACTTTGTTTGTTATCAATAAATGATTTCTATTTGTATTTGATGACATTTTTGAGCACCAAACCAAAGAGAAAGTAAATCAACAATCGTTTAAACATTAATTATTATAATAATGGCTTAAAAGAAGAAGAAGGCAACTCGAATGAAGCCGTAGCCGAGCGCTCGGTGTCCTGACATGTAATTAATTCATAACTTTTGTATTTCACACGCAAACCTTTAGTGATCATAACACATATAGAGTTAGGACGTTTCAGAACTATTTTATATTATAAATGCTTTGT
The DNA here is from genome assembly GCA_035578125.1 of Mellilla xanthometata. Lineage (NCBI taxonomy): Eukaryota > Metazoa > Arthropoda > Insecta > Lepidoptera > Geometridae > Mellilla > Mellilla xanthometata. The sequence goes on along the minus strand of JAPUBQ010000033.1, from coordinate 2,435,001 downwards.
GAGGCAATACTCCTAATCCTCTTAATATAGGTGTGAAAGTAATTCCTTTTATAATTTAAGCGAATATATTATGAATATGGAGCTTGCAGAATCGTTATTCATGTGTAAACAGTAGTATTTTAAATTTAATAAACGAGGAAAACAAGTGCTAATGTGTGTAGTATTTAATGGGGTAGAATATTTATTTAATGAAATTTGTAAGTTTATTTAACTTTATCTAACTAATGTTTTTAAGTATTAAGTAATTATTGTAGTATGAGTTGCCTTTAACGTATGTTATTTAGGGCTAATAAAGTTCTGTATTTCTGTTAACCTATGCTTTGGATTGATTGTGAATTGTTCCTCCTAGTTAAATCTTAAAAGATTTAAGCATAAATTTCTGTAATCGTATTGTATAAAGTACTACTACGGTGTAGGTCTATTTGTTTGCGCGGAGCGGGAGTTCTGTTGCCCTGCGCCACAGGCTCGCTAGAGCACTACAGCGGGGCACAGTGCTCTCACAACGCACCACAACAACAAACAATAAGGTTATTATTATATTTACTAGCTGACCCGGCAAACGTTGTTTTGCCTCACTTAGGGGTATGAAAAATAGATAGAGTAGCTTATATGACACGTTCGTAGATTTACCATAGCAGCGCCATCTATTGATTACTTACTCAACCCAGTCGAAAGGTATCGACATTTGTTAGAATCATTTGGAGTTAACAGATTATTGTGACTGTCAAATAATAACGTATGTGCGCTGCTTATGTGTATGAAATAAAAATATTCTATTAAAAATTCTAACCTCTATCTGGATGTTTGTGAAACAAAAACGCTGACATAACGTATGGCGCTGATATGGGCAAAATTTTGAATTTATACCTTTTTCGCTAGAAATTGTTAACGGTAAAAATAACGAAAAAATAGTTAAAAGACCGTCAAAAGAGAGGAGATGCATGTCCTCAGAATACAGTCTTTCTGTATTCTGAGTGCATGTCATTAGGAGATGTATGGAAATGGTAGTGCAAAGAAGAAGAGCAAGAGGCCGCCCGACAAAGACATGGATGGAGTGTGTGAATGAAGACATGAGAGAGAAAGGATTGAGTGTGGAGATGACGTCTGATAGAGGAGAGTGGAAGAATAAGATTTGCTGTGCCGACCCCACCTAAGTGGGATAAGGTAAAGAAAAAGAAGAAGTTAAAAGACTGTCAAAAGCTGAACTCTAAGAATATTTATACTTATTTTGGAAGTCAGACTTATGAATAAAAAAGGGTTCTAAATCGAAACCTAAGTTTTTTGATCCAGATTTTTTTTCATATTGACAAGTCTGATTGGTTTTTAAACAACCTTTACGCCATGATTATTGATTTATTTTAATTTCTTTACTACTTTCAGAAGCATGATATTTTAAATTTTAAACGAATATTTCCCATAAATAAAACTATCAAGAGAATTTCACGTTATCGTGTTTTTTATTTTATTTTTTTATTTATGATGGATAGACAAGCGCTTGATTGAAACTCACCTGATGTTAAGTGATGTTGCAATCTAGCGTGGAGCGCGCTTGCCTAGAAGAAACCGATTTACTCTCGCCTTGAAGACAGTGAGGTTATAGTTTTAGAGCTCTAACGATTCTTAACACGGAATTAAAGATCATTTAAAGTGATTTATAGTTTTTTCAATACCGCCCTAAGAAATTATTAGTGATTTTTGCACCAAACAAAAAAAATATTTATAATTATTTTGTAAGAGACGACATTTCTACACGTTCATAGCCCATAACGCAATCACGCTGCTAAACTGTTTATCAAGGTGAAAAAGAGACAAACATAATATATTTTCAATTGATATGAAAAGGATAAAGTTAGAATTATTACGTCACAGCGGGGCATCTTCCTTTCTCACTACCTTATCATACTTTATCATCGGAGGTTTATGGCTTCATCTCGATGCTAGCTAACCATTGCTGCTTTAGTATGTATGTATATACTCGTAGTATACTAGCTCCGCCCGCGATGTTACCCGCAGTAATTCTACTAATATAATAAATGCGAAAGTTTGTGTGTGTATGTTTGTTACTTCTTCACGCTCAAACGGCTAACCTAACCTAACCTAACCATTGCTGCTTTAGTATGTATGTATATACTCGGAGTATACTAGCTCCGCCCGCGGTTTTACCCTCGGTAATCCTACTTATATGTATAATAAATGCGAAAGTTTGTGTGTTGTGTATGTTTTTACTTCTTCACGCTCAAACGGCTTAACCGATTTTGACAAAATCTGGTATGGAAATAGGTTAGACCTTGTAATTAACACATTGGCTACTTTTTATTCCGAAAACATTACTGGTTCCTGTGGGATGTGCAAATAACTTCAAAATGTATTGTGAGCTCTCACGCTTAAATGCCTTGACCGATTTTTATGAATTTGGTATGAAGCTTATACCCTGGATTAACACATAGGCTACTTTTTATTCCGAAAACATTACTGGTTCCTGTGGGATGTGCAAATAACTTCAAAATGTATTGTGAGCTCTCACGCTTAAATGCCTTGACCGATTTTTATGAATTTGGTATGAAGCTTATACCCTGGATTAACACATAGGCTACTTTTTATTCCGAAAACATTACTGGTTCCTGTGGGATGTGCAAATAACTTCAAAATGTATTGTGAGCTCTCACGCTTAAATGCCTTGACCGATTTTTATGAATTTGGTATGAAGCTTATACCCTGGATTAACACATAGGCTACTTTTTATTCCGAAAACATTACTGGTTCCTGTGGGATGTGCAAATAACTTCAAAATGTATTGTGAGCTCTCACGCTTAAATGCCTTGACCGATTTTTATGAATTTGGTATGAAGCTTATACCCTGGATTAACACATAGGCTACTTTTTATCACGGACTAATTTATAATCTAAACTCAAAAATAATTTAAATGTTGTGCTTTGGTCATAAATTTAGCTTCTTTTTTATATAACTTGTTTTACTTTTAATGTATCTATTGTTTGCCGTAATTTAGTATTTTTCTTTTTTATATAACTACGAGTATTATTAATTAATTTTCCAAGATATATATTAATTTGTGCATGTTGTGTTTGTCTTAGCAAGTGAATCAATTAACTGTAAAACCACATCAAATTTAGAAAATAAGTACGTGTTTGATTGTATTCACTATTGACAAGCCTTATTCAAAAAAAATATTAAATAATCGAGTTTCTACTGTATATTATTTTTGTCTGTTGTTGTGACATTCTATTTCCAAAACTTGACTTATAAAGACTACTGTTATAGCGCAGACAACAAAACACTCAATTTAAGCAATTTCACATGATGGTATAATATCCACATCGATATCGTAAAATCTCATAATAACATCGCTCGCTCGCTCCTGATTGGCCCTGCGCGCGCAGCTGCGCTCTCATTGGTTAGATTTTAATGGCGGCAAGTTCACTGTGACAATACACGTACGCGTGAATTTTTACTCTTGTTGTTTTATTAATCGCATTAGTGAAGATAAAATAGTGTATGCAACTGCATATCCAAAAACCTTGGGCTTAACACATTAATTTTCCTAAAATTGTAAGCTTTTTATAATATTTGTTACATAAAGGTTTGTTTCATTAATGTTAGATCAACTTATCTAAATAATAAAGTAATAATTAAAGCTTACATTCAAGTTTGGATATAACAGTGCTTGTGTTAGTCGCTGTGAGTGTTCAATGGACCCCAACCTAGGCGTGAGCCTGTATCTTGGCACTCGTTACTATTATGAAACTCGCTGCGCTCGTGTTTTAATACCCTTCATTCATTATATGAAAGTTGCATAAACTACTAATATCACAGCGGAAGTATACTAAAAAAATCAGTTCGGCAACCATGCCGCTGAATCTGTAATTGTTGGTCTGAAGGTTTTGCCACCGGTATCCTACAGCCAGCAATGTACAGCAAGGTTGGTCGGCAGTCGCGTCTCCACAGCCGTGATGCGATCATCTCGTTAGAGTAACATCTTTTGGTTTATTTTCATAAGTATCCCTATCTATCACTGTTAACGATGTTTATTCAAGCGTTTCTTGTAGAGACACCATGGGTTTCGGTTTTCTCGGGACGTTCTCTTTTTTGATGTGAAACATGGCGACGCATGCTTTGGCGACGCGTCAACGCGCTATATGATGGTATATATAATTATACAGTATATATGCAGTAGTGTGTACGGTAATGTCTGACCGTGATAATTTACAGAGTGAATGAAATAATATTTTATTTTATTATTATGACATATTTGTTCCTATCACAATGTGTTCTTTTCTGCATATTAGTTTTATAAAATAATGTCGATATTTCACATCTGCTAGGCGTCCCGTGACGGCTCACATTTCTTTGTGGTACAGGTCTGACATAGAGCAAAAAATAGCACAGAGGCAGCCTCCTTGAGGGTCAGTTAGTCTAGAATAAGCATGCTCCACCTTAGGCCAGAGAGTATAGCTCGTATCGTTAAATGCTTAGTTATAATGACAAAAAAAAACAGCCTTGTTTAGTTCATTGCTATGTTTTCTGTACATTTTTGCATACAAAAGCTGTCCTTAAAAATACGGCAAAAGTATATTACACGCATTAGTAAAACAAACGTGATCTTAGAGTAAAGAAATGGTTTATTATGGTTGGCCCATACTATACCATTTCTAGTTTGTATTATGGTTGCTAACACAACTGATACATAAACAAACATATGTACTTATATCCATACATATTTACACCTAGACCGACAGCGAACAAATTTATTTCATCACAGATAATATGTTGGCCGGGCCGGGAATCGAACCCGGAACACTCTGGTTGGCAGTCAGCATGGTAACCATTACGCCAACAAAGTCGCCATTTCATTTAAATTCGTTAAAAGTATTGAAAGCATCGTTATACTGTGGAGGTGCCTAAGTCACGTACTAAGCGGTTTGCCTCCACTTTCATTGTGCGTACCGCCAAGGTGTGGAATTCTTTGCCAAATTCCCTGTTCCTCGATAACTAAATCTAACGGTTTTTAAGGCAAGAATGAACCGGTTTCTTCTGAGCAAGCGCCCTTACCTTAGATTGCAATATCGCTTACCGTCAGATGAATTGTGATCAAGTGCAAGCCCATTAGGAGTAAAAAAAAGATAGAAATTCCTTTAAAATCCTGCAATGTCCTGAAACCCTGGTCACCCCATCATAATAAGGTATAAGCTTATTGGCTATTTGCTCTCATAACTGCTCGGTGTAATGACTTAGTTACCTCACGCCGGGACGGTAGCATATCTCAGCTGTCTCTCTGTATGACTTGAACTTGAGGTTAAATGGATCTGTGGAAAGGACGCTTGGAAATCGGTTAACGTGCTTGAAAATTTAAAAAGAAAAGATTAGAAAATAAGTAAAGACCTTCATCAATATATGAGATTGTTGGCCAAGCTACAGTGTCGAGAGATTTTTTTTTACTTTTTAATGGGCTTGCGCTTGACCACAACTCACCTGATGTTAAGTGACGTTACGGTCTAAGTTGAAGCGCGAGAAAGAAATTATAAGTAAAGGCCTTCGTCAATGTATGAGCTTTCAGGCCAAGCTACGGTGTCGAGAGGTTTTATTTAACTTTTGATGGGTTTGCGCTTGACCACAACTCATCTGATACTAAGTGACATTGCGGTCTAAGGTGAAGCGCGCTTGCCCAGAGGAAACCGGCTCACTCTTGCCTTGAAAACCGCTCGATTATAGTTATCGGAGAACAGGGAATTTGGCAAATAATTCCACACCTTGGCGGTACGCACAATGAAGGTGGAGGTAAACCGCTTAGTACGCGATTTAGGCACCTCCACAGTATAACGATGCCGCCTTGGTGTTTCCCTACTCGTCTGATGGTGGAATGGGGCGGGGGATCAAATAATGCAATTTCGTTGCACATTCTCCGAAATGCAACCTACCTATATAACCTATTTCAAGCCGCCTATAGGTCTCTGACTTGGCTTAACGACTGCTAGTACTTAAACTAGCATAAACAGCCCAGTATACGTTCCCACTGTTAGGACTCGGGGCTTTCTCTCACGAGAAGAGAGATACAAGACATACTACGGGATGACACGTTTAGATTGTGGTCCTTAAATCAAACTTAAATTACTCATGGTGTCTGTTTCCTAACGATGTTTACCTTCACCGTAAAGCGAGTGCATTCCACACATAAATTGAAAAACAAGTCATTGGTGTAGGGCCGGGATCGAACCAGCAGCCGTCAGTTTGAGAAGCAGATGTTTCCCCACCGATCCACACTCGCCAAGAATTTAGTTATAATTGTATCATGCACGTAAATAAATAACATGTAAGTATGAAACAATTCCAAACGGATATGAATTTAAAACCCTATCATCAAATGAATAGTCCATTGAAGATCGTTGATGTATTTTTAATGACGCATTACGACTGGTGCTCGCTCTATTATATGAAATTAGTTCATTTAGCAAATTATATATAGCAACCCCTTGGTTGACGTTAAAATATGACTTAAACGGGCAACACCTGTCAATAAGCGGCTATTTATAGCAGTTATTATATGACATTCAGTGTTTCTCTACGGGGTTTTTTTTACACCAATGGGCTTGCGCTTGATCGCAATTCACCTGGTGGTAAGCGATATTGCAATCTAAGGTGAAGCGCGCTTGCCCAGAAGAAACCGGTTAACTCTTGCCTTGAAAACCGCTAGATTATAGTTATCGGGGAACAGGGAATTTGGCAAAGGGATCGTTGCTTAGCTTTGATGATCGAGTCAGATCACCTCAGCTAGCCGAGCTAATAGTATAAAGACACACAAAACGATTACTTATTTCTAGCAATTAAAATAATTACGAACTTAATACGGTAATTAATAAGTTATTTACTTCCTTTAACAAACAAATTAAATAAGAACGTGGTTCAAAACGACAGCTAATAACTTTGACAAAGCGACTGCCAAATTAAACTCTATTTTCAACCTAAAAAGGTCGTAATTTCAAAAACGGAAAGAGCCTACAAACTTCCATACAACTTTCGAGTACTTAGCTTAACTGGAACGAGTACTCGACCAATAACAAAGAGTTACGCTCCAGTACTTTTATCTACAATCGAGCTGTCTCTTTCTTTTAAGCGGAAAATGTCTATTGCTGTCTCTTTTTAACAGTAGCTTGGAAAATGGGCAGTGACTGCCATCTTTTTCTTGCAAGGAGTTACTATTTATTTATAGGTATACCAACTCTTTGAATACAAGTTGATTTGTTTATTTGACTCGCCGTATTTTAATAAAATATAAACCAGACAGTAGTTATTTCAGTTATTATTTTGAAACTAATTGGTGGAACGGAAAGCAACGGACGTTTTTAATGAAAATAAATTTAGATTTTTAATGGTATTTCAGCTCAAAAGTAATGCGATATGTTTTGTTATCTAGATAATATAAATCAGTATGCACTTAAGTTCTATTTAAAATTATTAAATACAGTGTAATATCTATATAACGACACTGAAGGGACTGTGCATTTTACGGCGTTATAGAGAGTGGTTGTTTGGTGGAGAAAATGAATCATTGTATGGAAGGCAAGCTAAACCAACTTGACAAGCATAACAACAACAAGCCTTGATTAATTGATTTCGACGCTTTAGAGAGTTTGCCGTTAAATCGAGTGACAAAGAGTAAAAATATCTTATTTTTTTTGTCAGCAAATGGTTTAATAAAAATAAATTTAATATTCTAACCGTCTACTCTAACCTTCGATCAAAATCGACTAACAAATAATTTCCTTTATGCTAATATTAATGATCAGTGAGTAAAATATTAAGTTGTCCTACATTTATTAGAAATAGAAAAAAAAATACTTTATTGTGCTTAATTACTAACATTTTTTTTGTTTTAAAACACAATACATTATAGTTACTTAAATTTATAAAAAAACTTATACCTATTGATGAAATTTTATTTTTCAAAGCGGGCACCTCTTTATTAAAAAAAAAACCATTAATCAGCGAACTAGAATAAACGGAAGAGTAACTCTTGCCACGCGGCGCGCGGGTATCTTTTTTGGCCCGCCCGGCGCGGTATTTTACGCGCGTGGTATTTTACGTGGTGGAACCATTTTATCGGCCTAGTTACTATTCTATTTATTCTAGTTCGCTGCCTTTAGTGCAAGAAACAAGTAAGATAAGTCTCTATGCTGAAAGAGATACTTAACAGATTATATCAATGTACCTAATAGCCTTATTACCATCAGAATAGAGCCTATTACCTGACAAAGAAGCGTCTGATTAAGATTTCCTACTTAAGAGCCGTTTACAAAGTTAATTATTCAAAGGTAAAACGAATTAAGACGGCCAACCAACTCGTTGGTCAAACAATTTGTTTTAGTTAGTCTTCGGAGGAACAGAGACGTACTCAGGGAGTGAGATAAGTGGGCCCTTTTAATTAAAATTGAGACCGAAATTAATTATGAAAATTTCATGTGTAGATCTGATTGTAGATTTACTGACAAACTTCTTTTTTAAGTTGATTAAAAACTCCTAATGATACCTCTACTAATCAAATCACAATGTTTTTTATTGGATAGTGTTGACTATTATATCTCTATCATAGGCTAGTTTTATTAACTTTTACAAGAAATACATATCTTGTGAAAGTTTCAGCTTTCTAGCTATTACGGTTTATGAGATACAGCCTGGAGGCAGACAGACCGCGGAGTCTTAGTAATAGGGTTCGTTTTTTACCTTTTAGGTACGGAAACCTAAAAAACTAAATAACCATTTTAAACTTTTCAACTACCAAACTTACTCTACCAGGCCAGAGCCCTCAGGAACGTTCTTTACTCCTCCCCTGTGTTTGAATGAATGAGGCTCAATTACTGTGAAGCCTCATTTGAATGGGTCCAATTAGTTGTTCGGTTAATTTGAATGTTACCTGCAATGATCAGATTGTAGGTGTTTAAGGTGCATTGAGATATTACGCCTATTTTTCAAGGAAACCAGGTAAAATAGACTTATACTAACGGTGGTACGGGTATGGGAGCAAAGTAATTTATCTTGAAAAATCCTGTAAAATAAATAAATAAGTAAAGCCATTTATTCCCAAGAAACTTAAATAACATATTATTATAATGGTTTAGTGAAATCTATATTTGTTTTTATCTATAAATACATCATGTTTTTAATAGGACTTTTATAATATTATCTAGATATAAGAGAGCCCCTGATTGATCCCGGCTCAAAACCAAAGACTTAGTGGGCTGCTTATGCTTATGCTTAAGTACAACCTTACTGTCTTCAAGGCGAGAGTGAACCGGCTTCTTCTAGGCAAGCGCGCTTCATCTTAGACCGCAATGTCATGTAACATCAGATGAGTTGTGGTCAAGCGCAAGCAACGCATAAAAAAATATATGTATAATGTAATCAGGAAACTTATTATTCAATGTACGAATTTTTTAATATCAGAAAAAATGTTATGTGAATCATGTCGTGACATGTAATTGTTAAATATTATTATTTTTTATTAGGTATTAATATTGACATTATTCCATATGACATGTTTTACAATTTATTTGTATATCATATTGACATTTTTTAATTTATATTCATATAGTCATTTTTTAATTTTTGACGTATAATTGTATAATTATCAATAAATGGTTTATCTTATCTTGTTTATCTTGTACGTAATGTACTTACTCTAAGCTAATCTGGTCTCGTAACATGTTCTGATAATCATAATCATATTCAGTAATTAAATTGCTGTAAACAATGTAAATGACGTACCAAGAATAGCGAATGTTATTATGGCAAATAAAATATCCGAATCTGAATCTAACTAGTACGAGACCAGAGGAATCAATTTGCACTTTGTATCTATTTATACGATTGTTGTACTTTTTTTATTGTAATTTGACGACCTCGTTGGCGTAAAGGTTACCATGCCGGTCTGCTAATCCGAAGGTTCCGGGTTCGATTCCCGGCCCGGTCAACATCTTTGTGCTTAACTAAATTTGTTGGCTGTGGGTCTGGGTGTTAAATATGTATTTATATATAATATGTATGTATGAATATGTAGTAGTAGTAGTAACTAGTAGTAGAGTTTAACATTAATCTTACTTACCAGATTACAAACAACGACTTCCAAACTTTCAACGCGGTCATTTATTTAAAACGCGAGCGTCATTTAAGGGTAATAATTAAAACAGCAGTGTGTTTATGTGATGGTAAAGTGCTGTGTTCCTACTCGATTATTTAACGAGCGGACGATAAATTATTGGTCGAAATGAAGGCACGCCTGCGCCTGCGCGCCCTGGGCGATAGGGAGGGGACGATAGTCGATGATTTTTGTATCGATAAAGATTTTTTTTTAATGAGGAATGATTTTTATCTGTTTAACTTGAAAACTCAAGATATGTAGTCATAATTCATAAGATAAGATACGGGATGTTGAAGACAATTGTCCGTATTACTTAGTAGTGCGTATGTTCAGTTCGTAACAGTAATTATTTTAACCCAATTGTCCGCTAATGAGCCTCGTATGTATTTTTATTTCATTATTAGTATTTATTGTTATAACGGCAATAGAGAGATATATCAGTTGTGAGATTTTCAACTATGTATCTATCTCGATTCATAAGATACAGCCTGGTGACAGATGGACTACGGACAGTCGAGTCTTATAACATATATTTTTTTTTTATATTAGGACACATTCACACACGGCTGGTTAGCCTCATACTGAACCATTTCTAGCTCGTAGAATAGTCCCGTTAGTATCCTTTGAGTGGAAAACGATCAAAAGTGTCTAATTATTTAAATATATTTAATGGTAGCTAGAAGTCAGGTCTTTGCTTTATGATCGCACCAATAGTTAACATTATAATTTCATCATAATTATGTATTATTCTAGAACTAATTTAATGTATATTTTGGGTAAATGACTTATTTAACTATTCTGAGTACATGTTTCACTAAGTTCTTTAATAATTTATCCTCAAATATGTGTCTTTTAAATAAAGATTTACTTAAAATAAAAATATATTTTATCGATACCTATTCGTTGAGGAAAAAAGGCACCTCTACGCCTCTCAGTAACAAGGCAGCATGGAGCGATGCTTTCGAGTGATTAACCATTATTATATAAAGTAAATTCAATAATGGCAAGCACTAACGTTATGTTTACTGATGCCTGATAAAACAAACTTTAGTTTAAGCCTTATTGTTCAGGTCATAAAGTTGAAAATAGCTCGTTAATTTGCCCCCCAAAATGTCGGACCAATCTAAATTGCGAGAAAAAATAAATTAAGCTTAATAAATGGTGCCATAAAGTCGTGTTTCGCGCAAAGATAGGGAGATATTGAGTGTGTTATAGGGTAATACTGACCAGTGTTGGCAGTGCATTGCAAATTGCCGATATGAGGAGTAATTGTTGCAGATTTCAGGGTATGGTTTTTAATGTGTTCAGTGTAGCCGGTAATGAGAGACGAGAGCATGGGAGTGGGGACATATACCTTGTATAGGGCACGATAAATATTTAAAAAGTTGAGTATAAAGATATAAAGATGGCGATCGATAAGTGAGAGGCCGTTATTTTTGTAGGAATTGACACAAAATGTTTTAGCTAATTTGTAACTGAATCTTTTCGAATATAAATAGGATATTCTCCCACGATACGAATTTGTTGTAAATATTTTGTTACAGTTCAAGTCTCAGTCGTTCACAAAATGACAACTAATTTTGTTGAAAGATTTTTATCTGTTAAAGTATGAGAATATGCACATATAATATATCTATAACCAGTCTAAGTATTAATTGTGTTTTTCACACCAATCAAAATTGTAATGGTTTCCATTTAGCGGAAACTATAATTTATCATAATATAATCGACAAAACAACGCCCAAGTGTAATATCTAATGTTTGGTATTAGTTAAACACCATCAGAAAAAAGTACAAAAACCTATTCCAAACATCGAAGCGACCTGAAGGCGGTCGAAGCATATTATTTATAATATTAATAACTTCTAATTATACGTTTAAAATAAATATTTTATGCATAATGACATGATATAAATCTCGGACAGGTTAGGGACGGGGAAGTGGTTGGAGAAAATATCGATATCGATGAAAATATATTTTTACATTTTTTGTGTAATCATTTTGATGGTTAGTTACGTATTTGTACAAAAACAGTCAAACTTACTAAAAAACGCTGGAAAACATCCAACAAGTTGCTTATTTTACCTTAAAAAAGAAAATGATATTTCAAGTCGCGATTTAGTTACTTATTTGGCAGAGAGAGAGATTAGATTGGATAAAAAAAATTCAACAAAACATTTTAGTCTACATATTATACTTTAAAACTTAACAATTTACCTTAAAATATACTATTTAACTTAATAAAACCTAGATTCTGGCAGTAAATCATTGCAACACGTCCAATCACCACTATACTGTACCATCGATATCAGTTTCAATAAAGCATAACATAAAACACCGCCCACAGATGCCAGATCGCAAATAAAGTGCAAGCTCTACGCCGTGAGCCACTACAAACGTTCTCTTCGTTTTCTCAACCACTACAAAACTTTAAAACAAATAGTTCCAAGAACCGAACTTTCATAACTCCGCCAAATTGACACCTTGTTTAACCCGTTGCAATTCTCGACAATTTGAGCTGCCCGTAAGTGGCCCATTATATATTCGACAACTTTATTTTGTACACACAAACACAGTAATATCACCCTTATTGTGCACAAATAAGGTTCAAGTTGGAGTTGTCGATAAGTTTGTGTTGTCGATCTGCGAGGCGAATATCGACCCCGTATACATCTCATCGACAATCATTTTGTACTTTTTTCTCATCACGAATATCAATGGGAATTTGTTCGGGACCAATTATGTGTGTGCCTTTATTTTGTATTGGACAGGGTTTCTGTCGAAATTGTTTTATGGATTTCTCGTTTATTAATAAGATTTTTATTTGATAACCCGTTAATATGAATTTGTTATGCGATTGCCGTTTTTTCTCGTCGCGTTTCGAGATAAATGGGTTTTATTGTCGTTACGATTTCTGAGATAAAGGTTGCCTGCGTTTTGTTCAAGATATTGGATTACAAAAGAACTTAATTATGCCCAGTGTCAGTTTTAAGAATGTGTTTTTTAAATTACCTTTGTCAATTACTTAATCGTTTAAAGCATATTGGTTCGATACAATTTTGTGCAGGAAATGCATTTTAACTTTTTATGTTTTAAACAAATTTATGAGAGGCAAAGGTACGCAACTAAGTAAAGCCTACTTAGTAGTGTACCTTAAAGAATTAAAGCTAAATTGCCTAGTATATTTAATTGAAAGCATAGTACCAAAATATAATGTTATGATTATTATTTATCTCGTCATGCCACGTAGTACACATTTTATGTATTTTAATTCAATCTAATTTTGAGACAACTTTGTAGGCCATACTACTCATATTATTAAAATTTTAACCTAGACAATAAAAAGAACAAGAAAATAATCAACCTGTACAATTTAAATTAAGATAAGCACACCGTCCAAGCTACGTACAAGTTCCCAAGATGTTGACAGCATTACCACGTTGAATAGTCAAACCAAGCTACCAACTCTCATTTATTTACAACCAATTAACAAAAAAATACTAAAACACATCTCTAATTTATTTTATCGTCCAATTTTAACCAAATTAAAAGCAGTTACGTTCCTGTTCACGCACGTTAAAGTTTGGCGCGTTGTTAAATATTTGTTAATGCGGTACGTAATCAGCGCCCGGGACGCTATACGTTATACGCGGGCAGACACGCCCTAGTGTCGATGGGGAATAGGGATGGGGTAAAGTGTCGACAATTTTTATTGGTATGTCGATATATTTTAAAGTCGTAAATTGACGTTTCTTTTGACGTATGTACGATGCAAACCGGTGGAAAAATAGTTGATCATCATACTGTTTTTTATACCCCATACTGAACCATTTGTAGTTTGTATTATGGTGGCTTACACAACTGATATACTACATATACATACATACATATATTATATTTTTATATAGATACATATTATTTTAACACCCAGACCTAACAAATTTACAGCACAAAGATGTTGGCCGAGCCGGGAATCAAACCCGGAACCTTCTGATTAGCAGTCCGGCATGGTAACCTTACGCCAACGAGGTCGTCAAATTTTATTCACTCGTTTCCAATTCACTGTATCAGCTTACAATATAAATATATTTGAAACTATAAACATTTCTCCTAGAGGAAACAGTTTTTTTGTATTTGTTTAACAACCACCCTCAAATTAAAAAATCTGTCGCCAAGCACCTGACAGTGTGTTTCGGCAGCCTTCTCAAGAGCAAGTTATTCCAAACTAGGCATGATTAGGTGTCTACAATTACCGTTATTGATACATAGTAAAAAATACGAAAAAAACACGTTTATTATACCCCACTTAATATTTATTTTTATTTTTATTTTGACTATTTCTTGTTATAGCGTCACAAGAAATACATATCTCGTGTAAGTTTCAGCTTTCTAGCTATTACAGCTTCTGAGATACAGCCTGGAGACAGACAACGGAGGCTTAGTAATGGGGTCCCAGCTTCTGAGATACAGCCTGGAGACAGACAGACCTACACCGGAGGGTCCCGTTTTTACGTTTTAGGTACGGAACCCTAAAAAAGGTCATCGACTATTCTCTCCCTAGTCTATACCCACATACCCACTCTGCTCAGTCACGAAGCTCTTCTGAACTAATGATAGCTGTAATCACATACACCAAACCTATACTTATGTCAATACAGTATACTATATGATGTACTAGCTTCACCCCACGGTGTTACTCGCTTTAATCTGGGATAGGAATAAACTAACCGGGGATAAAAAGTAGCCTTTTTTTGTAAACGAGGGGGAAATCTTCTTCAAGACACCTGACTACGATGGGGCGCAGCCAGGTTATGTGGGATCCCCCCCGTGGGGCCCCGCATTGTCGAGGCGGGGGGGGCTCAGTAACCGTGGCCTGGTCACCCACGGTGAAGCGAAGAGGGTCCCTGAGGCGGGCCACTCCCTAGACTTGTAATCCCTGTACGCAAGTTAGTAGTGTCGGTATTACGATGCGCCGCTCTTCCTACCTGCCGCGGCCTCGACGGGGTCGCCACCGTTGATGGCGGACGCGGTGGGGCCGCAGGGAGAAGGGAGTGGTAACCGGAGACTACCACTTTCCCTATTCTCTGCGGCCGTAGTGGCATGTGACGGGGCCACAGACCTGACCCGTCACGGGGGACCTAGGACGTCGGACTGGGGTTGTCCGGCGTCCATTGCACTCACGGTCCCCGAGGTGGTTGCGGTGCACTACGTGCACTGCAAGGGGAGTCATCCCCTGAGGAGGAATCTCTCTCAGGCTAGCCGAGGTGGGCGGGGTGGTGGGTTAATGCGAGAAGCGGAACCTCACCCCGCCCTTTCCGGTGAGGAGGCCATCGTGAGGTTTTAGTCGGTAGTGATGCCCTTCTGGCATCGAGCCCGACATACCCCACTCACCTCCCCGGGTGTGGTGGGCATGCGTAAATGCATTTCCTCACGTTAAAAAAAAAAAAAAGGTTATGTGGGATATGTACCCACTAAAACCCCCCCGGTGACCTGCCTCTGTGCTTAACGGAGGTCTCCGGGTTCTTCTGGGAAACACTCCGGAGACCTCTTTGCACTGTGCCGGATAGCTGTCCAATTAGCCAACGACGGCGACGGTCACGCGACGCCGTCGTTTACCCCGGACTCGATGGAGCTTGTGTCGGAACCCCATCTCCAAACACCCTCGAGTCTGATGTCTCTTTTAGTCGCCTCTTATGACAGCCGCAGCCTTATTCTTTGGCTGCAGGGTTAAAGGGATCAAAAGTAGCCTATGTGTTAATCCAAGGTCTAGCCCATCTTCATAGCAAATCTCATCAAAATCGATCCAGCCGTTAGAGCGTAAAAAGTATCATATATTTTGAAGTTATTTGCGTATCCCACGGGAACCACAAATGTAGAAATGTTTACTCTGGGGCTAAACAGTCGTGTGTGATATGTGCCTAAGTATTAAAAAAGGATAAAAAAATAGGCTCGTTAAGCTCCTAATTTCAACAGTATTCTGCCCAATTCATCATAATCACGTAAGCATTCTCACAACTAACAAGCGAAGTATTACGCCCACTTAAGCAACCGATAATTAAACGCACCGAAGACCCGAGAATAAACTATCAAAAACCTTATTAAAGATAACATACCTTTGCTACAAATCATTGGCTTTCCAAGAAGGCCCATAATTGGGCCATATTTGGACCATATTGGCCTAAATAATAGCCTTTAACGGCCCAAATATGGGATCCATAAAATAATGATCTAATGATGATCCCTGCAGTGATTTTGATGTTATTTTTGGCTTCCGATGAATCAGGTGGAATGTTGTAAGTTTGTCCTGTTTGTATTCTTGAAAGAGATTTATGTTATCGAAAATTCTTTTTCGATAAGAGAAATATATTCCTCATTCCAACATTTATAAGAGAAAGCGATTAACATGAACGATTTAAAATTATTGTCAAAAATGGCTGTTTCTGCCAGTCAACCATAGAAAGGAAACGACAATTTCGGCAATAGCTGACCCTAATATCGCACATTCATTTCCTTAACGTCACTAAACAAAATATACACATTTTCAGCTTATATACAATTCTAAACTAAAGCGTTTAAAGTTTAGAATTTTTTAAAAAGGGCATAAATAAAAGTAGAGTAATTATGTCGGTAATATCTTTTGTTTGTAATATGGAATAAAACTAAAAGTACTTATTTACTAAAAATCAAAAACCAAAAACCTGTATATGGTAACAAAAAAACTGATCAAAATTAATCATTTTTGTTTAGTGACGTTAAGGAAATGAATGTGCGATATATTATATTCATACAACTTTAGAGTTTTTTTTTAACATTTTAGTTTATATTATCCTCCATTGAAAGGTTTTGATTTTTGTAGAAATGGTTTAGGTTGTGGCAAACTAGCCAAGTGTGAAATGTGTCCTAGTATTTTCTTTCTATTTTTTAACGTGTACAGATATATTTATTTAATTTTGTGCTTACTTATTTATTATGTTGGAGTATCGTTAGCACATTCTGGCTCTTAGTGTGTTTGTTTGAAAGCTGGGTGATAAGTAGTTTTTTGTATCGATTTTAGAGACTTTTAATTGGTTATGACTTATAATGTAGCGCCTATAGTGCGGTTAACTTAGATGATCTTACGCGATCATCGAGGTTAAGTCGAGGTCGATGCGGATAGTTTCTGGATGGACAAAATTGTAACTTAAAAAGTGGCATTTTAATCTGGGCGCTACCGTAGGTCTGAAGACACGTTAAATTGTTGGCACCGGTTGTTAGTTTTAGTACAAGCAGTCGTAAATCCAAGTCAGAGGCCTTCGGGCGGCTTGAAAAGCCTTGACGCTAGAATTTGGCCACTAAGCTCATACGAAGAAGAAGATTATATCTTTTTTGTACTTAGTGTGGTTTCGATCGGTCCCTAGAGTTTAAATATGAAAAATATCTTGTAAATTTTCAGACTTTTATCTTAATCATTATAAAATGATACGTCAAACGCATACTCTCTTTTCTTCAAAGTCCTTGTCTCTCAAGTCAGTCTCAAGTAGTTTCAAGTCTAGAGTCTTGTTTTTAGTACAAGTCTTGAGGAATCCGTAGTTAACTCGTTTAATTTATAGCCGTGGAAACAATCCTGTTAAATTGTTATATTGATGGTCTGAAGGGAGATAAGTAGGGCTACCACAACAAAAGGTTGTTAAGAACAAGATCAAGGCGGTTGTATCATTATGTAGTTAAGTATTGTAGTACCCACCTAATTCGCGAGGTAATTTAAAAGCAGGTAAACTAAGTGACACGTTGGAAATTAAAAATTGGCCAAGTGCGAATCGGGCTCGCGCATGAAGGGTTCCGTACCATTATCTATACTAATATTATAAAGCTGAAGAGTTTGTTTGAACGCGCTAATCTCAGGAACTACCGGTGCGAATTGAAAAAATATTTTTGTGTTGAATAGACCATTTATCAAAAAAGGCTTCAAATTATACAACATCACGCTGCAACTAATAGGAGCTGAGAAACATAGGAAAATGTGGAAGAAACGGGGAAAATTATTCATCTTTGAGGGCTTCCGTTGAGTGCGCTGCTAAAACGGTTCATGATATCAATATAATATGTATGAAATAATTATTTCTCTTACAATGATCTACCAAAATCTCTGCAACAGTATATGTCTATCTTTTAAGATTAACTCACTAGAACATTTTTTATGGTAAACAAATTTGGTCGAAATTAATGCATTATTTGTTAAAGTTGTATTAACATAATAATATTAATCTATATCCAAATAAATGTATTGTTGATAAAGAGTATTTAATTTTGAACAAAATTGTTTATGACATCACTTAATTTCAAAGAACATCTAGAGCTGCAGGGCAAAACGGCCCTACAGTTCCGGGCGTCAAAGGGGGACGTCAAAACACACAAAATTTGTCCTCTTTTCATCCCCTTGGTAAAAATTATCTCTCACTTTCGTAGTCAGGTAAAATATGAGCCTAAGTTATTTTACGAAAGGAAGCTGATATTACAAAGACGATTAAGTTTATGATCCTTACTTCCCCAAAAATGAGGAGAGGAAGGACCTCGAAACGCAAAAACAAAAGGGGTCTCTCTCTGCGCATGCGCAGCCCTGTGTCAGGCTATTAGTTGCGCTCGGGGGCAAGTTGGGAGCCAATTTGAGCTCAACACCCAAACCTGTGTACTGTAGCTCACACATGGCCAACTCTAAGACGCTATTGTACTAGGTTCGGCCGCAGTTTACAAATTTGAGCGAAGCGCCAACCGCCCGACAGTGGATTTTAAACGAAATAAATTCATATAAAATCAACAATTAATAAATATTGAAAACTATCGATTCTAGTTAATATCATTATCCATACAAAAGTAAAATAAGTTTTATTTTTTTATGACATTCAGAAGCACACCATTTATAAATGTTAACTCCATGTAACGTCACTCGATTTAACAACATACTCTCTAAAGCATCGAAATCAAGTTGGAAAACTTAAGTTGGTTTAGATTGTATTCCATACAATTATAACATTTTCTCCATTTAATGATCACTTTCTATAAGCCATAAAATGCATAGTCCCGTCAGTGTAAATAAATAATAATTTGTACTCCTTTTTAATATTTAGCGCAGTGCTGTCTATATACGAATACTTATCAAAGCTATTATAATTTATGACAAAATATTGTTATAAATATTTCAAATTATAAAAAATAGCTTAGGATAAGAGGCGTCTGAACTACTAAAAAATATATTTATACGTATACCGATTTTGGTACGAATCAGACTTATGAACAAAATAAAATTGTAAAACAATATAAAATGACATTTTAGAACGAAGAAATTGTAAATTATAATAAATAAATACTATGACACATTGCACTTACGGCTGGTTAGCCCCATACTGAACCATTTCTAGTTCGTATTATGGTTGCTAACACAACTGATATACTACATATACATACATATTTTTTATAGATACATATTTAACAGCCAACAAACAACAAATTTTTGTTCAGCACAAAGATGTTGGCAGTGCCGGGAAACAAACCCGGAACCTTCTGATTGGCAGTCCGGCATGGTAACCATTACGCCAACGAGGTCGTTAATTCTTGATTTAACCCATGTAAAGTTAAAACCATATACACATATCTCATGAAAAGAAATTTCATAGTAAAGCCAAAGACAAATTATATAAAAAATATATTTATATTATTTATTAAAAAACCTATTGAATTTGAAGTTTAGTACAACCTATTGAATTCCTAACCTCAGATCCCCTCAAGTGACGATCTGCGCGCTCATTAAATTAATCTTATCCGTTCGGCTGTTGAATGACATTACCCTTTTTTGTACTATCTGTTGTAAAAAGTCCAAGTTCCAAGTTTTAGTTTTACCCACACCGGCTCCCGGTATGTCAACAGTTGCGGCGAAAATGTGTTTATACCGGGAGCCGGTGTATCAACCTACAAGTGGTTAATGATTTTTTTTCTTTATGTAACTTTTTTTTTACCTGCGAGAATCATTCGCCTTATTTAAATTTATTTTAATTTCTAAGACGAATTTTTATTTTCTATATTATTTTTCTTGATACGATGTAAATAAATAAATAAATAAAATAGATCTCAAAGTAAACACAACTATTTAATACCCCACCTCTTTTATTTTGAATACCCCATAAATCCATCATGGGGACTCCAGAACAACTCCTGGAGTAGCCCGCAGCCTTTGTGGTCCTTAACCGGCACTTACCTCATGTCAGTTTTGTATGATTTGTATGAAATTGTATGAGACCTCGTTAAGTGTATGAGTTACGATACCATACAAAGTGGGTTTGGTTTTTTTGTTGTATAAAATTAGTTGAAGTTTCGTACAGGATATTTTGATTGTTTATTTAATAGAGAATGTTGATGTACGTGTTATTATGGCTTGACATTGTTCGTCTTCCCCGATAACTATAATCTAGCTGGTTTCAAGGCAAGAGTGAACCGGTTTCTTCTGGGCAAGCGCGCTCCACCTTAGATTGCAATATCGCTTACCATCAGGTGGATTATGATCAAGCGCAAACCCATTAGAGTAAAAAAAAAACGCCTTGGCTCAGCAAACTAAGGTGATCTGACGCGATCACCGAAGTTAAGCAACAGTCGATGCGGACAGTCTTTGGATGGGTGACCATGCACAAGACTGTCGCCTAAAAAGTGTCATTTTCACCTGGCCTCCCTGGATGAAACGACACATTAAATTGTAGGATAACACAACTGATATACTACATATACATAAATAGTTTATATCGTTACATACTCGTATTTAACATATCATACCGACAGCCAAAAAGATGAATAATAATAGAATAAGCGAGTGTGGCTTGGTGGTACAAACGTTTGCTTTTCAATCAGACGGATCCTGGTTCGAATCCCGGCCCTACACCAATGACTTATTTCTCAATTATGTGTGGATTTGCACTCGCTTTACGGTGAAGGAAAACATCGTGAGGAAACCAACAAGTTGGGGGGACTGCAATATCCGAAGACGTGGGTCATTCGCCAACCCGCACTTGGCCAGCTTGGTGGATTATGGCCTATATCTCTCTCCTCGTGAGGGAAGGCCCCGAGTCCCAGCAGTGGGAACGTATAGTGGGCTGCTTATGCTAATGGATATTTATTAACCTTATGATATGTTATGATCTTGGCCATGCCACTTGACGACCTCGTTGGCGTAAAGGTTACCATGCCGGACTGCTAATCAGAAGGTTCCGGGTTCGATTCCCGGCCCGGTAAACATCTTTGTGCTTGTTGTTTATGTTTTTACTAAATTTGTTGGTTGTGGGTCTGGGTGTTAAATATGTATTTAAATATAATATATTTATATGTATATGTAGTAAATCAGTTGTGTTAGCCACCATAATACGAGCTAGAAATGGTTCAGTATGGGGCTAACCAGCCGTGTGTGAATGTAAAAAAAAAATGCCGGGAATCGAATACGAGACACTCTGGTTGGCAGTCCGGCATGGTAACCATTACGCCAACGAGGTCGTCATATTTTCCTTAGTAAAACGACTTATACTACGTGTCTTTCTCATCATAACAAGCAAACTAATATAATAAAATTAATTACCGCGCCACTAGCCGTCAGAGGGCGTTCCACCATATTTATTACATTTAATTACGTTACAGACGCCTCCATTTTGTTTCCTGCAGTTTACTAGCCTTGTGAACATTAAATCACACGGGATTAATTATTAATGATTGGTTTTACTTAGCTTCATGATGTAGGAGAGAAGAAAGTAAATAGATAGAACAAGCTTTTGAAGTCTAATTGCTTGAGTGTGGAGATGCCTAACCTAACCTAACCTAATCCCATACTGAACCATTTCTAGTTCGTGGTTATGGTAGCTAACACAACTGATATACTACATATACATTGACATATTTTATATAGATACATATTTAACACCCAGATCCACAGTCTACAAATTCAGTTAAGCACAAAGATGTTGGCCAGGCCAGGAATTGAACCCAGAACCTTCTGATTGGCAGTCCAGCATGGTAACCATTACGCCAATAAGGTGGTCGAACTGGAAGAAAAACTTATAATATATTTTTTCCTTTCGGCTAGCTATTTGTCGTTATACAATACAAATAAATTATTATAATAAATTTACATTTTAAGCAACCAACTGACTGACTTACATTTTTAAATAATTATTTCCACGAACGTCGAAAATATCACTTTTTATTCATCTTAAAATTGTTATATATTATGTACTTAGTTATGGACAGTCACTGGAAGGCACTAGCCTCCATGGTCCAGTTTGAGGGTTAGTGAATAAGTTTGTATTGTACATGTGAATTTGAATAAAAACATTTTGAATTTTTTGAATTATTCCTTGCCGGAATCCCTGTTCCTACTAAACTACAACCTTACTGTCTTCAAGGCGAGAGTGAACCGGATTCTTCTAGGCAAGCGCGCTTCATCTTAGACTGCAATATCACTTAACGTCAGGTGTGCTGTTGTGGTCAAGCGCAAGCCTATTAAGCGTAAAAAAAGAATTCCGAATTTGACTAGCACATAAGTTAGACACTCCGACCTAAGGTGGAGCATGCCTAGGCTGGAATAACTGGCTCTCAAGGAGGCTGCAAAACACTGTTAGGTGCTTAATAACATATTTTTTTAACTCGAACCCTCAAGTACCACCTAGTTTGCAATCCGGCATGGTAACCATTACGCCAACGAGGTTGTCAACCAACCAATCATCAATTTGATCTGGAATTTAACTACTTCGAGAGCAATAAGTAGTATATTATCTGTGTTAAATACGCTTTGTACTGTATGTAGTGGGTATAGGTAATTAAAACTTTCTCTAATAATTTGTATTTATTGGAAAGAGTATAAAATATACACTTCGCAGCAATGGGCATAACTTTGTGTTTTTTATTTATTTTTTAAGGTACTACTGAACCCTTCATGCGCGAAATGTTGACGACCTCGTTGGCGTAATGGTTACCATACCGGACTGCCAATTAGAAGGTTCCGGGTTCGATTCCCGGCACGGCCAACATCTTTGTGCTGAACTAAATTTGATGGCTGTTGGTCCGGGTGTTAAATATGTATCTTTATAAAATATGTATGTATGTATGTATATGTAGTATATCAGCTGTATTAGAAACCATACGAACTAGAAATGGTTCAGTATGGGGTTAACCAGCCGTGTGTGAAATGTGTCCAAAGAAAGAGAAAGAGAAACCGACTCGTACTTGTCCGCGCGGAGCTGGGTGGGGCGGACGAGCCCACGTTCTCCAGGTTCCTGGAGCTGTACCGCGCCGCCGACCTGCACGAGGAGAAGGACCGCATCAGCCGCGCGCTCGGCGCCGTGCGGGACCCGGCGCTGCTCAAACGAGTGCTCGAGTTCGCCATATCGGAGGAGGTGCGTGCGCAGGACACGGTGTTCGTGATCGTGTCGGTGGCGGTGAGCCGGTACGGGCGCGACCTCGCCTGGCAGTTCTTCAAGGACCACTGGCAGGAGTTCATGGACCGCTATCAGGGTGGCTTCCTGCTAGCCCGTCTGGTGAAGTCGACGACAGAGAACTTCGCGTCGGAGTCGTGCGCGCAGGAGATCGAGGAGTTCTTCCGCACGCACCATTCGCCGGGCACGGAGCGCTCCGTGCAGCAGGCGCTGGAGACCGTGCGCCTCAACGCCGCCTGGCTGCGCCGCGACCTCGCCTCCACCACCGCCTACCTGCAGCCCTACCACTGACACGACCAAATTAATCAAGACTGAAACTACAACGACTTCTTATAGTAACGTTTCAATCTAAAAATGATCTTCGTATCTTATTTGATCTTTACGAATTTTATTTATTTTAAATGACATTGATTTGAGCTAATTTTTGTATTACCTCTATTAAAAACTGGGATGAATTATGCCACTGGATTCTATATTTTTGTTTATAACGATATCTGTTATATTTTAAAGCAAAAAAGTGTTTAATGAATGAGTCTAGTTAAACTCTGTTGATCATTTAGATACTCGTGAATTAATTCCAATCGGTGCATTTATCTTTAAATTAAAATGCCTTTGAAACATTGTTAAAGAAATGTTAATTTTAGATGCGATTGATTTCACAAGTGAGCTAATAGTTAGCAGGTTATTACTGCTACGTTTAACAAGTGCACGACATGTAAACTTATGATTTAGCTTTTTAGTCTTAATAAAGTGCAGGTGTTTTTTGTTTCATTGTTATAAGAAACGAAAAAATGCGTGTCTCGTAACAAAAGTACGAGCTTTAACTAAATCCGGCCTTTTAATATTAGACTTGTACCCTAGGCCTATCATTACATGTTTTGTAAATGTGTATATATTCTTTATTTTAATTTATGTTAGCGTTGGTATTTTATTTCTGGTGCTGAGTGCATTTTTGTTTAGTTTCGAAGCAGCAAGAAACGTCTCGTCAATCTAACATGTTCACAGGACACTAGGTATGTAACCACCGCATATTATTTATCCACGTGTTTTAGGCCTTTATACTTATTGGTTATGTACGTCGCTATAGTCGAGTCAAAATTTTGTGATGATCTATAAATATTTGAAGTTACCATTAGTGTCTCATGTTATGTTTTCATCAAGCATATTGTTTTGTAAGACTGTGTCATCGGTTATTGCAATAAATCGTACTATTTTACTTTTTATAGAGGTTTGGTTATCAGCGATCAAGCCTAAAGCGGAGCAGGCCTAGTCTAGAATAACTTGTTTCAAACAGGCTTGCCGAAACACACTGTTAGGTGCTTGAAGCCAGACAGCCTGATTCTGGGGCTCTGACTCGTCAAAGCGTCCGTGAACTTCTGACACCTCCTATCTTACATTTGAGAATTTAAAAACTTAAAACTCCTAACTTCCTTCCAATAAAGAAAAGCTCAAAATAATATCTATTTTGCAACATTAGTAGTAAAAGCATTTAAAAAATGACCAAGTGTTTTATTTTTTATTTTTTCAATAGTCTTCACGGTGGCTTAATAAATCAGTTTATTGTTCCTCCTGCAAAATGTGCGTATAATCAGATAGGAGATCTCAGAAGTTCACGGACGAAAGGCTCCTATTGGTCAAATGGCTAGCCGACGTGTGTAAAAAAAAGTTTACTCATTATGAAAATGCTAAGCTACTCGTACCCAAGAGCAGTCCCAATATTGACTCGAGAAGACCGCTTCCGGTGCTCTGTTTGTCTACTATCAATTTGTGATCAAGCGCTCCGACTTCTTAGGAAGGTTATTCTAGAATCTTCGAGATTTTATGGAGCAGCTGTGATTTTTCTTTTAAATTTAAGATGAAATAATGAATATAGGATGGAGGAGAGCGTTGAGGCCCAAATGAAGAAGGCAGAACGAACTAGAGACTCCAAGTTCAAAACCGGGATGAGTGGAAAGAATATAGAGAGGCCTTTGCCCAGCAGTGGGCTGGGACTAGCTTAAAATAATTCTAAATATTCATAATTTTTAGTTAAAGAAGCCTTTCAACTGTACAAGTTTTTTTTTATGATGGATAGGCAAGCGCTTGATGAAACTCACCTGATGTTAAGTGATGTTGCGATCTAGGGTGGAACGCGCTTGCCTAGAAGAAACCGATTCACTCTTGCCTTGAAGATAGTGAGGTTATAGTTCAGAGGGAACAGGGATTCCGGCAAAGAGTTGCACAGTTTAATGGTCCGCACAATATATGAAGAAGCGAAACGATAACATAATTTGTCATCTAATCCTTTATTATTACAATATTTAATGCACAATTTTGTACACAATATAGTTTTCGAAGTTCAAATATGATTTATATTCTTATGAAAATATATTCCTCGTTTCTATTCAGCCTAAAAACTAATAGTAAAAAAAGAATACAAGTGTAATAAAAATTTAGAAACCCAAAAAAATATGGTAGTTTTCTTTTTAATAAAAATAGTCTTACGTTTGACCGCAGCTTGCCTGATGTTAAGCTTGACTGTGGTCTAAGATGTAACACGCTTGCCTAGAAGGAACCTATTTACTCTAGATTTGGGGGTCTTCAACCCCCAAATTGTGCTTCTCGGGAAAAATAGACTCAGAGAGTTCCATAGCTTCGAGAGCTTCTCAGAATGATAAAATAAATAAAAAAATCTTAAGCGATTCTTAAATTCTTTAGGTGGTTAAGAATAACTCTTCCTTGCCTACCATTGGTTGTCAAAAAGCTAAATGTTATTGTTGGTCTTCCTTAACTTATGCAAACAACAAATAGACAAACAGTTTAGGTTTTTTGGTAGCAGTGGGACGTTTGTCTAGCAAGAATGCCGAGCAAGAAATTTCCATGGTGATGTCTTTTTTAAGTCGCTATGAGAGCATAATAGCATATTTTGAAAA
This sequence comes from Mellilla xanthometata, assembly GCA_035578125.1. Taxonomy (NCBI): domain Eukaryota; kingdom Metazoa; phylum Arthropoda; class Insecta; order Lepidoptera; family Geometridae; genus Mellilla; species Mellilla xanthometata. The sequence goes on along the minus strand of JAPUBQ010000033.1, from coordinate 2,408,502 downwards.
ATCCTATAAAATCTTGAGTAAATAATAGAACTACTTATCTTAGTTTTTCAGTATAATTACTTTTAATTAAGTGCTAATTTTTGTTAGATATTCAAAACACGATTACGTAAAATTCGCTCGATAGTTTGATTTATTAAAAAAATGGTCGTTTTAATATTTGAATATGTTGTGTTACCTAAGTTTATAAAGATATTACAACAGATCTTACTATTTTTATAGGTTACTAGCTGACCCGGCAAACGTTGCTTTGCCTTATTAATTATTTTATTCTAGTTTCTAGACAAATTCTAGTATAATAAAAATGTTACTTACTTATTATAAGTGTGTATGGTATATGCGTGAAATGGGTATGGAGCGCTATGAACAAAATGTTAAGGAAATATAAAAATAACAATCGCCAAAAAATATAAAGTTCTAGTTTTTATAGTTTATTACCTAAAATTACATATCACATATTAATTACGACAGGAACAATAACAAACAACATCAATCTTTTAATGCTATAGCGTGAACCTTATCCATAGCACCAATTACCTCTTTTAAATGAGCATTATATTCAATATTGAGTTCATACTGGAATGCTAGACGCAATAAAATTGTTTCAAAAACAAATAACTGACTCCAAAACCATATCTATTTAATAGTGTTTATTTTAACAAACATTAATTTGTTCTTCTTAGATGGCACCGACGCCAAGAATACAGGATAAATAATAATTTAAAATAGCATTTTCAAAAGTAAATCAAATAAAGTCTTCGATTTTACTTATGTGTAGGCATAAAATTATTTCTCACTTTTTAGATACAGTTAGAATTTATAAATGTAGGTATGATTTTGAAGTCTGTTATTTGTATAATACAATTTCATTGTAATTTTTTAAAGGTTAGTAATGATACTTTTCCAAAGGTTTAGGCATTCAAAAATTTTTAGCGACTCCGTTCAAGCCTTTACCAAACAAATTACATAATATTTGTAGTGTCATAAGCTATGACCCAAAACGTCATAGGACTAATCGCGAGCGAAGCGAAACGGATGCGAGCATAGCGAACTAAACAAATTTTTTTAGCATATTTGTTCGAGCCGCTTGTGCATAAAGAAGTCCAAAGCAGAACAAATTACATAATATTTGAAGTGTCGTAAGCTATGACCCAAAACGTCCTAGGACCAATCGCGAGCGAAGTGAGCGCGAAAATTTTTAGTATATTCGTTCGAGCCCCTTGAGCATAAAGAAGTCCAAAGCAGAACAAATTACATAATATTTGTAGTGTCGTAAGCTATGACCCAAAAGTCCTAGGACCAATAGCGAGCGAAGCGAGCCGGATGCGAGCGCAGCGAGCAATGCGCGAGCGAAGCGAGCGCGAAAATTTTCAGCATATTTGTTCGAGCCGTTTGAGCATAAATAAGTTCAAAATAGAACAAATTACATAATATTTGTAGTGTCGTAAGCTATGACCCAAAAGGCCTAGGACCAATAGCGAGCGAAGCGAGCTGGTTGCGAGCGCAGCGAGCTATGCGCGAGCGAAGCGAGCGCTAAAATTTTCAGCATATTTGTTCGAGCCGTTTGAGCATAAATAAGTTCAAAACAGAACAAATTACGTAATATTTGTAGTGTCGTAAGCTATTACCCAAAACGTCCTAGGACCAAACGCGAGCGAAGCGAGCAGGTTGCGAGCGCATCGAGCTATGCGCGAGTGAAGCGAGCGCGAAAATTTTTAGCATATTTGTTCGAGCCGTTTGAGCATAAAGAAGTCCAAAGCAGAACAAATTATATAATATTTGTAGTGTCATCATCATATATTTGTTGAAAATTTTTTGCTCATACGTTCGCGGTCTAGTTTATTAGTACATCAAATTATTTAGTTTCTTCTACGTAAGAACTAAGTGATCAAGTTATGGTGTCGAGAGTTTTTCAAGCCCCTGCCTTAGTTTAACGACTGTTTGTACTAAGAGGACCTGCAATTTAACGTATAATCCGATCCACAGTAACGCACAGATAAAAATATTTTTTTTTACAACAGTCATGTGCAGGAGAGGTTACGCAATAAAGCGACTTACACGCGGGTGGAGCCACGGGCAATAGCTAGTAGTTAATAAGAGAGTTACATTGAGATAGCAAAATGATAATTCTAAGCAATACTACTACATACGATACATAAACAATAACGAAGGTTTGAAATTTGTGTAAACAGTGAGAGAAGTCTTTGAAGAAGAATTTTGTGAGTGAAACAGGAGACCGACTTCAGTCTATGGCATAGTGTGGCATTTCACTCACCAGTAAAGTAAAGGCGCTGCAAATTTTAAGTATTTAAGATTGGTAATACTAAGCAATATGTATATCAGGTTAAATTTTGTTAGTTAATTTCTTCAAAAAAAAATAGATTTTTACTCGAAGTACAGTTAGACACTATATTTAATCAGTTATCAAGCGAGATGAAAAAATAATAAAATACTTAAATGGCCATAAAAAATAGGGGTTGATGATAAAAAAATAAAAAAAATAAGGTTGTATGTATTTTTAATGCCACTCTATACAAAAATAAAATAAATAAATTCGTCGAAAAATGAAAAAAAAAATTCAAGGGTGATCAACCCTTATCGCTTAGGGGTATAAAAAATAGATAGTAGCCGATTCTCAGACCTACTGAATACGCATATAATATTTGGTAAAGATCAGTCAATCCGTTTCGGAGGAGTACGGTAACAAACACTGTGACACGGAAATTTACTAAAATGGCCATTAAAAAATAGGGGTTGATGATAAAAAAGGAAAAATTTAGGGTTATATGTATTTTTGATGCCACTTTATATAAATTTCAAATAAAAAAATTCGTCGAAAAAATAAAAAAATATATTTAAGCGTGAACAACCTTTATCACTTAGGGGTAAAAACGTTACACAATAGCCGATTCTCATATCTACTGAATACGCATATGAAATTTGGTAAAGATCAGTCAACCCGTTTTGGAGGAGTACGGTAACAAACACTGTGACACGGAAAATTACTAAAATGGCCATAAAAAAATAGGGGTTGATGATAAAAGATTAAAAATTTAGGGTTGTATGTATTTTTTAATGCCACTTTATATAAAATTCAAATAAAAAAAAATCGACGAAAAAATAAAAAAAAATATTTAAGGGTGAACAACCCTTATCACTTAGGGGTAAAAACGTTCCACGTTGGCCGATTCTCATACCTACTGAATACGCATATGAAATTTGGTAAAGATCAGTCAAGCCGTTTCGGAGGAGTTCGGTAACAAACACTGTGACACGGAAATTTTATATATAAGAATAAGATGATATTATTTAGAAATTGTTGACGCAATGATCGTTGGCAATCCAGAAGGGTAATGCCGCTAGTATTTTGGGGACCCTCGGTGCAGTGCGGGGACCTCAGAGCTATTTAGTTGATGTTTGTGTTCGTGCAATTTTTATATTTATAAGTGACGTGAATATTGTGAGTGAACCCTTAAAAACTAATACAGGATAATATGAGTAAAATAAAATTACATTCAAATTATTTCAATTATTAAATTTTTATTCAATTATTCAATTGATTGTAAAATATTAAATATTAAGTACTGGGTTCTTATTTTTGATTGCTTATATATAAAGTATTTTCATTTAATCGTCCTTTCGCCACTTAGCATAAGCTTGACAAATAAAAAGCCAACAGAATAAAATAAGTTAATAATCCCGCATTTAAATGTATTAATTATATTCACATATCAAGATTTACACAGGCTGTCGCTTCGCACCCTATCAAACCTTTTTCGCACACTACATATCACTAACAGTAAGGCAACTCTGGTAAATATTTTATTTGAAGCGACAACAGCTCAGGTCAGGCGTGCGACCGCCTTACGTTGCCATATGGTTGAGTTTTTTATTATTATTGTGGACACATTTCACACACGGTTGTTCAACCCCATACTGAATCCTTTCTAGTTTGTGTTATGGTAGCTAACACAACTAATATACTACACACATATATACAAACATACATAATTATCTTAATATATATAAATCTCGTGTCACAATGTTTGTGACACAATGGACTCCTAAGCCGATTATAATAAAATTCGCACACCATGTGCAGTTCGATCCAACTTGAGAGATAGGATAGTTTAAATATCAAATTATAGTCGCAATTTTAATTTATTGCTAATTATTGTCTGTTATTATTTGACAGTCACATCTGTTAACTCCAAATGATTCTAACAAATGTCGATACCTTTCGACTGGGTTGAGTAAGTAATCAATAGATGAAGCTGCTATGGTAAATCTACGAACGTGTCATATAAGCTACACTATCTATTTTTCATACCCCTAAGTAAGGCAATACAATGTTTGCCGGGTCAGCTAGTTTTATAGATATACATATTTACCACTCAGATCAACAGCCAAAAATTTAGTTTAGCACAAAGATAGAATAGTAGAATACATACACATTCATAAAACTTAATTGTGATTGAAAAGGAGACGTTATTATTATTACCACATTATTGTAGCAGTTGTTTGTAAATTAGCAAGCAAGTTGCGTTACTGTCACTAGGTCAGCAAGCAAGTATAGCGCCGTAACCAGCCGTTTACACAAACCGACAGGGCGTAAAATTCATTATATAGTTATTGGCCACTGAAGCTCTGGCTTGTGATATTTTTGACACCTTATTATCTGCGGATTATTCTCATTTGGCGAGAAGATTTTAAAAATTAATTACCTACTCGCGAAAGCTTCTTAATCCCGTTTTACAGAGGAATGTCAATGTTTGAATTAAATACCTACGTTTTTAAATATTGAGATATTGATTTTTAAGATATTGTACTCGCGCTTGTGGTGTAAGATGTATCACGTTTGCCTAGAAGGAACCTATTTACTCTAGATTTGATGACCCCCAAATTGTACTTCTCGGGAAAAAGAGACTCAGGAAAAGAGTTCCAAAGCTTCGCAGTTCTCACAATGAAGGTCGAAGCAAAACGCTTTGTGCGAATCCTCGGAACTTCGACAGTAAATCGGTGTCTCTTCGCTGTACCCCTGCTCGTTCTGTAGTGGAATGGAGAAGCGGGAATTAAACTATGCAGCTCCATTGCACGCTCTCCAAAATGTATCCGATAAAAAATAAATACCTATGTTATTTAAAAAATAAATATGTAATTTAATGGCAGTAGTTATACTCCAAGTAGCGATGTATGTGAGACAAAATCTTGAATCCTACGTCACTTATGACAGCTACCTTCCCTACACTAAGCGTGACCCTCGCAAACTGGTTGGTGTGAAACGATCACTCGCGAAGTCGGATAAACTCACACATGTCATGGGCCCGACAGTTTATAATAAACTCCCGGTCTTCTTAAGGGATGCTCCTAGTCTGGCTGGTTTTAAATTCCGACTGCAGCGCTGGCTTATCGAGCACTCGTTTTATAGTATTAATGAATTTATGTTACATAAACATTGACATGCTTGATTATTATTTATGAATTTATTAAATTAATTTATTATTTTAATGGTTTAAAGAAGTATGTACATACTTATAAGATTTATTTATAAGAATTTGACATGTAAATTGGTTTTACGAAATAAACGATTATGATTAATTATTTTGCTCTCATACCGCCTTGAATAAGCCATTAAATCTTCACAAGCTTTCTTCAGCAGCAAATTAACACTCATTACAAATTAGTTTCCAAAAAACTTCAAACAGAAACCGCCGACATTCCTTCACACTCTCATCTTCATCACCATTGTCTCTAAAACAAAGAAAACAATGCGAAAACAAAGAAAAAACAACACGAAAACATTAGAAAACATGAACAGTTACACGAAAGAGAGCAAAAGTGGTTTTGAATAGAGCAAAAGAGAGTCAAATTTGAGGGAACAAGGATTTAAGTTAAAAATTTACGGAATCATTATTTTTCTACATGTTTTTTTAAACGAAGACTGCTAAGTCGGGTATGCGGCTGGAAGGTCGAGGGTTCAACCAAAGTGTCTTTAACTCATTAGGTTATTCGCTTTTCTGGTCAAATATCTAGCTGTACTAATTTCTTGTGTAGTTAAAGTTTTTTCTTAAATCAGGGAAGTAAAAAAAATCCCCAGAATCAAACACAACACTTTGTCCGTACAAGTCTCCTTAAGAGCCAGTAACTCCAGACAAGTCACGCTCCCTTCGGCTGGTGTCGCTGACTCGTGATTTGACAAGTTCAAATATAATCATTTTCGGATAAGGAATATTCAGAGCGTTGTTAATGCCTAGTTATTCAATGCTTTTAATTTTATTTTTTTCATTAGCTGCGTCCCACGGTGTCACCCGCATAAATCAGGGTCTAAACTATCCTCATACTACATATCATCAAAATCGGTTCAGCTGTTTGAGCGTGAAGAATTAACAAACATACACACTTAAACACAAACGGCGAAAGTTAAGTTTTATAACATTAGTAGAATTATAGTTTATGCAACTGTCATATAATGAATGCAGCGAGTTTCATAATAGTAACGAGTGTTTTAATACCCGTGTTATATACAGTTGCATACACTACTTTATCTTCACTATTGCAATTAATTAAACAACAAGAGTAAAAGCTGCCTATATAGTTAATTTAATAATTCTTTTTCATATAACGAATGAATGAATGTTATTTATTTACCAATAAGTCACAAAGATATTACATTTCACTTATAATACTAAACTTCGAATTGGAATCGTCAAAAGATGTCATTACAATAAATACAATATTTCTTAGATGTAAAGGGGCTTTGTCATACTCATAATTTTCTAGATTTTTCTGGCAAAAAAATTTGAGTGACTTTTATTGCCAATTCTAGAGTTCACGCGTACGCGTATTGTCACAGTGAACTTGCCGCCATTAAAATCTAACCGATGAGAGCGCAGCCGCGCGCGCAGGGCCAATCAGGAGCTAGCGAGCGATGTTATAATGAGATTTTACGATATCGATGTGGATATTATACCATCATGCGAAATTAATTGCTTAAATTGAGTAATTTGTTGTCTGCGCTATAACAGTAGTCATTAAAAGTCAAGTATTGGAAACATAACTAGAATGTTACAACATTAGTGTAGGTAAACAAACTTACAACACCCTTTCTCTCATCCTTCGTACAAATCTTGCCACCAAAAAGTGCATAACTGTGTTCCAAAATTCCATCACCTGAGATACCGTTTGCGTCGTGCTTTGAGAAACAATGTGATTTAAAAGTGTAACTCGGACAGACTGAGCGGCCCGCTGACGGTGATGGATGCATGTCCGAGAGATCGCCGCCCGGGGAAAAAGGACAACAAATGTACAAAAGTCGCCTTAATACAGTGTCGGACAAACTTAATGGCACGCTAAGGCTCGTAAAGGGGGCCAAGTTTTGAATTTATAGGTTAGAGGACAATTAATACTATTTACTTAAGGCTAGGGCTAAATCTTGAATTTACAGTTTTTTTTTGTTATAAATCATAAACGACATTTTTTTTTTTTTTAATGCTTATAGTCCGCCTAAAGAACAAGTCTAAATAGTCTAATCAATATTAATTATACAGTGTAAACTCTATATAGCGACACTGAAGGGACTGTGCATTTTATGGCGTTATAGAAAGTGGTCGTTAAATGTAGAGAATGTATCATTGTATGGAATACAAGCTAAATACAAGCTAAATCAACTAAAGCCAATTGATTTCGACGCTTTAGAAAGTTTGTCGTTAAATCGAGTGACGTTACATGCAGTTAACACTGTGTTATACGTCACGTTTGAAGTTATTGAAAAAGTAGCAATTATATTAAGGCGAGGACAAGGGCAAAATCTTCCGCCCCGCGTTATTCCGGGATACAAAGTACCATATTTGCTAATCCAGGGTCTAAGCTATCTACATACCAAATTTCATCAACTTCGGTTCTACTGTGTGTGCGTGAAAAAGTAACACATACACACACACAAACTTTCATATTTATTATATTAATATGATACACAGTAAAAATATTTCAAAAATAACTTCTAAACCGTCTAAAGAATAACATTACTTACTCGTATTTTGGAACCAATCCCATTTATCAATATGGAAAAAAAACAGGTTCAAAAATATTCATTTTAGATTTTGTACCTGTTTATTTCCAATTCATAACTCGGATTGGTTATGAATACCTAAATATGGATATAAAATTCGGATCTATTTTCCGAGATGTTTTAAAAAATGCAAGAATTTGTACCGAAGCCGTTTTAAACCAGTGGGAAGGCTGTTTGTAGAAAATACTACAGATTTTATTTGCACGTTGATATTTGGATGAGATTTCTGTTAGGGATAACGTGTGGATGTTTTACACATGCACAAAAACGAGTTAGCAAAATTTTTACAAGTCCAAGTCTGGTGATGGGTTTAAACTTGGTTGATAACAGTACTGTGTAACTAAGTGTAAGAGTGAATTAAAGATAATAAAACTGAAAAATAAACCAAAGCCCTATCATTAACGCAGAATTTTATATGATTTTCCAAAATATTTTGCTTCCATTGCGCTATAAAAAAAAGAGTACCTTACTCTAAGATAGAAGAAAAATATCGTGTACTTCCGCTGTGAACTGAAACCAAATTAAGAAAAGTAAAGGAAAAAATTAAATATGTAAAAAAAATCGGTGTGTTCCTCCGACCAACCACCACACCTCCACTACACTTTACTACTCCACTATTATACACTTTGACTTGTAACTTTGGTGTTATCAATAGATAACACCTTTAACACCTTTTGATTGATAGCACCAAAGTTACAAGATGATTTAATTATGATTTGTATTTCTATTTGTACAACTCACACCAGTAAAAGTAATCTAACCTCCTCCTTGCCCCCTTCCACCAACGGACCATGATTCACTGGAACCATGTTTTTTTATTTTATTGCATTTTATACCACTTTTTCATCATTATCATAATCATCTACAGCCCTTTCTATCCCACTGCTGGGTATAGGCCTCCCCCTGCATGTGCCACCTGCGTCGATCTTGTGCAGTCCTCGTCCAGGTAGGACCTGCGACTATAGTGATGTCGTCGACCCACCTCGCTGCTGGACGACTAACTCCTCGCTTGCCAGTTCTCGGTCACCACTCGGTAACGGATCTACTCCACCTGTCAACCTGTTAACCTGTCTGTTAACTTACTACTTCTTAAGTTACTTCCTGAGTCTCTTTTCCTGATAAGTACCACCTGAGGGTATTTTCTAGTTAAGCGTGCGCGCACAATGCCATGTATTTGCCGATAAACTATCTGTGTTTGCTATTGCCTCGCTCAACTACTGTGAGAATTTACATTGGGGGAAATAGGTTTATTTTATTATATTTTTATTTTATTTTTTGCAATGTGTTTGTTATGTTTTATTTGTTATATATAATTTTCGTATTCTCTGAATTTGTTCTTTTTGTTTTTCTTTGTATATAATTGTAAATAGTTTACTTAATCTTAATGTAGTATTTACCTAAGCCTAGTCATAATGATAGTTCTTAGCATTGTAATTTATTTTAGTTTAATTTTCTACTAGTCTAAGTGATACGTTTGGTTTAGCTGTAAGTGTCATTTATATAAATAAACAGAATTTGAATTTGAACATCGTAGACCATAGCATTGTTTAACACCAGGCAAGCAGTGATCAAACGCAAACCTGTAAGTTATACAAAAGTACTATTTTTAAATTCTGCAACAAATTCACAAAATGTTTGCCCTCCAAAATACTATCGCGCTTTTTACAAACAAACAAAGTACAAAAAAGCGTAAAACAAATCCCTGTATTGGGACATCGTTACAGCTTAGTTAGTAGTTTGTTTGGTTTTCGAGACATTCCTCGCATACCCAATACCCCAATTAAGATCCCGTAAGATTGTCCACCACTTTTTTGTCCGGGTTAAACTTGCTTAGGGTGACAACAAGATGAAGAATTATGGACATATGAATAGAACTGGTACAAAAACTTAATTTAAGATTTTTTTAACCAGTTTTATTTCTTATTTATAAGGGTTCTCGTACCAATATTTGTATAAATATTCTTACTGTGTTTTTTTATACGATCGTTAAGCTATTTTTAGACAATTTTTTACCGGTTATGATTTGTAGCAAAAAAACGGTAAAAACAAGATTTTGCTCTTGTCATATTATTATAGCTTTAAAGCCTTAAAATAATAAATAAGTTAGAATCAAAATATTAATTCGAAGCAGGAACAGATGAGCTAAGCGAGAAGAAAGAGGCCAGGAAAGACCTCTTGACGACTTCGTTGGTTTAATGGTTACTATTCCAGACTGCCAACCAGAGAGTTCCGGGTTCGATTCTCGGCACAGTCAACATCTTTTTGATGAATAAAATTTGTTTGATGTAAGTCTTGGTGTTACATATTTATCGATATAAAGTATATATGTAGGCATGTAGATATATCAGTTGTTGTTTGCAACTATATTACAAACTAGAAATGGTTCAATATGGGGCTAATCAGCCGTGTGTGAAATGTGTCCTAATATTTACTTATAATTATCGGGTTGTCAAAACGAATATTCTTTGAAAAAAATATGTGCGTATTTTTTAGAATCATAGATAATATCATTTATTTTATTTATTTATTTATTTATTCATATATTTAAATACTAGCTGACCCGGCAAACGTTGTTTTGCCTTAAAAATATATAGTAGAAGATTCTCAGACCTACTGAATACGCATATGAAATTTGGTAAAAATCGGTCAAGCCGTTTCGGAGGAGTACGGTAACTAACATTGTGTCATGGAAATTTTATAATTATTTATTGGACACATAGATAAAAAAGGCATAGTAAAAGACAATTAACTTAAAATTTGTGTACCACAATTGGCGGCCTTATCGCTTAAAGCGATCTCTTCCAGGCAACCTTTGGATGGAAAGGAATTTATAAACGACTAAAGAAGGACGTAGTGTACAATAAAGAATAATAAAAAACATACATATAATATTAATAATCTTATCTTAATTTATATAAATCTCGTGTCACAATGTTTGTCCTCAATGGACTCCTAAACCACTTAACCGATTATAATAAAATTCGCACACCATGTGCAGTTCGATCCAACTTGAGAGATAAGATAGTTTGTTTAAATCTCAAATTATAGTCGCAATTTTAATTTATTGCTAATTATTGTCTGTTATAATTTGACAGTCACAATTATCTGTTAACTCCAAATGATTCTAACAGATGTCGATACCTTTCGACTGGGTTGAGTAAGTAATCAATAGATGGCACTGCTATGGTAAATCTACGAACGTGTCATATAAGCTATACTATCTATTTTTCATACCCTTAAGTGAGGCAAAACCTAGTTTTCCGGGTCAGCTAGTATTATATATTAGACAACAGTTTAGCTCTGAGAAGAACTTTTGCGTATGTGTAGTTAAAAGAACAAAATTAAAAAAAAACCCGAAAATTATTAGACTTTGCGCACGACCGCTGCGATGGGAGCCAACCTCGCGACTGAGCCGCGCGGGTACCTTACTCCTCAGAATACAGAAAGACCTTACTCATAGATCTAAACCCCCCTCCCCCGCACACGCCCTCTTCGCAACGGGCCGTGCAGCAGAAATCGTAATATTTTAATTTCATCATAACTTCAAAACCAAACGTCCAATTTTAATCATTCAAAGACCAAATATTATCAACACAAACTGTTCTTATTGATGAAATTTATTTTGATAAGGATTAATAGTGTATTGCTTAAAATCGCTTCGTAAATAAGCCATTATTTCTTGTACAAAGTAAAGGATAAAAAATGGTTATTGTGGGTTATTCCTAAGAGATAAACATATACCATCACAGACTTTTCTGTAGACCTTTTTAAGTTGTACATAGGGTTTCTCATTTCTCGACCTTTTTTATTTCCCGGAGCACGAGAATTCTCGACCACTTTTTCCCGGGAATTCCCGGGTTGCCGAGAAATACGTTTTGTTTTAAATATGTGTGATTTAGCAATAAAACTACGTTTTTTATGTTATAATCAATACTATTTTTTTATTTTCACGTCGTGTGACTTGAAAATTTTAAATAAGCGAAATCTTTACTCTAGCGAGATCTTTTAATCAATATTTCTACAAACAATTAGGATTAGTCTTTTTCTTTGGAAAATTAAACAAAATATCTTCTAAAAACAAAATCTTCATGTGACCACAATAAAACTTAGTACCTTACACACTAAGTAAATTATATAGTGTGTAGACCTTACAATAATTTTATCTTTACAATTATGCAACATAAAACGACAGTATTTAAAGTGTATATAAAAAATTACAATCAGACTAGCTTAATAATTACGAGTAAAGTAGGTACTTTAGTTTAGTCTTTGTATCTACTATTCAATATTTGTTATAAATGGACAGGGTTTTTCGTTACGTAAGTAAACATAGGAACCTTATAAGTAATTAATACTCTTAAACTAATTACAATCACAACTTAAAGCGGAAACTGCTTAAAGCTAGCCCACTATGTCTTCTTATTAAGGAAATAAGCCTTTAAAAATACGAGGGCATTTATAGCACCGTCTGACAATCGGCTTCGTATTTTTGTCACAAAGTTTCCAGACAAGGAGAAAACCCGTTCATTTTCTGTCGATGTAGGCTTTGCTGATATAACAGCTTTATACAAGTTTTCCAGATTTGGTGTTCTTTTACCAGTCGATTCATATAACTGAAACTCTTTTCTAATCAAACTTCTTGTTAAAACAGTCTCAATATTGGTCGTTGGGTCAGTAGTTGCCATTTCAATAGCCTGTTTTAGTTTCAGCTCAAAGGATGTCGTGATAGAGCCAGGCGCGAGCGCAGGCGCGTTATTATGTTTTTGAAATTTTTGACTGAATTTCTCGATTTCTCGACCACTTTTTTCTCGTCTCGAGTAAAGCAAAATTTCCCGGGAATTCTCGGTTCGAGAACTCTCGTAGAGAAACTCTAGTTGTACAATACTGTAGTAAATTGTTTGGATCTATCTTGTAGGATTCAGTCAGCGTTTGCAATGTAAGCGCAAAAAAAGGTTTTTTTTTACGACCTCACATTAAAAACCTCAAAAATTGTAGCCTATGTGTTATTCTGATGTATAAGCTATAGCCTATGTGTTATTCTGATGTATAAGCTATATTGTGGTAAAGTTTCATTCAAATCCATTCAGTAGTTTTTACGTGAAAGAGTAACAAACATACATCCATACATACAAACTTTCGCCTTTATAATATTAGTAGGATAGTAGGATAAACATAAACCTACAGCATTCCAGCCAAACCGCCTATGTTTATTAAGTATATTAACTTAAAAACTAGTAAATGCACTTATTACAATTAACAAAACAGTAAAAAAAAAAATATATTAAATTAAAAAATATATATTATATAAATCCCATTCATCCCTCGTTCACTCATTCATCAGCTTTCAACCACGTACAGACTGTTATTTTTTCTACATACTTTAGGGTAATTCTTTCTATCTTCTTCCAGTCGTCTGCAAAGAGGTCTATTTCTGGATATTGCACGGACAGTTTATTAAGATATTGTGTGCATGTTTAAAAAAGCTAGTGTGGTTCGGTGGTGATAACGTCTGCTTTTTATTCAAACGTCCTCTAGTTCGATCCCAGCCCTACACCAATGACTTGTCTTTCATGATACGTGTGGATTTGCACTCGCTTTACGGTGAAGGAAAACATCGTGAGGAAACCGACATGTGTGAGGACTACAATATCCGAAAACGTGTATCATCCGCCAACCCGCACTTGGCCTGCGTGTTGAATTATGGCCTATATCTTTCTCCTTGTGAGAGAAGGCCCGAGTCCCAGCAGTGGGAACGTATAGTGGGCTGCTTATGTGCAAAATTAGACTCAAAATCATTATCATAAGGCAACAAAACCACTTTAGACAGTGTAATTATTCTAAAACACACAGGCGAATATATTTGTATAAATAAAATTCCTACTTAATTACTCCCTAATTAAATCCTTTGCTTGTTTTATTGCCAAAATAGGTACTTAAACTCATGATTTATTCGCATTAAACATTGCCAGGTATAATAAACTCAATAATCTCTAATTAGTCCCATACCATCTTTATTACATGGCAATAATTCTCCTTATACGCTAATTATGCAGCAGTGATGAATAAAAACTTTAATTTTGTATTTATTGGCTTAAATAGATATAAAGGCAGTTACACGCATTTAACAAGTTCTTGGTAGACGATGTTTTATAATAATGCTTTAAATTGATACACCGTAATTGACTCCTTATCCTTATACTACATTGACTGCATTTACACAGAAGAGATTTTTTTTTTTTTATCTAACCTATATTGTCCCACTGTTGGGCATAGGTCTCCCCCAATGATTTCCATGCTTTTCTGTCCTGGGCCAGTTCCTTCCAGTTGTTTTGGAAGTCCACCAACTCCTTGTGCCATCGAGTTGGCGGCTGGCCTCGTCGTCTTCTGCCATCTATAAAGTCCCACTCCATGGAAACCTTTGCCCAACGGTCAGGGTGCATCCTGCATACGTGGCCCGCCCAGTCCCATTTGAGAAGAGAATTGAATATACATTATTATTAGACGTTTACGTTTACGCTTAGACAGAGAGACAGACAGCGGAGGCTTAGTAATAGGGTCCCGTTTTTACCTCTTAGGTACGGAACCTTAAAAACTGTGATAGCTAGAAAACTAAAATTTTCATAAGTTATGTATTGCCCGTGGCGCTATAACAAAAATTACTAAAAATAAAAGAAATGTTAATAATAAGAGGGTCCCTATACAAAAAACTTGTTTTGACGTGACAACGTCTTAAATTAGGTTGCGGCTGGGAGTCACTTATGAAAAAGTGTAACGCCCGGTAACGTTACGATGAGTCACCGAACGAGAGAGAGGCCCGCCGAATGCCTTGCGTCTCTCTCCCACTCAACTATGATCGGTCTGCCGCGCGCGCAGCACGCGGCAGACGTTGTCACGTAAAATCTTCGCCCGAAAAACCGACTTTACAGGCAACCATTTTTTTTTTTATGTTATTTTTACTAGTCTGACACCAGACTCCTAGTCATTTAGCTTAAACGAAAAAGAAGACTTATACATTATGTAACTTATACATATTATATTTAAAATAGGGCAAGTAGATTTGGTGCTGTATTATAAGTATGAGCATAGATAAAAATATTTTTTTTTATGGTGTTAATAAATGAACTTTTATTCAGAGAAACTAATTTTATATATAAAAAACACACACAAAAACCTTACAAATAGTAAATTAAATCTAAGTCAAATGTAAGGTAAGGGTAAGGTGCCTAATATGCTGGCGGCATTACCTCGCTGAAACAATGAAATAAATTAATATATTTTGTCTTAAATTATTAAATTATTAAGTAAAAGTCTTCTTTTTGTTTAAGCTACATGACCAGACTCTGGAGTCAAACCAGCAAAAAAATACCAAAAAATTACACGTATTTTTTTCAAGATTATTTTTTTACACATCGGTGTAAGTGGCAGCCGTCTAACAAGGCTCCTGCATCCCAATATCGTATCCAGGTGCCAGTAAACCAATTATTAAAGCCAGTAAATGCCGCACTAATTATATGAGGGCAGAAAAAACAACTCGCTTTAATGTTTTAAATCGTTCATGGTTCAACTAGCTTCTTAGAATTCACTTTTCTTCAGTCTGTATCATAGGGGCTGCTGAGATCAAACACGCTTGTGCTAGAAGATAAAATTATATATATTAAACATAAACAGTGTAAACTCCATGTAACGTCTCTCGATTTAAAGACAAACTCTCTAAAGCGTCGAAATCAATTGGCTTTAGTTGGTTTAGCTTGTATTTCATAAAATTATACATTCTCTCCATTTAACGACCACTCTCTATAACGCCATAAAATGCACAGTCCCTTCAGTGTCGTTATACAGAGTTTACGCTGTATATTTTTTTGGACGTATTTCATACACGGCTGGTTAACCCCATACTGAAGCATTTCTAGTTTGTGTTATGGTAGCTACTGATATACTACATATACATGCATACATATTTTATATAGATACATATTTAACACCCAGACCCACAACTAACAAATTTAGTTAAGCACAAAGATGTTTACCGTGCCGGGAATCGAACCCGGAACTTTCTGAATGGTAGTCCAGCATGGTAACATGAGTAAAGTAACGCCTGAGTCAATAGGTTATATTTAACACAGGTATTTTTAGGGTTGCGTACCTAAAAGGTAAAAACGAAAAAAAATCCATTCCAATCCAAAGGGTCCATTACTAAGCCTCCGTTGTCTGTCTGTCTGTCTCCAGGCTGTATCTCAGACACCGTGATAGCTAGAAAGTTGAAACTTTCACAAGACATGTATTTTGCCTTGCTTATAATATTCATATGCCTTTTGATAAATATTTAATGAATTATACATACATAAAGTAATTTTTTATTGCAGGTACGTATGTTTCTAATAAAAAAAACCCGAATCGAAATGGTGTTTAACACAATCGATATTAAAATAGGTGTATTTAAATCCCTGTTTTAATATTCTCTGAAACCCATTTAAGGTCCAGTTCCACACAACGTAACACGCTCTCAAACCAAATTTTACAACCTCTTGTAACTTAAGGCAATTAAAATTAGGCTGTAAACTTAATTGTAGTTATCAGACGGAAACAGATTTACGTTATTACAATTTACGTAGAACGGACGCGGTAGGAACTTAAAGTATGAGCAGAACGTTATTTTTCAAACTGATTACATTTGTACGTAATTTTTACTGTATCGATTTTGTATATGTACCTGTTTTAGCCAAAATAACTACAATGAAATATATTTGGATATAATAATTACGGCAGCAATAAAGTTTCGCAAAGAAATAAAAACAGATAACTATATACCAATACTATTGCTTGGAAAGCAACACTAAAAACGATTGCGTAATCTTTTTATCAGGAACAACATTAAACTTGTTTTTACCAAAAATAATCAACAATAAAATGTTTAATGAGTGGAAAGTGGATAGAGAGGCTTTTGCCCAGCAGTGGGACGGAACCGGCTAAAATAATAATAATAATAAAATGTTTAACTCTAATAATTCCGATGGTTGTCACAACATCGTTGAATTGAAAATGTACATCAACATGAGCGAACAGCCAGGCTGGTTAATAAAATTTGTTTTAGTTTGAATATGACTAAATTGTTTAAAATAACGTTAACTACATTCAACTAAATTTTTGTATAATTAAGTACAATATTCATTACTTAGTTTTAATATTTGTTTCCGCCGCCCCATTCCACTATCGGATGAGCAGGGAAACACCAAGGCGGCATCGTTATACCGTGGAGGTTCCAAAGGCGCGTACTAAGCGGTTTGCCTCCACCTTCATAGTGCGAATCGTGAAGGTATGGAATTATTTGCCAAGGCCCCTGTTCCCTGAGAGCTACAATCTGGCGGTTTTCAAAGCAAGAGTGGACTGGTATTTCTGGGTAAGCGCGCTCCACTTTAGATCATAATGTCGCTTGCCATTAAGTGAATTGTGATCAAGCGCAAGCCTATTTAAAATTTAAAAAAATCTAGTTGTGAAAAAGATGTGTTAAAAATATTTTTGTACAAAAATAAATTCTAATAATTATAATCCGATCTATCTATATTCATATCTCGGACCATTGTTAATTTGAGATGGTTAGTTATATCGTATTTGTTAACGATCGTCGAACAAATGATTTAATAATAGCCTTGTTAGGGATTTTTGTGTTTTTCATTTTATTGTTTGAGGTTGAAAATATTTTTTGTACATTTTTATGGAATTCCAAATTGAGATAAATGTTGTGGTGGCAAAGGGTTCTTAAGTTTATAATTAGTGAGAAATTACATGATAAATGCATTGATAATATTAAATTAAAAATATTAATAAAAACTTAATGTAATTTATTTATCGCTATTGGTTAATAGCGGTAAATAAATAATGATGAAATAAAAACAAAATGATTAATTTAATGATAAAATGATTAATTTAATTATTTTTCTGTAATTTTAAGTTTTATCTCTAAATTACATTAGTTTCTATTTATTTTTTTAGATATATAAGTACTAACTAAAGATTGGTAAGTATTCAGTTAGATATTTTTATTTACTTTTTAACTGTCCACATCGACCGTAGCTTAACTTCGTTAATCGCGTCAGATCACCTTAGCTAGCCGAGCTACCGGCGCTACTATATAACTTTGATGATCAATTAAGATCACATTAGAAAATAAATGTACACTATTAAGAGCAATGAGAAAGTGCTCTCAAATATGATTGTTTGTACAACAATAAAACTGGATAATGCATTACATTTCCGGTAGAAGATGCTTGCTTAACTATCTAGGTAATTTCTAGGTGGGACGATCACACACGGATCGACAGTTTGGTGAAATTATGATCGTGAAAGGAATATTAAATGCGAAAAAGATGCGTGTATTTATTCATTTATTTGTAGGCATTATTTATTTGTATACTGTAAGTATTTTATGATAAATCTATCTCTGGTCTCAATTTTTTTTAAATGTTTTAACGGTAACAGATAATAAACCATTCAATTTAATTATGTGAAAAGATTAGTTTTAGGAGTTCAAAAGCCATTTTTGAAACTGTACGAAAGAATAAAAACAACGATTTTTGGATAATCATTGATATTCTAAAGTATACTTTTTTTTAATTAAAAAATCAAAAAAAGAATCCTGAATCTCTTTCGTCTTCGAAGCATGTGAAAGAGTCGTAAAGAGATTTAGATTTACTAGATTTTCTTATTGTTAGCCATTGGATTGAAAGAAAACATAAGTTATAATCACGAGTATACTTTTACTCGTTTGTAGAATATAATATTGTTAAGCATTTGAGTCCTATATTTTTTTCTTATTTATTCTTCAATCTGCAATCGGTGACGCCGTGGCAACTGTTGCAGAGGGGTCGATATTTTATTTGTACTCATAACATACATGCATACTATAGTTTATGTAAAATACTATTATATCCAAATAATACTCACCTGGTGCAAAGGTGAGTATTAATAAATTAGTATATTACTTTAAGCAATTTGTCTTCTAACAACTGTTCACCAATCCGGCTGGCCGTGTGTCTCGCAGCAGTTAAGGAAGGTTCTCGTTCATTTCATTAGCGATCGTGAGCAGATATCGTTATTGCGTGCCTCTTGCTTACAGTATATGAGAAAATTGCAGAATAAACTGTTAATAAATAACAATTGGCCAAGTGCGTGTCAAACTCGCACACGGTGAGTTCCGTACCATTGTATATAACAATTTATAAAAAGATGGAGTAAAATTTGAAGTAACGAAATAAGTGTTTACTTCCGCTGATTAGAGAACATACATACATACTGATAGTAAAACTAGTCAGTTTGTGCAGAGACTTCGCTCGCTTCACTAGTTTGGTCAGTAAAAATTGTAAATTCACTTATGTAGAAACCGCTTTAGCTAGTCTGTTAAATGTATTTGGACGGGACATTTGAACTTCGAACGGGGAATTTGAATTACGTTAATAAAATTCGAATATTCTTTATTTTATCAAATCATAAAATAAGTAAAACAAACAGGCGAATATTTATATATTCGATTGCATGTTTTTTTTTAAAATGAGGAGGTTATCGTCCTTCTTTTTTTGAAGACGGTTAAAAAACGAGTTTGACTCGATGGGAAATACGTCTGCTTTTCAATCAGACGGCCCCTGGTTCGTTTCGAGACTTACACCAATATTTTTTTTTCAAGTTAAATAGGTATGGATTTGCACTTTACGGTGATGGAAAACATTGTGTTGAATGTTTGAGGACCACAATATCCGAAAATATTTGTCAATCCGCCAACCCACACTTGGCCAGTGTGGTAGATTATGGCGTTTATTTATCTTCTTGTAAGGGAAAGCCCCGAGACCCAGAAATGGGAACGTATAGAAGGCTGCTTATGCATATATAAAATTAATTCGCTTTGTTTCACTAGGTGAGGTAGGTACATCTACATTCACTCCTTTTTAATTCGAAACTTGCTTTCTTAAAAAGGTAGCAATTTATCTGAGTCTTTCCCATATACTGGCTACAAAACACACTCTACTCAAAAACATAAATAAATAATTACATGATTATGTTGAATGAACCTTAATCACCTGCTAATCACGGCTTTTCGTCTACCCTCGGAGGTAATAACATAATGACGACAAACAGAGACAACGCTATATGCTAGAAAGAGACGACTACAAGTTTTCTTATACCACTTTAAATTGAATTAAGAACTGCGTGCGCGCAAATTCGAGAGAAAGTCCGTTGGGTTCGATATTCAAATATTTTGAACAAATATGGTTGGTTATACTTTAAAGCGAAGAAAAGCGCAGTGTTTTTGTTAAAAACCGCAATTGGAAAAAAATATCGAAAATATAGCTTAGGCCGTCTAAAGATCCACTCCAAGAATTATTTATTTTATACTTATGGTACCAATGAGACTTTTGAATTAGAAATAAAAACGATACAAAAAATCTAAAATTAAGTTTTTTGAACCAGTTTTCTTTGTCACATTGTTAAGTCTGATTGATACCAAAATAAGTATAAATGTTCTTAGAGTGATTCATTAGACAGTCTTTATTACCCTTCTCCAAAAAAGAAGGAAGGATATTCGACTGTATGGATTAATTTTTAATTGTTTTTCCGTTTACGATTCTTAGCTAAAAAACTGTCAAATCTAGTTTTTTCCCTTATCTTCGCCTTGAGGGTTTTGATAAGAAAAACAGTCTGCGTAATTGGGAGTTGATAAGCCGTACCTTTACATCTATTAGTGTGGTCAGACCCAAAATGTCGTTGGTCAGACCTAAGATTGACCAATGATTTGTTTTCCAAGTTATGTGTGGATTTGCACTCGCTTTACGGCGAAGGAAAACATCGTGAGGAAACCGGCATTTTTGAGAACCACAATAACAAAAGACATGTGTCATGCGCCAACCCACACTTGGCTAGCGTGGTGGATTGGTAGAGCTTCAGTCCTCTTCATGAGAGTAGGCCCGGAGTCTCAGCTGTAGGAACGTATAGTGGGCTGCTTAAGCTTCTATACTTTGCTAAATAAATATATTCTTATTTATTAATTTTGATACAAAATGGCCACCGAAACAAAATTTCAGTAGTTTTATTTATTTTTTATTTATGTTTGTTAACTTAATTAGCTACCTAATAAAAAAACCTGCGCGTCTTACTACAGAATGAATGAAGTGAAATCATGAACGAAATTGCCCTTATTTGGGTTGACAGTTAATTACCTGAGATTCTCAGTACCCAAGGCTGTAACGGTAAGTTTAAAGTGTTTACACAAAGCCTTATTTTGCTTTAATAAAAGCCTCTTCGTTATTAAGAAACCCATAAAAAGGGACATTATTAAGATTTTTTGTTTTTGTATGTTTATCAGATAATACTAATTAATTTGTCAGACTTTTTTCTTTTTGTTCTTTTTTGTATTATATATATTTTGTTTGTTTTGTTGTTGTTTTTTTGTTTGTTTATAAATAAACAATTAATTTGTCATATATGATGATTCTTTTCGGTAAAATATACTTTAGTGTAAGTATATAAGCAGCCCATTACATGTTATCACTGCTAAGACTCGGGGCTGTCTTTTGGAAGAGATCCGCCGTAATGAACAAATGCGGGTTGGCGGTCGACACATGGATTCGGATTTTATGTCATACTTAAGACTAGCAGAGCCCCGCGATCTTACCCGCTTTTATCCGGAACAAAAAGAAGTTAATCCAGGAAAAAAATAAAAGCTACATTTTAATCCATGGTCTATCCTAATTTCATAGTAAATCTCATCAAAATCGGTATAGCCGTTGGAGCGTTTTTGAAGCTATTACTAGAAGAAAAAAATCTGATAGATGAATTATACCTTATTATTGTAAAATACGATATAGAATGACAGTTCAGTTTCTGGTTTTAGCGGTTCTTAACTAATTAATACCTATAATAGATCTATTATTTAAAAAGTTAAAAAAAATTATATTGAATTTTGTAGATATGAATCAGATAATGTCACGTGAATAATGTTGTAGATATAATTTGTTCTATCGACAAACGCACATGAGTTGCATTTTATGTGTTTAGTGATGGGACAGATGATAGAGTCTTACAACAAGTCTTGTTGTAAAATAGACTATAGTCTTGAAACTGGATTAAGTATTGTCATTTCATTGTTGTGAATAAATAAGGTTATGATAGTGTGTAATTCATGCAACATTAATATACTCAAATATAAATGAAAATTGGCCAAGTGCGGACTCACACATGGAGGTTTCCGTAACAATCTTCGAATAATGGCAAAAAAACATGTTTATTTATGAAATTTCCCTTAATGTGAATATGTCAAAATAAACGAATTAATCGTTTACTTTTGACACACATATACATATAACAAAAATTACATTTAATGAACAACAAATAATACAATATTCTCATCTGAGCAACAAATTTAACATATTTAACTTAATGATCATTGATTATTATATAAAGTTGTTGTTGTTTTGTTATTGTAGTTTATCCTCCAACCCACACTCCGTGGATTATGGCTTATATCTCTCTCCTCGTGAGAGAAGACCCCGAGTCCCAGCAGTGGGAACGTGTAGTGGGCTGCATATGCTATATAAAGTTGATAATTTATTTTTAAAGTTGTTCAGTGAGAACAGATAGTTTCGGCAGCCTCCTTGACAGCCAGTTGATACCGACCAGGTCTGGCCAGTTATGTCAATGTAGCTAACCCGTGTGGTTACGCGCCCTATTGGTCAAATACATAGCTATAAGAATTAAAAAAATAACTAAAAAAGGCCTATTATTAATGCTACATACAAAGACAGCTATGATTAAAATCTTTCAAGACTCTTAGATTTAGTATCTCATCCCTAGCTATCCTAAATTCTGGACACGTCCGCAGAAGTCGATGGCACATTAGAAAGACTGCGTTTCGAGACTGCCTGATTAAGGTGACGTCGGATACTATTTAGGACTTAGGTATTTAGGTTTTACCCACCGTTACTGAGTTAGGTCATAAAAATACGACATTGATTGACAACCTCTTTGGCGTAAAGGTTACCATGCCGGGCTGCTAATCAGAAGGTTCCGGGTTCGATTCCCGGCCCGGTCAACATCTTTGTGCTTAACTAAATTTGTTGGCTGTGGGTCTGGGTGTTAAATGTGTTTTTATATTTAATATTTTATGTATGTAGATGTAGTATATCAGTTGTGTTAGCAACCATAATACGAGCTAGAAATGGTTCAGTATGGGGCTAACCAGCCGTGTGTGAATGTGTCCTAATATTTATTTATTTATTTATACTTATACTTATTTATTTATAGAACCGTCTCTGGTTTTTACGAGTCTTAATTACTGTGTGTTTTTTTTTAAATTTTAATAATTTGACAAAAGTTGGGCAAAAAGTACCATTATCTAAAAATGGCAAAACAATTTTGGCAAACTCGGACTTGGCCAATTTTCACCTTTTAGGGACGGAATCCTTAAAAAAACTAAGACAATTACGAGTTTTATAGTAAATGTAATGTAAATTTAATTTATTTATAATTATATTTATAGAAACATTCTATAATTAACTCTGTTAATTGTAATTACTCAAATTGAGTAAGAAAACAAAAAATACATTGAAATTTAGTGTTTTCTACAAGAAATAGTTTTAAAACTATTGCAAAATTTATTAGCGAGATAGATAACTTATTTTGTAGTTATAAAAGTGTCTGGTGTATTTAAGTTAAGTTTAACAAAACCGAAAAAAGTTTTGAGTAAAAACAAAGAAAATTGCTTTTACAATTAAAACTATTAATATTTTAATGGTCATCAACGCAAATCCTTTTTTTTAATAGGGGGTGGCTTCGAGACACCCAAAAAAAACATCGACCCCCGGTGACAGTTTGCAATATTCCGCAAAATGTAAAAATAGAAGCGTCGTAGAACTAAATTTCTTTATTTAGACATACTAAAACCATCCTTAAGTGATTTTGCGTTAGTTTGAGGTAACTCTGTATAATTAAGTAATTTTGACACAAACCTTTGCGCGTTTAAACTTTTCTTTCGAAACGGCAAAAATACAGAAGCATATAACAAAAAAAAAAAACAGCAGCTTGGAGACAAACCTTCGCGCGCTCAAACTTTTCTTTAGAATCGGCAAAAATACAGAAGCATATAACAAAAAAACACAGCAGCTAATACCCAATTGGCCTCGCACGTTGTCATCATTCAGCCAACTTGTCATTCCTCTCCAGTATGAATGTAATAATTTAATGGGCACGTATGAAGCTTCCTGCGTCAGGGTGGGATTGTGAAATCATGCACTTTGAATGCGTTATGTGGCGCTGGATAATTACTGGGGTGAAGTATTTGTTGGGACGAAACCGGCTGTCGATAATGATGATGGTAATTTGTTTCGTGGATGAATGTTTGGCTCGTGCGTGCTTAAAAATGTTTTGACTTATAGAAGCGTGTACCTTATTCTTGGGTACGATTGGCGCGTTTATTGAAATATCAATTTAAATATATTTAAGTATCACAGTTAATACTTATCAAGAAAATATTTAAAAGTGCATGTCCTTTCGCTTGCGATACTATAATTATGGGAACGAACTTTGAATGTTTCCTGTATTGAATCGAGTTATAGCACGTTTTTCAAACTTTCTTGCCCTAATTGAATCATAATATAATATATTATATTCCTATTTATAGCGCTAAGTTGAATCAGTGATGATGATGTATTAGATCATTTATTTAATGAACTATAAATATTTTTATACAAAAAGTATATCAAAATCAAGACACTTCAATATTTCTTACTCTGAAAAAAAAACACTAAGATATTTAACGTAACGACACGTTTATAGTTAACTAAATACTACATACTACACACTGGGTTAACTATTTTATAAAAACTATAATCCCTATTTCAATTTAAAAAAAATACAACAATCCGTACGTGTTCACTGCATTAAAAAACATACATATTTTAAAAACACTATTAGAGTAACAATGTCAATAACGCTATTAAACGCCTGAACAATCTCCTACTGCTTAAAAAAATGTCCTACTCTATGGTTTCGAACAAACAATACCATATTCAAAACGCACACGGCTAATAAACAACGTTGCATTGAATTGGAAGCGTTACGAGAACTCTCGGTGTGGTCAGGTAGTATGCAAAGCACCCGTGGAAGGCGCATTTAAACATAACTAATTCGTCTTATGCGGCGAGAATAATTTAAATTCAAAATGCACCGACTGCAACAACGAAACGCACGTTTTGGCGGGACATCTGACAGTTAACTTTTTTTTTCAACTGACAAATGAGTTTTTTTACTTCGTGCCTATGACTCTTCAATAAATAAAAGAAATAAATATTATTATTATTCATTCATTTATTTCAGAATGATCCATACAATTCAAAACATATATCAATAAAATACAATACAAATAAATAAAATCAAATAAAATAATACACAAATCAAATTAAAACAGTAATCATAATTTTTCTCCCTAATATTAGGACATAGTATTTTGGGCACTTTTACCTCTACCCCTGGTCTTTTTTAGGTTAAGTTTTAGTTAGTGTTATGTGTATGTATTTTTATGTTTTTAATAAATATAGTTTTAACTAAGACACTTTTAACACACGAATGGTTAACCCCATACTGAACCATTTTTAGTTTGTTTTATGGTAGCTAACACAACCGATATACTACTTAAACATTATTATATTAGATTATTATTGATCATTGTTATTTTTAATTATGGGTTTTATGCTGATATATTTTAAAAATATTTAGATTGTGTTCTAAATCGTGACACAAAAAACTGACAAATGAGTCGTTCCTAAGTACGCAGAGGCTATTGATCTTAAATATTATGTTAGTTTTAAATTATGGCTTAAAAGCTGAGATATTTAAAAAATATTTTGATTTTGTTCTAAATCGTTACCGTGACACAAAGAGGCGAAGAAAAAAACGTGAAAAGAAACCCGACCCGCATTATGAAAGTGATATATCGGGTTCGGTAACAAAAACTGTTATTTTAGGGAATTAAGGTAGGCGTCTCTGACGAGATGTCAGGAGCGATCCTTGTAAACCAAATTGCTATTTTAATTGGCCGTTTAAACATGTTTGGATTCGATTTTCGAATTTCGGAAGACACGCGTTTGGGTCAGACTTTTTGCTGGAACAAAAAGTTTGGAATGTAGCAGCTGTCATAATTTTTGTGAGTGGCCAGTGTCGTTCGAAATTAAAATTGTTTGCTAAAATCACTTTAGGGTAAGAGCAAAATTTTTTGTTTTTACAATTTAATAGCTCGTAAACGAAAAAACATAATCGAAAAAATTGGTTTAACTATTCTAAGAATCTTTATAATTATTTTGGTACCTATCAGACATATGAGTTAGAAATAAACTGGTAAAAAATCTAAAATTAAGTTTTTGTACCAGTTTTTTTCATATTGACTGGTACCAAAATAAGTATAAAAATTCCAAGAATGGTACTTTAGACGGCTTTTAAACTATTGTTTCGATATTTTTTCCGTTTACAATTCATCCTCCTCCTCCTCTAGTCGGTAGCTCAGTGCTGAGCATCGTGATGACCCCGACCCGCCACCTTATGGACAATGTGTCGCCAGTTATGTCGATCCGCGGCTTCATGGATGGCTACACTTGCTTTCGAGCCAGTGTGTTCAGCCACCTGATCGGACCATCTTGTTGGGCTTCGAGCTCTGGATCTTGTTCCCACCATTTTGCCAGTGACAATGAGTTTCTCCAGATTGTCCGCTGGTTTCCGTGCGATATGCCCGAAGTATTGCAGCACTCGCTTCAGGCATACCGAGGACATGCGTTGTTTGACATGGAGCTCATTGAGGATGGACTCGTTCGTTCGAAATGCTGTCCACGGGATGCGCAACATACGCCGCCAGCACCACATTTCAAAGGCGTCCACGCGTCGTCGGTCAGTCTCTTTCAAAGCCCATGATTCTGAACCGTATAGAAAAATCGGAAAGACCAGGGTCTTAACTATGTACATTTTGGTCTTCTTCAGTATGTTCCGATCCTTGCATATTTTCTCCAACTGGCTCATCGCCGACTTTGCCATGCCAATTCGTCTTCTGATTTCCAGTTCCGATCCCCCTTTGTTGGCAATTACAGAACCGAGGTATGTGAAATTTTGTACTATGTCATACCCGGTCAACCCAGGGTGTCCTTGGAGAATGTTGGCTCTGTAAGCGGATCATCCGACCTCGCATAATCTTTCGCTTTCTTTGTCATGAGGTCGGGGCATTCTCTTGGGAGAAATAGTCGTAGTGGTTTCCCCTTGCCTTCTACACCAGAACTTTCTGAGGCTTTTTAGTTCCTCAAGGCTTCTGAGGCCTCACCTGACCAAAGTTGCCCTTAGTCAGGGGGTCGGGTTATCATCACCGCCGCCCGATGCTCGGCGTTGTCAGCTCGTTTTGCACCACCCGGAGGACACGTGCAGGGATATTTCAGGTAACTCCTGCGGACGCGAGCGACACCATCCTCCAATTACAATTCATAGTGGGAAAAAAAAAACAAGATTTTGCCTCTATCTTCGCCTGAAGTAAAACACTAAATCCTTATTTTTCTTTTCTTTAAAAACAAATGACAAACGAACGGTACAAACCTACTTTCTTATAGGATTATGTAGAAACCAAAAAGTTCCTATTCGTTAATGCTACGCTAACTTTCTTAATATTCGTAGGAACCAAAAAGTTCCTATCCGTAAATGCTACGCCTAAGTTCATTGAATTCAATTCGCGGAAGCACAATTTCGAGGTTGAATTTAATGTTTTACACATGACCAGCTTATAATTGGGCACTTAACAATACACTTTCTTATCTGTGATCTTTATTAGATTGATTCTTACGAGCTTAGATGTTATCTGTGAAACAAGACACAATGAAAACTAGACCCTAAGATCTAAATAATAGGATTCAAATTGAATTGTCAAGCTGGCGAATAAAAATTTTGTTAACATGTATCCCAGCCAAGAGAAATTACACTTTATTGCTATTGCTTTAAAGTCGCGATTAGTAGTTATGATTGAAAAATTTGGTAACTGATTTTGATAGAATGTTTGATACATGTTAAATAGAGGGGACCTTGTGTGGCCGTTAAATGCTTTCAGACCTCAACCAGAGGTTGTGATGAGTCAATTGGCCACGAACTTTCCCTTTACGGTAACTATTGAAAAGTTTACTGTGTGGTCAAGAAGATATTATGCTCATAGATATTTCCTCCCATTTAACTAAGGCAGCTATAAGTGTGACCGACACTTCTTCTGCCTAACATTGGTCTCCAGTCCGTTAACGCCTTAGTCCATCTGTCATCACTATGTTAAGCAAAAGAAGTGTCGGTCGACCACTCGCACGTTGGGTCGACGACATACGAAACATCGCGGGCAGGACATGGATGAGGGTGGCACAAGACCGAGACGAATGGCGTACACGAAGGGAGGCCTATGCTCAGCAGTGGGCGAGAGAAGGCTGAAAATGATGATAATGATGATGATAAGTGTGAAAAATTACTATTATCTTTAAAAGTATTGAAAATTCTAGGAGGTGCAGACAAGACTGTGAAGTATGAATACGCAAAATAGTAGGAAAAGGAGAATAATTCAGAAGATAGGTAGGATTTAACTATTCGTTTTAGGTTTTTATTTGGTTATTGTTATACCTTAGATTATGTGTTAATCCTAATCTTCATACCAAAATTATTCAAAATCGGTTCAACCGTTTGAGCGCGAAGAAGTAACAAACACACACACACACACAAAGTTTTGCATTTATAATATTAGTAGAAAAAGATTTAGATGGAGGGTCATTTAATGTGCCTAACCAACCGTCAAAATTAAAACGTCATCGTTTTAAATTTAACGGTCATCGAAGCTGTCAAACCGCGAACAAAAAGTTCAGTACACCGTGCAAAATTATTTGTCAAACATCCCACTGTCATTTGGTACCAAAGATCCATTTTTTGTAACACAATATTAATTTTATATTAGCAGGAGCATGAAAAGGGATCGACACTTCACAGTATCATTTTCCACATCATCTATAAACTATTATACCTTGTAACTTTCAAACTTATACGTCAAACTTGAATTTGCGTCCAAACTAACCTTAATTTAATTCCACTGAGTTCAAATTCGCATATCATACCGATTTAAAAGATGTTAAATGTCACTTCATAGATCAATGGAGATTGACAAAAGACCAGAAAAGGAAAGACACATGTGTGAAGAGAGTAAAATGATTTTTTTCCAACCTTTTTTCGACACAACTGCCGCAGCTTCCAAGAAGGTGTAAAGTGGTCCTTATTTTGTTATTTATTTTATTGTATTGTTAATAGGCATGCTAAGGGGACGGCTGTCGGTTCCTAAACTATTAAATGCTTATTTGGGAATAAATAGAATATAATGGGCATGGATAATCGTTGAATGGGACCATGGCAATCAGTTTCCATTGTTGTTGCCAGCCAGCTTGACTTCTGACGTCTCTATTCTATTATGTCATTGTCAAAGTTAATTTGACTCCTCTTTGATTAACCGACTTGATGCTCTCAAGCTTCGGGACTCAAAGTTGACATTGGCTTGACAGTGTAGGCAATCAATCCGAATTTTATTGACAGAAGATTCTAATTTCGAATCGATGTCAGATTGTCCTTTTGGCGTAGTTTGGCGCTTTCTTAGAAGCGCGTGTGAAAGAATAATTTGTTGCCAATGATGTTTCTTTGTGGATAAAATGTATGGTATTGTGTCCATGACATTGTGCAGAGGTTTTGCTAAGTGTATTGATGAAGTGGCCTAGTTTTTGTGTGATTGAAGTGAGAGATGTGACACAGAATTGTACAATAAATTGTTGAAAAGTATCAGAATCTTATAGAATTTTGTTTTTGAGTAGGTGTTTAGTAACTTAGAACTATAATGATGTTAAATAACGAATAGCTAAATTATAAAATAATGACTACTAATCAGCAACAAACCGTAACAATTTTCGTGCGCATCATAAGTGAAACGTGGTAGGGCATATTCTAGTGCTCGTCTGGATAGCAACCCCCGCCCCCTTCCACTATCGGACGAGCAGGGAAACGCCAAGGCGGCATCGGTTTACGGTTGAGGTGCCCAAGGCACGCACTAAGAGTTTTGCCTCCACCTTTGTTGTCCGAACCGTCAAACTTCTCGCCGAATTCCCTGTTCCCCAATGACTATAATCTAGCGATTTTCAAGGCGAGAGTGAACCGGTTCCTTCTAGGTAAGCGCGTTTCACCGTAGACCTCAATGTCACTTACCATCAGGTGAATTGTGGTCAAGCGCTGGCCTATTTAGAGTAAAAAAAAAAACCAAACTCAAGTTGAAAATTTTTTTTTTTTTTTACTGTTAGGTTCTCCTAACTGTGTATTCCGGTGGCTCCTTAAAGAGCCAACTAATCCAGACTATGCATGCTCCTTCTTAGACCAGTATCGTAAAGTCGTGTGGTAACATTCCTTGTAGGTCACATGTCTAGAATTAGAGCGTAAATAATAGTAGTTTAAAAAAACTAAAAAACACGCTTATCTGGCCGTTTTAAGTGGGTCAAAATCGCGCCCAAAGAAGTCGGTTACAAACAAACATACAAACAAAAATACAAAAAATAATTATTATTTTATCAAATTAGTGTATTGTCATCGGTCCTCAATAAATCTACAAAGTTTCAACGAAATCTGGCCGTTTAAAGTGGGTCAAAATCGCGCCCAAAGAAGTTGGTTACAAACAAACATACAAACAAAAATACAAAAAATAATTATTATTTTATCAAATTAGTGTACTGTCATCGGTCCTCAATAAATCTACAAAGTTTCAACGAAATCTGTCCGTTTAAAGTTGGTCAAAATCGCGCCCAAAGAAGTCGGTTACAAACAAACATACAAACATACAGGTGAAGCTAATTAATATAAAGCGTGTAAAAAATGACAATCCTGTTGTTTTTCAAATATCGAATAGAATGGCAATTAAATTACGAAATTGTTCAAAACTAATGTATAGTATTTGTACACGGGAATTGCATTTAATGGCCATCACATAAATAACTAGTACGGCGAGGGGAGTTTAAGCCATCAGTTTACTGCAACTAACGCATCAGGAAACTAAACTAATTGAAATAGAATTAAAAGGAATAAGGGTGAACCAGGCCACTTTCTTCTTTCCTGTGCAGGCCTTCTGTTTATAACATACTAGAGGTTGCCCGCGGCTCCGCCCGCGTGTAGGTCACTTTTCGCGTAACCTGTGGAAAAATTCTATCGTATCCAATTCCCGTGCCAATTTTATACAGACATTACATTGCTACGATATCAAAATGAGCCGCACCTGTCTTTCCGCATTCGATTCCTGAGATCTAGTTAACCTCTGTTTTTAGCTGCTTTGGTGATGATGCGACAGATTAGGTCGCTGGAAGTTCAAAAACAAAGAAGTTTCATACAAACTGTTTTACCCCATTTCACCCCCTTAGGGGTGGAATTTCCAAAAAACCGTTCTTAGTACGCGTCTACATACTACAACGTATACACCCTCCAAATTTCACAACCCTAGGACCAGCCGTTTGGGCTCTGCGTTGTCTATAGATGAATGAATGAGTGAATGAATGAGTCAGGACAAAGAGTCTTATAGTATAAATTAAGCTTTTCTTAGAGTACATAGTGTAAGGAAATAACAGTTTTTGTATACTTACTAACCAGATAAAAGAACTTTGTAATGACATAGCTTCAATGCAGTTTAAAATTGCATTATGAAATAACTAATGATAATATGTACCTACAGCCACGTAGTGCGAAAATAATGAACATTTTTGTTCGTTTACTTATATGATAAAGGTTTGCAATAAATAGTAAGCTAAAACATAAATTACATATATAAAGCTAAAGAGGTATAAAAGTTGGGTCAAGAAAATACTTTTGTAATATTTTATTTTATTTTATTGCATCCAAAAGGCAGTACTTGATTTCACATATAAAATAAATAGATAGATAGATAAATTCTTTGTTGGACAAAAAAATTAAAAGACAGTAAAATAGAATTAACTTAAAATTAGTGTGCCAAAATTAGCGGCTATATCGCTTAAAGCGACCTCTTCCAGACAACAATGTGGTTGAAAAATCTAAAATTAAGTTTTTTTTTTCATATCTTTATATACCAAATTAAGTAAATTCAAAGAGTGGTTCTTAAAACGGTCTTTATCAAAGCTCAATGGTCCTTACGCTATTTTTTCGATATTTTTTACCATTTACAATTTTGAAATAACTGTAAATTTAAGATTTCCCTAATCATCGCCTTAACCTCTTTGTCTGAAGTATAGGCATTTGTCGTTAAAAATAAACTATTTATGTAAAGATTGTTCAAATAATAGGTATCTTCTAGGTAAGCGTGCCACACCGTAGACTGCAGCGCAGCTTGACATCAGGCTAGCTGTAGTCAAACGCTAACCTATCAAGGATAAAAAAAAATATTATTATTATTTATTTGTAATCTTTACGACTTCTCGGAATTTGAAGAATTTCGGTAGTAAATACTAAAACCACAGGCCTAAGCCAAGTGGAGATTGCCGTGGGGGTTGTTTTCAATAGTCATGTCATCTTGTAAGAACTTCCGAACAATCCTGCATGTATTAAGAATAGCAGCTTTCTGCATCGTCTTACATGTGTTGGTGTCTAGATCAATTTGCTTGAGGTAATGGAGTAAGTGTTTGGGGATGACCCCGGTGCTGGAGAGAACCAGAGGTACAATCGATACTCTGTTCATGTTCCAAAGTTGCATAATCTCTTCCTTTAATTCAATATATTTATGTATTTTTTCAGTGATTGTTTTTTGTAAATTATGTGTATTTGGTACTGCAATGTTATTATTATTATTATTAAAAGCCTGTTGTGTCCCACTGCTGGGCAAAGGCCTCCCTTCTCTCCTAAAAAAAATAAAAATAATAATAAACGTACTGAACCCCTTGTCAATAATTATAAGCCCTGACGTGCAGGCGTAATGCGAGCCACGTCGAGTGTACGGTGCCCCGCTGAGAGGATCTGCAGGGATGGTACAGGGAGGTATTAGGATTGCTCTTCGTAATTTATTTATTCAATAAATTAGTTAGAACAGTTATGTATTTATTTATTTATTCATTTAGCATAACAGATAATTACATTAACTTACACCTAATTAATTACTGTACCCTGTACATAGAGTGTAACTACATCTAACTTAATCTATGTATTATTGTCAGTCATATTTTTTTTTTGACACATTCACACACGGCTGGTTAGCCCCATACTGAACCATTTCTAGCTCGTATTATGGTTGCTAACACAACTGATATACTACATATACATACATACATATTATATAAATATGTACATATTTTTTAATTCACTTATATCTAGTTAAAAAATCTTCTACTAAAAATACTGAATACTAAAATAAATGTAAAACTGCACAATATATGGCCTATTTTATGTCATCTTCTAAACATTCTGATATTATATTATAATAGCATTTGGAAGTGAGGTATGTCTTTAGCTGGTTTTGGAAGGTATTACAAAAAAGCGATAACGATTTTAGATTTTAATACTAAAAACACGAATGCGCTGACAATGTAAGTAAAATATGTATGTACGAGTATGTATATGTAGTATATCAGTTGTGTTAGCTACCATAACACAAACTAGAAATGATTGTCTCATATTTACTCTTAATATTTAGTCCTAATATTTAAAAAAAACCTTTTTTAACTTTTTTTTTTAATTCGTTTCTGTATTTTATGAATATAATTAAAAAAACATTATAATATAATTAAAAAAACGTTTCAAAAAGTTTATTTCTTAATATTAGGACCAAATATTCACAGTAAATATGAGGACACATTTCACACACGGCTGGTTAACCCAATCCTTATGCCCAATCAAGAATTTTCTATCTAAAAGTCAGTCGTCAGTGGCAAAAAACATAACGAGTATATGTAAAAATAAAGTAAAAGTAAAAAAGCGTTTCATTAAACTACACCATTTACATGCATATATTTTAAACACTTGTCAATTACAAAAAAATATTTCATATTCATTTCATTATAGTTGCTCATTAAATTGATTAGTAAAATTAAATATCATATTGCCAATTTATTTCTAAACAGCTATAATTGTTATATCATATTAATAGTGCGATTTCTCTTGTCAGTTAAACTATCTGTTTATGTAGCTGTCGCCTCCTTGGCGTAGGCCTCCCCCAGTTTATTCCATAGTTTCCTATTTCTCGCCATACTCGTCCATTCTTGTCAGTGTCTCTCCGTGAAGCATCCTTAATCCGCCCCATCATCTGAATTCCTACTAATTACTTTAAAACCGAATAGCCACTATAATTTATGTGTAACAGCTATAGACGAATGGGGTTTTAATGGCCTGTCGAAGCCACAAACGGTCTTTGTTTCCTCTATGGTTTACCAGAAACGCTTGTTTTTGATAAAAGCCTTTTTTGACCAACATAAGAGGCAAAAAGTTTGTATAGGTTTATCTCCTCTCATTTACAAACAAATGATTGAGCGACCTTAATTTTTATTTTATTTTTTTACTCGTCAAAGTTAAGCATTTAATTTTGACCATAGTAGCGCCTGTAGCTCAGTTAGCTAAGGTGATCAGACGCGATCATCGAAGCTAAGCAACGGTCGATGCGGACAGTGTCTGGATGGGTGACCATGCACAAGACTGTCGTTTTTCAAGTGGAATTTTCATCTGGGCGCTACCGTAGGTCGGATGACACGTTAAATTGTAGGTTCTGGCTGTTAACCTTAGTACAAGCAGTCGTTAAGCCAAGTCTGAGGCCTTCGGGCGGCTTGAAAACTCTCGACACCAGAGCTTGGCCACTTAGCTCATACGAAAAAGAAGAAGAAGACCAGCGGGGCACGTAGCCATATTAGTTCGTGACACGTTATGGTGTTTGGCGTGAGCATGCCTAGGCTGGAATAACTGGCTTTTAAGAAGGCTGCCGGAACACAATGTTACTGACGCGAACTATATACCGATTTATTTTTTAATTTAATGAATAAGGTTTGTCAATAGCATATACAATAATTCCTACACTTATTTTCTAAAATTGATGTGATGACTATACAGGGTTATCAGGAAAGGGTATGGTAAGCCGAAAACACGCTAAAGTACACATCATTCTGAACATCTTTTGTTCAAGCAGTTTCCCGAAAAGCCTCTTAGTTTTTGAAATAAAGCCTTCTAAAGTTTTCACAAAAAAACGTCATTTGCGCCCCTAATGTTCCGGTCAATCACCCGCGCACAGCTAATTGTGACCGTACAGAAATGAAAGCAGTAGCCTAACTTCTTGGCATACGTAACTAAGGTAACAAAACTAAATATGTGGTACGGCTGAAGAGAGTAAGGCACACATACAGTAGTAGTACTTTTCAATTTTTGTTTATTAATGCTTGTATTGTTTTTAATAACATTATTTTCTTCAGTCTTTTGTTTTTCGTTATAACACATGTTTTGTTTCGTTAGTAACGTAATGACAACCAGTTAGGTAGGTACCGATCTCCTATTTTAGTGATTAAATTAATTTCCGTGAATTTATTAAAGTTTCATGTAAGTTGCTGTACTGTATCTACGAACGCCCGCGCTCGCGCATTTATCAATGAACAACGCGGTTAGCGGGGTGCGGGGTGGGTGTGTGGGTGGGATAGCACGCGGTGCTCTGATTGGCGCTCCAATCGTTCCCTGCCTCTCGCACCGATACGACGTCCCGCGCACTCCTGTTGTACTATCACGATCACAAGTGAATTGCTGTTTTCGTTAATTGTTTATTGTTGTCGATTGTTATTATTTGTTGAGTTTGTTTGTTTAAGTTTGTCAGTTAAGTTTTTTTTTTGGTAATATTTAAAATTGATTTTAAAATGCGTACTAAAAACATTGTTTTAAAAGGAAATAAACATTTTGTATAAAATGTTTAAGAATAATAATTAATTATTAAACATTTTATACAAAATGTTTATTTCCTTTTAAAACAATGTTTTTAGTACGCATTTTAAAATCAATTTTAATAAATAGTTTTAATAAATGAAGAAGTTTAATCTATTTCGTATTATTTTCTAGCATTAGCACTGTACATGAATTTTGAACCACCCCCACTCAAATATCCAACCTGGTACATAAAAAAGGAAAAGTATTGTGTGCGTGACAGTACCCATGCGCAGTAATCCCCTCCACCCGAAGGTCATAGCCAAACTTCGCGCGATCGCCGCGCGATCTGTATCTACGAACGCCCGCGCTCGCGCATTTATCAATGAACAATAAGTCAACAAACTTTAGAGAGAGAGAGGGACAGACAGAAAAGAAGGAGACAAACATAGGACAATCCTGCCGGACGGTTTTAAGCCGACTACACACTGGAGTCAGATATCTCACATAACATAATTACGAGTTACAACATTTTGGATAAAATAAATTTACTCAAACGGAAAGCAAGCAAGCATTAGATGTTGATGCTTAAACTAAATAATTAAATAATGACACAGACATGATAATATTTTTTTTACAAGGAATGGGTTTGCACTTGGCCGTAATTCGCCTGATGGTAAGCAATCATTACGGTCTAGGATAGAACGTGCTTAGTAACAGAAATTACAATTTCAAATTAGTACAGCTTATCGTAGTATGACTAAGATAAAGTGTAAGAGGCAAACAACTTACTTGAAATTTAATTTAGAATTTTAACAATCGGTACTCATAAATAAAATTGTTGATTTTCACGGAATAGGCCATCAACTCGTTTGATGAAAATTGTTAACCTAGTTAATGTTAATTCTAACATGTACAAATAAATTGTGTACTCGCCTTTATTTTTTACAACTATCTCGTAAGTTATGAAGTCCTGGTATTTCGCTCGAGCACGTAAAATAAATTATGAGAATTGTCGTCTGCTCGCTTAGCTGAGGAGTCTTTTATTACTACTTAAAACTTATGGAACCCTGGTATCGCGGCCAGTTGCCTACAAACTTTCGCGAAACAAACCAAAAAAAATCACTACAAAAAGACCGCGCGCGCGGCGTCTCTTATGTCGGTTCCTTTGTGTCATGGCGGCAATGCTATATCAATAGAATCTGACTGTACAGAAATGAAAGCAGTAGCCTAACTTCTTGTCATACGTAACTAAGGTAACAAAACTAAATATGTTGTACCGTGAGAGAAACGGCTGAAGAAAGTAAAGCACACATACAGTAGTAGGATATGAAAATACCAACCAAATAAATTGTTATAATAAAAAAATAATATTTATTTTGCTAGTTTTAACGAATAATCAGGAATTTATGTGTTGAAAGTAAGATACATAAAACTTTTCAATTTTTGTTTATTAATGCTTGTATTGTTTTTAATAACATTATTTTCTTCAGTCTTTTGTTTTTCGTTATAAAACATGTTTTGTTTCGTTAGTAACATAATGACAACCAGTTAGGTAGGTACCGATCTCCTATTTTAGTGATTAAATTAATTTCCGTGAATTTATTAAAGTTTCATGTAAGTTGCTGTACTGTATCTACGAACGCCCGCGCTCGCGCGGCTTCTCTTTTGTCGGCTCCTTTGCGCCGTGGCGGCAATGCCATATCAAAAGAATCGGTAGCTATCATAGAAAACTTAAAACACAAGACGCAGGGCGCAATGGAGTCGCTAATAATTTATTGTTTGCGGAACTAGGTAAAATGTTAATTTATTATTTAGTACTTTTTTATTCGGATAAAGGCTGATTGTTGTCAAATGGTATATTAATGGTAATATTGACACAATCATCATTAAATAATAAAATATTTTATAGTAGGTAAATCGAAATCGATAAGTTAACAATGTTTTTTTTTTATTTGGTTAAAAATATTATAATATGCCGCCACTTACCGATATAGTATACTAGCTGCGCTCCGCGGTGTTGCCCGCGGTTTTAAAGGATACTAATGCTGCCCTCCCAAACATAAAGTGCAGTAATAGGAAAAACGAATTACTGTTTGTGTTGTTACATTATTTTTGTTTTAAAATACAATAATTATAACCATTAAGTTTTTTTGGTCTCTCTTACTACAAGTAGTAAAAAACAAAAAAAATATAAAAAACTAGTTAAAATGTATTAAATTCTACTATTACTACACTTTTAAAAGTATACCTTTAATTTTACTTACTAAAGTGCAGTATTAATATAAAAAAACTGCTGTTTAATAGATTTTTTAAATAAGATACTGAAGTTCTTTATTTACAGTGAAAGAAAACTACCTTTAAATTTAATATAAAAATTATGCTTCTCCACTAATTAAAACCACTATTAAATTTAAATGCTACTTATAATACTAAAATAGTTTATGGAAACATCTTACATAGAGCAGTATAAAAATTAAACCCTAATACGTTTCAAATCTTTTTTTACCTTCATTCTAATATTTGGTTTTTCACAGGTTCAAAAAAATCTACACAAGTTAAAATGCAGTAATAGCAAATGTACTGAACTAATACTGCACTTTAATTAGGGATACAAATAAAAACTACATTTGCAGTAAAATCAACTTGTATGGAGGCAAATAATACTGCACTTTAATAGGTTTTTTTATTTATTCTCCTAGATAAACTTACCACTTAAATTG
Source organism: Mellilla xanthometata (assembly GCA_035578125.1). Lineage (NCBI taxonomy): Eukaryota > Metazoa > Arthropoda > Insecta > Lepidoptera > Geometridae > Mellilla > Mellilla xanthometata. The sequence continues at coordinate 2,369,814 of JAPUBQ010000033.1, read as the reverse complement.
TTGCAAAATATGTGAAAATACTCCAATTTCGCCGGAGAAATCAAATAATTCTTATGTACTTAGTATGTTTTTACTGCAATTTAGCTGGGAAACACTGTATATTTTCAGCAGAATTGACATATTTTTGCAATTTCCGTAAAAGAAAAATATAAAAAAAAAACTTCTACAGTTGTTTTAAAAAAATATATTAATTTCATTTATAGGTTTTTAAAATGCGGATTCAGAATATTATTTAGTTTAAAACTAATAAAAAGTAAATACTGCGGTTTAGGCTCGGGTCAATTTCTCGCATACCAAATGTTATCAAAATTAATCATCATTATTACTCCACTGCTTTCTTTATTCGGTTTTATATTTAATACATTTTATTTTTTCAACTTGTTAGTCTGCTATTAGCTATCAGTTCGTGCGGATTACGAATTTTGAAAGCTCCAGGATATTTTTGTTTTGTTTCCGTTAGTTGTATTGTTTTGTTACTTAGTTTATTTGTTGTTACTTGTTATTTAGTTCGTTTTGTGTGTTATTGTTGTGAGTGAGAATGGTGATGTACTCGAATGCAGAGTATTATCACATGATAATGTGCGTAGGTAAATGTGACGGTGTTCTTACGAGTGCGCGAGAACTGTACGCGGAACGGTATCCCAACTTGCCCCTACCGTCATACAATTGTTTTCGTAGTTTGACGAGCCGTCTTTATTCGACGGGGAGCGTGCGTTCATCGCAATCTGAAGGGCGGCCAGTTCCGGCTAGTCGGAGCCGAACTGATTTGGAAGAGCAAGTGCTGGAATACTTCAGAGAGGACCCGAGGCGCAGCACTACCCAAGCCGGTCTAGCTTTTAATTTAAGTCAGAGCGCAGCGTGGGCTATCGTTCACAATGACGACCAGTATCCGTACCACTTCCAGCCTACACAGGAACTTGTGGCGCCAGATTACCCTCAGCGAATTACTTTCTGTGAGTGGTACTTGGCCCAAGTCAGTGAGGACGAACATTTCGGCAGCAAAATATTGTGGTCGGATGAATCCTCCTTTACCAGGGGCGGGATTGGCAACATCCATAACGAACACTACTGGGCGCACGAGAATCCTCGTGTATCGAAGGAAGATGCATTCCAGTTCAAGTGGCGGATTAATGTGTGGGCTGGGATGATTGGGTCGCGCCTTATTGGCCCAATATTTCTTCCCAGCAGTATGGGTGCTGCTCAGTATCTGGAGCTGCTGCAGACAGAGCTAGAGGACGCGCTAGACGAGCTGCCGCTGTCTGAGTACAGGAATGTCATATTCCAGCACGACGGCGCGCCAGCTCACTACGCCCGCTCTTGCAGGGCTCACCTTGACGAACGCTTCCCGCTGTGGATTGGCCGAGGTGGACCCGTAGCTTGGCCAGCCCGCTCGCCCGACCTCACGCCCCTTGACTTCTTCTTGTGGGGCTACGTCAAAAATAAAGTTTACGCAGACGATTGCAGTACACAAGAAGACATGCGAGCTCGAATAAGCGCAACATTTGATCAATTGCGAGCGTCGCCGGACATGTTAGCCCGCGCCACAGGTGCCGTTCGACGCCGTGCTGCGCTCTGTATTGAGGTGCAAGGGACCCACTTTGAACCGCTACTATGAAACTTGGGCAGGTATGTTCCTCCTATCATTTATTTATTCATCGCACAGATACAGAAATTAATTTGATTTGTGGTGTGTAAATTATTATTGCCTAAATATTTTGTTTTAAATAAGGTAAAACCAGTTTTGTAATTCAATAATTTAGCCCTGGCACCCGATTGTCTTCTTGCCAAAAGTAAAATAGGTAAAATAAACGTGTCTTGATTTCGGCGCGCGCCAGTCCGAGGCGGCGCGTAGGTACAGAACGAAAAATGTGAATGAATCTACTAGGCGCACAGATGCCACGCGCAGAGTTAATGTGTAGCCGAGAGGCCATCTTGTTTCTTTGATTGTTTTGAATGAATGGGTGATCGTAGTAATTTAGGGTTGTGCTATTTTTTTTATAAAAAATAATTTTCAACTTTTGTATGGAAACAAAAATTTGCTGGTTTCCCGCTGAAACTTTCAGAACACATTCTTTATAACGAGTACTTTTAGGGATTTTCGGCTTACCATACCCTTTCCTGATAACCCTGTATAATAATTTATTTTTCTTGAAAAATTATATTTTGTTACAGCTATTATATCATCATTTGTAAGTTAATATATGTATGTTTATACATACATATATTAACATAAAGTCTTATTAATACAAGACTTTTAATAACTCTGTGGGAGAGGCCATTGGTGTTGAAACACAGTCTATGACTAAATCAACACCAATGGTTTCATTTTAACTGTGTATATCTTACTTATGTCAATAAAGGATATTTATTATTATTACAGTTAAAGAACACCCCCCACGTTGTAATTTCAACTAATCTCCTATACATTATGACCTCAATATGTCTCCCAATACATCTTGACCCCGAAATTAGTCAAGGATTAAGTAGAAAAACAAGGTAAATCCCGTCGGCTTGTCACAGGAGTTCTTAAAAGCCGTCAAATGAGCTTCAAAACACGTGAAATTGGTCTAACGACCGTTAAATATGTCACAAATAGGGTAGAACCATCCCCTGACTGGGAAAGATTGAATGTAAACATTCTGTGAAATTCGGGAAGCAGCAAATCGTTATTACAAATAATAAGAATAAAGTGACAAATAAAAAAATGGCAAAGTGCGAGTTGGGCTCACACATGAAGGGTTCCGTACCATTGTTTTATGGGAGCCCCCTCAAATATTATAGGATTAATTTTTAAGGTTAAAACATAATTAAATATTATGTGAATGTCAAGAAGGTCTATCAAAGGTCATAAAGATTAAGACAATTAGGTTTGTTGTGTGAGAGCCCCCTTTAAATATGTATTTGAACTAATTTTTATTATTTAATTTGAAAGATGATATACAAGTATTATGATAATATTATACGAATACATATACATGTACTCGTATTCTGTGAAAATATTCAGTGTCTACCAGCTACCACTATTTAAATAAATAAAAAAAATATTGTATGGGGCGACCCTTGATATTTTTTTTTTATTTTTGTATTTTTCTTTATAACGGTACGTGAAATAAATATCTTGTGAAAATTTCTCAAATCACAGTTTCTGAGATACAGCCTTTTCATTTAATTACAAGCGTATTCGCTCTATTGAATACCACTTACCCTAATTTCGCATTACGTTTCTCCAGAAAGCAGATGTGTAAGTTTTTGCCGCTAGCTCTCAAGTGTCCGATATTTTTTGTCTCACATTCACAAGAAGTGTCGATTTCAAATTGACTTCTTTTGTTAACATTATTGTTGCCTTGTGGGCGTAGATTCGCTTTGGTCGGGTACAAAAAATAGGGCAAGTGCAAGATAAACTCGCGCGCGATGGGTTCCGTACTGTTATTTATGAAAAAAAACCTGCATAAATCACTATGGAACTATGGAAGCTTTCTTTGAATACACATTTTTGTATTTAGTTTTTATTTTTATTTTTTGTATGAGGTTAGTGGCCAAGCTCTGGTGTCGAGAATTTTCAAGCGACTTTTTGTAATAAAACTGCCAGGAACTATAATTAAAAATTTAACGTAACAGCGCGCAAATAATAATGCCACTATTAAAACGACAGTCTTGTGATGGTCACCCATCCAAAGACTGTCTGCATCGACCGTTGCTTAACCTTGATGATCGCATCAAATCTAAGCCGAGCTTCATGCGCTATTTTCTAGTTTTCATTGCACGGTAGCTGATATAAAATACATCTGTGTTTTTTTTTACTGCTTAGCTATCATTATATCATATCATAGGCTCGTAAGATACATACAGCCTGGGTTCAGACAGACTGACAGACATCAAAATCATAGTGCTAGGTTTCCATTAGTACTTTTTGTTCGCGGAACTCTAAAATGGTGAAAAAGTATTGTTAGATTGTTGTTGAGTTTTTGTCTCTGTTGTTGTATTGAAATTGAGCTTTACAACTTTTGTTATTTTTAAGTGTCATTTGACTGTTGATAGATTTCGATTTATTGTTTTTTTTGTAACACTAGTCTAGGGTCAAATACTTGTGGCAAATAATTTACTTTCTTATATCTTCATTCAGGTATTACTAATGAAAGAACAATACGATTCAAATGCAATCTGGGCTATGACGTTTTCTAATGACGAATCAATATGTATTTTTTATTTCTTTGTATTTATTTTAGTCAAATTCAAATTGCTTTATTGTCAAGTATCAAAGACTCACAAATTCTTCTCTTTCTTCTTATGAGCTAAGTGGCCAAGCTCTGGTGTCAAAAGTTTTCAATCCGGCTCTGATTTGGCCTAACCACTGCTCGTACTAAGACTATAAGCCTGGACCTACAATTCAACGTGTCGTCGACGATTTATTTTTATTATTATGACTGACTTGACTGACGTTTCCAAAAATAGACGTTAAATACCTTGAATTCACTAATAGTACGAAGTACAAGTTATTATTCTGTGCTAATAGGTACTTTGCTTTCTTACATTGAACGACTCTTCTAGACTCCATTTCAGCCTGTGTCAGATTGTACAGAACATTAAACCTTGGATTAACTACGATTTGGCTGAAATTTGCAAAGATAGCTTATACCTTGGATTAACTTTGGGCTGCTTATTACCCTGGATTAATGTGAAACGCAGCTAGTAAGCTATAAATCTTAGAAAATTATTTATTTTAAAAGGAAAGGAAATTATGTATGTCACGTGCTTACAATTCTTTAAAAACCAACAAAACATTAATCTACACCCATCTAGCGCCATATACATACAATGTTTATAATAACTTTGAAAATATACCAAAAGACTGCGTAGGTTCTTTTTGGCTACCTATCTTTTTGCTACCATAAGATTTTTTACACTCAATGGGCTTGCGCTTGACCACGATTCACACGTTTTTATATTCCGTTTAAAAACCCTACTTCCTACTAATATTATTAAGGCGAAATTTTGTTAGTTTTTGTTACTCCTTTACACTGAAACGGTTCAACCTATTTGTAACATTTAGAACGGAGATAGCTTGGACACTGGACTAACACATATGTTACTTTTAATCCAGAATTAATACGGGTAACGCGACGAGACGCATCTTGTATACTATAGCTTATTTTTTTTGTTTTGATATATTCTATTATTTTTTATTTAACTTTTCTTAAGCTACACTTTGAATTTGTTTATTTCTTTTCGTACTGCCAGACTTTTGGTATGGTCCTACCAACGTAATATTTCAAAAGAATTAAACAGATCTAATTAACTACCACAGACCTGAATGTATGAAAAAATACTTTTAATAATGAGTATAATTTATATACAAATAACTATCACAGAAAAAACAATTAATATACTATATACAAACTTAAAGATAACAAGAAAATCAAAACACTACAATCTAAATTAAAGTAAGCTGCCATCCATGGTGTCGCTTAGGGGCAGAGTTCCCAAGATGCTGGCAGCATTACCCCGTTGAACAGCTAAACTTAGTCTTTGTGTATGTCTATGCGTATAATTGATTTAATTTCTGATTTTTTGAACTTTTATTAACTTTCAATAGCTTTACACTATATGGGGGCAAAACAAATGAACACAAACACCCACAAACTTTGAAAAAGCGCCTAAAACTGACAAGATCAGTGTGTAAAGGCACGTACACACTGTCAGGCGTATCACATTACGCTCAATTTGAATAAATTATTGCCGTGCCGTAGTGGGTGATGTCTCTATTATTTAGACAAGTAACCATTTGTGTATACTCGCCTTATTTGGGATTTTATATTTTAAGGTTGGTGTTTGTACTTTTATTGTGCAAGTAGATTAGCCTATTATCTGTAAAAAGATTCAAACTATATTGTAAACGTTTAGAAATAATACGACAATCAGAATAATACATACATATTATTAAAAGTTTATACAATCCGTTTCAAATGTTTTGCGACTTGGGACCGTGATGTTACGAGATAAAAAAATGGTATTTACAAACAAATGTGCAATTATTTTTCTTTAAAGAAAATAAATGTTTAATTTATAGTTGACATTTGATAAATATCATATACAAATAAAAACATACATTCACACACAAAAACCTTACAAATAGTAAAATAAATCTCAGTCAGTGTCCGCGGGTAAGGTGCCTAAAATGCTGGCGGCATTACCTCGCTATCGCCAAGCTTATACGTTGGCCGAGTTAAGCTTGCTTTTTTTAAATAATTTGAAATGAATTATCACATTTTTATAATTACAATTTAATACAAAACATGTTTTATTTCAACGTATATGTAGTATATCAGTTGTGTTAGCAACCATAACACAAACTAGAAATGGTTTAGTATAGAGCTAACGAACCGTGTGTGAAATGTGTTCTAATATTCATCTATTTATTTTAACTTATTGACTCAGGCGTTACTTTGCGGAAATCCATTGTCTTAATTTAGATTTCGGATCACAGCGAAAGTACACTAAATATTTAATTTTGTCTTCTATTTTTTTTTATTTATTTATTAGAACAGCGATGTAAAAATGATTGTAAGATCTGTTTCACCTCTATTCATACATTTATGACGTATCATTAGGGACGTGCTCGAGATATTAGGTAACTAAAGTATCAGGTTACACGTACGTAGGCGTATCGGTGGGTGTGTGTGAACTCACCTTTATATGAGTTGGCATTCTTATCCAACTGCGGAAAGAGGATAATTTTTTTTTTTTAATAGGACTCATTTCACACAAGGCTGGTTAGAACCATTTTAAGTTCGTGTTATGGTAGCTAACACAACTGATATACTACACATACATACATATATATTTTATATAGACACATATTTAACACCCAGACCCACAACCGACAAATTTAGTTAAGCACAAAGATGTCGGCCGGGCCGGGAATCGAACCCGGAACCTTCTGGTTAGCAGTCCGGCATGGTAACCGTTGCACCAACGAGGTCGTCAATCTTCTTTCTTTACCAATACTAGCTGACCCGGCAAACGTTGTTTTGCCTAATTATTTCTAAATATACAGTAACCGATTTTCAGACCTACTGAATACGCATATAAAATTTGGTAAAAATCGGTCTAGTCGTTTCGGAGGAGTACGGTGACAAACACTGGTACAGAGAAATTTTATATATAAGAAGAAAGATTATAAAGAGGAAAAGTTTGATTTTTGTTTGTTTGACGCAAATAGGCTCCGAAACTACTGGACCGATTTGAAAAATTCTTTCACCGTTGGGAAGCTACATTATTTCTGAGTATCATAGGCTATATATATTTTGTTTCTCTTTGCAACTTAGATTAATTTATAGTCCGTGTGAAGACGGGACGATCAGCTAGTATAAAATAAAATCCTATCTTATCCTACTAATATAATAAATGCGAAAGTTTGTGGGTGTGTGTGAGTGTATGTTTGTAACGTCTTCACGCTCAAATGGCTGAACCGATTTTGATGAAGTTCGGTGTGAAGATGTTAAACTTTGAAATAACACATTTAAGTTACTTTTTATCCTGAAAACAATTGTGGTTCCCGTGGAATACGCAAATTACTTCAAAATCTATGTAACTCTTTCACGCTCCAACGTCTGGACCAATTTTGATGAGATTTACGATGAAGATTAGACTTTAGATTAACACATGGGCTTATTTTTGTCCCGTATTAACTTCTTTTATCGAGGATTAGAGCAACTAGTAAAAAAAAAAAAATTCATCATAATCATCTATAGCCATTTTTATTTCAATGCTGTGTATAAGCCTCCCTCTGCATATGCCACCTGCATCGAACAAATTCAGTTTATCACAAAGATGTTGACTGTGCCGGGAATCGAACCCGGGATCCGTCGGTTGACAGTCCGGCATAGCAACCATTACGCCAACGAGGTCGTCAAGTAGCACTTAAATATTTTTCTATTTCTATCTCCATAGCCCCGTTTAAGCCTCTCTAAATAAACAACAACCATCATAGTTCCATATTTCACGCGACACAATGACAAAATTTACATAATTCAAATTCCTAACCGGCAAATTGACAATAAATCTGATAAAATAGACCATTCTGTCAAATCTCTTAACAAAAAGAATTTTTATAGCTCTACTTAAATACTGATATCTTTATTCCGGTGTTATTAGGTAGCGGGCTGGCTACTTTACTGAGATAACGATTTTAAACTTACATAGAACCTTTTCTAAATAACATTATAAGTATAGATGAACGTCCTTATCCTTAAGGTGGAAAGAAAAGAAATGAAATAACTTTATTTGCGTCGCCACAGGTAAAATATAAACCTGGAAAATATTAAGAAGTAGGCATCCCTAGGCTACCGTATTTATTTTTTTTTTTTTCACCTTTTATCTCCCTTAACACTGAGTCAAGGATGTTGTTTTGGTTGAACAATTGCTTACGCATTTTCTCTATTTGTTTGGATCGGTCAATTATAAACCTCATGCGAAATCAGTATGATACAAAATAGTAATAAAAATAATATATAACAAATATGTACAATAGAATATAATATGTTTATAAATATATTAAGATTGTTTTTGTTTGTTTTTTTTTTTTATTTTTTATTATTATTATTATTATTTTTATTTTAAATTGTTGTCTCTTTTTTTTTTGTTATTTATATTTTTTTTTTATATAAGTACATTTGTAGCTTATAAATATATTAACCTATTTATTTGCAGTACATAGTGCATATTATTTATGTTCTTAATCCTATACTTACATTATATGTTTTCTACAAGGCTACCGTATAAGCGGTGTGCAAAATGTCCATAAATGTTTTAAAGAAATAAATGATTTAAATATGTATTTCTTGATATGAATTAAAGTTAGGCATATTTGAAAGTAATGTCAGAAGATTATTATAAATTATAGGTATAGTGGTGGCGATTCAGTAGCACACACGACTAAACTAAATTTAAAGTAGCTCTGTCTCTTTTTGTCATAAATGACCAAGAAGAGTTGGTACGATCTAAACCATAGACAAAACATCTAAAATCACGTCAAATACGTTAGATTTAGAGCTGATACAATTGGGTGCGCTCTAAAATCGCTTACATTTTTTTATATTTGACGTAATTTTAGTTGTTTTGTGTATGGTTCAGAACGTGCCGTCTCTTTCTGGCCACCTAAGATGAAAAGAGACGGGGCTTCTTTAAATTTGGTTTAGTCGTGTGTGCCGCTGAATCGCCACCATAGTCAAAAAAAAAAACAATAATAATGTGAAATGGGGGAAAAATTACATACTTTGAAGAATCCTATAAAATCTTTGTAAATGATAGCGCTACGGTTTTCACGGATTTATTGTTTTTTAATTCAGTGTTAAAGTCATGACATGCCCAAAATCTTGAATATAATGAACATATTTTCATTATGTAATGATTTTGTATGTAATGACAGTATCTAGAATCGTTAAAGCTTATAATTGCAATATTGTTAATCATTGTCTTTATATATGACTTTATTTCGTAAAAAAACCTACATACAGCCTGCCTCTTCGCTCAAAGTATGGCATATCTAAACTCGGTACAATAGCACCTTATGGCTGATGTACCTTTTCAGCCGCGCCATATTTTTTTTTAATTATATTTTTACATTTATATCATGGCATTCATTCATACATATGTATATTATTTTTTGAAGATTTTTATTAACCTTATTACATCTTCTTCTTCTATCTAATATATAACATTTTTATGTCACAGTGGCTTGACTGATTTTTACCAAATTTTATATGAATATTTAGTAAGTTTGAGATCGGCTACTATCTATTTTTCATATCCCTAAGTGATAAGCGTTGTTCGCCCTTAAATTTTTAAGGCAAAACAACGTTTGCCGGGTCAGCTAGTAACGTTATAAATTCAAATAACATTTATTTATGAAAAGTATTCAGTTACATGCAATCAACATATCAATTATACCAAGTGATTAAATTTTAATGATGATTTCTAAAGAATACTAAAGTGAAATTAATATAAAATTATTTAATAATATAATTATTACAAAAAAAATCTACTTCATAGAAAAAAAATTGTAATCCATAAAAATCAACCCCAAACGTTATAAATAGTATATTTAAGTACCTAAACTAAACCTAGACCACCAGACCTAGTCGACAACAGAGCCTAGCTACTTAGCCCACATAAAAAAAAAACACTTAAAGTAACCTATCCCAATTTCAACGTGCTACCCGATACGATCTACAACTTAATAATAAAAATATCCGTATTAAAATAATGTCCTATTCAAAAAGTTTTTTTATTCGTCCGTTTGAGACGTTTGTATGGAAAATTTAAATAGCTTATGGTCGGGGACCCGCTGTGACGTGTCTTCTATTGTAAAACTAACTTTACAACCCGCAGCCATGCTTCTTGGGCCTGTGTCACAGTCAATTTTATTTTTGTAGCGCTCGTGGAACGGCTAGCTAAGGTGATCTGACGCGATCATCGAGTCGTAGTAACCAACGGTCGATGCAGACAGTCTTTGGATGGCAAGAAAACTTTAAAAACTAAAGCTTAGTTCAAGCCCGCGCAAACGAAAAACCTAGGCTCAAATTTCAGTTATGATTTGATATAAAATGTTCTTCTTCGTATGTGCTAAATGGCCTAGCTCTGACGTCGAGAGCTTTCAAGCCACCCCAAGGCCTCTCTGACTTGGCTTAACGACAGCTTTTACAAACTGACAAGACTTAACGTGTCATCCAAGCTACGGTAGCGTCCAGATAAGAATGCCACTTTTTAAATAACAGTATTCTATTAATGTAGTCACATTGTATGTATGCAATAATAATACAATTTACTGAAATTTACTATTTATTAGGTATTTACAAATTTTTGTTTTTTTTTTCTATCTGCAGCAAAACAGCCCACTATACGTTCCCAACTACTAGGACTAAGAGTCTACTCTCATGAGGGAAGAGATATATATAGGCCATAATCCACCACGCTGACCAAGTGCGGTGTGGCGGATGACACATGTCTTTGTATGTGGTCCTCCATCATGTCGGTTTCCTCACGATCTTTTGCTTCACCGTAAAGCGAGTGCAAATCTACACATAACCTCAAAACCAGTCATTGGTGGCCGGGATCGAATTAGGAATCGAATCAGGCCGTCTAATTGAAAAGCAGACGTTTTCCCACCGAGTCACACTCGCTTTTTCAATCAATTGTGAATAAGTTAAACACGAGTATGATTTTACGAGAAAAAATACTTAAACTATTAAAGAAGTAAGTTTTTAGTGAATTGAGCATATTCCTTATACAATGTTAATAACTCACCTCACGATTCACACAATAATAAACACTTCATACAAATTTCACACTCAATTTAATGGCCATTCAAAAATTATCACCAGCCAATTAAAAAGTGCCATTTAGATGGTACGGCCATACAAATTTATACAAAAGCATAATGGGACAAAACCCATACACCTGGGTGATGAAAAAACTCAAGGTGTTGTCATAAATAAACCTCATCAAAGGTTTTCGGGCGTTTTTATGACATATTGGAACATCATTTGTTGGTATGGAACGTATACTCGTGAATCGATGCTATAGTTCATGTTTATGATTTGAAATGTTTATACCTACTCGTTTTTTTTTATAATTCAATTTTTTTATAAAGAAGAACATACTATCTACTCGTAGTATATATTTTGGCCAGGGTGGTCTTCTAAATTAGGTATAAGAACATATACCTAATTTAGAAGACCACCCTGGCCAAAATATATACTACGAGTACATACTAGTTGCGTCCCGCGGTGTTACTCGCTTTAATCCAAAACAAAAAAAGTTACTCCGGGAAAAGTAACCTATGTTAATTCAAGGTCTAAACTAACTTCACACCAACTTTCATCAAAATCGGTTAAGCCGTTTGAGCGTGAAGAAGAAACAAACATATACACTTACAAACTAACTTACACATTATTATATGTATTATATTAGTATTAATATTGGTTTCCTCACGATGTTTTCCTTCACCGTAAAGCGAGTGCAATCAAGCGCTTGCCTATCCATAATAAAAAAAAATTGCTATACCCTAGACCTGAGTATCCTAACTTGTGTGTGGTTACGCGGTCCTCTGGTCAAATGCTTTAACTAGGAGACGTAAAAAAATGTTGTCAAAAAAAGAATAAAAAAGTCATGATTCAGTGAATCGACGTTTTATTATGGTATATCAGCAGATTAAATCTTGAGCAGTAAGATCAGCGAACTAAACTGCCGTTTACCGCTACTTCAGCACGTTAATGTTCAAACATTTCTCAAAATACACTGTCATCTTATCTCCACAGTTAAATGGTTTGTTCTGTATGCTTTCAGTGTTCTACAGTTAGTGCAGTCTGCGAACACCAGAGCCAGTTATTCCAGATAAGGCATTACTTTAGGCCTTTTTAGATTTGCCGGAAATCGAGAAAAAAACGTTTTTTACCCTTAAAAACTCACCCCCAACCCCTTCCTGACCTCAGATTGCCCGTAAATTATTTTTTATAATATGCCCCTTCTATTCTAGTGGGTTTCATCCTACTATTATTATTTTTTTTCACTTTTATTATTTTTATAGGCTTCTACCCTGGTCTAAGAGTGTCCCTGGCTCGTGTAGTTACGCGATATGCTGGTCAAATGCCTTTTTTTGTTGACGATGGGGAAATTCTTCATCAAGATACCTGGCAATGGGTCGCAATCAGGTTATGTGGATTTGTACCCACTAAAGCCCCCCCGGTGACCTGCCTCTGCGTTTAACGGAGGAGTCCGGGTTCATCCGGGAAACACACTTGAGATCTCTTTATATTGAGCAGTGGCCCTTCTCAGATTGCTCACCTATTCACCAACGACGGCACCCGTCACGCGACGCCGTCGTTCACCCCGGACTCGATGAAGCGGGTGTCGGAGCCCCATCTCCAAACATGCTCGAGTCTGATGCCCCTTTTAGTCGCCTCTTACGACAGGCAGGAGTAGTTCCGCAGCCTTATTCTTTCACACAGGCTGCAGGGTTAGCTGGTCAAATGCCTAGCTGTAAGGAGTAAAAAAAAGGGAATTGTGTTTTACAAATTTATTCATTACTCATTATAGTCTAAATTAAAAACACACTGTAAAGTGAGGCTTAATAGACGCGCCTAATACAGCCTTCATAAAAAAATCTAACCTATAACACCTAGCCGTTTATGTGTTAACGGTTAAAAAGGTTTTGACGACCTCGTTGGCGTAATGGCTACCATGCCAGACTACCAACCAGAGAGTCCTGGGTTCGATTCCCGACACGACCAACATCTTTGTCAGGAACTAAATTTGTTGACGGTCGGTTTGGGTGTTCAATATGTATCAATAAAGTATATTATGTAGTATATTCACTGTGTCAATAACCATAACATAATCTAGAATTTAGTATGACGCTTACCAGCCGCGTATAAAATGTGTCAAAAAAAGGATAATTGATTTGAAAGTACTTGTCACACACCCAGATAATTAGTTGTAGGTATTATACATTAGTTACACCAACTTTGTTATATTGTCTATTATAAGATCGATCTAATAATTTCCTCCAGGAAAATTAAAAAAAAAATCTTCTTCATGAGTTAAACACACTATAGTAAGCCGCGGTCGTTGCAGCTAAATTCCCATGATTCACCATCAGTCAGTTAAAGGAACAATAAACGTCGAAATTACCACAGAAATTACAGTAAAATTTCCTCCAATTGTCTTCAAAACTGGTTGTATATTGTTCCGGTTTCTTTAAATATGTTCTTCTCAAAAGGTTGTTGTACGTGTTAGGTTAGTAAAGGAGCAATGTTTTAGGGGTTCGTCATTAACGTAGGGAAAAAAACCTTTCTATTGTACTAAAGTGAAAATTAGTATTAGTAGCATAGTAAAAACGAAAATGTTGTAAACTAAAAACAAAACAACAATTGAAAAGACAAAATTAAGCCACCGGGTGCCCAAACGTGCCATTCAGGCTTGCCACATTGCCCTATTTTATTGTACTAGTGTTTAAATAAAATAGCTATTTTTACTTTCCAGCACAGACAAACTTGTCAAAAACAAAAACTAAAAAAAAATACTGACTTTTTATTGTCTTCCAATAGGAATAAAAAACCTTTTTTCAAAAACGTTATATTTTAGTACAATAGCTTATTCCATTTATTATTTTTTAAATCCTTATCTAGGCTTGGCATTTGACCAGCAGGCTGCAACATGGCACTCTGGGCTCAAGCGGAGCGTGCTTAGTCTGGAGTATTTGGCTCGTAAAGAGGCTGCGCGAACACGCCGCTAGATACTTGGCGACAGATTTATCCACTTAAGGGTGGTTGCAAGCTAAACGTGTAGGTTAGAAATGTCCTACCACCATGCTGCGATGTTTTTCTTCAACAAAAACTTGAGCTCAATAGTGAATATCGAACTCATGACTTTTGGGAAGTAAGATTGCCGCACGCTTGACTACCCACAGTCTCTTCGAATACTGTTTTATTACTACTAAAAAGCTTTTGTAAATTTTAAATTAAAATTTAAATAATGTATTTTTTTAAATATTATTCATTATTATATTTAGTATTTTAAATAAATAAATATTAGGACACATTCACACACGGCTGGTTAGCCCCATACTGAACGATTTCTAGCTCGTAATGAATAACTTGCCAAATGCGACGAGATGTTGTAAGGCCAATAAATTATTTATTTTTATTTATCTTTATCTTTTATCGTATTATGGTTGCTAACACAACTGATATACTACATATACATACATACATATTATATATAAATACATATTTAACACCCAGACCCACAGCCAACAAATTTAGTTAAGCACAAAGATGTTGACCGGGCCGGGAATCGAACCCGGAACCTTCTGATTAGCAGACCGGCATGGTAACCCTTACGCCAACGAGGTCGTCATTTTACCTATGAACGAGCTACGCTGTACATAGTAGATATGTAAGTATTGCAGACAAAAATACATGCATGCGTCCCTTACAATTCGTAGTTAGCTTTATACGTATCTTCTGTCAGAGGTTTTCTAAATGTTTACTTTTTAGTATACGGAACCACGTGTAAAGTTTCGTCTTCCCAACTTACCCGCTGGCCTCTAATAGGTAACATAAAGCTCAAAATGTGTGCGATTCGAGAGATAGCGGCTGATACGAGCTGATAACATGTACCGAGTACCGGTGTGGGGATTACCTGCGCTATTCTGTAGTGGTTGGCTTACATGGTATAAACGTATTTTTTTACTCAGAGGCTGGGGTAGAAGGCCTTTTATTTACATTAAATGGGCTTGCGCTTGATCACAATTCACCTGATGGCAAGCGACATTATGATCTAAGGTGGAGCGCGCTTACCCAGAAAAAACCGGTTCACTCTTGCTTTGAAAACCGCCAGATTGTAGCTCTCGGGGAACAGGGAGCTTGGCAAAGAATTCCACACCTTCGCAGTTCGCACTATGAAGGTGGAGACAAACCGCTTAGTACGCGCCTTAGGAATCTCTACGGTATAACGATGCCGCTTTGATGTTTCCCTGCTCGTCCGGTAGTGGAATGGGGCGGGGGTAAATAACTATTTATTAATTAATTACCTTTAAGAAAAGAAAAAATATGACATTTGGATGAAATCCATGGCAAAAGGGGAATATAATAATGACTAAACGAAAAATTAGTTTTTATTTTGAGCACCATCCACTTTCCTGATCTTAAGCCGCTCATAAACACAGATTAACATAAGCTTTATTATCTTTGATTTATGTCGATTGTCAGCGAAACTACAAGTTCGATGGCAATATGTCGCATTCGACATATTGCCATTGCAAAGTTGTGAAATAATGTCCAGCTTTTGTAACATTGTGCATGTGCATACATAACTGTTTCACATAACAATATTTATATAAATTTGGTGACGCTTACCTATTTATGTCCCAAATATATTGTAATCTATTTTTTACCTTATCAATCAAATCGAGTCAAAATCAATTTGGATCATTTTTACCCGCAAAATATCAGTTTTTTTTTTGCTCGTAGGTTTCTGTATCTTCGGAATCTTGGCCGCCATGTAAACTCAAAAATGACTAGAACTACGAAAACGTAAGAAGAAATTGTCACACGACATACAGTCTGCTTGAGTCAAACACGTTTCCATACCACCATCAAATAAAGATAATTGGCCATGTTCGAGTTTATTGTCTTAATAGTACAAAATAGTTACATACAAGTTACATACATGCAAAACAGTTACCTACAAAGTTCCTAGTACGTAGCAAGCATGAATAAAATTTAATATAAAAATAAATAAATATTAGAACACATTTCACACACGGCTGTTTAGCCCCATACTGAACCATTTCTAGTTCGTATTATGGTTGCTAACACAACTGATATACTACATATTATGTATATATAAATACATATTTAACACCCAGACCCACAGCCGACAAATTTTGTTAAGCACAAAGATGATGAACCCGGAACCTTCTGATTAGCAGTCCGGCATGGTAACCTTTACGCCAACGAGGTCGTCAAAATATTCTATAACTTATATATGTTTTATTAACTATGACTAGTGTATTTGTTGTTTAAGTCACTAAAAGATTTTTAATTTATTTATTATTTTATATGTTCAAAACACACTCTCTAAAAACTTACAGCTTTATTTTAAAATACACAAAATAAGAGAAGCATTCGCTATTATGGTAAAACAACAAGACTTCAGAGATGAGAAAATGTTCCGGGTTTGTCAAAGTTTTATGTATAAATTTGAATTACTGTATCAATTAGTGGATTTCTGTATCATTTTATGTTCATCTACAAATTTTGACGATGTGTTTCGGAAGCGTCTTTGTGCTAGTAAAATTACTGTCGCTGACTTGTATAGTTATGCTAACTGGTAGTTCAATGCCTTACTGTAGAGTTAAAAATAACTAGATTACATACATTGTAGTTGATAACGTTTCTAATAGAAGAATAAAAAGCGTTTTTAATACTTATACTATCAATATAATTAATATAAGACTTATGGAATTTTAATTTAATTTATTTTCACTTGTTTTTATATAATGTAATTATTCCATTGTTTATAGTATTCTATTTAGTTGTGAGTCCTTGTAACTTGACATTAAAGCAATTCTTTCATTCACTCCCTTCTCATTCATATCCTCCTTCACACAATGCATCCACGTCTTCTTTGGTCGACTACTTTCGCTACTTCTTACAATCATAAATCCATACTTTTCCTAGTCACAGGCATAGTAAAAATACTTTTGGTGGTTATTAAAATGGAAAATCCCCTCGAAGAAGTTAAAACTCCATTGCAGAATTCTCGCTAAAGGATCACAAAACAAAAATGCCACTAAATATTACACATAATACAATGGAAACGTTCACTTGTTATCAAGTACTAAGCTTCCCAGTATACTGTAGATGATAGTAGATATCACAAATGAACCGAGCGCGCGTGACCTACGTGTGAACCACAGCACTGCTCCAAATGAACATTCACAACTCAAAAACTGTAGGCTTAGCCTGTAACTCGGCAAACTAAGGTGATCAGACGCGATCACCGAAGTTGAAGAGCTTATAATTTATCTTTGGTTAAATGTAGATTCTATATAAATTTATTTCGTGAAATACCTACTGCATGCTTCAAGCTCTTCGCTCAAATATTATGTAGCGGCTGAAATTGGTATATGATAGCTTTAAGCATGAAGAAAGAAGATGCTTTTATCCAACAATGAGTCGAGACAGGCTGATAACGATGTATCGATAGATCTATACCAATATTATAAAGTGGAAAAGTATGATTTTTTTATATACACTAGCTGACCCGGCAAACGTTGTTTTGCCTCGCTTAGGGGTATGAAAAACAGATACTCGTAGTAACCGATTTTCAGACCTACTGAATACGCATATAAAATTTGGTCAAAATCGGTCAAGCCGTTTCGGAGGAGTACGGTAACTAACATTGTGACATGGAAATTTTATATATAAAATAGATATTGTTTGTTTGATGCAAATAGGCTCCGTAACCACTAGACCGATTTGAAAAATTCTTTCACGGCTGCAAAGCCACATTATCCCTGAGTAACATCTTCTTAATATATATAAATCTCGTGTCACAATGTTTGTCCTCAATGGACTCCTAAACCACTTAACCGATTATAATAAAATTACCATGTGCAGTTCGATCCAACTTGAGAGATAGAATAGTTTAAATCTCAAATTATAGTCGCAATTTTAATTTATTTCTAAATATTGTCTGTTATAATATGACAGTCACAATTATCTATTAACTCCAAATGATTCTAACAGATGTCGATACCTTTCGACTGGGTTGAGTAAGTAATCAATAGATGGCGCTGCTATGGTAAATCTACGAACGTATCATATAAGCTGCACAATCTTTTTTCATACCTCTAAGTGAGGCAAAACAACGTTTGCCGGGTCAGCTAGTAGGCTATATTTTGTTTCTCTTTTCATATAAACATCATCAACTCGCCCTATAATATGTTGACTGCAGTTTTCATCCAAACCATGCCTCACCCATAATTTAAAGCACCCATTTAAAAATTGTTGTTAACTTAAACTCAAAAGTTAACTTAATCAGTTATTAGTAAACTAACCACGGTTCAAGTTAAGTATGAGACTGACACGTGTCACTCAAAAAGTTAATTCAGTTTTAACTATAAAACGTGTTAACTCTAATTTCTATTACATACTTAGTTACTCGTAAATAGTTTAATACATTTAATTTAAATTATTCAAACAACACAGATTCGGTAGAAAAAAACTACTTTAAAGGAATACTAAATATTTGGTCGGTTTTAAATTATTCTACGGACAAAGCGAACTGAGTAATTCTGGGAACCGATTTAGTGATGTAGTTCTTTGTAATTGATTTCGAAAGTTTCGGAACACATTTAAAGTGTTTCTGTGGAACATTTTAGATGCACACATTTTAACTGCACGAGCAATCGAAGGGAGCGATTCGTTTTTGCATCAACAGGGCAAGATATTAAGATATTTGTATGTATATTGAAATTCAAATTGTATTAATGTCAAGTAACAAAGACTCACAACTTAATAGAAAAAATGGTACATATAGAAAAACAATTAATATACTATATACAAACCTAAAGATAACAAGAAAAATCAAAACACTATTAATTTAAATTAAAATAAGCTCACCATCCACAACAATTTCTAGTTTGTATTATGATAGCTAACACAACTGATATACTACATATACATGTATATTTGTATATAGATACATATTTAACACCCAGACCCACTACCAACAAATTTAGGAATCGAACCCGGAACCTTCTGATTGGCAGTTCGGCATGGTAACCTTTACGCTAACGAGATCGTTTTATCACAACAGCGAATGCTTCTCTTATTTTATGTATGTTAAAATTAAGCTACAAGCTCTTAATGTGTATTTTGGACTCAAGAATATTATATTTCATTAATGCTTGCTACGTACTAGGAACCATATACACTAGTATGTAACTGTTTTGTACTATTAAGACAATAAAACTGTTTGAAAAATTGAAAAAATAAAGTGAAAAACCTAACACTCCCTACTGCGTATTCAAGTAAAAACCTGGCAGTACATCAGGACATCTTGTGTGGTCATAAGATCGTCTAAGTCATAATTCCTTTGAACTGATAAGTAAGTAACTTGGTACGTGTGTCCACACTTAGCTACCGTTAAGTTATACTTAATATTCGAAGCATAACTTCAATTTACTAGCCAGAGTTAATGCCAGTGCGTGGTGCATTAGAAATTAAAGCTCTTTTACTTAAGTTATTTACCTATTGTTTTAGGAAAAGTCTCTTAAAATTTGTGCTTAATATATTTTTATATACAGAGTCATTATTATCTGTTCATAATATTATCAATTTTAAAATGAACCAACGAAATAATGTAAAGCCATTTAATTAAGAAGCAATCACTTATTTTTTACACGATTTCTGGTTTAAAAAATAAATTTTACAATCCGCTCGATAAAAGAAAAATAAACGTGTTACCTTAACGTAAGTACCTAATTATTAATTGAATTAATTTAAAATAAATGAAACGCAGACTCCAACCAACAAGAATCAAAAACATAAACACTCAACAGCAAATTACGTTTTAACGCAGCCAAAATCACTCCAAATTCAAAACCAACATAAAAAGCATCATCTCTATTCTTAACATCTAAAATAGAGATGTAACCATTCCCTACCTGACCCTCGAGGTCAAAAACAACGGACATACTGTCAAACACTTTATTGAAACGTCGAATTTTATCGACATCGACCATTGGCTTACATCTTTTCTCTAAAAACAAAAGACTAACGAACTTTGTCAAAGTACAAAAAGTACTTCATCTACTGAAGGTTTAAAAATGCAGTACAATTTAGTCTGAACGAGATAGATAGTTTTTTGTATGTCAACATATGAAAAGGACCATACAGTACGAAAAAACTTATAACTAGTTCTAGAAATGGCGACCATATCTCTAAAAGCGATCGCTTATAGACAACCAATATTTCTTTTTAACTTTTAAAGCTATTTAAGCAAAAAGAGCTTACATATACAAACGACAAATTGGTAAAAAAATTTTAAAACATCATTTTTCATAATGAAAATTAAAAATAATTGAAATAAGAATTTATGGAAGAAGTTTGGATATGGCCAGTATAGCAAGATTGCAATTTACATTCTCTATTCATCTTATTTTACATTCTCTATTCTCATTATTGGTCCTTACATTATCTAAACTTATCATAGGTAGATATTCAATGTTTATAAATGTTTCGAACAGTTAACAAATATACTGCGACAAGGTTGTAAAATGTAAACGAATTATCAAATGAGGTGTTAGAACCAAATTCACAGAAACAACAGTAACAGTCTATTGTATTGGAAATAGCCAATAAAAAAACTCTAGACATCCTGCCACAACCTCTTTTTTGCCTCCAAATGAGTTAATTAAATTAGTACATGAGTTTTACTCCGAATAGAAATAGGAATATAGCATGTGTGTACATTTTTTTTATGTAAATTCGCACATAGCTATGTTATTTTGCATATACATTGCGATCGAATGTAGCAATGACATCACGGAATTGTTTTTTAAGCTTTGACATAAAGTTTTTTACGACTCATTGTGAAACGTCGATTATAGTAATAAAAATTTAATGTACTTTGTCGTCGAATGGTTAATTCTACGTAATTAATCAAAATAATGTACGTAAGGCTTAAGGAAGATTAGTAAAAAATACAGAAAAAAAAATATATCCAAGCAAAGGTTTTTAAAATAAAAACACTACTAAATAAATAAAGAATTAATGAAAAAGGAATAATGTTAAAGCGTTATTTTTTTAATTGGCTATCGTGATTATTATTTGTTTTAATAAAAACAATGTGACACAAAACAAACATAAAAAAGAATCGTAAATAAATTACTTATAGGAAATGTTTAAATTCCAATTAAAATTATGTAGGGACATAAAATCCCTGCGGTAGCGTTTTAAAGCACACGTAAAGTATTTGACTTTGCATTTTAATTGGGATTCTAAAGAAAACACAGCACACTAGTTGTGTTCTGTGATATCTTCTGGAACTTTTAGAAAGAGTTTTGCACTTGGTATCATATTATTTCAGTCTTGATATGATTATAAAAAAAAAACATGTTATTTTTATATTAAACTCCGAAAAATATTAATTATGATAAAGGGGTGTCAGGTTAAAAACCAACCGAATGGAAATAATGGAAATAATATATATGTAACTATTTACCTGATCTTTTTTTGCTGTTTATTGACAAAAACATCTTAAAACTACTATAAATAAATCAATTCCAAAAAAATGGTCAAGTGCAATTTGGGCTTGGGCATGAAGGGTTTCGTAACATTTTTTGAATTGCAAATTATGCAGTGTGATTTGTAGAAGTTCCCATTTATAATTTTAATATAATATATATATATTTTTTGGAAATTAATATAAAATGAAAATTTCTATAAATAGGTATATAACGGGTCTACAAACTATTATTATTAAAATAAAAAAAACTGCAGCATAAACGCACTTGCCACAACTTTGATTTTTTTTTATATTTTTTTCAGCTCAAAACTAACAAACTGACATAACTATTATCTTAAAACCCCAATTACCTTTTAATAAATACGGCATTTAATTAATAAGACGCGTAGCTCTTAAAGAAAACAAGTAGAGACGGCTAGTTAACACAAATTATATTCACTACTAACCACAAATTAATATAACTACTTAACTGCACCCTAGTGGCTGGCTGGGTTGCCATAAAAATTCAATATATTCATCCTTAGTACCATTCGATAATTCTAAATATCGCATATTAATTCGATAGCTACCGAGAAAAAGCAGTTAAATAATAAAAATATACACCTTTAGTTGTTTTATGAGCACTATAAAGATGTAAGTGAGAGGAGATACAGAATAGTTTGGTTACTAATTCAATTAAATACAAATTGTTCAAAATTATAATCAAAGTTGATGTCAACAAAAAAGTTTTTAAAGTAAAATATTTAAGCCGGTCTTTAGATAATGACCGTCAATGTTTTCATTGCTAAAATATACACATATCCAAGAAATTTAAAGTCGTATGACTTTCAATTGCTTGAATATCAGTTTTTACATACATACTCGTATATGTATATGAATCATTTAATAATCTACTCAAATTATTTGTAATCTGTTTTTCTATTTCTTAGTAGTTTTTCTTACTAAGCGGCCAAGTTCTCGTGTCGAGAGTTTTCAAGGCGCCCACAGGCCTCTGACTTGGTTTAACAATTGCTTGTACTAAGACTTATAGCAGGGACCTACAATTTAACGTGTCATCCGACCCACGGTGGCGTCCAGATAAAAATGCCACTTAAAAACGACAGTCTTATCCATGGTCTTTGGATGGGTATCCAAAGACCGTCCGCATTGACCGCTGTTTAACTTCGATGATCGCGTCAGATCACCCTAGCTAGCCGAGCTACTGGCGCTACGCGCTTTGTTCTGTGAAAGCATAAATGTTAAATTTAGGTACATACGCCAATGTTAAAGAGAAAAAAAATAAAATTATTTGAATGTGGTATCCATAATCAAACACACCAGTATCTCCCAGCCCAAATAAAGATGAAACCATGGGACAGTAGTCAGTCAGAGAGGCCCCATGTAGAGAGGGGGATAGACATACATTTTCAAATGCTCATAAAACGTCTAACTTACTACCTAATAAAGGCAGTAAGTCTGTACAATATTCTCACTCTATGGGACTGTGGGACAACTAAAATGATTCTGTTCAGTTCAATTATTGTTATTCTGTGACTCTTCTCAGCTTTTGTTTAGGAATCGTTGAGAGGAATGTATGGGTAAGAGAAATTGTGTATTTGGCTTTACACGGTTGTATGTTACATCTTTTTGTAATTTAATTTAATTTTATTATATAAAATACTTTCAATTTTGCCAAGCAGTGATTAGGTTAAATGGTGTGCTTTAAATTGAAGAGCATTTGATTTTTTCTTCTTTTTATATCAATAAAATTTTAACTAACTTAAAATGTCCCAAACATGAAAAGTCAGGTCAACTCGCCAACGACCATACCCGGTGCAAAGGTGCCCTTAACACTGCCTGCGTTTCCACGCTGAATACCGATGGCTATCCTCTGCACTAAGTTCGATCGAGAACGCGGCTCCCTCGTCTTATCCATCAGTCTTCGGCATCATTTTTCTTATTATTATTATTTTTATTTTCATATTAGTGTTTGTAAACCCTGTAAATAAGTTGATGATTTAAGTGGTTTAAGAGAATGTTTTAAAATGTGCTAAAATTTTTTTTTACTCATAATGGGCTTGCGCTTGATGGTAAGCGATAATGCGATCTAAAGTGGAGCGCGCTTGGCAAGAAGAAACCGGTTCACTCTTGCCTTGAAAACCGCTAGATTATAGTTATCGGGGAACAGGGAGTTTGGCAAAGAATTCCACACCTTGGCGGTACGCACAATGAAGGTGGAGGCAAACCGCTTAGTACGCGACTTAGTAAAATATTATGTGCTAAATGTGCATTTTTTGCGCGAATAATATAATAGAATTATATTATTAATTATAACCTTATTAACTAGAAGACTGTGATGTCATCATACCTAAGTTAAGATTGTCTTTGCTTGAATCAATTTTGTATTTATTTAGATAGCCCAAAAGTTGTAAAAATACAATCAGCTCAAAATATTCGTTTCCAAAGATATGATTAAAACATTGCACCAATTTTCAAATCTAAACTAATACAAAACAATTCACAGTCAATATTCTCCATTTCCATACTACAATAAAAGAGATAGATCGCTTTTATAAAAATGTCAAAAGAAAAATTCAACTTAATTAAGCCTTTTAGGTGATAAACATTTGCTGTTTCCTACATCATTATAAACATATTTCGGAATATTTAAATATTTATTAGGCTGTTATTAAATGTTAGTTTATAATGATTAGTGTTGTGATAGAAACGGGGTGCAGATATCCGGCAATTTTAGAATACTTTGCCGGATATGCAAGCTCAAGCTTTGGCCGGTGTGTCGCTAAGTCGTGTGGTTACGCGCACTGATGGTCAAATGCCTTGCTCTAAAAAAGAAAAATATATGGATAAAAAACATTGTGTACACAAATTATTTGTCAGAAAATATTATATATTTATGGGTTAAATAGGAAAAACTTGATTTCCTGTATAAATGTTCATAATTTACATTATATTTAGCTTCAAGTTAACTATTCTATGCTACTAAACTATACTACTGTTTATTACATAATTTGGTGTCAATATGTTTAAAACAAAAAAAATATGCAATAGAAAAAATACTTTCGGCACTGATATTCATCATTATAATGTCCACATTTTAGTTGATTGTGACCTTTTGTGTATTGCTATTATGATTTTAAGCAATGTTTGGAATGAATACGTCATTTCTAGTGTTTATAAAAAAAACATCCATGAAATTTAATTTAGTTTAAAATTTGGCGATAATATAAACAAGGGATCTTAAATGATCTCAGATATGAATGTAAGCAGTAATTTATTAAATAGTTTTTATTATACAGTTATAATTTTTTTAGTTTACAAATTTTTCGTTTATTTTAGTCTTTGTAAATATTATTTTTAAGTTATGTTTAAATTTAGTTTTATCATGAAATAACCATACACTTATAATGAAAAATTAAAATAAACTAAAATAAAAAAATATATCCGAAATATCCGGCTAAGACACAAACAAATCCCTTCACTATCATGATCTCAGATGTGAATGTAAGTGGTGATTTATTAGATCGTAACTCGACAAGAATTCCTACACTTCGATGTCGAATCTGGTAAATTGTTTGGACCGATAGCAGAGCTTGGAACGTTTCAGAAGTGGATATTACCCTACTAATATACTTATATATAAATGCATCATACATACATTAGAATTTCATCAATATTTGGTATGGATTACAATTTTATCGAAATTTAGTATGAATTGGAATTTCATCGAAATTTGGTATGTATTAGAATTGCATTGAAATTTGGTTCAGTCGTATGATCTTGAAGCAGTCACACACACTCACAGACCCACTTTCGTTTTTTTTTGTTTTAATGTAAAAAAAATATAATATGACTTTAAAAGCATTGCAGCTAGTTCTAAGAAAATGTATTAAGTTACTCGTAAATAACGGATTCCTTCTAGATAAGCGCGTTCCACCGAAGACAGCGAAATCACTTACTTTTAAAGAAATTGGGAAATATCAAATCAAATAAAGTTCTTTGTTTAGGACAATTTCAAAAGCTTACAGTTTGTAGCTAAATTAAGATTGTATTTTGAGGCAACATGATTTTTAGAATTTTGATTAAAATTAACAAATTGATTAATTAAGCGTGTAATCATACAAGTAAGTGACATTCTAATAGCCAAAGAGAGAGGGCCTACGCTGGAATTACTGGTTCTCAAAAAAGGAAGAAACACCTTTTTAGGCACTTACTGACAAATTTTCATCTAAAGTTTTAGAAATAAAGAAAACTACAAAATCATAGTTTCAAGACATTTATTACATTAAGTTCTTTAGCAATTAAATCTTGGTAACCTAAGAAAGATGTCCAAGCACAGCTATTCCACTAGATGCATTATAATATGTAATGTCACTATTAACATAGATCTGTCCTCTGAACGGCCATAAACGGCTTTGATACCCATTAATAAGGCGTAAAGTGTCATTAATTATACTAAAACGATCTCGGGTGACATTCTACCTGGTTTTTGAGGACTGGATAACCGGTAAATAATCGGTGGATTGCCTTTTTCTTAGTCATAATTTTATAACTATGGTATCTATTATTCAATTTTGATATTAGAACTAGTTTGTGAATAAATGTAGGTCTAAAATTCAATTTGATCTCGTTGGCGTAATGTCGGACCATGCCGAACTGCCAATCAGAAGGTTCCGGGTACGATTCCCGACACGGTCAACATATTATTTGTGCTGAACTAAATTGTTTGGCTGTCGGTCTGGGTGTTAAATATGTATCTATATAAAATATGTATGTATATAAGTAATAAATAAAAAAAAACCCTAACAAATAGTCAATTGATTATTTTTACACTAATTTGCCTGAATTCAAGTGAGAATTGTAAAATTACATTACCGGTTAGAAAAGTTTATTTTTGCCAAAAACTAATTTAGACTTTCCGTCCCTGTTTACTTTAAACTGTTGGATTTTTTGTGATGATAGACAGATTTGAGTTTTAAAGCTTGTGTGACTTATAAAATGCTTATATAAAGGTGTTTTAATGTGGGTAAGATAATAAAAGATATTTATTTAGTGGGAAAAACCACTTTATAGCTGCGGAGTTGGATACAACTTATAATTCAATTTAATTTAGACATTCCTTTGATGTGTTATGGGTAAGTTTGTTTGGTTTTAGAATTAAGCGACCTTATTTTGTATAAAAGTAAATAATTCATCATCATCATCATCAGCCTGTATCTTCCCACTGCTGGGTGTAGGTCTCGTCTCCAACACAGTACGCTAAACAGTATGGTCTTCAGCCAGTTTCCACCAGCTCTTTCCAGCGTCATCTGACCATCGGGTTGGTGGTCTGCCTCTCTGTCGTTTTCCGTTCCTCGGATACCACTCGATGACTCGATGACTCGAAAGTGGGCGAATTGATTTGAATTTAATTTTGTTTAAAATCTATCACTTTGTAATTTCTTTAAACACTACAGCTAGGCGTATTACCACTCACGTCAGTGACACTCCGGCCTCAGGTAGAGTGTGTCTTCTCTGGAATAACTGGCTCTCAAGGAGGCTGCCGAAGCACACAAGTTAGATAATTAGCAACAGATTTTTCAACTTGAGGGTGGTTGCTAGCAAGGCAAGCGCTAGAAAATGCTTACCACCATGCATATCAAATATGCATTTATATATAATATGTATGTATGTATACGTAGTATGTATATCAGTTGTGTTAGCAACCATAATACGAACTAGAAATGGTTCAGTATGGGGCTAACCAGCCGTATGTGAAATGTGTCCTAATATAAAAAAAAACATAAATAAAATAAATTGCATTTTTCAAACACGTGGTGTTGTGTTTTTGGTTTGTCACAAAATTACAATTAATTAAATATTAATAAAAGAAAAACACGTGTTTAAAGAAATACAATACACATTATAAGGTCATAAAACAACAAAAGTGTCTATTTATGAGATTATCAACCTGACCGCCAACTTGCACAGGTTTTGGTTTATTTTCGCAAGTGTTGTGTTACTGAGGTAAAGCTATGTTCATGTGGAGAAAGTTTTATATTACACATTTTTTTTTTATAACGTATAGGTTTGCGTTTGACCACAGCTTGCCTGGTGTTAAAAACAATACTATGGCCTACGATGTTACACGCTTACCTAGAAAATACCTATTAACTCTAGATTTGAAGACCCCCAGGTGGTACTTCTCAGGAAACAGAGACTCAGGAAGAGAATTCCAAAGTTTTGCAGTCCTCACAAGAAAAGGTAGAAGCGAATCGGCTTGTGAGTTACTTAGGGATTTCGCAATATTTATTATGTCTCTTCGCTGAATTTCTGCTCGTTCTGTAATGGAACGGAGATGGTGGTATAATATTATGTAACTCCGTTGCGCACTCCCCGAAACGTATTCTATAAAACACCGACAGACTGGCAACCTTACGCCGGTGCCAAACTAAGGTGAAGTCTAGATTTGGCGAGACAAGGTTGACCGATGAGCTTCTTGGCACGCCGCTCAATGGACTCCAACGCCTCAAGCTGGTATTTCGCTGATCCATCCCAAAGGTGCGAGCAGTACTCCATGCATGATCGAACTTGTGCTTTATACAAAGTGAGCAACTGTTCCGGCTTGAAGTACCGACGCACCTTCGACAGGATACCAAGCTTTTAATATATCGCTATAAATCGTAAACGAAAAAAAAAGATAAAATAATGTAAATGTAAGGCACATTGTAGAATATTTTTTACAGCTGGCTAGTAATTTTAGATACTGACTGTTAAATTGTCTGTTAAACTGATGTTTCTTTCTTTGTATTCATTTCTGGTACTGTGTGGTCGTACTGTGCTTGTAGAGATGTCCTTATAAAATGATTCCTTGAAACAGTTTACTTTATTATATTGCATTAAAAGTCGCTAAAACACGTAAACGGCGCATTCAAAATATCGGATATCATACATAGAGGCAAGAATTTGTTTAGATGTGGTTGTTGTAAAACCATGATAAAACTAAGGAATTTGAATAAAAAATATTGAGTAAATCTGTTCATTTAGAAACTGTTGTAATGATTTAAACATATTTATTATATTAGAAAAAATAAAAATATATATTTTTTATATGTTTGATACTTAATCCTATACATAGATACTAAGTACTACATAGTGTTATTTTAATCGTGTGATAAACGGATAAACATGAACAATATGTTATTGTCGTAACAATAAAATCAAAATCAAAAACGTTTATTTGGGCAAAGGTTACAAAATGAATAAAAGTAATAGGAACCCAAAGGCTCCCAAAGTAGTTTTAAAACCTCTGTTATGGGATCCAACATAATTTTAAGTTCTGTTAGTAAACATTTTCCTAAATGGTTTAGTAAAATGTATTCATCACTATTTTAATAACACCTTTAGTTTCCATTATTTTATTTTATTTTTATATTTATTATTATTTTAAAATCTCATCATGACATGGTTTTTATTTTATTTTAATGTGTTTTGTATAATACTTGCTGAATAATATCGTAATTTATAAAAAACATATGGATAACATCCAAAATAAAAATTATCAATTGATTAACAAAAACCTGATGTCATATCTTAACCTTTCGTACCTCCTTGTCGAAGACAATGTTAACACAAGTGAACTATTTAGCACCCACGCATCTTGATTTGCTTATTTATTGCTGTTTTTATATAGTACTTAAATCAACTTTATTGGCTTGAATTTGAATTTTTTTTTTATATCTTTTATATTGTTATTTCTTTACACCCAAAACTGAACGATGGAGTGTTATAAATTTGACGTGTCTGTGGTATCGTAACTCCTGTACGGCGAGCCTGAAGTCAAAGTCAAAGTCAAAGCCTGTTTCTAATGGCGTTATCAAATAATAATAATAATGAATATTGGGACACATTTCACACACGGCTGGTTAACCCCATACTGAACTATTTCTAGTTCGTATTATGATTGCTTGCACAACTGATATACTACGAGTACATATACATATTTTATATCCATAAATATTTAACACCCAGACCCACAGCCAACAAATTTAGTTTAAATTTGAATGGGCTTGACTAGTAGAATACTAACACTATAATTCACTAACCTAGCGTCTAAGCGTAGCGCACTACAGACTACTCTAGATGCAGTAAGCAAACCATAAATGTCATATAGCATAAACAGCCCATTATATGTTCCCACTGCTGGGACTCGGGGCCTTCTCTGACGAGGAGAGAGATATAGGCCATTATCCACCACACTGGCCGTGTGCGGGTTGGCGGATGACACACGTCTTCGGATATTGTGGGCCTCAAACATGCCGGTTCCCTCACGATGTTTTCCTTCACCGTAAAGCGAGTGCAAATCCACACATAACTTGAAAAACAAGTCATAGGTGTAGGGCCGGGATCGAACCAGGGGTCTGATTGAAACCTCCCCGTGGGGCCCCGCATTGTCGAGGCGGGGGGGCTCAGTAACCGTGGCCTGGTCACCCACGGTGAAGCGAAGAGGGTCCCTGAGGCGGGCCACTCCCTAGACTTGTAATCCCTGTACGCAAGTTCTAGATGGAGTGGCACCAGTAGGTTGCGGAACCTCGTTTCGGGGGGGTTTCGCAACTGAGGTGGGCTGCGGTGTGGTTTGGGAGGCACCGCAGCTGAAGGTGTGGGGCCGCGGCAGGAGAGAAGTGTCGGTATTACGGTGCGCCGCTCTTCCTACCTGCCACGGCCTCGACGGGGTCGCCACCGTTGATGGCGGACGCGGTGGGGCCGCAGGGAGAAGGGAGTGGTAACCGGAGACTACCACTTTCCCTATTCTCTGCGTCGACGTCGGACTGGGGTTGTCCGGCGTCCATTGCACTCACGGTCCCCGAGGTGGTTGCGGTGCACTTCGTGCACTGCAAGGGGAGTCATCCCCTGAGGAGGAGTCTCTCTCAGGCTAGCCGAGGTGGGCGGGGTGGTGGGTTAATGCGAGAAGCGGAACCTCACCCCGCCCTTTCCGGTGAGGAGGCCATCGTGAGGTTTTAGTCGGTAGTGATGCCCTTCTGGCATCGAGCCCGACATAACCCACCCACCTCCCCGGGTGTGGTGGGCATGCGTAAATGCATTTCCTCACGTTAAAAAAAAAATAAAAAAAATAGGGGTCTGATTGAAAAGCAGACGTTATTACCACCGAGCCACACTCGCTTATATTTATAGCAAATTACTAAACTAGACATGCTCGACCTTCAATCGGAGTTTCGGTTACTAGTCTGGTTACGCAACTTACTGTCAAAACGCATAGCTCTAAAAATCTCTTTTCCCACCAAGTCGGGTAAATCTGACAGATTTAAAACTTTTGCCTCATATCACTTTAAAAAATATTAACATAAAATGGAATTTGATCCACTTAAAAATCAAAAATAGAAATACCTAAACTATCATAACGGCCCATAATATAAAGATTTTATTGTTATTTATATTCTTTCCACAATAAACGTCGACTAGCTAGCAAGGCAGCTTAATCAAACTGAATAAAACGAAACCTTATACTTTAACATTAGATAAATATAATAAATATCCTACTTACTATCCATGTCTTAATCGTTAAATTAAATAATTTGTTTGGATGATTCTCACCGTACATTGGTTAATAAGGGTTTAGATGCGCTACGTAACAAGTTGAAATAAAAAAAAAAACATTTAGTGGTAGCCGCCATTTCAGATTTATTTTCAGCAAACAAATCTACGACCACTTGACTACAACACCTTTCGAATAAAAATAAATTGTGCAACGGGATTGCATGAATTGATCCCCCGCCCCATTCCACCATCGGACGAGTAGGGAAACACCAAGGCGGCACCGTTATACTGTGGAGGTGCCTAAGTCGCGTAAGCGGTTTGCCTCCACCTTCATTGTGCGTACCGCCAAGGTGTGAAACTATTTGCCAAACTCCCTGTTCTCCGATAACTATAATCTAGCGGTTTTCAAGGCAAGAGTGAACCGGTTTCTTCTGGGCCAGCGCGCTCCACCTTAGATCGCAATATCGCTTACCATCAGGTGAACTGCGATCAAAGGCAAGCCCATTAAAAGTAAAAAAAAAATTCTAAAAAGGTTCATCCGTTCCAATAGTTCCAGAATAGGCTGATCCACCCAAGTACAAGCAGTCGTTTGGCCAAGTCAGAGGCCTTCGGGCGGCTTGAAAATTCTCCACACCAGAGATTGGCCACTTAGCTCATATAAAGAAGAAGATCAAGTAACTAAGAAAATATGATGATGATGATGACCTCCCAGTGCATTTTCGTCCTAGACCAAAAAGAGTAAAATTCCACAAGGCACGGAAATGGATAACTCAATCTTAGACTCTGGTCGAGTGTAAAATAAAACATTACAGTAATGTTCTACATGGGCGAGAAGATTACATACAACATGACCACTTTTTATAGGGTTCTGTATAGGAAATTAATATACTAGGTTTTAAATCCATTCTATCTATTAGGGTCGCGTGGAGTGCCTTGGGAGTGGCCTATGTCCAGCATTAGACGCAGACGGTCTTATGATAAGGATTATATCATTATTATAAATACCTTTGGTAAGTTTGTAAAGTCAGTTTTTATCACAGAAAAAAGGTTCAAATACTATGTACAAACTCAAA
Source organism: Mellilla xanthometata (assembly GCA_035578125.1). Classification (NCBI taxonomy): domain Eukaryota; kingdom Metazoa; phylum Arthropoda; class Insecta; order Lepidoptera; family Geometridae; genus Mellilla; species Mellilla xanthometata. Next base: position 2,337,391 of record JAPUBQ010000033.1, on the reverse strand, counting down.
GATGAAAAGAAAAGAACAAGTCAGTATTAGTTTTCTTTTCTGTAAAAAAAAAAACAAGTTTACAGAAAAGAAAACAAATAAAAAGGTACGATGGCTAGTAAAAGAACAAAGAACCATATTAACTACAATAGACAACAGAAGAAGAAAGATGGTAGACCACCTTAGAACATGACAATTTCATTAAAAATATCATAGAAGGAAAGATAGAAGCCAGGAGAGGAAGAGGAAGACCTAGAAGGTCATTTTTGAGATTTTGCACTTACCATCAAATTAAATTAAAAAAAATGAAAAGAGATGTCAGAAATAATGTATGTATATGTACTTGCTTATATATCTAATTTTATACACTAAAAAGTTTTACTAAAAATAAAATAATAGTAAAAAAAAACATCGCCATATTTTCTATGTTTACTTTAAAGGTTTGTTTGTTATAAGTTCTCGCTGATCCCTAACGCCAGTGAAAAATCACATTAAACATTTCAATTCGAGCCTAAAAGGCTCTTACTTGGGATAAACGTTTGTCTTATTATAAACCAAAGACCTATCAAATAAGTATTTACAGAGAACCGAAATAAATTTAGTACTGATTGAGATGCTTTAATATTAATGACTAGTAAAGTACAAGTAGAATAAGCCTTATTTTATTGCAGTTTTATGAAATTTTAAATTTGATTTACTTAGTCGAATGCAAAAGCCTCCTCTTGGGCATAGAACTAACACTTTATTCAGTTCTCTTTTTCCCTCGTCTGTCTCATCCATGTTGGTCCTATGATGGACTATTAGTTATTTTTTTATTGCAAATACAACACAGGAAAAAATGCAATTGTTTTTTTTGCGTAGTTTGATTTTGACATTGTTGACGTAACTTAAGGTCAATTCTTAGTCAATTAACTCATAAATTCTTCATTTATGAACTTTAAACTTCATTTTTTTTTGCCTAAGTTAATATTTTCTATATGTTCTTCATAGCATCTCTTGTGTTAGCAAGCATAATACAAACTTCAAATAGTTAGTATGGGGCTAACCATCCGTGTGAGATATATCTATTTATTTATGTAGGTTTACAGCGCATACCTATTATTTTCGCAGCTAACCGAGCTTAAATGACGCTCACACATTTTGTTCCTCCTCAAATGTCCGTTCTATCTTTTCTCCGCTTACAAATCCTCGGCCATCTTATTGTAAACGTATCTTATTACTGATATATCGTGTAGTGTATGGATCAGACGCTTGTTCAACTTGTATTTGGGAATTTAGAGATCGGAGTAGAAGATACAACGGCCGGGATTTAGGTGCCGGGTTTAAAGTGTTAATTTTATATTGGGAAAACGACACAATCTTGTAGCTTTGGTCAGGAAGCTAATTGGGCATAAAATAATTCTTCGGTCCAGTGTGTATTTTTTGTTGTTTTAAATATTTAAGGATGAAAATTTCAAAAGATGTTTATGTTAAAATAAGTTAAGTAGGTACTTTTTCATCGTGTGTGTTTAGTGGCCAGGCTTTGGTGTCAAACATTTTCAAGTCTACATTTCGTCTGCGACGCGTTAAATTATAGGTCCCAGGAACATAGACTCCTGGGACCTGTAATTTAACGCGTCACCCGACACACGGTAACACCCAGATGAAAATTACACTTAAATTACCGGTCTTATGGTTCTGTACCTAATAGATAAAAAAATCGGATAACGAAAATGATCTGATGCAATCATCGAGATTAAGCAATAGCACAGAATAATAACTTGTACTTCGTAGCAATAGTCAATGCGGACAGTGTTTGGATGGGTGACCATATAAACAGGACTGTCATTTAAAAAGTGCCATTTTCATGTAGGACACATTTCACACGGCTGGTCATCCCCATACCAAACCATTTCTAGTTTGTATTATGGTTGCTAACACATCTGAATATACTACATATACATACATAAATACTTTATATCGATAAATCTTAATATATATAAATCTCGTGTCACAATGTTTGTCCTCAATGGACTCCTAAACCACTTAACCGATTATAATAAAATTCGCACACCATGTGCAGTTCAATCTAACTTGAGAGATAGGATAGTTAAAATCTCAAATTATAGCCGTAATTTTAATTTATTGCTTATTATTGTCTGTTATTATTTGACAGTCACAATTATCTTAACTCCAAATGATTCTAATTGATGAGGCAAAACAACGTTTGCCGGGTCAGCTAGTACAATAATAGGTTCCAGTTGTTAGTGGTAGCACAAGCAGTTGTTAAACCAAGTCATTTGGGCGGCTTGAATACTCTCGATACAGGTGCTTGGCCACTTAGCGGAAGAAGAACCGCGGGCAATGCCAGGGGGCACGGCTAGTTAAACCTATAAAATGGGCAGATTACTTTGGGCCGTGTATCTCTGGTCTATCGTTCTTAGAATCAACCCGAGTGGCGGGGTGCGGGGTGCGGGGCGCGGGGGAAGGAACCCCGCTGGCTCCGTAATTCACGCTCACACCTCCGTGCTTTGGAGACGGTGGGGACTGCATGGGTTTGATACTTGGGAGTTAGTGAGAAGTGACATTTAAAAAAAAAGGTTGAATATGCGGGTCTTGAAACTCAAAAATTTTTTGTTTATTCCTTTCCCTGTTGAGACTATGGGCAGTTGAGGTGCAGATGCGAGGAGGCTAGTAGGAGAACTCGGGCGAAGACTAGTGGATAGGACGGGGGATCCTCGTTCTCGATCGTACTTGGTGCAGATCCAAGTTGCATAGAGAACCATAATAAAGTTTATGTTACTCGGGGATAATGTAGCTTCCAACAGTGAATGATTTTAACAAATCGAGTCTAGTAGTTTCGGAGCCTATTCGCATCAAACAATCAATCAAATTTTCCTGTTTATAGTATTGGTATAATTAGGATTTATACATCAAAACTTATATATATAGAGTGTTCTCATAAAAAATGTTATTTAACTAAGCTGAATACTTTTTTAAATAATTAGAAACATTATATTTTTTAATTAATGATAGTAAATAAATAACTCAATCCATGTTTATCACAGTCCAACGGTAACAACTTGATAAGTAAAGTATCAAGACCACTCAGCTGAGTGGTTCGAGTAATATATTGATGATGGTGTAACACTGTATTGTGATCTTTTGTTAGATTATGATAACCGAGATAACTTATTCCCGAGTTAATATAAACTTCTGACAGCTTCACCAGCGGCTTACTTTGCATGGAAACGGCTTTCTACATTTGTAAGTATTATTAAGGATGGGAGCAAAATAGCAGATTTTTTTTTAATAATACCTACACCTACCTCCGATGTTTGTTTTATTCGGAGCCTATTCTTTACTGTAACACCCTTTCATACCAGTTCTCGCTATTGCTACTTCTCGTACTTTCATTCTTCATTACTTATCTTTCTTGTATCCATCTCCATTCATATTTATTTAATCTATTCCTAAGCTAAATAGCAGACTTTGAAATCTATACCAATACTAGCTGATCCGGCAAACGTTGTTTTGCCTTAAAAAATAGATAGTAAGTAGCCAATTCTCAGACCTACTGAGTACGCTTATAAAATTTGGTAAAAATCCATCAACCCATTTCGGAGGAGTACAGTAACTAACTTTATGACATGGAAATTTTATATATTAGAAGAAAGATTATAAGGAGGAAAATTTTGATTGTTTTTTGTTTGTTTGGTATGACGCAAATATGCTCCGAAAGTACTGGACCGATTTGAAACATTCTTTCACCGTTGGGAAGCTACATTATCCTTGAGTAACATAGGCTATATTTTGTTTCTCTATAATACAACTTGCATTGTTTTATAGCCCGTGCGATACCGGGACTGGTTGCTAGTATCCTATACAGTATACAATTAGTATGATTTTTACAGCTATATCAATTTTGATTCAATGTTAAAAATCGTTAGACTTCTAAAACACGAAATTCACTCGATTATCTTTTTTTTCGTATGAGCTTAGTGGCCAGACTTTGGTGTCGAAAGTTTTCAAGCTTCCCGAAGGCCTCTAACTTGGCTTAACGACTTATAAACAAAAAAGCCTATAATAACTTATTGACTCAGGCGTTACTTTGCGGAAATCCATTGTAAATAGATGACAAAATTAAATATTTAGTGTACTTCCGCTGTGATCCGAAATCCAAATTAAGACAAGTAAAGGAAAAATTAACTAAGATTAATTAAGATTAACGTTACCTATCACAATTCGGAAATTCTTAACTCTACACGTGTTTCACCTAACCACAAGGCATCATCAGGAGATGCTGACTCTTCGAATGACAAGTCGAGAGTGACTCTCGGACTCTACGGATCACAGCGGAAGTACACTAAATATTTGATTTTGTCATCTATTTACAAAAAAGCCTGTTCCACAAAATGCGAGCCAAACAAACGGACAGACAAAAAAACAAACAGGTGCATTGTGTTGCATCGCGCCATAGTTTGTTTTACATGATAATTGTTGAGACTTATGGCGCGGACTGAGATCATAGATACAGCCTGAAGGCTTTCGAGGAGATTTTTATGTTTTCTATTATGCTAAGTGGTCTAGCTCTGGTGCCGTGTACTTTTAGAGTGTTGGTAAATTATTAGCCCTTATTAGCCTAGATATTCAGACAGATTTATTTATGTCCTCTATCATAACTATAAATATTAATATTCTTTATTGTGCAACCTCGTTTTTTCTCGTCTTTTTCAACTTCTTTCCATCCAAAGGTTGCCTGGAAGAGATCGCTGTTAGCGATAAGGCCGCCGTTTGTGGCATACATTTGTGTTGTTACTTTTTATTTTGTTTTGTACCTTTATTTGCCTAATAAAGAGTTCATCTATCTATCTATCTATCTATATTCATTTAACTTTCTAATGAAATAATAAAATAAATAAAGAATCCTACTAATATTATAAATGCGAAAGTTCTTGTGTGTGTATTTGTTACTTCTTCACGATCAATCGGCTCAACTGATTTTTGTGAAATCAAGTGAGAAGATAGGCTACACCTCGGATTAACACATACTTTTTAACCCAAAAACAATTGTGGTTCCCGTGGGATACGCAAATAATTCCAAAATCTATGTTACATCTTCACGCTCCATCGGCTAGAACGATTTTGATAAGATTTACAATGAAGATGAGTTAGAACTTGGATTAACATAAAGGATACTTTTTAACATTTTTAGTCCCGGATTAACACGAGTAACACCGCGGGGCACAGCTAGTAATAAATAAATATTAGGACACATTCACACACGGCTAGTTAGCCCCGTACTGAACCATTTCTAGCTCGTATTATTGTTGCTAACACAACTGATATACTACATATACATACATAAATACTTTATATCGATACATATTTAACACCCAGAGCAACAGCCAACAAATTATTTATTTATTTATTGAATTTAGTTAAAACAGTACATAGACCAAATACACTAATTAAATATAAATATTAATAGCATAAATCTAATAACAATAGTTTCATTCTTGTAGATAAATAGTTTCCATAAATTAAGACAATAATAATTACATTACATTAAATTATTTACACATATTTAAGTCAAACCTAGTTAAGTTCATCACAAAGATTGGCCGTGCCGGAAATCGAACCTGGGACCCTCTGGTTGGCAGTCTGGCATCGTAACTATTACGCCAACAAGATTTTTTTACAACAAGGCTTAAAAGAAAACATAAATAAACATCTGAATATAATATATAAATCTCGTGTCACAATGTTTGTCCTCAATGGACTCCTAAACCACTTAACCGATTATAATAAAATTCGCACACCATGTGCAATTCGATCCAACTTGAGAGATAGGATAGTTTAAATCTCAAATTATAGTCGCAATTTTAATTTATTGCTAATTATTGTCTGTTATTATTTGACAGTCACAATTATCTGTTAACCCCAAATGATTCTAACAGATGTTATGACCTTTAGACTGGGTTGAGTAAGTAATCAATAGATGGCGCTGTACCCCTAAGTGAGGCAAAACAACGTTTGCCGGGTCAGCTAGTTCTATTATAAGTTTTTTTTTACCAACGGCTTCACACCACTTGCGTTCCGTTTCACACATCAAAACAATATCTGAACATGTTTCTTTTCACGCATGTCAGAGCAATGAGCTAGATATACTTCGGTAGGAACTTCACTCGAAAACTAATACAGACAAACTGACATACAGTACCTGGCGATAAATATTGCACCTTTTTTACAATTAATTTATTTTTTGTAGAATAGTAAAGAGTAATTTAAATTCACTCTTTACAATAATTATAATAAATAAAAAACATTAAAATATAAAAAATATTTTTTTATCTTAACCGAAAATTTAACAGAGTTTATGGTTTTGTTAGTGTAAGTAAATCACAGACGGTGTACGGTCCGCTTTTGGCGGTAAAACCCTCAAGTAACAATATTGATACGATTTTAAATCACAATAATAAAGCTTTTACGAGTAATATTAAAATTTGTTTCTATACAAAACTAGCTTTAGCTTGCGGCTCTGCCCGTGTGTAGGTCGTTTTTTTTGCAAATTGATTTTTCCCTTAATTTTATTTGCTTGCACCCGAAACCTTTCCAACGAATGCAAAACCGTTGAAATCGGTTCGTGCGTTCTGGAGTCATAGCGACTATGTATCTATTTAAAATATGTATGTATGTATATGTTGTATATCAGCTGTGTTAGTAACCTTAATACGAACTAGAAATGGTTCAGTATGGGGTTGACCAGCCGTGTGTGAATAGCCGACTTGTTTATATATTATAGATATTTTTACAAGTGTCTTATAACTGTCGTTATATATTCTATGTGAAAAAAATAATTGAATTGATTGAACTACATATTTTAAGATCATGTCTCATTAAATAACATCAATAAGTAATGTACAGTATCTGGCATAAATATTGCATCCACCATTCGAAGAAGACAACCGGCTAATTTCGGTATTGTAGACCATTATCTCGGTCACTTGAAAAACAAAAAGGGAACAACGACTGTCAGAACGTCACTTAGGTAGTGCGACAGAGACAACGCTCTACGAAGCCGAAATTAGCCGATTGTCTCTCTCGTATAGTCGATGTGCAATATTTATCGCCGGGTACTGTACAGTACTTATTGATGTTATTTAAGATGACATGGTATTAAAATATGAATTTAAAAAATATTTTAAATAGAAAAAAATATTACTTTTGTTCGTGTCAATCTTATTCTTATGTGCTAAGCGCGTGTATACAAGCCTTACCGACTGCTTGTATGAGACTAACAGCCGGGAACCACACTTAACGAATTGTCCGACCCACGGTAGCGCCCAGATGAAATGCCAGTCTTGTGTATGGTCAGCCATTTTAGGAATATGTGTATCGATCGTTGCTTAAGGGTACTTACTGTACATTACTTGCCTTGATGATCGCGTCCGATCATCTTAGTTAGCCGAGCAATAGGCGGTACAGTTGTCCAATTTAATATGAGTGATTAGTATTAGAATAAGAATAACCCTTAAATGGTCGATTTTTGTTTCACGTTTTAAAAAAATATATTTGTGTAATAGACGTATTACTGTCTAGGAAAAATTAGTGAAAAAATCTAGACAATAATTTACTATATTTTTTTTGCAATAATGTCAGTGTTGTTTATAAACTACATTGCGCTAAATTAAAAAAAATCAAGGTCAATTTTATGTGTGATTTTAGTGTGTTGCTTAAAAACAACTTTGTCCATTTAAGAGTTAATAAACTTTTTTACTAAGGCCTCGATTCGCGATTATCCAGACTACAGACCAAGTGTCTAAAGTCGTATTATTGCAAGCATGAACGTGTCGCTTCTCATCAGAAAATACAAACCCCCGATTTTCTTCATACTTTCGATTATCCGGGTTTTCGATTATCCGAACGCCTTACATTATATATAATATTGGACATGTGTGTATAATTAGTGCTGCTGCCTGTATCTATTTGACAAAATGTATGTTTTAATTAATTAATTAATCAATTTTCTTACTGACGTTGTAATCTTGCATGCCTAACGGTCAAAATAGAGGGCCAACTTAATGTAATAACACCATTTGGACCTATTTTGCAAGTAATATATAATTTGAATTTGAATTTACAATAACAATTAAATCCGGTTAATCAGGTTTCTACTATATGCAAGTAACTACTATTTTTACATAGCTTACTTAAGTTGTTAAACTATAACTTTTTTCTTAAACTAATATCGTAAAATACTCTAACACGTTTATTGTGAGGAACGTCCAAACATCTTGTAAAACACATTTGTTAAGGTCAACCGAAGGCATATAGGTTAACCACGAGGATATGTTCTCAGCTTTCCCAATTGCGTCAATAGCGAAGAAAGCTTCGAGAGTGAGAAAAAAAATGCGGTACTAGCGACCAGACCTAGTCAGTTAAAGTTTAGTAGAGACGAATAAATAGAAGAAAAAATGTTTTAATATATAAAATCAGTTAATAATTAGTTTCCATATTTTTTTAAACTAAATAAATACGAGTAAGTAATTATTACTTTTGTCCCAAAAATATTAGGTAGCTTTTGTGACTTTAAATAAAGTACAGTATTTCAGATGTCTTACAAGCTTATTAGTATATGCAAACTTATATGCAAACTTATTAGTAATTTGAAGTACAAATTTATTTTTTTACTTTATTCAAAGCCTTTGGGATATAGAAGTTATATGCCTTGAAATTAATATGGTGTCTCAGAGTAACGATTATATAGGCATTATTTAAATATTCGTAACAAACCAAAATTCTTTTCTCGTATTTTATTTTTCGCTTCTATCGATAAGGTTACCAGTAAAAGCACTAGCTTTATGTTCTATGCGTGTTCTCTGTAATTTATAATATTGTGAGTGTTTTAAAAAATTGATCTTCATCTATCTATTTTTCATGAAAAAAATATTTCATTAAATTTGATTTCAAGTTCTTCTTATCCTGGTCAATATTTAGTAACTAATTGAATCCCCCGTACGTCGGTGTCAAGTTGCAAGCCTTAACGATAATGACTCAATCTACGGATACAGTTAAACCTGGATAAGTGTACACTTACATTGTGGTAGCTATAAAATTGTTTGGGTCATTTGATCGGTTTTTTTACACTATTGGGCTGATTTTTATATCTAGTTTACGTATATAATAAGTTTCAGGTTAGTTTTATGTGTGTCATCTTTTTTTATAACTAAGGATTGGGTAACTTTATCTTAGTAAGTAGATACATATTTTTAATGGTAAAATGGTTTCTTCCAAAACATGGTAGGTGTATGTACAAACATATGTATGTAAATTGTGTGTGTAAGTATGTATATAAGGCCTACTCTGAATCCGTGAAAAAAAAACACAGATAAATTCCTTTTAAGGTTGTATATACATACATACATAAAAACATCTGCTTCTCAATCGAACGGCCCCTGGTTCGATCCAATGACTTGTTTTTCAAGTTATGTGTGGATTTGCACTCGCTTTACGGTGAAGGAAAACATCGTGAGGGAAACGACATGTTTAGGGACCACAATACCTAATAAGATCTGCGTCATCCGCCAACCTGCACTTGGCCCCTCCTCGTGAGAGAAGGCCCCGAGTCCCAGCAGTGGGAAGGTATAGTGGGCTGCTTATGCTGTGCTATATACATACAATTTTTTTAACTTATTTAAATATTATTTTAAGCTTTGTGTACATATTCTATGTGCTCTTAATTTTTGAATTGTGGATTTTTTGCAGCATAATTGGTATAGAATACTTCACAAACGTATTTTTTTTTCATTTCAGTACCAGAAACGAGAAGTCCCTTATTAAAACAATAGCGTTTTAGTTAACAATTACTTGTACAATAATTCAGAGCCATTTTAAAGCTAAGATACGTTCTGTATTATAAAGTTGAGGGTACAATTAGAACAATTGATGATATCATTATTATTCAAATGGACTGATTAGAAGGAGAGAAGGGAGGCATTTGCCCAGCAGTGGGTCACAAAAGGCTTTTAATAATCATTAATAATTTTAATAATTAAAATTACGTACTGGAATAGAAAAAAAAATCTCTTGCGGTTAAAAATATCAAAAAATAGCTTAAATACTGTCTAAAGAACATCTTTAAAAAAGTATACTTATGAATATCAATTTACAATATTACAATGTTATCAGTAAAAGAAATAAAAACACACACACACACAAAAACCTTACAAATAGTAAAAATATTTATAATATTTATTTTGGTACCAATCAAACTTATGAATTGGAGATAAAACTTTTTCAATCACTTCAATTATATTCATTTAAACCAATTATATTACTAATTCATTAGTCGAATTGGTATCAAAATAAGTATAAATATTTTTAGAGTTGTTATTCAGACGGTATTTAAGCTATTGACGTGAAACATCTATAGCCGCATATAAAACCGATTTCTGGCATGGCTATGCATGCAGTGGTGACGCGTCGCCACGCTATAAGATGATATAATACATTCTATATCAGTAGGGTGTACGGTGTGGCGACGCGTCGCCATCGACTGTGACGAATTAAGTAGTCACGATTTGGAATAAATTCGTAAACTTTTATATTTTATGAAAATAAATGTTTATTTAATAAATAGTCATCGTTATCTGGAAAAAATCGTAATGTTTGTTTTATCATTATGATATAATATTTAGTTCCTATCACAATATGTTCTTTTCTGCATAATAATATTACTTTTACAAAATAATGTCGATGTTTCACATCTGCCAGGCGTCCCGTGACGGCTCACGTTTTTTTGTTTGATACTTTTAACCGTTTATGTCATTGCCTTAGTCTAATCATATTAATTACTAGCTGACCCGGCAAACGTTGTTTTGCCTCACTTAGGGGTACAGCGCCATCTATTGATTACTTACTCAACCCAGTCGAAAGGTATCGACATCTGTTATAATCATTTGGAGTTAACAGATAATTGTGACTGTCAAATAATAGCAGACAATGATTATAGCAATAAATTAAAATTGCGACTATAATTTGAGATTTAAACTATCTCTCAAGTTGGATCGAACTGCACATGGTGTGCGAATTTTATTATAATCGGTTAAGTGGTTTAGAAGTCCATTGAGGACAAGCATTGTGACACGAGATTTATATAATTATTATTAAGATTAAGATGTACTAAGATCTGTGCTCAAATAGTAATGAATGTTCTCACTGTGTCCTCAACCTTACAGAGATGCAGTAACGTGGCAGACAGACGGACAAATTTATAAGCCAGCGCTAACGAGATATCGAACCTAAAGGAGAACGTCGTATGTGGAAAATACCAACTTTTACGTCTTATTTTTTAAAGTGTAACTTATTATTAAAAACATTTCAAAACATATAAACTTAAAAAAATACAAAATAATTATTTTTCAATCGAGATTCAAAAATAATTCTTTTCGATTTTTTTTTCATTCTTATAAATGTAGGTCATTTTTACCTTCTTCAAATATACAAAAGAATATACATTATGAAATTTATTGAATGTAATTTAAATATATAAAATATTTGGAAATAAAAACACACACACACACACACACAAAAACCTTACAAATAGTAAATTAAATCTAAGTCAGTGTCCGCGGGTAAGGTGCCTAAAATGTTGGTGGCATTACCTCGCTGGATCGCCAATTATGTTATAACTTAACTCGTAATATAATAACCTACGTTTAAGTTTTTTTCTGTGCTTAGTAAATCATTTATTCATAATAATTATTTATTGAAGAAAAAGAAATACCAAACAAAAAAATCTAAAAATTATTATATATTCGAGATATAAAAAAATAAATATAAAAAGTTAATTTCACAAAAATTTGTATGTATTAACTTATTTTGGCAAGTAGTTACGTATTATAAAAAGGTTGTACTAATAATAAATGGTTGTTTTTTTTTGTTTAGAGTTGTTTAGTAAATTACAACTTATAAGAGGATGATTAAATCCCAAATAATTGATTAAAATTGAATACTTTTACACAACTCTATATTCTATATTTGTCTGTGAACAATTATTATCTTTTTTTCAATAACAATGCAAAAAGTTCAAAAGATAATATTTTTGCATATACTACCTCACGCATTTCACACGTACAGCAAGCGTTTAAAATAAGAACAAACAAACAAACAAATAAACAAACCTTATAATGTGCAGGTGTGAATAGGCTTAAGCTGCCGGTGCGAGTGGGACAGATATATTTCTTTCCACATGCAAGACAGTGATAGCAATAGTCGTACTCTACACTAACATTATAAAATGTTTAAGCTCATCTGTCTGTTTGTTATCAAGTTAATTTTGAATAAATCGAGGTATTGGGAAATATTATCAAATAATTGTAGCGCCTGTAGCTCGGCTAACTAAGGAGATCTGATGCGATCATAGAGGTTAAGCGCAAGAGTCAATTAAAAAGCATCATCGAAGCTAAGCAACGGACGATGCGGATGATGTTTGGATGGGTGAGCATGCACAAGACTGTCGTCTTTCAAGTGGCATTTTCATATTGGGGATACCGTGGGTCGGATAACACGTTTAATTGTAGGTCTCGGCTGTAGTCTTAGTACAGTAAGTCGTTAAGCCAAGTCAAAGGCCTTCGGGTGGCATGAAAACTTTCGACACCAGAGCTTGGCAACTTAGCTCATACGAAGAAGAAGAAGAATATATATTTGTTTTTTTTTTTTTATTGAAACTTGTTCGATAAAAAGCTATTTTCTTTCTTCTTTATAAAATATTTTTTTTATCATATGCTGATATCAATTTTCACTGCTATACAAAAGTATTGATTTGTATATGAAATACTTAATTTGTATCAAAATAAATTTAGAGTAATAAATAAGTCACAGGAAAAACCATAAGAAAAAACTAGTGCAGAAAGCTAATCGGTTTGAGATCAGTTGAGACAGAGTTAGAGAGACGTTTTTTTTAATTTGGATTAAACTTAAATTATTAGTTTGTTAGCAGCGTTTAGTTCAATAGGCAATTTGTTTTTATTTGACAGTTTCGAATTTGTTTCCCGAAGTTTGATACGATCTATAGATAAAATCTATGTAACTTTTTCTTATGGAGTTAGTAGACTGAATGGCTAGACTTGAGATTTATTTCATACTAGCAGATTGTCTCGGCTTCGCACGGGATAATCAAATAATCTAAGTAGCAGAGAGATACAAAATATAGCCCATGTCACTTAGGGATAACGTAACGGTGAAATAATTTTTCAAAGCGGTCCAGTAGTTTCGAAGCCTATTTGCGTCAAACAAACAAAAAATCAAACTTTTCATCTTTGTACATTTATTTTATAAGTGTTAATTAGTGTAGATATTTTGTTAAGAATAAATCTTTTATTTAAATACCATAAAGCTATAAAAATATATCCTACAAACATTATATATGCGAAAGTTTGTGAGCAAGTGTGTTATGCATGTTTGTTACTTCTTCACGCTCAAACGGTTAAATAAATTATGATGAAATTTGATGTGAAGATTGGTCAGACCTTGGATTAACACATAGGCTACTTTTTATCCCGGATCAACGCGTGCAACTCCGCAGCTTGCAGATAGTAACATTTAATAATATTACTGGCTTTCAAATTGTTGGACATGGCCGTTTACCACAATATTATTTCGTAGAATATCTACCACTTATATCAATCACTACACTTATACAGGTAGCCCCGTGAGGCGAAGTGAGTGAAATAAGTTACTCATATATAATGCCACTTACTTGAATATACATATTTAATAATTAGTTAACAAAATGAGCTATTAAAAGACATTTATGACGGCCTAAGTTCTTAATAATTGATTCATAATTGTTTACCTTTTTGACTTGCAAATTGCATTGTTAATTTACAGTGTAAACTCTATATAACGACACTGGAGGGACTTTGAATTTTATGGCGTTATAGAGAGTGGTCGTTTAATGGATAGAATGTACCTATCATTGTACGGAATACAAGCTAAACCAACTAAAGTCAATTGATTTCGACGCTTTAGAGAGTTTGTCGTTAAATCGAGTGACGTTGTATGGAGTTTACACTGTATTTTATGTTTTTTTTTTTAAACTAAGCTAGTACGCGAACTGAAACTATCTTAATTTAATATATTAATTTAATTACTGCAGTACAAGTGATTAAGGGAATAGCTTCTATAACTTTACAGAAAATAATACAATCTGCCTATAAATAATTTTAATATAATTTTCAAGTACATAGTTCCAACGAAAATAAAATATACATATTACAACGGAAAACTTAATAACGGAAAACTTTAAAAAAAATTTACTTTGAAGTCTATATAAGAAAAATAAAAGAAACAAACAGACCAACTTTCCGCATGCGCGGCATGAGAGTGATTTCATTATTTTAAAAGTGACAATCAAATTTCGTGCCTCTAAATAAAAAATGTCGTATCTGCAAGTATGCAGACCGCTCATTTTCCCTCTGAACTAAATAAAATAAACTTTAAAATTAATTGAAACCTTTTTCATATACAACTCTTGAATTTTATTGCGCAATTTAAGCGCAAAAGTGTCATACGCGTCTTTAATAAAAGAGGGTCTTAATTTGTGTTGCTTAGTGGGTTTATAAAATGCCTTTTTATCTTATTGATACCCGTTTAAGATGGTCGATTTGTTCCGACGCCTACGTCTACAGCCTTATGGCTAAATTTTGTTGTTTTCTTTGTTTATTTGTTCTGTTTCCTGTATTTTTGTTGTTTTTTGTTCTGTTTTGCGGCAAAATTAGAGTTGAGAATGTGAGGTTTTGGGATCTTTGCCTCCCTTTTTTTGGTGGTTACCTGAGTTTTTTGATTATCTGTTTAAGTTATGAGAAATCTTTTGCTGTTTAACGAGTGTGAAATGAATATCGATTTTAGGGTCATTAGACTACTCTTTCAATGTCTTTTTCGAATGTTTTTTATTCGGTATGATATCGGATTCAGAATGTTTAAGTCAGTATATTTAGGACAATGAAATTCCCTTTATGGCAAACGTCTTCAACATAAAATTTAAACTTCTTATTCTTCATCGTATAAGCTTAGTGGCCAAGCCGAGAGTTTTTTAAGCCACCGCAAGGCTTCTGACTTGGCTAACGACTGCTTGTATTAAGACTAACAGTCAGGACCTACAATTTAACGTGTCATTCGACCCCCGGTAGCGCTCAGATGAAAATGCCACTTGTACATGGTCACCCATCCAACACCGTCTACATCGACCGTTGCTTAGCTTCGATGATCGTGTCAGATCACCTTAGCTTGCTGTGTTACAGGCGCTCCTAATTAAAACTAAAACTGCTTTTAATAAATACATATTTATTAGAAAGAATTCTTGTAGATTTCGTTAAACACAATTTTAAGGTTATTATTCCCTTTTATGTTTGGAAATAATTGAATATAATTTCCATATAATTCGATCGTAACTCTTGTCGTACCTTCGAAGGTGCGATAATCATCTTTTTAATACAAATTAGCCTTTACTCGGCTCCGGGTATTAAAAAATATTGTAATAAAGCTGTTTGGGATATTCTTAGGAATGACAAAAAATACTGGAATAAAAAATACTTGGAGAATTAATTTTTTTTTTTTTTGCACATGGAACCATTCTTCTTCTTCTTCGTACGAGCTAAGTGGCCAAGCTCTAATGGTGAGAGTTTTCAAGCTGCCCGAAGGCCTTTGGAACTTAACAACTGCTTGCACTAAGACTAACGGCCGGAACCTACAATTTAACGTGTCATCCGACCCACGGCAGCGTCTAAGTGAAAATGCTATTAAGACAATGGATATCAAATAAGAAAATATCAAATAATTTAAGCTCTGACATGATATATGTAAATAGTAGTACCTAATTAGTTCGGACATAATAAAACATCTTCTAAGACAATATAATAAAACATCTTCTTGACATTTAATATAAATTATATTCAGTGACACAAAATAGACTTTTCATATTAATTTTATTTTTATTATGTATTTTTATTGTTAATCTTTATTATTGTGATTTAGTTCTTAAAAATTATAATTATAAAAAAATCAAATTAAAATAAAATATTATTTGTAAGTGACGTGCCGTGTATAACAAAAGTAGTCATAAGGTTAATAAATAATTTAATTTTGATTGGATTTGATTTGATTTTTGAGCTTGAGTTTTCGGTGATAGAAAACATCTTAGTAAAATCATAGCATGGCAAGTGTTAGAAAATTTCTTGTGCTCGCCTGGCTACCTACCACCCTTAAGTTGGTAAATCTGTCGTCAAGCACTCCTCGAGTGCCAGTGGTGGCGATTCAGCGGCACATACGACTAAAGTAAATTTAAAGAAGCCCCGTCTCTTTTCAACATAGGTGGCCAGAAAGAGACGGCACGTTCTGCACCATAGTCAAAACAACTAAAATCACGTCAAATATAGAAAATATAGGCGACTTTAGACCGCACTCACTTGTACAACCTCTAAAACTGCCTGCACATTCCATATTTGACGTGATTTTAGTTGTTTTGTCTGTGGTTCAGAACGTGCCGTCTCTTTCTGGTCACCTAATATGAAAAGAGACGGGGCTTCTTTAAATTTAGTTTAGTCGTGTGTGCCGCTGAATCGCCACCAGTATTTCCATACTAGGCATGCTCCCTTTTGAGAGTGCCGCTAACCCGTGATGTTACGCACCCTACTGATCTACTGATCAACGCCTACGGTGTGTAAGAAAGTATAATGTGTTGTTATTTTTTACTATAATATCAGGACATTGTTTGACTAGTTCATTAAATTAATTGATGAGTATATTATATAAATTAAAAATTGTGTGACTCGGTGCAAAAGCGAGTGTGGCTCGGTGTTAATAACTTCTGCTTTTCAATCAGACTGCCCCTGGTTCGATTCCGGCCCTTCACCAAAGATTTGTTTTTCAAATTTGTATGGCTTTGTTTTCGCTTTACGGTGAAGGAAAACATCGTGAGCAAACCTAATGGGCTACTTATGACTTGCTTAGTATAACGCAATGTTATAAAGTTAATAAAGATCTACGTTATGTATGAATTACATTACTAAAACTTAAGACACAGAATGTTTAACAATCAGAATGGCATCATTATTTTTTAATCAAGACCCGGGGGATTTAAGAGTCAATCTTTTATCATCGGAAAAAAAAGAAACTGCGCTCGCGCCGGTATCCCGTGCCGTACGGGGCAAATATTCATTTAGCCAAAAAATAAAATGAATGTTAAAGTGGTCCGTACTAATATAATACAGGTGCAAGGCTGTCTGTATAAGTTGGATCAATAAAGAAAACATTTGAAAGTTCACTTCCTTTTGCTTTTCATCAAAATCGGTTCAGCCGTTTGAGCGTGAAGAAGTAACATAAAAACTCTCTTTTGGTGTATTAGATTTGATTAAATTAATTGATTAAAAATTATATATATTTTTAATTATATGTAATTAGTTGGCATGGAGGAAAATTCATGAAAAGGCCGGGAAAGATCTTCGATCTGTGAGTGATGTCTCTAAAAACGGCAAGAAAAATAAGATCACAAGTAAGAGTGTGGTCTTATTTGAGTTTGAGGAATTTAAGCGTTATTAGTATAATAATACAGTTGAATTTTCTAACGCTCACTGCGTAAGACGGTACGGTCATGAAATTTCATAGCTGTTGTCGCGGACCAAGATAGCTTATGTTTATTACGGCACTAGTCGAAACTCAACCTTAAGATACAGTGGTAAGGTTGACTTGAATAAAAATATTTTTGTGACGTAGTATATTGTATTAAATACAATTGTATAGTAAACTTATCCCATTTTTGTGTTGTGTTTATATGAAACACTGAATCTGGTATATATTTGATTGAAGGGATAGATGGACATTTCCTTGCGAAAGTACTGCAGTGTACTAACGTTCCGCACATGTTTCGCAACCGCAATTATTTCGCAAAGATTCGCAGCCGCATGCGAACGCGTAGGTGTACTAAAGGCACCATTTGGGGGTCTTCAAATCTAGAGTAAATAGGTTCCTTCTAGGCAAGCGTGTTACATCATAGACCACAGTTAAGCTTTACATCAGGCAAGCTGCGGTCAAACGTAAGCCTATTTATCATAAAAAAGGCGTCACGGGTTTGAGTACGTTCTAAATAACTTCGCAAGTTAAACTGCGGGGCACAGCTAGTAAAATATTAAAGCAAAACTCACACTGTAGATGTCAGGATACCTTGTTTACGATACCTCATATATATTAAATCGCATTATTCGGACGTGTTCGTGTTTAAACACGTATATTGAGAATTGATATTGAAACCCATCAAGAATTGAGTGTTGGCCAAAAGATTTTAATTGGAGATAATTACTGTGCAGTTGATATTTCATTACGACGTTATAATAAAAATGGCAAAATAAAACACGTGTGTTGTATGGAAGTTACCTAAAATATTTCAATTAAAAGAACAATTATTTTGTATGAAGTCAAAGTAATTTACTAATAACAATACAGTTAGAAGTTGCACATAAAACATTAAATCAATAATTCCGATATAAATAAATTTTATCATCATCATCATCATCAGCCCGTCTGCGTCCACTGCTGGACATAGGCCTCTCCCAAGGCACGCCACATGACCCTATCCTGAGCGAATCGTCTTTTTTTTATGATGGATAGGCAAGCGCTGTTGCGATCTAGGGTGGAGCACGCTTGCCTAGAAGAAACCGATTCACTTTCGCCTTGAAGACAGTAAGGTTATAGTTCAGAGGGAACAGGGATTCCGGCAATGAGTTCCACAGTTTAATGGTCCGCACAATAAATCGTCTCCATCCACTGCCCGCTTTTTGCGTACATCATCGCTCCACCTCGTTGCAGGACGTCCTACACTACGTGTGCCGGTACGCGGTCTCCACTCCAGAACTCGTCTACCCCAGCGGTTATCGGTTCTGCGACAGATGTGACCAGCCCCTTGCCACTTCAACTTACTGATGCGTTGAGCTATGTCAGTAAATTATAACATCATGATTTACAATTAATTACATAAAAATAGTTTATATTTCGAACCATTTTTAATATGGGTCCGTCACGATATTTTGAAAATCATAAATGTTCGATGAAAGTAAGATTGACTGAACGTTAGTTCGAATCCCAAAAGTTAAAAACGTGAAGAGAAAGAAAGTTAATAAACATTTTATATTCTGTAAGAATTTTGAGCATTTAACTGCTACCTTTATTGATATAAACCAAAAAATATGAATGAATGAATGATTTATTTGTCTATAAAACTAGGTACACAGGTGGTATCATAAAATGTCATAAAAGTTAAAACTATTTACAACTAAAAATGTATGTAGTGATTCCTTTAGTTTTTGCCCGTAGGGCTTACAGACGATAAAACACAATTATTGTATGAGGATTTAATATATATTTATTTTATTTTTAGAGTTTGTTGTTATAGCGGCAGAGAATTACATAACTCGGGAAAATTTCAGACAGACAGACGGCGGAGGCTTAGTAAAACGTTTGCACCTTTTAGGTACGGAGCCTTAAAAACAAATCGCAACCTGGTCTTTGTTAGCGAAACAAATAATAATTTAATGATCGATCGGATTTCGTTCGCGCTTTTGTTCAACATTTTTATTTACATTGTATTTAAATTGATTCGCATAAAAATAAAATTCGGTGTCGATATTATAAACAAGGGCAATTTGAAACTGAATTTTATTATTTTACTAGTTGACCCGGCAAACGCTGTTTTGCCAAATAATTTTAGGGATATGGAAAATAGATAGTAGCCGATTCTCAGACCTACTGAATACGCATATAATATTTGGTAAGAATCGGTCAAGCCGTTTTGTAGGAGTACGGTAACTAACATTGTGAGCAGGATGAATATGTATTAAATTACTAAAATGGCCATAAAAAATAGGGGGTTGGAGATAGAAAAGTAAAAATTTTGGGCTGTAGGTATGTATTTTTAATGCCACATTATAAATAAAAAAAATCGTCAAATAATACAAAAATATAGTTTAGGGTGAACAACCCTTATCCTTTAGGGGTGTGAATAGATAGTAGCCGATTCTCAGACTTATTGAATACGCATATAAAATTTGGTAAAAAACGGTCAAGCCGTTTCGGAGGAGTACGGTAACTAACACTGTGACATGGAAATTTTATATATTAGAAGAAGAAAGAGATTATTAAGGTCAGAAACTAAGCATTGCCATCCAGCGTGGCAATGCTGCTAGCATTTTGGGCACCTTTTGCTCTACCCCTAGTCTTTTTTAGGGTAAATTTAAGTTAGTAATAGGTATTTATATATGAGTATTAGGTATGTTAATTGTACATCATTTTCGCATTATGGGTTTGTTTTTATGAAAGTTTAATATTTAAACTCTAGTATCTTCTGAAATGACATGATAGAGAATCATAAGACAAACATACATAGTTTAATTATACGACCTCTTTGGCGTAATAGTTACCATGCCGGACTACCAATCAGAAGGTTCTGGGTTCGATTTCCAGTACGGCCAACATCTTTGTGCTGAACTAAATTTGGTGGCTGTCGGTCTGGGAGTTAAATATGTATCCATATAAATTATGTATAATGTAGTACATAAGTTGTGTTAGCAACCATAACACAAACAAGTAATGGTTTAGTATAGGGCTAACCAGCTCTGTGTGAAATGTGTCCTAATATTTACTATTTATTTTATACGTCGCTAACAATTGTTCCGACAGCCTCTTTGAGAGCCAATTATTCCATACTAGGAATGCTCCACCCTAGACCAGAGCGTCACTAACTCATGTGGTGTTAAAAAAATCACGCCCTGCTGAATAAATGCCTAGCTGTAAAGAGCAAACAACGGAGGCTTATTAATATATGAGGTCTCGTGTTTACCTTTTACGTACGGAATCCTAAAATATAAACATATGCTTGAAAAATATAGCCCCTCTCTTGTAGTCGAGTAAAAAAAGGAGGTTCTTAATCGGTTCCTTAACTTATAAGGAACCTGATTAAGATTGTATACGAGTATCTACATATTTACGGTTTTCTACGGTACAACAAAAAATAATAAAAGACCGTACTTAGTTATTACATTTAATAACGCTACATCGGATAAGAATAATCAGATTTCCGCCGCTTCTTAGCGAAACTTAAAAACGTATAAAACTGTTAATTGCCTCATTTAATATTTAAATTATTTTAGAGTTCCGCAGCTGAATGGTACCAACGGGACCGTATTAAGACTCTTTGTCAGTTAGTATGTCTTAAAGAAATAGTACCGTGATATTGATGTTTGAAAATTTTATAAATGAACGTATTTCTGTTGCCACATTAACAACAAATCCTATGACTAAAAAAGCATATTTTTATTTTCATGGCCCACAATGAAAAGAAAAGTATGATTTTTAGTTTTTAGTATTTGTTGTGAATGTAGCAACAGATTTCTAATTTAAGTACAACGTAACGTAATGTAATTTATCTACATAATACCGATGTAAATAATGTTGTACAATAAAATATACTTCCATTCATTTTCTAGCTTGACCCCGATTAAAATAAATATTTAATTTACATACGACAAAAAATATTAAAGTTGCTTTTTAGATAATAAAATAAAATAAAAAATAAAATAAAAAAGCCTTTATTCAACTGCACATATTTACATAGCTTGTCATCTTTCATATTATTATTACAAATGTCATATCATATTAATCGTCAATAAATGTTTACATCGGAATGTCAAGTAATAATTGTAATTGTCGCTTATTATACTATCGCATGTCAAACTATATAGGTAATTTATGTCAAAAAAAAAATATTAAGCGGATCCATCTTGAAGTGCAGATGTCGCCTCGCTGGCGTAGGCCTCTCCCAACTTCGTCCATAGTTTTCTGTCCCGAGCTAATCTCATCCAGTTTTGTCCATGTCTCTGTGTAAATACATCTGCCCATCTTCGGTACGGTCTACCTCTACTTCGCTTGTCCATTCTTGGTGTCCATTCTGTAATTTTCTTAGTCCATCTTTTGTCAGTCATCCTTGCAATGTGTCCAGCCCAATTCCATTTAAGTATGCGTATTGTTTTTATAATATCTCTTACTCTAGTTTTGCGTCTTATAATGCGATTACTAATCTTGTCTGAAAGCTTAATTCCTAGCATACTTCTCTCCATTTTTCTCTGACATATGGCCAGTTTGGTTTCGTCCTCTACTCTCAATGCCCATGTTTGACACCCGTATATAAGACAGGGAAGAATGGCTACGTCATAGACTTTTTTCTTAATACTAATGTTTAAATCTTTATTTTTCATAATTTCTTTCATTGCCCAAAATTTTTTCCATGCTAACGTAATCCTTCTGTCAATTTCTTTTTCTGTCAAATCGTTAAAAGCAATAGATTGGCCGAGGTAGGTATATTCTTCTACGTATTCTATTTCTTCTCCGTCCACAGTCACTTTAATCTTTCCTCCGTTTGTCATAATTTTTGTCTTGGTAGCATTTAGTGAAAGCCCTACTTTCTTGCTCTCTGTAGATACTTCCTGTAGCATTCTTTCCAATTTGTTTGCAGCATCTCCAAATAAAACTATATCATCTGCGAACCGAAGATGGGTAAGATGTTCTCCATTAATGTTGATTCCTTCGTTTTCCCAGTTTAAATTCCTGAACACCATTTCAAGCACCGAGCAGAATATTTTTGGGGAAATTGGGTCTCCTTGACGAACTCCCTTCTTGATGGAGAATTCTCGCCCGTCCCTTTCCATTCTTATCTTTGCTTTACTTTTGGAATATATACACTCTAAAACCCCTATGTACCTGTCCTCTACTCCTTGTTGTCGAAGTGCCTCCCATATCGACCCGTGCTCCAGCGAATCAAACGCTTTAGAAAAATCGATAAAGCCGATGTACAAGGTTTTGTTATACTCTTTGCATTTACTAATGAGAGTTGCTACTACCTGTATATGGTCTATCGTCGAAAACTTTTTCCGAAAGCCGGCTTGCTCGTGTGGCTGATTATCATCTAGAGTAGTTGTAATCCGATTGAGTATCACTTTAGAAAATACTTTGTAGACACTGGACATCAAACTAATGGGACGGTAGTTGCCTAATTCACTTCTGTCTCCTTTCTTGTGTAAAAGTATTGTGGTTGATTTGCTCCAGTCTTCCGGGGTCTGTCCTTTCTGTAAAATGTTGTTGAACAACTTTTGCAACGGCGTCATTAACGGCTCAAGCAGTGATTTCATAAGCTCATTTGTGATGCCATCGTCACCCGGTGCTTTTTCATTCTTTTGTGAGCATATTGCATGTCTTATCTCACTTTTTAATACGCTTGGTAGCTCTTCGTTGTTTCTGGTTCCGGCCCAATCGTCTTGTCTATATGGTATAGTAGTGGAATATAGATCTTCATAATATTTAGTAGCTTCCTCAACTATATTTGGTCTTTTTGAGACTAAGGTATCATTTCTTGTCTTCAGGTTTGCTGTCCACTCTTTCTTGTTTTGCAACTCTTTGTAGGCTTTTTTCACAGCTCCCATCTTATTAATGAATACCTCAAATACTTGATGTCTATGTTGTTTTTTATCTTTGTCTATGTTTTTGTTGATTTCTTTGCTTATTCTAGTGATTTCTTTTTTGTTTTCCTTTGTTCTTTTTTGTTTGTATAGCACTCGTCTTTTTTCTAATAACAATTTCGTTTCTTTACTTATTTCCTCTTTTTTAGTCTTAATCCTTTGAGGTATTGCTTTTTGGAAGTTAGCTATTTGGCTTTCTAGCAACTTGTATTGTTTTTGAATATCCGACTCTGTGTCTATTAACATAAATTTTTCTTCTATATCGACTTTTTCCTGTTCTGTTAGATTGGGTATATTTCTCAAGCATGGTGGTTTTGGAATTTTAAATCGTCTTGTGACCTTTGATGATAGCTGGCATCTAACCATCCTGTGGTCAGTTTTAAAATTTGGCTCAATGACATCAAACTTCATGATTTGTTTAGGCTGGTTACTAAGGATAAAGTCAATTTCATTCATATATTTCCCATTGGGGGTCGTCCATGTCCACATCCTGTGTTTTTTTCGCTTAAATATTGTGTTTACTATTTTAAAATGATTTTCTTGCGCAAACTCTATCAACTTCTGCCCATGTAAACTTCTTTTGCCATGAGAAAACTTGCCAAACACCTCTTCTTCACCAACTTTCTTTTTACCAACTTGGGCGTTCAAATCTCCCATTATTATGATATTGGGTGTTTCTGATGAAGCTAGTGCTCTGCTGAGGGTCTCATAGAAAGTGTCCAAAATATTGTTGTTTGTTTTTCTCGTTTCTGTAGGAGCATAAACCTGAATTATTGTCCAAGAGTATTTTTCTCTAAGTTGCAACTCAACTAGTGCCACCCTATCTGAGTAAGTCTCGAACCTTAATATTTTGCTCTTAAGATGTTTTTTAATTAAAAATCCTACACCATGTTGCCCTCTAGTCGCATGGCTGTGGTATAATATGTAGTCTTCATATTCTGCTATAATCTCTTTCTCTCTTCTCACTTCACTCATTCCTAATATGTCCCATTTTATCTTCTCGAGTCCATGTGTTAATTCCGTTAGTCTACTGTCAGATATCAAAGTTTGTACATTTAAGCTTGCTATATTTAAAGGCGTCATATCTTGTGTGTTGTTGGGGGGTGGTTGGTCGTTCTCCTCCTCGGTGACCAGCCGGCTTGGAGGAGTTATTTTACTTAGTTTTTTGAATTGGTTTCTATGTTTTCATTATGTTTGCTGGTTCCAGGGCTACGTGTATTTGTTGTTTTAGAATGCTGGTTGTTATTCAAATTTAGAAACGATGTGATGGTATGTGCGGGTTTATTTTTTTTTCGTCTTTTTTGCTTTTTAGATACCCGTATTTAAATAGAAGACCAAATTAAATATTTAGTGTACTTCCGCTGTGATCCGAAATCCAAATTAAGACAAGTAACGGAAAAAATAACTAAGTAAGAATTGATAAACTAACCAAGATTAATTAAGATTAACTTTACCTATCACAATTGGGAAATTCTTAACTCTACACGTGTTTCGCCTAACCACAAGGCATCATCAAGAGATGCTGACTCTTCGAACGACAAGTCTAGAGACTTGTGTTCGACGCCTGAGTCAATAAGTTATACCCGTATTTGGTACGGAACCCATCGCACGCGTCCCCGACCCGCCCTTGGCCCGTTATTAATTCACACTTCGTAGTTTCACATATAATTTCTGGTCATTATAACAAAGATAATATAATAGAACACGGTTAAACTCCTGTCAGTTATTTAATAAGCTGTTCGCTCGTAAAATTAGCATTTCATATTTTTATTGCCGAAAACTAACGACGGCTTTTTATGAAAATGGAGATTAATGGTTATCAATTACTGTTATAAAAGAATAATTGGCCAAGTGCGAGATGGACTCGCGCATGAAAGGTTCCGTACCATCGTTGTATGGTAGCCCCCTTAAATATTATTTTTTTACTAAATTATTTAAAAAATTGGGATAGAAATCGACAATTTGACAACCAGAGTTGTGACATGGTTATCATGGTTACATTAAAATGGTTTAAGTATTTATGTACTAGGCGCGAAGTTTTCTAATCCACCCATCATCGTATCGTATCGTATGTTTGTTGTATGGTAGCCCCCTCAAATATGTATCATATTTAAATTCTATACATTATACATTTATATATTTTACGTTATTGATATATGTAGCAAAAAAATACGAAAAAAAACACGTTCATTGTATGGAGACCCCCTTAATATTTTTATTTTTTATTTTTAGTGTTTGTTGTTATAGCGGCACAGAAAATACATTTTTTGTGGAAGTTTCAGCTTTCCAGCTATTACGGTTTCTGAGATACAGCCTGGAGACAGACACACAGACAGACACCGGAGTCTAAGTAATAGGGACCCGTTTTTACCTTTTAGGTTTTTTTTTCAAAGGTACAGAAATAGGGATATATTCTTAGGGTTTTTTTAGACAGCCTTTATGTCTTTTCGATATTTTTTACCGTTTACGATTATAGTAAAAAAAACTGTAAAATTGGTCCTTGTCTTCGCCTTTATGAATTAGAAAAAAAAACAGTTGACGACTCCTTATTAATCTGTCCTTAAATAAAAATAATCGCCCTTTAAAATAAATATTCACGTGTTTTTTTTTCGAATTCGCCACCGCGCCGCTTCGCCATAATGTTGGCGCGTTCTGTTCAACAACGAAGCTCTGAAACTCTCTCTATCCTTTTCTCTCTCACTATATTTGTGTAAAGAGATAGGCTATTGCTATCTCTGTCTGGTGGGACAGGCAATTTGCTGGCTTGTTGTTAAGTTGCAATCAATTGGCATGCGCAAACAGACGCCTATGATATATCCCATTAAGTGGCTCCTTGAAACGCTGTCGTATATGCTATTGTTTTGTGGAATATTTTCTTGAATACCTACGTACGTAATTGGTAGATCTGACTTATGTAATAAACAAGCTATTTTTTAACTTATTTTCTATTCGCCAATAAAATAAAATAAATAAATAAAAATAGCCTTTATTTCCCCAATGTATTTCACATGCATTTACAAACAATCTTATTATATTTTAAAAGTTAGTGAAAAAAAATAGTATTCTTTTAGACTATCTACAGTTATAGTTTGAATATCAAAAAGTATTTATCAGAATGTTAAATTAATACATAAATACGTAAAGCGATTAAAGCTCAGTTGGATGGGTGGCAATCTGATGTCCCGTAAGTAATAGGTTCGATCCCCGCCAATGCCCGCCGCCCCCCGCCGCTCGATCTATCAGTAAAAGAAAAAATCTTGAGGAATCTATAGCATCGTTGTAATTGCTGCTTCACTGCACTCGAAATATAGAATAATTTGTCTATGGTACCACTTTTAAGTTGCAAAATCTGTAGTTAAGCACCTAATGGTGTGTTCCGGCAAGCTCTTTGAGAGCCAGTTATTCCAAACTAGGCCTGCTCCACCTTACGCCAGAGTGTCACTGAATCGTGTAGATACGCGTCCTGCTGGTCAAATGCCTGGCTGTACTGTGTAAAAAAATTAAGTACGAGTGGACTATAATTTCATAATATTTTAAATCGTCTAAGTTAAGTCGTTAAGTCTATTATACACTTTTTGACTTAGTCTTGAAGACTTAATTTTATTATTTTTGACTGTACAAAAATAATGTTAATAACTAAAAAAATTAAACACTAAAATTATACAAAGGCGATGAAATAAAGTTGTGTCCTCTCGCATAAATAAATAATTGAGAAGACAATAAATCGAAGTTTCCTATTTTTTTCTTTTTTGACGCAAGCATGTCTTCATATTTCATGTACCTATACACATATATTCAATTGATTAGTACGCATTGAATTGAAAAAAACATGTACCTATATTAACTTTCATCAAAATTAAACACATATACTTAAAAAAAAATTTTAATCAAAAACATTATTTTTCCAAATACAGCCTTTTCACCAAGCCCCAGACCTTAACGTGCAGAAATTTACCGTGTATTAAATCTCTGAACAAACAACTTGTTCGCGCTTACACTCACACATACACACACTAACACACACACACACACACACTAACACACACATACACCGAGCGTGTTTATTACTCTGTAGGAGTGACGTAAAGAACACTCACACATTGAAAGGGATATTAAGGTGCAAATTCGAGAAGAGTTTGTTAAAAAGTTTTTAATTTTTATTAATAAGACCTAATAAATACACTTATTAAACTTCACCTTTCGTGTCTTAAAAACCGCTAGATTAAGGCGAAATACCTAGCAACATTCCATGTTCTATATTTTATTTTATCTTCATTGCTTTTGATTGGAAATTAAATGTATTATTTAACTAAAACGTTAGGTCCTTAAATTATTCTATAGCTATTTTAGGGTAATTTAATTTAATCAAAAATTGTAAAACCGTTCTATTACGAGTATAGCATAGTAAATTAATCAATAAACTATTTATGTACATCTTATCTTATATATAAAATTTCCGTGTCACAGTGTTTGTTACCGTACTCCTCCGAAACGGCTTGACCGATTTTTTCCAAATTTTATATGCGTATTCAGTAGGTCGGAGAATCGGCTACTGTATATTTAGAAATAATTATTAAGGCAAAACAACGTTTGCAGGGTCAGCTAGTATATATATATGTAAATGACTGGAAGGCACTAGCCTCCATGGCACGGGCGCGAATGCGTTTTGTTTGAGGGTTAGTGAATAAGTTTAAATGTACAATTTAACACGAATAAAAATGTTTTTGATTTTGATATTTAGATTTTTTCAGAATACTGTTTATATAAGAAAATTATTAAAATTTAAGTTTTTTTTTTCATTGAATAAGTATGCGCTTAACCACAATTCAATAATAGGCGTTTATCAATAACAATACTCGAACTTCTTTAATTCTTTTTTTTTCAAACAAATAAAATAAATTCTCAAGTTTTGTAAAACTCCGCTTTAAAGCACACATACTCACACACACACACACACACAACATCAGTTTATAATAAATACGATATTTGTAGCAGTTAAAGCCTTAGCGCGAACCCGATCTTAAATAAGCGTTATCTAGTAGCTTTTAATAAATTAATGATGCATTTAAAACTAGCTTGAAAGCAGGTATTTCTAACACATAGATTTTATACGTATTCTATCTGAAACTTGGCTTACTAAATGTGATGATGGGATAAATCGAAGTTTTCTTCTTTTATGTGTATAAGCTAAGTGACTAAGCTCTGGTTTCGAGACTTTTAGAGGCCTCTGACCCACGCCCAGTGTAAATAAAGTCGCTTATGAATTATTAAATTTAGCGCCTGTAGCTCGGCAAGCTAAGGTGATCTGACGCGATCATCGAAGCTAAGCAACGGTCGATGCCGACGGTGTTTGGATGGGTGAATATGCACAAGACTGTCGTTTTTCAAGTGGCATTTTCACTTAGGCCCCGGCCGTGAATCTAAGTATAAATAGTCGTTAAGCCAAGTCAGAGGCCTTCGGGTGGCTTGAAAACTCTCGACACCAGAGCTTGGCCACTTAGTTCATAAGAAGAAGAAGAATGAATATATACTCTTTTACAAAGTCTGTGTTACGCATGAAATTGCATCATGTTTATTATTTTTCATTCATGTTTACCACTTTTTTTGTATTTATTGGGCTTGCGCTTGACCATTATTCAGAAATTGGTCAAAGATTGAAGATTTTTGAGACGAACTAAGCCTGGTCAGTTAGCTAGCAAAAGTACAGTATAATACAATACAATATGACTTAATTGTACCTATACCAAATACAAAAACAATAATATTACATTAGAAGAAGAAAAAAATTAGAGGTAGTATACCTATAGATACACGGCCTAATCGCCTAAGGCGTTTTCTGCCAGGCAACCTTTGGATGGATTTTAGATTGTAAATGTTAAATATTTTGGTTAATTTTAGGACACATTTCACACTCGGCTGGTTAGCCCCATACTGAACTATTTCTAGTTTGTGTCATAGTTGCTAACACAACTGATATACTACATATACATAGTATATGTAGTATATCATACATATATATAATTATATATATATAAACATATTTAACACCCAGACCGACAGCCAACAAATTTAGTTTAGCACAAAGATGTTGGCCGTGCCGGGAATCGAACCCAAAACCATTATGCCCACGAGATCGTTAAAAGTCAAGATTACGAAAAAGCAGAGGGTGGTGTAAAAACTTAATAAACAAATTATGTAAACAAAAGAACTAACCTAACTTAGATAAATTATACCTACACAATACTTCACAATGAACTACAATGTGTATGTGAAGTACATAGTAAATAATTAAAACTAATGTTCCAAAATTCAAATATCGAACTTCAAAATGCCGCCCTACGATTGGCCAAGCGGCTGTCAAAGCGACGTCTGTCTAATGACGATTGACAGCTCCATCTAGATATGGATAATCAAATTATGGTCAGAATCTTTTGACAAACTTTTCCGCTGCTTTTGAGAATGCCTTAAACTCTACGCAATAAAGTTGATAATTGAGTGACAATGCAGTTGATTTTGATCTTTGTTTGTTTGTATGTTTATCTCATAATCTTTAGTTTTGCCGACAGTTCTTTGCGCGCATTCAATGGCTTGAAGATAAATGTTTCTTAAATTAGGTTTGTGTTTGTAAATTAGTTTGTTTAATAATATAGATGTTCTTTTTTTCTCTTATTAATAAATAGGTATGTAAGTTTTGCACTTTCTTGCGTTGTGGGTCAAATACAATAAAAATATTAAAATAATCATGAATGGTTTTGTACTATTATGTTATAAAAATATGAAAAAACACGAGTGTTTTAAGCCCCTTAAATTTTAAATTAATTTCAATTTCGACTACACCAAAATTAAAAATTACTTAAAAAAAACTACACAATAACTAAAAATTAAAAAAAAAAACCTTACAAATAGTGAATTAAACCTAAGTTAGTGTCCGCGGGTAAGATGCCTAAAATGCTGGCGGCATCACCTCGCTGGATCGCCAAGCTTATGCATTGGCCGAGGTAAGCGCCAGCTCTTGGGTCATTTGTTCTGTCCTCCAGCCATTTGGACAGATCAAAAAAGAACTTACGAGCGTATTTAATTATTTATTTTGAAAATCGAAATTCGAAATGTAATATACAATTATATTCTGTAAGTTCTAGAAATTTTAAGCATCCACCTATTACCGTTATAAAGTAAAAACGAAAAAAAAAACAGTTTTGATGTATGGAGGTCCCCTTTAATATTTTTCATTTATAGAATTTGTTGTTATAGCGTCACGGGAAATAAATACACTTGTGAAAATTTCAGCTTCCTAGCTATCACGGTTTCTGATATACAGCCTGGAGACAGACAGACAGACAGCGGAGGCTTGGTAATGGGGTCCATTGTACTTTTTAAATAGGTACGCATCCCTAAAAATTAACTAACTTAACCTCAATTATGAAACCTGAACGAGTTATTCTGATGTATACTGACTGTTAATTAATTATTAAACCTATTTAAAGCTTGACATGTGTCATACTTGTCACCGCCACATTACAAACTTAATTATGACGTCAGCGCAGACCAGTTTATACCTTATGCCTTTAAACTTTAGGTTGAAAATATTTTTAAAACTAGCAAGATATAATTTGTAACCTAAGCCTTAGATGTGCACCGAAGAGATTTGGCTGAACGCTAATTAATTAAGATTATAACAGATTTGTTTTGATGTTAACTACAGATTAACTACGGTTTTGTTTTAATTCGGTAACCTGAGAGGTTTGATATTGTATTTACTCGTCATTTTAAGTTAATATACTCAACAAAAGCTAGTGTGGCTTGGTGGGGAAAACGTCTGCTTTTCAATCAGACGGCCCCTGGTTCGATCCCGGCCCTACATCAATGATTTGTTTTTCAAGTTATGTGTGGATTTGCGCTCGCTTTACGGTGAAGGAAAACATCGTGAGGAAAGCGACATGTTTGAGGACCACAATATCTGAAAAACGTGTGTCTTCCGCGAACCCGCACTTGGCCAACGTGGTGGATTATGGCCTATATATCTCTTCTAGTGACAGAAGGCCCCAGTCCCAACAGTGGGAAGGTATAGTATAGTATATAATACTAGGTAGAGCAGGGATCGAACCGAGGCCAAGATTGAAAAGCGGACGTTTTCCCACAAAGCCACACTCGCTTTTTAATACTACAGACATCGTATCAAACACCTTTATATTAATTAACTTTTTTCTTAAAATTATTATGATTATCTACTAACCTAGCTTAATAAGGTAATGAGCCATTTGGATCCTGTCCGCTGGTGGTTTGGGCCATTTTTAACCCATGATACGAGTAGGCCAAATTGGGCCACGATGGGCATTTAAACACCCACTTAGCCCATCAACGATTGGGCGCCGGCAAATGGAATTATGGGATTTGCTGTTTGAGTGCATTGTATTACGTTTTTAATATTTTATGTTACGGCATAGGAACATTTTTTTTTATTTTCTATAATAAATTTAATGACAAAAATATATATTGTGGCGTAGACAGCCTTTGCGCGTCTTGATGACGTCATCGCCGAGTTCAGACTTGGAATTAACAGAAGTTTTTCGAATGTTTTGTCAAATGGCTGAATAGGCTATTCTGTGGAAACTCCGCCTTTCGTCTGAGATACCCGCGTTCGAGCAACAAGACAAGTTTTTTTGCAATAGAAAAGAACTTTCTAGAAGATCCGAGATCGAATGGAAAAGAAAGTACGGGACGGAAGATGAGTAAGCGAGAGGAAGATAGAATTTGAAATTGGAATAGTTATTTTGATTTTTATTGGATATTGTGGTCCTCAAACATGCCGGTTTCCTCACGATGTTTCCCTTCACCGTAAAGCGAGTTCAAATCCACACATAACTTGAAAAACAAGTCATTGGTTTAGGGCCGGGATCGAACCAGGGGCCGTCTGATGTGAAAGCGGACGTTTATACCACTCGGCGACACTCGCTTTTAAAAAAATACTTGTTATAATAAAAGCGACGGACAATGCGAACGTGCATCAATAACCTCCCCATTTTGTTTTAATATGATCCAGCCCACTTAAGTATTTCCGATTTAATACTAAACAGCAATTTATTACGTAACAGCCTTAGTTTACCTTCCCTTTGTTTTATAATACAACTGAATGATACTCAGAACATCTGTTTTGTGGTTTGAGTAAAAAACAACGAAACAACGGTACCTCGTTTCGAAGTTTAAGTTTTGTGGTTAAAGAGACCAAGGTTCTGTTGAAAGGTTTTCAGTTACTTTTGTTAATCCGGGATAAAAAAAACAATATTATTTATTAATCCGAGATCTAAACTATTTTAGCAAAAACTTAATCTCGACCATTTTCAGAATTATCTATTATTATACCTAAATGCGAAAATGTGTGTGTTTTATTTACTTCTTCACGCTCAAACGGCTAAACAAATTTTGATTAAATTTGGGATCGACATAGGAATCTAGATTAACTCATAGGTTTCTTTTAATCTAGGAGAAACGCGGGAGACACCGCGGGGCGCAGCTAGTAGCGGGAGTCACCGGTCGTTTTGTTAAGCCTATAGTTATTTATATATAATTAAATATTCTGTGAATGTTGAGAGGTTCTATCAAATGTCGTCACAAAGATAGGTAAAGAAGGGCTTAAAAATTACGTTTGTTGTATGGAATCCCTTTAATTTTTTTTTAAATTATTTATTTCAAAAGTTAATAGACATCTCTATATTTTGGGAAAATTTCAGGACTCTACCTGTAATCGTTATCAAAATATACCAAAAAAATACAAAAAAAAACCCCTTAATATTTTTCATTTTTAAAATTTCAGTTTCTTTTTGTTATAACGGCAAGGGAAATACATTCTTTTTTTAATTTTTAGCTTCCAAGTTATTACGATTTCTGAGAACAGCCTGGTGACATAATAATAAGACTGCGGAGGCTTAGTAATAGGGTCCCGTGTTTACCTTTTAGGTACGAAACCATAAAATAATGGCAAACAATACAAATAAAGCTTTCAAAATAAATAACAAGATGCTCTAAGTTATGACACGGTTACTACTTAACGTTACAATGTAGGAAACAAAAACTTGACCAGTCGAGCGCTAACACAGGTGAGATGACGGCTGGCATCTCGCACGATCTTATTGGCCCGTTACTTTGGGGAACAAGAAATAAGAGAGTGAAAAAAATAAAATCATTTTTTTATGTATAAATATTTATATATTTACTAGCTGACCCGGCAAACGTTGTTTTGCCTCACTTAGGGGTATGAAAAATAGAGAGTGTAGCTGATATGACACGTTCGTAGATTTACCATAGCAGCGCCATCTATTGATTACTTACTCAACCCAGTCGAAAGGTATCGACATCTGTTAGAATCATTTGGAGTCAACAGATAATTGTGACTATCAAATAATAACAGACAATAATTAGCAATAAATTAAAATTGCCACTATAATTTGAGATTTAAACTATCCTATCTTTCAAGTTGGATCAAACTGCACATGGTGTGCAAATTTTATTATAATCGGTTTAGTGGTTTAGGAGTCCATTGAGGACAAACATTGTGACACGAGATTTATATATATTAAGATTTGGACTCATTTACCACACTCGGCTGGTTAACCCCATACTGATCCATTTCTAGTTTGTGTTATGATAGCTAACACAACTGATATACTACATGTACATATTCGTTCGTATGTTGAATGACATTAGCCCATTTTGTATTATCTGTTAAAAAAAGTTAAAGTTCCAAGTTTTAGTTTTACCCACACCGGCTCCCGGTACGTCAACAGTTGCAGCGAAAATGTGTTTATACCGGGAGCCGGTGTTTTAACATACAAGAGGCTTCTTAGGTTTGAGTATTATTTTTCATAGGTTTGTTAATAGATGGTTTTTAAGCTATTTTTCAACAATTTTAACCGTTTTATAATGAAGGAAAGAAAGATGTATGTATGATACATCATTTCCTTTCTTTTGTTTATTTTTTAAAACATTTTAACAAATAACTAAATTAACTGAAATAATAAAGTGGCCCACATATAGGAGCCCTCTTTATAATTATATAACTGTAAACTCGAGAACGCCCTCGCCTTTTATCATCACCTCAAATATCCTACACGCTAACCGCTCCTCACTTGAGCCCACCACTTCAGCTCAATGATAATATCCCGCTTGATAGCCGATGTAAGCAATGTCTCATATTAGCGCTGTTCGCCTCTGCGGTCGCGAGACGGCGTGATAGCAAAGGACAGAGCTATCATGTGTCCATGCGGTAGAGCAGGATAGACTAAAGCGTTCAATGGGGTGTTGGTTCTATTTTATTTCGCGTGTTCGTTATTATTTCTGTAATATCTTATTTATTAAACTGACTACTACTGAAAAATTAAGCTTAGTTTTAGAAAAAAAAGCCAATTGATTTTATTTATCCTACTAATATTATAAATACGTAAGTTTGTGTAGGTGTGTATGTTTGTGACTTCTTCACGCTCCAATGGCTGTAAATTTACTATGACGATAGGTTAGACCTTGGATCAGCACATAGGCTACTTTTTATCTCAGATTAACTTCTTTTTGTCCTGGATTAACACTGGTTACACCACGGGGCGCAGCTAGTTTAGATATAAAACAACCGTAGCGCAGTGAGCGGAAATAAAAAAAGAAAAATAGGAACATGATTTTTTTGTACAGAAATTTCAGTTTACAGCTACGTTGTACATTAGTATGACATTTATTGTTTGCCATCAGTTTTTTTTAAATATCTTTATTCCAAAATACAAATAAATAGCAACAATGATAGTGTAAGTTACTGAATCCTAACATATTGCAACATGAAGTACTTACGTTATTTCGAGGTTATATGCCCGTATACATTTTAGAAAAATTACATAAATTAGCCAATAGTGCGCTGCGCCTTTCATACTAGATCAGTCAAGCTGCCTGAACTGTAGGGAACAGAGGTTAGTGGGAGAAGAGGGAGATATTTAGTGAGAGGAAAGAGTTTTTATTTTCGTTCTTTTTTTTTGACACATTCACACACGCCTGGTTAGCCCCATACTGAACCATTTCTAGCACATATTATGGTTGCTAACACAGCTGATATACTACATATACATACATACATATTATATATAAATACATATATAACACCCAGACCCACAGCCAACAAATTTAGTTAAGCACAAAGATGTTGACCGGGCCGGGAATCGAACCCGGAACCTTCTGATTAGCAGACCAGCATGGTAACCTTTACGCCAACGAGGTCGTTCTGTCTATACTTCCTCCTACATTTAGTTCTCAGATACATTGTTAGGCTGAACACATTGCTTACGCAAATAGTGATGAATCACTAACTTGTTTCGGAAGAAGGGTAACGCTATAAGCTATCAACTCGGATATTATTGACTCCACCAGAAGGCTAACAGCACAATTGGCACTTCCAAGATGTCGGACAAATCGAAACCAGTCGGCTGTTTGTTAATACCATACTGCGAACGGAGATTCCGATTCCAATTGGGTATGGTATTTTGCATAATTGGGTACATTTGAAGCGATGACAGCGAAGTTGTACGCTCGATCGCCTTACGTCCTGTAGGGCGGGGGTTCTATCCCGGGCAATTTTTTTTTTTATTACTCTAAATAGGTCAGCGCTTGACCACAATTCACCTGATGGTAAGTGACATTGAGGTCTACGGTGAAACGCGCTTACCTAGAAAGAACCGGTTCACTCTCGCCTTGAAAATTGCTAGATTATAGTCAAAAGTGAACTAAAGCTTTCAGTGAAAAAAATATCAAAGGGAGTCTCAACTATTGTGGTAGAAAAAATCTTGTGTTTGCCTGGATACTTACTACTAGTCATGTTGAAAATCTGACGATACGCATCTAGCTGTGTAATCCGGCAGCCTCCTCGAGAGCTAGTAATTCCAGACTAGACATACTACACCTTTGGTCAAAGTGTCGCTGATTCTTGTAGTTATACAGTACAGAAGGAAAAAAGTCAATGCAATCAATAAAAACTTTTTGGATGGCATTTCAAAAGAAGTTAATTTTTAATCTTTCTTTTCAGGCTGAGCTAATTTCAAAATCTTTCACTTTTAACTAGGGTATTGTATTTAGATTTTAAAAATACCGTTTCAAAAGTTAAGTTTTCTTTTGTAGAACTAGTTAAGTCAAATTAAATTAAGAGCAAAAAACTCAAAGTCAACCGAAAAACTAATTCACGAGATTACAAATTCAAAAGTAGAATATTAGTCAAAAACTTCTTAGCTTAACGTTTTCCAATTCTTATTTAAAAGGATAAAAGACCAAAAAGTATTTAAATAAGATAATCTCGAATGTCAAACACCTTTTTAGTCAAACCACAA
Source organism: Mellilla xanthometata (assembly GCA_035578125.1). NCBI lineage: Eukaryota > Metazoa > Arthropoda > Insecta > Lepidoptera > Geometridae > Mellilla > Mellilla xanthometata. The sequence goes on along the minus strand of JAPUBQ010000033.1, from coordinate 2,300,523 downwards.
AACTTTACCGACTTTTTGTTTGAATTTTGTAAATGGATTATTCGAAACTAAACAGCATTAAATTGGGATGCATTCAACATTATTTTTTATATATTTTTTCACAAATAAGATTAGATTACTTAGCAAAAGCTGTGTCACAGTTATTTCACTTTAGTTCTTTTGAATTAACTCTAGCGACTTGCTTTAAAAAAAAGGTTGGATTTGAAAAATACTAACATAATGAAATTAAAATGATTTTGGAAACTAAAAGTTGTCTATTATGCATAAAAAACTTTCTTCTGCTGATTTGATTTAGTTAAATAAAGTTTAGATTTAGAGTAGTATATATAGAAAATTACAATAAATTATGAATATTTTTTTATATATAGACGAAAAATGTATTCATATGAATATATTGAGACTATAAGAATATATTTTCTGACGGTTAAATATTTCACTAAAGTAAAAAAAAAACACAGAAAATCTTTGAAAAACAGTTTTTTTCTATTAATCTATAAACTTTTCAACTACCTATGGGGTTAACCAGCCTTGTGTGAAGTCTGTCATAATATTTTTTATATAACTACCTATTATATACCATTTTCCGTCTGTTTAAAATCCGTTTTTTAATCAAACTATATTTTTTTCAACTATAAGTCTCCATCTGTATCACGACTAAAACATAAAAGCGTCATTTCCTAACCGTAAAAATCCATAAATTCCATCCTCCTCGATCTCTAAGCCCACCGATTTCATGGATTACAAACAGTGTTCGAAAACCCACAAAAACTAACGCAATTAACTCCATAATTTGTCAAAGCACCGACTCCAGCCAACCGGGAGAGTCAAATGGTTAAAAGGATTAACTTTAGTCAAACTTAAATCCCACTTAAGTTTAGGTTAACCTTAAAATGGCAGGTACTTTGGACCCAGATGTGAGAGATTTCTGCGAAACATCGCGGGTGGTTAAAATCTTGCCGCATCATAGATTATGTGAATAATTTTTCAGATAAGCTGTGAGAAATTGAGTTTTTTTATTGCTTTCGGGGTTTCTTGATGGAATTTGAAAGATTAAATTTGAGTGTTATAAATAATATCTATTCTATCTCCTTAGCTATTCAAGTATGTATGTAATAGTTCAAATTGCTTTTTCAACCAAGTTGGTAAAAGATTCTATTGCTCTACCATACAGGCTAGTATCTTATCCTAGTGCAAAGCGAAGACATCTACCAACCTAACGCGACGACCTCGTTGGCGCAACGGTTACCATGCCGGACTGCTAAGCAGAAGGTTCCGGGTTCGATTCCCGGCCCGGCCGACATCTTTGTGCTTAACTAAATTTGTCGGTTGTGGGTCTGGGTGTTAAATATGTATCTATATAAAATATATATGTATGTATATGTAGTATATCAGTTGTGTTTGCTACCATAACACGAACTTAAAATGGTTCAGTATGGACACAGAATAATAACTAGTACTTCGGTATGGAGTTAACCAGCCGTGTGTGAAATGTGTCCTAAAAAAAATTCCTAGTAAATTTAATGTTTAAAAATCATTGTTTGTTATAATATGTATATTATTTGTGTTTATTCATCCGTATTTATATTAATGTCAATATAAGTTAGGTCATAAGCATCTACTATTTGAACAATAAAGATTTATTATAATTAATATGATCCATTTATTGCGTGTGAAATAGCAAAATGTGAGACATTTTGAAGAGATGACAGATCAGTTGGACGTGGGGTCGCCTTACGTTCCTTAGGTCATGGGTTAGGTCCTAGCCAATGAGCTTAAGCATTTTCTAGTGCTTGTGTAGCTAGTACAATCTGTCGCCAAGGACCTAGAATTGAGTTCCGGTAGCCTCTTTGAAAACCAGCAATTCAAAACTAGTGTTACCAAAATAAGCGAGTGTGCCTCGGTGGTAATAACGTCTGCTTTTCAATCAGACGGCCCCTGGTTCTATCCCGGCCCTACACCAATGACTTGTTTTTCAAGTTACGTGTGGATTTGCACTCGCTTTACGGTGAAGGAAAACATCGTGAGGAAACCGGCATGTTTGAGGACCACAATATCCGAAGACGTGTGTCATCCGCCAACCCGCACTTGGCAAGCGTGGTGGATTATGGCCTATACCTCTTTTTTCGCGAGAGAAGGCCCCGAGTCCCAGCAGTGGGAACATATAGTGGGCTGCTTATGCTATGACCAAAATGCCGGGATATTCCTGACGTAACGTAATCAGAATTGCTATTCAACGGGGTAATGCTACCAGGTTGGTCAGGCTTCCCTCTGCTAGTGGGACTAGCTTTTAAATAAATAAATAAAACTTTTGTATGTCCAAATAAAGTAGTGTACAGTAATAAAGTAGAATCTTCTTTGCCTTCACCTTTTCCCACTATGTGGGGTCGGCACAGTAATAAAGTAGAATATTTTTACTAAATTAACTTACATACTATTGTACAACAACAAGGTGTACCCTGTACTTCACTGTAGGACAAGTCCTGTGTGTGAACTGTTTGCTTAATTTACTTTTCTAAAGCTAAGTCAAACTGCTTGTTTTTGGTAGTACATATTTAGTTGATTTTATGGTATTAAGTCTGAATAAAATTATTTTAAGTCTACGTTTTAAATGATCAAAATTTCAATTTTAAGTTCTTTTTTTATTGATAGAAATGCATAACTAACTATGCCTATTGTTACTAAATTTCCTCACTTTTTATAAACTATGTTTTGATGTAGCCTATTCAAGTGTGTACTTTAAATTGTAGATCTCAATTATATACATAGTAGTAGATATAGCAATAGCTACATCAGAGAAATTTATGTTTTTTTAGACTTAAAAATTCTAAACAAAAAAACTTAGCCACTAACACATTTCACGAAAAAAAAAGTGGTAAGATAGGCCTTAAAGTTTGGATTTATCACCGGAATTTCAATAAATATAAAAAACTACCCCTGGGTCACCCATCCACAAATCAGACTGCAGCGACCATAAAATCGATGATTCAATCAATGGTCGCAAAGGATTATGTGTTATTTTATTATTATCTAGAGCATTACAAGCACTTTTATTAAATCAAATCAAATACTTACTCGATTTCTTAACCACCAATTTTACTTACGAATCGATTATGATTCCAGCCGCATCTCTAATTCTGCATTCGAGAGTTGTTCCTGTCATAATATCGGTGAGACGATGACGTCATACTGCTGTTTGTGTGGTCTCATGACGTAGACGATGTATTTAGATACTGGTGGCGATTCAGCGGCACACACGACTAAACTAAATTTAAAGAAGCCCCGTCTCTTTTCATCTTAGGTGGCCAGAAAGTGACGGCACGTTCTGAACCACACACAAAACAACTAAAATCACGTCAAATATGAAAAATATACGCAATTTTAGAGCGCACACAATTGTATCAGCTCTAAATCTGACGTGTTTGACGTGATTTTAGATGTTTTGTCTATGGTTTAGATCGTCATCTCTTTTTGGTCATTTATGCTACTTTAAATTTAGTTTAGTCGTGTGTGCCGCTGAATCGCCACCATTGTTATTGAATTTGAATGAAGCAAGTTAAATGTATGTTTGTAGCATAAGCAGCCCTCTATATGTTCCCACTGCTGGAACTCCGGGTCTTCTCTCTCTCTCTCAAAAAAAATCAATTTGAAAGAAAAACGACAGTTTTGTACATGGTCACCCATCCAAACACCGTCCGCATCGACCGTTGCTAAGCTTCGATGATCGCGTCAGATCACCTCAGCTAGCCGAGTTATAGGCTATTTATCAATAGTTAAAAGAAGAAGGAGAAAAAAACACAAAGTAAATGAGTAGAAACATATATTTTTATATCACTCGTTGTTTTAATAACTACAATGTTTCGGTACTGCGCAGTTAACAAAGGGAACGGAATATTTCACTGGATACAGTCAGAGGAAACTATCAGAATATACACACAAATACTGATACACTTCATTTAAAATATGCTTTATTTCAGAATGGGAGATTGTAAACCTTTTATTGCTAAGAAAATATAGCAAAACTTTATTTAAATAAACCATTTGCAATATACAGTGTGAACTCTATGTAACTTCACTTGATTTAACGAAAAACTCTAAAGTGTCTTAATCAATTGGCTTTAGTTGGTTTAGCTAGCATACCATACAATGATACATTCTCTCCATTTAATGACCACTCTTTCTAACGCCATAAAATGCACAGCCCCTTCAGTGTCGTTATATAGAGTTTGCACTGAATTTTCAATTATATTGACACATTCAAATGGAAATTATAAAAAATAATTTTCATATGAGTACGTTAAAACAAAGATAATCGCAAAATCTTGTAACCTATATGAAAAAAAAACTGGTTCAAAAAACTTAATTTTAGATATTTTGATCAAGTTTTATTTCTAATTCATGTCTGACTGGTGCCAAAATAAATATTTTAAAGTGGTTCTTTAGATGGCCTTTTAGCTATTTTTTCGATTAATTTTTCCGTTTAATGTAAAATCAAGATTTTGTTGCATATCTTTGTCCAGCGTGGTACTCATAAAAGGATCTTGACAAATAAATAGATACTAATAAATACAACTTTTTTTTGACGCACAATTTGAAATAAGAATCTCGATGTTCATTTGTTAAATTTAGAAATAATTGAATAAATGCAATTGTATTTTACTTTTACAATTGCATATCGAAATAATATTCAATTGAATTCAGATTTTCAATCTCCCCTCACAATAACCATTAAACTATCTAACACACAATATTTACAAATAACTATGTTAAATAATTAAAAATGTACAATTATTATCTACGTTATATAATGCTATAATAATATTAAAGTAATTTATTATTAATATTTACAAACAGCAACTATGGAACCCACAAGAGAAGGAACTTATTTTTTTTTTATAATAGAGAAATGTACAATACTTTCTTTACATAGTTCCTATACGAAGTGAGAAATAAATAGATTTATTTACATTTTTCATTAAGTAATTTTATTTTGAGAATTATACATAATAATGTCAATAATTGTAACTGCATAACTGCTAACATACGTAATTTAATTGTTTTACAAATTGAATTATTTTATTTCTACATACATCATTCACAATTCCATTTTTAGTGTGAAGATTACGTTTTATACGAAAATAATATAGTATAATTGATATTATTTTTTGAAACATATGTTGTTAAAAATAATTAAACCCTTTAATACTGTAAATAAGTTTACATATTTATATTCGCTCATTATTCTAAAGGAACTGTCTTAACTACAATTAATTTGAGCGATCATAATATTAATATAATTTAATGCAAATAGGTACTTTTAAATATCCCGTCGGCTTTAATCAAACATAATTATTAACTCAAGAAATGGGTGAAAACTGGCAATACAATTAGCCTCTCCGTTTTAGCAAGAAATAATTTTGATATAATTTCGAAATGATGACAATTTAATATTTTTAAGGTTTTCAATATAAATGCCACGTTTTTTACAATCAATACAGTAAGCTGCCGTATTATAATATGTATATTTAATTCTTCAAATTCTTCTCACAGAATTATCAAAACACTTAGCTAAAACATGGTAAATTACAAAAAAAAAAAACATACAGACAGAGATTGCCAAGAAATTCTAATTAAAAACGCAGTTAATTCACATTTTCTTATCTACACTCAAACAAATCGTCAATTAATTGAGATTCATACCGAATGAGAAAATCTTTTGACTCATTTGCGATTGCGAATCAATTTGGTACCTAAGTATTGTAATCAATGGCTTTAAAATTGATGATAAGGTTGAGTTTCTAGATAAATATAAAGACTGTTCTCTTTAATATGTGTAATTAGACTTGCATAATCATAGCATAAGCAGCCCACAATGCTTTCCCACAGTTGGGACTCAAGGACTAAATATGAAAGAAGGAATTATGTTTTTTTTTATCTTTGATAGGTTTGCGTTTGACTACAGCTAGCCTGATGTTAAGCTGCGCTGCAGTCTACGGTGTGGTACGCTTACCTAAAAGATACATATGAACTCTACTTTTGAAGGCCCCCGGATGATACCTCTCAGGAAACAGAGACTCAGGTAGAGAGTTCCAAAGCTTCGCTATCCTCACAATAAAGGTTGACGCAAAGCGTTTCGTACGAAAGTTGGAACTTCAACTCTGTATGATATCTTAAGAGTATTGAGATATCCTTTTTTAACATTATAATCAGTTATATAAACAATAATAAATAAATATTGTATATAGTTAGAATATAGGTAGAAAATTCTACAGTACCTACCTACTAATAATGTTATACACAATTAAATAAATGTGGAACGTAAACTTAGGTAGATCGTACCTAGCCAAGCTAACCTAAACCAGCAAAGCCCTACCGTTCGTTTTCCAGTAATAAAACCCACAATCGATTCCAGTAATTAAAACCCAGCTAAAGAATAGATCGTTAAAGTACGAACACGGTTGCTAATCGCAAACACTTAATGAATTAAATCGATAATTATAATCGACTCGACGGTTAATTGAGCTGAAAATGGAATAGGAGATTTCAATTTCGTACGATTTTCAAATTTTGAATTGTGTTTTGTTTGTGTTTATCTCTGTTAGGTTTAGAAAGGAGGTTTAGAAGAAAGAGGCCCGTATCTGCGAAGCTTTGGAACTCTCTTCCTGAGTCTCTTTTTCCCGAGAAGTACATAGAATTTGGGAGTCTTCAAATCCAGAGTAAAAAGGTTCCTTCTAGGCAACCATGATACATCTTAGACCACAGTAAAGCTTAACATCAGGCAAGCTGCGGTCAAACGTATAAATAAAAAAATCTATAGATATTTATCAATAAAAAAATCTATAGTTTCTTATAGTGTCATTTAACAAAACAAACAAGAGTACCTAAATTATTCCAAAACGTGGAACACACTTGATATTATAAGTTTCATATATGTAGTACTATATAATCTATGATGTAGCTATGACAAATATTTATATAATTCCTGTCTGTCAAATGTGTATAATTATTTTTAACTCTCAAAATAAATCAATTTGAATTATACTTCAATTGAAGGGCATTATGTAAGACAATAAATATTTATTTAAAACGGCACACAATAAAAGGCATAAATACAAAACATCAACAGCTTTTAATCGTTAATTATTAGTAGGAACACATCCTATTATAATAGCCTTTTAAGTTTGTTACTAAAAAAACTAAATAAGTTTGAAAGGTTGTAATTTCAACTTATCAAGTTAAAGTTACGTTGTTTTATTTTACCGCTTTGCCATTTTCTGGTTCAAATATTGAAATAACAATGTACAAGCAAGTAAGTGCATTTAATTTATAAACTGGGTCATTTTAACTGTAAAATTACATTACATTTCAAATTCAAATTCAAATCGTTTATTGCTTCATTTATGCTATACAATATAAAATTATTATAGAACACAAAATGTACCCTAATCAGGGTGTTGCAATTCTGGTTTGAAGCGAGCCGATTTATTTTTTTCTTCCAATATATGGTGCATTTTGCTATAACATGGGCAATAACAAACAAAAACGATTTTCAAAATCGATACGGGAACGAGTAAACCGATTCGAACGAGAACTCGAGAGTCGTAATCGTAAATCAAAAGAACAAAAGACGGAAAGGGAAATACAAATTAGCCTTATAATCGCTTATTAAAACCGGGTTTTGAAGTTTTAAGACTCAGCACTGGCAACACAATAGGATCGAGTGGATTAAAGTAGTGTTTCACAAATGCAATTACAAAAATCGAATCAAAAATATTTCAGCGATTTCGAACTTCAAACTTTGTTTAGAAAAAAATAAAGAATTCCTAATTCGAAATCAGACAAAACCTCACGACCATTCATCCTAATCTAATCGAAGACGTAACCGGCTATTGTGTTCTCTATCAACTTTCATTCGATAGCTCGTGATTTATCGAACGCACAACTAGTTTCTATTCGATGCCATTACCGTTGTTAACCTTCTAACGCGTGAAGGAAAATATAAACAGCATCATCTAGAGATTCTAATCTGGAATTCTGAACGCTCGTAGACAAATAGCCGAGAACAATCGTCAGCAGTTTAAAAACAATTTGGTTACGTCGCGAGCAATTACGAAACGCGATCCGAGGGCGAGATAGTTTTCGAACGCATCTCTTAATAATACACCCGCTCAATAATCGCCTCATCTCTATTATACGGCCCTCTCGCTCGGTCAACTCTGAACTTGGTATCTCCATCTCGTTCAGCCGTTGACAGCTCGTTTAGAAACCACAGACCCTACCTATCAGCGTTTCAAATCTAAAACGTCTAATTATACCCACATCAGTCGAGGAACGCTTCAAAAGGGTCATTTTTAATTAATTTAGCCCCAAAACTATTATAATACGGCCAATTTTGTTATCTAATTAGCTGTGACGAGTTAACAAGGCCGCCATCTTGGATTGTGTCGTTATAAATGGCGGTTTATTTCGTATCGAGATAAATCATCGCTAATTTAATTGGTAAACGCCCAAATATTAACTTAATGGGACGATATATAGCTATGTTTATTAGTGACATTGTAATTTCTTATTTATTATAAATGCTGGTGGCTTAAATGACTATAGCGTTGGTTAATAAGGAGGTTGGTTAATATTCTTTTACTCAATTAGCTACAGCTCTTAATAAGAAATTTTGACATCATTTTTAATTAACAAAGTACGATTTTAGTAATTAAAAATCTTTGCTTCTAATTAGTGCTGCACACGCTTAGCTAATTTCCTAAAAGTGGAATAGCGTTAATTAATTTGAGCCTTTAATATTTTGAGGATTGAATCATTAATTTCAGAGCCATTGATTAGTTTTTAAACTCTCAGTAACAGAAACATAAATAAATTATTATTGCTAAGTCTAATTCTATAATTAATATTTACACTTTGCAACACTGGGGTGGAATTACGTTTCGTTTTCACTCTCACTTAGTTCATCCATGTCCATATCGATTAATTCTTCGTCTTCTTCTTCATAAGAGTTGTTGAACTGGCCGTCTTCTGGTTTCGAGCTGGAACCGGATTTGGTTCCAGTTTTGGCCTCTTCTTCCTGCTGCATTCTTTTGTGTTTCGTTCTTCTGTTTTGGAACCAAACTTTTACCTGTGGACAAGGAAACATAGATGTTTCAGTATAAAGAAAAGAAAGAGAGATAGAAAGAACATATTTATTTCAGACGCAGAAGACACATACATATATATATTAATACAAATTATATAAAACGAACATGAGAAAAAAGAAGGAAAAACGTCAGAAAAAGGCCTTCCCTCAGTATAAACGCTACAGATTTCTCTGCAGCAATGATTTTCAGAAGTACCTACAATTTTGTTTATTTAAACTTCAACTTTGATAACCTAAACGGTGAGATCTTTAGTTTCATATTCTTAGCCGTTACAAGACATACTTAAATCAATGATTTAAGTAATATAATTATTTTATATACATGTAATGTAAAAAAAAAACATAATGAAAATCTGTAAAATATCAGAAAAAATCTACCGCGATGTAGAGGAGGATTTTAACCAACATTGGGAGCAATGGTCTACTGTGTATCTATTTAAGTTTTTTTATTATGAAATGTACCCAAAATCTCATAAATAAATATCAGAACCCCAAATTTACTTAATCTATCTCCCTAACCCGCTATACCATATCTAACTAGCGATATACCCAATAAAATACAATAGAAGGAAATCCGTATTATAAAAAAAGATGTATGAAACGAAACTTCACGGTAAATCTAACAACAATAAAGGGTTAGCGGGGTCGCCCCATAAAAACTATTCACAACGCCCCTAACGACCATATTTCACTATCTATTGAAAGAAAAAGAAAATTCGGGAATTTTTCGCAGTGGCAACAATAGATCCCGCCGAAATTCGGGCGCCATCTTGTGACAGTTTGTCAAGAAGTTAATGGTGTGCGTAATTTTATTCATTCTGCTCTATTCTGCCATGTTAGCTATGGTTGAGTCAAATGTGCGTTAAATGTGTGTTATTTTTGTTATGTAATAAATTATTGAACCAAGCTCATCGTCATACATCGATCGAAAGCGCCTGAAACGGCAGAAGATATTTCACGTCAAATATGTTAATTTTATATTTGACGTGAAATATCGAATTAACAATATTGGAACTAAATTAATAATAATACATTATCTGCGAAAAATAAAGATTTATTTTTATTACTGAATTACGAGTATATCAAAAATTAGAAGAAGTAAAAAATTTAAAACCATGTCGTTTTAAAGTTTTTCCTAAAATATATGTATCGAACTAATTACGTAGTCGTGTTATTCTTAGCACTGAATTAAAAATAATGAAACTGAAAAAATACCAAAGGCCTATCATTTATTAAGCCTCCATTATAGACAAATTATATTTGTCTATACTTCAACATATGCGTTTGTTATAGAATGGAAAAAATTGACTTAAAAATCTTTACTGTGTCATCTTATACATTCATTTTCATTTCACACACATTTTCCAATAAATTTCCCTTATAACATTCACGTATTTTATTGATATTAATATTTTTACAGCCAACTAAACTTATCGATATTTCATTAAAAAGTCAGTACGCCAGTTAGGGCATCAATACAGCATGTTACGAGTAAGAGAATGCCGTGAAATTGCTTCCAATCATACATTATTTTACGGCTTATTACATTTTTATACAAGCCATAAAGAAATATCAAATATTTTTTTCTATATTGAGTACTTTCTTTATTTTTGTTACCTATTGTTCATTTGTAATATCTTATATGATTTGGTACTTTATTTATTAGTATCTATATTATAAATACTTTATGTTAGTATTAGGATATATATATACATATATCATTATTATTTTATTTTATGTATTTAATTATCTTCTTTATTGTACACTTCGTCCTTGTTCAGTTGTTTATGAACTCCTCTCCATCCAAAGGTTGCCTGGAAGAGATCGCTTTAAGCGATAAGTCCACCAATTGTGGCACACTAATTTGTAAGCGCTTATTTTTCGTTTTTTTTTTTTAATTTAATGTGTCCAATAAAGAATTTTCTATCTATCTATCTACCTAAAGCCTTCTTCTTTGTTTTCGTATGAACTAAGTGGGCCAGGCTCTGGTGTCAAGAGTTTTCAAGCCAAGCCTACTAAGAGTAACAGCCAGGACCTACAATTTCATGCTACCCGACCAACGGTAAAGCCCAGATGAAAATGACGCTTGGTCACCCATCCTAAGACTGCCCGCATCGACCGTTGCTTAATCTTAGCGATCGCATCTGATTACTTTATTTAGCTGAGCTACAGGCGCTACAAAGTACCTAAATAAGACTCATGAATATTTTCCGGGAAATATGATTTAAAAATAGGTAAGTTTGCCAACCGGTGTTAGGCATTTAATAAAACTAATAATTGATATCCTAGAAGCAGTAATAAACTACCACGTTATATTCTATAACATCGCGGTAAAAAGGGAACTTTATACCCTATTACTAGAATAGGAATTAGCGTTTTTCTTAGTCATTCAGTTTTAATTTACACAATTTTTTATTCCTTTTACGTTTTATTTTTTTAACACACGGCTGGTTAACTCCATACTGAACCATTTCTAGTTTGTAATATGGTTGCTAACACAACTGATATAGGTACTACATATACATACATACATATTTTATATAGATACATATTTAACACCCAGACCCACAGCCAACCTTTTTTATTTCATCACAAAGGTGTTGGCCGTACCGGGAATCGAACCCAGAACTTTCTGATTGGCAGTCCGGCATGGTAACCTTTACGCCAACGAGATAGATGCACGGGTAATGTCAATTGAGCGTGAAAAGGCAAAAACAGCCTACCAACCTTTCATAACATTCATGTTTTATGTCTCACTCTAATCGCTTTTCTAAACCACGAAGCTTAACAACATAATATTTAAACACAAGTAATAATGCAATACTAAAAAAACAACTCATACCTTTGAACACTTCCTGGCAATTAAAAATACAAAGTGTCTGTACCAACCCAGAAAGTAAACAAAATAGCATATTTAACGCGTTAAAATACCAACAGTAACCTATGATTAAGCTCCTATGTGCAAACTTTAACTTTATGTGTGAAGTTTCGTAATTTCGCAACCCATTTTATACACTTTAACCACTAACTACATTGAAAAGAGACAAGTTTGTTCAAGTTTATTGTATAGTGTATTTGCACAATACATAAGATCTCGTATTATGAGGTGTATTCACTGGTTTATGACTTATAAAGACTGGTTGAGAAATATCTGTATTGGTTGTACAAGTCTTGGCTGACTTTAAGGGACATGGGATTAAAATGCATTTGTTTTTTCATGAATGAAATTGAAGTTAAAAAAATGACGAAGCGTGTGAAACATCTCAGCATATACTCGAGTCTCTGCCAAATTTACTTTTATAAGTTCGTTAAGCTTGAGAGATCGTAATTTTGAACCAATTTTATAATGTAAAAAAAAAGTAAAAGTAAAGTAATTTTTTTTTTGCCAATTTGGTACATATACATACATCATACAGTTAAATAATTATTATTTCTGGCTTCTAATGCCTGTTAACTTAAACTATGATAAATATTATGTTGTGTTATTCTTTTTTTCATCGATTATTATCTTATTTTAGGGGTGGTACTAAAAACGAGAAATGTTTTTTTTCTGCCATGTCCTAAATATACCTACAATACATTTTACACATTTTTTTTACAATTGTAATAAAAAATATGCAATATCTTAAATAATTAAATACAACAAAAGAAAATATATTTAATGAATATGAAACAAATTAGTTTCCGACAAATAGCATATACTTTTTTTATATCTAAGAGACTAGACGTGCCACTAATTCGTGCAAACACTACACTTCGCCATTAAAGTTTAAAGAAGCCAGTAAACTCAACAAAAGGATTTGTCAATACAGCTCGTTGATTGCTGACTTCGACTGTAAGTATTTCATTGTGGGATAAATGTTTGGTGTTGCATACATTTCACAGAAATATTGTATGTAATAATTGGGCAAGTGCGAGTTGGTCTCGCGTATGAAAGGTTCCGTACCATTATCTATGAAAAAATATGTATTTATATATAATATGTATGTATGTATGTATGTATATGTAGTATATCATGTGTGTGAATGTGTCTTAATATTTAAAAAAAAAAAAACAAACACTATTGTTGTACTGGATCTTCACGTTATTATTTATTTTATTGTGTTTTTAGTATTTGTTGTTATGGCGGTAACGGAAATAGTATAATAGATATTTGTTAGCCTTATGACATCGCGTACAGGTAAATCAAATTACATGCAAAAATAACATAAAGTTAGTCAATTATCTTAAAATGAATAATACAAAAATAAACACATCTGAGAAAAAATATGCCCATATCATCTGTAGCGGTAAACCACAGTGAAAACTTAACTTTTTAAGTTTGCTTTTATGTAAATAAATTAATTATTAATAACATTTAATTATTAAATTAATTATTTGCTGTTATTATTATTATTTTTGACATTCAATATTTGTACCGGATAGACCATAATTCTATATTTTAAATATTTTCTGTAGAGACTTAGTCTGCAATAAACGATGATTTGATTTGATAAATCTATGTAAGCCGTTTAACGATTAGGCGCCATCTATAGAAGCCTCCCCATGGCTTCCGCACCATTACCTCGAGGGGTGGGATCGGATGTTACTCGATGGAGATTCGATGTCGATACTCGGGGTAGGCCGGGGTAATGGGCCGAGACACAACACTATTGTAGTTAAAAAAAACTACGCTTTGATCTTTTTATATTATATCTTGATCTTTAGGGTTCCGTACCGTAATGGTAAAGCGGAACGTTATTACTAAGACTCTGTTGTCTGTCTGTCTGTCACCAAGCTGTATACGTATAATTTTCACAAGTTATGTATTACCCGTGCCGCTATAACAAAAGATACTAAAAATAAAATTTTATTAATAGGAGTCCCCATACAATAATCGCGAATTTTTTACGTGTTTTTAACAGCATAAATTGCTTTATAAATCTTACAAGCAGTAAAGAAATATCTTTAAAGCTCTTACAGTAAATACACATACCGATTACATTAATAGTAGCTATAGCTCGGCAAACTAAGGTGATCTGACACGATCATCGAGGTTAAGCAACGGTCGATGCGGAGAGTCTTTGCGGTGACCATGCACAAGACTGTCGTTAAAAAAGTGCATTAAAATACCGTGTATCGGATGACACATTCAATTGAAGCGTTTCGCTTCCACATATATTGTGCGGACCATTAAACAGTGCAACTCTCTGCCGGAATCCCTGTTCCCTCTGAACTATAACCTCACTGTCTTCAAGGCGAGAGTGAATCGGTTTCTTCTAGGCAAGCGCGCTCCACCCTAGATCGCAACATCACTTAACATCAGGTGAGTTGCGATCAAGCGCTTGCCTATCCATCATAAAAAAGCGATAGTTTTAATCTAAGTACAAACTGTTTTGAAGCCTATTCAGCCTTGAAAACTCTCGACACCAGAGCTTAGCCACTTAACTCATACGAAGAAGAAGACCTATTACATTCGTATAAACAAGCAATTTCTGCCCTTACCTCTAGGGAAAGGGCTAGATGAGGGTAACAAGACAAATGGATGGATCAAACTTATACGGTGACATACACAAGGGAGATAAATATAGTAAATAGACTTTAGCATTTTTTTACACTGTAGGTACAGATTAACGGTAACCATCGGTAATAACGGGTCTTCAAAAGTAGAGTTAATAGGTATCTTCTAGGTAAGCGTGCCACTAACCCTGCAGCCTGGGTGAAAGAATAAGGCTGCAGAATTGCTTCTGCCTGTCGTAAGAGGTGACTAAAAGGGGCATCAGACTCGAAGGTGTTCTGAGATGGGGTTCCGACACCTGATCGAGTCCGGGTTGAACGACAACAATCCGGGAGGTCTCCGGAGTGTTTCCCGGAAGAACCCGGAGACCTCCGTTAAGCACAGAGGCAGGTCACCGGGGGGGTTTTAGTGGGTACAAATCCCACAAAACCTGGCTGCGCCCCATCGTAGCCAGGTATCTTGTCGAAGATTTCCCCTTCGTCAACAAAAAAAAAAGGTAAGCGTGCCACACCGTAGACTGCGCAGCTTAACATCAGGCTAGTTGTAGTCAAACGCAAACCTATCAAAGATAAAAAAACCCTTCGACCACACGAGTCAGCGACACTCTGACCTAAAGTGCAGCATGTCTAGTCTGGAATAACTAGCTGTCAAGATGTCTGGCGCATCATACTGTTAGGTGCTTTGTGATAGATTTTCGACTAGATGGATGCTAGCCAGGCGAGCACTTCAAAATGATCTACTACCTATCAGCAAACACCAGTGTATGAATAGTTTAGTTGTTTTTAAACGGCTTCAGAAAAAGTAGGTTACCATTATGTAACTAATAGTGTAAATAATGTTAATAACTACTCATATAGTAGTAGTTTTTCATTGCCTGTTTTTTTACACAAGGTTGGTTAACCCCATACTGAACCATTTCTAGTTCGTATTATGGTTGTTAACACAACTGATATACTACATATACATACTTACATATTTTATATAGATACATATTTAACACCCAGATCCACAAATTTACTTCAGCACAAAGACGTTGGCCGTGCCTGGAATCGAAACCGGAACCTTCTGATTGACAGTCCGGCATGGTAACTATTACGCCAACGAGGTTGTCAAGACAAAGTTAGAAAAAGTAAGTTACCAATATGTAACTCATAGTGTAAATAATGTTAATAACTACTAATATAATAGTCGTTTTTCATTATCCGTGTTTGATGCCATACATTACATGAAAATTTCAGTTTAATGATATTTTTATTCAAAACATTATAAGTAATTTATTCGGTATATCATAAAGCAGAAAAATGATACGCTTAAGTTTGATGAAGCCTATTTATATACCTAGTGTCATAAAACCCGCATTTTCCTGCCAATTAAAACTCAGTATAACTTACATTAAAATGGTACACAAACACATTTATAACTGAGATCAAACGATTAAACAATTATAACATTTTAATGCAAATTCTAAACTCGAATCCAACACAACAATAAACTTAATTCGCTTCGAGAGACACATCTGCTGTTACATTTAAAAAGACCAGTTCAAATCGACCCCAAAAACAAGTTAAAACAAACCTTCCTCCCTTACAATAAGGGTGTCCAAAAATCAAATCAAACTGGTGTAATAATATAAGTCATAATTCTCCACAAACGAACGTTTTCAGAGGGGTTCGAATCACCCACGCTAAATAAATAGGGTCCCATAACAACCTGCCCCCAAATGCGATTAAGTACTTATGTACGCGATTATACAGCTCCCTACAGATTACCCCGACAGAGATAGAAGACACCAGCTTGCTCGAGTTAGAAAGAGACGAAAAATTTGCAAGGGGAAGCCCGAGATACGCAATTAAGGGGTACAGCGTGAATTGGGCCAAAATTTAAGCGGAAACCTATTTATCAACGCATTACTTTATTGTCGATCTATTAACGCCAGACAGAGATAGCGTGCAAGAAAGAGACATTACGACAAATTGGGGTTGTAAATGCGATTTTTCCACCCCTCTTTTAAGGGGAGCGGGATGGGTGGTTGTAACTCAAAGGGGTTGGAAAGAGATGGCAGTTGACATTATCTTTTGAAACGAGGTTGGAAAGATCAATTGGATGTTAATAATAACCGCTTTTGTGATGTAATAGAGTAGCTGACTGTATACAGGGCTAATGCAAATGAGTATGCGTTAAATAAAAAAGGTGTGTGACAATAAAATTACTGGAAAGATAATAAATACAAATAAGACAGTTCGTATAGAAGATATTTTAATTGAGTTGACACTTGGTCGTCATTTAGTGTTACAATTACGACGAAAGCAAAAAAAAAAAACTTGAAACGTAAAGCTATAAATCAGAAACGGATAAGTTAAAGCTTGACTTAGTTTATGAGTTTCTTAGAAGGCATGTTCAACCATAAATTAATTTAATGACATATATATATGGATTTGTATAAAATAAGCAACATTGTGCAAATATTCGTATTTCTTGGAAGTTGTTTTTAATTGCATATATTTATTTTTAATATTACGACACAATTGACACACGGCTGTTTAGCCCCACACTAAACCATTTATAGTAGATATGTATGTATTATGGTAGCTAGGGCTACTGATCTACTACATAAACATACATAAATACTTTATATCAATACATATTTAAGACCCAGACCGACAGCCAACAAATTTAGTTCATCACAAAGAAGTTGGCTGTGCCGGGAATCGAACCCGATCCTCTAATTGGCAGTCTGACATGATATCCATTACGCCAACGAGGTTAGTAATTTAATAACTATAGATATATTTCAATATATAACCTCTCTCTTTAATGTTTTTGACATTTATAATTTTTATAAATGTATGTGTTTTAAACGTTTAAAATATCATTTTATGAAGAAATATATAACCTAAGTAACTCAATCGTCAAATAACTCTGTATAGTGTGGGTTGTATTGATTAATGTTTGCTTTAGAAAATTACCGGGTACTCGATTAGAATTACAGTTACAGAGAGAGTTAGGAGTTAATAATAGTTTGTTTAGTTACAAAGATGCTTCTTGGTTAACAACTAATTTGATACTTTTGGCCCCGTTTCCTGTCATTTAGACGATGTAAAATTGCCTTGTAATAAGACTTCAACGCGATCTTCAAATTCTATACGTTCTATATTCTATATTACTTATAATCTATACCACGACAAATTATGTACTTTGAAGACAAATTTTTGCAACCAAAATGTTTGTACTTTCTTCTTTTTTCTTTGAACTAAGTCCCCTAGTTCTAGTGTCAAGAGTTTTCAAGTCGCTTATATAATGGCCTTTTACTAGGCTTAAAGAGATTATCAACGCAAAAATTTGTATGATTGGATCTTTTTTTGATTGGAAATTTTAATTTATTTTACATTTTCACGCAGAAGTTACCGAATGGATAAAATGAAAGTTAAAGGGCAGGCTTTAAATATTAATAATAGTGAGGGAATTCTCCATAATATACAGAAACATTTTTATTTATAAGGCAATACAACGTTTGCCGGATCAGCTAGTTTAAAATATTCACAGCGAGCCAAAGTTCAACGTTTCTATGAATGCAAGCCGCAAACTAAATAAACCTGTAATTCAGCCTGAAACGGGCTTTAACCTGTAAGTTACAGCTTAGATGTTATCAACTTATCAGGTAAAGGCTCACGATATCCGAGTTAGCCGGGAAATGGTCGGCTTGGTGCGCTTCCGGTGCCTTTATACAGAGCAGTTTTGTATTTTCAAAGAATATTTTCAGAGCGGATTTCAGAAGTGCTCCTTCGACTTTTCAGGATTCAGGTAGGTGAAATAATGTGGGAAAAAGTTGAATTAAGTCAAAGTAAATCAAAGTAAACCCTACTAGTTAACAACATTTTGGTGCCTAGCCTAGACTAACTAGCTCTCAGAAAAGCTGTCTTTCAAAATAAATTAAAATGCTTCTTATGTCAGAAAATTAATGATTTTCTATATAATAAAACTATATGACGATAAACGATTACTATTTATATTTTAATTAAATAAGCCGGCTCACTCCTCATTATAATATGTTTATGCGATACCCGATACCATTATGTGGTACCAAATAAATAATAACTTTTAAGATTATGTATATGTACCATAATGATGCAATAAATTAATTTGACTTTGACTGCCTAAACACACTTTTAGGGGCTTGGCGACAGGTTAAATATAATTTCTCAGAAATCGGTTAAAGCCTACTGCATATACAATGCTCCATCTTTCATAATATAATTAATTAGCTCAATAGAATAGTCAAATCTTAGGCCAGAATGTCACTAGCTCGTTTGAAAGTGGCGCCTGTAGAGAAAGTGAATAGTGGACGGTTAGCGTGATACGGATATGTAATGCGTAGAGAGGAGATGCATGTGACTAAGAGAAGTATGGATATGATTGTAAGAAGTAGCGGAAGTAGAGGTAAACCAAAGAAGACGTGGATGAACTGTGTGAAGGAGGATATGAATGAGAAGGGAGTGAATGTGGAGATGACGGCTGATAGAGTGGCGTGGAAGAGAAAAACAGGCTGTGCCGACACCACCTAGTGGGAAATGGTAAAGAAGAAGAAAGAAGAAGAAGAATAGTGTAGCTAGCTCGTGTGCTTCGCGCCTCACTGGGCAAATGCCTAGCTATTAATATGTAAAAAAATAACTAAGTACGTTAATAATACTCTAAAATTCGATAGCCAATAGAAACAATAGTTACACAGCCATTATAACCGCCCAAAAGCAAGCGGAAGTAAAGCAGTCGTCCGGGTTTCCTTACAATATCCTATTCGATATTAGAAAGAGTATTTTATGGGCCACCTTGTATTCATATGTTTCCGGCCTTAAAAACTATCATTGTGATAGAATTTAGAGCTATTACGTTGGTCTACGGGTCACTGAACTGGCAGTGGGGATTTTGGATTGATTTTATAAGGTTTAGAGTCTAGACCGTCTGATTGGTTGATAATGTGCTATAATAAATTATCATTAAATTATCAATGTGTATATAAGAATGTTTTATTGCTATTTTTTATTTACATAGCTAATATCTGTAATTATTTAGAATATTTTTTTGTAATTAATTATTCCAAAAAATTAAATTAGTTACATCTTAGCGTGTTAGAAAAAAAATTGTAAATAAAAATTATGAAAAATAATAGTCAACAGCTTTAATTTTTTTGAAAACAAAACAATAGCCTTGCCTATTTATATACTAACCTTCTATAAATAACTAAACATTCTATACGCGTCTATCTACTATGTGTAGTAGCGCCTGTAGCTCGGTTAACTAAGGTGATCTAACGCGATCATCAAGGTTAACCAACGGTCGATGCGTACAGTCTTTGGATGAGTGGCCATGTACAAGATGTGTCTTTTAAAACGTGTCATTTTTAACCGACTTCAAAAAGGAGGAGGTTATATATTCGACGTGTATGTATTTTTTTTTTTTATGTATGTTCACCGATTTCTCAGCCATTTGTGGATCGATTCTCAAAATTATTTTTTTAATTGAAAGAGTATGGTTCTGAATTGGTCCCATTGTCACCAAAACTGGTTCTGATGATGGACTCCTAGGGAAATCGAAGAAAAACCTAAAAAGTTAGGTTATTTTTACGCATGAAGAGAGATTCTAGCTCGTTTGGCTGTACTGATATTCATGAAATTTGAGAAGAAAATAGGTAAGACTATGTGTTAACACATACGCTACTTTTTATCCCGAAAATAAATACTATTCCCGTGGGATGCACCAAATAACATATAAATCTTTTTAACTTCTTCACGCTCGAACGGTTGTACTGACATTGATGAAATTTGGAATGAAGATAGGTTAGACTATGTGATTACACATAGGCTACTTTTTATCCCGAAAATAATTATTGTTCCCGTGGGATGCACCAAATAACACATGACACACTGATTTCGCTAAAATTTGATATAGGGGGTAGACTAGACCTTGTATAACACGAAGGTTACTTTTTATCTTAAAAGTCCAATTAGTCAAATTGCTATTCCCGTGGGAAGCCCAAATATCTAAATAACCTATTTTACTTCTTCGCGCTCATACGGCAATACAGATTTCGCTCATAAAATTAGCAGCCTGGCTAACAAAAGTAATCTGACGCGAACATCGAGGCTAAGCAACGGCCCATGCGGCCAGTCTTTGGATGGGTAACCATGCACAAGACTTCCATAAAAAAATATGATATTTTCATCTGGGCGTTACTGTGCTTCGGATAACACGTTAATTTGTTGGGCCTGGACCACTACTCTTAGTACAAGCAGGGGTCAAACTAAATCAGGGGCTTGAAAAACTCTCGACGCCAGAGCTTGGCCACTTGGGTCATACTTAGTGGAAGAAGGAACTGTAAAATTTGATATATTAATAGACAAGACCCTCGAACGGATAAGGAAAATATTAACGCGCTCGCTTCGCTAGGAGTTATCCCGCTTCGTTCGAATTTCCCCCAGGATGTTCTGGGCTTATGACACTCCAAATATTATATAATTTGTGCTGCTTTGGACTTCTTTATGCTCAAACGGTTCGAACAAATACGGTGAAAATTTTCGCGCTCGCTTCGCTCGCGCATAGCTCGCTTCGCTCGCATCCAGCTCGCTTCGCTCGCAATTGGTTCTTGTACGTTTTGACACAACAAACATTATGTAATTTGTGCTGCTTTGGACTTCTTTATGTTCAAACGGTTCGAACAAATACGGTGAAAATTTTCGCGCTCGCTTCGCTCGCGCACAGCTCGCTTCGCTCGCATCCACCTCTTTTCGCTCGCACTTGGTTCTAGTAAGCTTTGACACAACAAACATTATGTAATTGGTGCTGCTTTGGACTTCTTTATGCTCAAACGGTTGGAACAAATACGGTGAAAATTTTCGCGCTCGCTTCGCTCGCATCCAGCTCGATTTGCTCCCAATTGGTTGCCTGCCTGACACACGCCAAATTTTTTCATCGTGAAGTTTATTTGGCTCCCCATAGCTAAAACTTAAACAAAATATCATTACCAACCACTAAAAATGTAAAAATAAAATTGTTTTAAAAAACAAACAACCGACTTCAAAAACACAACTAAAAAGGGAAAAATGATTTTAAGCCTAAATCAAATCAAGTATATATAAATAGAATAGGAGAGTTTATTTCATGTACTTATAAAAAAACTATTTACAATTTTTAGTAATCCTGTATTCTTGAAGTCGGTGCCATCTAATAAGAACAAATTAATGTTTGTTAAAAAAAACTATTTTCAATTGTCTTTCTTTGCTGGCACCTACTCCAAGAATACAGGATTACTAAAAATTGCAAATAGTTTTTTTATAAGTACATGAAATAAACTCTCCTATTCTATTTATATATACTTGATTTGATTTAGGCTTAAAATTATTTTTCCCTTTTTAGTTGTGTTTTTGAAGTCGGTTGTTTGTTTTTTAAAACAATTTTTTATCTGGGCGTTTCTGTGGGTCGGATGACACGTTAAATTGTAGGTCCCGGCTGTTAGTTTTAGTACAAGTAGTCGTCAAGCCAAGTTGAAAGCCTTTGGGCGACTTGAAAATCCTCGACCTCTTGACTCATACGATGAAGAATAAGAAGAGTGCACAATACCGCTACCTATAAGTATACGTATCTAGGTTTTACCTATCTAATACCTACAGCCTTATTCTCCCCCATTCCCCCACTCCATCATCCCTATCCACCCTATAAACAAATATTAGCATTGCACAGCGCATGCGTAGAAAACTTGAGCTTTGGGGTACTACCATGTGTTTTTAGAGTAATGATACTTTTTATTCGGAATCTAATTCAATATTTCGGTCTCCCTCTAACTTGCACTGCTGATCGTGTGTTAGAATGAGACTTCCGTCTGCCAGGATTTCGTTTTGTTTGTTATACATATATGTTTTACAGACATAATATTTTATTATATTTAATGTTTTATTCATTTATTCGTATTGTAAATCAGTGAGAAGTGAAACTTTTTCGAGGATTTTTTCATTGTACATACAAAACATTATAAGTATTTTTTATTGTAAAACAAGTTATAAATAAATAAATAATATTTTTATTTGTCAAACACTGATATTGTGAAAAACATCGTAATAATATTAATATTGATCGTTTATTTAAGCCAAGAATTTGTGAAAATACTCGTATTTCTAACTATTAATTTTCTGTACAGATCATAAACTAGATACGTTTTAAACGCATGATGCAATTATGATATTAATCTGACTAGATATAAATATTAGCTCCACTGATATACAAGCGGAAAGGCCGCAAATTGTGGGAACTATTTTTATTTTTAGTATTAATTTTAGTTTAAATGACTTTTGTGTCCAACAAAAAAATATCTATCTATCTATGCAAACTATTTAATCCAAATTAGCCGATCCCTCAAACAGTTGAAGTTTTTCTTAGCCTTTCATCTTAGACTTGGAAGTAATGTTTCACCTACAACTTGAAACATAATTTTAAACTAATAACTCTTAGTTCTCATTTGAAGTTGAAAGTTTTAGTTCTCATTTAAACTTGAAAAATATAACGAAACGATACAAATAGGGAGATAAAGCAGCATTTTTGCAACAAGATTTTATAAAAGCTTTTTAAAACAATAATAAGGATACTTTTAGCAAAACAATGTTACTTTAGTTTCTTACAGTAACCCCTTAATCTTCAACAGCGCATGTGCAATATTGTCAACTTGTTCTATACAAACTCTTACATTATTCTATACATTTGAAGGTACATACTGCTATCATATTGTCTTTACGTAATAGAAACTACTATACTATTCTGTGTCTTGGCGTCGTAGAAACTACTATATTAATCTGTGTCTTATTCTAGTAAAAACTGCTATATTATTGTGTCTTAACGTAGTAGAAACTACTACATTATTCTGTGTCTTATTGTAGTAGAAACTGCTATTTTATTCTGTGTCTTGACGCAGTAGAAACTGCTATGTTAATCTGTGTCACGGGGCGGATTCCCGCTGAGTTGACACGCAGCCCCACAGAGCATCAGATTTATGACGTCATTGCTCAATTGGGCGTTTTGTTGGGGGCTTGGGAAAATCTCTAACTCCCAAATCTATTTTTTCGTCACGCTCCAACGGCTAGACTGAATTTGATGAGATTTACTAAGAAGATAGGTTAGACTTTGGATTAACACATAGGCAATTTTTTATCTTCTATTTTACTTATATTAACTTCTTTTTATACCGGACTATCGCGGGTAACACCGCGGGTTGCAGCTAGTATATAATCTTTTAGCTGACTGATCAAATAATCTTTAGAGTATACATTTCGTAATTTTTTTGTATCTTATAAATTTCCCCATTTCTACTTGTGGTCTGGTGTATACGTTTAAATTACCTTTAACGGGTTTGCGCTTGATCGCAATTCACCTGATGGTAAGCGATATTGTGATCTAAGGTGGAACGCACTTGTCCAGAAGAAACCGTTTGAAGTTTTGGCCAAGAAAAAAAAAACGATCCCAATAATCGAATTAAGTACGGTAAACATTTTATCTTAATGGTTCTCTGTACGGACATTCTGACAAGCAGCTGTTTGTAATTTACTTAATAATATAAAATTACTTGCGTTGAGAATAAAACCTGTACCTATTGGTGCGTCATCGGACGCCGATGATGGGCAAGTGTGAGCGTTAAGAACGGGTTCAAGGGTCCTGTAGCATTTAATTTGATGATACTTTGTATTCTTAGTTGAAACTTTACAATTTTGTCATATATTTTACAATATTAGTTTGAGAATTGCTTATATTAGCATAAGCATAAGTAGCCCACTATACGTTCCCACTGCTGGGACTTGAGGCCTTCTCTCACGAGAAGAGAGATACAGGCCACAATCCACCCCGCTGGCCAAGTGCGGGTTGGCCTATGACACCCGTCTTCTGATATTGTGGTCATCAAATATGCCGGTTTCCTCACGATGTTTTCCTTCACCGTAAAGTGAGTACAAATCCACACATAATTGAAAAACAAGTCATTGGTGTACGGCCTGGATCGAACTAGGGGCCGTCTGATTGAAAAGCAGACGTTTTCTCACTGAGCCACACTAGGTTATATTATACGCTATACAATTTTTTAACATATCACTTACTATGGCTATCATATGAAAGGTCTTGTCTAGTAGAATACGTATACTATGCAAAACTTAAAATCTAAAATGGCAATCATAAAATTCTCATAAGTTTTTTTTAACTCTTATTTTCATTTGTTTTTATTTCGAAGTACCCCAAAATGAGAAGATTACAAAGAAGCGAAAAAAAATTGGTGAAATGACTAACGATGAGAAAAAACTAAAAACGCCTGCCACGGGGGGTCACGACTTATTCATTTTCACATTATACTTAATGCTAATAATTGGTAAATGAGAGAATTTATGATATTTGTGTCTTTATTTGAGATAAGTGGCGGGGCTCTGGTGGCGAGAATTTTTGGAATTATTGCAGTAACAGCCTACAACTTAGCATCATCCGAATTACGGTAGCGTCCAAACGTAAATGGCACATTGACTATAAACATGGTCACCCATCCAAAACTAACCATTGCCATTTTAACGTTTGTTGAATCATCTTACAGATAAACATTTTATTCATAATTTGTCAAATTATAGGTCAATTTAAATTAAAATTATAAATCAATAATAATAAAATAACATGCACAATGTCAAATATATAGATATCAACCGAATAAATAATTAAAATCATAATTTAACATTAATTCTTAATGTCAAGTATTAAAATAAATGACATCTTATTCATAATTCTTAATAATATTTCGCAGTTCAATCGCAACCGTTATCTTCATGATAACGTTTACGAAAATTTTAATGTTTAACTTTCTTAACTTGTAGTAAATTAATTAATAATATTTTAGCTTGTAAAACTGACATATGTATATGAATAGTTTATTTTTTTGAGAGAAGACATTGGCTTCCAATATACAGTTTATACAACTAGTTTGGAAGCCTTTGGATTCCAAATAGTTTTGCTGTATTTTTTATTTACTGTGT
The DNA here is from genome assembly GCA_035578125.1 of Mellilla xanthometata. Classification (NCBI taxonomy): domain Eukaryota; kingdom Metazoa; phylum Arthropoda; class Insecta; order Lepidoptera; family Geometridae; genus Mellilla; species Mellilla xanthometata. Next base: position 2,274,845 of record JAPUBQ010000033.1, on the reverse strand, counting down.
CAAATAAAAAAAAATGCGTATTTTGGAAGCTACAGTATCTCTGAAAAACATAGGCTATATTTTGTTTCACTTTGCAACTTAGATTATTTTATAGCCCGTGCGAAGCCGGGACGATTTGCTAGTAATAAATATTTCTACTATTAAACTATAACTGAATTAAATTTTAAAATATTCTGTAATTATGTCTTGTACACGTATTTTCTTGCAAAAATAATGGTTATCTCTAAGCAAATCAGCATATAATTATATAATTAAGCGGACCGTTCATGCAGTAGTAACATACTATTTATTGCGTCATTTTATAACATTTTTGAAGTAATTTCTGCACATAATCACTTAATTAACTGTCTTGCAGCGAATTTAAAAGTCAAGTTGACTAAGTAAGTAAGCTAGCTTCAAATAAGTTGAAATAAATGCAAGTAGTTTTTATTCTAGACTTTTAAATTGTAGGTTCCGGAATATATATAGCCGTTAAGCAATGTAAGAAGACTTTGTGACGGGTTAAAAATTCTCGACACCAGAACTTAGCCACTTAGCTTATTTTAATTCTAATCATAGTGGAAAAAAAATTGTATAACAAAATCTCAAAGCGTCACTTAACTGAACTTTTAACATAAAATATCCGAAAAAATATATTTTATGAAAAACAATTGGTCATTATTTTATAAACGTAGAGTTACAAAAAATATTTTTTTATGGAGCAATTTTATTCGCTTGTGAACGTTTTCTTCTTTCACTCGAGTCATAGACTAATAGAGTTATCATACTCACAACTCCTCTTTCTGCATTTAAAATCAAAAACTAACGAAGCAGAATCGCGTACTTGTGATAAAAATAATAAATTAATTTCATTCAAGCCTCATTACTCCGTAATTTCGTATGTTAATGTGCTGTAATTGCGACGTGTATAATGTTGTGAACAAAAAAACTTAGTTCTTGTTCCGTAAGGTTGGCAGAACCGACGGAAAGGTGAACATAGACAAATGTTTTGTCTATGTTCACCTTTTTGAACATGACGTAAAACTATGAAGAAAGTATTTATATAGAAGACAAAATTAAATATTTAGTGTACTTCACAGCGGATTTTTTGTGATAAATCACAGCGGATTTTTTTGTCTTCTATTTACAATGGATTTCCGCAAAGTAACGCCTGAGTCAATAATAAGTTAAAGTATTTATACATTTACTAGCTGACCCGGCAAACGTTGCTTTGCCTTAAGCACAGTTAAAAACACTATAATTGATTATCGCTTAGGAGTATGGATAAGAGATAGTAGCCGATTCTCAGACAACTGAATACGCATATAAAATTTGGTAAAAATCGGTCGTTTCGAAGAAGTAGGGTAACTAACATTGTGACATGGAAATTTTATATATAAGACTAGCTGACCCGGCAAACGTTGTTTTGTCTTAAAAAATAGTTAGTAGCCGATTCTCAGACCTACGGTACTGAATACGCAAATAAAATTTGGTAAAAATCGGTCAAGTCGCTTCGGAGGAGTACGGTAACTAACATTGTGACATGGAAATTTTGTATATTAGATGTACAAGACGTAGTCTTATAGCTGAAAGGTTTAAAAGAATTTTAATTGCTAATCCAGATTGTAACCTATCTCCATACCGAATGTCATGTGAAGGAGACATTAACATATACACATTTACTTATACATACATAATATTAGTGGGATAATATATAAAACTTTTGGAAAAGAAACAGACAGCGGAGGCTTAGTAATCCCGTTTTTATCTTTAGGTACGTAATCCTAAAAATTAATATAAATATATAAATATTACACACTTCACATACAGCTGGTTAACTCCATACTGAACCATTTCTAGTTCGTATTATGGTTGCTAACACAACTGATATACTACATATACATACATATTTTATATAGATACATATTTGACACCCAGACTCACAGCCAACAAATTTAGTTCAGCACAAAGATGTTGGCCGTACCGGGAATCGCACCCGGAACCTTCTGATTGGCAGTCCAGCATGGTAACCTTTACGCCAACGAGGTCGTCAATGAAGAAATGAAGAATGAAGAAAGAAGCGGCTGACCAAGTAGACTAACCAGTATGGAGTGTGTGAACATGAGAGAAAAAGGATTGGATAGAAGAGTTAAAAAATAATAGTAGTTTAAAAAAACTAAAAAAAAAACGCTTAGGTATCTGGGCGTTTTAAGTGGGTCAAAATCGCGCATAAAGAAGTCGGTTAAAAACAAACATACAAACAAAAATACAAAAAAATGTAATAATTTTATCAAATTAGTGTATTGTCATCGGTCCTCAATAAATCTGCAGTTTCAACGAAATCTGGCCGTTTAAAGTGGGTCAAAATCGCGCCCAAAGAAGTCGGTTACAAACATATATGTGAAGCTAATATAAAGCGTGTAAAAACGACTTATCCATCTAAAACATTACCCTGCATGCTTTTACTGACTGGCTCACTCTAGCAAGAAGCGGTTAGTTTTTCTCAAATCAGGTGGTTCATTACTTTGCACGAGTAATGTGTTAACTTTTTTGCATCGAATTTGTTCTGTACAGAGTTTATACATAATTAACAGTTAGTAAAAAAAGTAAGTAAATATATAATCAAAAATTAATTAATTAATAATTAATCAAAGTATTTTTTTAAGGTAACATTAGTACATCTATATGTAAAGTAATATAGGTATTTTAGATTTAATAGATTCAATGGTGTGGAATGTTTAATGAAATTAAGTAGCTTGATGTATCTAACAAGTACTTAAGTAATTCTTGTAGTGTAACTTGCCTTTAACGTTTGTTATTAAAATTTATGATCAATAAAATTCTGTGTTTCAATAAAAGTATTTTTTTCCACAAAAAAGAGAATTCGATCAGCAGGGCGGATTATGTTCTAAGGTTAAAGGTTAGGTTAGATTTCAAAAAGTTAGGTAAAGGTTAGGTTTCATTCTATTGCACAAGTTCTGTTTAATATAAGTTTTTTTTTAATTTTATCCTGGGCATGCATGTCTTAGTACTAGAAGTAGGTGAGACAGTTAGGTTTTTATTGGCTAGAAAAAAGTACACTGGAGCTTGGCCACTTACCTTGTTAGAAGTTACTACTAGCCCTGTATATGACTAGAAATATTGTAAAACAGGCTAATAGTGCTTTAATGAACACACGTAACGAGTTTTTTAATGCATTATGTGTTACAATTAGATTTATTACCTTTCAAGTAAGTATGTTTGAAGTAAACGGTGTACAACTAGAAGTATATTGAATGGTGGATAAATTAGTTATTTTTATTTATTTGTGAACTTTTTTACATGTGAAACCAACTGTTGCCCGCGGCTCAGCCCGCGAGTAAGTCGATTTTTTTTGCAAATCAAATTTCCCCTGAAATTTGTTTGCTACAAACCTCACGGAGCCCGAGACTTTTCCAACGAATGCTGTACCGTGGAAATCGGTTCGTGCATTCTGGAGTTATAGCGTCAGAAAGGAAAACCCGACTTATTTTTATATTATTACTAGCTGACCCGGCAAACGTTGTTTTGCCTTATAAATTATTTTTATTCTAGTTTCTAGACAAATTCTAGTATAATTAAAATGTTACTTACTTATTATAAGTGTGTATGGTATATGTGTGAAATGGGTATGGAGTGCTATGAACAAACGTTAAGGAAATATAAAAATAACAAAAGCCAAAAAATATTATGTTCAAGTTTTTATAGTTTATTACCTAAAATTACATATAACATATTAATTACGACAGGAACAATAACAAACAACATCAATCTTTTAATGCTATAGCGTGAACCTTATCCATAGCACCGATTACCACTTTCAAATGAGCATTATATTCAATACTCATGGCACTGGAATGCTAGACGTTAATAAAATTATTTTAAAAACAAATAGCCGACTCCAAAACCATATCTATTTAATAGTGTTTATTTTAAAAAACATTAATTTGTTCTTCTTAGATGGCACCGACACCAAGAAAACAGGATAAATACCAATTGAAAATAGCATTTTTATAAGTAAATCAAATAAAGTCTTCGATTGTACTTATGTGTAGGCATAAAATTATTTTTAACTTTTTAGATACAGTTAGAATTTATAAATGTAAGTATGATTTTGAAATCTGTTATTTGTATAATAGGTACAATTTCATTGTAAAATTTTTAAGGTTAGTAATGATATTTTTCCAAAGTTTTAGGTATTCAAAAATTTTTAGCGATTCCGTTCGAGCCGTTTGAGCATAGAGAAGTCCAAAGCAGAACAAATTAGATAATATTTGAAGTGTCATAAGCTATGACCCATAACGTCCTAGGACCAATCGCGAGCGTAGCGAGCGCGAAAATTTTTAGCATATTTGTTCGAGCCGTTTGAGCATAAAGAAGTCCAAAGCAGAACAAATTAGATAATATTTGAAGTGTCATAAGCTATGACTCAAAACGTCCTAGGACCAATCGCGAGCGAAGCGAGCTGGTCGCGAGCGCAGCGAGCTATGCGCGAGCGATGCGAGCGCGAAAATTTTTAGCATAATATTTGTTCGAGCCGTTTGAGCATAAAGAAGTCCAAAGCAGAACAAATTGCCTAATATTTGTAGAGTCATAAAGTATGACCCAAAACGTCCTAGGACCAATTGCGAGCGTAGCCAGCTATGCGCGAGCGAAGCGAGCTATACGCGAGCAAAGCGAGCGCGAAATTTTTTAGCATATTTGTTCGAGCCGTTTGAGCATAAAGAAGTCCAAAGCAAAACTAATTAAATAATATTTGAAGTGTCATCATCATATTTGTTGAACATGTTTTGCTCATACGTTCGGTACAGTACATCATAGTACATCAAATTATATAGCTTCTTCTACGTAAGAACTAACTCAGTTATCAAGCGAGATGAAAAATGAATAAAATACTAAAATGGCCATTAAAAAATTGGAGTTGATGATAAAAAAGTAAAAAATTAGGGTTGTATGTATTTTTTAATGCCACTTTATACAAAAATAAAATAAAAAAAATCGTCGAAAAATGAAAAAAACTATTTAAGGGTGATCAACCCTTATCACTTAGGGGGTATAAAAAATAGATAGTAGCCGATTCTCATACCTACTGAATACGCATATGAAATTTGGTAAAGATCAGTCAATCCGTTTCGGAGGAGTACGGTAACAAACACTGTGACACGGAAATTTACTAAACTGGCCATAAAAAAATAGGGGTTGATGTTAAAAAATTAAAAATTTAAGGTTGTATGTATTTTTTAATGCCACTTCATATAAAATTCAAATAAAAAAAAATCGTCGAAAAAATAAAAAAATATATTTAAGGGTGAACAACCCTTATCACTTAGGGGTAAAAACGTTCCACGTTGGCCGATTCTCATACCTACTGAATACGCATATGAAATTTGGTAATGATCAGTCAAGCCGTTTCGGAAGAGTTCGGTAACAAACACTGTGACACGGAAATTTTATATATAAGATAGATTTCAATCGAGAGCTGACGTGAAAAGCGACATACACGCAGGTGGAGCCGGGTCTGTACATTAAAGAATCTAAATCTATCAATGTTTTTAAATCTAAACTCAAATTATTTCTTCGTGATAAAACTTATTACTCTGTAAAATTATTTCTGGAAGACCAAACTATTTGACATTAACTTATTGTATGTTCTATTCATTGACATAATTATTAATATTGTATTACTTTTATGACTGTACTTATTGACTTTTTACTCATAATATTGGACATGTGTGTATAATTAGTGCAGCTGCCTGTATCTATTTGACAAAATGTGTTAATTAATCAATTTTCTTACTGACATTGTAATCTTGCATGCCTAACGGTCAAAATAGAGGGCCAACTTACTGTAATAACACCAATTGTACCTATTTTACAAGAAATATATAATTTGAATTTGAATTTGAGCCGCGGGCAACTGCTAGCACAAAATATAAGTAAGTACTTTAAAGTTTCTTTCCTTGTTAATAAAGACATATCGGCAAACAAGAAACCATGTCACACAAATCACGCGTTTAGCCGCTAGAAACTCTAGAAACTAGCTAGTCGTAAATCTAACTACTCATTAGCAATTGAAAGTAGATCATTAGTCACTTCATGGTTCAGCTAGCACTACTGCTTGATACTAATATGTACTAGCTACCTTCACTTGTTTTACCCGCTTGTTTTTACACGCTTTATATTAGCTTCGCCTGTATGTTTGTTTGTATGTTTGTAACCGACTTATTTGGGCGCGATTTTGACCCACTTTAAACGGCCAGAGTTCGTTGAAACTTTGTAGATTTATTGAGGACCGATGACAATACACTAATTTGTTTTTTTTTTTTTTTAATTTTTGGTTGTATGTTTGTTTGTAACCGACTTCTTTGGGCGCGATTTTGGCCCACTTAAAACGGCCAGATAATCGTGTTTTTAGTTTTTTTAAATTACTATTATTTTATTCGTAAGAGCTAAGTAACCAAGCCCTGGTGTAACGATTAAGGCTGCGATAATCTGGGATATAGTTGAGGTAACACAAAAAACTGCTAAGTAGCCTTGAGAGAGGCCTATGTCTAGCAGCGGACGAGTAAAGACTGATGATGATGATGACAGAAAAAAGACTGCTCGATATGAACAAAATCACGGCAAATATGGAAAATATAGGCGATTTTAGAACGCACCCATTTATATATATCAGCTCTAAAACTACCTACATTTTCCATATTTTACGTTATTTTGTTTAGTCTATGGTTCAGATCGTGTCGTCTCTTTCTTGTCACTACTGATGAAAAGAGACAGGGCTTCTTTATAAACCCGTATAAATTTGAGCACAAAAGGCGTAGATTTAGCAGTTTATTGTCGTTTGGAAAGTACTTAGATTAATTTATTATGTAACTGGGCATATTATGGTGTCTTAAAGTATTCCAATATGTAAAGTGCTTGGACTAGGCTAGCTCAAGATCGAATGACCTGGCAACGCATGGAGGAGGCCTACACCCATATATGGGTGCCCCAAGAATCTTTATAATAGTATTTTAATTAATTGTAATTTGTTATTAATAAACATAAGAATGTATTCATATAAAAAACTAACATAGATTTCTTAAACCACTTATATGTTTTTTTAAGTTTCTGGGAATAAATGGCTTTATTTATTTATTTATTTTATTTAAAGTATTCCAATATATTAAATAAGTTTGTAATAGGTGGGAGAAAAAGTATTTTTATAATATTTTGAATTTGGTATTAGTAATCAAACCTCTTCGGATGTAATATAACTGGCTGATTTAAATACCACAGAAGATCTAATAAATAAATAAAAACTAGTTCCCGCAATTTTTCAATTGTTTTTGAAATTTATTAGTTTGTAATTACTAAGTTCATTCATACGTCGCTGTGTTAGAGTTTTGTCCAAGTTAAGCCTTATCTAGTGCACATACATCAGTCTAGGAACGCGAGACAGCCTGTTTGGAATTTATTAAAACTTGCAATGTGGGGCGCTAGCGGAGTTAAGTGATAGGAAAAGAAATAGATTTGAAGATTATTTGTAGAGTTCCGTACCTAAATAGTAAAAAGGGACCCTATTACTAAGCCTCCGCTCCTCCCAGGCTGTATCTCGTGATAGCTAGAAAGCTAAAGATTTCCCTTGACAACTGTTGATTGATTTTATTTTTCTTTTTGTATTAATGTTAATGTTTTAGTAATATGACTTAAGAAAATAGTTGAAATAAATGCTACTTGAATTTGAATTTCACAGATTATGTAGGTATTTTCATTGTCATTTTAACAACAGATATTAAAAACCTTGGCTAATATTATTTATCTCAAATCTCTTTTCTATTTAAAACTAAACAGAGATGCTGGGACTCAGGGCGTTCTCTCACGAGGAGAGAAATATAGGCCATAATCCACCACGCTGGCCAAGTGCGGGTTGGCGGATGACACACGTCTTCGGATATTGTGGTCCTCAAACATGCCGGTTTCCTCACGATGTTTTCCTTCACCGTAAAGCGAGTGTGAATCCACACGTTACTTGAAAAAAAAGTCATTGGTGTAGGGCCGGGATCGAACCAGGAGCCGTCTTATTGAAAAGCAGACGTTATTACCACCGAGCCACACTCGCTTTTTATGTTTTATTGTATGTTAAATATTAAACGAACCACCGACAAATTGCGAATCGATAAAATAACAATAAATTAGAAAACCGCATTGGAAACGCTAAGTGCATTATCGCAACTGCCATAATTATCTATATTGATGCTTAATTACGACTAATGATTGAAAAATACACCCGATTGCAACTGGGTCGCGTAACTGACCACACCTAGATAACTGTACCGATAGCAAACAAAGCATAATAATAATAATCGTGGTTTTGTGCCACGTAAATGTTTTCTTTTATGTTTCTTGTGTATTATTTTTTCTTTGTTGTTCGTGTCACAAAATAAATGTTTTTTTTTCTTTCTTTTTAATGCAGTGTAAACTGCATGTAACGTCACTCGATTTAACGACAAACTTTCTAAAGCGTCGAAATCCATTGGCTTTAGTTGGTTAAGCTTGTATTCCATACAATTATAGATTCTCTCCATTTAACGACCTGTCTCCATAGCGCCATACAAATACAAATCATTTATTAATAACACCAAAGTTACAAGTAAAATAATATGATATCATTACAAAAGTATATAACATGATTCAATGTCAATTTTCAATTCTAATAAAATATAAAATATGTAGCATAAAATGCACAGTCCCTTCAGTATCGTTATATATAGTTTACACTGTATATTCTTTTACTAATACAAATAGAAATCATTTATTGTAACACCAAAGTTATATACATCTACATTTATACATTTAAATATTCAATCCACATTTAAAATACTCCTTACAACTAACCGTTTGACCATTAGGATGCGTAAACATACGAGTAAGGAAACACTAGCCTAAGATGGAGAAAGCCTAGTCTGGAAATAACTGGTTCTCAAAGAAAAAAAGAAAAAACAGGAACCTGTTTTCTCTAGATTTGGAGACCTTCAAATTGTACTTCTTAGGAATAGAAGAGTAAGAGTACCAGTATGACATCAATAATTAATGTTAAATTATGATTTTAATTACTTATTATTTACAGTTTTGTTATTTGATGGTTACATTGTAAATGAATTGTTTATTATTCAATATTGTATTATAATTTAAATGTAAACAGATCTATAATTTGACAAATTATGAATAAAATGTTTATTAGTTGAAAATAAAAACATATCTGAAAAAAAAAAAAAAACTTCATTGATTCTGCTGACCGTACCCCACACACGCTACTGAGTAATGATTCAGTCATTATTCAGTAGTTTAGCCGTTTTTGCGAACAATTAGGCGCGCCCGATACTTAGCCGATTTCATTGTTTTAATTGTGTTTATAATGCACGGCAATAGGTAATTAATTTATGCGGCTCATTGCAACAGTCATCCGATGGTCATTAGGCGCGTCCACACAGAGCAAGCAGCCTCGCGCGGCAAATGCCTCGCGAGGCTGCTTGCTCTGTGTGGACGCGCCTAAGCCTATTTATTTAAGGCCTATTTAGTGCAACAATGACATAACTAGGCGACTGAGGCGCCTTTGAGCAAATTCAAAAACCGACACTCGATGGCTTGGGCGCTCGGTCGCTCGCCCGCGGCAGAGCGCGCGCTTGCCTCGTCCGAGGCACGTCCACACAGAGCGAGAAGCCTCGCGCGGCAAATGCCTCGCGAGGCTGCTCGCTCTGTGTGGACCCGGCTATTGATTTTTTGTTTTACGTTCGTCATATTAATCCTATACATATATATGGCTTTAGTTTATATACCTCTAAGCTAGACATTTGGGAGGGTGAGTAATCACGATAGTAAATGACAGTGGTGGCGATTCAGCGACATACATGACTTAACTAAATTTAAAGAAGCCCCGTCTCTTTTCATCGTAGGTGGCCAGAAAGAGACGGCACGTTCTGCACCATAGTCAAAACAACTAAAATCACAATATATAGGCGACTTTAGAACGCACTCACTTGTATCACCTCTAAAACTGCCTGCACATTCCATATTTGACGTGGTTTTAGTTGTTTTTTCTGTGGTTCAGAACGTGCCGTCTCTTTCTGGCCACCTAAGATGAAAAGAGACGGGGCTTCTTTAAATTTAGTTTAGTCGTGTGTACTACAGAATCGCCACCATTATATATGAAGGTGGTGCATACCTAGTTTGGAAAAACTAGCTCTCAATTAGGCTACCGGAACACATCTTTAGTTGCTTGGTGACAGACTTTTAACTTGAGTAGCTAGTAAAATTGACTAATAAACAGCTGTGCATCAAATAGGGTCCCTCCCGTACTTTCCTTTTAGGTACGGAACCCTAAAACGACCTCTACGCTAGAACTACATACGATAGACGAAAGTAGTCAAAGAAATTTACTCCACAAGTTAATTACTATTCATATTATGTACTTAATCACTAATGAGTTTTATCTGCAAAATATGTGTCATTGAACTTATTAATGCATTAATTTCATAATAATTATGTAATTGTATTTACAAAGTAAAGTTGTTCATTAAAGCAGATTAAGTCAATTTACGTAAAACACTATTTATATTAAGATAAACATAGCTAATTAAAAATGAAAGGTCAAGGTGTAAACACGTCAATACAATCTGTTAAATGGAAGATACGTATATACGTTGCAATATAGTACGTTATTACCTACAAGTCATTAATAAAATATTGGGAAACTTCTTTAGAAAAAAGTTGTAACCAATTTGGAAATGTTAATTATGGGACCAATCTTTAAAGAACTTGTATGATTTCAATGAATAATTAGCCAAGTGTGAGGCGGGCACGCGCATGAATGGTTCCGTATCAATTATTTGTTATTTTGCATGGGAGCCCCTCTAAAATATTAATTAATATATATATATATATATTTTTTGATGTATTTTATTATTTATATATTTATTATAACTTTAAGTATTTCTCGTATGTAGTATGTTTAGTTGTGTTAGCAACCTTAACACAAACTAAGCAGCTGTGTGTGAAATGTGTCCTCATAAAAAAACGGGATTCTATAGTTTTACATAAAAGTAACTGACCTGGGTTTCAGTCAAGCTCAAAGCTTGCGCTAGCTGCTTCCTTTCAGCTCCCACGACGTAATGGTTCTTCTCGAAGGCATGCTCCAGCTTGAGAAGTTGTGACGGGGAGAAGGCGGTCCGGATTCTCTTCGGCTTGCGGAACGGCTGCAGCAGGAACCCGGGGATGTCAGGACCTGGGCAGAACAGGTGGTTGTTTTAAGACAGTTAAAGTTTCCATTACCGAACGAGCAGGGAGACTGCTAGGAGTCACCGTTTTACAGTGGAAATGCCGAAATTCGCGCTTAAGCGCTTGCCTATTCATCATAAAAAAAAAATGTGTACTAAGCGAATCGCTTCCACGTTTATAGTACGGTCGGCCAAACTGTGGAACTCCTTGCCGGAATCCCTGTTCCCACTGAACTACAACCTTACTGTTTTCAAGGCGAGAGTGAACCGGTTTCTTCTAGGCAAGCGCGCTTCATCTTAGACTGCAATATCACTTAACATCAGGTGAGTTGTTCAGAGGGAACAGGGATTCCGGCAGAGTTCCACAGTTTAATGGTCCGCACAATATATGTGGAAGCGAAACGCTTCGTGCGGATTTTTGGAACTTTAACAAGTTCCAAAAAGTTTAGTTTCACAATATATCTTAACATTAATAACAAACAGATAACGGACTTTCTTATTTGCAAAGCAGATTAAACCTCTAAAAAATTAACCTTCCTGATTCAAATATAACACATTTAATGACCACACCAACCTAACAAAAATAAAACGAAAACAGAAAATTCCGCACGAAGCAACCTTGGCACAACGTCCTACTATTAAAATTAAATTAAACAAAGATTACCGCTAAACGACCGCTTCGGGGTCCCATACATACATCCCATACATGTATGTATGTAATCCATCATCCACTTATGTTGTACTTGTCGAGAAATATGAGGTAATGAAAGACTACAAATTATAGAGGAGAGAATACTAAATTGGTCTTCAGTTTGCCTTAGCCATCGCTCTAATAGCGTGGGGCAGCTTTCTTACATTTGTTTAATAACTTTTTAAAGAAAGAAAGCAATTATTTTATTCTGACAAAAATAAAAAACAGGAATAATATATACATACATATTACATATTTTATAATAATATACAGTTTTCAGATACTAATACAAATACAAAAGATATGATATTCAAATGTAATGACAAAGAAAGATGTATGTATTAGTGTGATTATTTAATTTAATTTATAATATATTTCACACCGAATTTCATATTCGCGTATATATATAGCATATTTGGGAACAATCGGGATGTTTCGACGTAATATTTTATTATTTTTTTTTGTCTCATACGATTTTATGTCGAATACAGCAAAGACCGAATAGCGAATATGAAAAACGGTGTGAACATTAGTCAGAAATTTTTAATATTTCTCAATTGTCATAATTAGGTATAGGGTTAAGTTTGTAATTAATTATTTAATTCGGGTTCGTGAGTTAGACAGCTGCAGCACCAAAGCAAGGCCGTTTAGTTTCCGAACGCGGTTAATAAGTTTAATCGCTGGTTAAATTTTCAAACATGGTTAACGTTCGACTAATGTTCTGTCATAATAGCGTGCTCGGTTTAAATAAATAGGAAATTTTAAGTGCCTTTTGTGTTTAACAGAAATATAAGTTCCAAGAGAATCTAATTAGGGGAAAAGCTTGAAAAAATTAACTAGTGCCAATTTCAGAACTCTTTTTTATTTCGAGTCTGTCATTTTTTATTGATTTATTTTTTATTAAAAATCACTTTCAAATATTAAAATTGCCTTATATCACAGATTATATATTGCCTTATTAAATCCTTCAATAAATAATTGAGACAAATAATTGAGATCAAGTATTTTATTTATTTATTTACATAGCTGAGCATAACTTTATAACATATAATAAGTTATCGATGTAATTTAACTTATATTATTTAATTAACTTATTGTACCCTGTAATCAGGCGAAGAATGTCAATGTCAATTCGTTAAAAATCATAGAGTACTGAACAAGATTTGGCAATTTAATTTTTCTATTTTTCATGTAAATACTTAGTAAAAAACATATTTGAAGTTTAATCATAAAGATAATTGTTACAGTTCGGTACCTGGAATTATAAAATTGATGTCTTATCAAACAAACTTAACTTAAATTCTAGTCATAATCAAAGACGTTTAACGTTAATCAGCTAGTTAAAAACGCATTACCGTTAAGAACAGCAATATTCTCAGAACTCTTTAAACGCCGGTTAAATTACCTTTACGCATATTAATACATTAAATTAAAAGGTTAGTACAAAACTCATTTTAACTTTATACAAATGCTTTCAGTACGTTTAAAATACAGTGTCTGCCTCTTGATATTTGCACATCGTAAATTACTTATATCAATAATTATTTATGATAGGTATATCATTTAGAATAGTTGAACATAATTATTTTCAAAATCATGTTTTTAATTTTTCGTTTTTTTTTAGTTGTTATATTCGTATAATAGTAGATCCACGCGCTTGGCTACCAACTCGTCTGAAGGTAAGCGAAATTGTGGAAGAAGATATACAACGTTGATCTAGAAGAAATCTGTTCGCTTTTACTTTGAATATGACCAAGTTATATTTCTCAAGAAACACAGTAGGAGGCCTTTAAACGAGTATTATACTTAACAACAGCATAGCAATATTAATTAAAACATAAAAATTATGTATAAACAAAAGAATACCTAAAGTCATAAAAGTCACTCGGTCTTTACCTACCTATCTACTAAAATTGTTTTTATTATTTCATACAGTAATTAAGACCTTACTCTGGAAAGATTGACATGAACTTTAGTAATTTTTTTTTTACTCATTCACACACTGCTGGTTAGCCCCATACTGAACCATTTCTAGGTCGTATTATGGTTGCTAACACAACTGACATACTACATATACATACATACATATTATATATAAATACATATTTAACACCCAGACCCACAGCCAACAAATTTGGTTAAGCACAAAGATGTTGACCGGGCCGGGAATCGAACCCGGAACCTTCTGATTAGCAGTCCGCCATGGTTACGCCAACGAGGTTATCAATAAAAGGAAACTTCTTTGTGCGACCTTATTCTACAATCAGCGTAAGAAAAATATGCTGGAGAAATCAAATAAATATAAGAAAATCATGCAAAGGCGTCTTAGCATGTAAGGAGTTGAAGAACACTCTTCAATATGTATATTTAAGAGGGGCGGCAACTTCACCTCACGTTAGACCGCAGTTTAAATACGCCATTAAGTACCGTGGGTGGCATCGTCCGCACTGACCTTGCACGGGCGTACATTTCTTGACATTTGCTAATGACATTATAATTGTCAGCCGCCATTTTATCCAGGCCTCTCGACCGTTTACACTGGCAATCTTTCATATGTCAAGATTAAGTGGCGTTAACCGAAGTAGGTGTGCAAATCAATTACGCACTATTTATTGCCCCGGGGACATTAAAATTGAGATATTATCGTTATTCTATTTGTTGTATTCGTAGAGACGTAATGAGATAGCTAGATAGTTGCTTACAGCTATGGGTTCAGGAAAATTGCAACGGCCTGGGGTGTCGTAATTTAGAATCGTTTTGCTAAGTCGTTGACTGTAATAATGTCAGGAGATAACTTTGCAAATACGTAGATAAGTACTAAATAACAATTTATCGTTTTCATAAATAATTTCAAAATAATTAAATATTTAAAAATAGACGTTTATAACTTTAAAAATTATTGTTGAAAAGGCAATTGATATTCAATCAAAAATAATTTATAGTTATTACCATAAAATATTTTAAAATTTTACTCTGGGTGAATACCCAGCAGCTACAAACACACTTAGTGTTAACACGTACGAAAGTATCTGAAAACTACAGTTTCAACAAATAAACAATCGTACAAACTTCTTCTCAAAAGGCCACACAATCTTCTTAAAAGTACACTAGAGCGAAACCAAGAACAGTTGCTAGTGAAGAAAATGATCGTAATTTAATGACAATTTAATAAAGAGGTGTAGTGGTCGCAAATGCCCTCCTCGCGTGATCACAAATGTTATATCCACATTTGAGGGCTTGTGGAATTTTATGCAATTTAATTATTGCCATGTAGAATATTGCAAATGAGTTGACTCTGGAGTGTATTAACTTAGAAAGGTAATTAGTAACGGGATACGTTTTAAATGTCAGCCTGTTTGTGTTTAATACAGAAATATAGATAGTTAAAAAGACATTACTTCTTGAAATTATTTTGGTGTATAGCGATATTATTTTTCAATAAATCTCAATAGATTAACATTAAATTTTTTCACCCATTAAAATTTTTCACCATTCACCGTTTAAATTTTTTTATTTTTTAATTAGATACTAACCACATGCGGGCGTATGCTTATACGCTCGCGATGACATCTGCATTCGGCGTCTCCGGAGATTTGAGGACCCCTGCTTCTCAGTGCTATGGTCACTGGTAGACACAGGCATTGAGAAAATTCTTTATGCCTGTGTGTACCGGTCGCACAGCGGAGATATGGAGACAACTCGGCTAATTGATTACCTCAGCGAGAAGGCGGATGAAGCTCAACAGATGTACCCTTCGGCTCAACTGGTGTTACTAGGGGATTTTAATTGCCATCACCAAGATTGGCTACATCCATACCTGGACACCAATCATGCTGGGAAAGAGACGCGGAAGCTTGCTCTCAGTTTAGGTCTCACCCAGCTTGTCCATGGAGCCACTCGGGTACCAGATGTTGACTCGCACACACCTTATTGCTTGGACCTTCTGCTGACAACTGATCCGGACAGGTACTCGGTTTCGATTTCATCGCCACTGGGTCGTTCCGATCACTGTTTGGTGAAATCTGTATCCGTTTACTCCCCGCCCGATCCTAGTCCTAAAGGTTCGCGGCGGATGTGGCGATACAAGTCAGCAGATTGGGATGAGATGCGGTCATTTATTGCATCTTTCCCTTGGCGGCCAGTTTGCTTCTCTTCTAGCGATCCCAGTGTCTGTGCTGATGCCGTAACTGATGTGATACGGAAAGGGATGGAATATTATATTCCATTCTCTGATGTTCCATCGACTGGTAAGACTCGCCCATGGTTTGGACCTGAGTGTGGACGCGCAGAAGCGTGCAAACATCAGGCATACCAAGCCTGGGCTGAAGCTCGACAGCGCAAGGCATCTGATATTCGTGAAAAGAAGAGAGCTTTTAATAAGGCCGCTAAGTCCTGCAAGAAGGTCTTACAGAAGGCTCGTTTTGACCATATTGGTCGAATAGGGATCAAACTGGCTTCATACCCGTCGGGGAGTAAAGCGTTTTGGTCCCTAGCTAAAGCGGTTGAAGCGAACTTCTGCCGCCCCTCGTTGCCTCCATTGCAGAAGCCTGACGGTTCGCTGGCACACACTGCCGAAGAGAAGGCAAACTTGTTTGCATCTCTGTTTGCGGAGTCTTCACGTCTAGATGCTGGTAGCGCGATTCCTCCAGTTATGCCCGGTTGTCCGGTGGTAATGCCAGAAATCCGGATTCGCCAGGCTGAGGTTCGAAGAACGCTGCGCAATCTAGACGTGAACAAGGCCAGTGGACCAGATGGTATTCCTGCTATTGTACTGAGGACATGTGCACCCGAGTTGTCCCCTATATTGACACGCCTCTTTAGACTCTCTCTTGAGACTGGATTAGTACCGAAGTCCTGGAAACTTGCTAACGTGCAGCCAGTGCCCAAAAAAGGTAGTCGAGCCGACCCTGCCAACTACAGGCCCATTTCGGTCACTTCCATACTCTGTAAGAGTATGGAACGTGTCCTGAACAACAGGCTCCTGGCGTACCTAGAATCGAACGACCTCCTCAGTGACCGACAATATGGCTTTCGCCGGAACCGGTCAACTGGGGATCTTCTAGTGTACGCCACGCACATCTGGAGTGAGGCCATCGAGAAATTCGGAGAAGCCCTAGCGGTTTCTCTCGATATTTCTAAGGCCTTTGACAGGGTTTGGCACGACGGCCTTATCAGCAAGCTTTCCTCCTTCGGTTTGCCCACTGGTTTTTGTGCGTGGATATCAAACTTTTTGAGGGATCGATCAATCCGAGTAGTCATAGATGGCTGCTCGTCTGATCGAATGGCTATAAACGCCGGTGTCCCTCAAGGTTCAGTGCTCTCTGCAACTCTCTTCTTGCTGCATATTAATGATCTGCTCAAGCCTGGCATCATAGGGTATGCAGACGACAGCACGGTTGTAGAGAGCTATATGTCCAACGCACGAGCCAGTGCGGCTGATATCCAGTTACTCAGAGAGGGCATGGTCGAGCGCATAAACGACACCTTACAGGCAGTCTCCGATTGGGGCGATGCCAATCTGGTTAAATTTAATGCTGCTAAGACTCAGGCGTGTCTATTCTCCGCCAAGAAGAGGCCATTTCATCTGGCCCCTACTTTCCGAAATGTGTCCGTTCCGATCACAAACCAGTTAGAGCTTCTCGGTATCACCTTGACCTCGTCTCTCAATTTTGGTTCATATATTGAATCCAAAGCGCAAGTGGCTGCAAAAAAGCTGGGTATCCTCTCAAAGGTGCGACAGTACTTCAGGCCTGAACAGCTGCTCACCTTGTATAAAGCGCAAGTTCGGTCGTGCATGGAGTACTGTTCGCATCTTTGGGATGGTTCTGCCAAATATCAGCTAGAAGCACTTGAGTCCATTGAGAGACGAGCTAAGAAGCTCATCGGCAATTCTTGCGTTACGAAGGCGTAACTTCAGAGCCTAGAGCACCGACGCAAGGTTGCTAGTTTGTCGGTTTTTTATCGGTTACATTTCGGGGAGTGTGCTATGGAACTTCATAATTTGATTCCACCATCTCCGTTCTACTACAGAACGAGCAGAGAGACAGTGAAGAGACACCGATACAGAGTTGAAGTTCCGAACTTTCGTACAAAACGCTTTGCGTCGACCTTTATTGTTAGGACTGCGAAGCTTTGGAACTCACTACCTGAGTCTCTGTTTCCTGAGAGGTATCATCCGGGGGCCTTCAAAAGTAGAGTTAATAGGTATCTTCTAGGTAAGCGTGCCACACCGTAGACTGCAGTGCAGCTTAACATCAGGCTAGCTGTAGTCAAACGCTAACCTATCAAGGATAAAAAAAAAAAAAAAAAAAAAAACAGTATTTTTAAGTTGTAATTACTAACCCATGGACCCCTTCTGTAGTCTGAATAAAGAAAATTTTGATTAAAAATATGATGCATTTACTTACTTTAATACAGATAGTTAAAAAGACTACCTCAAAGAAAAGAAAATATTTTGTTTTAAAGTGATTTAATTCGTAGTCTAACCAAGTATCACCGATTAGTTTACATATAAACAAAATATCAAACTGAATGTAACTTCTATCAAACTGTTAAAAGTTGTTAAGATAACGATATATTATGATGTACCTATTTACTTTTAAGTGCATTTACACATTGTGAACTAGCCTACGAATATTATGACAAAACATTGATTAATTCGTTGTCGAATAATCGAATAATATAATATTATTCGATATCGTAACGATCTATCGAATAATCGAACAGTTGTCATTATTTTGCTAAAAATCAATTTATTATGAAGCTGAAAAAACAAACGGAAAATAAATCTTTCAACTTTTGGTAGAAAAAAAAATTTAAGCTAAAAATGAAAACGTACAATTCATAGTCCCAAATAAACAACTCCATTATCTACCAAGATAACCCGTAACGTAACGTGTCACGAAACTAATAAAAATTTTGTTTTATTACCATAATTTTATGGGAGTTCGCCGAATTCTAATAATTATACAGATAAAATATTCTGGAAAAAATATTTGAAGTAACAAACAAACTGATAAATTACGGAGCACATAAAATAATTGATATAATTAAAGACGTTTTGACGAGGTCATCGCGTGAACTTAGAACAAATGCGAGGAAAGGGTGAAACTAGGTGCTAGCCGAGGGTTCTTTACATAGAAATAAATTAAATGAAAAGCTTTAAGGTCATTAATTTTAAGTAAAACTTTAAAACGATATTTGGTAGGGTCTCTATACATTCACAGATATTGAATTAAGTAGTAAATTAAAAAAATAAAAATATTTAAGGGGGCTGCCAACAATGGTACAAAACGCGCATGAGGCGTGCCCAACTCGCATTTAGCCTTTTTTTGTTCTTGTATCATTATTTAAAATATTGAGTACAATAAAGTAAAAAAAAATCTATCTTTTTCAAATCATATTCATAAAAGCTACTTGTACACGATAAGTCATAAGTGTAGAACTTCTCTAATTTCATTGTGATCTTATTTTTTTTATCTTTTGTGATCTTACTATCACGAATGTGCCAGAAAAAAATTAATAAAAAAGCGTGTCAACAGCAGTTAAGTATCTACAAAAAAACGTACCATTGTTTTATAGATATACATAGATATCACAAGTAGAAATCGATTTCCTTAGCAATCTATTTCCGATCGAGGTTTCCTTTCCAAGGTGTTTGATACAGGGAACACTAAAGCATAAAATAAAATGTTTTATCTATGGTCTGATAGTGAAGTCATACAGCCAAGAACAATTAAAATTGCTCGCCATCCATTAAAATAAGTTTGTTTCATTCGATTTATTACTGTTCAATATTATTCGATTATAAAGTAGGAAGTTGGACGTAATATTTTATAAATGATACATATTTAGATATGTATATTATAAATATTACATAATTGGATATACATATTTACACGCATTATATTTATATTTTTGCCACAAATTTTATGATTTCAGATGAGCACTCACAGTACATTATTCACTCGCTCTAACCAAAAATGTTTTTTTTAATGATGAATAAGCTTACGTTTGACCGCAGCTAGCCTGATGTTAAGCCTGACTGTGGTCTAAGATGTATCACGCTTGCCTAGAAGGAACCTATTTACTCTAGATTTGAAGACCCCCAAATTGTAATAATCTTACATCATAGCGTTCAAAAAAACTTTAAAAGTTTATTACCCAACGGAAGTAATGGAAATAAAATATATTGAAATACCTAATAATAAAACATCAACAACTAACTAGCTCGAGTGCTAGTACCAAAATAATTGGTTGAACCGATTCAACTGGCTTCTGTTAGATAGGTAGATACGAGTATAACTCAATTTAATTAATCATAATTCATCGAGTCAAGACCTCAACATTGTAAATCACTCGCCTAACTACCTATCACATCACTAACGTTTCAAAATGGCTGCCCCAGTGTTACCAACCTTAATAAATCGTTGCTTTTTAAAACCCACCATCGTTCAGTTCAGTCCACAACAAAGTGTGCTCAAATTACGGCCAATTATAAGCCATTCAATCCTTTTAGTGGTAATATTGTGAAAAAAATATGCTGCAACAATCGTTGGTAATTAAGAAAAAACGAACGCGTAACGAAAGATGACGTTTGGGTGGTGCTACCAACTACTTAACGATGCCTAGGGACGGGACACCTTGCCGATAAACTGACTGCTATATCGAAACTGTAGGTACTTAGTTTTTTGACAAGGCGACTTTACAGAGAGAGTGACAGTTTTAAAGGTCAATCTAGGTTTAGAATGTTAAATTCAAATGCAGTTACAATACAAATTCAATATAAAACAAATGCAAGCTTACTACATTTAAGCATTCCACTAATAATGTACGAGTAAAGGCAAAAGTTTGTGTGTGTGTGTTTGTTACTCCTTCTCGCTTTAAGGAATGGACCGATCCGGATTAAATTTGGTATAAATACCTCCATACCAAAATTTATCTGGATCTTCGAACTATGGAATAAAACGTTAGCTACTTTTTATCCCGGACGAACGCGGGAGTAGCAAGTAATTTAATAAATACAAGTTGCATAATAAAAGTAGATAAGTAGGTAGTGCCTTGGTCGTATTATACTAAATACTGACTCGCAAAAAATATTGTAACCTCATTAATTAAAGTAGCAAATAAAAAATCATCGACACCGGAACGTCACTAGGAAATAATCAAATTTCGAACACAATGGCGTCGGTTGATAATCGCGGGCATTCAGTCCCCGCTTCGTCACATAAAGACTCCTTTGTCAAGCTTCTGTGGACGAATACATTTTTTTCCTTATTCTATTTTTAAATTTTTAATTCTGACAGCGCATGACGCGTTAAACCGGTTTAATTAAAAATTGGGTTTTTTTATACAAGAAGCATGTTCATAAAAATAATATTGTTGATAAATAGGGGTAGCACTCAATTGAAATTGGATAAGGGATGCAACTGTGGTGTGAAGTAGTTTATTTGCAGAACAAGGGAGGGCGCGAAGGGCGCATTATTGGATAGGTTTTTGTTGACTTTGATAATGGCGCGAAATTGGATCTGAGGGGTTGGTAGTGCTACCGATATAATAGGAACTAATAAAAAGTCATTCGTACATGATAGCTAGGAGATTATTATTTTGGACATACAACATTGACTTAAATTTATGTTTTATACTTGGTATTTTTTTTTGGCCTAAGACTGACGGATAAGACCGGGCACTCCTGTTCTCGTGCAGAAGATAGCCATTGCTATTCAGCGTGGAAACGCGGCCAGCGTTATGGGTACCTTTGCGCCGGGTACGGTCAATGGTGGATTATCCCGACTTTTATTGTTAGTGACATTTTATTTTATATAAAATTTTAATTTATTTATTTTAGGAATTGACATATGTAAAGCAAAAATTATTAAATAATTTAGATGTTCGGAAGAAAATTCTTTACATTTCTAAAACCAGACCAGTCAAGCGCAAGCCTATTAAGCGTAAAAAATATAAAAATAACTGCCAACACAACAGCGAATATGAGCAAAAACAATATAAATCAAGAGCGCTACAATTATCAACGTAATTATGTTATCAAAATTTTAATTATACGGCTAATGGGGACGATAGCAACTATGTAAGTTATCTCTTTGCTTATAATTACGAAACAGGGTCTATGGTCAAACGATATATTATATTTAAAATAACTGCTGCACTAAGATGGCCACAGCTGGGTCTTCAAAACAGTAGGTAAGCTCTAATAGGTGGAATTAAAAAATTATCATTGGAAACTAAACTTTAAGTAATAAATAGTACTAGATTTTAACGAATAAATAATTTAACGGCTGGCCAGCCTCAAACTAAACCATTTCTAGTAAGCATTTAGGCTGTTAAAAAAACTGACATACTACATATACAAATAAAAATACGTTATATAGATACATGTTTAGCACCCACACCGACAGTCAACAAATTTAGTTCAACACAAAGATGTTGACCGTGCCGGAAATCGAACCTGGGAACCTCTGGTTGGCAGTCCGGCTTGGTAACCATTACGCCAACGAGGTCGTCCGGATAAGATAGAGAGGTATATTATTATTATTGTATATAAACTTGGTCCCATTTATTTATAAGTTAGGTTTTTAGAACAAAAAACATTTAGTTTGAAAAACATTGTGAAATAATGTGATTTTTTAGTACGTCAATCAAATAAAAAAATATTTAAGAGTGTCCATCTTAGCTCAGCTATATGATTGTGCTGACACAATATTAAAATTATGATAAGATTATGTGTGCTTAATTAAACGTTACGCCAATATATTATCATTAAAAATGTATTAATTAAGTAAGTTTCAACACATATATATAATACTTAATGTACGAAAATACATTTAAGTTACAAAAGCAGTACTTATCCCATAAATAAATATTTCACAAACGTCAAAAAAAAATTAAAAGTTATTAAAAACTTAAGCACACCAATTTAAATGTCCGAAAATTGAGAAAAAACTAAGGCGATAACAATTAAGTCTAATCCAAATGACAAACTTTGTAAGTAGCTTAGAAAGTTTGAAACTGTAATTTCACTAATCGCCTTTTTTTATTAATGTAGTAATGACATTAACTAAACTAACAAAAGGCATAACGGTCAAAAATAGCAAGAATTCTATACGTCTCGAAAAAGTTTGCCGCTCTCACAAAAAGTTTAGGATCAATCCATAAAGAGTAAAAAAGGCGTTCTTTATTCAAAAATATGTAAACCATTTAGGATTATTTCGAAAATTCTATTTAAGCTTTGAGTTTTTAAGCTGTTTTTTTTTTCAGTAAAAAGGTTTAACATTTAAAAAGTTTTTACAAACCACTACAAAGTTTTAACGCGTCGGCTGATAAGGAGGTTGCTCTATCATAATGGGTCTTGTTTTTAAGATAAGCTACTAAGCTTTTTCGTAGACTACACTTTAATTCTGTCAACAAAATGTTTTAGACACGCGATGACGTGATTTTATCTCGAGAATCGTTTAAAATGATTATTTTTAAAGGCAGCTGTGGTTTCAAATACGTCGGTAAAGATAAGTTTTAATTGTCTAGCTTTCTATCAGACTGTGTGGAACCAACGTGGCAAAGCGATGGTGAAAATGTTAGTAGACAATATTCATTAATAAAATATAAATTTATACTAGCTGACCCGGCAAGCGATGTTTTGCCTTACCTATAAATTATTTTTATTCATTAAGAAAAGAAATTAAGCGTAAACAGCCCGTATCACTTAGGGGTATAGAAAATAGATAGTAGCCGATTCTCAGACCTACTGAATACGATATAAAATTTGGTAAAAATCGGTCAAGCCGTTTCGGAGGAGTACGGTAACTAACATTGTGACGTGAAAATTTTATATATAAGAAGAAGATAAGACATGTACCTAATACTCTTCTTCGTATGAGCAAATAGAAATACAAATCATTTATTGATAACACCTAAGTTACACTTAGTAGGTAGGTACCTATATGATAAAATTTAGATGTCAATTTTCAATTCTAAATAATCATTTACATTATAAAAAGTTGCATCTAATAGCCATACCCTGAGTCTCGTCTTAAATAGCGCTAAATGGCCTAAGTCTTGTGTCGAGAGTTTTGTTTCAAGTTGTATTTTTGTTTTTTTTTTATATTGTATTTTTTTTATTCCTTTATTAATAAAATTGTGTCTAATAAATAGCTTCTGACTATCTATTTCATTCTCTTATATTTAATGTATTGTTTTTTTTTCACATTTTCCGTACCTACGTGTTATGTAGCTTATTTATTTACAATATTATAAAGAGGAAAAATTTTATTGTTTGTTTGACGCGAATAGGCTTCGAAACTACTGAACCAATTTGAAAAAATATTTCACCGTTGGGAAGCTACATTATCCTCGAGTAACTAACCAATAGGCTATATTTTGTTTCTCATTGCTACTCAGATTATTTTAGAACCCGTGCGAAGCCGGGACGAGATGCTAGTTTATTTATACAATCATAAACTAAGTTATTTAAGTGAGTAAGTAACTGATACGCAACTATATTGCAAAGTGCATCAGGACAGCAATTAGTTATACTTATTATGCATAATTACTTACGGTAATAAATAATAATGTTTATATTTGCCGTTAGGTTGGTAACGCACATATTCTTGCTACATTATAAAATATGAAGATATTATTTTATTTTATGTTTTAAAATGGCTGGTAAGATACCTATTTGTTTTAAAGGAAAACTTACAGACACACGTTGGACTACTAAAGATCATTTTGTTTTCATGAGTTTAAAAAAAAGGATTACGTTTAAAAAACATAAAAATTTTGTTACGAATAAAAAATATCGCGTTCGGTATAATCCATTCTGTGTTATTTAAGAAATTAAAAATGTAATTTTGCTACGGAGTTTTATTAATTACTAGTTTATACATATTTTACGCATTATTTTAGCTCTATTGTAAAATCCGCAATCTGATAGATCCCAAACTTACAACTTTTTAGTTTTAAGCCTAAGTTCATAAGCAAAGTTGATATATAAAGTACAATTTTGTAAAGTTTTAAATACAACTTAGGTACTAAATAAATACACTTCCATATCCTACAGAAATATGATTGGTGTGTTAAGGTTGCTTTTTGTTTGAAATCTCGGGGAAGGAATGAAATACGTAGTGTCACTTGCAAGGTGTATTGACAACTAAAAAACTTACTGAGATACCGACGTATGTAGCACAATAAGACATTTGACAGACCATACCGCCCACCAAAAGGGCTTTGGCCCTTTTAATCACAAATATACGAACATAATTACGAGCTAACATTACAATTCAATCACAATAAAGTAACAACTAAACATAAGTTCGAATAGTGTAGGTAGGAATAAAACTTTTAATTCTAAATAAACTTGACATTGCATTAACGCGTTTACGTTGAACGAAACGTTTCGAACTTAGTGTGGGTTCTCGTGAATACGGTCGTACATGCAAAATTTCATCATTTTACAAATATTAAATATTTTACAATTATGGTTTTACAAAATGAACTGAACTTAAATATTTTGAAAAAATGGTAAGTACATATTATAAAAAACCACAAAAAACATGTTACTTAAAAATCTTAAACAACATTTTGTGACAACAAAGTATTGTGAGACATTGTAAGTAATTTAAAAATTTGAAACCAATTTATACAAATTTTTGCTTGACTATCGGCCAGAATATAAAAAATAACTCTATACTTTTAGATACACACAGAAAATCTTACAATCTATATATATCGATATCTTAGAACTAATTCTAAAGTCCATTTTCACTTCACTTAAAGAGTTTTATTTTATAATCAGGCAAGGTTGTATGTTCAACCGACCGCCCACCCTGAGGATTTGTTTTTCATTTAAGTTAGGATTAAGTAATCGCAATGAACTTGTACTTTCACTTGGTTATTTTCCTTCAATCTTTTTTTGTTCAGCCTTACTGGTTTCATTTCTAGTTCTGTAGCCACTCATCTTTTAGGGTTTCGCTGACCGTTTCATCCCAAGATAATTTTTCAAGCCACAATTTTTGCATCAGTATCTTGGCTAGGACTGTGCTCGGGGCTATCCAACCCAGTGGATCAAATAGCTTCTGTATGTCAGATAGGATTCCACGTTTGGTTATATTGTTTGGAGCTGGTGGCAGCTCTAGGTTATATTGGAAACTGTCATTGCTAAGATTCCATACTATTCCGAGAGCTTTGATTGTTCCATCAAGATTCATATCCACGTGCGCATTGGAAGATCTTTTGTCTTGATCTATACTCTTCATGAACTCAACGCTGTTGGAAGACCATTTGGTGAGTTCAAAACCACCTTTATGTAGCATTTGCTCAACTTCTGATGCTAAGCGTACGGCCGATTTGACATCATCAGCTCCATCCAACCAGTCATCCATGTAAAAGTTGGTTTTTATACTTTGGACAGCCAATGGTTTATTTATCCCTTCGTCATTTGCTATTTGGTGTAGTGTTCTCACGGCTAAGAATGGTGCTGGTGCCGTTCCGAATGTGACACGAAGGAGACGGTATTCATTCAATTCATCGCCTTCATCAGCTCTCCAAAGTATTCTTTGGTAATCAGCGTCTTCTTTTGTTACTAGTATTTGACGATACATTTGTCGTATATCTGCCATGAAACATACAGGCTTCATTCGCCACCGGATAAGTATATCTCTCAGATCGTCTTGCAATTGTGGGCCAACGTGGAGTTCATCGTTCAATGAAACATTGTTTGTGCCTTTACAGGACGCGTCGAAAACCACACGTGTTCGAGAGGTTTCCTTGTCGTTTCGGACCACTGCATGATGAGGTAAGTATACTGTATTCTTTGCATCTCGCTCATCCTTAGGTACTTCTTCCATGTGATTTTGTTGAATATAATCTTCGATAACTTTTGTGTATTCCTTTTTCAGGTCTGGTGATCTACGGAACTTCCGTTCAAGTTGTAAGAACCTTCGTATAGCTATATCTTTTGTGTTTCCATCAGGAGCTCTTGGACTGTGTATTTTGAAAGGTAAGTGGACTATGTATCTTCCTTCTTCGTTTCTATTTGTTGTATTTTCATAAATTTCTTCGCAGATCTTTTCTTCTCTGGTAAGTTCTCTTTTCTCGTCTGGTTCTATTTCCCACATCGACTTTAGAATTTCATCGACATTGACATGCATAGAGCAGTAATCTCTTTCATCTGTGTTTTCTGGATTTTCAGGTAGTTCTCCAAATATGATCCAGCCCAAACTTGTATTCTGAGCTGACGGAGTGTCTGGAGGTCCCTTTACTAGTCCATTCTGGCAAATTTTGTTGTATTGTCTGACTCCGAGTAGCATATCAATAGGACCAGCTTCTAAATAACTTGGATCTGCGAGCTGAAGGCCCTTGAGATGAGGCCATTGTTGTGCCGGGGTTATGGTGCGCATCTTGCAGGTGGACACTTTGGATACCACGTAGGCTTGTAATGGTAAACTAAAGTCGGATTCCCATCGTGGTTTGATAGTTAACTCCACTGCATGTTTAAATCTGGTTTTCATTGATGCTAACCCTGACGCACAGCCGTTCACAGGTTGTCTCTTTAGTTTCAGGAGTTGAGTTGTCTTCTCGCTTATAAATGCTGCTTCAGAACCTGGATCTATTAGCGCTCGTAGAGGAGTGATGTAACCGTATTCGCTTCTTGCCTCCACTATCGCCGTCGCTAATAGTGCTTGTCCCTGCTTGGTTGTAAAGTGTGAGTGTGACGTAACCATTGTATTATTCACTTGTACATCTAATTCCTCTTCTACATGATGTGAAGTCAGCGGTTGTGTTTGTGAGTGCTCGGTTGAAGCCGCTGATTCCGTTATCTTGGTTTCATGGAGAAGAGAATGGTGACGTCTCCCACAAATTCTACAGGACCCTGCCTTGCATCGAGAGCTTCGGTGTCCTGGGGCCAAACAGTTGTAACATAAGTGTTTATCCCTTATGTATTCACTTCTATCTTTAGGTTCCATTTTGCTGAATTCCTTGCAGTGACATAAAGTATGCTGCCCACTGCACATGGCACATTTTCTTTCAGGATCAGGTGTAGCGACATGAAATGATCGTTCTCTTGTTTGTTTGGGTTGTGAAGTGCTTGCAGTCACTAGTTCCAGAGTACGAAATTTACACTCCATAAACTTCTTGAACTGATTCCATGTCGGTAAATCATCACCATCTTCTTTAGTAAGATCACTTACATGTTCTTCCCAGTTCTTGTGGGTCTCCGAGTCCAACTTTTGAACGAGAAGATGTATGATTATCAGGTCCCAAGAACTGGTTGCTATCTTCATGTTTTCCAAATTGTTTAAACATTCCGCCGTTGTGTCAATCAAAGATTTTATTTGCGCAGCAGATTGGTTTATCAATTTCTTTTGGTTGAACAATCTCTTCATAATATTGTTAATGATCAAACGTTTGTTACCATACCTGGTATTAAGAATGTCCCATGCGACCTCATAGTTAGCGGCAGTTACTTGTATATGTTTTAATAAAGCTTCTGCTTCACCCGATATACTTGTTTTCAAGTAATGTAGTTTTTGTACGTTGCTCAAAGTTGAATTTTCGTGAACAAGTGAAATGAACAGATCCTTAAAAGCAGGCCAACCTTCATAAGTGCTCGTAAAAAGTGGTAACTGGATTTTAGGTAAATGTACAAACGTACTGTGCGTATTAGAGTTAGCGTTAGAACTAACATTGTCATTCTTGGTTTCGCGTGATGCGGAACGTGGCGTTAAATCGTCAAGTATATCCAATAGTTCGCCGTGAAGTGAATTGTATAAATCTTCATATTCACTAAAAATGTCATTTACGAAATACGGCAATACCACCTTCTTCGGCTGAGGCGTAATTCTTATCAGTTGTTCGTGAGCCTTTAGTATAACGTTCCGATAATCGCAAATCATGCCAATTCTGGTTTGTACATACCCTTTTGTTAGCCTTGTCTTAGGTGTTTTCTTGAAATTAATATTGGCCTTCTTGAGCATTTCACCACTATTTTCGATTGTTAATAAAAGGCTTTGTTGTTCTTCCGTGGCCATGTTTATCACACTTCACTTTTCACTGTATCCGTGGGCAGGTTTTTGGTAAGAATCCGGTTCGTTTGGACCAAATTTATGGTGTGTTAAGGTTGCTTTTTGTTTGAAATCTCGGGGAAGGAATGAAATACGTAGTGTCACTTGCAAGGTGTATTGACAACTAAAAAACTTACTGAGATACCGACGTATGTAGCACAATAAGACATTTGACAGACCAATGATACCATAAGTAAATAACAGTTGTGTATATATGTATTTTGTTTTTATTGAATTCAAGTCACATATTTACTAATGATACCGTTAACAAAAAAACCAGAGTCCGTTTATCTCTTCTTCACTACAATCGTGTAGATAGAAGTCAACTTACTGTGAGCTACGAGTAACTATTATCTAATAAAGTCAACTTACTGCAAGCTTACTATGGATAGATTGACTCACCTCCAGGGAACCTGTGCGGGAATATCCTCCCGTGCCGGTTGATGAGCCACGGGTACAGCTGGTAGGAGTCGCGCGGCACGGGCTGCGCGGGGTGCGGCGGCGGGTGCGGGGGCAGGGGGCCGGCGAACCCTTGCTGCTGGTGCGCCAGCGCCGCCGCCAGCGCCGCGCCCTGGAAGTGCGCCAGGAACTGGTGGTGGTGGCTCTGCGCCTCCAGGTACGGGTGCCTCTTCAGCTCCGGGGGGAACACGGCGGGCAGCGCGCTCGGCCGCAGCAGCGGCCGCGGCGACGGGCTCCGCGGGGACGCCACCGGCGACGGCGACCCCGGGCTCGCCAGCGGCGGAGACGCGCGCTTCGCTCGCTCCGAGCCCACTATACTGTCTATACTGAATCCGATCTTCGGCTTCGATGGCACCGCCACCACAGGGGTCGGTGCGAGAGGCATCATGCTTTCACACGCGAGTCCGACACTATCGTATTCACCGAATCAGAAGCACATGTCACAGGGCACAATCCATTTTCTGGACGCGTACGCGCGATACGAACGCCAAGGCGGCGCGCGGCCGAATGAGCCGTCGCTTGCGCCCCTCGCTCCGACGTTTGATGAAAAAAAAACAACTAACATGGACTCCTGGAGCCTTATTGGTTCGTTTTTCCCGGGAGGAGGCGCGCTGTGCTCTTTATTTGAAAACCTCGGCTGCTATTGGCGGGCAGCGGTCGCGGAGGTGGCGTTCGAATTAGGAACGCTTTCGCAGTGGGCGGTTCTATTGAGGAGCTTGTGATTTAACCGTCCGCCTGGCGTGTTACGTGCGACGCGTCCAGCGACCGCGACAGGTGGAGCTTTTGAATTTAGCTGGTTATGTTTCAATTAGATGGTAGTGGGAGTCGGGTTTTGGTCCTTTTTGGATAGTTGCAGGGCTCGCGCGGCCGCGCGGTCAAACTGTTTTTAATTAACTCCGTCGGGGTATTAGCTAATATCGGCGGGTATGTGAGAAGTTGCCGCGTCTCTTGGAATAAAAATTAAAATGGCGTCCGCCGCTCGCCGAATGTTAACTTTTTATCGACAAAGTAATCAGGTGAATAACATTGTTGAATTAAATTTTAATGAAACACGATAAAGTTTGAATTTCACGCAAATTTTACGCCATTATAAACTAAACTGTGTTTGGTAAATACTTTGATTGTTTAATTAAAATTGTCACGGTTGTGGTGCGGAGGTTGTGATTGATTTTTGTTTATTAAAATATAACCTAGTTATTTGTTACGTAAATTGTTTTATTAAAAGGTATTACAACTGTTGTTTTATAACTGTATACCTTAGTTATACATATAGGTAATTTGTTTTGTTATTCGTCGACAATTTATAGATAATAATTATAACTAATCTTTAATTTAACATGAAACAAGCCTTGTCTAAGAAGACAGATTAACATGTTTGTATTTATTTAAGTACCTAATGTAGTTCCACTACTTTTTATTACATAGGTAAATTTTTAGATATTTGGTTTCCAACATTTCTTAAGTCTTCATTATTCTTCTTAGTTTGAGTTCTGGTTCTGGTGTCGAGTTTTCAAGCCTCCCGAAGATCTCTGACTTGGCTTAACGACTGCTTGTCTAAGACTAACAGCCGGGACCTATAATTTAACGTGTCATCCGACCTACGGTAGCACTCAGATTAAAATGCCATTCTGTGGTCTTCCATCCAAAGGCTATCCGCATCGACCGTTGTTTAAACTCAATGATCGCGTGAAATCACGTTAGTTAGTAAAATATACGTTATTACGTACATAAACTTATTTTATTAATTCACAAGCAAATTACATAATTATCTCCTTTTACTCTGATTTTTTCTGTATTGCCTTAGGTGTATATTATTATTTACCCGATTACACAAATATATACATTCAAAAGCGTGAAGTTATTTTGCTCGTACGGTATCATTAGGTAGGTATATCACACCTAAACAATTGCAGCCCATAAATTACAGATATAATAAAATCATAAAAAATATGTGTACTTACTACAATAAAACTATATTAGATATAAAAAATAAAACAATATTACTTATATGAAAAGAAAAAACAAACAGAATTAGGACATTAGGCGGCTTTAACGCCTAAGACGATTTCTACCAAGCAACCTTTGGATTGATCTTAGATTATGGAGAAGTAGCGAGTGGTGTACAAACTTGATAAATAAATATTTATTTAAGAAAACTAACCTAACGTTAACTTATTACTCTCGACTTGTCGTTCGAAGAGTCAGCATCTCCTGATGATGCCTTGTGGTTAGGCGAAACACGTGTAGAGTTAGGAATTTCCGAATTGTGATAGGTAACGTTAATCTTAATTAATCTTAGTTAATTGATCTTAGTAAATTAAGCTTGATTAATTGATCTTAGTTGATTTTTCATTTACTTGTCTTAATTTGGATTTCGGATCACAGCGGAAGTACACTAAATATTTAATTTTGTCTTCTATTTTAACCTAACTTTAGATAAATTATACCTTTACAATAAGAACTACATACATACATACAATGAGTTTTAAGATAAGAGCAATTCATCAGAGTTTTCAATATACCTAAATTGGAAACGGTAAAAAAAATCTAACAAAAACGTCAAAATTTTATAAGTTTGACGTATTTATTTATTCTGATAGACAGAATGCCATACAGAATAATATAAGACTTTATACCACCACCACTGATAATAGTGGCTATTATCATTAGCAATGGCGACTATTGCTTGTGTCCTAAATACAAGACTTAGGGAGCTGCTCAAATGCCTAGTTGTATAGTGTAAAAAATCTCAGTAAGATTAAAATAAATAAATAAATATTAGGACTCATTTCACACATGGCTGGTTAACCCCATACTGAACCATTTTAAGTTCGTGTTATGGTAGCTAACACAACTGATATACTACATATATATTTTATATAGATACATATTTAACACCCAGACCCACAGCCAACAAATTTAGTTAAGCACAAAGATGTTGACCGGGCCCGGAATCGAACCCGGAACCTTCTGATTAGCAGTCCGGCAAGGTAACCTTTACGCCAACGAGGTCGTCAAAAATACAATACTTACTAATAATACAAGACTTAGGGAGCTGCTCAAATGCCTAGTTGTATAGTGTAAAAAAACTCAGTAAGATTTAATCAAAACTTTTTGCAAATTCATAAAGCATTGCTTATTTACTAGATTATTCAATTCAATTAGGTATTCTAAGATCTAGATAGAATCTAGACATTCCTTGAGCGTAACTCAGTGGTTAGGTAAAGAGCAGGTACCTAATCAATTATCCAGGTACATAGATTTCTGATAAGAGTTGATCTTATCGGAATATTTCTGTTATGCACCTAGATATAATCGGTTTACCAGAGGTTTACCACAGATACAGATTTACTGGAAAATTACGAAATCCGGTTAATTTGTAAATACGTCAGTTGCACTCGTGCATAATGGGCTCTGTACCGTTATTAAAATAATAGTTTAAAAAACTAAAAAACACGCTTATCGGGCCGTTTTAAGTGGGTCAATATCGCGCCCAAAGAAGTCGGTTACAAACAGACATACAAACAAAAATACAAAAAAATGGAATAATTTTATCAAATTAGTGTATCGGTCGGTCCTCAATAAATCTACAAAGTTTGAACGAAATCTGGCCTTAAAGTGGGTCAAAATCGCGCCCAAAGAAGTCGGTTACAAACAAACATACAGGTGAAGCTAATAAAAAGCGTTTAAAAAAAAAGGTTCAAAAGAACGGTGTGAAGGGAACCAAATACTACACCTATACCTACGCGAAACAAAACATAAAACAAATATGTTTCTTCTAGGTAAGCGTGCCACACCGTAGACTGCAGTGCAGCTTAACATCAGGCAAGCTGTAGTCAAACGCAAACCTATCAAGGATAAACAAAAAAAATAAAAAAGGTTTTTACAGTATTTTGTACAACAAACGCATTTTATTCGTTCATTTATTCATTTAGCATTACAGATCATTTTTTTTTCGACCTCGTTGGCGTAAAGGTTACCATGCCGGACTGCTAGTCAGAAGGTTCCGGGTTCGATTCCCGGCCCGGTCAACATCTTTGTGCTTAACTAAATTTGTTGGCTGTGGGTCTGGGTGTTAAATATGTATTTATATATAATATGTATGTATGTATGTATATGTAGTATATCAGCTGTGTTAGCAACCATACGAGCTAGAAATAGTTCAGTATGGGCTAACCAGCCATGTGTGAATGTGTAAAGAAAAAAAAATACAGATCATTATATTAGTATTTGTAGTAATTTGTTCAGGTGTAAGCTAATATAATTATCTGTATTGCTGAATGAATAAATGAATGACACACGTTTTTTTGTTTATCCTTGATAGGTTTGCGTTTGACTACAGCTAGCCTGATGTTAAGCTGCGCTGCAGTCTACGGTGTGGCACGCTTACCTACTGGCGTGTTTACAAATTAACTGGATTCCGTGATTTAAAGTAAAAAACTAGGACCTCATTATCTCATTACCTGGTCCGTATTGGAAACGAACAAGAAACTGTCTTTAGCACACATAAACTGAATATGTAAAAACAGCATTTTTGAGCGTATCAGAGAGTAACTAACTGCTTAACAAACGAACGCTAACTTCCAAAGGACCACATGGAGCAGCGGGGAATTATTAGAACATGGGGTTTACGCTAATCTTTGAAGGATATATTGACATTTCAGAAACCAAACTCAGTGTCATGAAAAACGAAATAAAAAAATGGTTTTTGACTACCTTTTAGGGCCAAATACTCGTCTGTGCGCTGTGTACCATCAGTATCATCAATCAGAGAGAGATTCCAGACTACGCATGCTCTATCTCAGAATATCTTTGACTCGTTTTGTAACAACTTAACCAGAGATTCAAATGCCGAGCCGAAAAAAAAGTAGAACAAATGACGTTTGATTTGAAAAGAAACAATAGGAAAGCTCATGGGAGACCGATTAATGTTTTAAAAGGCTGAGCCACTCTTAATGGTGTTTGTATTTTCTGTTAGCTCACGTTTCTCAATGTAATGAACTCGGAAACACTATTTTAGCATTAGCAGAGTTAATATTGTACTGAGTTTTATTGGGATTCTAGGGATGGGACATACGATACATCGATAATATTCTGTTTCTTTTTTCTATGATAGGCTTGCGATTGACCACGACTTACCTGATGTTAAGTGGCATTAGGTCGAGGATGGAGCGAACTTGCCTAGAAGAAGCCAGTTCACTCTCGCTTTGAAGACAGTAAGGTTGTAGTTGAGTGGGAACAGTGATTCCGGCAAGGAGTTCCACAGTTTGGCCGTCCGTACTATAAGCGTAGAAGCGAATCGCTTCGTATGAGTTATTGGCTTGTTTCCAACTCGTTCGTTGGCGAGATTTTAGTATATTTACATATAAGAACAAAATCGATCATTGAAGTCACACAGAAATCGCATACAAATCACATGGTACATTTAATATTTGACTAGCTGCGCCCCGGTGCTACCCGCGTTAATAGGGGACAAAAATAAGACAAAAAGTTGGCTATGTGTTAAGGTCTAAACTATCTTCTTTTGCATTTACTATATTAGTAAGATTATCGACCGGGGTGTCACAGACTTATGGTACCTATTACAAATTGAGTCTTTATTTGTCTAAATTAGTTACTAAAAAAAATTTCAGTTATGAAATTTTGATTGAAATGTTTTAATTTGAAATGTTTAATTGGGTTATTTAAATATCTAATTCAAAAACTATGTATATAGTTAACCCTAACTTAATTAAAAATAAGACTGCATATCTAATTTAGGAAACCACGTACAACAAAATAACTATTTTATTGAAATCTGATCTAAGAATCTAAGAACTATTAGTAAATCTAACACAATTTCAATGGACGACAGTTCAACTTGTCATCCGACTCACGGTAGCACCCAGATAAAAATTCCTTACATGACATCTTTTGCACGGTCATCTATTCAAAGATTGTCCGTATCGATCGTTGCTTAACTTCGTTTATCACATCAGATCCTTAGTCCTACAGGTCAAGTTACTACTTATGTGTGAATCATCAACCTTCCCTGTGCATTCAACATTCGTCTATAAACTTGAAACTATCGTAAGATTTATCGATAAGATCGCATCACTATTGAGAGCCGGAATCGATCGTAAAGAGTCCTTTGTTTCACAGTAGCGTGTGAGGTCTACGCGGGCGGCCGATGTATTATACTCACTATCGATTATTTTGGGCAAGGTTAATCGAATTGTCTAATTAACCAAGGTGAGCGATTATCGATATCTTGTTGCGCTTGTGCTTCGACCCTTCGAAGATCGCTTATTTAGTGCGGACCAACCCAATACTACGTCACCAAAATCAAAATCAAAATACGTTTAGCAAAAGTTACATGAATTTAAATTATAATAGGAATCCAAATGCTCCCAAAGTAGTTTTAAGAAACTGTGTTATGTGAGCCAATGGCATCTCCCAGATTTAGGCAATGGTAAGTTTTTACACGTATGTCAAAGTTATGTAAAAATAAGTTATTAGAGAGTTACATTAACTGAAAATAGAAAAAAAAACACCAGCATATTCTCGTATTTTAAACAACAACAAAGATTTGAGAAATAAAAATTTAACCAAATTTAAAATATTATAACTATTAAGAATATTTTCTGTTTCTAATTAATATAAGTTACATAAAATAACAGACAGTGAAGTACCTAGCTGACTAGCTGTAAGAAGAAATAAACAAATTTCAAATTCAATCATTTTTTGCAGAACGGGTAAGGTTAGGTTATCACAGGTATAGTTATAACACGAACAAACTTTATGGTATATATTAATAAATAAATTAATAAAAATAATCATGCTTTCGAATCCAGAATTGTCTCTTTTTATAGTCGGTTAAAAAAAACCTCGTAAATAGACATGTCTAGCTAGATACAGTAATAACAAACCAATTATTATGAATCGAACGTCAGGTAAAAAACAATAATAAAATTCACCAAGTACTTAATAAGTATGTTCGACAAAGCATTAAATTCAGTTAATGTTTGCATTAACGTCTAAGTTTTGCTTCCATTAAATTGTTAAAGGCTTTTTAAAAGTTATAAACTCACGTCAATAAGACTAGTGGATAGGACGGGGGATCCCCGTTCTCGATCGTACTTGATGCAGAGGATAGCCATTGCTATTCAGCGTGGAAACGCAGCCAGTGTTATGGGCACCTTTGCACCAGGTACGATCATGGGCGGGTTTTCCTAACTTGTTTGTGTTTTCCTAAAATGTTTTTGACATGTACAATTTTCATTATATTTATGGACACTAAAATGTAAAGTGAAATAATTATAAATAGTCAATAAGGACCAAAAAGAAACCACATGTTCTCTCTGTCTGTGAGAGCCGTATATTCCAAACTAGGCATGCTCCAGTCAGTCCAGAGTGCCACTGACGCACCGTGCTGGTTAAATGCCTCTAATTAGTTAAGAAACAAAGAAAAGTTGACACCAAAAAAGTAGGTTGTATAAAACAAAAGCCAACTAGAAACGAAATTGGCCAAGTGCGAATCAGGTTCGCGCATGAAGGGTTCCGCACCATTATTTATATAAACATAACGGCATAAAACACGTTTGTTCTAGGGGTAGTTCCCTTAGATATTAATTTTATTTTAATGTTATAATGTTTATTTAAAAGTTTTATACAACTACATAGGTATTTATATTTGACGACCTCGTTGGCGTAATGGTTACCATACCGGCCTGCCAAT
Source organism: Mellilla xanthometata (assembly GCA_035578125.1). NCBI lineage: Eukaryota > Metazoa > Arthropoda > Insecta > Lepidoptera > Geometridae > Mellilla > Mellilla xanthometata. The sequence goes on along the minus strand of JAPUBQ010000033.1, from coordinate 2,237,654 downwards.
CAGAAGGTTCCGGGTTCGATTCCCGGCACGGCCAACATCTTTGTGCTGAACTAAATTTGTTGGCTGTCGGTCTGGGTGTTAAATATGTATGTATGTATGTATATGTAGTATATCAGTTGTGTTACAACCATAATACGAACTAGAAATGGTTCAGTATGGGGCAAACCAGCCGTGTGTAAAACGTGTCCTAGTAAAAAATAAATATATATATTGTGAAAATTTGAAGCACCTATCTATTACCGTCAATAGCATGTAGCAAAAAAAGACAAACTGGTGAGTAATAGACTGTCGTGGTATGGTCATATTATGCGACGTGAGGAAGACCATATCACGAGGAAGACAATGAGTATGAGTGTGTACGGACAGATAGGAAGGGGACGACCTAAGAAAGTATGGATGGATTGTGTGAATGACGATATGACCAGGAAGGGTGTGAATACAGAGATGACGAATGACAGAGAGGTATGGAAGAAGCGTACATACTGTACCGACCCCACATGAAGTGGGATAAGGTAAAGAAGAAGAAGAAGAGCATGTAGCAAAAAATTAGGAAAAAAACACGTTTATTGTATGGTCACCTCTCTTAATATTCATATTTTTTTTTATTTTTAGCTTTTGTTGTTATAGCAGCACGGGAAATACATAATTTATTAAAATTTCAGCTTTCTAGCTATCACGGCTTACAAAATACAACCTGGACAGATAAGGCTTAGTTATAGGGTCTCATGTTTTAGGAACGAAGCCCAAACAAGTAGGCTTAGCAAAACAAAAGTCAAAGCCAATTTTTTTTACGCACACATAACGCAGCTGGTTAGCCCCATACTAAAACATTTCTAGTTTGTAGGTTGTTAACAAAGCTAGATACATAAGTACTTTATATCGATACATATTTAACACCACAGAAAAATCAAACCACCCAGACCAACAGACAATAAATTGAGTCCATCACAAAGATGTTAGCCGTGCCGGGAATCGGCATGGTAACCATTACGCCAACGAGGTCGTGATATCCTTTAATATTCCAACAATAGGTGATTATGGCTCCTCCCCGCGGCTCTATATAAATAACATCTCCCACTTATTTCTGTTTGTTAATTCCTTTAATTACCGACCTCAGGAACGTTCATTATTGTATGAAAAATAAATGAAGCATGCTATATCCAGTAAGGACGAGTTAAATTAAATTTGACGACCTCGTTAGCGCAACGGTTACCATGCCGGACTGCTAATCAGAAGGTTCCGGGTTCGATTCCCGGCACGGCCAACATCTTTGTGCTTAACTAAATTTGTTGGTTGTGGGTCTGGGTGTTAAATATGTATCTATATAAAGTATATATGTGTGTATATGTAGTATATCAGTTGTGTTAGCAACCATAATACGAACTAGAAATGGTTCAGTATGGGGTTAACCAGCCGTGTGTGAAATGAGTCCTCATAAACTACTAAAAAAAAAAAAATTTGCCAAGAGCGAGTCAGGTTCGCGCATAAAGCATTCCGTACCTTTATCTTAAAAATGGCATGAATGATACGTTTGTTGTATGGGGACCCCCTAATTTTTTATTTAGCTCTGGTGTCGAGAGTTTTCAAGCCCGAAAGCCTGTGACTTGGCTTAAAGACTGCTTGTACTAAGACTAACAGCCGGGGCTTAATTCAGATTTATAATAAATTGCCATAGCCTATAACTAAATTAAAATATAATGAATTCAAATGTAAAATTAAATCATTTCTGACCTGTATCTAATACGTTTATAAATTAGACGAATAAATTGGACATGAAGCTCACAGAGGGATATTTTCAGTTTAAGTTATAATAAAAAAAATAATTCTATATTTGACGTTTATCACACTTTCGTTTAAATTATATTATATATTAGCACTATGACATATCCACTGTAAATGACGTACCAAAAATAATGAATGTTAATTATGAGCCTGTTTTGTCCCATTGAAGAGCAAAGGCCTCTCTACCCTCTTTCCATGTATCACGGTCTATTGCTATTTCTTGCCAGTTTTTGCAGTGTTTATCCAGTTCGTCCCGCCATCTCCGTCTGGGCCTGCCGCGACGTCGGACGCTCTGTGGTACCCACTGGGTGGTGCGTTTAGCCCACAGATCCTCCGACATCCGGCTGATGTGCCCAGCCCAATTCCACTTCAGTTCGGCTGCCTTTTGGTCAACGTCTATGATGCGTGTTTTTGTTTCTTCGCTTTTTTTTCAATGAATGTTATTATGGTTAATAAAACATCTGAATCTGAATCTGCAAGTTTGTCTACTGCCCATAGTATTTATATGAAGTAGAAACGCCACGAAGCGACTTGTAAGTATTTATTCTTAATTACGTATAACTGAGACGTCGCTCGCGTTCAAACTATGTGATTAGAAGGCTTGTTGTGACATTGACGTATTGGGGAACGACTAGGGATGTGCTTTGGTAAGAATTAAGTTTAAACTTAACGGAAACCATAGACACAAACTACTTAAACCATAGACGCAACCATAAACACACTACGTTAGACCATTTTTCACCGCTTTTCTACTTAGTACCTAAAGAGGGTGAAACTATGAATTTGAAATTGAAGTAGATATTCTTTATTTTTTGGCTCAAATGCATCCACATGTTGTGGACAGAGTTAGCACCCCAATTCTGATATTGCAAACACTAGAAACCGTCGCTATTACCTATAGTTATGGCCACTGCTATCAGTGGCAATACCTTGATACAACGATTACTATGCTGAGTGATGCGTAGCCAGCAAAACCTGTGTGTGGATGATGATAAAGCTAATCTTTGTTCATATCAGAATGAATTAGAGATATAAGTGGTTTAAAAATCGAGTAAGTATTTCATATTTTGAACCAGTCTTTTTGTCATCATCTTCAGACTCCTTCAGATTGACCATACTTATCAAAAGTCTGATTGGTAGGTACCAAAATAGGCATAGATATTCCAAAAATATTCTTAGGGTTGTTCTTTAGATGGTCTGCTATTTTTTCGTAACATGGTTCAGTAGATATGGGTTTGTAACGCAGCCTTATTCTAAAGAGATATGTACCTACCTAAGTTGTTCTATTTGAACAGTTAGAGGCTTTGGACTCAAACTCAAACGCCTGTAGGTCCCAGTAATTATACGGTTATAAAAACCCAAAATAATTAATTGTGTTTTCTTGCCAACAATGCTTTTGTGTGCGTTAAATTAATATTTATTGTTGACATTTCGTGCCGGAGCGATACCTACTTAATTACCATTAATTTTAGTGAAGCGGATTTCTTTTTTTAATTGCTTGTTAACTAGTCGTTTTCGTTTGTAATTTTTGTTAACTAGTGATGACGTCGAATTCTTAGCTTTTATAGTGCCTGTTGGAAGCCTCGTTTAATGAAATGAGTTTTTATTAAAGTACTTGTCTTGTGTCCTATTTCCTTATAAAAAAACATCGTAAAATGTTCTCTGCAATACATTGTTTTAGTTATCATATTGAAATATTTTACGTAAAAAACCTGCGTTTATCCAAGGTAAAATGTTATCACTAGGTATATTAAAACTAAAATCATATCTACTAATATATTATATACGAAAGTTTGTGTGTGTATGTTTGTTACGTCTTCACGCTCAAACGATTGAACCGAATTTGGTGTGAATAAAGGTTGATCCTTGGATTAACATAATATAGGCAACTTTTTATCCCGAAAACAATAAAATTGTGGGTCCCGTAGGATACGCAAATAACTTCAAAATCTAAGTTCACGCTCCAACGGCTGGACTGACTTCGATGAGATTTACTATGAAGATAGATTACACCTTGGATTAACACATAGGTTAATTTTTATCCCAGATTAACTACTTTTGTCCCGGATTAACGCGGGTAACTAGTGATAAATAAATATCACACACACAATCTAATAGTTAAATAAGCAGTTAGATCACTGACATGACTCAATTAAACAAAGAAAACATTTGAAAATTTTTTCGTCCTGCTCACACTCGTTAAGTTACGTAAGCGAGAGGACAATATGAACTTTTAAATGCTTTCTTTATTGATGCAAGCTATACCTACAGGTACAGATTAACATCATTATTCTTCACGCACTAACCTAATAATAAATGATCACATTATTATTAATAACTCCCTCTTACCAATAACAAAGCAACAATAAAACCACCACAACACCATTGCACGATACTTACGCCCATAATATAAAGCGAATGGCGTGCGTGGAAACCATTTCTGGCCCATTAATTAACAATTCAAACATATTTAGCTTAATAACAACGGCTAAACTTAGTGGCGACTACGTTTGAAGGGGTAATTATGCCTTTGGAACGTTATTTGAGCCCCCACACGATGAAAATATAGGTAAGTGGGTACTTTAATGTTTAGGTGGTTAGAAATGGCGCTCATAAATTGTTTAGAGATGTGATAAAATGATTGATCAGAGATATTATCGTTAATATAAAATATATCAGAGACATATTATGCAAGTTTGAGTTCTTCGACTCACGAGAAATTAATTTGGGTAAAGTGTGAGTATCTATCTATAATAGTTATGCGTAGTAAAGCCAATTTTTGTTAGTTTTTCATATTATTATATTTGGTTAGCTAAGATGCTTCAGCTCAAACATTATGAATAACTAGCTTTCTTCTTAGCACATACAAACTCTTTACGTGCAATTGATTTTCTTTGATCTACGAATGTATTCGCTATTTATGCCTTTTTAAATTAATTTTCAAACCACACTATCCACTTATTCTGTTATATTCTTAGAATCACGGAATATGGGTAAACTATTTTTCGTGTAAAGCCTAAATTTTTAAAAAAAATATGACAAGTGTCATTTATCAGTTAAGTGTCATTTGTCAATGTAAGTGTCAATGTCACTTCAAGTTATAAGTGTTACCATAACTTTTAAAATTAAGCTTTTACAGTTACCATTTTAATTATTACATATATGAGCAAAATCTGAAACTATAGCTAATCTACAATAAAGAAATGTATTTTATAAAAAAAAATGGTTGCCTGTAAAGTCGGTTTTACGGGCGAAGATTTTACGTGACAACGTCTGCCGCGTGCTGCGCGCGCGGCACCGATCATAGTTGAGTGGGAGAGAGACGCAAGGCATTCGGCGGGCCTCTCTCTCGTTCGTTGACTCATCGTAACGTTACCGGGCGTTACACTTTTTCATAAGTGACTCCCAGCCGCAACCTAATTTAAGACGTTGTCACGTCAATAAATATGTTGAATAATAACTAATAATTTTAAAGAAATGGTTTTAGGCGAAACACTGAATTATTCCATCCACATACACGAACAGAACAAAGCAGCTAATAATAAATTATAAAGACGCGTTAGCTTATTTTGTTATATTTTCGAATACTAGGTGACATTGTATAAGCACCAAATACAAATCCCTTTGATTAAAATGTACCTTATCTCAACATAATTAACAAAATAATGTTAATGTTTATACTAAGAACAACAGTAATCTATTTACAAAGAAATAAATAAAATGTATTGAGCAAGTAACTATTTGGTGAAATTAATACAACTTCACTTCTTCAAGTTGTGGCCGTGTAACAAGGCACAGGAACTTTTATATTTGATGTGCTGGCAGCATTATTTATTAATATTCTTCCTTGCGTGTTTGATTTCGTTCTCGCGAATTTAATTGCGTTATTTTTTATTGCAAATGTTCAATGAAATTATGAAATTCGTGTATAAATTATGACTTATATTGAATTGTACACTACCGTTCTAGGAAATCATTAATGTACCGTGGTTTCAATTTGATGGGTTACCGAATAAGCGGCTCAAAATGTTTAGTTACCTGTTTGCTTTTAACTTTTATTATGGGATGTTATTTAGCGTCTTTACCTATACAGAACGGTGAGTAACAAGTAGAATTCCATAGAAAACTTACTTTTTAACGAGAGATTTCGTTTTTATAATGATTTTCATACATAAATTCCTAAATAAAGGGTGCATGTGTTGCAAAAGACATTTGAATTTAAAAATTAGTAGTTTAAATTATATCGTCAATTTCAGATCAAGCAGCGTTACCTAGCAAGAAACTACAGCAAATAACTTCAAACAAGCTCGCAAAGAAGCGCTTAGCCATCTTAGTACCTTTCCGAGATCGCTTCGAGGAACTTCTAGAGTTCGTTCCCCATATGTTTAGTTTCCTCGGCAAACAAAATATACCATTTCACATATTCGTCGTCCAGCAGAAAGACAGCTACCGTTTCAACCGAGCATCTTTAATAAACGTGGGGTTTCTATACACAAGAAACGATTATGACTACTTAGCGATGCACGATGTAGATTTGTTGCCCTTAAATGATAATTTAACATATAGTTTTCCGTCCGCTGGTCCGTTACATATATCATCACCTCAGACACATCCTAAATATCACTATGAGACGTTCATAGGTGGTATTTTGTTAGTGAAAAGAGAGCATTATGAACTTGTTAATGGAATGTCGAATAATTATTGGGGCTGGGGACTGGAAGATGATGAATTCTATGTGAGATTGAAAGATGCAGGACTGAGTGTTACAAGGCCGAGTAATATATTTACTGGAACTGAGAATACTTTTAGGTAAGTGCCAGTTTGGTTCAATCATGATACTTAGAAGCCTTAATTTATTTATTTGATGTATAGGCAAGCAGCAATATGCTGATGTGCCTATATCACACTGAGTTGGATTTTTATTTTTAACAGTTCACAAAATGTTCATTGTTCAATGTCAATGTTTCAAGTCCACTGGTGCACTGATCACAGGTTAGCAAGAGATTTTTTGTTTTCTGCAGCCAGCTATCAAGCCGGTTTTTAAAGCTGTTCACTGACATAGCACTCACTACTTCCTCGGGCAACTTGTTCCGATTATGAACCACCTTGTTGCTGAGTATATGATTTTATTCATCAGTTTTGGTACAAGTCCTACAAATATGATAGTAACAGTTTTATGTATGGGAAAATAATTATTCTGGCAGACAGGCTGATATACAGACAGCTTAAATAATTAACGAGATAGTAGACTATTGGGGCTATTAACTTGCTGTTGCCTTGCTCATCATTTTTTATCTAAAGCCATAGTAAAGTTTATTAGGCTCTTTTACCTTACTGGGAAAAAAAATACTTTCCTCCTATTCATAATAAGCTAAGTGGTCAAGCTGGTGGTTGATGTAGAGACTATCAAGCCTGATGGTTTCTGACTTGGCTTAACAGCTGCTTTTACTAAGACTAACAGGACCTACAATTAAAATGTAATTCAAAACCCATGGTGGTGCCAAGATGAAAATGCCACTTTAAAAGACAGTCATGGATGGTCACCTTTCCAAAAGCTGTCTGCCTCAACTACTTAACCTTGATGATCGCATTGGATCACCCTAATTTGCTGAGTTAGAGGTGCTACTTACTTGCACTGAATTAATATTATTCTGAAATAGACTTACCTGTATGCTGTAGCTGCTCGAATATCTATAACTTGGGGTACATAGAAGAGAGCACACATACCTACTATCCTCCTATACATGAGACCTCATTCGGTCTCGGTATAGGAATAGAGACCCATATAAAAAAAGATAAACTTATAATTTGGCATTTTTTTAATTTATGCAGTGTCTTATGTATATTATCTTTTATTTTTAGTTCTGAAATATTTTTCTGTAAAATAAACAAACAAGTTTGTTTTTATTTTATATTATGATGGGTTTGCACTTTTTCACAATTTATCTGATTCTTATTCTATGATGGGGGCGATCAGACCTGCACTGACAACCCGCAGGAGGTGTATTGTGCATTTCCCCCTACCAGCCTACACAAGCCATCCAAGCTCCTTAAAGTAGCGGAGCAATTTATCTGATGGTAAGCGACGTTGTGATCTAAGGTGGAACACGCTTACCCGCAAGAAACCGGTTCCCTCGCGCCTTGCAAACGCAAGATTATAATTTTCGGGGAACAGGGCATTTGGCAAGGAGTTCCACACTTTGGCAGTACGTAAAATGAATTTGAATATAAACCAATGATTCTTGTTCCAGACATGTCCACGATAAGACGTATCGTCGTCGTGACATGCGAAAGTGTTACAACCAACGCGAAGTGACCCGGCGTCGCGACCGACGAACGGGACTACATGATGTTGCATATAAAATACACAACACACACCGAGTAACCGTGGATGATTTACCGCTGACAGTGATCAATGTGGAATTGATGTGTAATAGGACCGCTACTCCATGGTGTCTGTGTCAGGAACCTGTTAAACCTAAGACACCTTAATGTATACGTGGGAAATGGTTACATAAAATTAGGAAGATGTATGGTATTTATACCATGTTTGTGTGAACCTTTTAAACCTAAGACACCTTAATGTATATGTGGGAAATGGTTACATAAAATTAGGAAGATGTATGGTATTTATACCATGTTTGTGTGAACCTTTTAAACCTAAGACACCTTAATGTATATCTGGGAAATGGTTACATAAAATTAGGAAGATGTATGGTATTTATACCATGTTTGTGTGTGGAACCTTTTAAACCTATGAAACCTTAATTTATATCTGGAAAATTGTTACATAAGTTATATTTGACAATGTATGGTATTTATGCCATATACATTTCAGGGTTGTTTCATCTTTGTGTGTGGAACCTTTTAAACATATGAAACCTTAATTTATATCTAAGAAATGGCTACATAAAATTAGAAAGATGTCTGGTATTTATATCATGTATCTTTCAGGATTGGAATTTAAGTAAAACCTGTAGTTTTATATCTGGGAAATGGTTACAGAAATTACATAATTATAAAGATGTATTATACCATATATCTTTCAAAGGTGTTTCATGTTTGTGTGTGGAACCTTTTAAACCTACGAAACCTTAATTAGGAAAATGGTTACATAAACTGTATTTGAAGATGTACGGTATTCATGCCATATATCTTCCAGGGTTTCCTGTATGTGAAACTTAATAATTAACTTTCCCTCATATAAATTAAGTAACCTTAATTTATATGAGGGAAATTGTTACATAACTTTCACAATTATAAAAATGTATGGTATTTCTACCATATACTTTCATCTTTGCGTTTGGAACCTTGTGAAAATTGTTATGTGCATTATGTTGGATTGTTTTTAAAGTTTCGTAAAGTTCTTTTTTTTCTGTCACCAAAAGCTTTTAATTGCGTTTGGTGACAGAAAAGTCACTATTAATTTAAGAAAGTCCAAATTAAGTCCTTATAACTTGTTGACTGGCTAGTATATATATATTTCAGGATTCTTCTATGAATTATGTCAGACTTGCTTGAAAAAAATCTAGTCCAAAACACCAAGGTCCAAAAGCCATATTGAGAATGAGATTTTTGTTAATGCTCAGGTAAAATTATTTTAATTTCTAGAAAAGTAGTAAACACATCTATCCGTTCTTAGTTTAGTCAAATCTCTTCACTCAGAATAAGTTGTTTAGTGGGACAGGGTTTAATTAATTTATATCACAGTTATATAAAACAATATGTATGTTTTGATATCATTATTCTAGAGATATTTCAGAACACGCTTATGTTTTGAAATTTAATTATTTAGAACATCAATAAATTATTTTGCATTTGTATTTAATTCCCTATAATAGGTAGAAATTACAATATTATTTTATATACCCATGGCATTAATGTTTAATCAATACTGAGATTATGATATAACTAACATTACCTATTACATATAATAATATTAAGACTTTGTATTAAGTTATTGCTCAATATAATGTTAATTACCTATTAAATATATTTTACCTATTTAAGTTTTAAGTGCATATTCAATTTGTAATAAGACTATTTATGTTAAGCAATAAAAATATTTATATTTAAACAAATGTAGATAGGAAATCAATTTGTAATTGTTATATTTAGCAATTACCTACGTAAATAAAAATTAAATTTGTAATCATAAAAAAGACTTTAATTTGGATTAAAATATAATTTATGTTATTTAGTATTACCTACGACTGAGTCTAAATAAAACGCACAAATTTAAAATAAATAAAATTTTATTTCTCATAAATAATAACAAGCAATTAATTACTAATTTAACTATATGACAAAATATTTGCACATTAAATTCATATGTTTATAAATTAAATTTCTATTATTACAATCACCATAGATATAATTAATATAAATAAATAAGAACCTACCAATTATTTAAGAAAACATTTGAGATTATTATTTTATAATAATATAGCTTTGCTATCATAAGTCAATAAAGTAAAAAACAGGAACATAAAAATCCAATTATTATTCATTATACAATTATTGATAATAAAAAACTATAAAAGCGCGGCTTCAGCTCTAAATAACTATAATTTGAAGCTTTTAGGTAATTATCGATAAAAATTAAGCAGCTTTTTACAGCTAATCCATACAAATTTTACGAGTCATCGAGCATTTTGTATGGAATAACTGCAAATATTGTGTTGAGAAAATCTGCTATTCCATAGATGTAGTATGGAATTGATTGGATATCAAGCTGATTTTGTCGTAGAACGATAATAGTTAGTAAAAAGTATCAAAGCCACATTGGGAAGGTTTTATTACAGTTACCGGTAATTATAAGAATGTCAATTATAAAATTAAGTACATATTGAATATGTATAACATAATACATAATATAAATGCAAATTAATTAATACATACTTTATATAAATTCACCTAAATTAATAAATTCACATTCATTAATTTTGAATGAACCGGGATCAGAAGTGCCGCTGAATTGTTTCGCTTAGCAATGGACAAACTGAAGTATGCAGAGCTGATAGCCAACCTTCACTAGTAGAGGCACTACAAGTAGAAGAAGAATATAAATTCACAAGCGGTACACACCTTTTCCTATTTATTCAATTTTAAGGAATATATTATTTATATCAACTAAAATTACATCATCGTTGTAACTGACATTTCATACATTTTGAGCACTAATAAAACAAATTAAATATTTATTACAATATATCTGGAAATTGGAATTGTGTATGATTTCCATACAAAATTTTATTCTTAAGTACTTGATTTCAATAAATATAAATAAATAAATGTTTTTCAACCATTTTAACTAATAATTGAGACAAATATTTGTGTATATGATTTGTTGTATGGAAATCCTTGCACCTCACTAAAAATTCTAATTAAATTATAAACTAAAATGAATGTTGGAATGAAAATGTTGTACTACATACTTGCAAACCAAAAAAAAAACTCGAGTCAATAAAAAAAAACTCTAAAAGTGCATGACCTCTCATGTGCGTAGCTAAATAAGTGCAATCAAGAAATAACGAACTTAAAATCATTTATGTGTTTAATAAATATGAAAAAGTTACAAAATAAACAATAACGACATCTCCAAAGTAGTATACACATAGGTACTTAAATGTTTTTTAGTGAATCGAGCTATACGATAAGACACTTGATAAAATCTGTCTAAACTATACAAAAATAAAATTTTAAAATTCATTACATATTCTGAAACTATTCTAAACTAGTTGCGCCCTACTACCCGCGTTCACCAACTATCTCCTTATAAAATATCATTCAATAACACTCAGACGTTTCAGGATGAAAGGCGTCACATACATCCAAATAAACATAAATCCTTACAAATTTTCGTATTAATTCCACTGTTATTGTGTATGTTCGTTACTTTTTATGTTTAAACGGCTCAACCGATTTCGATAAAATTTAGAGGAGAAATAGGATTTGCCATTCAAGAAGTAACACACATATTGTATTTTCAAAGTTTTTAGATTTGAAAATACTAGCCTAGAATTCGTTTAAATACAATAAAATAAGTGAAACTAAATAATCAATACATATAATCTTCTTATATATAAAATTTTCATGTCACAATGTTAGTTACCGTACTCCTCTGGAACGGCTTGACCGATTTTTACCTAATTTTATATGCGTATTCAGTAGGTCTGACAATCGGCTACTATCTCTTTACCATACCCATTTTATTTCTTTTTAATTAATAGAAATAATTTGTGAGTCAAAACAACGTTTGTCGGGTCAGCTAGTAAGACAGTAAAAATTGAGGGTCTGTGCATTAAAAATATTTCCAAAAAACTTATTTAAGAAAGTAACAAAATAAACAAAATTTTTGGGTTATTAATTATTATTATTATTATTTGTCTTTATGTGTCTGTATGGTACGTTATAACTTCGAAACTAGTCAACAGATATGGTCACGGCGTTTCACAGTTGGATAACATACTAACTAGGAGCGTTGTCAAAACTTTGTTTCATCAAAATCGGATGAGGGATATAGAATTTACGGTCAGTTGAAAATTTACTTCAAACACTGCGTCATGCCAGGCGCAGTAAACCATAAATTCTACAAAATTGTCTACACTTTTTAGGCATTATATGGCGCTATGCGTCGTTCTTTTGATCTTATCAATTTAGGCGATAAGAAAACATAAGTAATTAATTTATCATTTTATGATATACATATATTGTTGTTAATAGGTATAATATATAATGATGTATCCTTAGCTGTTTCTTTGATTTCTTTTTAAAGATCGCAAACATGCGGTGAAACAAAAAGTAAGCGGTACCTTTTGAAACCCAAAACAAATAGAATACAATATATCTTTATTGTACAACCACAAATTAAAATACGTAAAATCAAAAGCTTAAAAGTAGAGTACAGTGGCAGCCTTATCACCAAAGGTGATTTGTACCAGGCAACCAGGAATAGAAAGAAAATGACCGAACTATTTAAATCTATTTAGATAGTTTAAATTTGAGACTGTTAATAAAAATCACGGCCATTTAAGATCTTAATTTTAGTTTTTTTTAACCAGTTTTATTTCTCATTCATAAGTCTGATTGGTGCCAAAATTAGAACAAATATTCTTAGAGTGGTTCTTTAGCTGTCTAAAGAACCACCTTTTATGCTATTTTTTCGATATTTTTTACCGTTTACGATTTCTAGCGAAAAAACTGTAACATCAAGTTTTGCCCTTGTCTTCGCCTTAAGCTAATTACTGTACAATAGAGATTTATTTATTTCACTTTTACTGATAGCCCTGTAATAAAATAACAAATCTACAAGAGCAAGTAGCAAAGCGTTTAAAGGCAGCACTGTCTCAACTTCTACAGGATTATAATTAATACCCATCACAAATAATGACACACACATTTTGAACTCAGCGAACTAGAATAAACGGAAGAGTAACTCCATTGCCGCTTAGAAATTGAATCCATCTATGCACACAATTATACTGCTATCCCAACGAAACACACACACACACAAAGCTCGCATGCGATTGGTCGCATCAAGGTCACGCCACCGATACTAGCCGCGCGGGTAGCTGTTTGCCCCGCCCACCGCGGTATTTTACGCGTGGACTGTGGAATCATTTTATCGGCCAAGTTACTTTACTATTTATTCTAGATAGCTCCATCTACCCGTCCATTAGCTTTTAAACTAAACTTTTAAAGGCATGGTAGGCACTAGCATAGTTTGCGGGGCAATATGCCCCTTGTGACCTCTGCACTACAAGCTAGTTCATAGGGTAGAGTTTACTGCAATTAATTTTAAAGGATACTTACTATATATTGCCCCACAAATTATGTAGTTTGCGGGGCCATATACCCCTGAACTTTTGCCCTGTGCACTATGCACTACTGCTAGTTCATGGGGTAGAGTTTACTGAAATTAATTTTAAACATTACTTACTACATATTGCCCCACAAATTATGTAGTTTGCGGGGCAGTATGCCCCAGAACTTGTGACCGCTACACTATGAACTACAGCTAGTCCATAGGGTAGAGTTTACTGAATTTAATTTTAAAGGTTTCTCATATTGCCCCACAAATTATGTAGTATGCGGGGCTATATGCCCCTGAACTTGTAACCTTTAACTGTACAGTTAGTCCATAGAGTTAACTGAAATTAATTTTAAATGTTACTATTTATTGCCCCGTAAATACTGCAGTTCGCGGGGCCATATGTAGTAACCTCACAATTTTCTACCCACTATTTCTCAGGGTTCTATGTCCATACACTTGTAATCTTACAGGCTTGTTTACACCAGCAGTCGGCGGGGCTATATTGCAGTACAACTAGCTTCAATAGCTTTACAGAAGCGAGTTATATAATCATTTGAATTCACAACTGAAGTAGTGCGAGCAAGAGGAAACGATCTTTCAAATGTGTTCTTTATGGATGTCCATTTTTAATGTTAAAGGCTTGTATACACGAGCAGAGTTAGCGCTCTCTAACTCTAACTTTGATGTACTAGTGTAGTTTGCGGGGCTACAATGCGCAAGAAACTTTTACAGGCTAACAAACACTAGCAGCGTTATATCCATGCACTAGTAATATCTTTAGGGGTTTTTTCGCACGACATGCTCCTGTTATTGTTACTTCTACACAATGCACTGGAAGTTTGCGGGGCTATGCCCCTTAAGTAACCTCTAAGGGTTATCAGCACTAGCCCCCCTGGCAGGGCAGTGGGGGCGCGCGGGGCCAGGCGGGGCGAGGAGCGGGGGCTAGTCGTCGGCGCGCGCGCAGCACGTCAGCTACAAAGCGCAGCCGCCACCCTACGCACACATACACACAACGTTAGGACGGGGGCATGCTTCTACTGTACAGTGCCACACTTACTAATGTTAAAATATTTTTTTTTTCTAGTCTTAGGTTCGAAATCAGTTTTTAGCATAGTTAGATATATGATGAGTATTATTATGTATTATCATGAGTATTACAGCTTGGAAGAGATCGCTTTTATTGATAAGGCCGCCATTTGTGACACTACTTAGTTTTTTACTCTGTTTTGTATTGTCTTTTAATTGAGTTGCAATAAAGAGTTTATCTATCTAATTAATGGTAGGTATTGGGTCAAGCTCCCTGTTCCCCGAAAACTATAATTTGGTGGTTTTCAAAGAAAGAGTGAACCAGTTTTTTCTGGGTATAATTACGTATATCTAAGGCTCCACCTTAGATCATAATATCGCTTACCATCAGGTGAAAAGTGACAAAGCGCAAGTATCTTTAGTAAAAAAAACTGAATATGTATTTGTTTATGGGCATAGTTCCGATAGAAACGAATTGTTTTCATAAAGGTTTAAGCAATGCCTAGTTTTTTGTTGCATATTTTTTTGTCGTCTTTTTTTAATGGTGGCACTGTACAGGTTTAGGAACTACTTAAGTTCTAAAGAAATAACAAAATAAGCTGAAATATAAACGAGCTTAAAATGCATGTAAAATAATGGTGTAATTTTTAAAATTGATTAGGTATGTACTCAACTCTTTTAAAATAAGTATTTTATGTGTATTCAACATAATAAGCTCATTTAAAAGAACAACAATGCTAATAAAATGCATTAAAGATACAATATCAAGAAGATAAAATCTAAAACTAAGGCAGTAAGAACAACATCTAAAAATCTACCAATATTTCCAGGTACATAGATAGGCTAAAATGAATTATACAACATTTTAAATAAAATATATTTATGGTTTCTTTTTGTTTCTAGAAAAAAACTTATAACTTCAACATTAAATTAATGCTAAAATTGTATATTCAACGTCTTGTATATCTCCTATTTGAGACTTAATACAGCTAAATCGATGTTAACAGATACTAAATATTATAAAAATGCAATATATTGTGTTAGCTATTTTAGTAACAAGAAATCATTATTTACCTTTTTTATCGAAGCAATTTTTTATATCATTGTATTATGTGTGTATTTTAGTCCGAATATAATATAGCATAAAATATGCACATTGTATTTCGTTTAATATATATTAAACTCGAAACAACAGAGAAATCATTTGAAAGTTCATGTCTTCTCTCTCTCTCTCTTTCTCTCTACCGTAAACAAATTAGTGTGAGCAAGAAGAAGCGAATTTTCAAATGTTTTTTTATTGACTCCAGTTATACAATAGGGTATATGCATATCACTCAAATAATTGTATTTTTTTTTCAATATACTGTAGGTACTACCTTAATATAATACCTCTAGTAATATTTTTAAGTATAATTTACTTTAGAGCGACAATTTTTTTTTAATTAGTGCAAAGAAAGTATGTGAAATTCAAATACTGACGAAACAAACACGACGCCATTGGTCGAAGCGAATATAACGACACAATATCTGGGTTTTACCCATTTTTCCACAGTTTTGGTTGCACACACAGAAGGTTCTATTATTGTAATACAATAGAAACTCGATTAGCCGGACTAATTAATATTGTTAGGCATTCGGATAATCGAAAGTATGAAGTAAATCTGGATTTATTTCAATTTTCCGATTAGAAGCCGGGCGGGCAGGGCAGGCAAAATACGGATTTGGACAATTGGTCTATAGTCCAGATAATCGCGAATCCGTATAACTGAGGGCCGGATAATCGAGGTTCTACTGTAGTTAACATTTTATACACACTCTTTCACCTCAACCCACTTTTTTATTTTCCTAAACATTGACGAATAGACGGCTATGACGTCACATGACAGGCGATTCAGTTGCCATATTCGGCCTACTATTTTTTTTTAATATTAATTTTGATAGTTTACTTTAAATCATTTTTGAGCGTTTTGTCTTTTTTTACACGCTTTCTATTAGCTTCACCTGTATGTTTGTAACAGACTTCTTTGGGCGCGATTTTGCCCCACTTTAAACGGCCAGATTTCGTTCAAACTTTGTATATTTATTGAAGACCGATGACAATACACTAATTTGATAAAATTAATCCATTTTTTGTATTTTTGTTTGTATGTTTGTTTGTAACCGACTTCTATGGGCGCGATTTTGACCCACTTTAAACGGCCAGATTTCGTTCAAATTTTGTAGATTTATTGAGGACCGATGACAATACGCTAATTTGATAAAATTACGGTTTTCTATAAAAAGCGTGTTTTTTAGTTTTTTTAAACTATTATTATTACTATTACAAAGTGAAGTTTACTTTGCAATAAAAATATAAAAAATAAATATGCATATTCCCTATTGGCACTACATGTAATAATACAACTATCAAATGTATCTATCACAGAGGGTTTAGGTACGAGTATAAAGATAGATCAATACATACATATAGAAAATGGTACAAAGTCAAAAGTATAAATTTAAGGACATAACAGTCACATATTTACTTAAGACTCATACAGGAAAGCGAAAGTTTTATTATTTACCAGAGATATATATTTTAAATTTTCAAAATTTGGTATAAACATTATTACGATTGTTTTAAATGTACAATTAATTATTAATCAATGACATTAGCTGATTATATTACTATGTCAAAACTGTATATATTCAAAATTTTATTCTTGTCTGGATCTTATTTTTTTTTGGTACTACTCTAACTGTTTAATTAAAAATTAATTTAATTTTGTTTTAAAAGATCTATGTACAGTTTTAAAATTCCTTGGTTTTTAGTTAAAATTTTATTATAACATGACAACTATTTTACATTTAAATTTTTTTTATTAATATTTTTTATAATTTTATTACACCTAAAGAGGTATACTTTTAAATTGAAAAGATTTAAATTTTATTACGAATTGAACAATCTATACGACTATTTATTAATTTATATTTTATAAGAGTAATAATTTAATATTTTTATTTAATTTTTATAATAGGAGTAGATGCTAATACTGCTGAAAAACACGTCAAAAGTTTATTAAGGATATAAAAGATTTGGCTACATTTTAGTAAGTTATATTTGTGCAATTTACAATACAAGTCTTTTTTGGAAGATATTTAGTAAACTGGATAAGCTTAGAGGATTTTTATAAAAGTTATATATTTGGCAGACTTTTTTGGGCTGAAGTTATAAACTAGCATCAAATTAATAAATTATTGGGTAAATATATTAATAAAAAAGTTTTTTTTATTACTATTTAGACAACAATTGACCTAAATTCAACATCAAACACCTACACTCAACAAGTCTACGGTTAAGAACCCTAAGTATCGTAAATTCTTTCATTGCCATTAAAACTTTATGCATTCTTTTTGAAACATACATACGATACTTACCTACTATATGTATCAAATACAGTGTAAACTCCATGTAACGTCTCTCGATTTAACGACAAACTCTATAAAGTGTCGAAATCGGTTGTTTTAGCTTGTATTCCATACAATGATACATTATCTCCATTTAACGGCCACTTACTATAACGCCATAAAATGCAGTCCCTTCAGTGTCGTTATATAGAGTTAACACTGTATTTAGATTTTAAGCCTTTCTAAATTCGAAATCTAACAATCTTACAAACATTTTGACAGTATCACTTATTAATATATACCATCTAATTTACATTTTTCTATTTTTTTTTCTATTTGGCAGCTATGAGTCTAATCATTTTTCTAATGTCTTATTATTTCGCGGCAAAGTTCGCCATTCTGTGTCTCAAACATTTCGAAGGACTTCTAAGAGTAATTTAGATCAATCTAACAATACTTTCATAGTCGAAATCTGCCCAACAGTTTGGAAAATACGGAGCAGAATTGAAATAAACATACATACAAGCCCACACACATTCAAATAAGATATGCGCGAAAATCAAACCTACCCTCCATTCGGTTAAATGTAAATGGGAAAAAACTACTCAAAATAAATCCTTTAAAATCGTATTAACAGTAATCTTGTACGCAGTCAACAACTACAACCACCATTTTTACAAACGTTTCGTTCTTCAAACTCAGCGAACTAGAATAAACGGAAGTTTAACTCCATACAATTGCCGCTTAGAATTTGGATCCATCTACGCACACAATTATACTGCTATCCCAACGAAATTCACACAAACAAAGCTCGCACGCGATTAGTCGCATCAAGGTCACGCGGCGCGCGGGTAGCTGTTTTGCCCCGCCCACCGCGGTATTTTACGCGTGGACGGTGGAACCATTTTATCGGCCAAATTACAATTCTATTTATTCTAGTTCACTGTTCAAACTAAACCCTTTTCACACAATAGCTTCCGTATCACTAATCACATGTATACCATGCTTAGTCAAAATCAGCCTGACAATATCGTTGCAGCTCCTAGTTTTGTAATTCTTACTATCCTTTTCTTTCAATTTAATACTCTTCACTTTGTCGCACAATTTGCTGACTTCCGACTTGCTTTTTTTCAGATCTTCAGGTCTCAACTTTCGTATAGTTGACGAGCACCGTTTCTTGACAGGCTCAGTTTGTAGGTTATGTTCGACGTTGCCTTCGCTAACCCGACGCCTATACAACTCGTATTCAATGTCATCTTTCATCAGATAGCTGTCTAAAGAACAGTACGTAGACTCCCCTAAGCTCTTATCGTCTGTGAGACTTGCTTTGTCGTCTTTAAGACTCGACAGACTTACCTTTTCGTCCTGAATCGAATGCTGATTCACATCGCTGATTATCTTCACCGCTTTCCCCGGTACGTAGGTAGACGGTACTTTGTCTACGTACGCCAATTTAGGCTTTAAGGCGTCAGTAATAGGGCTCACGGAATCGGTTTGACTCGGCATTAGGAAGTTGGATTTTCTCGATCTCTTGACTGTTAGAGTTTCGTCGACAAAAGAAGGTTTGTCTCTGATGGAAATGAGTATGTTTTTGAAGGAAGTTTCATCTGGTGAAGTCATAATGACGTCTTGGGGTGATCTTTTTCCGTAGTGTAAGATATCTGTTAAGTACTCACTGTGTCCAAGGAAGCGTGGAAGGAAACGGGCTTGGTTAGTCGTCTCTGTTAGATAATGTTTACTAAGATTAATTTTAAGGGATACCAAAGAAGTAGCAATCAAAGTAAGATTTGCTATAACTAACACCCTAAGAGTGTAAGTGTAAACTCCATGTAACGTCACTCGATTTAACGACAAACTCTCTAAAGCGTCGAAATCAATTGAAGATGGTTTAGCTTGTATTAAAAAAAATGATACATTCTCTCCATTTAACGACCACAGTCTATAACGCCATAAAATGCACAGTCCCTTCAGTGTCGTTATATATGTATTTAGTAACAGCCTCAGTCAATTTAGAAATAATATAAGAGGTTAAATTGTTAAATTGCTTAGTACTTAGGACTACTTTTTTTATAAGTATATCAGAGCTGAACCTACCTTCTTATTAAGTTTATACTAACATGCTGTGTACTCTGTATTGGATTGCAGACTTGTTTTTGTTCTTTGTAGTTTAATGTTATCATGAATGTTTGTAATCTATCTGAGTGCCTAGTAAATAAATGAATAAATAAAGAGTTAACTTTTTTTTCTTGATAGGTTTGCGTTTGACTACAGCTAGCCTGATGTTAAACTGCACTGCAGTTTACGGTGTGGCACGCTTACCTAGAAGATACCTATTAACTCTACTTTTGAAGACCCCCGGAAAACAGAGACTCAGGAAGTGAGTTCCAAAGCTTCACAGTCCTCACAATAAAGGTCGACGCAAAGCGTTTTGTACGAAAGTTTGGAACTTCAACTCTGTATCGGTGTCTCTTCACTGTCTCTCTGCTCGTTCTGTAGTAGAACGGAGATGGTAGAATCAAATTATGAAGTTCCAGAGCACACTCCCCGAAATGTAATGTAATGTAGTTAACACTGTAGTTGTATAAATACTCTTCTTCTTCTCCTTTACCATTTCCCACGGCGGGGTCGGCACAGCCTGTTTTTCTCTTCCACGCCACTCTATCAGCCGTCATCTCCACATTCACTCCCTTCTCATTCATATCCTCCTTCACACAATTCATCCACGTCTTCTTTAGTCTACCTCTCCTTCCGCTACTTTTTACAATCATATCCATACTTCTCCTAGTCACGTATAAATACTATACTCACGTATCTCCCCGCGCGTTGTAAAGCCTGTGTTGTCTGATATAAGCGAGCACGGCGTCGTCGGTGAGGTATTTGGCACTCTCCGCGCGACGCACGAGCCGCCGGATGACGGTGGAACTTACTTCGTTGGCGATGTAGTTTGTTACGAGTAGAACGTTTTTCTGGAATATTATAAAATAAAAATAAAAACATATTAGGACACATTTCACACACGGCCGGTTAGCCCCATACTGAACCATTTCTAGCTCGTATTATGGTTGCTAACACAACACAAAATGATATACTAGATATACATACATACATATTATATATAAATACATATTTAATAATAAAAATTATACATGTCAAAAACATTTAATTTAATGTTATTTTTCTTTAATTGGTAGTTAAGTATAACAGTTAAAAAAAACAGCCTAGAGCCATTCACTAACAAAAGATTTCGTAACTATTTATTCATAAACAAGTACAAGTCGGGCTCGCGTATGAAGGGTCCCGTACCATTATTAAAAAAAAAGACGACAACAAAAAAGATGATTAATATAGGAATTTTAGTATTTATTGGTAAAGCGGCAATTTAAATACATAACTGGTGAAAATTTCAGCTTTCTCGCTATTACGGTTTATGAGATACAGCCCGGTGACAGACAGACAGCAGAGGCTTAGTAATAGGGTCCCGTTTTACCTTTTAGATACGGAACTTTAAAAAGGGCGAGTCAGGCTCGCGCAAGAAGCATAAAAGATGGCAATAAATTATCATATGAAATTAAAACACAATTATCATAAGAATTTTAGTATTTGTTGTTATAGCGGCAACGGAAATACATAACTCGTGACAATTACAGCTTTCTAACTATCACGGTTTCTGAGATTACAGCCTGATGACATACATATAAACAGACAGCGAAGGCTTAGTAATAGGGTCCAGTTTTCAACTATTCGGTACGGAGCTAACTGACGGACAGTTTTTTTTCTTTTTATGATGGATAGGCAAGCGGTTAATCACAATTCACCTGATATTAAGTGATATTGCGGTCTAGGGTGGAGCGCGCTTGCCTAGAAGAGACCGATTCACTCTCGCCTTGAAGACAGTGATGTTATGGTTCAGAGGGAACAGGGAATAAACCTTAGTAATAAAGGCCCCGTTGGTACCAAAAAAAATGACTTTATGGAGCGACGACGGTCTGCCTCCATTTAGCCAAGGGATATCCCCCCGGACAGATGTTGTGTTCGGACGGTCATGCATTGTAGCTTGGACCAGTCGTACGCGCGTTGAAAATACCGTTTGCGCGATTCAGGACAAGCGCTCTGATTGGTAGCGGGCGATGAAGTGCGACAGAGACGCTACAACTTACTCTATGTTTGTAGAGCATGTCGGACTCGTATATGAACCGTCCCGGGTCACTTCCCGCGCGGGACACCACCACCAGCCCGTGCCGGCCCACTATCGTCTCCAGCTGGGGAAATAATAGAGTATAATTAACTAGCTGACCCGGCAAACGTTGTTTTGCCTCAGTTAGGGGTATGAAAAATAGCTAGTGTAGCTTATATGACACGTTCGTAGATTTACCATAGCAGCGCCATCTATTGATTACTTACTCAACCCAGTCGAAAGGTATCGACATCTGTTAGAATCATTTGGAGTTAACAGATAATTGTGACTGTCAAATAATAACAGACAATAATTAGCAATAAATTAAAATTGCGACTATAATTTGGAGTCCATTGAGGACAAACATTGTGACTCGAGATTTATATATCTTATCTTATATATAAAATTTCCGTGTCACAGTGTTTGTTACCGTACTCCTCCGAAACGGCTTGACCTATTTTTTCCAAATTTTATATGCGTATTCAGTAGGTCTGAGAATCGGCTACTGCATATTTAGTTTTTTTTTTTTTTTTATTAAGGCAAAACTACGTTTGCCGGGTCAGCTAGTATTAAGATAAGATTACATTTCTATCAAAGATATAAAAAGCTTAAACAAAAACCTAACGTAGCTATTAGAAAAGCTACGTTGTTTTTTGTTTCAGCTCAGTCCGGCTAGAGTGGAAGGGAGGGGAGAGAAACTTCGTTGCGTGTAGGAAGGTAGATTAGGCATACTGGTGTGAGTTTAGTGGAGGTGTGGTGGTCGGTCGGAAAAACACACCAAACTCTTCTTTATCTTTACCGTTTCCCACAGTGGGGTCGGCACAGCCTGTTTTTCTTCCACGCCACTCTAACAGCCGTCACCTCCACATTCACTCCCTTCTCATTCATATCCTCCTTTACACAATTCATCCACGTCTTCTTCGGTAGACCTCTACTTCCGCTACTTCTTACAATCATATCCATACTTCTCCTAGTCACGTGATACACGATCTAAGGCAATTGGAGTATTGATTTTGAAATATTTCGATGTTATCTTTGCTTATCTAATTATTAAGTACACTAAATATTTCATTTTTACTTCTATCTACAATGGATCTCCGCGAAGTAGCGCCTGAGTCAACACTTATATCGTTTTTATTTTATTTTTATTTTTTTGTTGGTGCAGGGCACAGGTTTCCTGGTTTTAAAAGCTTGTTCTGTTCAATAAAATTCTTAAATTATTATAAGTAAATTATTTCACACACAGCTGGTTAAAGAAATAAATAAACAGTATTGAAATGACTGTATTAAAACTTTCGTAAGTCATATTTGAATAATGTTTGTATAACCGGCTATCACTTACGTTTATTTTGTCGGAATTAGCCCGACATGTTTCAGCACAATCAGTGTGCCATTCTCAAGGGCAGGAACACAGCCACAATGTATGCACGCGACGACGGCTGCGCCTGGGTTCAGGCACAGCCGTCGTAAAATAAACGTAAGTGATAGCCGGTTATACAAACATTATTCAGTATTGAAATGGTACATACATCTTCATCTGACCATAGCCCAGGAGTAGCAAATGATTCCAACAGATCCGCTCCACAAAGCAGTTTGATTGTAACCTGAAACAGGAAGAAAACATTACTCTAGCAAATTTTGTAGAATTTAGCAAACAACTATAGTTTCCCACTATAGACTGGGATATAGTGGGACTGGGATGACTGGGATATAGTGGGACTGGGATAACTGGGATATAGTGGTTTTTATTTATTTATATCATTTTAATCGGTATATTTGTAAAATTTGTATTTGTAAGTATGGGTTTAATGCCTGCAATAAAGAAATTTTTATTTTATTTATTTATTTATTTCTCCTCACAGTGAAAGCAAAAGCCATAATCTAGCACACTGAGATTGCAGTATGATTATTCAAGATATTTGATCTTTGAAAGCTGTCAGTGACCTCGTGTTTCGCCTTTATTTTAGTCCACTTTTAAATATTAAAGATGTTTTCCGAGATCAAAGGAGCCAGATTAGATCCGTTGTTTGATGTAGAGTATAATAGAACTTATTTCTTTGCAGTTAGAGACCAATTTATTTTACCATCACCATCTTGGTTGCTTTTAACCTAGGTTATAAGCTTAGCTCAAGTTATTGACATTGACAATGTTGCCCAGAATCAACGAATCCGTTTCATGAGTAATTGAACATACAATAATAGAACTAATTTCTTACGAGTTAGAGGCTGATTTACCTTATCGTCTTGGTTGCCATTGAGTCTCTCGGCTAAGTGGTCAGGTTCGTCTAAGTTGTTGACGTTGAGAATGATGCCCAGAATCAACGAAGCCGCGTTCCATGAGTAATTGAACATACAATAATAGAACTTATTTCTTAGGATTTAGAGGCTGATTTACCTTATCATCTTGGTTGCCAATGAGTCTCTCGGCTAAGTGGTCAGGTTCCTCTAAGTTATTGATAATGTTGCCCAGAATCAACGAATCTAGGTTCCATGCGTAGTTGAACATACAATAATAGAACTTATTTCTTAGGAGTTAGAGGCTGATTTACCTTATCGTCTTGGTTGCCATTGAGTCTCTCGGCTAAGTTGTCGGGTTCATCCAGGCTGTTGACATTGAGGATATCGTCCGGGATCCACGGAACCGGATTACAGTCGTTGTTTGATAACAGGTACTCGTTTATTGTATCCTGTAATTTAAACGTTTTAGATTCAGTTTTGGTCCAAACGTTCAAAGTCGTTCAGCGGCTATGCTCGTATTCGTTCCTATGTTTTATACAGATTTCGCACACGGCTGGTTAATAAATTATTATTTCACATTGAGCCCCATACTAAACCATTTCTACATCATACCGGCATCAGTATCAAACAAGACTTAAGTGACAATTGGTAGCCACTGAGTATTTTTGCCATGAATAAGGAGATGGGGTGCACACTTTACAATGACACTCACTCAGACCTAATCTGCTTATAGTAATAATAACTGATTGCAGATAGATATTATTACTATAGCCGGTTCCGTCCCACTGCTGGACAAAGGCCTCTCTATCCTCTTTCCACTCATCCCGGTTTTGAGCTTTTTGAGTCCAGTTTTTACAAAAGGAGTCTAGTTCGTCCCGCCATCTCCGTCTGGGCCTGCCTCGACGATAGATATATCAGATAAAAAGTGTTATGTTTGGGTTACCTGATGGTATTGCATGGAGATCCTGGTTCTAGTCCATCCAGACTGCTGCGTCTCCCATTCGGACACCTTGATCCAGCCAGACGTACGCAGTGCCAGCTTCAACATCGCTATCCTGGAAGCAGATAGACAAATATTTTTTTTTTTTCTCTCTCATTCTAACTTTTAATAATAAGTAGGTAAGTGTGACCGTTTTCTACGCGAAAATATTAAGATGCCTTACGTGAACAGTTTACAATGTTTAAATACAAAATTTCTTTATTTGACACAGTAAATAAAAATCAACAAAATTATATGGAATCCAAAGGCTTCCAAACTAGTTGTATTAACTGTATATTGGAAGCCAATGTCTTCTATGTCAGTTTTAAAAACTAAAATACAATTAATTAATTTACTAGTAGTTAGGAAATTAAACATTAAATTTTTTAATATTGAGTATACATATTTCGTTTATATTACTATTCAATCTATATGTCAACATCTTTGTAATGAACTAAATTTGTTGGCTTTCGGTCTAGGTGTTAAATATGTATCAATTATACAAATACAAATCATTTATTGATAACACCAAAGTTACAAGTCAAATAATATGATATCAATACAAAAGTATATGATATGTATTTATGTCAATTTTCAATTCTAATTCTAATACTATAATATAATTACAATAGTATATAATATTATATAATATAAAGTACTTATGTATGTATATATGTAGTATATCAGTTGTGTTAGCAACCATAATACAAACAAGAAATGGTTTTAGTATGGGGCTAACCAGCTGTGTGTGAAATGTGTCCTAATATTTATTTATTTATACTATTGTATCTATTACAATATACTTCGTTCAATCTATTACAATATACAAAGTTTGTGTTTATGTTCGTTACTTCTTCACGCTAAAACAGCTGAACCGATTATGATGAAATTTGGTGTGAATATAAGTTAGTCCTTGGATTAACACAGGCTACTTTTTATCCCGAAACCTTCCCGCGGGATATGCAAATACCTAAAATCTATGTTACTCCTTTACACTGCAACGGCTACACCGATTTTGATGAGATTTACTACGAGGTTAGGTTAGTCCTTGGATTAACACATAGGCTACTTTTTATCCCGGATTAACTTACTTTGTTTCAGTTTAACGCGGGTAAAACCGCGGGGCGCAGCTAGTAAGGTAATAAATAAAATAGTCATGACATCAATTTTATCATGACAAGTTATTTATCACAGACTAATTCATCAGTACATAAAGTTATAAGCTCTTATCATCTGACATAATAGGTCAAACAAAGTTTAATAAGACTGCTTAGGTATTATCAATATTGCTTTGAGGCAAATTCAAGGGCAAAATCATATATATTGTGAAAATTTCAGCTTTCTACCTATTATGATTTCTGAGATACAGCCTGGAGGCAGACAGATAGCGGAGTCTTAGTAATAGAGTCCCTAAAAATGCCACTCAATTCTCAAAGAATTGTGTCACCGCGATCTATAAAATGTGACTAAAAATCGGATGTGTATTGATTGTTGTCGTTAGTTTAATTAATTATGGCTTTAGCATTTGGCCTTGCTATCTTACAAAAGTACCTATCTATACTAATATTATAAGCTGAAGAGTTTGTTTGTTTGAACATGCTAATCTCAGAAACTACTAATACGAATTGAAAAATTATTTTTGTGTTGGATAAACCATTTATCGAGGAAGGCTATAAAACATCATGCTGTAACTAAAAGGAGCGAACAAAAATACATAACAAACCTGATTCAAGACGCGTGCTGGCAGTCAACGCCTCCTACACATCGTGTCGAAAGAGTCAACGTTCCGATGCACATAAAGAGTTTGGTCCTAAAGAAAAGAAGGCTTCGAAGAACATGGCAAACGAGCAGGCGAGAAGAGGACAAGAGGCAGCTGAATGAAGCATCTCGTATACTGAAAAAATCCATACAGGAGTGGCATGATGCAACTCTCAGTTCTAAATTGGAATCGCTTACAGCGACTGCAGCCTCTAACTATTCTCTGTGGAAATTCACCAGAAACCTGAACCAACCCCAAACTATGAAACCACCTCTTAAGACTAACTCATGGGCTAGAACTGCGCAGGAAAAAGCTGATGTGTTTGCGGCCCATTTGGCGCAAGTGTTCACTCCAAATGAATGTGCAGACACAAATGCAACAAAATCTATTGAAGAGATCCTTACCCAAGACCTTCAATTAGATCTCCCACCAAGACCAGTGTCAGTCCGTGAAGTTTGGAGAACAATCCGGGAACTCAAAGACAAAAAAGCTCCTGGGTTCGATCTTATTACCAAGGAAATACTTCGAAACCTCCCGCGAAAAGCTACAGTCTTCTTGACAATGCTATTTAATGGAATGCTAAGAGTACAGTATTTCCCACAAATATGGAAGGTATCAATCATACAAATGATCCACAAACCAGGAAAACCCCCACATGAAGTCGGCTCATACAGACCAATTAGTCTCTTACCTACAATGTCCAAACTCTTTGAAAAATTACTGTTACGCAGAATTAATCCTATATTGGAAGAGAATAGAGTGATTCCTGACCACCAGTTTGGCTTTAGGCAACGTCATTCAACCGTTGAACAAGTCCATAGAGTGTACGAGCATATAAGAATGGCCCTTGAACAAAAGGAATACTGCTCGTCAGCATTTCTGGATATTCAACAAGCATTTGACAGGGTTTGGCATGAAGGACTACTATGCAAGATTAAAACCTTTCTACCACATAGCTACTTCCTAGTCCTGAAATCTTACCTGTCAGACAGACTGTTCCTTGTGCGCGAAAGCAATGCGATGTCGCAGTTCTACAACATACTAGCTGGAGTACCACAGGGGTCAGTCCTAGGCCCTGTACTCTACACAATTTACACGGCAGACCTTCCTCAAGTTGAGAATACGACCATAGCCACATTTGCTGACGACACAGCCATCCTCTCCAATAGTGTCAATCCAAAAGAAGCATCTACAGCTCTCCAAAAAGGATTAGATGAAATAACTGCCTGGCTCAGTAAATGGCGGATAAAGGCGAGTACAACTAAGTCGGTCCAGGTGACCTTCACCCTTAGAAAAGGTAAATGTCCGCCGGTGAAACTGGAAGGTATTACTCTCCCACACAGAGACAAAGTGAAGTACCTGGGTGTACACCTGGATCGTCGCCTCACTTGGAAAGATCACATCTGCGCAAAAAGAGACGAGCTCAAAATTAAATTCCACACTTATTCTTGGCTACTAAGCAGAAACAGTAAATTGTCAATAGACAACAAACTGCTAATCTACAAAAGCGTTCTGAAACCTGTATGGACATATGGGATACAACTATGGGGCACTGCCTCAAAATCAAACATCTCAATTATACAGAGGATGCAAAATACCATACTTAGAACTATTAGTGCAGTGTCATGGTATACAACTAATGCAGAAATTCACGAACACCTAAAAGTAGAAACAGTAGGCCAAGAAATAAAGAAACACAAGGAAGCATACAGGACCCGCCTGGCAATACACTCAAACCAACTTGCCCTAAGTCTGCAAACAGCACTATACAAGCCAAGACTAAAGAGAAAATTGGTAGCCAGTGAGTGATCTCTAGGCACCATTAAAAAGCATAAGGAGATGTACCCGTTGGGGTGCACACTGTACGACGACAACTACACTGACCACATCTGCTTATAGCAATATAAGAGCTGATCGCAGATAGAGATATATTAAAAAAAAAAAAAACTAAAAGGAGCGAATAAACAAAGGAAACTGTGGAAAAACACTATAACATGTGTTAATCCAAGGTCGAAACTATCTTCAAGCCAAATGTCATCAAAATTGGTTCAGCCGTTTGACTGTGAAGAAGTAACAAACATTCACACACATACTTTCGCATTTATAATATTAGTAGGATTTATAATATAAAAATATAACAGCCAAAAATAATTATGTAATGCACACAGCTGTTAAATTTTGGTCTATAAAGAAAATGTTAGAAATAATTTCCTTCTGATTCTATACAGTTTGGAGTGCAATATTTAAAACTACCATTTTCTTATGTTTATTACTGCACCATTAGAAAATGATTCTATCTTTAACCATTCATATATACAAAAATTCCTTAGTTAGTCACCAATTTATTTTTTGATTCAAGACATACAATACTAATATTAATTTATAATTTGTAAAATTAATTTTATTTTATTTTATTATACTATGACTGTAAGAAATATTTTTTTTTGATGTGTAAACTTGTGTTTATGAATAAATTACTTATGACTTATGACTTATACTGTTCGAGACTAAAATAATTTATGACTAATATATAGGATGTACCAGTATATAAAATGTTAGTCAGAAAAAACATAAAAGATTGTGAGTCAGTAAATAACTATGAGACTATTTCTTTGTTCAGTCAAAATAAAAGTGTAAGAATGTTACCTGTGAGGAGCCGCCACCAGGTCTTTTTTACCATAAGCATCGTGAACTGGAGAGACGATGGCACCTACCACAGTCCCCAAACCCAGCGAATGGATGTAGTCCCGAGCAATTTCTAAAAATTGGCAATTTTTCATTCAGAATTTGTATGACAAAATATTATGATAACCAAAAGGTACATTATACCAATGAATACTAGATTTCAAAAGCTCAAAGGTGAAGGACAAAGACAAATAATTATAAAATCAATGCAAGTGCAAGGACAAAACGCAAAAATGCCGATAATTTTCACTTCATTGTTTCAAAAGAAACTAACCAAACATTCGAAGGTGCATATATGTCGGCGGGCTGAAGCTACCGCAGGCCATTAACACAATCTTCCCCTGCGACATCTTGTCTAACAATACAGTGCCAAATTTATGCACTAAATTGCGTATTTTAACGATTTTCCCCGTTTTCACATCACAACAAAACTCACTGCGAAATTAATTGATTTTAATGACCAGCTAAATTAAAAATCTATAACATTCATTTGAAAAGTAAACAAAACACTGACTTTTTTATTTGGCTGTTTAATTTTCTGTCATCCTTCTTATTTACGTTTCAAGCCATTTGTAAGTTAGAATTATAAGTAGCATGAAACGAAGACAAATTATGCTAAGATTTATTGTAAGGCTGAAACAAAATAATTTATGCTAAATAATATTTAACTATGTAATATTAATAATAACTATCACTTTGTTTTATCTGCCAACTTCAATTTCAAAATCAAACAGCTGTTCGTTGTTGCGGTATTGTTGCTTTCTTTATTTTCGCCTTATCTCAATTATTCAAATCCAAATACGCAAAATGTGATAAATAATGCATAAGTTCAAATAAAATTCCATCCTGTGAAACGGAATCAGTGTATCTCTTTAAAATTCCGTAGATTATCTAAGAAATAACCTCACTTGGTCTGGTGTTTGTTTTCCAAAAAGATTAATAAAATTTACTTTCAAAATGAGAGTGACCTTACGCTTGTTATCTTCTGTAGTGCAGAGGAGACCTTTTTATGTAACTACGCCTATATTTTACGTCAATGCCGGTAAGTTAAATGAACTAGTAATTTGATATCTGCTGTAATGTTTAATCAGAATACGAAAATCTTTATTGTAAAAATTTAGTTTTAATAGCCTCCCTGTTTTTATTGTACCATGTTAACTTAAACTTAAGGCTATAAAGTGAGTAAAATTTTATAGTAGCTAGTAAACCATAAACTGCTAAAGATATTGAAAAAATAACTTATAAACCATATAATTAAAGATTATATTTATACCAAATTTGATAAAAAAAAAAGTCTTCATGGAGTTTTTCTTTAGAACCTTTATAAGTTCATAAACTTTAATCATATATGATTGTGAGAACTGAATCTTCCAACTGCTAGGACTTGAGGTCTTTTTCACAAGAAGAGAAATAAAGCCAAATGTGGGTTGACAGGTGACACACATCTTTGGATATTGTAGTCCTCAAATGTGTCGATTTCCTCACGATGTTTTCCTTTACTGTAAAACAAGTACAAAACTACACAAAACTTAAAATAAGTCAGTGTAGGGTCAGTACCAAATAATAACAATAATAGTATAATATAATTCCCCCCACCCCAATCCACTATCGGACGAGTAGGGAACACCAAAGCGGCATCCTTATACTGTGGAGGTTCTAAAGTTTGCCTCCACCTTCATAGTGTGAACCGCAAAGTTGTGGAATTCTTTGCTTAGCTCCCTGTTCCCTAAGAGCTACAATCTGGCAGTTTTCAAAGCAAGAGTGAACCGGTTTTGTCTGGGTAAGCGCTCTCCACCTGAGATCATAATGTTGCTTACCATCAGGTGAAGTGTGATCAAGCGCAAGCCCATTTCATGGGGGAAAAACCAGGCATTTTCCCCAATGAAGCACACTTGCTTAATGTTTTAACTTAATCATGCTATATATCTGTAGTACAGTAATACCCCGACTTACGCTACCTCGACTTACGCGAATTCGGAGTTACGCGATTTAATTTTCTCGTCTATTTAACCGACTTCATTTAACGTTTTTTGTTTGAAAGCAGCGCACTTCAGATTGTGTTTATACGTTTTATTAATATAGTTTGTCATATTATCTAGAATTAAATTAAAATTTATTTCCTAAATTATAGTCTCCGGTCCTAATTAAACATACTTTGTATGACTTTATAGGTATGTATATGCAAAATTGTACCCCGACTTACGCAAATTCGACTTACTCGGATAGCCCTCGGTCCCACCTATCACATAAGTCCGGGGTATTACTGTATATAATGGTAAGTATGTATTTAAGTATTGTTCTCATAATGTATTGTTCCAGCGCCACACATAGGCCACCTTTACACAGCTGTGGTGGCGGATGCCATACAGCGGTTTGAGAAGCTCACCAATCCAGACTGCAGTATAATATTCAGTACAGGTAGAAAAAAGATGTAAATAAATAATCTTAATATATGTATAAAAATCTTGTGTCACAATGTTTGTCCTCAATGGACTCCTAAACCACTTAACCGATTATAATAAAATTCGCACATCATGTGCAGTTCGATCCAACTTGAGAGATAAGATAGTTTAAATCTCAAATTATAGTCGCAATTTTAATTTATTGCTAATTATTGTCTGTTATTATTTGATAGTCACAATTATCGGTTAACTCCAAATGATTCTAACAGATGTCGATACCTTTCGACTGGGTTGAGTAAGTAATCAATAGATGGCGCTGCTATGGTAAATCTACAAATGTGTCATATAAGCTACACTATCTATTTTTCATACCCCTAAGTGAGGCAAAACAATGTTTGCCGGGTCAGCTAGTAAATAAAACAAAACAATATTTATAAAAAATGCCCAAGTGCAAGTCAGGCTCGCACATAAAGAATTTTATACTAAAGTTTATAAAAATGGCAATACAACATGTTTATTGTATGAGAGACCTCTGAAATATGTATTTTTTTATTTCATTAATTATATTTATATTCTGGCCTATAAATTATTGATTGATATTATTAATTTAAAGTTGGAATGAATTTACCAGAGAATAATTCATATAATTTTAATATTTTTTTTTAATAAAAAGCTCCTTTCTAGCCTCTATTATTAGTATTAATTTAATTTACTAGCTACACCTCGTGGTGGTACCGGCGTTAATCCAGGATAAAAAGAAGTTGATCTGCGATAAAAAGTAGCCTGTGTTAGTTAAATGTCTGACCTATCTTCAAAGTTAATCTCATCAAAATCAGTCAAGGTGATTAAGCGTCAAGGAGTAAAATAGATTTTGAAGTTATTTGCGCATCTCACAGGTAACGGGCGCAACCAGTAATGTTTTCGGGTGTCGTCTATGTGTTAATTCGAGGTCTAACCTATTCACATACCAAATTTTATCAAAACCTGTTCAGCCATTTGAGCGTGAAGAAGTAACAAACATACACAAACTTTGGCATATTTTTATTTTTTTATTGATGAATAGGCTTACGTTTGACCGCAACTTGCCTGATGTTAAGCTTGACTGTGATCAAGATGTATCACACTTGCCTAGAAGGAACCTATTTACTCTAGATTTACAGACCCCCAAATTTGATTTAGAAAACAAAGAATTAGAAGGACTTGTGGCAGAACCTAACATCATGGGCGCAAGTAAAGCACATCGGCTCCGTACTTGGGACGACCAATTGGCCGACGTCCGGTTGGTCGTCCCAAGTATCGCTGGGAAGACCTAGTGCAGCAAGACCTTAACGCACTTCATGCCACAGACTGGCAGGAGACAGCTCAGGATAAAGAAAAGTGACGTCTCTTGGTGTTGGAGGCCAGGATCCATTTTAGGGTTAGCGAGCCATCATAGTAAGTAAGCAAATTACATTAGTAGGATTAAATTCATAATTTCAACATTAACACACAGGTACAGACGAGCATGGTACGAAGATCCAGCAAGCGGCGAGCAAAGCTAACCTCTCTCCGGCAGAGTACTGCAATAACATATCTGATCAATACCGAGACCTGTTCCAACAATACAATGTTGCCTACACAGACTTCATACGGACTACTGAGGAGAGGCATAAGAAGGCTGTCACGCATTTATGGGTATTTTTTTATATATGTTAGTATTAGCATATAGAATAGTAAATGAAATAGACACTCAATCTCTTGTTTAAAATTGTGTCACTTAAAATAAGTGCTATCTGTTGCGTGAGATGTCGCTACGTGTATCGATTTTGTGTAAATTCAAATAATAAAACGTTTACTCACTTAGTTTAGCTCTGGCTTGATAAATAACCATAGACTATTAAATATCACACACGCTCAATTTCTTGTTGAAAATCGTACTACGTGTATCATTCTGTACACGTAGCGCCATCTATTCGTATTTTCTTGAAACGACTTCGCTCGGGTCACGAAATCTACTATCGTTATATCACTATGCGACTGGGGCGCGTTGCGAAATTTGGCGGCAGGCTGCACGCTTCATATACAGCGCCATCTAGGTTTCGTCGGTAATTATGGCAAACTTCCGCACCACTCTTAATTGTGTGGGAATCAGCAATCCTCTCTAGTGTTCTGATCCCTGCTACTTTTATGCAAACAAACCTTCCCCTTAAACCATGAAAACGTCAAATTGGGCTATCTATTTTCGAGGCTCAATTAATTTGCTTTCATCTCTCCTTTGGTATAGGCCTTGTATGTTGGTGTGTACATGCCGTAATTCAATATTGTAAATTCGATGCTTATCAGCAAAGTAATATTCTAAAAAGATTTTATGAATTAATTATATCAAGTAATTATTGAGACATGTCTTCACCCAGTTTTTAACTTGTCGGGGGTTAATCCCAGATGCAAAAATCTACGGGTTTGAAAGTTTGAAGCGCTTCATACCTCTCTAACAGAAAAACTATTATGGAGCGACTAGGTTCTGCCTCCATTTAGCAAAGCGATATTCCCCCGGACAGATGTTGTGTCCGGAGACGGCCGTCCATAGGTCATGCATTGTTGCTTGGACCAGTCATACGCGCGTTGTAAATACCGTTTGCGCGATTCAGAACCGAACGCTCTAATTGGTAGCGGGTGGTGATTTATGCGCCATACCAATTTCAATCTTTTTGGTTTAGAAAAAGTCAAGAGTGTTATTATAAAAATCGGTCTACAATGGCCGTTGTTACAAAATGGCGGATTTCATATTGCAATATTGTGTGTTTAGACAGATGTACGCAATAAATAAGCCTTTATGAAAATCCTCACAATACAATAATTTTATTAAACCTGTACACTTTCAGAACAAGCTAGTGAAGAACGGGCACATATATAAAGCCCAGTACTCTGGTTGGTACAGCGTCAACGACGAAGCTTTTGTACCTGAGGCCCATCTTAGAGAAGAACTTGTTAATGGAGAAAAGGTAATACAGGATTCTTGAAAACCTTTCATTAATTGTAATGTTTTTTACTGTTTTTACTAAAATATTTATTCAGGTCAAATTATATTCTTACAATTAATACATGTCACATGTTAAAAACTAAAAGTACATCAGAGGAAGTGTGAAAGTAGCCCCAGTGAGGGAGAAAATAAGGAGTAGAAGGTTAGCGTGGTATGGACATGTGATGCGTAGAGAGGAGAAGCATGTCACTAGAAGATGTATGGAAATGGTAGTGCAAGGAAGAAGAGCAAGAGGCCGACCGAAAAAGACATGGATGGAGTGTGTGAATGAAGACATGAGAGAGAAAGGATTGAGTGTGGAGATGACGTCTGATAGAGGAGAGTGGAAGAAAAAGATTTGCTGTGCCGACCCCACCTAAATGGGATAAGGTGAAGTAGAAGAAGACATGTTAAAAACTAAACTAATCAAATAACCCGCCCCTGCTCACCCCCGGTGCAAAGGTGTCCATCACACTCGCTGCATTTTATGTTTTTTTAGACTTTCACGAACTAGCATCCCGTCCCGGCTTCGCATGGTCTCTAAAATAATCCAAGTTGTAAAGAGAAACAAAATATAGCCTATGTAACTCGGGGATAATGTAGATTCCTAACGCTGAAATAATTTTTCTAATCGGTCTAGTAGTTTTGGAGCCTATTCGCGTCAAACAAACAAACTTTTCCTCTTTATATTGTTTATGTTTATTACTAATTTCCATGTAGAAAACTAGCACTAACTAACCTTAGCTCATCACAAATTGCATTAGCAGACTGACAAGTCTAGGTGATAAATATGTATGTATATGTAGTATTTATAAATATGTATAAATCATTTGTGTTAGCGACCATAATACAAACTAGAAATGGTTTAATATGGGGCTAACCAGCCATTAGTGAAATGTGTCCTAGTATTTATTTATTTTAATTAAATACTAATCTTTCGCATTTGTAATATTAGTAGGAGATTATAAGCAAGATGGGAAAATATAATATGTAACCTATGATAGGTATTACAATAATTAATTAAACTCCTTACAATATTTCAGGTGAAAGTGTCAGTAGAATCTGGCCATAGAGTAGAATGGACAGAGGAGACTAACTACATGTTCAGACTTAGCGCGTTCAAAACACACCTACTGCAGTGGCTGCGAAATGGTACGTACCATTTACCGTTACAGCTGCTTGTAATTATTGATAAGCAACCTTCAATCAAAAATGAACCTTCAATGAAAAATACTACATATAAAGTGATGTCTCTAAAAAACGGCAAGGAAAATAAGGTCACAAGTAAGAGTGTGGTCTTATTTGTGTTTGAGAAATTTAAGCGTTATTAGTATAATAATACAGTTGAATTTTCTAACGCTCACTGCGTACGGTACGGTCTTGAAATTTTATAGCTGTTATCGCGGAGCAATGTAGCTTATATTTATTACGGCAATATTCTAAACTCAACCTTAAGTGGTAAGGTTGACTTGACTTGAAAATTTTTTTGGTGACGTGGTGATATTTTGTATTTCTGTGTATATTGTAATAGATACAATACTCATGCCATTTTTTTGTGCTGTGTTTGTATGCAACACTGAATCTGGTATATATTTGATCAAAGCTGCCAATTAGGTCGTCGAATCAATTTTCCAACATACTGTCTTTGTCTATTATTTTTAATTGTTAAGGTTGCTTACTACATATTTTGACTGCCATTGAGTTTGGCCCAGAACTGTTTGTTTTTTATATTTTTGATATATTTTATGGAACTTTTAATTTATTCTTAGTGCGTGTGTTTTTTGATTTTTGTTTGACGCACATAAGCTCCGAAACTAGTGGACCGATTTGAAAAATTCTTTCACCACTGGGAAGCTACATTATCCCTGAGTAACATAGGCAATATTTTATTTCTCTTTGCAACTTAGATTATTAGATTAGATTATTAATTTATTGAACATTGCAGATGGTGTGGTGACGCCGCAGAAGTTCCAGAAGCAACTGATAGACCAGCTGGAAGGTGAAAACTACTTCCCCGACATATCTGTCAGTAGACCTGCTACCAGAGTTAGCTGGGCTATCAGGGTAAGTCACAATCAGAATCAATGTCTTCTATTATTATTATAGCTGGCCAAACGCCCGTAGCTCGCGGCTTACTTAGGTGATCTGATGCGATCATCGAGGTTAAACAACGTTCGATAAGGACAGTCTTTGGATGGGTAATGCACAAGACTACAATTTAAAAAGTAGCATTTTCATATAGGTATTTATTTATTGATGAAACTTGGTATTACAAAGAAAAGAAAGAAAGAAACATTTATAACACATTTTTTAACGTTGGCGTAATAGTTATCATACTGTATTGTGCTTCTTGAAATAACGAAACACGGCCTTGGGTGCAACTTTTAAATGATAAATTGAATTTGTTATATATATGTGTGTCAGATGAGACCCAGACATCTCGAACACATCAGGAAGAAGAAAATACGACAAGTGATGTTTGTTCAAACTTTTATTACACAATTAAACGTTAAGAGCGTCGGATGCGTGCGCACAGGGCGAGCGCTTGTAGCCGACTGCCAATGCGGCGGATTTTTTTTTTGAGAATGATATTGCTGTTGGTCTAAGGGGCCTCTACAGCGACACGTGGACAAGTGGCTGGGCGCTGATAGCGCTGGGCCAGAGTTTGTTGTTATGGGTGACCAAGGCACCTCTAAAGGTACGAACCTCGGCTTGGACCGTCACCAGAGTCCGTCAGGGATCATCAGAGTCAGGGAGACCGGGTTACCCTGTTAGTCCCAGAAGGGGAACAAACTAAGGCCCAAATGTTTGTTAATCTGATGATTATTTGGAGAGAATCGATTTGTGCTGAGGGGTCGGCCACCACGCCGGCGGGGGCGGAATTGGGGACGTGTCGTTGCACTGGAAAGCTGGCGTTGGTACCCGGGACCAATGCCGAAGACGGGGTGCGTGTTACCGCCGGAATTGTTGTGAGAAGGGGAGGAGCCTAGAGCAGCCGAGATAACGGCTGCTATTGGGTCGTCCGGATCGACCAAAGCGTGTTTTGTGCGTCCACGAAGGAGCTGACCCCGTGCGGTGATCGAGTGCAGGCGTTATATGGGCGAGTGGTGGGGGCGCTTTGACTCAACCGGTCGCTAGACACACGTGCCCTTTCGCAATAGGCGGCTGACGCCATATGTATCTGATTGCCTGTTAAAACCATGTGCAGGTCCCCGGAGACGAGGAGCAGAGTATATACGTGTGGTTGGACGCGCTGACCAACTACCTGACAGCGTGCGGCTACCCCGACGAGGAGGCGATGCGCGCGCGCAGCAGACCGTGGCCGGCGGACGTGCAACTCCTCGGCAAGGATATACTCAAGTAAGTCACATATGTATACTGTAGGTACTGATAGTCAAGCCTACTCAGAGACCTTCGGGTGGCTTCAAAACTCTCTACACCAGAGCTTGGTCACTTAGCTCATACGAAGAAGAAAAAAACTATTAATAAATAGTATAAGTCTTATAGTATATAATCCCGTTAAGAACGACCTTCGCTGAGCTGGTTAATGGATCAACCATATTTTTCATGTAATTTAAAATATCAAAAATTGTTTTAATATAATAAAAATAATACATGTCAAGAAAAAAAAAATCATGTTAGGAAAACCCGCCTCATGGGCCTGGTGCAAAGGTGCCCATAATACTGGCTGCGTTTCCACGCTGAATAGCAATGGCTATCCTCTGCACCAATTACGTTCGAGAACGGGGATCCCCCGTCCTATCCACTAGTCTTCGCCCGAGTTCTCCCACTAGCCTCCTCGCATCTGCACCCCAACTGCCCATAGTCTCAACAGCGAAAGGAATAAAAATATCAAAAATATATTATATATGGGTTTCCTAGCAAATTCCAACTTACAACTGGTTTCGAGAGTTTTTAAGCAGCCTGAAGGCCTCTGACTTGGCCTCATTACTACTACCTTGTCCTCAGATTCCACGGCATCTATTGGCCAGCGTTCCTAATGGCCATAAAGTGGCACCCGCCGCGTCGCCTCGTGGTACACTCGCACTGGACGGTAGATGGCGCTAAGATGTCTAAATCATTGGACAACGTGGTGGCGCCATCTAGCGCGGGCGTGAGTCCCGGCGCGCTGCGGTACATGCTGCTGAGAGAGGCCACCATGCACGCGGACGCTAGTGAGTACACTCACCGGTAGATGGCGCTAACATGTCCAAGTCAGGGGGCAACGTGATGGCGCCATCTAGCGCGGGCGTGAGTCCCGGCGCGCTGCGGTACATGCTGCTGAGAGAGGCCACCATGCACGCGGACGCTAGTGAGTACACTCACCGGTAGATGGCGCTAACATGTCCAAGTCAGGGGGCAACGTGATGGCGCCATCTAGCGCGGGCGTGAGTCCCGGCGCGCTGCGGTACATGCTGCTGAGAGAGGCCACCATGCACGCGGACGCTAGTGAGTACACTCACCGGTAGATGGCGCTAACATGTCCAAGTCAGGGGGCAACGTGATGGCGCCATCTAGCGCGGGCGTGAGTCCCGGCGCGCTGCGGTACATGCTGCTGAGAGAGGCCACCATGCACGCGGACGCTAGTGAGTACACTCACCGGTAGATGGCGCTAACATGTCCAAGTCAGGGGGCAACGTGATGGCGCCATCTAGCGCGGGCGTGAGTCTCGGCGCGCTGCGGTACATGCTGCTGAGAGAGGCCACCATGCACGCGGACGCTAGTGAGTACACTCACCGGTAGATGGCGCTAACATGTCCAAGTCAGGGGGCAACGTGATGGCGCCATCTAGCGCGGGCGTGAGTCCCGGCGCGCTGCGGTACATGCTGCTGAGAGAGGCCACCATGCACGCGGACGCTAGTGAGTACACTCACCGGTAGATGGCGCTAGCATGTCCAAGTCAGTGGGCAACGTGGTGGCGCCATCTAGCGCGGGCGTGAGTCCCGGCGCGCTGCGGTACATGCTGCTGAGAGAGGCCACCATGCACGCGGACGCTAGTGAGTACACTCACCGGTAGATGGCGCTAACATGTCCAAGTCAGGGGGCAACGTGATGGCGCCATCTAGCGCGGGCGTGAGTCCCGGCGCGCTGCGGTAGATGCTGCTGAGAGAGGCCACCATGCACGCGGACGCTAGTGAGTACACTCACCGGTAGATGGCGCTAACATGTCCAAGTCAGGGGGCAACGTGATGGCGCCATCTAGCGCGGGCGTGAGTCCCGGCGCGCTGCGGTACATGCTGCTGAGAGAGGCCACCATGCACGCGGACGCTAGTGAGTACACTCACCGGTAGATGGCGCTAACATGTCCAAGTCAGGGGGCAACGTGATGGCGCCATCTAGCGCGGGCGTGAGTCCCGGCGCGCTGCGGTACATGCTGCTGAGAGAGGCCACCATGCACGCGGACGCTAGTGAGTACACTCACCGGTAGATGGCGCTAGCATGTCCAAGTCAGTGGGCAACGTGGTGGCGCCATCTAGCGCGGGCGTGAGTCCCGGCGCGCTGCGGTACATGCTGCTGAGAGAGGCCACCATGCACGCGGACGCTAGTGAGTGCACTCACCGGTAGATGGCGCTAAACATGTCCCAGTCAGTGGGCGACGTGGTGGCGCCATCTAGATTTAGGAGTCCATTGAGGACAAACATTGTGACACGAGATTTATATATATTAAGATTAATATAACTTATTGACTCAGGCGTTACTTTGCGGAAATCCATTGTAAATAGAAGACAAAATTAAATATTTAGTGTACTTCCGCCGTGATCCGAAATCCAAATTAAGACATGTAAAGGAAAAATCAACTAAGATCAATTAACCAAGCTTAATTAACTAAGATTAATTAAGATTAACGTTACCTATCACAATTCGGAAATTCTTAACTCTACACGTGTTTCGCCTAACCACAAGGCATCATCAGGAGATGCTGACTCTTCGAACGACAAGTCGAGAGTGAGTCTCACTCTCAACGTCTTTAGTTTATTAGTTGATTTTTCCTTTACTTGTCTTAATTTGGATTTCGGATCACAGCGGAAGTACACTAAATATTTAATTTTGTCTTCTTTATATTAAGATTAATATTGTCGCGAAGCTCCCAGAACAGAATGTTCTAGAAAACACAGGAAAACCTTCGGTCTCGCTCTCACACTACCTCGAATTCTCCTGGGAATAGTTCCGAACGTTCGATATATAGAACTTACGAGAGCTTGTATGATCGGGTATATCCCTACCCACGCGCAAACTAAAAGTTGATTGCATCCAAATCCCATGGAAACGCTCAGTCAAATATCTAGGCGTCATCTTAGACAGAAAATTAAATTGGTCCGAAAATACTTCAAAGCTACACCTTAAGGGCATCAAAGCTTTGAACGCTTTATCTCCTATTTTGAATCGGAGGGCCAAGCTTAGTAGTGTCACCAAGCTACGTATATATACTACCTTAGTTCGTCCCTGCTTCACCTACGCTTGTCCTGTGTGGAGTAGCACATGTCGCTCTAATATAAATAAACTTCAAATAATACAAAACAAAGCTTTAAAATCCGCCTACAACACACCTTTTCTCACCAACCTTAGAAAACTCCACCTACAAATACATTTACCAACTATCGACGCATACATTTATAATCTATCTGTTAAATTTTACCTTTATACCAATAGTCATAGCTCCAATCAACTAATTCAAAATATATGTAAAACTCGCAAGAAAAACTTACCTTTTATCGATACATACAAAACTTATAAGTTACCGCATCACTATGTCCTTGAGTACGATGAATGAGTGACCTTGTTTACGGACGCGCCACTCGCTCGCCGACAGCCGAGCTGCGCGGGCGCGCGCGCCGCTCTCGCCCGTGTTACCAGCCGGTATCGGGCGGCACGGCGCGCGCGCCGCGAAGCCGGACTCGGCCGTGTGAGTGTGTGCGTGAGAGCCTACACGACGGTTCGCGCTGCTTGCTGTGATGTTTCACCGTATGATTCGCCTACCTACATTATAGTTTCATGTTGCCTATTTCGCTCGGCTTTTTTGTTCTAATTCTCTTTCAATTATATAGAATGTATTGCTACTAACTAAAGCGTACATAAACTTATCTAATGACGATGTGCTTGCCTCACAATAAATCTGTTGCTCGTGTACCTAAACTAAATATAATGTTATAAGTTTTTAAATGGGCTTGTAGCTCGTAAAACATTATTAACTCGTATGATGTAGCATGTTAGGATTAATTTACACTAATATTGTTACTGTATATTTTTATATTGAAATAAAGACTTTTTGAAACTGAAAACTGATCGGGTATA
Organism: Mellilla xanthometata; assembly: GCA_035578125.1. NCBI lineage: Eukaryota > Metazoa > Arthropoda > Insecta > Lepidoptera > Geometridae > Mellilla > Mellilla xanthometata. Next base: position 2,195,116 of record JAPUBQ010000033.1, on the reverse strand, counting down.
AAAGAGCGGACGGAACGATCGAAGGATAGTTATCTGCGAGATGTCGTAGAGTTAACTGCGAGTTGTCGGAGAGTTAACTCCGAGCGATACCCCGAGCGAAAAGTGCGATTAGTGTCTACGAGTGTACGACTCCGGCGAGGAATAAGGATTGCGACTGCACACGATTTGGACGTTTCGACGAGTTGGAAGACCAGACACGTGTCAGCGTGGGGATTCCATAGTTAATAAATCCTAGTTACCCACGAAACCGACGTTTTAGTCATATACCCAAACCTTTATCCCGAGTGCCCCGTCCAGCTCGTAACAATATGTTGTGTGTGTGCCGGCAGACTACAGCTGCAGCAAGCTGGTGAACATCTGTAACTCAGAGCTGGCGGATACGTTGGGGAACCTGGCGGCGCGATGCTGCGGCGCCGCGCTCAACCCGCGCGGGGAGTTCCCGCCGCTGCTCGCCGAGCCGCTGCGAGCACTGCAGGGGGACACCACCGCTCACACCCTCATGATGGAGTGCTCCAAGTTGCCAGGTTAGTTTTACGGTATTTTGGCGTTACGGTATTACGGCTGCTAATTGGCTAATACTAATTTGGCCGCTTGTTGGCTAATAGAAAGGAAGAAAGAAAGAAAGAAAAAATATTTTTTATCTTGGCAAACATAATACCTTAAACAGTCGTATACATAAAAAAATAAGACACCTTAGTTTGCCGCAATACCGTCGCAACTCAGCAAATGCCGGCGGCGTGTGGCTACCGGCGCTGGTATTCTGTTGCGACTGGCGGTGACGTCCTGCGCGTATGACAGGGCGCAGGTAGGCAAACAAACACTAATATAAATTTACGCAACAATATAAATACTAAAAGTATCACACAACAATATCAAAAATAAGACAAAAGTACTATAATACACATGAGAAAATAAAAATCTTACATTTAGATACAAATACAAATAATAAATAAAATATGCACATATAAATAAATGCTACAACATTACAAACAAATTAAACATGAAAATCATACAATACTAGTACTAGTAAATGAAACAGCAATTACAGGAACATAGTTTATTGAATATCATCTGTTTATTCAAAACAAATTTGATTCGCGCCTCAGTGACGAACAACAGCAGTAGCTAGTATAGAGTTGGGATTGTATTGTTAAATAATTAATTTATTTGTATTGTTTAATAATAAGTTTGTTTTTTGTTATGTTATTTATGTACTCGTATCTTTATGTGTGTTTAGGTAATCTGGGGTGGGCGTTTTGGTTACAACTGTAATGCTCTCTCCATGATATGTATATATAATAAATAAATAAATCTATCCTTTAAAGCTTTTATTCTAAACAGCTACTTGACCATTTTAAGTTTTTTTCTTTACCCTGGTTTTTAACATAATGTGTAAGGTTCAGTTAGTCTCTGTCTGTGGAAACTACCCTTCCCATAAAAATTCGCCCATGTACCAAGTTTCGGCACAATACATTACAAACACATCGACAAATGTATCTAGTTAATAGAGAAGCTTCACTCTTTCGCTAATTAATTTTGGTTATTTGTCAACAGATACCTGCCACAAATTCTACTCGAACTACCAGTTCTACAAAGTAGTAGATTCCGTTATACACGTCTTGCACCTTGCCAACTTATTCTTCGAAAGCCACAAACCTTGGGAGCTAAAGAAGAATCCAGAAAAACAACCAGAATTAGACACTATTCTACACATAACTCTCGAAACTCTGAGAATTTGCGGCATAATATTGCAACCTGTAATACCAGATTTGACCGAAATGTTGCTAGATAAGCTGCAAATAGACAAAAGCTGCAGAAACTGGCAAGACTGCGTGACGCCATCTTGGAACGACGCTAACGCCATCTCTGAAATGAAACACATACAAACTGGCAAGTTCGTGCTGTTTCAGAGGATCTATATGGAAAAGAAAGAGGTCCCTCGGCCTGAAAAGAAGGAAAAGAGAGAGAAAAAAGAAAAACAGAAGAAGAAAGCTATTGCCTGATAAGGAAAGCATTTTATGTTACCATAATTATAATGATTTCATGAAGATATTGTTAAGTAACTGACATTTAGATATTTAGGTATGCCCAAAATCTTTCGTGGGGAAAATGTAAATAAACAGATTTATCCTATGTAAATAATGAATATATAATACGACATTAAACATTATTTGTTTGCTCCTAAAAGACAAATATTTTAATGTCACAGCATTTAAACATTAAAAACTTCACATACATTTTAGATGAACTGCAATTGTGTTGCTCATATCATAGACTAATAAATATAACAGACGCTCAACTTCTTGTTGGAAATCGTACTACGTGTATCATTCGATACATGTAGCGCCATCTATTCGTATTTTCTTGAATCGACTTCACTCGGGTCGCTCAATCTACTATCGTTATATTACTATGCGACTGCAGCGCGCCTTGCGGAATTTGGCGGCAAGTAGGCTGCACGCTCGAATTGCAGCGCCATCTATGTTTCATCGGTAATTATGGCAAACTTCCGCGCCGCGCTTTATTGTATGGGAATCAGCAATCTCTCTAGTATTCTGATCCCTGGTAATGTAGACATTTGAATTTGTTTTTTTGACGTGACAACGTCTTAAATTAGGTTGCGGCTGGGAGTCACTTATGAAAAAGTGTAACGCCCGGTAACGTTACGATGAGTCACCGAACGAGAGAGAGGCCCGCCGAATGCCTTGCGTCTCTCTCCCACTCAACTATGATCGGTCTGCCGCGCAGCACGCGGCAGACGTTGTCACGTAAAATCTTCGCCCGTAAAACCGACTTTACAGGCAACCATTTTTTTTTATTTGAACCTATGATCATAATCTCATTTTCTCCTTACAAATGTAAAATTAAAATACAGTGTGTAAATATTTATGTATGTATAATCCTAATTACAATTAAAGGCTTGATGACACTTCATTGTTTACTTTTAATTTGACATCTAAACAAAATCATTCAGTTTGGTTTTGTAAAAGTGACAACAATAATGTGAATTCATAGAAATGACGGATCAAAACTAAAATTGTAAGAAAGACATGATGACATGACGACCTCGCTGGCGTAAAGGTAACCATGCCGGACTGCTAATCAGACGGTTCCGGGTTCGATTCCCGGCCCGGCCAACATCTTTGTGCTTAACTAAATTTGTTGGCTGTGGGTCTGTGTTAAATATGTATCTTTATAAAATATGTATGTAATGTATATTTAGTATATCAGTTGTGTTAGCAACCATAATACGAACTAGAAATGGTTCAGTATGGGGTTAACCAGCCGAGTGTGAAATGTGTCCTAATATATTTATTTTATTTACATATTATATTTTTAGTAATTTATTTACGTTTAACCTAGTGACTGTACCTTTTTACTCTATCTAATTAATGTTTGGAAAATAAAATCAATTTTATGTTCTGACATACATTTTGGAAATAAAATGTATGTCAGAAGATAAAATTGATTTTAACATACATTTTGGAAATAAAATGTATGTCAGAAGATAAAATTGATTTTAACATACATTTTGGAAATAAAATGTATGTCAGAACATAAAATTGATTTTAACATACATTTTGAAAATAAAATGTATGTCAGAACATAAAAATGATTTTAACCCATGCCTTCCTTCTTCTACGTATGAGCTAAGTGGCCGAGCTCTGGTGTTGAAAGTTTTCAAACCGGCGGAAAGCCTCTGACTTGGCTGCTTTATAATAAGTATAACAGCCAGTATCCGACCATGTAACATGTCATCTGTATACAATTTATTTTTAGGATATATTTATTGCATTGATGACACTGTACTAACATATTATGTTTTAAACAGAAAAAAAACAATTTTAAATTCGTTTATTTGTAGTCTAGTCAACAAGTGCCTTTTTGGTCAACTTTTTTCAATCCTTCGCCCTTGAATGAATAAATATTATTTAAACTTATTAAATAAGAAAATTAAAATTTGAAAAAATTCAGGTGCCTACAGGACAGATCAAGAAACAATAATCTGTGGTCAAAAAATTTTAAAATTTCTTTTTTTTATCGTTTTTTTTTTATTTGCGGAACTTCATTGTTTTTCGAAAACTATCTAGATGGCATTCCGAATCGAATGACACCTCAATCATAATTTTCGGAGACTGCTGAAAAAAGTTGACCAAAAAGCAACTTGTTGACTAGACTATTTTGTTCAGAAAAGTATTACGTGTTACTAAATATATGTCGTAACCGTGAGTCCGGGACATCCCTGGAACGCCAGCGCCTCAGTTCGGCGCTCGACGGAGTCAATGATTCGTCGACTGGGCGACGCTGCGGACCTCTCGGGCAGCGCTCAGCCAGTGTGGTCGGATATTGAAACTGTCGCGCGTTCCTATTGTGTACAGAGTTACTGTTGTTTCCAGTACTGACATGCGGTCCACTCGCTGCGCGTAGTATCACATAGTACGCTCCGAATCACGCGCAGATGCTAACCTCTTCTATATTGCTGCACTCCTATTATTTTGAATGATTTATATTATATTTGATATAACAACGCATTCAGGGCGCTATTGGGGCTGCCGTGGCGCTGCAGTGCATCGGGGATGTCTGCGGATGCTCGAGTAGATGGCTTTCACGCTATACTTCGCAAACGGGTTTCCTCGATGCTCAGCCGCGTCCGTACCAGCTCTAATGGTATCCTGCAGGTTGTGGCTGCTCGGCTCGACTGTCCCATCATCACGCATGCCGCTCAATTACACATGTTTTACGACCCTTTTAGAAAAAATGTATTGGTAGGTAATAATATATAGTTTTGTTTTATTCGATTTTAATTTTAATTTTGTGACATTTTTGTGTAATCTTGTAATTTTTTTTGTTTTTAATAATAATTGTAATTCTTATTTGATAATATTTTATGGACCAATATTGTAGTCTGAAATAAACAATTTGAATTTGAAATATTGCAAAACCTTTTATTAATTTGTAGGAAATAAATAAACTTTTGACAAAAGTATTTCTTCACACGTCTACTCGCTATCGAGGTCCGGGGGGAAGAGAAAGTAAACAGTTATTGTGTAAGTAATCCCTTTTATAATTTAAGCAATTATAATGAATACGGAACTTGCAGATTCGTTGTTCATGTGTAAAAAGTAGTAGGTATAGGTATTTTAAATTGAATAGAAAAAACAATTGCTATTGTGTGTAGTATTCGATGGCATAGAATAAAATATGTAAGTTTAGTTTATCTAACTAGTCTTTTTAGGTATTTAAGCAATAATTGTAGGGTCACTTGCCTTTAACATATGTTATACTTGGCTGACAAAGTTGTGTTTCTGTGTTAAAATTAATAGTTTTATCATAAGGTACAGAGTATAATAAAAAAACGGTATTCTATATCGGAGTCAATTTATTTATGAATACGCTTATTAAATAATAATATTTTCATAGAAATACTGCGTTAACGACTAACAGTACTTGAAGCTAAATGTATACCTAACAAGCTAATTACAGCGGAAAGTGGCAACACCACTTTAGGGTGCTGATGCATTAAATCAATTTTAGATGATAACTCAGCGAACTAGAATAAATAGAAAAGTAACTTGGCTGATAAAGTGGTTCCACCCCACCGCGGTATTTTACGCGTGTAAAATACCGCGGTGGGCGGGGCAAAACAGCTATCCGCGCGACCGCGTCACATGGTCGGTGGCGTGACCTTGATGCGACCAATCGCGAGCGAGCTTTTTGTGTGTGTCTTTCGTTGGGATAGCAGTATAATTGTGTGCGTAGATGACTCCAAATTCTAAGCGGCAATTGTATGGAGTTACTCTTCCGTTTATTCTAGTTCGCTGATATAACTATAGAAAGCTTATGGTAACTAACTCCCTTCAGGTTAAGTGCATACATATAAGTACACAATGAAAAGTTTTAAAATGCCCTTTTACTGTTTTGTTTAACATTACCATTATATTTGACACAATTTGGGCACAACTATACATACTTCTTAGTATGAGCTAAGTGGCCAAGCTCTGGTGTCGAGAGTTTTCAAGCCGCCCGAAGGTGTCCAATTTGACTTAACAATTGCTTATACTAAGACTAACCGCCGGGACGTTCATTTTAACGTATCATCTGACCCTCGGTAGCGCCCAGATAAAAATGGCACTTTTTGACAGACAGTCTTGTGCATGGTCGCACATCCAAAGACTATCCGCATGGACCGTTGCTTAACTTCAATGATCGCGTCAGATCACCTTAGCCAAGCTACAGGCGCTTCTTTACGTAGTTGTTACTTGCAACTGGGCGATAGTGAATTTTCTATCAGTCAGTTATTGATTTAATGCAGCAACACCCTTGTTAAAATATTGCTTCATAATACAGGCTCTTTGTAAGCTTTAAATAATCATTAAAGGTGAAACGAGCAGGATCGGTGCATTTGAATTTCGCGTCCGACCCTGCACGTTCAGCCTTTACTCGTTTGTATGTTAATAAAAACGTCATTTCTATATTATTACGTATTTTATATTAAGATTAGATATTTATACAAACGTAATAAAAAGAAAAGATTTTTTTGTCGTTTTAAACTATGAATGCCATATTAAGAACCTGAATACGCTGCAATATTTCAGATTTAAATAATATGTTTCAATAATTTGATCGATAAATTTATTTTCTTAAACTATTCATGAAATAAATACATTACTGGTTTAAAAAGCCTTTCGCGCTGCAGTAGTGTCATAAAAAAACTTTAGTAAAAAAAGACAAAAAATAACCTAATTTACATATCATTAGATATAAAATAAATAAAACTAGAAAGGTTAAATACCACAAAAACAGCTTGAATAAACTTTTCGATCAAATTCTTGAAACATTGACCTACCAACGGCTATAACTATATTTTGAAATCATACAATTTTACAGGTTTATTTTTAGGGCATATTTATTACATCTAGATTTTCGGTCAGGTCTATTTTTCTGCAAACAACTATCTTTATAGATCACCATCGAAATAAAAAAAAAATTCATAGAAAAGTAGATCGTCAAATTTTCAGAGGATGTTTTTTTTTCTGGAAATTTCGATGGTGCCTCTAATAATATTGTTGCTTACATTTAAGGGTAGAACTACGTATAAATACTAAATATATACAATTTTTGTATATTGTTCATACTAATAAAAATACAGTGGTATAAATAAAAAAAATCACAGAGTTCAAACAAAATGTATCAATATAAATAAACTCTAAGGTTTTTTTTTCAGAATGTCTTAACGCTTAGTGATTTAATACATAAATTGGTTACCACGATATAAAAATAATGTTTTAAATACAAAAAAATAGCCTTTATTTTGTTATTAAATACTTTGCCAGTAAACCTGTAGACCTTTGATGATTTCGAAATATAGTTAAGCTAACCTACAACAATTTCAAAAAATAATATCATATTAAGTGCGAACAGATGAGTTATTTTATTTTTTAATCATTTTTGCTATAGTTCTTAATATATTTTGTTCAAGATAGTGCTATCTCCCTTGCGCAGGTTTTACGATTCAACAAAATAGTGTCGTGTGAGCGAATAAGAAACATGTCCCTCTTAAACCCTGTCATAATATATAATAAACGTATATTCATCGGTTTCTAATACTTAATAAATATTTCTAACCTACTAAATAAACAAGGAACTATAGAAATATGAATATCTTACAACATAAATAAGAAACTAAGATTTAAGTTTGTTCAATAATAAATTGATCACAACAGTAAATTTTTTTTACTTGAAATAATATAAAATTTATTTCTGTAATATAAATATGTAGGATATTATAAAACATACATATGTAGGGTTAATATAATACAGTTATTTGATCATAATACTTTTTTAATACGAAAAATCCTTTTTTTAGACTCGTAATCTATGGTCGTATCCTTTAGTTTATGAAAAGTCAAAACTAAAAAGTTTTAATAGTAATTTCCTCAGAGTAACGACTAAAGTAATTTCCATTAAACTTCATGTTGATAAATCAATTTAATATAATTTTAATATGAGTATGTTCATACACTGTGAGTAAAAAAGTTTCATACATTTTTGTCATGAAAACATAAAATCTCATCTATTCGCACGGTTAGTCAAAAATGCATCAGTTGAGTATGACACAGGTAAAATACACAAATACTATAAATTCATACAAAAATTCGGCGAGTCATCCTTCCATCTTAAATGCTTTAAATTCGCCGTAAGTTTAGCAAACATGTTTAGTACTCGTTGGTAACGGAAACACTTCGATCTAATATGTATGTACTAGATTTAAGGTACCACAAGTAAGAGTGTGGTTCAAGTAAGTTCTTATTTGAGTTTGAGGAATTTAAGCGTTATTAGTGTAGTAATAGTTGAATTTTCTAACGCTCACTGCGTACGTTCATAAAAATTTATAGCTGCGGAGCAAGATAGCTCATGTTTATTACGGTTAGTCTACATTACGACTAGTCGAAACTCAACCTTAAGATACAGTGGTAAGATTGACTTGTATTGAAACATATATTTTGTATACTGTAATACAAAAGTATAGTAAACTCATGCTATTTTTTTTGTGCTGTGTTTGTACGCAACACTGAATCTGGTATATATTTGATCGAAAAGGAAATATTTGAAATGTGTTTCCTCTGGCTTCTTTAGTTATATAAGCTAGAGAAAATGAACTTTCAATGTTTTCTTTATTAACAGAATAATATAAATATTTAAATAATATTAAAATAGTGAGGTATAGTATAAACTTGATCATTTCATTTTAAAAGTCTTGTCACTTTAATGTTTTTTTTATTTGTCCTTCGTATAAGTAAGAGGCCAAGCTCTGTGTTCTGTGTCGAGCATTTTTTAATTCGCCTTAAGGCCTTTTTCGACTTAAAGACTGCTTATACAAATACTAACAACCGGAGCCTACAATTTAACGTGTCATTCGACCCCCGGTAGCACAAAATGCCTTTTTAAAGACAGTCTTGTGCACGGGCACGGAAGACTTTCCGCATCGACCGTTGCTTAACCTCGATCATCGCGTCAGATCACCTTAGTTAGTTGAGTTACATTCCCTAAGTTATCTTTGTCAAGAAAGCAGTGTTATTAAAACTTAAACCCATTATAGCCCATCAACTGGCAAGCGGCCAGATACTGGTCGTTTTTTAATGTTATTCTTTGGAACCACAGTTTGCAATTGGAACCTACGTTTGGAACCACAGACCAAGTGCTAAAGAAATGTGACTATATGCCACACCACTTTCCCGTCACAGCTGTAGTTTAAATGAGGTTTTTAATGAACTTTTTTTATTGAACTTTGTTAAAACGTCATTTGCAAAACTTACGGCACACAAAACTCAGTCACACGGCTATCTCTTAGACTATATAGGTACATTTGAGCTCCGCAAATGGCGGCATATCGGTATACTATGCATTTATAACTTGAGTCAATAAAGAAAACAATCGAAAGTCGCACAAATAAAACATCCTCTCGCTCGCACTCAATTGGATGTGTGAGCGAGACAGCATGATCTTTCAAACGTTTTCTATACGACCCGAGTAATACACGCTACAACGTTTCAAAAGTGATAACTTTTGAATTCATGCGTTTAGATAGTAATTTTAATGTTACATTTCGACTCCGTCGTCGAATAAATATTTATTTTTATCCGACAGATCTAAATTTGAGTTTCAAATGAGTCGTATTTTCAATAACACCTAAAATAACTATTCTTCTTTATTATTTTACTTCAGCGTCTACGTTAATATTTTAGATCAGCGTTTGTTTAGCCATAAGCGTTATATCCTACAAATAAAATTACTATCGACTCGCATCGTTCATTCTTTTATAAATGAAGCAATATAGCGCTGTAACTATTACGTTCATTCAATCGTTCGTACCAACTCTATTTTCAAATTGTTATAAAAGTTTACAATAGTCTATGGCAATTTGAATTTGGAATGGACGACGTCAGTCTAGAACGAACGAGTGAACGAAACGACCGTATCGTTTCATTAAAAAACTTGTGCGAAAATATATTTACAAATACTTTGTATACTGCGTTTCAAGTCAAACTTCCCCACAATCTTAAGAATAATTTTGAGGGTAAACTAATGAAATAAACTGTGCTTTATTTCTTATTAAACACAATTTCACTTATCATTACTTCGAATATACGATTCTAAGATAAGATGAAGAGGAAGAAAAACTTGAAACGTGGAATAACATTTATCTTACAGTGTTAAGAACAAAATAACCTTTAAAAATAACTTGTATATAAACGAATTGACTATATTGCGCATATGTTCATTCAATCATCATTCATTCATCGCTCTATTTATCCGTACACAGTGGTTTTGACTTCGATCTATAGAATATAGAAAACAAATGAATATCTTACCAAACTGTGTACGAATAAAAAGAAACTGCCTCCACATATTAAACGACTAAGTTTGATACACCGCAACGCTAGAAAATTACAGTTTAGGCATTAGTAATATATCTAATTACGATATAGGTAAAAGGTACACATCAAAAGGGTTCAATACTTACTTCTAAACAATGGAAGATGTACTGGCAATTTACGTGTACGGTAGGCCCATTCACTCATCAAAACGAACGTTTCGAAACCTTCATTCGTTCATCTATTATGTACAATAAGAACGAATGAATGAATGAAAGTTACAAGACTTTAGTAAATATTATACATGGTTACTCGTTATTAACCCAAAACCTTTTACGTGTAAAAAAAGCAACTTTTTCTCTACGACCTGTGACATTTGGAAAAAGTGAATGGGCTCTGAAAAGTACAGCAATGACTTTAATATCTAGCGGTTTGTGCGATAGAAATATACCCGAGGATTCGATTAATTATATATAAAAACAGTGACGTTTTTATATATAATTAGATAGTTAATAATACACATGCTAAAACCGACTTTTTACATTACATCTCCTAGAAACCAAAAAACACCAGACTTTACCAAAATTTAAATATTTTTTACACATTTCTACCAACATTTTTTTTACACCATAAAGGACAGAATACCATAGACAAGTTTTTTTTAATTATTCCAAATTATTGCTCGATTTCGTAAAATACCAACACTTATTAGTAAAACAATGTATTTAACAAGTTTTTAAAGTAAATCAGTACTAGAAATACAAACTAGATTGTATAAAAAACTAGATTGTTTGTTCTTTGAAAACAATTGCTCGAAAATTGCCCAAAATCTCACGAGTGACCTACAATAGAATGAAGAAATAGATTTATAATACATAAAATAATTCCAAAAACGATAAAATATCACTATAAATGCCTATAATCGCATTTTCAATAAATACAATACAAAAGATTTGTTCTTTGTCGTACAAAGTTAGAAAATTATAGTACAAACATTATTTGAGTATGTTACGTATAACAAATTCTTAATAATCATAACTAAAACTTCAGTCACCCAAAAGGTTGTATTAAACAGTGTTTTTGTAACTAAGGCAAAACCTTAAGCCTTATTAAGGGCGGTTTTAGTGCGTCTAGACCAACAAATTTAGTTTTACGAATTTTCGAAATAAACTAAAAAAAAAAATCTATATTCCATTTGTTTTGGTTAATATTTTTTTCGTAAATTTCCGAAATTTCTGGTTTCAAAGTGGTTGTCTCGATACACCAAAGCCGTCCTAAAAAAGTTTACGTATGTTACCAAGGCCTCTGTATAGCATTGCCTCTTCTTTCCAAGTTTTTGAATACGCGAACATTATTGTATTTTAATTATAGCCATAGAGAAATGAGTCAATTATTTAAACATGTTTGGCAGAACCAATGAGTTTGTATTATATATTTTATCTATGGATAAAACAAAAATATTTTTTTGCGCATTCATAACAACTTGTGCTTTTAAGACACTGACCTCTATTTCTACTAGCGTACTAGTAGAAATAGAGGTCAGTGTTTTAAGACCTTTGAAATGCTTATCGATTTACATTCTCTGTGGCGATTTCGTAATTTGACGTTTTCCTTAATGTGTTAAAAAAAATACACGTTTTATTAGTCTTTCAAAACTCCAAAACAGAGAGAACTCGAAACAATTACACATTAAAAATGGATCATATCGGAATTAGTATAAAACAGATCCATTTTTAAATGATATAAGCATACTCGGTTATCAAAAAGGGGTAAACAACTTTTATGATGAGGCCAACTAATAGTAAAATAGGTTAGCCCCGTAATTAAAGTTGCTTGTAAAGATTTATATTATAAACTGTTCACGTAAGGCATCTTAATATTTCCACGTAGAAAACGGTCACACTTTTAATAATAAGTAAGTGTGACTGTTTTCTACGCGGCAAAAAATATATTTTACAGTTCTTCAAGTAAGCTTTTCAGATAGCTTAATAACGTTATGTACTTATTATGTATGGTATGAAAAACACACAATTACGAACGCAGCCTCACTTTAATAACGAAATCACGCGGATCGCTTATTTGGTAACATTCTACGTTTGTCTCTTTCGCACATCGGTGGTTTGCACTGCGTAGAGTGACACAGAACATGTAGTAGACACAAATTTCGTGATTTTGTAATCACTTTTTCCATAGTTGAGACAAAAAGCTAAAAATAATGTGCATAGAAAAGGTAAATATCATTTGTCTATAGTACGGTATAATAGCTGTGTAATCTTAGTCCAATATAAGGTAGAGATGCGCGACTGCGAATAATCTGACCAGTCGAATTATCTACAACTACTAATATACACGTTCGACTTGAATATTAGTAATAATCGAATGATTACTACTAATTAGTTACTAATGGCGTTTTGACTCGATTGTTAGTGACTCTTGTCAATGACACTTGTTAGTTTCAAATGAATGAAATATGAATGAATCGTTGGAGTGGAGTCGGCTCAAGTAGTAACTAATGTAGTATTCATTCAGTCCGTTTAATTTTGAGTGGGTATCATGTAAGTTACTAATTTTCGGAGATCATTCGAATGATTTATAAAGTCGAATAATTCGACTGGAATCATTCACATTCGCGCATCGCTAATATTAGGTCATTATGAAAAAAGTTCAAAGCGGATCATAGTGTATCTACATTTATCGACACAATATGAATTTACATACAATGAACTTGTATGTTATGGAGCCAACCCAGAAATCCCAATAAAAAAAAAACAAACAAAAAGTTGTTGAGTTTTTTTTTTAAGATTTCAGAGTTGACCCTGCCATAAAAGTTGTTTATATATAGATGAGTACGTTCTTATAAGGAGTAATTAATTATACCTTTTTTTTGTCCTATATTAAATAGCGGCCAGCGCTACTTTGCTAAACATAGCACTAAATTTATTTTTCTATTTTTTTTATACACAATTGCAGCACAAACCACGCTGTGCAGTCTAAGTACAATTGTTTATTTACAATCTCATTGAGTCGCCAATACTTTCAATCACGTCGTTAATCATATGAAGAGTAAAATTTGCCTTTTAAAGTTGTTAAGCTTAAAAAGGCAAAATTCTGGTTGACATCTTGTATCAGTAACAACTTATCTTGTTTGACATTTCGTATCAAAAAAGTTGACATATTGTATCAGACACAGCTTACCTGGTTAATAACTCGTATCGAACACAAGTAGACATCTATGTATCAGTAACAACTTATTTGTTTGACATTTTATATCAGAGACAACTATCTCTTCTATATCAAAGAAAAGTTGAGATATTGTATCAGACACAGCTTACCTGGTTGATATCTCGTATCAAACACAAGTTGACATCTTAGTATCAGTAACAACTTATCTGGTTGACATTTTATATCAGAGACAGCTACCTCTTTAATATTTCTTATCAAAGAAAAGTTGACAGAGACAACTTATCTAGTTGACGTCTTGTAACAGAGACCATTTATCTGGTTGATATCTTTTATCAGAGACAATTTATGGTATCAGAGACTTAACTTTCTTAACTGGTTAACATATTGCGTCAGAAACAACCAATTATGTCGAAACGTTGTGTCAGCAACAACTTATCAGGTTAACGTCTTGTATCAGAGACAACTTAACTGGTTAACGTCTTGTATCAGAGACAACTTAACTGGTTAACGTCTTGTATCAGATACAACTTATCTGGTTGACATCTTGTATCAGAGACAGCATTCCTTTGACTAAAATCATGGACAACTTTCCTAAGTATCGTGTTCAACTTATGCCCGCATCATATTACAACGTGACTTGTCTCCCGTCTAACTGGCCTCGGCTGGTGGTCAGCTAGTGGCGTCAGCTGCCGGTGACATCACGGCGGGCGATGACGTCAGACCGGTTGTCGTGTTCACACAGGTTGATGACGTCACGCAGGTAGAAGACGTCACACAGGTAGAAGTCGTCACGCAGGCAGATGACGTCACGCAGGTGGATGACGTCACAGAGGGTGGCAGTAAGTGTTCGGGAACCGCCACCGGCCGAAGCCGCGGCGGGATTTTCTTTTGGGGGCAAAGTACCTGAAATAAGAACACAGTCACTAAGCCAAAACCGATTACGACAATTTTGAAGTAATACCGTAGATTAATACATATAATTCTAACAGGTACATTCTAAAAGATTCTATTTAATGCCGTAAGGTCATGTACATGACCTGAATCAAAAAATCTAAATCAAATACAATTTGGGGGTCTTCAAATCTAGAGTGAATAGGTTCCTTCTGGGCAAGCGTGATACATCTTAGACCACAGTCAAGCTTAACATCAGGCAAGCTGCGGTCAAACGTGAACCCATTTATCATAAAAAAAAATAAAAAAATATTGGCCTTACGGCATCACGCCGTACTGGGCAAGTCAATTTAAAATTAATCTCTTAAATTTATATGCCTATAGGCATAAATATCTTTATTTTTTCATCCACATGGAATCGTTTGAAAGCTGTGTGTGAGCGACAGTGGATCCCAACCGCTTTTTCCTCATTTTATGTCTTATAATAGACGCTCAACCTCTTGTTGAAAATCGTAGTACGAGTATCATTTGACTCACATAGCACCATCTTTTCGTATTAACTTGAAACGACTTTACACGGGTCAGGCAATCTATTATCGTCATATTACTATGCGACTGCAGCGCGTTGCGGAATTTGGCGGCAGCTAGATTGCACGCTCGATTTGCAGCGCCATCTAGGTTTCATCGGTAGCTATAGCAAACTTCCGCGCCACGCTTTATTGTATGGGAATCAGCAATCTCCTCTAGTATTCTGATCACTGGTAATACAAAGCTAGCTAATTTGCAATCCAAGGCGCGAAATATGAGGCTAACCTTTTTTTTAAAAGAACACAAATGAAATATTAATTGCTATTTTGGAGATGATCAGCTGTCATGCAGTTAGTGTGTGAGCGAGATAGCAGATATTCTACGAGTTTCTGCTGCAGGCATAAAAAAGTAGTGTCACTGACCCGGCGGGCGAACATAAAGCAGCCCGTGTCGTCATCCTGCGTGGCGGCGGCCGGGGACAGCACCAGGTCCGCTGTCGGAGCCTCGGCCCCCTCCTCGCCTGGAACCAGGACACAATACATTTTTGAATAAAAGACAAAACACATTTTAATTATGTAAAAAACTTTTTCAACTGCAATATTAATTTGCAAAATACTATCTATCTATCCTAATCCTAACTAATATACTATCTATTCTATATATGTGAAAAAGGATCAAACATACAGACGTATATACTTTCCCGTTGTAATATTAGTAGAATTTTTATTTTTGTCACTTATATAATATGATGAGGTTTAAATGCGAAGTGGGCCCACCCCGCTTCGCGTTTAATTATCTTCAATCTTATTGCATAGAGATATTGTCGAAGACATTTTTGAAACTGTTAAAAAACAATACAAACATTTGTTATAAGTGACGAAAATAAAAATTCTACTAATATTACAACGGGAAAGTTTATATGTCTGTATGTTTGTTCCTTTTTCAAGCAATAACTACCGAATGGTTGTGTGAAAAATGAAAGTTCACAATAATATAGTTTACACATCTGAATAAATTAAATATAGAATAGAATAAATGTAATATATCTTTAGTGTACAACGACAAATTAAAAATTAAATAAATTAAATTAAAAAAAAACTTAGGAATAGATTGCAATGGCCGCCTTACAGTATAGTGTCTGAATTGTCCAAAATATATGGAAATAACTTATTAATTGATGGATGACGATATAATAATTTTACTCATAATAATAAATGAAAATAAAGTAATTATTAAGTCTCCATATATAAATCCTAAGCACTATTTACATATGTACAGTTTGTATCCGTCACGATTTGGGACTTCGTCAAGAGTGCAATGACTCGTTAACCTTATGTCATTTAACATAACTGTCAGTCAGCCAACGACTGTCAGGAAAGTTTTCTATGTCGCTAACAAAATTAAGCTTTAATATACATTTACCTACTAACTGCTTGTTGTTTTTACTAACCCTTGTGCCGTCTTGTATTTGTCCCTTGTGTTGTTTCAGGTATTGGTTTAACCCTAAAATAAGCTCAGTCAATCATAACACCACTGAACATTTACTTAATGCCTAGTTTGCTCCATTCACCGGCCAATCCAATCTGCGTTTGACTCTCTTGTAACGTGACATTGGCGAAATTACGGTCATACCGTAGAGGCCATAGACAAAGATAGAATAGAATAGAAAGTTTTCTATAAACAGTTTCATTAAGACAAAACAGCATATAATATAACATATTCAACACATTGAAAATTGACATGGATACATATCATATACTTTTGTAATGATATCTTATTTTTTGACTTGTTACTTTGGTGTTATCAATAAACGATTTGTATTTGTATTCATAACTGTCAGTCAGCCAACGGCTGCCATGACAGTTTCCTTTAAACAGTTTCAGCAAAACAACGTTTACTGGGTCAGCTAGTTCTAAATATGTAGGTGTACTATGCGTGCCAACTAAGAATAGGATCGCGCTTGCTTCAACTTCACACGATAACTGTCAAAAAAGTACTGCCAGCAAAGAAAGCGTAAAAAAGAAATTTAATAATTATTTTTTTGGTTCATAGATATAAATTTAATTATTGTTTAATTATTCTTGATTTTATTACTGGATAATTTTGGATTCATTAATTCTACAGGTAAGAAGTAACCAAGGCAAATTAACAACACCTAGAAAAAAAACTCGTGACGAGACATTGGTTGTGGATAGTTTCGACTTAAGTGCTGTAAGCAGTTTAATAAAATATTTTTATTTGGTACAAAAAGAAGCTCATTTATAATTAATTTGTCACAAAATGTATAAGAAATAGCAAAACAGCGTACATTAAACATATAAACTGAATATAATTTGTTCATAAATTTTTTTGCACACCATACACTTTGGTTATGAAGTTTGCGCGTATGATTGAACAAGATGGCGGTTTTGACAGTCCTATTCTTAGTTGGCACGCATAATAGGTACCTCTAGCGAAGACATTGAGCTCGGTGTAGCAGCCGGTCTCGATCATCTCGCTCTGCCAGGGGATGCTGACGGAGCCCGTGTTGAACTTGCCGTAGAAGGTGTCGTCAGCTGCGTCCAGGTTCACTCCCTTCACCGTGCTGAACTGCTCGATGTCCAACACGTCTTTAGCGTACACCGCGTGCGGCTGGGGTTGAAAACAAATAACATTTAACAGATTCTTTCATAAGGAACAATATAGGTGACAATCTGATATTTGAGTCTTCTTTTTCTTCGTCAGAGCTAAGTTGCATCTAACATCTGACATACTTGTACTAATACTTAAACCACACGACTTAACTAAATTTAAAGAAGCCCCGTCTCTTTTCATCTTAGGTGGCCAGAAAGAGACCGCACGCTCCGTAGTCAAAACAACTAAAATCACGTCAAATGTAGAAAATATAGGCGACTTTAGAGCTACTCACTTGTATCACCTCTAAAACTGCCTGCACATTCCATATTTGACGTGATTTTAGTTGTCTTGTCTGTGGTTCAGAACGTGCCGTCTCTTTCTGGCCACCTAAGATGAAAAGAGACGGGACTTCTTTAAATTTAATTTAGTCGTGTGTGCCGCTGAATCGCCACCATTGTTAACCGAGTGATCGACACTCCGTATTAGACACGACCTTAATGTAACCAGTAATGAACCACGACCAGTACTGAAGTTATGACTAAGAAGAAGAGAAGTACTAATACTAATAGACCAACAATTTAACAACTTATCAGACGTGGGTCTGTAGTCACTGTAGCACCCAAATGAAAATGACATTTAAACGACAGTCTTGTGCATGGTCACCTATCTAAGGATGGTCCGCATCGACCTCGAGGATCGCATCAGATCACGTTCTATTTTCCAATGTTACAGAATAAGTAATATGTAAGAAATCAGATCTCTGATTCACCATTGAGTTTGGTAATTTTGTACCAGTTGTGACTACGAAAGAAGGTCATTCTTACAATAATTGGCATCAATTGCAAAGGGCTTCAGATCCAGGCTGCTGGTGAATTGCGATCAAGAGCAAGCCCAATTAAATTTAAAAAGTGCTTAAACTGAATATTATTATCAAAAATAGTAGTTTACAAAAAACTAAAAAAACACGCTTATCTGGCCGTTTTAAGTGGGTCAAAATCGCGCCCAAAGAAGTCGGTTACAAACAAACATACAAAAAATTTAATAATTTTATCAAATTAGTGTATTGTCATCGGTCCTCAATAAATCTACAAAGTTTCAACGAAATCTGGCCGTTTAAAGTCCACTATCGGACGAGCAGGGAAACGCCAAGGCGGCATCGGTTTACGGTTGAGGTGCCCAAGGCACGCACTAAGCGTTTTGCCTCCACCTTTGTTGTCCGAACCGCCAAACTTTGGAATTCCTTGCCGAATTCACTGTTCCCCAATGACTACAATCTAGCGATTTTCAAGGCGAGAGTGAACCGGTTCCTTCTAGGTAAGCGCGATCCACCGTAGACCTCTATATCACTTACTATCAGGTGAATTGTGGTCAAGCGCTGATCTATTCCGAGTAAAAAAAAGAAAAAAAAATGTGGGTCAAAATCGCACCCAAAGAAGTCGGTTACAAACATACAAACATACAGGTGAAGCTAATAAAAAGCGTGTAAAAAGTATGGCCTAATAGCTAAATAAGCCTAGGCTGAATATTATCTTATATATAAAATTTCCGTGTCACAGTGTTTGTTACCGTACTCCTCCGAAACGGCTTGACCGATTTTTTCCAAATTTTATATGCGTAGCTACTATCTATTTTGATACTTTTAAAAAACTTGTGGAAGAGTGGTATTTATCTTCACTGCTCTGAGACAATTCACTTTTTTCCTTCAATTAGATACTGTTTATTTATTTATAATGTTATTTTTTTTTTTTTTTTACTCATGTAATTAATTTGGTACGTTATGTATTAGTATATTATCTATATTTTATATATGTATTAGGTTATATCTTGTATTATTAATATTATATGTATGTTTTTTATTATTCTTTATTGTACACTACGTCCTTTTTTAGTTGTTTATAAATTCCTTTCCATCCAAAGGTTGCCTGGAAGAGATCGCTTTAAGCGATAAGGCCGGCAAATTGTGGCACACTAATTTTAAGTTAATTGTTTTATACTGTGTCTTTTTTATTTATGTGTCCAATAAAGAATTTATCTGTCTATCTATCTATTTTTCATACTCCTAAGTGAGGCAAAACAAAGTTTGCCGGGTCAGCTAGTTATCGATAAAAGAGTCTTACATCAGGCAAGAAAGGCGCGGGTATCATCCCCGCCTCGAGTCGCGCCCAGTTCATGGCGGCGAAGAACCGGTGCGCCTTGACCGCGCGCGCGCCGCGCCGGCCCGCCGCGCCGCACCCGAGCCGCGCGCCCGCCGTCTTGGCCAGCAGCGCCGCGCACAGCGACCGCCCGCACTCGCTGAACTTGCTCGAGTACTTCTCCGTCTCGTGCTGGGGGACACAAGTTTACGTCAATAAATCTTCTTCTTCTTCCTTGCCTTATCCCACTAGGTGGGGTCGGCACAGCAAATTTTCCTCTTCCACTCTCCTCTATCAGCCGTCGTCTCTACACTCACTCCTTTCACTCTCATGTCCTCATTCACACACTCCATCCACGTCTTCTTTCAAGTTTACGTCAATAAATAAATAAATAAATATTAGGACACATTTCACACACGGCTGGTTAACCCCATACTGAACCATTTCTAGTTCGTATTATGCTGTTGTTGGGCAATTTTTTTGAATGACTGTTGTACTCTTAAATTAAAACTACATTAAAAATTACGTTTGGTTTATGGGAGCCCGCCCCCCTCAAATATTTATTTTATTTAAATTTTACAATTTAATTTGATAGTTTTGATAGTTCTAAGCAAATCTAATCAAATCAAATCATCATTTATTTCAGACAAGGTCCATAGAGAAAATAATAAAAACATATAAAATTTTCGTCATCCGATACAAATATTACATGTCATAAAATAAAATAATAGTAGTAATAATTATAGCAAATATTGATGACAATTAAATTAGTTAATAAATGAAAAATTAAACAAATAAAATTAACATACATTTTATATATTTTGTGAAAATTTTATGTGTCTACCGTTATTCAAATATAGCATAAAAAGAGGGGGACCCCATTATAATTTTAATATTTTTAGTATTTGTTGTTATAACGGCACGGAATATACATATCTTGTGAAAGTTTCAGCTTTCTAGCTATTACGATTTCTGAGATACAGCCTGGAGACATACAGACGGCGGAGGCTTAGTAATTGGGTTCCGTTTTTACCTTTTAGGTACGGAACCTTAAAAACTACTGTTTTCTGTTATTGACCTTGACTCTGTGGTACTAACCTTGACTCTGTGGCACTGACCTTGACTCTGTGGTACTGACCTTGACTCTGTGGTACTGACCTTGACTCTGTGGTACTGACCTTGACTCTGTGGTACTGACCTTGACTCTGTGGTACTGACCTTGACTCTGTGGTACTGACCTTGACTCTGTGGTACTGACCTTGACTCTGTGGTACTGACCTTGACTCTGTGGTACTGACCTTGACTCTGTGGTACTGACCTTGACTCTGTGGTACTGACCTTGACTCTGCGGTCGACTTCTTCTCGTTTAACTTTCTCCTTCCGCGCACGGAACGGCGCGCGACCTTCTATCATCTCATAGACAAGACAACCGAAAGAGAACCAGTCCGGGCTGAACGTGTATCTTTCATTGTCTATCACCTGGGGGAAAGATAAAGATACACTTACTTAATGATAAAGTTTTTTTTTACAAAATATCAAAAATATTTATTTGACACAGTAATTGATACAAATATATAAATAACTACTCCTCAGTAGCCATCCCGTTTCTAGGATGTCAATTTTCAAAAACAAAAATGAAAAATTTATTTTATGTCACTGAATGTAATTTATAAAAAATGTCAAGAAGATGTTTTATTATTATTCTTGTCATGTCCGAAATAAATACTTTTATTTATATCATGTCAAAGTTTAAATTACTGCAATGTCAAATTTTAAATAATGTCAGATTTTAAAGATATTAAGTACAGATAAATGATCATTTAATACAATTTTAACTCATGCTACCAATTTCAGTATCATTTAAATTTATTTATTCGATATATATACATATACAAATACAAAATGTATTTATTTGACAAAGTAAATGTTACAAATATATAAAGAAATCCAAAGGCTTCCGAACTAGTTCAGAACTGTATGACGGAAGCTGATGTCTTCTCCCAATCGTAGGTATAGAACTTAATTAGGTTTTCAGTACATAATTTATGTCACAAAATTTTCAAAAAAAAAGGAAAGGAAAAGAAAAAGTTTATATAAACAATTACAAAAAAAAAGTATGAAATTATTACAATATAAATGGAGAATGTTGAAAGCAAATAAATATCAAATATTTTAGATACCACCAAGGCACCAACAAGCCCTTAGACATGGGACCCTTACCTCTGGCGCCATGTAACCCACGGTTCCGACCCGGCCGCGTACGGAGCCGCCCTCTGGCACGTCCACAGCGAGGCCGAGGTCCGAGATACGCACGTGACCAACGTCGTCCAACAGGATGTTTTCAGGTTTGCAGTCCCTACACACATACATGGTTATTAGTTTACTAATCCCATTGTTTATAATTAGTTTTTTTTTTAAACTTTATTGTCCGTAAATATAATAAAAAAAATATACTTTATTATTTAGATAATTTATTTATTTTAGGTTATTAGTTTAGATAACTAGCCAAGTGCGAGTTGGACTCGCGCATGTAGAGTTTCGTACCATTGTTATATGGGAGCCCCCCTAAAAGTTATTTTTTAATTAAATTATTTAAAAACACCGCACAAAGGCTCAAAAAATTCAGCCTTATTTAAATACAGTCAATTGGGATAGAAATTGACAATTTGACAACCAGAGTTGTGACATGGTTGTAACCAAAAATTGTTTGTATTTATGTATTAGGCTGCGGAGTATTTTAGGTATTCGCATGTTTGTTGTATGGGAGCCCCTCTCAAATATGTATTTTATTTAAATTTTATAAATTAATTTGATAGCTTATATACATTTATATATTTTGTTAAAAATATGGAAAATTCTTCGTGCGCCCACTGGTAGGTGGATTGATGGATGGACGGGTCATGCCCCGTTTTTTTTATGATACAAAATCCAAGGTCCAAGATATTTATAATTCATTCAAAAGCCTGAATGCGCTCAGAATGTTAGTGATGGCACTACAGAAGACATCGGTATTTTCGATTTCGGATATACCCTTAAATGGACGATTTTTGTTTCACGTTTTAAAAATATATATTTGTGTAATAGTATGTGCATGTATTACTGTCTAGGAAAAATTAGTAAAAAAATCTAGACATGAATTTACTATACTTTTTTTGCAATAATGCGAGTGTTGTTTATAAACTACATTGCGTAAAATTAAAAAAAAATCAATGAAGGTCAATTTTATATGTGATTATTAGTATGTTGTTTAAAAACAACATTGTCTATTTAAGGGTTATGATAAGCTCGTCGCGTAGGGGCCGTTTTAGCAACGATATACTTACAACCTTTCTCGAGAAGGCAGAACACCTCTCACCTGTAAACGATGCCCATCTTGTGAAGATGCTCGAGCCCGCAGGCGACCTGAGCGGCGTAGAACCTCGCGCGATCCAAGCCAAGCCCGTTGTCCGCAGCACCCATGTTGTAAATGTGGAACTTCAGATCACCGCCTGCAAATCAAATCAAATCAAATCAAATTTTTCTTTATTCAGACTACAAAGAGGTCCATGGGTTAGTCAAATGCGTGTTAAAAAAAAACATTTATTAGTACCATAAGGATATACAAAAACAGTTACATTATATATGTACCCACCCTATAGTTATGACTGTTAAAAAACTGTACATATTCAAAAGGTCAATTAAAAAAATATACATCTTGATAGTACTGAAAATTTGTGTTTAAAACTGAAATGTAATTAATATATATTGAGTCAACTGATGCCTGAACTAGTAACTAAACTGTATCTCAGGCATCAGTGCCCTTCAATAGAAAATTAACCAAGTATTGACACAATTTTAGTGATCATGTCTAAATTAACAAATAGTTTAGATAGCAGCTAAATTAATTCTATGAATTAACATAAACAAAAACAAAAATAAGTAGTTATATATGTTCCAAAATACATATTTTATTAACTTAAGCTAATGTAAAAATATATAAATCTTTATATTGTATGGTGGGGTGAATGTGGAGTATGAGAATTAAGTGTGTGTGTGGGAATTGTTAAGACAATTTAAAGATAGTGTACTAATAAAACAAGGGGTACTTTTTCTTTTGAACCTTACGGCCCCTGGTTCGATCCCAGCCCTACACCAATGACTAGTTTTTCAAGTTATGTGTGGATTTGCACTCGCTTTACGGTGAAGGAAAACCAACGAGAGAAAACCAACATGTTTGAGGACCACAATAAGGGTTATTCAAATAATCCCTATTTAAAATTTTCAGTAATGTAGATTTTTGGACATTTCAACGTTTTTGGTTCAGAAATACCTATTGGTGTCTCAAAATGCTCGTAATGGGGCTTTTCACCGATTTTTTTATGCCCCACAATAGCTCTGGTCATACCGCAATTGACCAGTTGACTCTCCATGTGAGAGGTCTCGAGACCCAGGGTGGAAACGTATAGTGGGCTGCTTATACTAACTAGACCCTTGACTCATAACACTCACCATTCATGATAGTAAGAACTGACACTCACCACTCATGATAGTAAGAACTATGCTCACCATTCATGATAGTAAGAACTATGACACTCACCATTCATGATAGTAAGAACTATGACACTCACCATTCATGATAGTAAGAACACTCACCAGTCACCATTCATGATAGAAAGAACTGACACTCACCATTCATGATAGTAAGAACTATGACACTCACCATTCATGATAGTAAGAACTGTGACACTCGCCATTCATGATAGTAAGAACTATGACACTCACCATTCATGATAGTAAGAACTATGACACTCACCATACATGATAGTAAGAACTATGGCACTCACCATTAATGAAGTAAGAACTATGACACTTACCATTCATGATAGTAAGAACTATGGCACTCACCATTCATGAAGTAAGAACTATGACACTCACCATTCATGATAGTAAAAACTATGACATTCACCATTCATGATAGTAAGAACTATGACACTCACCATTCATGATAGTAAGAACTATGACACTCACCATTCATGATAGTAAGAACTAAACAGAGAGCATCCTTAGTCTCGTAAGCGTAAGCGAGGTTGACGACAAACCGCGAGTTGATCCTCTGCAGTATCTGCTTCTCTATCAACACCATCGCTTCCCCTTTGCGCTTTTTTATGCGCTTCTTTTCTAGTTTCTTGCAGGCATACATCTTGCCTGTAGCCCGGACCTGGAAGATCACAAAACAAAAATATGTATTTAATTTCAATTTTACAAAAAAATATAAATTATAAAGAAAAAAACATGAATACAGGCTGGCGCTGCGGCCGCTAAAGCGGTAAATTTCTAAAGGCACATATATACACAACTTGATCGTGTGTACATGTTTATGCCGTTTGCAGTAGAGACGATGGGTGTGTGGGGGCCGGCCGCCCTGCAGTTTTACGGAGAACTTGCCAAGCGGCTGGAAGAGGGTTCAGGAGTCTCAAATGTTGACTTTTATTTCGGTCAGAACTCTACCCCTGGTCTTTTTTTAGGTGTAGTCTAGTTAACTTTAGATTAAGTCTTTAATATAATTTATTTTATAAAATAATGTTTCGATTGAATCAAATCAATCATACAGACTTCTTTCCTGGTGCAAAGGATAGCGATTGCCATTCAGCGCGGGAACGCGGCAATGCAACGGTACCCATCAGACTAGCAAGTCTGATGGGCACCTTTGCACCGGGAACTATTAGGGACGGGTTATCTATTTAGAATTAAGTAACTTATAATACATTTAATTTAATTTTGGCATTTTAATTGTATAATGTGACATGTATGAATAAAATTTTGTATTATTATTCTACATAAAGAAAAATAATTAATCATACAGCTATCATATACATTTTTACACAAAATTTTTACAGACCTACATATATGTCCTGGCCACAGGTTCATGTACTGACGTGGTAACTATTTGCGAAAGCTTTTCAAAGCTTTTAGGGCTAGCCTGAACTATGCGCACCACTAGTATATAATGTTTTAACAGCTTTCAAATAAGTTTTAACAAATTAATTGGCTAGAGCGAGTCAGACTCGCGTAGGTAGGGTTCCGTACCATTTTTTCTTATAATTGACAAAAACACGTACGTTGTTTCGGATAAACATAAACTTTATTTTCATTTTACAAGACCTCGCGACAAACCAAGAAAGCGATGGAGGGACGAGCTTGACACACACCAGGAGGATTGGTCCAAAATAGTGCTAGATAGGGACAAATGGAAAGAGGTTAAAGGGAGGCCTTTGCCCAACAATGGGATTAGACAGGCTTTTAATAATAATCATTTGTTAACAACTAACTAAATATTCTGTAAACATTTCAAGTAATTGTTTCCTGTTGATACACTTTGGTCAAAGTATCCTAAAAAATTAGTTCTATTTTTTACTTTTACAGCTAGACATTTAACCAGCGGGACGCTTAAACACACACAAGTTTGCTATACTCCGGCCAAAGGAAAAGGTGGTTTCCACCATCGGACGAGCAGGGAAATAACAAGGAGGCATCGTTATACTGTGGAGATGCCTAAGTCGCGTACTAAGCGATTTGCTTCCACCTTCATTGTGCGTACCGCCAAGGTTAATTCTTTGACGAATTCCCTGTTCCCCGATAACTATAATCTAGCGGTTTTCAAGGCAAAAGTGAACCGCATCGCAATATAGCTTACTATCAGGTGAATTGCGATCAAGCGCAAGCCCATCAAGAGTGAAAAAAAGAGGCAGCCAGAATACACTAGAGATTGGTGACAGATTTTTCCATCTCGGCTTTCCATCAGGGCGGTTGCTAGCCAGGTAAGTAAAGTAAGAGCTAAGCTGAGGTTAACCCACCTGACAAGCGCAGACCTCTCCGAAGCCACCCTTGCCCAGGACCCGGTACATGCGGAAGGTGTGGTGCGTCACCGGCTGAGCCTCCAGCCACTTCCATTGCAGATACCGGTGGAAGTACATCGACTGTTCGAACTCCGCGAACGGGGTCCCGGCCAGGAAACTTTTCACGCATCGCACGCATTCTGAGAATATGTCCTTAGCGCCAACTGGAATTGAGAGAAGATTTTTTTTTTTTTTTTAAACATAAAAATTACTTTATGTAAACAAAGAATTTACAATATTAATGAATAAATAAATCATCATCAGCCTGTCTGCGTCCACTGCTGGACATATGCCTCTCCCAAGGCACGCCACTTGACCCTATCCTGGGCATCTCGTCTCCATCCACTACCTGATTTTTTCCGTATAATAAATAAATAAAGCCATTTATTCCCCAGAAACTTAAAAACATATCATGGGCTAGTGAAATCTATGTTAGTTTTATATATTAATATACATTTTTTCTTCTGTTTATTAATAACAAATTACAATTAGTTAAAATACAATTATAAGGAGTCTTAAGGCACATATGGGTGTAGGCCTCCTCCATGTGTTGCCAGGACATCCGAGAGAGGAGTTTAACAGGTCGAATATAGTTTTTTTTTACAAATTTAAGGGAAGAAAGCGAGAGGGGTCTTTGGGAAAACTCTTTACTAACGTGTTTGTATATTGTGTCTGTTGTGTAAATATGTATTTCTGTAAATCTTATATATAAAATTTCCGTGTCACAGTGTTTGTTACCGTACTCCTCCGAAACGGCTTGACCGATTTTTACCAAATTTTATATGCGTATTCAGTAGGTCTGAGAATCGGCTACTGCATTTCTATTTTTAAGGCAAAGCAACGTTTGCCGGGTCAGCTAGTCTTATATATAAAATTTCCGTGTCACAGTGTTTGTTACCGTACTCCTCCGAAACGGCTTGACCGATTTTTTCCAAATTTTATATGCGTATTCAGTAGGTCTGAGAATCGGCTACTGTGTATTTAGATTTTTTTTTTATTAAGGCAAAACAACGTTTGCCGGGTCAGCTAGTAAAATATATTAACCTTATGTCCTGCAATGATTAATAAATTAAAAATTTGATCTACTTACTTTCTAAATGTGAGCTCGCATCATCGATGATGTCCTTGGAGACGACGTCGGAGACAGCCTCCAGGTGGTCGCTCTTGAGGTACTTGCCGAACACCTCGGAGGCGTGCAGGATGCGGCTCTCGTCCACCTCCAGCTCGTAGCCCTCCGCCTGGAAGAGACAGACCAACTGCTTCGAGTCCAAGAGTGATCTGCTAACCAATATGCCACATGCGATATAACACCCTGCTTGTACCTTATTTTCATAGACTTAAAGTTCAGTTCAGTTTATTTTATTCAATATATGTTTTTTTGACGTGACAACGTCTTAAATTAGGTTGCGGCTGGGAGTCACTTATGAAAAAGTGTAACGCCCGGTAACGTTACGATGAGTCACCGAACGAGAGAGAGGCCCGCCGAATGCCTTGCGTCTCTCTCCCACTCAACTATGATCGGTCTGCCGCGCGCGCAGCACGCGGCAGACGTTGTCACGTAAAATCTTCGCCCGTAAAACCGACTTTACAGGCAACCATTTTTTTTTTGAATGAATGAATTAATGATTTATTTGTCTATAAAACTAGGTACATAGGTGGTATTATAAAAAGTCATAAAAGTTAAAACTATTTACAACTAAAATGTACGTAGTCCTCTAGTTTTGCCCGTAGGGCTTACAGACATGAGTTTTTGGAAGATAAAAGCTTCCCTTTTATGTCATTCAAATTACTTTATGTAAATAATTGTTTTTATAATTTTATTTTATATTACATATTTAATGACTTATTTAAAAAAAATATTTTCATATTGTAAATTGACATTGTAATATTGTAAAGTGACATACTTATGTGTACTTTTGTACCTATCGGTTTAGCTAGGAATATTTTTTAGAATTGTCATATTTATAAAAAAAACGAGCAAAGCTTGGTCATCCAGGTACTAAATAAACAAAAGGTGGAATCCACAAAGATCCTTACCGCATCGAGGAAGGTGTTGTATTTATGGTACTCGGGTCTATTCCTCTCGCAGAACTGGCGGAACAGCAGCTTGCCGATCGGCTGCTGGTCTACCACGTACTCGTACCCTACATCTGGAACAATACAGAACGATTTATTAGTTTTTTAGAATAATAAAAATCTTATCATTTTCATTTCAGATATATTCCATACTCGTATTAAACATAGGCAATCTTAATAATATATCTAAATCTCGTGTCACAATGTTTGTCCTTAATGGACTCCTAAACCACTTAACCGATTATAATAAAATTCGCACACCATGTGTTCGATCCAACTTGAGAGATAGGATAGTTTAAATCTCAAATTATAGTCGCAATTTTAATTTATTGCTAATTAATGTCTGTTATTATTTGACAGTCACAATTATCTGTTAACTCCAAATGATTCTAACAGATGTCGATGAGCGAGTTAGAGGCCTTGAAAACTCTCGAAACCAGAGCTATAAATTATAAAATATGACTTATTTATTTAATTTAAATTGTAGTGTCTTGATTTTTCTTGTTCTCTTCTTGTTAGCTAAGTTTGTATATGGTATTTTAATGGCTTTTTTCTATAATATTTACTTAATATTATTTGTTTCTGCCTATATAATGCGATGTATATATATAAATGTAATATATAGCTAGTATATACCTAGTTTCTGAATAAATAAATAATTTATTAATAAAGGAATTAATATTATCACCCAGAAATTTGTCAAGTACATTTCTAACAAAGACAAGCACTTCTGGCAAAGCGAAAACAGAACAAAACCAGTCGTGACAACCTACATTAGTCCGCGAAAGACTTTTAGCTGAGTGCACTTTACAACTCCGCTTTCAGAGCTCCAGGTTATTGGTGAACGGCTTACCGATGTCGCGTTTGCGTTGTTTATGGCCAAACTATGTATCTATATAAAATATGTATGTATATTTAGTATATCAGTTGTGTTAGCTACTATAATACAAACTAGAAATGGTTCAGTACGGAGTTAACCGGCCGCCGAAAATAGGCGCACCCTGCGGTGTTTTACTTGTGAGAATAATGTAAATTCTTTGCTTAAAAATTTAGTACTAAGTCTAGTTCCTACTTATTAATATTGTAAATTCTTCGCTTAAATAAAGTTATTTTTATGTTTTTTTTTATGTAGAGAGACACTTAAAGAGAGTAGTCGTTAAATGGAGAGAATGTATCATTGTATGGAATACAAGCTAAATCAACTAAAGCCAATTAATTTCGACGTTTTAGGGAGTGATATGGTCTTCCTCACGTCGCATAAATTGACCATACCAAAAACTGGAAAAACAAGATTTGGTCCTAAACTTCGCCTTAATATTAAGGCGTACTTAGCTAGTAGGAAATCTCCTACTTTCCTTAGTAAACAACAGGCAGAGAAACTAATCTCAATTTGTTCTATGGGCCGGAATCTCAATCGGAGAGTTACGATTTGTTGACTCTAGCTCAGTTTGGATAGCGAAAGCTTTCGGCTTTTCGCCAAATTGTTTAGAGTTTTAAATTCAATTTGTTCAAATTCCAAATTCAAATCATTTTGACGACCTCGTTGGCGTAATGGTTACCATGCCGGACTGCCAATCAGTAGGTCCGGGTTCGATTCCCGGCACGGCCAACATCTTTGTGCTGAACTAAATTTGTTGGCTCTTGGTTTGGGTGTTAAATATTTATGTATGTATGTATATGTAGTATATCAGTTGTGTTAGCAACCATAATACGAACTAGAAATGGTTCAGTATGGGGCAAACCAGCCGTGTGAAATGTGTCCTTTAAAAAAAAAAACTGCAGACTATAATAAGTTAGAATAATACACCGGTTTGGTTCCGTACCATTGTTGTATGGGGGCACGTGCAATAAATAACTTGTGAAAAATTCAGCTTTCTAGCTATCACGGTTTCTGAGATATAGCCTGGAGACAGACAGACAGCGGAGGCTTAGATTACGTTACTGTCTATCTGTGGTACTGTACCTAACCCTGTAACCCTTAATAGGGTTCCGTTTTTACCTTTTAGGTACGTAACCCTAAAACAAGGAAGCGACGACATGAGAACGCGTGAGTTATTTTCATTGCCTCATAAACTCATAACCAAGGTAATTCACTATCTCATCCTTTATCCCCTTAACCATAAGGAGATGGTTTATTTGACAAATAGCTGTTACGACGCCTCTATGTTATATTAGGTTTATATAGGACTAGCTGCATCGCGCGTTATCACTCGCTTTAATCTGGGATAAAAAGTAGTATGTGTTAATCCAAGGCATAAGCTGTATGTCATTATACTAGGTTTAATGTAACAAATACAAATAACTATTATTTATAAATTACACAGCTCTACAAAAATAACTATTTTTTTTTGTTATCCTGGATATCATCGCAAATTGTTACGTTTTTATGTGCCCAGATTACGAATATATTCGTAAAAGTACAAAATGTGCTCATTTTTTAAAATTGAATTTTGAACAATTTATCATCCAAATTAAATTTTTCAGTCATTTGGTGAAAAAAATCCGAGCAAATCTTACAAAATTATTGATATTTTCAAGAATTGTGTGTATAAACGGACCCAAAATCATCATCATATCAAAGGCAACAAAACCACTGTAGACCAGTGTTATAAATAATAATATACAAACTAGGCATAAGCTTCCTTCATACGGGTACAAAATTTCTTCCGAATTGGTTCAGCCATTTGAGCGTAAACGAGTTACACAAATACGCTAACACACATTACCATGCCGGACTGCCAACAAGAGGGTCCCGGGTTAGATTCCCAGCGTGGTCAACATCTTTGTGATGAACTAAATTTGTTGGCTGTCTGGGTGTTAAATATGTATCGATATAAAGTACATATGTATGTGTATGTAGTATATCAGTTGTGTTAGTAACCATAATACAAACTAGAAATGGTTTAGTATGGGGCTGGCCAGCCGTGTGTGAAATGTGTCCTAATTTTTTTTTTAATTAATATCAGTAGGATACTATACTCAACTCTGCCCCAGTTCTAACCGATAGGTGTCTTCTTCATCTTCGCTGAGTAACCAAGCTCTGGAGTCGATAATTTTCAAGCCGTCCAAAGGCCTCTGGCTTGGCTTAAGGAGCGCTTGTATGAAGACAAACAGCCGGAACCTACAATTTAACGTATCATGCGACCCACGGATACAAATGCCACTTTTTACACGCTTTTTATTAGCTTCACCTGTAGTATGTTTGTTTGCGATTTTGAACCACTTTAAACGGACAGATTTCGTTCAAATTTTGTAGATTTACTGAGGACCGATGACAATACACTAATTTGATAAAATTATTCCTTTTTTTTTTGTATTTTTGTTTGTATGTTTGTTTGTAACCGACTTCTTTGGGCGCGATTATGACCCACTTTAAACGGCCAGATACGCGTGTTTTTTTAACTATTATTATTTGAATGTGTCTCGCGCATGGTCACCCATCTAAAAACAGTGCGCATCGACCGTTGCCGAACCTCGACGATCGCATCAGATCACCTAAGTTAGCCGAGCTATAGACGTGAGCACCACAAGAAGCCAGTTTTACAGCCGAAATCCCATAATATCTATGAGCGGGGTAACTCCATTTTCTTTACGACGCGAATTTG
Source organism: Mellilla xanthometata (assembly GCA_035578125.1). Classification (NCBI taxonomy): domain Eukaryota; kingdom Metazoa; phylum Arthropoda; class Insecta; order Lepidoptera; family Geometridae; genus Mellilla; species Mellilla xanthometata. Next base: position 2,162,834 of record JAPUBQ010000033.1, on the reverse strand, counting down.
TCAAGCAAACGGGGTAGGCGGGTGACAGCTTGACTAAGCAGTATGGGTTTACACATTTTTTAGGGTTCCGTACCTAAAAGGTAAAAATGGGACCCTCTTACTAAGACTCCGCTGTCTATCTGTTTTCAGGCTGTATCTCAGAAACCGTAATAGCTAGAAAGCTGAAACTTTCACAAGATATGTATTTCTCGTGCCGCTATAACAACAAATACTAAAAATAACAAAAATATAAATATTAAACCCCGTACAAAAAACGACAGTCTTATGTCCGTTAACACCGTCCGCTCCGACCATTGCTTAGCTTAGCCAAAATACTTTTAATGTATTTTGTGAACATTTTAAGTGTCTAGCACCTACCGTTATTGATATATAGCAAAAAAAATACACGTTTATTGTACGGGGTTTAATATTTATATTTTTGTTATTTTTAGTATTTGTTGCTATAGCGGCACGTGAAATACATATCTTGTGAAAGTTTTAGCTTTCTAGCTATTACGGTTTCTGAGATACAGCCTGGAGACAGACAGACACCGCGAGCGGAGGCTTAGTAATAGGGTCCCGTTTCTTCATTTTAGGTGCGGAAACCTAAAAAAACATATTTCGTAAAAATTTTATACGATAATGTTTGTATAACCGGCTATCGCTTACGTTTTTATTTTGTCGGAATTAGCCCGACATGTTATACAAACATTATTCAAATATGCCTTGCGAAAGTTTTAATACAGTGATTAAATACGATGTCCTTTGTGCCGCGCGCCCATACTGTGGTATGAAGCTACTTGCCGGCAATAGGATGAGTGTTTATTGCCACGACCGCTCCATGGGGGAGTAAATGAGGATTGATGGCATGCGCCATACATTTGTGCCGATTCCTAACGGGGTTACGCTTTTCTATACATTACTGTGTGCTTCAGACTAGAGACATTAGAAGCAGAACAAATAATACAAATTTATTTTGGGACATACTTATTTTGGGAGCTAGAATATGTTTATTTTTATTTACTCTAACATGTTAATAAAAAAGATTTGTATTTGAATTAGAAGCAGAACAAATAATACAAATTTATTTTGGGACATACTTATTTTGGGAGCTAGAATATGTTTATTTTTATTTACTCTAACATGTTAATAAAAAAGATTTGTATTTGAATTAGAAGCAGAACAAATAATACAAATTTATTTTGGGACATACTTATTTTGGGAGCTAGAATATGTTTATTTTTATTTACTCTAATATGTTAATAAAAAAAAAGTTTTTGAATTAGATTGTAGGTGTTTTATTAATAACTAGCATCCCGACCAGGCTTCGCACGTGCTCTAAAATAATTTGAGTAGCAAAGAGAAACTCAGGAATAATGTAGCTTCCCAACGGTGAAATAATTTTTCAAATCGGTCCAGTAGTTTCGGAGCCTATTCACGTCATACAAAAAATCAACCTTGTCATCTATATAATATTGGTATAGATGAATAATTCGTTTAAATTATTATTCATGTTTCATTTTCTTATTTTAAACTTACTAACGAATAAGAGATACAATAAAAGAATGAAATGAAGCTCTAAAATAGCGCAAATTTAACAAACTTTTACTTTACTTATATCGTGAAAAGAAGAAATGTATTTAATTACAATTATATCAGCATAAGAAGCCCTCTATACATTCCCACTGCTGGGACTCGGGGCCTTCTCTCATGAGGAGAGATACCATACCATACCATACCACGCTGGCCAAGTGCGGGTTGGCGGATGAGGGGAGGCCGACTTCGGATATTGTGGTCCTCAAACATGTCAATTTTCTTGCGAAGTTTTCCTTCACCGTAAAGCGAGTGCAAATCCACACATAACTTGAAAAACAAGTCATTTGCTGGAATAGAACCAGGGACCGTCTGATTGAAAATTAGACGTTTTTACCACCTAGCCACACTCGCTTCCAAAAGAAATAATTTGTATTATAAATACATTTATTCCTTACTCAAAAATGTATTATCCAAAACCGGCTTCAAAGTCGTCGTGTCATACGGTCCGCCATAATACGTCCTTCACTAGGGCTGGGTTTTTCTACCCAAACTATATGGAACTCATATAAAACGGCTCGCGACAGTTGTATACTGTTATAGTTTCAGGGTTGTTTGTCGTTCACGTGTCACACGACTAGGGTTGCCAATAATCCTACAATCAAATATATACCAGATTCAGTGTTGCATTCAAACACTGCTCAAAAAAATGGCATGAGTTTACTATACTATTGTATCTATTACGATATATTACGTGGTAAAAAAAAATAAATTCAAATCAACCATACCACTGTGTCTTAAGATTGTGTTTCGACTAGTGTCATATTAAATTTAAGTTATCTTGCTCCACAATAACAGCTAGTGCTCGTAAAATTCTAAAAGATGGAAAAAAATGAACTTTACTATAAGCATCTTTGTCCTGACTCATTCATTCATCTATAGGCAACGCAGAGCCCAAACGGCTTTTGATTTAGTATGTATGTATATTTGAAGTAGGTATCTTTTATATACATACTAACAATAACTAATACTAATATAACACTTTTATAAAAATATTTTTTCATTGATTTATAAATGACGGTAAAAAGGGTATCATATCATTATTTTTTAACAAAATTGGTTGAGTATTTTTATTGCAGAGTCAGGTTCATAATTTATATTTGTTGACTTGTTTACTACTACTATATTACTTTTTATTTACTGTCCAACAAATAATATATGCAAATAACTATTTGTGCCATTAGTGGTATCAAACGAGGATTCTGATTTTATAAATCTGTTTAAATAAAAATTACATAAACATTTTTTAACGTTTATAAATTGACTTTTTGAACGAAACTAGATACAGTCTCGGTACTGTTTTGTTTGTCGAATTGCCCTTTTGTTTGTACCGCTGTAAGCAGACAAGTATATGTATAATGTGTTTAAAAAGTGAGATAGGAACAATTAATAAATGTTTAAAACGATAACTCTATTTATTTATTTTCTAGCAAGAAAATTTGGCAACCCTAAACACGACGAATGGTTGAATAAATTAGAATTTGTTTAGTTTGCCGACGGGCCCGACAAGCTTTTATTATTTTACTACAGTTGACGATATTTATATTCTTCTTTTTCATACGAGCTAACTGGCCAGGCTATGGTGTCACAATTTTCAAGTAACCCGAAGCCCTCTGACTTGGTTCAAAGACTTTAAAATGTACTACAATTAAAACCGGAAAACATTTCTAGTTTGTATTATGGTTGCTAAAACAACTGATACACTACATTATACATACTTTATATAGATACATATTTATGCACAAAGATGTTGGCCGTGCCGGGAATCGAACCCGAAACCTTCTGATTGACAGTCCGGCATGTAACCATTACCAACCATTGCCAACGTTCGGTTCGGGTCGCCAAATGTTGAGGTTTCCTTTGCTAATCATAATTTGGTTTCAGGTCACAGCGGAAGTACACTAAGTATAGTGCAATGTTTCTTCTATTTACAATGAATTTTCGCAAAATAACGCCTGAATCAATAGGTCATATTTGAGAGGGTTTCAATTTTCCAATGTTTTTTACGGTTCCGCACCTAAAAGGTAAAAACGGGACCCTATTGCTAAGCCTCCGCTGTCTGTCTCCAGGCTGTATCTCAGAAACCGTATTAGCTAGAAAGCTGAAACTTTCACAAGATTTGTTTTTCTCGAGCCGCTATAACAACAAATACTATAAAAATAAAATATTAAGGGGGGTCCGCATACAACAATGGAACGGAACCCTTCATGCGCGAGGCTAACTCGAACTTTGCCAATTTTCTTTAAGGACTCGAGTTTATACATGCTGCTATTTTTCCTCTCTCGATATTTATATGTAAATTGTTACGCAAATAAAGTTTGTGTAAGAATATAGGACGGGTAGGGAAGGAACGTATGCAAATAAGCTTGATTTGCTTTTATGATAAAGGGACTTTGACCTTCGCGATGTCTCAAAGCTTCCTTGTTAGAATACAAGAGTAAGTCTTTTAGATAAATATCAAAAGTATTCAAGATGTATATACGACTGTAGCTACGTGGAAAAGTGAGTGTGGCTCGGTGGTAATAACGTCTGCTTTTCAATCTGACGGCCCCTGGTTCGATCCCAGCCCTACACCAGTGACTTGTTTTTTCAAGTTATGTGTGGATTTGCACTCGCAACGGTGAAGGAAAACATCGTGAGGAAACTGGCATGTTTGAGGACCACAATATGTGAAGACATGTGTCATCCGCCTACCCGCACTTGGCCAGCGTGGATTTAGGTCAATATCTCTCTCCTCGTGAGAGAAGGCCTCGAGTCTCAGCATTGGGAACGTATAGTGGGCTGCTTATGCTTAACCAAAAAAAATAATTTGTGAATACAAATTATAGTCACTGGAAATAGTAATATTATTTATATCCACGTTAATCTGACAGATTTACAAGCAACAGATCACGCTAATAGTATTACAAACTTATTTATGCGCGTAGAATTGGCGCTAAAAATTCAAATTCTCGTCCAAATTTGCCAGTACCGATCTAGTTTTCGCTTTTTTTCAGTTTTTTTTAAACTTCGCCACCCGTAAAGATAAGTTTGTTAATCGCGCTTTTTGACAAACTTATCAATGCGTACAGCGACGGCGCTTGAACTCTAGAATCGCGAGCGAAACGTTCTAGCTTCTCTAAGTTCCAAATTTAGACGTTTGCAAATATAAATTGGTAAACTTGTGAGTATATCCAGCTGTCAAGAAGAGAAGTTATGTAGAACAGCTGTAGTAATAATCACGGTCCAAGTTTGATTGAAACGGGATTGAGAAAGGAATGGGAGTTTGAAATTTAATTAATATTCGTGTACAATTTCTGTGGAACAAAATGAGTTTTGTAATAAGTTTTCTTCACATGTTTTCAGCGGCTGAGATTGATGCTTCCCGACAAGTACATAGCGCCTGTAGCTCAGCTAGCTAAGGCGATCTGACGCGATCATCGATGCTATGCAACGGTCGATGCGGACGGTGTTTGGATGGGTGACCATGCACAAGACTGCGTTTTTCAAGTGGTATTTTCATCTGGGCGGTACTGGTTGGATGACACGTTAAATTGTAGGTCCCAGCTGTTAGTCTTAGTACAAGTAGTCGTTAAGCCAAGTTAGAGGCCTTCGGGCGGCCTTGTCCCGGGCCAGTAATTCCACCGGGAGCAATTCATTCAATATTTAAGAGCTGGGCTCTTGTCTGTGGAGTTTTTTCCAGGTAGTTCTGTCTTCGGCCAAATCCTTGACCTCCCTATACGACATGACTTTCGCCTTCTCCTTAATTTGGTCTAAAAATGATCTTCTACGTCTTCCTCTTCCTCTCTTTCCTTCTACGTTATTTTAAACTAAATTGTCATGTCGTATAATAAAGTGGCCTACCATATTTCCTCTTCTGTTGTCTATTTTATTTATTATGGTTCTTTCCGGGAGCAATAAAATAATAAAAAATATTATTTTTACATAATTGATTATAATAATTTTAATTGTTAATTAATTTTGATTCTTGACTTACGTATATGTTTTAAGTTGATTAATTATTGTAATTGGTATTATACGTAATAATTAATTAAATCTGTAATAGTTATTACATTTTTATCTTGACTCATTCATTCATTCATCTATAGGTAACGCAGAGCCCAAACGGCTGATCCTAGTAAATAAATAAAGTCATAATAAGTACGCGATCAAAAAGAACCAGATTTGATGTCGGTTGCGCGAAAATCGAGTGGATTTCTTAGAAGAATCTGTCGGTTTCGGAGTAAGTGTGAAGGGGAAACCCTAGGCAAGAGCGTGTTTAGCACGTGTAAGCTAAGCCCTGTTGCTAGGAGATATTTACCTACTCTAGTGCTACAGGGTTACATGCTTCTTCTTCTTCCCCCCCGTGGGGGGAATATTCCCCCCTGCATTGTCGAGGCGGGGGGGCTCAGTAACCGTGGCCTGGTCACCCACGGTGAAGCGAAGAGGATCCCTGAGGCGGGCCACTCCCTACACTTGTATTCCCAGTATGCAAGTGTTAGATGGAGTGGCACCTGTAGGTTTCGGAACCTCGTTTCGGGGGGGTTTCGCAACTGAGGCGGGCTTGCGGTGTAGTTTGGGAGGCACCGCAGCTGAAGGTGTGGGGCCGCGGCAGGAGGGAAGTGTCGGTATAACGATGCGCCGCTCTTCCTACCTGCCGCGGCCTCGACGGGGTCGCCATCGTTACAACAAAGTTAAATATTTAGTGCACTTCCGTTGTGATCTGAAATCAAATTAAGATAAGTCAAGGAACAATTAAAATATTTAAAATACACCGATTTTTTTTTTAAATATTGTATTTTTTCCTTTGCTTATCTTAATTCGGTTTCAGATCACAGCGGAAGTACACTAAATATTTTATTTTGTCTAAACTTAGTGGGGCTGTGGGGACCGGGAGCTAAATCTTTATTAAATGATTTAAAGAAGCCCTTGGTCGACGGTACGCGTGACCAAAATGCCGGCCTCTACTTTGCACATCGGATTAGCGTTGCTATCTATACAAAGAGGCAACTCGGCTGGCATTTTAGATACTCAATGGCACTGTTTTTTTAGATTAGATATACTTTTGGAATTTGAGATTAGATTTACAGTAATGACGACCTCGTTGGCGTAAAGGTTACCATGCTGGACTGCTAATCAGAAGGTTCCGGGTTCGATTCCCGGCCCGGTTAACATCTTTATTGTGCTTAACTAAATTTGTTGGCTGTGGGTCTGGGTGTTAAATATGTATTTTTATATAATATGTATGTATATGTAGTATATCAGTTGTGTTAGCAACCATAATACGAGCTAGAAATGGCTCAGTATGGGGCTAACCAACCGTGTGTGAATGTATCCTAATATTTATTTATTTTATTTATTTAGTAATATTGAATTTGTAGTAATTAGTTATCCCCGAAATAAATGAAGTTCATTTTGTCTTCTAGAAGGAGTAACCCTGTAGAAGGAATGTTACAAGGCTGTTAGCACATTGTGTTTGTATTTACATGTAAGTTAGCACGGCTTGTGGTGACGCGGGGATCGAATGTCTCCGGTCGTAGAGGGATTACAGCTCGCGCCAAACTATTTGACCGTTGGTTATCTTCTTATCTTCTTATATATACAATTTCCTTGACACAGTGTTTATTACCGTACTCCTCCGAAACGGGTTGACTGATCTTTACCAAATTTTATATGCGTATTCAGTAGGTCTGAGAATCGGCTACTGTATATTTAGAAATAACTATTAAGGCAAAACAACGTTTGCCGGGTCAGCTAGGAGTACTATAAGATTTTTCTTTTTACATTAAATGGCTTTCAGTTTCAGTTTCCAAATTTCTTTATTAATATTTAATAGTAACATTACGTAGACCAGTGTACATACAATAATGGTTAAGACTGGGGAAGGCCCACGCCAAGTAGGCGACATTTTGTGTGAATGGAATGGAAAAATAATTGAGAAAAAAAAACGACACCATTCGGACTGCGGAGAGCGGCCTGGGCGGGGAGAGCAGCGGCAATGCGCTGTGCGGTCCTTCTGATGATACGAACATTATGATATATATTGTGTCCTAAGGTAGATAGCGTTTGCCCAGACGAAACCAGTTCACAATTTCCTTGAAAACTGCTACATAATAGTTCTCGGGGAACAGGGCAAACGCCCTGTTGAATAAACGCCCTTGTTGAATAAACCTTGGCGGTTCGCACAATGGAGGTAGAGGCAAACCGCTTAACACCTTAGACATGCACTCTCAAGTTGAAATATCTGTCAACAAGCACTTAAAAGTGTGATCTGGCAATCTCTTTGAAAGCCAGTTATTCCAGACTAGGCATGCCCCGCCACAGACCAGAGTGTCACTGACTTATGTGGTTACGCACCCTGCGGGTCCAATATAAGCTCCTTGCCGAATTCCCTGTTCCCCAATGATTACAATCTAGCGATTTTCAAGGCGAGAGTGAACCGGTTCCTTCTAGGTACGCGCGATCTACCGTAAGACCTCAATATCATTTACGAACAGGTGAATTGTGGTCAAGCGCTGACCTATTCAGAGTAAATAAAAGTGAAAAGTTTAAAAAGGTACTAATGGCGCAAAATTTTTCGCGAGCGCGACGTGCATTTAACACGGGCCGGAAGTGTAAGTGTCGGTGGTACGAGAACATGTTAGATGTTACAACACAGCTCACTAGGTTATGAACACAAATCAAACGTCTCGCAATCCTCAGTAATTGAAGGTAATGATGCAGACTGTGACGCACTGATGGTGATACAGCGAAAGGAGTTGTGGACTAAAAGACCTCGTATATCGACAACTAAAAGACCTCGTATGTTGACAACTAGTAGACCAAAATATGAATGAAAAAGTATTTAACTTTTATTTTCGACGATAGGTGAAGCGCCTGTAGCTCGGCTAGCTAAGGTGATCTGACGCGATTATCGAGGTTAAGCAACGGTTGCGGACGGTTTTAGGATTGCAGACCCACCATACACAAGACGTTTTCATTTGGGAGCTACCACGGGTCGGATGACACGTAAATTGTAGGTCCTGGCAGCCGTTAAGCCAAGTCGGGTGGCTTCAAAACTCTCGACAACAGGGCTTGGCCACTACGCTCATCAAATCAAATCAAAATACGTTTATTTGACACTAGCATCCAGTCCCGGTTTCGCACGGGCTATTGAAAGCATTTTTCAAATCAGCCCAGTACTTTCGATACCTATTCGCGTCAAACAGACAATCAAACTTTTGCTCTTTATAATATTGGTATACATATATAGTTTTACAAAAATGTTCACTATAGTGTTTTATTTCAAAGGCTCCCGAAGTAGTCTTAAGAAACTGTGTTATAGGAACCAATGGCGTCTCCCAAATTTTCATGCGAATAAGAAGAAAAAGGTGCAAAATCAAGTGTCCTATTCAATCAATCCAATCAGAGTGTCCTAACTATAGATAAGTCAATAATATTACCTAAAAATAGCTTTATAGGAAAGGCGAAAGTCATAAGGAAGTCAAGAATTTGGCCAAAGATAGAAATACCTGGAAAAAACTCCACGATCAAGAGCCCAGTTCTTAAATATAGATTGATTGAAAAACAACTTCTTTCCTTTCACAAAAGAACTAAGCGAGAAAATATCAATACACGTGCCGTTTGCCTCGAAATCTAATTTCCGGAATGGGGCGAAAAATGAAATCTGCGACGAAATATCCGTTTGTTAAACCGGTAATCTCGGAAACTGCTTTGATGCCAGGTACACGGTACATAACACGTATTACGAGAATATCATGTTACAGTAACAATATGTCTTAAGTAATTTAGACGACCTCGTTGGCATAATGGTCACCAAGTTCATTCAAATACAAATACAAATCATTTATTGATAACACCAAAGTTACAAGTCAAATAATATGATCATTACAAAAGTATATGATATGTATCCATGTCAATTATGTACGGGTAGAAAGTGTGTACTGCCGTATGATCGTAGATTTTTTTGAAATTTTGATATTCTGAATTTTTGGAACTCCATGTAACGTCACTCGATTTAACGACAAACTCTCTAAAGCAACGAAACCAATCTAAGCAAAACCAACTAGATTTTGGAACCAACTAGTCTTTAGTTGGTTTATGGAATAATATGGTTAGTATGGAATACAAATTCCATACAATGATACTATCTCTCCATATAACGACCAAACTCTATATAACGACACTGAAGGACTGTGCATTTTATGGCGTTATTGAGAGTGGTCGTTAAATGGAGATAATGTATCGTTGCATAGAATACAAGCTAAACCAACTAAAGCCAATTGATTTCTACGCTTTAGAGAGTTTTTCGTTAAATCGAGTGACGTTACATGGAGATTATAGTGTAAACTCCATGTAACGTCACTCGATTTATATGTGTTTTTATGATTATGTATGCATTTCGTTTATTTTAACAAAATTATATTGTATTTATTCGAATTCACATATTCACTTATATTATTACACCTCGTCTTTAAGTTCTTTCTTGGAATCAGTTGCCTGAAAGAGATCGCTTTTAACGATAAGCTAGCTTTTTAGTACTTTGAGTGTTTATTGTAATTAACTTTCTTTTTTGTGAGTTTTTTAATAAAGTGTTTATCTATCTATCTAATATACTAACAAATATATCTAATATACTAATAACTCTAAGCCTTAACCCTAATGAATAAATGAACCCTGTATTTGGAAGGTACTTCCCCTAACAAATCCCAAATGATGCGGAAGGGCCCTATTACACAATCAGAGGTCGGATCGGACGTGATGGGGCTACCGACCCCAAGCCAGGCAGCACTGTACAGGGTGACTGGATGTGTTGTTAAAATTATTCAAAAATGGTACTCAGTGGTGGCGATTCAGCGGCACACACGACTAAACTAAATTCAAAGAAGCCCTCGTCTCTTTTCATTAGGGTCTTTTCTTAGGTGGTCAGAAAGAGACGGTACGTTCTGAACCACACACAAAGCAACTCAAATCACGTCAAATATGAAAAATGTAAGCGATTTTAGGGCGCACCCAATTGTATCAGTCTTAGTTAATTAATCTTAGTTAATTTTTCCTTTGCTTGTCTTTATTTGGATTTCGGATCACAGCGGAAGTGCACTAAATATTTAATTTTGTCTTCTATTTTCAATTGTATCAGCTCTAAATCTGACGTGTTTGACGTGATTTTAGATGTTTTGTCTATGGTTTAGATCGTACCATCTCTTTTTGGTCATCTATGACGAAAAGAGACAGAGCTACTTTAAATTTAGTTTAGTCGTGTGTGCCGCTGAATCGCCTCCAGTCCTTAGTAACAGCTCAGCGTCCGAATTACATATCGATACCCTAATTTTGCAAGTAACAAGGTGTAGATTAGAAATGCAGAGCTCGGGCCCACATTCTATGGCTATTAAAATATTTAACAAATTACCAGACGACCTAAAGTGTATCGATAATATTAAAACTTTCCTGACAAACTTAAAAAACTTACTCATAACAAAAAGTTATTATAAAATAGACTTTTTAAATGACAGAACATTAAAAAAATCAAATGAATTAACAGGGTTGCCCATTTCCAGTAAATAATTGCAATGCCTTATGGGTAATTATGGACGGAGACGGAGAGGGCGCTGCTGTGCTCGCGTTAACATCAGCTCCGTACTTATTTAAATAAATAAAATATTATACGCATCAGTTTTCCAAAGTTCAAGTTGAAATCAAAGAAACAGTGCACGGGACATCTAATAGTGATTGAGTTGTTCGAAAAAAACCTGGATTTAAGTGGATATTTTGAATAATTGTTCGTAACGAATCTCCAAAGGACATGACGTTTGGATCAAAATACTAAAGAAATAAACGGAAATCTGCCGGGAAAGGTCAGTCAGTGCAATAATAACATTAGTGAAGTGCGCAAAAACATATTTTTAGTAGTATTTGATAAAAGAAAGACAGTACGAAAATAATATATGGTAACAGCTACTAGTGGCGCCATCTATTGACAAGCGCTCGCACTACTAACATAAACGGCAACCTAGATTTTAACTAGGATTTGATCAATAGTCGTACGTAACGAACACTAAATCCACCTTTCCAAATAGTTACACGATTCGCCGCTAGAGGTCTCAGAGGTACTTATCCAAACAAAAATGGAAGAAATGATGAAAATGTTGAAAACTATTAAGGATGAATTAGACAAGCAAAAAGAGGAAATTAGGAATACGGAAAAAAACATCAAGGATTCCATTAACCAAAATATTAATGAAAAGTTCGGAATGTTTGAAATCAGACAAAACAAACTAGAAAAAAAATTGGAAGAACAGGAAAAGACAATAGAATATCTACAAAAACAGATTAGGAAGAAAAACCTGGTTTTTTTCGGAGTCGATGAAATAGAAAAACGATATGAAGATTTAGTTGAAATAATTGTAGCCATAATAAACAAAAAAATGAGCCTCTCTTGTCAAAAACTTGAAATAGAGTCAGTAAATAGAATAGGAAAAAGAGCGGAAGGAAAAGTACGTCCAGTGGTGGTCACATTGACTACAATGAGTAGGAAGATAGAAATAATACGGAAAAAGAAGTCATTACTAGGAACTTCTATATACATAAAAGAAGATTTTCCGCCAAGTGTATTGCAAAAACGTAAAGAGCTCCAAGAAGAGTTAAAAAAAGAAAGAGAGGCGGGGAACAAGGTAACTCTACAGTACGACAAAATAGTTCGCTTAGGACGCCCAAGCACTTCCACTTCGCGTCTAGAGGACACAAACTCGAACAAACGAAATTTATCTGAGTCCCCAAAAGCAACACAAAAGACGGAAACAAAGCATTATGATGAAAGAAACAGACAAATATCTAAGAAACCAAAAACACCGATCATTAATAGCTTCTTCCGACCAAATCATGTAACACCAAGAAAGACCTCTATTTCCACTCCCACAACAAGCCACGAGGACTCACAAAAAAACTAAACAGCTCCTCTCCTCCTTCTCCAAGCCGGCTGGTCACCGTGGAGATGTCAGACCAAACCCCCCTCAAACAGTCTAAATGCGACGGAAAAAAGAAAATTCAACAATACTTGAATGCGGCTTCGATTAATGTACGAACTCTTTTATCTGAAAGTAAAATGATAGAGTTTAGTGAAGCTATACGATTGATAAACTGGGACATAATTGGTCTTTGTGAAACTAGGAGGCAAAACGAAAAAATTGAAGAGCGCTCAGATTTTATCCTATTTCATTCACCCGGAGAAAATGGAAAATATGGAGTAGGATTCGTAGTGAAAAAATATCTGAAAAACCAAATCATAAGCTTCAAATCGTTTTCAGTCAGAGTAGCAGCTCTAGAGATAGAAATATCAAAGGGCCAGGTATGGACATTCATACAAGTGTATGCGCCAACAGAAAAAAGCCCGGAAGCCGACATAGATCTCTTTTACCAATCTGTCTATGAAGCCCTCGACTCTACACAAACGACTAATTTAGTAATAATGGGAGACTTCAATGCTAGAGTTGGAAAAATGAGACAAGGTGAAGAGTTGGTATTTGGTAAATTTTCACACAAAGAAAGAAGCCCAAGAGGTCAGCGTTTGGTAGAGTTTGCCATGGAACAACATTTAAAATTTGTAAATACTATGTTTAAGCTTAAAACACAAAAGAAATGGACATGGCGATCCCCAGATGGGAAAACTCTCAATGAAATCGACTACATACTCACAAACAAGCCGATTCAAGTGAAAACCTTTGAAATAATACGAAAACTAAATTTTGAAACTGATCATAATATGATACGCTGCAAGATTTTGCTACCAACTAAAAAGAAGAGGAAGATACCACAAACAACACGGCATACTAGAAATTTACCGATACTTTCAGGCGATATGGCCAAACATTGGGAAAATAAATTTATGGAAGCTCTAGCAAAGTCTGACGTGATAGACACACAATATAATTTACTTGTAAGTGAGATTCAGACCTTGATAAAGAAATTACCAAAAGATAACGCGATACAAAAAAATATGCTCATCACTGAAGACACGAAGAAACTGCTTGAAGTAAGAAAACAACTTTATAGCAAAAAACGAACGAAGGAAATAAGATCAAATATAACGAAAATTAGTAAAGAGATAAATAAAAATATCACTCAACAGAAAAGATTAAAACGGCGACAAACAATCGAAAAATACGTAAATAAATCTGGTGCTCTACGCAAGGCATTCAAAGAGCTAAATGATAGATCTGAGTGGACATCTAATTTAAAAAATAAACAAGGTAGAGTTTTATCGAGACGACCGGATATACTTAACGAAGCAACAGCTTTTTATAAAGAACTGTACACCAACGTTACAAACAGCCAAAACGAGAGTATTGATTTCTGTTATCATGATACAAATACAGAGCCGCCAGACATACTTGCATCGGAAATTATTAACGCTATTAATACACAGAAAAACGAGAAAGCCCCTGGTAGCGACAATATTGTGAACGAAGTGTTAAAATCGCTATGCTTGCCGCTCTTGAAACCACTTAAGCTACTTTTCGACAAAATATTGAGAGAAGAGTCAACTCCTACTGAATGGTCAAAGTCGACAATCACATTAATTCACAAAAAAGGGGACCGCTGTGATCTTGGAAATTACAGGCCGATTAGCCTAATGACTAATATGTACAAAATATTTTCAAAAATCTTACTGAATAGAATTACAAATACTCTAGACCAACATCAACCAAGAGAACAGGCGGGCTTTCGGAAAAAGTTTTCCACTGTAGATCACATACAGGTGGTTACCCAATTGATAGAAAAAGCTAAAGAGTATGGGAAACCGGTATATTTATGCTTTATCGATTACAAAAAAGCGTTCGATAGCCTTTTACATCACTCGATATGGACAGCACTTCAGCAGCAAGGAGTAAATAAGAAATACGTTAATATAATACGAAACTTATATAGCAAGTGTTGGGCCAGAGTACGATTGGAACGAGACGGTACAGATTTTCCCATACAAAGAGGTGTCCGACAGGGCGATCCACTTTCACCAAAGATTTTTTCCGCAGTACTAGAGTCAGTCTTTAAATGCCTACAGTGGGAGAGCAAAGGAATCAAGATAGATGGTGAATACCTAAGTCATCTCAGATTTGCTGATGACATTATTGTTTTTGCAGAAAACGCACAAGACTTAGGAGAAATGGTACGCGAATTATGTAGAGAAAGCAAAAATGTCGGTCTAGAGATAAATGCCAGAAAAACAAAAATCTTATCAAATCGGGAACCCGTGCCTATTACCGTGGATGGAACTATTATAGAGTATGTCGAAGAATACCTATATCTGGGGACAACAGTATCATTTAAAGACTGTACAGAAAGAGAGGTTGAAAGAAGAATAGCTTTGGGATGGAAAAAGTATTGGAGCTTGAAGGAAATCATGAAAAGTAAAGAAATAAGTATTAAAACCAAAAGTAAAGTGTTCGAAGTTGCGATAATGCCATGTATGACTTATGCATGCCAAACATGGGCGCTAAGAAAAGATGATGAAGATAAGATATCAATAACACAAAGGAAAATGGAGCGCAGCATGCTAGGTATAAGGAGAGCAGATAGAATAAGTAACGCAACGCTGAGAAACCGAACAAAGGTGCCAGACATAGCTGAAAGGACAAGAACCCTTAAATTTAAATGGGCAGGACATGTCTGCAGGATGGACAATCGAAAATGGACAAAACGTGTGACGGAGTGGGTTCCTCTAGATTGCAAAAGAAATCCCGGAAGACAAAGGAAAAGATGGAGGGACCTATTTCTTAAGATATGCGGACCAACATGGACGAGACAGGCGAGGGAGAGAGAGAGTTGGAAAAAAACGGGGGAGGCCTATGCCCAAGCGGCAACTTTTGCTCAAAAATTTGTAAATTAAAATATGTAATTTTGTATAAAAATGTAGCAATTGAATAAAGGCTTTTTTACTTTTTTACTTTTACTTTACTTTTACTATGGGTAATTATGTAACTGTAAAGTAACATAATATTGCAATAAATTGATTGACTTTGACCTTGAAAACCTACTAACTCCTCTGCGGGTTTTTTACGGGAGAGGCTCGAAACTTCATTGTATTTTTTAATTTATGCAATAAAGAAAAACCTAAATCCCGTGAAAAACTATGCTTTCTTTTTATTATTATAATAAATACACTTGAGTCTTTTATTTTTATTTATAATTATTTTTATCTATCACGTGTTATATTATTAAATAAATTCGATTAATTGACTATTTTGTATATCATAAGTATTCAAATATCCACTCTGTATACATTTTATTGTCTTCCCTGACAACGCTCAAGGAAAGTTGCCAGAATTTCCCGAAAAAAAATAGGAAAAAAACCTTCACCTTTTATATACGGAAGGTTACAAAATTCGGAACAAAGTACCCGTTTCGTTTATTTATGCCCTCCCGAGGTCTCATAATAGTAACAATCTTATTATTTCTGTTGGAAACCGACCATATTTTTGTTCGAAGGTTCATTGTTTTTTTTTATCATATACTCGTACAGGTAGGCATGTGGCCATGCCAGACTGCCAATCAGAAGGATCCGGGTTCGATTTCCGGCACGGCCAACATCTTTGTGCTGAACTTAACTGAATTTGTTGGCTGTCGGTCTGGGTGGTAAATATGTATCTATATAAAATATGTATGTATGTATATGTGGTATATTGTGTTAGCTACCATAACACAAACTAGAAATGGTTCAGTATGCGGTTAACCGTTAATAAATTACCCTTAGATCTAAAAAATGTAAGCCCGTTCACCGCAATCAAAAGTCGACTTTACCACCACGTGATAACAGTTAACTCACTTTTATGAATGCGTTGGACGGGCAAGCTGTTTGTTTATATGTAAATTTCAATTTTTAGTGGCGATGAATTTTACAAAAAAAATATGTTCGCACGTAAGTGATTATTGATTAGCCTATTATTTTATGGCCATTTTAGTAATTCAATCAATTTTCAACCCGCTCGATAACTGATCAATTATAGTGTTTTTAACTGTACTTAAGGCAAAACAACGTTTGGTGGGTCAGCTAGTTATTTTAAAAATATCGGATCTTTGGTTTGCCAGGTGTGTTTTGTTATATAAGGAACTATTGAAAACAAGTTAGTCTATAAAATCTTATTTCCACCCAAATTGAACGAGGCCATGTATGTGCCTTGCGAATTGCGGAGGTGCCGTGTCGGACGTGCTTCTACTACCAATACCCGCGATCAATACCCGCCGAGGTGAAAACCCTTCCCGGCTAGATGTGGAATTGTTCCGGGTATTCCTTTCTTTGCTTTCATCATCATCTGCATTCGGTTTATGTCCCAATTCGAAATAATAATATAATAACATTTTTAATTGATCATAACCCAAGGTATTTTACATTTGACACCAAATATAGATACATTTAAAGTAAGGTTTAAAGATATTTATTTCTCACAAAAGATACCTATTACAAATTATCACTTACGTGAGAACATGCCACATTATAAAAATAAAAAAAAACCCCAAATATTAAAAAAAAATAAGGGTGAACAACTCTTATTACTTAGGGGTATATTGTATAAAAAATATTATAATATTTTTCGCATAAATTTTATTGATTCGACATTTGAAATAAATAATTTCTACACCTAACTATACCTACGGAAAAACCATTTATAATATTGGTATAGTTAAAGTATCGGCACCGCGCAAAGCTTACGAAGGATCACATCTATTGGCTCTAGAGAGAATAAGCTTACGTCGACAGCTTTTGTGGAATCACTAAAGGAACTAAGCTCACTAAAGCTCTGCTCAAACGTCGCTTGATCTTTTGGATTGAATTTAATAGGTCTTAGAAACGTAGTACAAAATTTCACGTCAATATAGTAGTTACTAGAATATAATTGAAAATTGACATTTGATTCATATCATATACTATTGTATTTATATTATATTACTAGAATTAGAAGTAAAAATTTACATATTGATTAATTTCACATACTATTGTAATGATATTATATTACTAGAATATATGTATTTGAAAATTGACATTGATACATATCATCTCAGAATACAGAAAGAACCATATCACATACTTTTATAATGATATCATATTATTTGACTTGTAACTTTGGTGTTATCAATAAACGAATTGTACTTGTATTTGTACAATAAATAAAACGTTTGAATGTTAGTATCCTCTTCTTCTTGGCTTGGCTTAACGACTGCTTGTACTAAGAATTACAGCCGGGACCTACAATTTAACGTGTCATCCGACCCGAATCAGTTGTGTTAGCTACGATAATAAGTACAAACTAGAAATGGTTTAGTATGGAATTAACCAGCCGTGTTTGAAATTTGTCGTTAATTTGTCCTAATATTTTCCTAGTCAAGCTTTATTTGATACTTTTGATTGTATTTTTTTATTACGGTTGCTAACACAACTGATATACTACATATACTTATATAAATGTTTTATATCGATACATATTTAACACCCAGACCCACAGCCAACAAGTTTAGTTAAGCACAAAGATGTTGACCGGGCCGGGAATCGAACCCGGAACCTTCTGATTAGCAGTCCGGCATGGTAACCTTAACGCTAACGAGGTCGTCGTCGTATTGTATGATATGTTGGCAATATTTAATAATAACATGCTAAATTTTTAATCCAAGATCGCCGAACCAAACAATGAGGTCAAGGTTTTCTAAATTTTCAATTTACACTTGTTTTTCCTTGGAGAAATAAGTGAATCAGCATAAGCATAATATGAAACTTTTCCTTGACTACTCTGTCCCTAAAGTTAGTTAATTTCGCGAACATTTCGGGCCCCGTTGTTAGGAACTTAGGGGCCTGCGTACACGCAGTATGGGCAAAAGTAATTAACATAACCTAATGTAACAAACCTAAGGTGACCTAAAGTATCTTCTTCTTCCTTGCCTTATCCCACTAGGTGGCGTCGGTACAGCAAATTTTCCTCTTCCACTCTCCTCTATCAGCCGTCGTCTCTACACTCACTCCTTTCTCTCTCATGTCCTCATTCACACACTCCATCCATGTCTTCTTCGGTCGGCCTCTTGCCCTTCTTCCTTGCACTTTCATTTCTATACATCTCCTAACATGCATCTCCTCTCTACGCATCACATGCCCATACCACGCTAACCTCCCACTCTTTAGTAGCTCACTCACTGGTGCTACTTTCAAACTTCCTCTTATATACTTCATTCCTTATTTTGATGACCTAAAGTATCATATTATTATTATGAGCCTGTTTTGTCCCATTGAAGAGCAAAGGCCTCTATACCCTCTTTCCATTTATCACGATCTATTGCTATTTCTTGCCAGTTTTTGCAGTGTTTATCCAGTTCGTCCCGCCATCTCCGTACCTAAAGTATCAAAATTTCAAATTTCAAAATCTCCGACCTAAAGTATTAAAATTTTAAAATAATTAGCCAAGTGCGAGTTGGGCTCGCGCATGAAGGGTTCCGTACTATTGTTGTATGAGATCCCCCTTAATATTTTTATTTAAGTTATTTTATAATTTATTATTTAATCTAATCATTTCTTTAATAAAAGTCATTAAAAAAAATGTCACATATTAAAAAAATAAACAAATAACCTGCCCCTGCTCGCTTGCCGCTGGTGCCCATTACGCTCGCTGCATTACCGCGCTGAATAGCTATGGCCAACCTCTGCACTAAGAACGACCCGGAGCGGGAGTCACCGGTGTTTTTATTATTTAATTCAATATGTAATATTTTATTCTGGGAATGTATAAAGGGTCAACCAAATATCGTTAAAAAGATCAAGTTAAAAACTACTTAAAAATTTCGTTTGTAATGTTGTATGGGAGCCCGCTACAAATATTTGTTTATTTCAATTTGATAGCAAATATACATTTATTAATTCCGTGAAAATTTTAGGTGTCTACAAGCTACTACAAGATATAGCAAAAAAAAATTGAAAAAACACGTTTATTGTCCACTTGGTCTATCCAGCGCAATCTTCAGGTCACGCAGTGGCAGGAGAAGGCACAAGACCGAGAACAGTGGCGTCTCTTAGTATCGGAGGCCAAGATCAGATTCGGGTCGACGCGCCAACCCAGTTAGTTAGTTACGTTTATTGTATGGGGACCCTTAATATTTTACGGCACGGGAAATACATATCTTGTGAAAGTTTCAGTTTTCTAGCTATTACGGTTTCTAAGATACAGCCTGGAGATAGATAGACAGAGAGTTTTTTTTTGTATTAGGGTCCCGTTTTTACATTTTAGGTACGGAAACCTAAAAAGCAGGCGTATCCTTACTGTAATCCACATCAACTCTAACAGTAGGGAAGTAGAAACACGAACAATACGTCGAAAAACATAAAATAACACTTCCAGTTAACGGCTGGATGTTTATTTGTACTCCCGCTACTGACCGATATCGGTTCTCTCACTTACCCAGCAGTAACCGAGTCTGTGAAATGAAAAGCGAGTGTGGCTCGGAGGGAAAACCTCTGCTTTTCAATCAGACGGCTCCTGGTTCGAGCCCAGTAGTCTAGTCAACAAGTTCAAAAACGTTCAAAACTGTTTTATTGGAAATTTTCTCCCCTTTCAAGTTCTTTTTTCAATATTCCTTAAATATCATTATTTTAAAAGTTATTAACGAAAAACTAAATACCTTTTTTTTTCTTATTTTGTTAATAACAATCGCAATTTTTTATGTGCTAAAAAACCCTTAAAAAACATTTTTCTAGACGTCATTCCGAATCGAATGAGCTATGGCACATATTTAGGAGCTTTATGTCTATTTAACACGTTTTTGAACTTGTTGACTAGACTACAGCCCTACACCAATGACTTGTTTTTCAAGTTTTGTGGATTTGCACTCGCTTTACGGTGTAGGAAAATATAGATAGGAAACCGACATGTTTGAGGATCACAATATCTGAAGACGCATGTCATCCGCCAACCCGCATTTGGCCAGCGCGGTGGATTATGGCCTATATCTCTCTTCTCATGAGAGAGGGCCCCGAGTCCTAGCAGTAGGAACGTATAGTGGCCTGCTTATTCTAACCATTTCTGCGAAATAAAAAGCAATGAGCATTTGTATGTAAGTTGAGAGATTTATGTTTGATGTAAATAAATAAATCTTAATGGTGACTGACACAAAATAGTGTTTTTTTTTTAAATCTGCTTTATATGAGTATCAAACGAAAGGGCTTGATTAGAAAAATAGATAAACTACGATAAATTTTAAATGCAAAAAGGCTTCCACCAGAAGACGTTGAGACGGGTGTTTTTTCAATTTTTTATTTTCACTTGTTCCTCTGTTATTTTTTGCGTCCGGCCGGATCATTTTCTCTTCTATTGAAAAGGGTTGCTTTGTGTAGAGTAAATAAAGAACATTTCTTTCAAGTAGAAAGGTCGTTGTATCGACTGACTGAACTTCAACTGAGCCAACCAATTGTTCTCAAGTTTTCAGAAACATGTTACTTATACTTAGGAAATGCTTGAAAGACTTGTTTATCGCTGGTTTTACTGGCTCTCGATGTATTTATGGCGTTTCAAAGTCAAAGTCAAATACATTTATTGCTTCGTTATGGCATAATTAAGATGTTATACATTTAAAAGGTAGGAATCTCATAACGGACCCTGTTCGGGTATCGCAACACAAGAGGAGTGAGCCGGTTTATTAGCATGCAAAACTAAATCCTTATCGTTTAGAAATTCGTCAATAGAGTAATAGCATTTATGTAACAATAAAAGTTTTAATTTATTTTCAAAAATACTACCTACTTTTACCTTTACTACAAAGTAGAACATGATTTTGTTGCCATGGATATGTGACGAATGAGGTATATAGATACGAGTACTGCTCGCATCGTTGGGATGGATCAGCGAAATACCAGACATTCGTAAGATACGAGTATAATTAAGTTAGGTTAAGGTTAGATATACCTTATAAGGGTTCCGTACCTAAAAGGTATTAACTGGACCCTATTACTAAGACTCCGCTGTCTGTCTGTCTCCAGGCTGTATCTCAGAAACCGTAATAGCTAGAAAGCCGAAACTTTCACAAGATATGACTATTTCCCGTGCCCCTATAACAACAAATACTAAACAATAAACGTGTTTGTTTCTATTTTTTTTTGCTCTATATCAATAACGGTAGCTGCTAGACACTTAAAATTTATACCTAAATGTATATTAGCTTTCAAATTAAATTATAAAATTTAGTAAGATTCAATATTTAAGGGGGGGGCCAATACAACAATGGTACGGAACCCTTCATGCGCGAGCCCAACTAGCACTTGGCCAATTATTGTAAATAGTTTTGTGGACTTTCAAATAATTAAAAAATAAACACAAAAAGAAATCCCATTCACTCCCTAATACATAATGGTAATGCATAGATCAGAGGGAACAAAATAGCGAACAAACGGTAGTCTATAGCCGAGTGGGGGGTCGTCAAACATCCATCACAGCACATTAATTCATTCACCCGGGCAGGATAAGGAGCGAATGATGTAGTAAACACTATTTGTTGTTAAGACTCTTTTACATGTTGAAAAGATTTGACCGCACGGAGCCAGTTTTTAGGCGCTATTGTACCAAGTTCAATTTTGAGTTCGATTTTCTCGCAACCATCATCAAATGACCTCGTGAGCGTAAAGGTTACCATGCCGGTCTGCTAATCAGAAGGTTCCGGGTTCGATTCCCGGCCCGGTCAACATCTTTGTGCTTAACTAAATTTGTTGGCTGTGGGTCTGGGTGTTAAATATGTATTTATATATAATATGTATGTATGTATATGTAGTATATCAGTTGTGTTAGCAACCATAATACGAGCTAGAAATGGTTCAGTATGGGGCTAACCAGCCGTGTGTGAATGTAAAAAAAAAAATGGATCTTTTTGGTCGCGTACTTATTATAACTTTACTAGCTGACCCGGCAAACGTTGTTTCGCCTTAAGTACAGTTAAAAACGCTATAATTGATCAGTTATCGAGCGGGATGAAAAATGATTAAATTACTAAAATGACCATAAAAAATAGGGGTTGGTGGTGTTAAAAAAGTAAAAATTAAGGGTTGTATGCATTTACACGCTTTCTGTACTTAGGTACTTACTCTCTTTAGCTTCACCTGTATGTTTGTTTGTAACCGACTTCTTTGGGCGCGATTTTGACCCACTTTAAACGGCCAGATTTCGTTCTAACTTTGTAGATTTATTGAGGACCGACGACAACACACTAATTTGATAAAATTAAAGCGTTAAAAATAAAAGCGTGTTTTTATTTTTTTTTTAACTATTATTATTATTTTATGCCTCATAATAAAAAAAAATAAAACAAAAAATTACGTCATAAAAATTAAGATAGAACAACCCTTATCACTTTGGGGGTATAGAAAATAGATAGTAGCCAATTCACAGACCTTCTGAACATGCATATAAAATTTGGTAAAAATCGGTCAAGCCGTTTCGAAGGAGTACCTACAGTAACTAACATTGTGACATGGAAATTTTGATTTTGATTTTGTAAGTACTTTATTGACATAATTATTAACACATGTATGTACCTACAGCGTTCTTATTCTACACAACATTAACTTAATATGCTAGGTTTTTACTAGACTAACAGCGCCTTTTAAAAACTTACGTCTAGGTACTCTAGGTTAAAGTATTTGTTATTAAATCTTATTATAAATAAAAACTAGCTACTAGTATTCTATTTATCTACTTAATTAAATTACGTACTACGACAGTGGCAGCTCGTACGTTTATGGCAGATTATTATATATTACACTAGCTGACCCGGCAAACGTTGTTTTGCCTCACTTAGGGGTATGAAAAATAGTTAGTGTAGCTTATAAGACACGTTCGTAGATTTACCATAGCAGCGCCATCTATTGATTACTTACTCAACCCAGTCGAAAGGTATCGACATCTGTTCATTGGATTTAACAGATAATTGTGACTGTCAAATAATAACAGACAATAATTAGCAATAAATTAAAATTGCGACTATAATTTGAGATTTAAACTATCCCATCTCTCAAGTTGGATCGAACTGCACATGGTGTGCAATTTTATTATAATCGGTTAAGTGGTTTAGGAGTCCATTGAGGACAAACATTGTGACACGAGATTTATATATATTAAAAGATAAGATTAGTAGGACAATTTGAATCTTTAAATGTGTGAAGGGCTCCTAATCCGACTCCCCCTGAAAGCCAAGTAGAATAATGTAAAAGCCATTAGAGCGAGCCAAGAGGACGATAGGCTCTTTTATATGGAAACTTCGCACTCGTTGTCGAGTTTGACGAGCTAAGCCGACAAATTATAGCAAGTTTATGGGATAACTTGGCCACTCGTAAACAACATTGGAGACAAGCCCTTGAGCTTAGTAGAAAATGTTAGATCCTTCTTTAGTTGTTTATAAATTCCTTTCCATCCAAAGGCTGCCTAGAAGAGATCGCTTTAAGCGATAAAGCCGCCAATAGTGGCACACTAATTTTAAGTTAATTGTCTTTTACTGTGTCTTTTTATTATCTATGTGTCCAATAAAGAATTTATCTATCTATCTATCTATCTAGATTAGGAAAGAAAAGAAAGAAAAATATTGAATATGCACTTAATAACTAAACAGTGTAAACTCCATGTAAGGGCACTCGATTTAACGACAAACTCTCAAAAGCGTCGAAATCAATTGGCATTAGTTGGTTTAGCTTGTACTCCATACAATGATACATTCTATCCATTTAACGACCACTCTCCATAACGCCATTAAATGCACAGTCCCTTCAGTGTCGTTATATAGAGTTTACACTGTATATAGAAACACTAGCTAACCCGGCAAAAGTTGTTTTGTCTTAAATACAGTTAAAAACACTATAATTGATCAGTTATCGAGCGGGATAAAAAATGATTAAATTACTAAAATGGCCATAAAAAAAGTGGTTGGTGATAACAAAATAAAAATTTAGGGTTGGGTGTTGCGTGTTAAATATGTTAACACCCAGACCGACAGCCAACAAATTTAGTTAAACACAAAGATGTTGACCGGAACCTTCTGATTGGCAGTCCGGGTAACCAATACGCCAACGAGGTCGTCATTCCACGATCGTTATTTTATCTGTTCTTATTATTTTTATCGTAAAATAACAAAACGGAGAAGAATAAAGGCTATTTTACTTTAAGCTTTAGATAAGAAGATACCCGCCTTTACCATTCCACTCGTGTTACGTCTCATGTCGGATCCCGCCCACGCTTCACCTTCGCTTCGTCCCTACATTCCCTGCTGGTCCACTAATATAAATTCCGGTGACAAGTGACGAGCGGGCCTGTACTAGCATCTCAGAACCGCGAGCGAGCCAAGATGAGCTAAACCAGGAGATAGAGGCATGAAAAGAGACTGGCAGAGGGGACTGAGCAAGTAGATAAATAGATAAACACTTTATTAAAACATTCACAAAAAAAATTGGAACAAATTACAGAAAACACATAAAATACATAAAAGCTAGTGCCTTAACTGGCGACCTTATCGCTAATAGCGATCTCTTCCAGGCAACCAATTGCAAAAAATAACACAAAGAAAGAACATAATGACGAGGTGTTATAACATAAGTGTATATGGGAATTCAAATACATAAATAATATATTTTGACAAAATAAATATATAATAATAAATACAAAATATATAATACATATACACACACACACACAGTACGATCAAAACATTAAAAATCTATACTATAAGACTCTTTGTCCTGACTTATTCATTCATTCATTCATTCATTCACCTATAGACAACGCAGAGCCCAAACGGCTGATCCTAGGGTTGTGAAATTTGGAGGGTGTATTTGTTTTCGTATGTAGACGCGTACTAAGAACGGATTTTTGGAAATTCCACCCCTAAGGGGGTGAAAGGGGGTAAAACAGTTTGTATGAAACTTCTTTGTTTTTGAACTTATAGCAATGAAATTTGGAATATGTATAGTTTATGTAAAATTAAAAATAATGGTATCAAGTTTTTTTGGCCAGGGGTGAACTAAGGGTTTGTTATGGGGGGGTGAAAGTTTGTATGGAAAATTCTTTATTTATCAAGTTAAAGTCTTGAAAGTTGTTATGGTAGTAGTATATTAAATGGTCAAATAAAAATTAAAAATACTTTTGCCAGGGGTGCATTAAGGGGGATGCCATGGGGGTTTAAAGTTAAAAATGAAAGTTTTGTGTTTTTGAACTTAGAGGCGTACAATTTGGAGTGTGTATATATTTTAGTACTTAAATGTGTACTAAGAATAGATTCTTGGAAATTCTACCCTTAAGGGGGTGAAAGGGGGTAAAACAGTTTGTATGAAACTTCTTTGTTTTTGAACTTACAGCAATGAAATTTGGAGTATGTATAGTTTATGTAAAATTAAAAATAATGGTATCAAGTTTTTTTTTGCCAGGGGTGAACTAAGGGTTTGTAATGGGGGGTGAAAGTTTGTATGGAAAATTCTTTTTTTATCAAGTAAAAGTCTTGAAAGTTGTTGAGGTTGTAGTTTATATGATGGTTAAAATAAATTAGTAAAAATATTTGCCAGGAGTGCATTAAGGTATGCCATTGGGGTTTAAATTTCAAAGGGAAAGTTTTGTGTTTTTGAAATTAAATACTTCTGAATTGTAATTTAAGTATGTGATCCACTTGGTGGTATAGTTCGCGTATTCTAATTATTTAAATAAAAAAAATGGCTTGGAGAACACTATCTAATCTTTCGCATCATCACCGAACTAATAAAACTAATACTTTGGTGATTTAGATATCGAATAATAATCGAACTCATTTTGATATCGTAGCAATGTAATGTTTATATAAAATTGGCACGGGAATGGGATACAATAGAATTTTTCCACAGGTTACGCAAAAAGCGACCTACACGCGGGCGGAGCCGCGGGCAACCTCTAGTATATAATAAAGGTCAATCTATCAAGCTGAAAGCGATAAATATAATTTTTTGACTTTATTATTAAAAATGTCCAAAGATGGAGCTTTTCTGACATCCTCTGGTAATGCATTCCTCAACTTTACGGCGTTGAATGAGCTATTTGAGGAGACCATCATCATCATTGGCCCATTTCATCTACGAAAGATGATTTCATGTAGCGTCCGGATGGTTACTGCATCTGCGCTCGTGGCTGAACAAGCCGATGCGAGAGCCGCAGATGCGGTCTAATTTATGGCAGGTGTATTGCCTTAGTGTGGAGAGTGGCTGAGGTTGAGTTGAGGAGATAGAGGCAAAAAAACAGGCAGGGAAACAGGCATAGGCGGGGAGAGCAGCGGCATTGCGCGAAGCAGTCCTGCATCCCTGCCCCCGTCGTGACATGGGACACCGTGAGGTTGTAGTCGGTAGTGACGGCCTCTCTGGCCCTGGAGTCCGACATACCCCGCCCGCCTCGTCCAGGCTTGTGTCGGGAGATGCTTAAATGCATTTCCTCACGGAAAAAGGGGTGGGAGGAAGGCGAAGGCCAGAGCTAGGCGAGGACGTGAAAGAGGCTAGCGGGGCTAGTAAGCGAGTAAAGATAAACTATGCCAGGACAAAAGCCGTGAAATAAACTTGTGGAATTTGACTAAGTGAAAAGGAGCCTCACTCACATTTGACTCGCAATCAACGCGATGACACAGCGAGATAAAGCGAGTCTTATCTAACACGTATAGTCTGTTTCGACTCGCTTAGTTCTTTACTAGATCCACATTCGTAGCGTTTTTTTAGTTAAAAGTTACATAAAGAAGAAATAAAGTAAATTATTTATTGTGACAAATTAATCTACACAAGACAAAATACAAAGACGTTACATAGGTGCGTTAAGGTTTTTTTATTCTTGATAGATTTGCGTTTGACTACAGCTAGCCTGATGTTAAGCTGCGCTGTGGTTCACGATGTGGCACGCTTACTTAGAAGATACCTATAAACTCTACTTTTGAAGGCCCCCGGATGATACCTCTCAGGAAACAGAGACTCAGGTAGTGAGTTCCAAAGCTTCGCAGTCCTCACAATAAAGGTTGACGCAATGCGTTTTGTACGTACGTATGGAAATTCATCCGCTAACCCGCACTTGGCCAGCGTGGTGGATTATGGCCTATATTTCTGTCCTCGTGAGGGAAGGTCCCGAGTCCCAGCAGTGGCAACATAGAGTGGGCTGCTTATGCATGGAAATTCAACCCTGTATCGGTACTCTATAAGGTTAATTATTTGCAAAAAGAAAATTAGAACGGCATATTATGTTAATAGTTGCTCGTATAATCCCATAAAAATACATAATCATCTACCCAATTTAATTAAACAAGAAAGCATAAATGTATTTAAGAGGAAAATATCACTATTATTGGCAGAAAATTGTTTTTATACATTAAGAGGATTTTATACCTTTAAATTTACCTGACATGTTATTGTTTTTTTTGATGTAAGTAATTAACTTTTTTAAATTAATTTAATTAATCTAATGTATCATAAAGTATAACGTACGAGTATATAATGTTTTAGGATTAAGAAACCAGCCAGATTTCTTTATATATTTTGCACACCCTAGTGGTAGGTTTCAGTTAGGACATTTAAATTAATTGTACAACATGAACACTCTGAAACCGCAATAAATTATTTGACTTTGACTTTACATTGAAGCGGACTAATATTCTTCTATACGACACAGAGTGATAATGGTAAGGCCAAAGATCCTTCTCCAAGTCAGTCGGGGACATTTTAATCAAATTGCGAGAAACATCCTCTTCCACAATCCGATTTCAATATTACAGATGTACAGCTGCCATTCTCCGCTCACGTTTGGAGCGTGTTAGCACACGATTTAGGGATTTATATGTATTTGACGACCTCGTTGGCGTAAAGGTTACCATGCCGGACTGCTAATCAGAAGGTTCCGGGTTCCATTTCCGGCCCGGTCAACATCTTTGTGCTTAATTAAATTTGTTGGCTGTGGGTCTGGGTGTTAAATATGTATTTATATATAATATGTATGTATGTATATGTAGTATATCAGTTGTGTTAGCTACCATTACACGAACTAGATATTCATCATGGTATGGTTCAGCATGGGGTTAACCAGTCGATTGAAAAAAAAAACCTAACTCAGTAATTTTATTCTGAAACAAGAAAACTCACATACAATTTAAGCACTAGAGTTTAAAGGGTATTCAGTGAGAGCCGCTTTCGTCCAAAATCGATATCCTAACTACGAGACTCCGGATTTAAACAAGTTAAATGAGGCATTGTTGAAGATTACTCTCCGCGGTGTTAGTCGCATTTATCCGGGACAAAAGAAGTTAATCCGGAATAAAAAGCATCCTATATGTTTATAAGCTTGGTTGGGGGCTTTGGCTCAAAACCGAGCACATAGACACAAAAATAGCATAGATGCCGCTAACTCGCCTACATTTTTATGCAACCGGTGCGGTTGCGGCTGCGGCTCCCGGATAGGTTTATTCAGCCACCAGCGAAGGTGCTCACCGACGGACGCTGCTTAAATCATCTGATGAAGATGTATAAAGGCCCATGATGATATGTTTATTTATTTATTTGGTACTGTCAAAGACAAAAAGTTGACAATTACAGTTTTACTTAATTAACAATACCACTATAAACTTCAAGTCCTATTACGACTGTACACAGCTTTCGTTATAAAAATATAAACACAAATATAAATATACTAGTTGACCCGGCAAACGTTGTTTTGCCTTAATAATTATTTCTAAATATACAGTAGCCGATTCTCAGACCTACTGAATACGCATATAAAATTTGGATAAAATCGGTCAAGCCGTTTCGGAGGAGTACGGTAACAAACACTGTGACACGGAAATTTTATATATAAGATAAGATAAAATACATACTAAAGCGATCTACTTATAAAAAAATATGAGAATAAATATAAAAAAAAAATTAAAAATGAGGTAAAGTTTAGATTAAGTTATTTCATTAATATTTAACGATGTAAAAGAGGCAAATGTAGTCTTTATCTTTGTGAACACTGGAAGAATCTTCAGAAATACGAAAGTTATTGTATATATTGCACATTCACATTCAATTCATTTATTGTTAATCCAAGGTCTAACCTGCCTGGGGGATAACCAATTACTACTAATTCAATATTGGTACTTAATCTAAATCTAATCTAGAATTAATTAAATGATTACATTACATGTCAAAAACAAAAAATATTATTTATAATACATGTCACATATTAAATGGTATGATCAATTATGGTGCATAGGATGGCCATAGCTATTCAGCGCGGTAATGCAGCGAGCGTGATGGACACCTTTGCACCGAAGGCGACCAGGGGCGGGTTATTTGATTAGTATTAGTTTTAGTTTTTATTATATTTAGTTTATTTAATATGTGACATGTATTATAATTAATTAAATTAAACTTTTTATTGCACACCAAAAACACATTTATAATAAATTTATACATAAATAAAAGATACAAAAAGTTGCACAATAGGTGGCCTTATCGCCTATAGCGATTTCTTCCAGGCAGCCAGCTTCTTCATATACTGACAGTCAAAACGATTTGCAAATACTTTCAAGATGCTGTTAGCCCGGACTCTATGCATCTTTTGAAATCATTAATAAATAAATTGTATAGTTACCGTTACCTGATCAGATATGATAAGTGATAACATCAGTGATAGTCATAACCGGATAACGCTATCAGTGACTTACTGAATAAAAGGTGATTATTAAAGATAGATATAAAGGGAAAAATATTGGTCAAGTGCAACTTGGGCATGTGCATAAAGGGTTCCGTGCCATTATTTAGGACAAAATTGCAAAAAAAAAAGTTTGTTTTATGGAAGCCCGTGCTAACTATGTTAGTCCTTTTTTTGTGAAAAATTCAGTCGTTCGCCAATTGTCGTTATTTAAAGCGAGAAAAAATGCATTATATCAGATTTATTGTAGTACCCTTAAATATTTATTCATACCGCTTTCAGTATTTGTTAATATAGTGGCAACAAAAATACGTCATCTGAAAAAATAAAACATGTACGTGATAAAACATGGTGACTGAAGGACAGACAGACCGACAGATGGAAGGACAGAGAAGTCTTAGTAATAGGGTCCTTTTGGAACCCTTTTACTATAATTTTTAAACATTCTTATACATTTCTTATATAGTTTAAATGTTGCTTTTAAATGTGCCTGAAATTCTTTTCTTTTTTCCCAAGTAAATAAATTAATTGCATTAAAAACTATATTTCGTTATGCAAATCAGAAAAAACTTATAATAGGGAGCACTGAACCCTAGTACTATTTATATAATAACAAGGTTTACGTACAGAAAAGTCATTCATAAAAGATAATTATGTCAGACACGTGAAGTGAATTATCTTATCATATCAGATTAATTGGAAAGTGATACTGTTATCATTTGTTATAGTAGCGTACACTTTACATAATGATAACACATGGGCGGCATCTTGTTATGATAGATACAGTGAACTAGAATAAATAGAATAGTAACTTGGCTGATAAAATGGTTCCACCGTCCACGTGTAAAATACCGCGGTGGGCGGGGCAAAACAGCTACCCGCGAGGATACAAAATACAAATACAAAATTCTTTATTGTGACACAAGTAAGAGATACAAATATAAAATAAGAGTCCAAAGGCTTTCGAACTAGTTCACAGAACTGTAACTCGAAAGCCAATGACTTCTCCCATGATGTAACATTTACAAAATACTTATGCCAAATAAAAGCGAAATAACAAAAACTGTCTAATTTAGAATTTACTGCTTCTATATAAAAAAAGTATAATATTATAAAGTTAAAAAGTTAATTCCTTAAGTTTATACAGAACAGTTCCAAAAAATACTATAATATATATAATTAATAGGAATAATATAATTATAATTTTACAATATAAATGGTTCCAAAAATCGATGGCGTGACCTTGATGCGACCAATCGCGTGCGAGGTTTGTGCGTGTGTGTGTGTGTGTGTTTGGTTGGGATAACCGTATAATTGTGTGCGTAGATGGATTCATTCTAAGCGACAATTGTATGGAGTTACTCTCCGTTTATTCTAGTTCGCTGGATAGATACAACCGTTTATTTTCTTTTAGACAACACCGATAGAACGTCACTGCGTCATGTTACTAAGGATCAGAATACATAATAATACTAGAGAGATTGCTGATTCCCATACAATAAAGCGTGGCGCGGGTGTTTGATATAGTTACCGATGAAACCTAGATGGCGCTGCAAATCAAGCTGCAGCCTAGCTGCCGCCAAATTCCGCAACGCACTGCAGTCGCATAATGATATATCAATAGTAGATTACGTGACCCCAGTAAACTCGTTTCAAGAAAATACTAGTAGATGGCGCTTCGTGTATCGAATGATACACGTAGTACGATGTCCAACAAGAGATTGAGCGTCTATTATATTTATTACTCTATGGTGTTAGGCAAAAGTTTAGCACTTTTAATGCGCGGTTTAAATTTGAGTTGAGAGGTTTTAATTTATTTTCAAAAATAAAATAAACGGTTGGACGGATTATAGCAATTGACGCAAATGTTTCTTTGACGTGTTGATGTGTGTGAGTGTGTGTGTATGTGTGAGTGTGTGTGTATGTGTGTGTGTGTATGTGTGTGAGTGTATGTGTGTGTGTGTGTGAGTATGTGTGTGTGTGTGTGTGTGTGTGTATGTGTGTGACAATGACAGACACACCTACAATAAAGCATATAATAGGGCCCCATTCGTACGTACCCTTTGCGTAGGAAGCCCTAAGTAATAATGAAAGCAAGAAATCTCATTAATCAATAAATAATATACCTATGTTATCCATTATAATCTGCTCAAGAGGAAAGCGAAGAGGAAACCTCTTCGCAAATTACGATACAAATTATTAATTTCGCCTTTAATATTACGAGAGGCATGTAATATATTAAACGACCTATTGCTTTCACATAAGATTTGTGTCGGAGAAAAGAAAATACAGACAGAGTTAACGAATAATATTTTGAAGTCCTAGTTGAAGATTTTTTTTTATCAAAGCAATCGTAAGTAAAATATTTCAAAATTACCTAGTACGTTAACACAATTCTTTATTATCTTTTTTTAACTTAATCCAGTAAGTCTGTAGCACAGATTGTCAGGTATTGATATGTATAAGCATTTAAAAGTCAACAGTAAGGATGTTTTCCGATCTATCTATTAAAGAATATATCGATCAATATTTTTTCAATCTGATGTATAAGTTACTATGACGCCAAAATTATGCAAAATAGGTTTAGCCGTTTGAATGTAAAGATGTTACAAACAAACAAAGTTTCACACTTTGTTAAATAAATTATGTCGCAATCTATACATATAATAAGGTAGTAAAAAACGAGAATCTATACATTTCATATGTTTACTAAAAATAATAGGGGGTGATTAAAATTTAAACTCGTAAAGAATAACGCGTAGGCTACTTTTAATCTCGAAGTTACGCGGTTGAAACCGCGTGACGCAG
This sequence comes from Mellilla xanthometata, assembly GCA_035578125.1. NCBI lineage: Eukaryota > Metazoa > Arthropoda > Insecta > Lepidoptera > Geometridae > Mellilla > Mellilla xanthometata. The sequence continues at coordinate 2,129,799 of JAPUBQ010000033.1, read as the reverse complement.
CTAGATAACATATAGCAATTACTCTTACACATAAATACATAATGTACCATAATATCATTAAGTGTACGCTCTAGTTTTAATTAATCTAATGTATTTTACCCCGTGCCCCGTATTTCATAGAAATAGAACGTGGCTCGTTGACAATTCCATTACAGGGAGTACATGTTATCATTATTACAATTTCATTTATTAGACCACGCTCGGGTGGTTCGAATACAACTCTTAAGGGACGATCAGTTATGACTTTATTCATCATTATCATCAGTCTATCTACATGTATGTTATGTTGTATGAGGTAGCGGAAGTAGAGGTCGACCTAGGAAGACGTGCCTCTTTTTTTTATTGATAAATAGGCTTACGTTTGACCGCAGCTATCCTGATGTTTAGCTTGACTGTAGTCTAAGATGTAACACGCTTACCTAGAAGGAACCTATTTACTCTAGATTTGAAGACCCCCAAATCGTACTTCTCGGGAAAAAGAGACTCAGGAAGAGAGTTCCAAAGCTTCGCAGTTCTCACAATGATGGTCGAAGCAAAACGCTTTGTGCGAATCCTCGGAACTTCGACAGTGAATCGGTGTCTCTTCGCTGTACCCCTGCTCGTTCTGTAGTGGAGTGAAGAAGCGGGAATTAAATTGTGCAGCTCCATTGCACACTCTCCAAAATGTGCTCAATTGTGTAAATGAGGATATGAAAGAAATGGGAGTGAATGTGGATATGACAGCTGTCAGAATCGTGTGGAAGAGGAAAACTTGCTGTTCCGACCCCACCTAGTGGGAAAAGGTTGAAGAAGATGAAGATCATCAGTCTATCTATGCTCGTCCACTGCTTGACATAGGCCTCTCCCAAAGGCACGCCACTTGGCCTTATCCTGTGCTTCTCTCCGCCATCCACTACCCGCTACCTTTCTTCAGATCATCGCTCCACCTGGTTGTAGGGCGTCCTACACTACGTTTGCCGAGACGCGGTCTCCACTCTAGGAATCGTCTACCGTAACAGTTAAAAGTTCTTAGGCAGATATGTCCGCCCCATTGCCACTTCAGCTTGCTTATCCGTTGAGCTATGTCGCTAACTTTAGTTCTCTGTTGAATTACTTCGTTCCGGATACGATCCCGTAGAGAAACACCGAGCATAGCTCTTTCCATAGCTCGCTGAGCGACTTTGAACCTTCGAACCAAACCTGCTGTGAGTGTCTACGTCTCGACTCCGTAAGTCATGACTGGTTGTAGACTATTGTCTTCAAGCTTTGCGGTATAAATGACGTGAAGACTCGACGGAGTTTCTCAAATGCTGCCCAGCTATATTCTTCTCAAGGCTTTATTATCTGAACCTAATTCTGCAGATGGCCGGTATGATGTAGAAACGGTGTGGTTTAGTAAGAGGCTAACCAGCCGTGTATGAAGTGTGTGAAAAACATAACTTATTTAAAACAGAATTGATGTTACATGTGTGATCTGCAACTTTATTGTTTTTAATACATTTTAAATATTAAAAACAATAGCATTAGCATAAAAAGCCCTTTATACGTTCCCACTGCTGAGACTCGGGGCCTTCCTTAACGAGGAGAGAGATATAAGCCATAATCCACCACGTTGGCAAAGTGCGGGTTGGCGGAAAAAACAATAACACCTAAATAAATAAATAAATTTCAACTCCATACTGAACCATTTTTAGTTCGTGTTATGGTAGCTAATACAACTGATATACTACATATACCTACATATATATTTTATATAGATACATATTTAACATCCAGACCCACAACCGACAAATTTAGTTAAGCACAAATATGTCGGCCGGGCCGGGAATCGAACCCGAAACCTTCTGGTTAGCAGTCCGACATGGTAACCGTTACGCCAACGAGGTCGTCAATGTTTCTATCCGAAGTAAATACAGAAATTTCCCAACTCTCCAAAGCTTGGCAACAAGTTACGAATTGAAAATGTCGGAAATTAGATTCTCAAAGTTAAACTCCGTATAATTAGTTATAAACGAACATTCATTGTGAGAATGGAAATTGTAAAACTCGATTCAGAACTTTCACCGGCTTCTTCGTATGAGCTAATTGGCGAAGCTCTGGTGTCGAGGGTTTTCAAGGCGCCCAAAGACCTCTGAATTGGTTTAACGACTGTTTGTACCAAGACTAACAGCTAGGACTTACAATTTAACGTGTCATCCTACCCACGGTAGGAACCAGATGAAAACGCCACTTACAATCAAATCATTTATTAACCTTATGACTTTTACTTTTGTCATACACGGCACGTCACTAACATAAACATTTTTTTTTTTTTTTTTTATAAAATCACAATAATTATTATAATGATAAATAAACGGTTGCCTGGAAGAGAGCGCTGTTAGCGATAAGGCCGCCGTTCGTAGCATAATTTTGTGTTGTTACTTTTTATTTTGACTTATACCGTTAATTTGTCCAATAAAGAGTTTATCTGTCTATCATTTGATAATAAAACATCATGATAAAAATTAAATTAAAATGAATATGAAAAATCTATTTGATGTCACTGAATGTAATTTATATAATACTTTTAAAACTATAGACTTGTGCATGGTCACCCATTCAAAGATTGTGCTCATCGATTGTTGCTTAACCTCGATGATCGAGTCAGATCACCTTAGTTAGCCGAAGCTACATCCTGCTTATTAATATAAATTAAGTTTAACTGGACAGTAACATATGCAACAGTCTACGTGGTACGAAATTAGATAATTACAAGTGTAGTTAATGGGTCACCGAGTCCCTACGGGTCACGGGGACGATGGCACACGTGGCCCATGGGACATTGTTCTAATTAGGCTATAATGGAAACTAAACAAACATACAGCCAGAACTTAGCATATTGTCACAGAATAGATGTAAGTTTGAGATGAACGACCTCGTTGGCGTATTAGTTACCACGCCGGACTACTAACCCGAAGGTATCGGGTTCGATACCCGGTACGGCCAATATCTTTGCGATGAGCTAAATTTGTTGGCTGTCAGTCTGGGTGTTAAATATTTATCGATATAAAGTATTTATGTACGTAAATATCGGTTGTGTTAGCAACCATACTACAAATTAGAAATGGTATAGGGCTAACCAGCCATGAGTGAGATATGTAAAAAAAAAACAAAATAACTAACAAGGAAACTACCGAAACACACTGTTAGGTGTTTGGCGATAGATTTTCTTACTGGGTTGTTGCTAGCCAGGCGAATTTTTTTTTTTAACCTGATAACATTGCGTTATACTAGGCACGTCAAATTTACATATTACATATATTCATCAACAATCAATTAATGAATTAGTCAATATCTTAATATTATAATTAGTCATACAATGTCATAATAATATAATTATTCGTACAATGTTATAATAATAAAATAGAAATAACAACACATTTACATATAATTTATGTCACTTTACAGTCCGTCATACTTAAATAGAGATTCTGAAAAAGGCAACCTCATATATGGTTTTCCACAAAGAAGTTTTTCAATTTTCTTTTAAATGTGTGAAAAGGTAGGTCTGTCATACTTTGAGGCAGTTTTATTAGTAAATGCCGTACCACCATGCAAAATGTCAATTGAATAAGGCATTGAAGTTTATTATTTCGCGTTTGAAATTCCACGTTTATCTTGTAAGGAACCTAATAAGGAAGGAAAAGACCAATGTCAGCGGTGACGGATACAAAGCAAAAAATATAAGCTAACTAGCTGCGCCCTGTGGTGTTACCCGCGTTTATCCGGAATAATAAATAATAGTAAAAAAAACTAATTAACGTTGTTAATAGAAAACCGAAATAAAAAATTTAAAATAAATTTAATAAATTTAAATTAAGAATAGTGTAAAAAATTTCAATGAATATAAATTAGTAATATTGTGATTAAAAAATACATACTTTGAAAAACTATTTTGAGTATTATAGCCTTGTTACATAACGGAATCAAGATATTTTGCATACTATTGTAGAGATTATTCAATGGAGATTAATTATCAATACTTGCTAAAAAGACATTTATTTCATTCGTTTTTTTTTATCAAATTAGTGTATTGTCATCGGTCCTCGATAAATCTACAAAGTTTGAACGAAATCTGGCCGTTTAAAATCTGTCAAAATCGCGCCCAAAGAAGTCGGTTACAAACATACAAGTGAAGCTAATAAAAAGCGTGTAAAAAACATAAAACAAGAAACAACGACATCAAAATCGGTCAATCCATTCGAGAGTTACGATGCCACAGACAAAGAAAATGGCGGATTACATATTCTGTCGCACTCCCTCATGAGTCTCAATTGAATGGACTTGCCTTGTAGAATGCAAACAATATGATAAAATTCTAGCCACCGTAAAAATCTCTGTCAGGTATTTTATAAAACTTTCAATGTATACTAATTGTTTACCTATTATTTTTATAGCATTTTTAATTTATTAATTTAGATTGTTTGAAAAACGTGGAGAGCCGGCGCCGCACTAAGGTGCGTGACGTCGGACAAACTCTCACTAAACTCAAGTGGTGTTGGGCAGGACACATTGCTAGACAGAGTGATGACAGATGGACTAAGGCGTTAACGGACTGGAGACCAATGTTAGGCAGGAGAAGTGTCGGTCGACCACTCGCACGTTGGGTCGACGACATACGAAACATCGTGGGCAGGACATGGATGAGGGTGGCACAAGCAAGACAGAGACAAATGGCGTACACGATGGGAGGCCTATGCTCAGCAGTGGGCGATAGAGGGCTGAAAATGATGATGATGATGATGAATTTAATTTATTGAAGCTTACAGCTTATTTAACTGTATTGAGGAGGTTTTAATATTTTTAAAGTGAGTTAAACACGAAGGCATATTTATAACTTGACATGATGACGTCAATTGAATATCGATGACATAACGAAGGCGACCGGTTTAACTGCTACGGTAATTAACTAACACTGGAGTAGAGAAAATATAACAGACACCGGTGATAAGTGAAGTGAAGCCGTTTTTGAACCCCCGATACAAACAAAGACTCAAAAGCCTAAGTATGGATATCAAATTAATAGGTTTTACTAGTAGAATACATGCACTATGATACATTTTAAATCCAAGATATCCGCCATCATAAAATGATACATAGATAGAAAAAATATTTTTACACGCTTATTAAAGTTAACTATTTACAGTAAACCATCAACATTATTTAATAGTCCCCTAAAATATTTATTTTATTTGTTTCAAAAAGTAATAGCCATATATTATTAGTATCTAGTAGTATATATTATTAGTATCTAGTAGTAGTTTTAAATAAAGAAGACGACTGACGCCCTGCTACACAGGCTCTCCCCGAGGCTCAGGGCTAAACAAGCGTACTAAAATGTAAATTGTAAGTACCTATAGTTTTAGATAGTATGTATTTTCTTCTATTTTAATTTGTACGCATTACTGTATTTTCTGAAATAAATATTCTTTATCTTTATCTTATCTTATCTATCTTTATCTGAAAATTTGAAGTGTCTACCTATTACTGTTATTGATATACTTACTATAGGAAAAAATTAGGGAAAAACCACCTATATTGTATGGGGCCTAAAATGTAACCATTATGAATGATATTAAACAAAACATTTAAAAGTAATACGATAAACCGGTACATACAGCAAAAGCATTTGTTTGGCATCTCGTGGAGCGAGTGTCGTCGGGGGATCTCGTATTATCTCACTCACCCGGTCTGTCAATTATTTAGTTTGTGGAGTTTAGCTAATGTTGTTTGTTCTGTTTACACTGACTGTGTGTATTTAGTGTCAATTACATAATTTCTGACAATGTGGGTTTGTTTCTTAATCCGACATAAATGTCACTGTAGTGTTTTTTTAGGGTTCCGTGCCTAAATATAAAAACGGGGCCCTATTACTAAGACTCCGCTGTTTGTCTATCTCCAGACTGTATCTCAGAAACCGTAATAGCTAGAAAGCTGAAAGATTCACAATATATGTATTTCCCGTGCCGCTATAACAACAAATACTAATAATAATAAAAAAAAAATATTAAGTGGGGTCCCCATACAGTAAGCGTGTGTTTTTTCTAATTTTTTTTTCTATATGTCAAAGCCGGTAGGTACTAGTCACTTTATTTTTTTTACAAAATACATAAAAGTATATTGGCTATCAAATTCAATTAAAAAATTGAAATAAATAAGGTGGGCTCCCATACAACAATGGTACGGCACCCCACATGCGCGAGCCCAAATCGCACTTGGCCAATTATTTTTTAATTCGGACACATTTCCTCACGAACCATTTCTAGTTTGTGTTATGGTTGCTACCACAACTGATATACTACATATACATACATACTTTATATAGATACATATTCATTTAACACCCAGACCGTGTGACGATTTAGCACAAAGATGTTGGCCGTGCCGGGAATCGAACCCGGAACCTTCTGATTGGGAGTCCGGCATGGTAACTATTACGCCAACGAGGTCGTCTAAGAATCTATAGTGGAGTGAAATTAACTTATAAACTTACTAATTAATTGACTTTTTGCATACCGCGGTAGCCTACAAGGGACATTTTATATTATTTTCCATGTTTTTATATTACCTGTGGCTACGCAAATAAAATTATTTCATTTCTAGAAAAAATCAAGAATCTAGAAGTTGTTTCACGACTGGAGACGAAAAAAAGGTTTTCCTCTTTATAATATTGGTATATAGGATGTACTCGTAGTAATCCCCGTGTGTGAGTTATTCAAAGCGCGATCCGGCCGAGGGTCGCGTACATACATACATATATACATACATACATCAGATAAACGAGATAAGGCAGCTAGCAGAATACCGAGTATGAAGTGTGTCGATCACATCGTATCGACAACTTTACGGCGCCGTAATTTGGGAATCCATAAGGCGCTATGGGAATATATGTAATGTTTTCTTATGTTTATTGTTCTTTATTGTTCGTGTTACAAAATAAAGGTTTCTTTGATAGAAAGAAAGAGAGATAGAGAGAGAGAGAGAGAGAGAGGTAGAGAGGGAGAGAGATAACTAGATAGAAAGAGATAGATAGAGAGAGAGAGAGGGAGACGTCAAACTTATAACACACCGTCGTTATTGCGCAGGGGGTTGAAAAATAAATATCTTAATAATGTCATAAGACATTAAAACTTAAGCATCTTATCAATATTCAAAGTTCTTAATAAATTCTTTGCCCTCCGGCTTATGACAAGGCAAAACTTTAACTTCTTAAAAGCCAGGTCACGTTACCAAAGCTAGACCTTTACTAACTTTATACTGGTTTACTAAAAACGGACGCGAAATTTACTTATATTGTACTAGCTGACCCGGCAAACGTTGTTTTGCCTCACTTAGGGGTATGAAAAATAGATAGTGTAGCTTATATGACACGTTCGTAGATTTACCATAGCAGCGCCATCTATTGATTACTTACTCAACCCAGTCGAAAGGTATCGACATCTGTTAGAATCATTATCAATAGTAACAGACAATAATTAGCAATAAATTAAAATTGCGACTATAATTTGAGATTTAAACTATCCTATCTCTCAAGTTGGATCGAACTGCACATGGTGTGCGAATTTTATTATAATCGGTTAAGTGGTTTAGGAGTCCATTGAGGACAAACATTGTGACACGAGATTTATATATATTAAGAAGAAAGATAGATATCGTTTTTCTGTAATTTTATACAGCTCCTGCTGTAAAGGATTTGTCCAAAATACAAAATAAATACTAAATACCATAAAATAATAAATTAAATAGACGCTCAACCTTTTGTTGAAAATCGTACTACGTGTATTCCATACACGTAGCGCCATCTAGCGTATTTTATTGAAATTACTTCACTCGGAGGGCATGTGACCATACGAGTCCTAGAAATACTTTGTTTTCTCGGGAACTGGTAATTTTTATTTGCATTTTAGATTTTTTTTAACATACTGTTTTAGAGGTAAAACAATATTAGATGATAACAAAAAACAAAATACAAATAAAAATTACCAGTTCCTGAAAAATTGTCTGTTTTTTTTTTCGATAATATAATGCATAACCACAAGATACCCTGTTCGACAATAAGATTTATATTTCATAATATTACATCTAAAATATCAGAAGAGGTATTCAGTTAAAACAACTTTGACAACCCGTAACTTGATAAAAGCTACTCGATGTTTGCTAAAACTTGTAAACTAGCGACGTCCAATATCTAGTTGAGTTCGTTTTAGTTTCATATACATATGTACCTACTCAGTAGAAGCGTATGGGAGTTCATACGTTTGCGTTGTGTCATACACTAGAGCGGAAAAATACCAGAGCGATCTTACATAATACACGGATAAAACAATCAATTTATTAATTATAAATAATAAATTATATACCCGGATAAAACAATCAGTTTATTAATTATAATTAATAAATTGATTTGAATTTGAATATTAGCCAAAGTGCAACTAATACGTCTAACAAATATGATAAAAAATTAAGAAAATTGTCGAAGCTGATCGTATTTTTTTTTGTGGTGTCGGCTATCTTGAATTTGAAATGTATCAAAATTTAATTCAAATATACAAGCCCATGTTGAAAATCATAGATAGGTAGTGTCTCAAATAAACAAAAGAAAATCATTATCATCATACACAGCCTTGCTTTATTCTAAGGTCTATTATAATATTATACGGATTACGAAACTTTTACAAATTCCTATAGTTTTTTAATGTATTATTCTAAGGTTGTAGAATGTTTCCTAGTGCTTGTGGCTGGTTTACCACCCTTAAGTTGAAAATCTGAAGACAAGTAACTAAGGTAGTGGTACGATAGTTTCCTTGGCAGCCAGTTATACCTGACTAAGCATACTCCATCTTCGACCAGTCAATGACTCGTCTGGTTACGCAACCTGCTGGTCAAATGCCTAGCTCTAAATCTAAAAAATAATAAATGACCCAAGAGCTGGCTCTTACCTCGGCCAACGTATAAGCTTGGCGATCCAGCGAGGTAATGCCGCCAGCATTTTAGGCACCTTACCCGCGGATACTAGACTTAGATTTATAATATTGTAATAAAGTAATATCTAAGGTAGAAAAAGAAATAAGTAAGAAATGGAACAACACTTCTATGTAATTAAGTTAATAATAGAAAGTGACCAATATAGAATAAGTAAATCTAGAGATGATAGGTAAAATAAGTTAATTGTTAAATATAAGAAAAAATGTAGACTAGGATCCCCAAAAACAAATCTGGGGAGTAGAATGACTAAATAATAATAAAAATATATACAATTGGTATGGGTTTTGTGTGTGTGTGTGTTTTTATTTATATAATTAGTTCTATAATAATAATAACATGGTAAATCCATAACGAATTTTCTAATTTTAGGTACTTATAAATGTGTATTATCCATTTGTATTCGCTCTGTCCCGAAACTTTTAACTCCAGGATTTATATTTACATGTTTTTCGAGATTGTCGGGTTGATACAAACAAGTTTTATGAAACTGTTGCAAACACAGTTTCAGTTTACGCGATATTTATTCTGTACGCGTGTGTTTTGTATTCCGAAGTATTGGCACAAGATCTGGCATTTCATTCAAGACATTACGACTGGTGCATTGAACTGTTTGTTTATTTCTTGCACTACTGTTATTACAACTCGTTCGATGCGTACGTTTAAATTTTTTTGAAGTTTTTAAAACATTAGGTAATTCTAAGAATCTTTTCTCGATGCAATTGCATTGCATTTAATTTTGTATTTATGTCTTTGAATAGTGTTTATGTATTTTTATGCACAAATGTAAGAACAAACCAATGAGATGTGCTGAGGGTTTCTTAAGTGTGGTAAATAATAGTGATTTCATTAAAAAGCTTTATCATAAAAACTAAGTAAATAAACTTATTAAATAAACTTATAATTAAACGTCAGTAAGAATATTTCGATGTCCTGGTTTCAGGACTATCTATATCTATACCAATATATATTGAGGACCTCGTTGGCGTAATGGTTACCATGCCGGACTGCCAATCTGAGGGTTCCGGGTTCGATTCCCGGCACGGTCAACACCTTTGTGCTGAACTAAATTTGTTGGCTGTCGGTCTGGGTGTTAAATATGTATTTATATAAAATATGTATATGTATGTATGTGTAGTATATCAGTTGTGTTAGCAACCATAAAATATGAACTAGGAATGGCGTATGTGAAATGTGTCAAAAAAAAATTATACAAAGCGGAAAAGTTTGATTTTTTGTTTGGTGCGAATAGGCTCCGAAACTACTAGACCGATATGATATAACCGGTTCCTTCTAGATAAGCGCGCTCCACCGTAGACCTCAGTACAGATTACCATCAGGCGAATTGTGGTAAAGCGCTGACTAAAATAAGTTAGTTATAAAACAAACTAGCAGATCGTCCCGGCTTCACACGGGCTATAATATAATCTAAGTAGCAAAGAGAAACAAAATATAGCCTATGTTACTCAGGGATAATGTAGCTTCCCAACGGTGAAAGCATTTTCAATCAGTCCAGTAGTTTCGGAGCCTATTTGCGTCAAACAGACAAACAAACTTTTCTTCTTTATTATATTGGTATGGTGTAGAAAAAATAACTGTTTTATTTGAAAGAAAATACTAGGTACTTTCAAGGTAGAATGAAAATATGGGTGTAATACATAATATAATATATGTAGGTCAGCCTACATACCCTTATTCATTTAGTAAATAAACACAGGGACGAACGAAGGCGGCGAAAATTATTGCGTTGACATTTGATTTTCCGGGAAAAGAGGCGGAATTACCACAAACAGACCAAATATTTGATCCTCTTGACGTAGGACGCATAGAGGGATGAATGGTCGCCATAAAGCAGAATAAGAAAAGGCTACGGCCCTTATTTATTGTACTGTTTTAGGATAAAAGCATATGGTGAATGGAGCTAAAGACGACGTTGTACAGAATCTAGCTGCGACCTCGTTGGCGTAATGGTAACCATGCCGGACTGCCAATCAGAAGGTACCAGGTTCGAATCCCGGCTCGGCCAACGTCTTTGTGCTGAACTAAATTTGTTGGTTGTTAGTCTGGGTGTTATGTATCTATACAAAATATGTATGTATGTATATGTAGTATATCAGTTGTGATAGCAACCATAATACGAACTAGAAATGGTTCAGTATGGAGTTAACCAGCCGTGTGTGAAATGTGTGCTTATGTTTATTTATTTATTTACGTAACGTAAACGAGAAATAAATAACGCCATTCTCTTTATCAAAGTAAATAATGCCATCCTCTTTATCCCGGCCATTTTGTTTCATGCTTGTGCCCCAATTCCGAATAGGAAATTCATTCGGCACATCAATTGCTCCTAAAACTGTTTTATTATCTTTAGCTCGGGTTGGGGACAAAAATCCGATCGGTCGGGCGTCGTTAAGCTGCAGTTTCATTAATACGAAGAACAAAATTAGGATTTTACTGTTTTTTTGCTTTAAATCGTAAACAGTTAAAATCAGACTTACGAGGGGAGGTCAAAAAGTTCGCGGAATGGCGGGGAAGGGGGATGAAATAAAATACTATGTTATTTTTATTTTTCAATATATTTCACCCTAACACGAATACACTTTTCAGATCTCTCTATTAACTTATTTATATCGTCGAAAAAAAATGTATTGTCTTTGTCCTCAAAATTGGCCAAAATCGCAGACTTGACCTCTTCATCATTGGAAAATTTCTTCCCACGAAGCTCTTTTTTTAATTTGGGAAGTAAATAATGATCACAGAGGGCTAAATCTAGACTGTAGGGAAGCTGGTTTAACATTTCGAAGCCACGGTGATGAAGGGCAGCCATCGCAACGCGGCTCTTGTGTACCGGTGCGTTATCATGCAAAAGCAGCACACCTTTTGTCAACTTTCCCCGCCTTTTTTCTTTTATGGCTGTTTTTAATTGTGTTAGTAGATCAGCTTAGTACTCTCCCATTATAGAAACACCCTTATTTTTATAATCGATCAATAAAATACCGTCTATACCTCCAAAAAACCGTTGCCATGATTTTTCCAGCCGATTTTGCCCTGTATTTCTTAGGGGGTGGCTGACCCTTTTTATGCCACTGCATACACTCTTGTTTCAACTCAGGCTCATAAGGATGAACCCAAGTTTCATCTACAATAACAAGTTTTGCTTAAACTTGTACCTTGACGGCGCTGCAGAGGTCTAAAAACTCCTTTGAACTCGACGCGCAGTTGTTGCTGTGGTGGTCTGAGCATTCTTGGCACCCATCTTGCGATAAGTTTTTACATCTCAAGATGGTCGTGTAGGATATTTAAAATTGTTTTAGGTGATACTCCAACTATTTCTGCAAGTTGTTTCTTCTTCAATCGAGTATCCTTCAGTATAAGTTTCTCCACATTTTCAACGATGTTTGAAGTGGTGGTCTCAATTGGCCTTCCTGAGAGGGGGTCGTCTTCAAGAGACTCACTACCTTGCTTGAAAATACTATTCCACTTGTATACCATGGTTTTCCCAGGGCAAGAGTCCCCGTCAACCGATAACATTTCTTGTAAAATTGTTTGAGGTGGTTTTCTCTGTTTAGTGAGGAACTTTATGACGGCACGAAACTCGATGTTCTCCATGTTCCATGTTTTTTTCCGGATTCACTTGTTTGATCGATGGTAGCTGACAGGTTATTGACCCAATTCGGTTCAAACTTGGCATATATACTCATAATGAGTCCCTTATTAGAAACTATCAGCGGCAGTTTCCCCACCCCCCGCTAACCCCTCCATTCCGCGAACTTTTTGACCCCCCCTCGTATTTATAAATAAAAAAAAAAAATGTTGTATGAGAGCGATTAAATAATTATTTTATTGAAATTTAATTATATAATATTACTAGCTGACCCGGCAAACGTTGTTTTGCCTTAATAATTATTTCTAAATATACAGTAGCCTATTCTCAGACCTACTGAATACGCATATAAAATTTGGAAAAAATCGGTCAAGCCGTTTCGGAAGAGTACGGTAACAAACACTGTGACACGGAAATTTTATATATAAGATAAGAAGATACTCGTAAGGACAAAATTTTGATTTTACAGTGTTTTAGCTTTTAATCGTAAACGGTTCAAATCAGATTTATATAGAATCAGACTAATATGAAAAAAATAATCGGGCAAGTGCGAGTAAGGCTCGCGCATGAAAATTTCCTTACCATTGTTGTATGGTAGCTCCCTTAAATATTTAGTTTTACTAAATTTTATAATTTAATTTGAATGCTTATACACATTTATATATTTTGTGATTTCTTTTTGTGTTTAGCAGCTACCATTATTGATATAAAGCAAAAAAAAAACACGTTTATTGTTTTAAGCTGCGCTGCAGTCTACGGTGTTGCACGCTTACCTAGAAGATACCTATTAACTCTACTTTTGAAGGCCCCCGGATGATACCTCTCAGGAAACAGAGACTCAGGTAGAGAGTTCCAAAGCTTCGCAGTCCTCACAATAAAGGTTGACGCAAAGCGTTTTGTACAAAAGTTTGGAACTTCAACTCTATATCGGTAAAAATCTTGCGCTTAAGGCTAATAAACCCGGCCTTCCTCTTATTATGAAATCAAGTTCAAACCTCGGCCATTGCACAAAAACCGGAGTATATGACTGTGAGTCATGACTGCGACCATAACTCACCACTTTACCGCTTTATCTGATTACACCAATTGATCTCAGACCTCCTGGCAGTTTTTTAGGGTTCCGTTCTTAAATTATAACAACGAAACCCTTTTTTAATCGACTTCAAAAAAGGAGAAGGTTATATTATATTCGACTGTATGTATTTTTTTTATGTATGTTCACAGATTTCTTTTAAGATTCCGCTGTCCGTCTGTCCATTTAATAATAATAAACGGAAGAGTACCTCCATACAATTGCCGCTTAGAATTTGATCCATCTACGCACACAATTATACTGCTATCCCAACGAAACACACACAAAGCTCGCACGCGTTTGGTCGCATCAAGGTCAAGCGGTGCGCGGGTAGTAATTTTGCCCCGCCCACCGTGGTATTTTACGTGTGGAACCATTTTATAGGCCAAGTTACTATTTTATTTATTCTACTACGCTGATCACCACACAGTATAATAGATATTAAATACATAAAAAGAAACATCAAACAGTTTTTTTTTTTCAAAGTTCATCCATTTTAGTCCTTCTTCTTCTTCGTATGAGCTAAGTGGCCTAGCTCTGGAGTTTTCAAGCCGCCTAAAGCCTCTGACTTGGCTTAACGACTTTTTGTACTTTGACTAACAGCTGGGACCTACAATTTAACGTGTCATTCGACCCGCGGTGGTGCCCAGATGAGAATTCCGCTTTATTTTTAAAGTCAGTCTTGTGCATGGTCACCTATCCAAAGACCGGCCGCATCGACCGTTGCTTAAGCTCAAAGATCGCGTCAGATCACCTTAGCTAGCCGAGCTACAAGCGCTACATTTTACCCTTTTAATGAGTAGGTACATAAGATATGATGTGTCCAAAAAGAAAACTATAAAATAAATAGACAAATGAAATTCTACTTTTTTTTTGAAGATTCCTCTTACACTTAAAAGTATGTTTTTCCGTTGTTTTTAAATAATGTTACGGAACCCTTCGTACTTGTATCCGCTTCGCATTTGTCCAATTATTTATTATTTGCTTTTAGCACATTGACCTCGATTCACAAGGTACTTACTATATTTTGAATTTAAATTCTAGGCTAATCTTATACTGCCTTGGTTATTTAGACAAGGTTTCTATGGTTACTAACACAACTGATATACTACATAATTATGTATGTATAAATACATAAATACTATTTTTTTTTCTATCTGTACTGTCCCTCTCCATTCCTGGTTGCCTGGTAGTGATCACCATAGGTGATAAGGCCGCCTTTGTACTCCATGTGTATATATTTTATTACCTTAATTAAAGCTGTTTTCTTATGTGGTTGTACAATAAAGTAATATTCTTTTCTATTCTTTTCTAAATACTTTCTCTCGACACATATTTAACACTTACCATCTAGATCGACAGCCAACAAAATTATTTCCTTACAAAGATGTTAGCCGTGCCAGGAATCGAACCCGTGACACTCAGGTTGGCACTCTAGCATCAAACACTACGCCAACGAGATCTTCGATCAATAAGAATAACGCATTTTCCTTACCTATTTGCAATAACGGATCCAGGAAGTAACTCCAACGAAGCTATTGTTTTTAAAATACAATGTTTTCATTCGTACAATGATATTTTCCTTTATGTCCATTGGTTTTACTTTATTTATGTTTACGACGAATGCAGGCGATGTTAAAAGATGAGAGACGTACATAGAGATAATATATTATAGAGATGCTTCAGCACTCCCTTTTTAGGGTTCCGTACCTAAAAGGTAATAACGGGACCCTAATACTATGACTCCGCTGTCTGTCTCCAGGCTGTATCTCAGAAACTGTAATGAATCTAGAAAGCTGAAACTTTCAGAAAATATGTATTTCCCGTGCCGCTAAAACATCAAATACTAAAAATATAAAATATTAAACTGAGTCCCTATACAATAAACGCTATATATCAATAACGGTAGCTGCTAGACACATAAAATTTCAATATAATAAATATTTAAGGGGGGCTCACATACAACAAAGGTAAGGAACCCTTCATGCGCGAGCCCAACTCGCACTTGGCCAATTATTATTCTTATTTATTTTACTAAAACATTCAAATCCGAATTCGAATCAATTAATTGAGAATATACCAAGAGTATACAGACAGGTAATCTGTATATTCTGCCTTACGGCATGTAATAATTACTAAACTAGATGTCAAAACTCAAACCTACTTACATTATTTTACTGACAACACTTTAACATAAAGGCTAGATTTAACAATAATCATACATTGACAATATACACTGATAAATAAATAAATATTAGGACATTTCGCACCCAGTTGGTTGGACCCATACTTTTTGACGTGACAACGTCTTAAATTAGGTTGCGGCTGGGAGTCACTTATGAAAAAGTGTAACGCCCGGTAACGTTACGATGAGTCACCGAACGAGAGAGAGGCCCGCCGAATGCCTTGCGTCTCTCTCCCACTCAACTATGATCGGTCTGCCGCGCGCGCAGCACGCGGCAGACGTTGTCACGTAAAATCTTCGCCCGTAAAACCGACTTTACAGGCAACCATTTTTTTACAAGCTACAATCTTATTTCAAACATTTACTACTATCTCTTTCGGAAACTTCTCACAACATACCACATCTATCTATTATATACTCAATGCAAGAAGTGGAATAAAAAAACCGTCCCCCAGTCCAGTGTCATCTGTGTTTATATTTAAACAAAGCCAAAGAGTATTTATAACTGAACAGAAGAGGGGTGTGGAGTGTTTTACCCCAGATTGAAAATACAGTGTAAACTCTATATAACGACACTGAAGTGACTGTGCATTTTATGGCGTAGAGAGTGGTCGTTAAATGAAGAGAATGTATCATTGTATGGAATACAAGCTAAACCAACTAAAGCCAATTTCGACGCTTTAGAGTTTGTCTTATCGAGTGACGTTACATGGAGTTTACACTGTACATTAGCATAGCATAAGCAACCTACTATAATATTATGTTCCCGCTCTTAGGACTCGAGGCCTTCTCTCACGAGGAGAGAGATATAGGCCTTAATCCTCCACGCTGGCCAAGTGCGGGTTGGCGGATGAGACACGTCTTCGGATATTGTAGTCCTCAAACGTGTCGGTTTCCTCACGATGTTTTCCTTCACCATAAAGCGAGTGCAAATCCACACATAACTTGAAAAACAAGTCATTGGTGTAGGGCCGGAATCGAAATAGGGGTCCTCTGATTGAAAAGCGGAAATTATTACCTCGTTTTTTTAACATAATTATATATATTTCATTTAATTATAATATAAGCAGTACATTATATAATTAATTCTCTTATTAACATCCAATGTAATTGACTTGCCAAATGCGACGAGATGTTGTAAAGCCAATATATTATTTATCTTTATTTAGCTGCCAAATTTTCACAGGAACCTACGACAAAAAGGTCACGCGTTTGAAGTTAAAACTTCATGTCCATCTTAATCTTATCTAAATATATATAAATCTCGTGTCACAATGTTTGTCCTCAATGGACTCCTAAACTACTTAACCGATTATAATAAAATTCGCACACCATCTGCAGTTCGATCCAACTTGAGAGATAGGATAGTTTAAATCTCATATTATAGTCGCAATTTTAATAAATTGCTAATTATTGTCTGTTATTATTTGACAGTCACAATTATCTGTTAACTCCAAATGATTCTAACAGATGTCGATACCTTTCGACTGGGTTGAGTAAGTAATCAATAGATGGCGCTGCTAAGGTAAATCTACGAACGTGTCATATAAGCTACACTATCTATTTTTCATACCCCTAAGTGAGGCAAAACAACGTTTGCCGGGTCAGCTAGTAGAGTATAATATGTCACTGGTATATTCAAGCTTCTGTCCTGTTAGAGTAGGTCAAGACAATCAATTTCTATTTGCTATAATGCTGACTAATTTCTTTATCTCAGTCAACGTCCATTCGCTATCTCTTTCATTCTATTTGGTCACTATTTCTCTTTCTACTTTTATTCTTTTTGGTCGCCGAGCACAGAAATATTTTCTATCACCCAAAAAAACATAAAAATAACTTTATTTAAGCAAAGAATTTACAATATTAATAAGTAGGAACTAGACTTAGTACTAAATATTTAAGCAAAGAATTTACAATATTAATAAGTAGGAACTAGACTTAGTACTAAATATTTAAGCAAAGAATTTACAATATTAATAAGTAGGAACTAGACTTAGTACTAAATATTTAAGCAAAGAATTTACAATATTAATAAGTAGGTACTAGACTTAGTACTAAATATCGATGCTTGTTTGAGCTGCCACCAAACCCGAACTGAGTAACAATACTCGTATATCGGGATTATGGTAGCTTCACAAACAAGCAGTATCAAATAAGATACTTTATTTTTGTTTATATTAGTTTGAGGCGAAGCTCTTACAATTTTAAGTTCCTACTTAAGATAACGACATCGACGACCCCTAATCATTATAAGGTTCTTTTGATACTCTACTATTTTTACAATTTCATTTGAAAGGTAATTTATTTATACATTACGTGAAAAATCCAGGTGTCTACAAGCTACCGTTATTGATGTATAGAAAAAACACGAAAAAAAAAACACGTCTACTATGGGGGACCCCCTTAATTTTTATTTTTAGTACTTTTTGTTGTTATAGCGGCACGAGAAATACATATCATGTGAAAGTTTCAGCTTTCTAGCTATTACGGTTTCTGAGATACCTAGCTATCCTGGAGACAGACAGACAGACAGCGGAGTCTTAGTAATAGGGTACCGTTTTAACCTTTTAGGTACGAAATCTTTAAAAGTTAGTTCAAACAAAGAAGTACAAACCCGCTTCACCCGTGCAACATCAATCATCAAACTAACAAAGTTCACAAAGTTCGCACCTCCACATAACCCTTGACTTATTTACGTTCACGTATTTACTTACGCACATTCGTAACTAACTATTTGCGTAAGTAAACGACTCGGTTTACAGATCAGCGCCGGCCAAGTCTGCTAAGTCAATGGCAGAAAAATCGTAGTAGTTTTCAAGCTGTAATTTTGAACATGTGTGTATGAAAAAAAGTTAATACATCAAGATAAATCGTTTTGACAGCCGTTAGCGTTGACTAAAACCTTATAAGAAGTACAAACCCGCTTCACCCGTGCAACATCAATCATCAAACTAACAAAGTTCACAAAGTTCGCACCTCCACATAACCCTTGACTTATTTACGTTCACGTATTTACTTACGCACATTCGTAACTAACTATTTGCGTAAGTAAACGACTCGGTTTACAGATCAGCGCCGGCCAAGTCTGCTAAGTCAATGGCAGAAAAATCGTAGTAGTTTTCAAGCTGTAATTTTGAACATGTGTGTATGAAAAAAAGTTAATACATCAAGATAAATCGTTTTGACAGCCGTTAGCGTTGACTAAAACCTTATAAGAATACGATAGTATTATTATCGAAACGAAAGTGGTGTCAGGTGGTCAGGTAGAATGGTTGCAGACTTAAATATATAGTAACTTTCGTAAGGCATATTTGAATAATGCGGACGCAAAAAAAAGGTCATCTAGATACTGCTAAATTAAATTACAATATTATTGTCAAAGTAAATTAGATTAAATATAAATAATAAATAAATTAGATTAAATAATAATGAATAAATTAATAAATAAATAATTATTTTACAAAGCAGATAAACTTTGATTTGGTAGAAAACAAACCAAATAACAACGATTTTTCTACCATTCATTAGCAGACTAGGCCAGCAGTAGGCGCGTGGGTGTTGGCCTTTCGGCGAATGAAACAAAAAGGGCCCGCAGAGTGTGGCTTCTTGATTCGCAAATACTGCTTAGACAAACAAACATACACTGATAAAGTACAGATGGGAAAAAAATAATATAAAATACAGTTTTTATACACAATACAGCAGCGGCAGTTTAATGTGCCTAGGCACATTAAATCATTTAAACCAAATTTGACAACCTCGTTGGCGTAACGGTTACCATGCCGGACTGCCAATCAGAAGGTACCGGGTTCGATTCCCGGTACGGCCAACATTTTTGTGCTGAACTAAATTTATTAGCTGTCGGTCTTGGTCTAACACAACTCATACTACATATACATACAAACATATTTTATACTAGCATCCCGTCCCGGCTTCGCACAGGCTCTAAAATAATATGAGTAGCAAAGAGAAACAAAATATGGCCTATGTAACTCGGAGATAATATAAGATAATGTAGCTTCCCAACGCGTGAAATAATTTTTCAAATCGGTCCAGTAGATTCGAAGCCTATTCGCGTCAAACAAACAAACATACAATCAAACTTTTCCTCTTATAATATTGGTATAGATAGATACGAGTACATACATACATACATATATATATTATATATGAATACATATGTAGGGAACTTTATATATTTTCCTTTTTACATTAAATATTCACCTACACAACAATTACACATTTATTACATATTTTTACATAATATTTACGTATTTGTATTTATCGATTACCGGCTCGTCGATATGGACAGTACCGGCATCACTGGTGCTGTCCCAACCCTAGCGGATTAGCGGCTATTGTTCGTCGTCGCGTCGATGCGCGAGCGCAAGCGAGACGGCATGACTAGCCGTCTGCTCTGGCCTTGAATCAGTCGAAACACAGCTCTGAGCCGAAGCGCCGGTCGTTTTCCTATCCTGATTTTACATGCGACTTAATCGTACGAAATTCTATTGTGTTACCTTTGTGCCTAACTGTTTTGTGCGTCTTATAGTGTCTCGAAGAGAAGGAACTGATAACGTAAATATATATGTTTAACGTGAGTACTTCTGAGTTTAATTTTGGCCACACTCAATAACAAAACTCACGTATATAATATATGGGCGAGAATCCATCACACCATCATATAATTGGCAATCCATATATAACTGGTGACACTCCCCCTATATAAGTGGTGACCCCTACATATATAACTGTGGTCCACCATATAATTGGTGACCCGCATTAAAAATGAGCACTGAAAATGAATTGCAACCAGAGACACGTAGCACAAGGCCAAGGTCAAAGTCACCCGGCGCTAGAGATGGGACACAGTTGACAAGTGGCCACGATGTTTTCAAAGTTGGAGTACGAGTACCACCATTTTGGCCGGAAGAGCCGGAAATTTGGTTCGCCTAGGTCGAGGGACAATTCGCCATATCGGGAATCACCAGCGATGCTACCAAATTTAACTACGTCATCGGGCACCTGGACAATCAACATTCCAAGGAGGTGAAGGATTTAATTGTCAGTCCCCCAAGCACGAACAAATACGAAAAGCTAAAAAGCGAATTGATAAGAAGGCTCAGCGCATCCAAAGAAAAAAACATCAAGCAGCTGTTGATGCACGAGGAATTGGGAGATCGTAAACCGTCTCAGTTTTTACGGCACCTGAAGGGACTCGCCGGTACCGACGTGCCAGATGATTTTATGAAGACAATTTGGACCAGCCGTCTTCCGAATGGTATTCAAGCAGTACTCGCGGGCCAACCAGCTACTGCTTCGCTCGAGGACCTGGCTGACCTGGCAGATAGGATCAACGACCTCGCCATATCAACGCCGTCGGTGGCCTCTGTAAGTGGATCCGTGCCAAGCTCGGTACTCAGCGACCTGACTCGAGAAGTGGCGGAGCTACGCAGGCAAGTGCAGCAGCTGGCAACAAACCGGAGCAGCAGATCACACACTCGCACTTCAGGAAACCGCAACTCCTCAAGGCTGCGTTCTCAATCCAGCTACAAGAAGTTCCCGGTTTGCTGGTATCACAGTAAGTTTGGAGACAAGGCTGAAAAATGCGTCCGTCCTTGCGATTACAAGTCGGAAAACTCAATGGGCGGTCGATAATGGCGGCGAACGATTGCCCTTCCTCATCTACTGGTCGCCTCTTCGTCACGGATCAATCGTCAAAAACGCAGTACCTCATCGACACAGGCAGTGACGTCTGCGTTTCCGCGATCCTACCTTTGTGAACGTCGAACTCGGACTGAATATACCTTGTGTGCTGCAAACGGATCTAGTATAGCTACTTATGGTTATATTAACTTAGTTCTGAATTTTGGTTTACGTAGAAATTTTTCATGGCGTTTTATAGTTGCTGATGTTACCAAACCAATCATAGGTGTAGATTTTTTAAAATTTTATAACCTTTTGGTAGATTGTCGTAACCAACGCATTGTAGATAACCTTACCTCAGTGACTGTTGTAGCTAGCGTAGCCAATTGTAAAGATGTATTTTCTGTAAAGGTTGCGACCGGCGATACGCGTTACCACCGAATTCTAAGTGAGTATCCTGAAATAACTCGACCAGCCGGTACACATCACACCACACAACATAACACTGTCCATTTCATACGCACCACTCCAGGGCCTCCAGTATCATCTCCTCCCCGTCGTTTAGCTCCGGACAAACTGAAAATTGCGCAGAAAGAATTTCAGGCTATGTTAGCCTGCGGCACAGCCAGACCTTCGGACAGCCCGTGGTCATCGCCTCTGCATTTAGCGCCAAAGAAAAACGACGGTTGGCGTCCATGCGGCGATTACCGTAAGTTGAATGCTCGCACGATTCCCGACAGATATCCGATAAAGCATATCCAGGATTTCGCACATAGCATTTCGGGGTGTAAAATATTCAGCACTTTAGACCTCGAAAAAGCTTATAATCAAATTCCTATTAACCCAGCGGATATCCCGAAGACAAGCATCACCACGCCGTTTGGAATGTTTGAATTTCCGTATATGACCTTTGGTCTAAGAAATGCGGGTCAAACGTTCCAACGTTTTGTGGACGAGATGACTAGGGGATTAGACTTCGTATATGCCTACTTAGATGATTTCCTAATTTTTTCACAGTCTGAGGAGGAACATCAACAGCACCTTCGTGAAATCTTTGAACGGCTGAAACAGTACGGCATGTTACTCAACACTTCTAAGTGCGTATTTGGAGTCAGCGAGGTAACTTTCCTCGGTTATTCCATTTCAGAGCACGGTACGAAGCCTCTCGACTCAAAAGTGCAAGCTGTGCGTGATTTTCCTGTTCCAACCACCGTTCGTCAACTTAGAGGTTTTCTTGGCATGCTTAACTTCTACAGGAGATTCCTCCCGCGAGCAGCCGAGATCCAAGCACCTCTGAACGAGTTCAGCACGGGAGCTATAACAGCACACACGTAGTTCAATTTTGTCTTCAAATTTTAATAAGAAAAGTGGTAAATCACGCGTATTTGCTTCCTATTTTACAAGTGTATCCAGCAAAAGTGTGTTCAAATCATTTTTATTCAAAAAACAACTTCAAAAAAAGTGCCCTTAATATCATAAACACGAAAAAACTAATACTCGTGAACAAACGCGCATTCGCCGCATTATACACGGCGCTTCGGACCTGCTCGGCGCGCTTGCATCACTCCGTCGTGGACAAAGCGACCAGCTATTAAGACCCGCAACTACGCGGGTTTACCCTAGTCAGGCCTGTGTCACTCCGCGTGTAGGTGTTAAAAACATACCTACGGGCGGCGGCCACTCCGGAGTGGCCAATCTAGTAGGCTGCCACAAGCGAACGAAAACACACGCGTGCGCGCTATATGTTCGACCACGTTCAACTTAATTATTTGCTAAGTACTAGTTATTATTCTGTGTTATTTGACTGATTCATTATATAATTGCAAGATGGACACAAAACGAAAAAAAAATACTGTGCAGTATTTAATTGTTTAAATACGGATCGTGATCGATTTTTTAACTTTTTTTTTGTTACCTAAAGACGCTGACATCTATTTTGACTGGATTACATTATGAAATTAATTCAAACTACAAACCGTTTCTCCCCGTACTATTCCAATATCCTAAAAGTACCTACAATAAAAAAGATATTTTAGTCGTTTCATTCGAGTTGCATTTCATTTGTCGTACATTTACGAACTTAGACTAAGAGCCCAACGCAAAATATTTTCGGTGATACTATAGATGATACCTATGGAATTCTATTCGCGCTAGATGGCATATGAAGTAGTTTCTCGAAGTAAGCAACCATAGTCCGTGGCTCTTTCAACACCACAGAATAATAACTAGTACTACGTATAACCATGTACAACGTATTATGACCCGTAGCATAGTGAATTAAGGCCCATATTCCTTTGAAAAGAAATTGGTAGGCAACAAAATGATCACGTGATTGACTGGACCGCGAGCTAAATTAAATCATATTGTTTATCAGATTGAGTTCATATTTCTTTGAAAACCATTGCGAAGTGAAGCTTCTGTACGAAGTACAAGTTATTATTCTGTGCCCTAGTAAAGAAGATCATTACGCCTGGTTACCTTTGTTTACATCGGAACGAAGATATGTATTGCTAATACTGTGGAACATTTACGTCTTGATTTCAAGATATGTTTTGTTGTTTATTATTAATACTACTGCTGTTGCCTCAGTTGAACTGTAATTTAATTAAGTTATAAGAAAAGATACTAAGCATAAGACCCTCAGTTGGTCATACCAACTTTCGACAGGGACGAAGACTGTCCATACGTGTGCATATTAGAACTAACATACGTCGTACATTTGTTTGTACATATATTTTTGTGTAGCATATATTTATATTTTATAGGCTGACAGTGTACATAGTTTTTAACTATTTATATTATTGACGTTTTTTTTTTTTTTTTTTTTTTTGTATATCTAAATAATTTTTAGTATTATAAGTACTATTGTCTGTTAACTGTTCGAAAGTTGTCCAACGACCATTTACTAAATTAATAAAGCAACAGAATTGACGTGTGGGATAATCAAAATGTTCGGTATTAGAACCCCTGCCAAACCTAAAACCTCTCACTCGACAAAGTCACCAGCGCCCAGCACTAACGTAGACGCAAGGTCTGGCTCTCCAAAAGAACCCACGCAGCTCGCTTCGGTGACCTCGGTTAGACTTAGTGTAGGAGAGATTGAGTCTAAAATAGCGTCACCAGGTACTTCAAGAGAGATGGCTCCCGCAAAAGTGATCAAGTCCAAATCAGTAAAAGAAAAGGAAGTCATAACGATTGAAGAATTGCAGAAACCACCTGGCTACATAGGCTGGCTGTCGGAAGCGAAAGAATGCGTTATGAAGATAAAGTTCCATATAAAAGACGTCAGGACTCTGAAAAAAGAAGTCAAAAATGAAGTCATAGACAGAGCTGATAGACTGTATCGTTTAATTAAAGAAGCAGAAGATGGAAAACCGTATGACGGGAAAGAAAACAAATCAAAAGATAAGGATATAATAATAGATCAAAGCAAGTTAGCTCAAAACGATATTCCAGCATTTGAATTACAACAAGAAATGATACGAAAGCTCGAAGAACACAAACAAATAATTCAGAAAAACACTCAAGAGATGATTAATCTGAAAGAAACAATCACAAAACAACAATATGAGACTGAAGAAAAGAAAACGTATGCCCGAGTGACAGCCGGAAAGTTTAAAGCGCAGGATACTACACACTCTGTAATTATAACATCTACGAATGAATTGGATTCGGGAGAGCAAACTTTAAAAAGAATTAGAACAACCGTTAATGCAAAAGAAGAAGGCCTAAGGATACAGAATATTAGGAAAGCTAAAGATGGAAAGGTGATATTAGGATGCCGTACGCGAGAAGATCTAGGCAAAGTCAAAGATAAACTCAAAAAGTCTGAGGGAGCGTTTCAAGTTGAGGATATAAAAAATAAAGATCCACTTGTAATTTTGCGAGACTTACTACACTATCACTCAGATGAAGAAATACTAAAAGCTCTAAAAGTTCAAAATAAACACCTATTCGCAGGCCTTGGTCAAGATGATGACAGAATGACGGTAAAATACAGGAAAAAGCATGCGAGAAATACTCTCCTTAACCACGTGGTTCTTATAGTCTCACCAGCCTTATGGAATCGAATGACTCGCGAGGGCACTGTATGCATAGACCTGCAGACGGTAAAAGTTGTAGACCAGTCCCCTTTGGTACAGTGTTCTCGATGCCTTGGCTACGGACATGGCAAAAGATTCTGTCAAGCACCAGCGGACCTGTGTAGTCATTGCGGTGGGCCACATATGAAAATCGAGTGCGCTGATTGGCTGGCTAAAGAACCACCAACGTGTTGCAATTGCCAGCGAGCAAATTACGCCGAAAGAGAACATAACGCATTCAGCCACGAATGTCCCGTTCGGAAAAGGTGGGAAACCTTAGCTAGATCGGCGGTAGCATATTTCTAAGGTGGCCCCAACCATGAATCTTACAGTAAACGTTCACCAGTACCGTGTAGCACAGGCCAATCTTCAAAAATGCAAGCAAGCTACAGAGGAAATGTTTATAGAAGCAGGAAAAAGGAAACTTGCCTTTGTATTGGTACAAGAGCCGTATATTGGTAATACGTGGGAGCTAAGAAGTTACCCAGGTGTCAGAGTCATCCAAAACGGACAAAAGGCAAATATGCCTAACAAGTCTGCTATTCTTGTGTTTGACAATACAATTGATGTGATTCAATTCCCAACCCTCACAAAATACAATATGGTGGTGGCTAAATTAAGAACTAAAGCGTGGGAAATAGGGTTAATTTCGATCTACTTAGAATGCAACGGAGACGTAGAATCCGATATAGAACAAATAAAACAAATTGTGGCTAAGATTGGTACACGAAACGTTATACTGGCGGGAGACTTCAATGCATGGAGTACATGGTGGGGAAGCAGGATAACAAAGGATAGGGGTGAAGCACTTGCTGGGATGCTGGATAGTATGAATTTTCAGATTCTCAACACAGGTACAGACTTCACATACGACGTCATAAGAGGAGGCACTAGGTACACCAGCTGTGTAGATGTGACGACGTGTTCAATGAGTATGCTGGGTAAAATTGGTGGATGGAGGGTAGCAAATAATGTCACTGTTTCTGACCATAATACTCTACTCTTTGAAATTAATTTTGATAAGTCATCAGGAACGCACAAAAAAGGAACAACTAAAATCTACAATACTAAAAAAGCTAACTGGACACATTTTCGCGAAGAACTTATCGAGGTATGGACAAAAAACAACTTTAATACAGAGAAAATAAATGATATTAAAAGTGTCGATAATCTAGAAGAAATAATTAATAAATACACAACATTTGTATCCGAAACCTGCTCAAATGCTATTCCTAAAGTAAAAAGCAAAACTTTTAGTGGATTACCATGGTGGAACAAAGACTTAGAAAAGCTAAAACATGATATGATGACCAAAAAACGTCGAATACAGTGTGCCTCGAGTATTCGAAGGAATTTCGTTGTGGAACAGTACCTAGAAGCTAAAGCAACATATTTGTTAGAAGCGTCGAAGGCGAAGTTAGAAAGTTGGAAGGCTTTTTGTGGGAGACAAGATAGAGAAAGTATGTGGGACGGGGTATATAGAGTACTAAACCGTACCGCCATTAGGAAAGAGGACGTGCCTTTGGTGCAAGATGGCCAAGTTTTGGATGAAAAGAAATCTGCGGAACTACTCGCAGAGACTTTTTATCCTAAGGATGAAACTGACAGCGACAATCCAGAACATCAAAGAATAAGAACGTTAGCCTGGAATATAAATGGGGAAGCGCATGTTGAATCATGTGACCCTCCATTTACTGTAGAAGAATTAACGTGGGCAGTAAGTAGTTTTAACCCAAAGAAGGCACCAGCCCATGACGGACTAACGGCAGATATATGCAATGCTGCAATAGTTTCAAATCCTGATCTTTTTCTTGCCATTCTGAACAAGTGCCTAGAATTATCTTATTTTCCCAGCCTTTGGAAAGAGGCAACTGTAGTAGTGATAAGAAAGAGCGGGAAAGCAGATTATACACATCCTAAATCATATAGACCGATTGGACTTCTGCCTATCCTGGGTAAAATAATGGAGAAGATGGTGATGAGAAGGGTTAGGTGGCATATTCTGCCTGATATGAGTCCGCATCAGTATGGATTCACACCACAGCGAAGTACCGAGGACTCCCTCTATGTCATGATTAGCCACATACGTAAACTTTTAAAGAAACATAAATTAATAACTGTAGTTTCGCTTGACATAGAGGGAGCCTTCGACAACGCTTGGTGGCCAGCAATTAGATGCCGATTGGCGGAAACAAGATGCCCCGTCAACCTAAGACGCTTGTTGGATAGTTACTTGAGTGACAGAAGAGTAAGGCTTAGATATGCTGGATGTGAATCGATGAGGGAAACAACAAAGGGTTGCATTCAAGGATCGATAAGTGGCCCTACCTTATGGAACCTTTTGTTGGATCCATTATTGAAAGGCCTTGAATCAATGGGGCACTACGGCCAAGCTTTTGCAGACGACGTGGTCCTTATATTTTCGGGAAAAACCGCAACAGAAGTGCAGCAACATGCGAATTCCGCCCTCTTATTTGTACGGGACTGGGGAGTTTCAAACAAATTAAACTTCGCACCAAGCAAAACTAAAGCTATGGTCATAACAAACAAGCTTAATTATGACAATCCAGTCTTGAGCATGGGGGGAGTAAATATAGAAATGTCGCGAGAAATAAAAATTTTGGGGCTTACAATCGACGATAGACTGACGTTCAATTCCCATGTGTC
Source organism: Mellilla xanthometata (assembly GCA_035578125.1). Lineage (NCBI taxonomy): Eukaryota > Metazoa > Arthropoda > Insecta > Lepidoptera > Geometridae > Mellilla > Mellilla xanthometata. The sequence goes on along the minus strand of JAPUBQ010000033.1, from coordinate 2,101,543 downwards.
AAACGTATGCCGCAAAGCTCTAAATTTTTACAAACAGATGTCGCGGGCAGCTAAAATATATTGGGGTCTGCAACCCGAGGTTATCAGGACCATGTATGTGTCTGTGATTGAGCCAATAATTTTGTATGCGTCAAGTGCGTGGGCGGCTGCGGCACGTAAAAGCAAGGTACAAAAGCAATTTAACGCAGTACAACGAGGGTTTGTCCAAAAAATTATTAAATCGTATAAAACGGTATCTTTAAATGCAGCTCTGACACTCGCTGGTCTGCTTCCATTGGATCTCAGAGTTCTAGAAGCAGCATCTTTATATGAAATAAAGAATGGATATTCTCAACGAGTAGTCGGCGAGTATGATATCGAAAATGACGTTAATGTGAGACAGCTACCTCATCCTGCAAAACATAAAACACTCCGATATGGCAGCGTGGCCAGCGGTGCAGAATGGAATCAAGAACATGAAAACGATTTTAAGATATTTACTGACGGAAGCAAAATTGAAGGAAAAGTAGGTGCGGCACTTTCGATTTGGCAAGGTAATTTAGAAACTCAATTTCGTAAATTTCGATTAGAACCATTCTGCACCGTCTACCAGGCTGAACTGTTAGCACTTCAAAAAGCTATTGATATAGCTCTTAAAAGTAAGAAGGAAGAGTGTAGCATATTTTGTGACTCTAGGTCAGTTCTTGAAACAGTCGCTTCTGGCGTTTCCCTCCATCCACTCGCCATAAAAATTAACGCGGCTATAAATAACGATACCAACCAGCGCATTAAACTGTATTGGATTAAGGCGCATGTGGGGTTGGAGGGAAACGAAAGAGCTGATGAACTGGCTAAAGAAGCTGCCTTGCATCGTAGGACAAGAGCTGATTACGAACTGTGCCCGGTTTCATTCGTCAAGCGCCAAATCCGTTTGGAGACGCTTGACGAATGGAATCGGCGCTACAAAGAGGGTGTAAGTGCATCCACCACCAAACTCTTTTTCCCAGACGCTGTTGGGGCATACTCCATCCTAAAAAGGATGGAGCTCAGTCCAATATTGGTCCAAACGTTCACTGGGCATGGAGGATTTGCTGAATACTTACACAGAATGAAACGCAAAGATAGTCCAACATGCCTTTGTGACCCGGAAAAAGAAGAAAACGTCATACATATTCTGACAGAGTGCCCCATATATGGCAAAGATAGGATTAATTTAGAGATTAAGTTAGGTATAAAGATAGACAAAAATGTTTTAGCAACGTTAGTAAGCAGCAAAGACTTTAGAGATAGTTTCCTAGAATATTGTACATTAATAGTAAAACGAGTAGTAAATAAGAACAAATAGCATTAAGGCAATTACTTTTGTATATAATGATTAGTATATTCCAAATGTAATTGACAAAATTAAGGAAAAAAAAAAAATGGAAACCATAAAAAAAGATGAAAAAAAAAAATGATAAAAAAAAAAAAGTTATGAAAACGCAACGAAAAAAAAAAAAAGATATAAAAAAAATAGTAAAAAAAAAAACAGAAAGAAAAAAGAAAAGAAAAAAGCCTTCTACGCTTCTGACTTTCCCTTACTTACCCCAAAAATATCCCTGACGAGCATATATTTATATATATATTGCTATTTTCCAATTAAAGTATTTTTCGCAATAACTGTTGTGAGTGAAAAGTGTTTGTTGTACAATGTCTCCGACGTAAATGTGTTGGAGGAAAGCCTGACGAACATACAAAAAAAAAAAAAAAAAAAAAAAAGCACCTCTGAACGCGCTGTTGACAGGTTCAGTTAAAGGCTCGCAACCGGTCAGTCTCAACGATGAAGCTTTGGTTGCATTTAAAGCTTGTAAGGACAGCCTAGCTGATGCTGCTTTATTGGCTCACCCTGACTGCTCTGCTAAACTGGCTGTAGTAAGTGACGCATCAGACAAGTCAATTGGTGCAGTACTACAGCAGTACAAGGATGACGCATGGGAACCATTAGCTTTCTTCTCTCGTAAGCTGAGCCCTTCTCAAACTAAATACTCACCTTACGATAGAGAGTTATTGGCCATTTATGAAGCAGTTAAGCATTTTCGATATATACTGGAAGCTAGACATTTTATCATCTACACCGATCATAAACCGATCAGTTTCGCATTCCATGAAAGGAAAACAAACTGTTCGCCAAGGCAATACAGGCACTTAGATTTCATAGCTCAGTTCACCACCGACATCCGACATATATCCGGCAAGGACAACGTCGTAGCTGACACCCTGTCTCGAATGGAGGAACTAGAAGCACCGGTAACTGTCGAGATGATAGCTGATAATCAAACCTCCGATCCCGACCTTCAACGTCTATTAAAAGAAGGATCCTCGCTACAGCTCCAGAAACTCAATGTACCAGGAAGTTCAGTGCCCATATATTGCGATGTCAGCACCACCAATCCAAGACCTTTTGTACCAAAATGCCTCCGAAAGCAAGTATTTGATAGCCTGCACTGTTTAAGTCATCCAGGCGCTAATGCTTCAGCCAAACTAGTCGCTGAGCGCTTCGTTTGGCCAGGTATGCGCAAGGAGTGCAGGGAGTGGTCACGCGCGTGTATTGCGTGTCAGCGGTCGAAAGTCAATCGTCACGTGACTGCACCGCTCGGCACTTATAAATTACCACGCTGCCGTTTCAAGGAAATACACATCGACTTAATCGGTCCGCTTCCTACTTCACAAGGTTACCGCTATTGCCTAACAGCTATTGACCGCTACACACGTTGGCCCGAAGCTACGCCAATAGAAGACATAACAGCGGAAACTGTGGCAAAAGCGTTGTTATCCACATGGATAGCACGCTTTGGTTGCCCATCAGACATAACAACCGACCGCGGTCGTCAATTCGAATCAGCTTTATTCAAACGCCTGTCGGAAATAGCTGGTTTTGTGCACAAAAGGACGACTGCTTACCATCCAGCCTGTAACGGCCTAGTGGAAAGATTCCATCGTCAGCTTAAAGCGGCGATAATGTGTCACGCCAACGACAAATGGACAGAGTCCTTGCCTTGGGTCTTGCTTGGCATAAGAGCTGCGTTTAAGGAAGATTTACAAGCCTCCTCCGCAGAATTAGTATACGGCGAGTCGCTAAGGTTACCCAGTGAGTTTTTCATACCCGTCACTTCCGGAACTACTGACATAACGGAATTTTCAACCAGGCTTCGAAATATTATCGAAAATTTGCAACCCGTACCTACTTCCCGGCACTGCAAGCCCAAAGTTTTTGTATATAAAGAACTTGAAACCTGCGAGCAAGTCTTCCTTCGTGAAGACGCCACGCGTGGTTCTCTTCAACCTGCATATTCCGGGCCTCACAAAGTACTAGCAAGAGGAGAAAAGATTTTCAAAATTCTCTTCAAGAATAAAGAAATGACAGTTTCGATTGACCGACTAAAACCGGCCTTCGAACTGTCCATCCCAAATGAAGAACCCACTCCAGTTATAAAACAATATATCACTCGTTCTGGCCGTCAGGTTAGATTTCCTAATTTTTATCACCCTTGACGGGCTCTGGAGGGGGGTGGTGTAGGGAACTTTATATATTTTCCTTTTTACATTAAATATTCACCTACACAACAATTACACATTTATTACATATTTTTACATAATATTTACGTATTTGTATTTATCGATTACCGGCTCGTCGATATGGACAGTACCGGCATCACTGGTGCTGTCCCAACCCTAGCGGATTAGCGGCTATTGTTCGTCGTCGCGTCGATGCGCGAGCGCAAGCGAGACGGCATGACTAGCCGTCTGCTCTGGCCTTGAATCAGTCGAAACACAGCTCTGAGCCGAAGCGCCGGTCGTTTTCCTATCCTGATTTTACATGCGACTTAATCGTACGAAATTCTATTGTGTTACCTTTGTGCCTAACTGTTTTGTGCGTCTTATAGTGTCTCGAAGAGAAGGAACTGATAACGTAAATATATATGTTTAACGTGAGTACTTCTGAGTTTAATTTTGGCCACACTCAATAACAAAACTCACGTATATAATATATGGGCGAGAATCCATCACACCATCATATAATTGGCAATCCATATATAACTGGTGACACTCCCCCTATACATATTTAACACCCAGACCCACAGCCAACAATTTAGTTCAGCAAAAAGACGTTGGCCGTGCCGGGAATCGAATCCGGAAACCTTCTGATTGGCAGTCCGGCTTGGTAACCATTACGCCAACGAGGTCGTTTTTGATTCAGTATTCCAAACTGTATGAGTTCCAAGGCATGATTATTATTAAAATTACATTACTACATAATAATATTTATGAAGAGATTTTATTCCAACCAAATATAACGAAGTAGAACCCCAGCCCCGGCTAGCAACAGTACAACAACGAACGACAGACGTTGACGACCTCATTGGCGTAAAGGTTACCATGCCGGTCTGCTAATCAGAAGGTTCCGGGTTCGATTCCCGGCCCGGTCAACATCTTTGTGCTAAACTAAATTTGTTGGCTGTGGGTCTGGGTGTCAAATATGTATTTATATATAATATGTATGTATGTATGTATATGTATATGTATAATATGTAGTATATCAGTTGTGTTAGCAATTATAATACGAGCTAGAAATGGTTCAGTATGGGGCTAACCAGCCGTGTGTGAAAGTGTCCTAATATTTATTTATTTATTTATTTATAAACAACGGTCCCTCAATCAATTACTGCGGGAAATCTCGCGAGCCTCGTCCATCCATCTCCGGCCGGTTGATTAGCGACGACATTAATCTCTGCGACTCCACAATGCCAGAGTTTTTAATGATCATGGCAGAGATGGAATAAAAACATTTTTTTTGTCTTCATTTGTGTACTAGATATTAGGGATTAACTCCACATTCGAAGCGTGACGCGGAATTTTGCCATAATTACCGATGAAACCTAGATCAAGCAAATAAGTAAAAAAAATTACCTAACAGCTGCCCCCAAATTCCGCAATGCACTGCAGTTGCATAGTGATATAACAATAGTAGAATGCGTGACTCGAGTGAAGTTTCAAGAAAATACGAATAGATGGCGCAACGTGTATCGAATGTTACGCGTAGTACGATTTTCAACAAGAGATTGAGCGTTTATTATATTTATTAGTCTACTAGCAGCCCATCCCGGCTTCGCACGGGCATAATAATACATATAATAAACGAAAAAACACAATGTTTTACAGTGAGTTTCTGAAAAAGATAACATTAATTTAAAAAAAATACTAAGATATTTTTTTGTGAATACAACCTACAAGTATATATTATCAAGCTATTTACATGTTTATATATATAAATCTCGTGTCACAATGTTTGTCCTCAATGAACTCCTAAACCACTAAATCGATTATAATAAAATTCACACATTACAATAAATTTCAAATTATAGCCGCACATTAAAATTTAATGCTAATTATTGTCTGTTTTAATTTGACAGTCACAATTATCTGTTAACTCCAAATGATTCTAACAATTATGTCGATACCTTTCGACTGGGTTGAGTAAGTAATCAATAGATGGCGCTGCTATGGTAAATCTATGAACGTGTCACATAAGCTACACTATCTATTTTTCATACCCCTAAGTGAGGTAAAACAACGTTTGCCGGGTCAGCTAGTATTATGATATGTAAATAGCTTGATATATGAATGTAAATAGCTTAATACCCTATACGGGTTATGTTTTAAAGTAGTTTTGTGTTTTAAACTAGTTTGGAAGCTTTTGGATTTCTTTATATATTTGTAACAATAACTGTGTCAAATAAATAAATTTTGTATTTGTATTTGTATTTGTGAGCAATCCAGAAGGAATACCAAGCCCAGATAAAGGTCCGATCCAGCGAACATCACAAACAAAGTCTGGAGATAACGACAATAGATAACACACAATACGGACTGCACAATAGATCCGGCGAGTCATTAGAAAAACAAATGAGAAAGTATGTCAATTAGTCATTCGTTAAGGAAAAGAAATATTATCCTGTCAACTTGCGAAGAAGTGGAAAACGAGCACATAATTTAAAAGTAATGTTCTTGTGAAAAGTACTGCTTAACCTAACCTTCAATATCGTTATATAGAGTTAACACTGTGTAAGCTCTATATAACGACACTGAAGGACGCACTGACTGCACATTTTATGGCGTTATAGAGAGTGGTCGTTAAATGGGGACGAAACAGTGTAAACTAAAAAGTGTAACGTCACTCGATTTAACGAAGCGTCAAAATCAATGGGGTTTAGTTGGTTTAGCTCTTAATCCATACAATGATACATTCTCTCCATTTAACGACCAATCCCTATAACGCCATAAAATGCACAGTCCCTTCAGTGTCGTTATATAGAGTTTACACTGTATTTTGTTTTTAGTCTCTTGGGATTGTAATATAGATTTTATTAATTTTCATTTGTGTATATATTGTTTTTTTGTGTGTGTATGTGTTGTGTTAAGATGTTTTAATGAGGGTTTTATGCCTGAAATAAATGAATATGAATGGGTCCCATTTTGTTTTTTTTTTACTCTGATTATAGGCCAGCGCTTGACCACAATTCACCTGATGGTAAGTGATATTGAAGTCTACGGTGGATCGCGCTTACCTAGAAAGAACCGGTTCACTCCTTAAAAATCGCTAGATTTTAGTCTTTGAGGAACAGGGAATTCGGCAAGGAATTTCAAAGTTTGGCGGTTCGGACAACAAAGGTGGAGGCTTAGTGCGTGCCTTGGGCACCTCAACCGTAAACCGATGCTGCCTTGGCGTTTTCCTGCTCGTCCGATAGTGGAAGGGGGCGGGGGGAATCACATCATGTAATTCAGTCGCAGCAACAATGCGGCGGTGCTCTAGGCAATTTTTTTATTTGAAACAACTCTTCTTCTCCTTTACCATTTCCCACGGCGGGGTCGGCACAGCCTGTTTTCGCTTCCACGCCACTCTATCAGCCGTCATCTCCACATTCACTCCCTTCTCATTCATATCCTCCTTCACACATTCCATCCACGTCTTCTTTGGTCGACCTCTCCTTCCGCTACTTCTTTATTTGAAACGACTATATTCCCGAATAGTGTATGCTCTATAAGTCCTCCCATCCTATGTCCTTGCTATATACTAAGTAAGGACATCCAGTCCCCAGTTATTGTGACCATAAAACGTGAACGCATTCCGGACGTTTATCCATTAAATTCTATGGACGGATATTTTCGGACGGCGCCCGTTCTTTACGGAATTAAATGTTTTGTTTGGAATGTCTCGGAAGATTGTTCTGTACCTTTTTTAGGAGATTAAGTCAGTTGTGTTTTTACAGTTAGAGATTTTTTTTATCTTCACGGATATCATAAATCATAATTTGACGACCCCGTTGGCGTAACGGTTACCATGTCAGACTGCCAGCCAGAGGGTCCCAGATTTGATTCCTGGCAAGGCCAACATCTTAGTGATGGACTAAATTTGTTGGCTGTCGATGTCGGTCTGGGTGTTAAATATATATCGATATAAAGTATTTATGCATGTAGGTATATGTAGTATCAGTTGTATTGGGTTAATAACCATAATACAAACTAGAAATGGTTTAGTATGGAGCTAACCATACTAAACCATACATTGGGGTTGGTGAAATGATACCAAAAAGAAAACTATAAATAAATAAATTAAATTACAGTATAAACTCCATGTAAAGTCACTCAAATTAACGACAAACTCTCTAAAGCGTCGAAATCAATTGCCTTTAGTTAGTTTAGGTTGTATACAATGATACATTCTCTCCATTTAACGACCAATCTCTATAACGCCATACAATGCACAGTCCCTTCAGTGTCGTTATATTAAGTTTATTTTGTATATACCATAATATTTTTCACTTCATTTGTAGAAAGAATAAGCCGTTTTTTTTACTCATTTCACACACGGCTGGTTAACCTCATAAACCAATTCTAGTTCGTGTTATGGTAGCTAACACAACTGATATACTACACATACATATTTTATATAGATACATATTTAACACCCAGACCCACAGCCTACAAATTTAGTTAAGCACAAAGATGTTGGCCGTGCCGGGAATCGAACCCGGAACCTTTTGATTGGCAGTCCCGCATGGTAACCTTTACTTAATCGTCTATTGTGTTCCTCTAAACCAATTCAGCTTATTATATCCCCGAGGAAGGTTCTACTCTTGCTTCTCCAGGAACAGCTCCAGGTGTCTGATTAGATTAAAGTTCTAGAAGCGCACCCGGCGTTGGCGGTAACCACTTCCACTAAATTCAGCTTCAATCTAATCTCCGAGAGTAATATTACTCGTTGACGCTGCAGAGATATTCTGCGGGTCATACCAACACGGGTTAAGTGATCGTCTAGTAGGTATGGTAGGCGGGTATAGATCAGCGAACTAGAATAAACGGAAGAGTAACTCCATACAATTGCCGCTTTGAATTTGAATCCATCTGCGCACACAATTATACTGCTATCCCAACGAAACACACACACAAAGCTCGCACGCGATTGGTCGGTCGACGCCACTCGGGTGCGCGGATAGCTGTTTTGCCCCGCCCACTGCGGTATTTTACGTGTGAACGGTTGAACCATTTTCTATCGGCCATGTTACTATTCTATTTATTCTAGTTCGCTGGTATAGATTTATTCCACTGGTAAACTATAGGAATTGGCCAACTACTAGTATTATCTATACCACTTTTGTTTGTTTGTTTGACGCGAATAAGCTCCGAAACTACTGGACCAATTTGAAAAATTCTTTCACCGTTAGAAATCTACATTATGCCGAGTAACAGAGAATTTATTTTGGATTATTTTATAGCCCGTGTGAAGCCGGGACTAGCTGCTAGTTTATACTAAATAAATAAATATTAGGACACATTTTACACACGGCTGGTTAACCCCACACTTAACCATAATACAAACTAGAAATGGTTCAGTATGAGGTTAACCAGCCGTGTATGAAATGTATCCTAATATTTATTTATTTATTATAATTTTCAAAAACATTAAATGTTAGAACAACCCGCGGTGCAAAACCCATCACACAAGCTGCGTTTCCACGCTGAATAGCAATGGCTATCTTCTGCACCAAGTATGAGTACGATCGAGAATTTGATTCGATTTTGATTCAGTGAATTGATTAATATGTATTTTTTAATTAGAAACTGACAAAAAAAATACTAGTAATTTAATTCTGGGAAATAATAGCTATTTTTTTTATTTATTAAACACAGGCCTTTTTACTAACGCACTGACAAACATTAGTTCAAAAAAATTGCGCAGTCAGTAAATTACTTCTGGGAAATAATGGCTATTTTTAATTTATTTTATTTATTTAACAGGCCTTTTTACTAACGCACTGTAACACCGCGGCTCACAGCAATTGAGAGATAAGAGAAGCTTTGTAAACTGTTCACGTAAGGCATCTTAATATTTTCGCGTAGAAAACGGTCACACTAACTTTAAAAAGTTGGGATGAGTCCAACAGTTTCGGTGCTTTCCGAGCACGACAAGAGTGCGCGCGCGGATCTCGCCGGCGGCGGTCCGTGTAACACTCGCCCCTGTAGATGGTGCTCGGAAAGCACCGAAACTGTTCCACTCATTCACACTTTTAATAATAAGTAAGTGTGACCGTTTCTACGCCGAAATATAAGAAAAAAAAACCAAATCAAATGTTTTTATTTGAGAAGTATAGGTCGAAAGGTGTTACATAGGTATTAAAATTAATGTACTCTATACTATACCCGTTAGGGTGTGCAAATTTATGTTGGATCTAACACTAATGTAAAAGTAAGTAAGTAAGTGATAGCCGGTTACACAAACATTATACATCTGTGGTTTATAAAACTTAGTCATGATACAAATAAAATTAGGTCAGATTATTTTAAAAATATATCACAATTTGTCATTAAAAAAAACTTTTAGAGAATAGTAGGCCTTATCAAGTAGGAATTTCTTAAGTCTCAACTTGAAGATATAAAACGAGTCGAGATAGTCTAAGAGCCCGTGAAGATCGTCCTTCACCGATCTGATAACCAGATGAGACGTATTTTTTATTAAGTATTTTTTATAAACAAATATGCCTAAAATTGCTTGCCTATCGAAAAGTGCTCATTGCTTGTTTTTTGCGCATGCTCGTGTATAGTCAAATGATAATTTAGCTACAATTATCAAAAATAAAAATAAAATTCTAACTGTTCAGAAGCGTTGTTACTCCTATGAAGCGCATCAAAATCGAATGAGTCACCTATTTTGTCTTACCTGTTTACACCTGCTTGCCAGGTAAAGTAGGCAAGCATACCGAGGCATATTCTGTGTATTAAAAACTATCAGTGAAATAAATTTCATTTGGTTATCAAAAGTATGAAGGTGATGAAAAAAAAATCAATAAAAGTTTATTTAATTAAAAATAGCCATGAGCACTTTTCGATGGGCAAGCAATTTTAGGCACATTTGTTTATAAAAAATATTTAATAAAAAATACGTCTCATCTGGTTATCAGATCGGTGAAGGACGATCTTCACGGGCTCTTCTACTAAGAAGCTGTCAGTCGCTACGCTAGCGTAGGTACGCCCACCGGAATGATCTAACCGTACCGTTGCATACTGCACCGTAAATTACACACTAATTAACATCGCTGGCGCTGTGCATTTATAATATTGCCAGCGCTGTTATTTTCTAGAAACACACACATGTAGTCACAACACGCTTCGATGGGGTGAATGACTTCTTAAACATAACTAACTAAGGGTTGGCGCGTCGACCCGAATTGGATCTTGGCCTCCGATACTAAAGACGCCACTGTTCTCGGTCCTGTACCTTCTCCTGCCACTGCGTGACCTGAAGATTGCGCAGGTCCTCCTCCACTTGGTCTATCCAGCGATACCTGGGACGTCCAACCGGTCGACGACCGCTCGCTCGTCCCAGGTAAGCTCTTTTCACTGCACGATCCGATTCCATTCTCTCCACATGGCCGAGCCAGCGGAGTCTGTGGGATTTTGTTTCGCCTTTTATGTTAGGCGAAACAAAAATAACAAATAACAAACAAATACTCAACGTGGTAAAGTTACCAGCGTTTTTGGCTCCTGCGCTTACTTCTGCAGTTTTATTGGTTCAGTTGGTTAGCAATGTCGCGTATATTAGTACTACGTAAATATTTTAATTTTTAATAATATATCATATCATCCTCATTATTAATTTAAATTGTATTTATTATAGTGTAGGTAAACTCCATGTAACGTCACTCGATTTAACAATAAACTCTCTGAAGTGTCGAAATCTATTGGATTTAGTTGGTTTAGCTTGTAATTCGATTCGATTTTACGACCACTTTCTATAACGCCATAAAATGCACAGTCCCTTCAGTGTCGTTATATATAGAGTTTACACTTTAGTAAATATTTTTCATTTATTTTATATCAAAAAGTTGAAGTTTTCCCCTAATTTTGTTTGCTACAAACCTCACGGAGCCCGAGACCTTTCCAACGAATGCTGTATCGTGGAAATCGGTTCATGCGTTCTGGAGTTATAGCGTCAGGAAAGAAAACCCGACTTATTTTTATAGAATAGATATCTTTACAATCTAAATTGCATTCGTCAACGCGTTTGAGGTTAATTGACGTAAAAACTATGGCACGGTATGCTTACTTTACGTAAATGGGAGTCGAGGGAATGTTATAATTGAATAGCCAATAGACATGAGGAAACGTGTCCGATAGGACTTTACTTGAAATATAACTGTGCCCCGCGATATTACCCGCTTTAATCCAGGACTAAAGTCAAAGTCAAATACATTTATTGCTTCATTATGGCATAATTAAGATGTTATACATTTAAAAGGTAGGAATCTCATAACGGACCCTGTTCCGTGTGTGAGCCGGTTTATTTGCATGCAAAAAATAAATCCTTATCGTTTAGAAATTCGTCAATAGAGAGAGTAATAGCATTTATGTAACAATAAAAGTTTTAATTTATTTTCAAAAATACTGTCTTTTTCTATTTCTTTTAACTTTTCTGGTAGCTTATTAAATATTTTAACTGCCATTGAGTTAGGGCCAGAACTAAATAGTTATTCCGAGATAAAAAGTAGCCTATGTGGTAGTCCAGGAATTCAGCTATCTTCATACCATATTTCATCGAAATAGGTTCAGCTGTGAAGAAGTAACAAACATAAAGACACAACACATATAAAACTTTAGCATTATCCTTGTAAGAAACATGTATTTTGTACGAGTTTTTTTATATTTATAAATTAGTTGCAAACTACACAATAATTACAAAAAAAACTTACAATAAGCGAATGAGACCTAAGATATTATATTTTTTTATACGTTACTAACGCTCGAAACGCGGCTAACAAGTTATTTCTCTTCGTATAATTAAGTAGCTTAAGTCTAGTGTCAACAGTGTTCAAACTATTATAAGTAGTCGTGATAGTTAGCTGCTAAGTAAGACAAAAACACATAAAAGTCATTGAAATTACGTTACACTTCTGTTCATATAACGGATTCTTCTTCTTCGTATGAGCTAAGTGGCCAAGCTCTGGTGTCAAGATTTTTCAAGCTGCCCGAAGGCCTCTTGACTCGGCTTAACGACTGCTTGTACTAAGACTAACAGCCGGGACCTACAATTGAACGTGTCATCCGACCCACGGATAAAATTTAACAAGTCATCATCATCATCAGCCTATGTTCGTCCACTGCTGGACATAGGCCTCTCCCAAGGCACGCCACTTGGCCCAACAAGTACCCAATCTAATTCCATTACAAAATCTTTATTCTATCAAAGGTTAACTAATTCAGTATCTGGGGCAAAAATAACCTCAATTTTTATTAGAATTTAGATTACGTATCTTGATCAAAGTAAAAAACACTCAAGTTCAATCGTTTGACTCGAAGTTTGCGCGTGGGAGCCAAATTCAATTGACGCTCCGTGTAAATATATAAGTGTGTACGTTTGTATTGTAACGTCTTTACGCTCAAACAGCTTTACCGATTCTCTTCCAGGCTCTAACCTGAATTAACTATCGTTTTATTTTACTCCCAGAACGCGAAGCGCAGATAATATTCAATATAACTTATAATAGAGTATTACTTCTAAAAACTTCTACTACTTAATTTGTCCCAAGAAAACCGCTAACCGAATCTTTTTATATCATATGTCAATTTTAGATATTGTTTCTGACTTTGATAGCATCAAAAGTATCGGCTTTAATAAACTTATGATGAAACTTTGGCAGTCGTAAGCTCGTAGTATGAAATGATCAAGAAATTAAAGCGCCCACTTTTGCTAAAGAAATTAAGTCGTCATCATCATCATCATCATTTTCAGCCCTCTATCGCCCACTGCTGAGCATAGGCCTCCCTTCGTGTACGCCATTCGTCTCGGTCTTGTGCCACCCTCATCCATGTCCTGCCCACGATGTTTCGTATGTCGTCGACCCAACGTGCGAGTGGTCGACCGACACTTCTCCTGCCTAACATTGGTCTCCAGTCCGTTAACGCCTTAGTCCATCTGTCATCACTCTGTCTAGCAATGTGTCCTGCCCAACCTGTCATGGTGTCACGCACCTTAGTGCGGCGCCGGAACTCCACGTTTCTCACACGATCTTGTAGTTTGATGCCGAGCATGGCGCGCTCCATGGCTCTCTGCGCGACTTGAATTTTGTTCACTGTCTCTTTGGTGAGAGTCCATGTCTCGGCACCGTACGTCATGGTGGGAAGACACAATGGTTATAGAGTCGAGTCTTTAGGTTTTGTGGAATTTTAACGGACTTGAGGATGTCATCAAACTTACTGAATGCCGCCCATCCCAGCTGGATTCTCCGAGCAATCTCCTTCTTCTGTAATTCTTTATCAAAAGATAAAATATGTCCAAGATAAACGTACTGTTCGACCATCTCCAGCGTCTCGTCTCCGATCGTAACGATTGGATGCGAGGCACTTCGGAAGTTCGTCATAACCTTAGTCTTGGACATATTCATCTTGAGACCAATCCTGAGCGAAGCATTATGTAGGTCTTGGATCATGCTCTGGAGATCTGCCAACGACTCGGCAAACAATACAAGGTCATCGGCAAAACGTAGGTGCGACAAGAAGACACCATTTATATTAATTCCTGTTCTGTCCCATGCAAGCGTTTTTAAGACGTCTTCTAGAGCCGCCGTAAAAGCTTGGGTGATATGGTATCTCCTTGCCGCACTCCCCTCTTGATGGAAATAGGGTCACTTAGCATGTGTAGACGCACCTGCATCGTCGCCGACCCGTATAGCTCCCGGAGTATGTCCACGTAGTGGGAGTCGATAGAGCAGCGATAAAGAGAGTCCAACACGGCCCAGTGCTCGACGCTGTCGAACGCTTTTTCATAATCGACAAACGCCATGCACAGGGGTCGGTTGTACTCGTGACTCTTCTCCATTAGTTGCTTTACCGCTTGTATGTGGTCTATGGTTGAGAATCCACTTCGGAAGCCGGCTTGCTCGGGTGGTTGGCATTCGTCTAGGATACGGGTTAGACGATTGCAAATAACTTTGGAGAAAAGTTTGTAGATGTGTGAAAGGAGACTTATGGGGCGATAGTTAGCAAGTTTTGAAATATCTTCTTTCTTATGAATTATGATGACTATTGCATTTTTCCAGGCTGCTGGGGTACATTTATCTTTCAAAACTTTGTTAAACAGTTTTGTGAGAGTGCTTATAACGGGATCACCTCCTGCGCGTTGTAGGTCAGATGTGATACCATCTTCGCCAGGAGATTTATCAGATTTCATATGGTACAGGGCATTTCGGATTTCACTTGGTATTATGGCTGGTATCCCATCTTCGTTTTCATGAGCTGTTGGTGGTGCTCTATGATCTGACGGGTCTTGATTCGTAACTTAATATAATTGATCAATTTGATCTGACACTGACCTTTTAGATGCTTACTGTACATATCTTGATAATGGAAATCCACACGCGACACACAAACTTTTGCTTAATTTCAATAAGATGAAAAGTATTTAATGTGTGTCATGAAGAGTATAAGTGACTTTGACAGATTCCTAATTGTGACAGATCAGAATCAATTTATTTTAAAACAAAAAAATAGTAATGTAAACTATACGTAAACACTGCACACTGATTCTAATTCGTTTTTTTGCAACCTCAAGCCCGGCATAGGGGTAGTACATTCACCCATCAATCACTAAGAAGGTCGGTAATCATGTATGCTAGTAAAAAGTAAACGCACGCCCGCTGAGATGCGAGATCCAGTGACCTCGACACGAGACGTGATTCCCATATTAAATAAATATTGAATATACAGGCCTTTTAACATTACTTCCATTACAAAAAAAAATGGGTCAAATGTATTCTTTTTTTTACACATAACAACAAGATTTTTACAAACACGACGTCAAAATTGACACCGAGACAGGGTTCCTCTCTCCAGAAAACCTATTAAACGACACCCAACGTGACTTTTGACACTATTTTGACATTTGACGTTTTCAATGTCAAAAGTGACATCGGAATCGGGTTCTTCACCTCTTACAACCTATTAAACGACACACAATTCATCTTTGACACTATTATGATTTTTAACATGTCAAAATTGGCACCAGAATCTGGTTCCTAACTGCCCTTGACAACCTATTAAATGGGCGCGATATAATTATTGAAATTTTTAAACTTAGTAAAAGTATCAACTTCAACTGTGTTCAATCTTCAATCGTCCACCCAGACGGGGAATAGAAAATTCCCCGTTAACCCACTGGTGGGTGGATTGGTGGGTGGACGGGTCATGCCCCCTAAGGTGGTCCATAGCCTGGACTAACAGGCTCTCAAGGAGGCCTCCGGAACACACCGTTAGGTGCTTGGCGACAGGTTTCCAACTTCGTTAGATTATAGTCATTGGGGAACAGGGAATTCGTCAAGGAATTCCAAAGTTTGGCGGTTCGGACAACAAAGGTGGAGGCAAAACTCTTAGTGCGTGCCTGTAAACCGAGGCCGCCTTGGCGTTTCCTTGCTTGTCCGATAGTGAAAGGGGGCGGGGGGAATTGCTTCATGTAATTCATTCGATTATAATCGAATGAATGAAATGAAAAAAAAAAGTGATAATTATCACTCAATAGCGTGGATCAAAGCCACAACTTGCGGGACGTAAGGCGGTCGCACACCCGACTGAGTTGTCATAGCTACAACATACTACAATGCATGCATGCAGCACTCACCTATTTTTGTTTTTATATCTAAACATTGTGATATGTGAGGAAACTGAAGGATTTTCCGCCATTTCTTGCTCTTGCCCTTATTGCTATCGGAACCCCCTGAAACAATAGAAACAATTTAAATTATTAGATAAGACTTAGTTTGTAATATTTTCGTATTCATTGTTTTATTTGTTTTACTGTCTTGTTAGAGGTTAAGTTTATTTTAAAATGCAAACAGGTTGAATTGGACTACTTAGACTCAGGCCTTGCCTAGTTAAGTAGTCACAAGAAAATATGTAATCTAGTAATAAGTTAGTTAATAAATATTTTTCATTTTCATTTTTTTCAATTGTTTTAATGACTTATAATAAGCATACAAGTAAGCATTGTGTAATCTTCTAATATATAAAATTTCCATGTCACAATGTTAGTTACCGTAGTCCTCCGAAACGGCTTTCTTGACCGATTTTTACCAAATTTTATATGCGTATTCAGTAGGTCTGAGAATCGGCTACTATCTAGTTTTTAAGGCAAAACAATGTTTGCCGAGTCAGCTAGTAATTAAATAAAACACATATTAAATACTAGTAGCCAAAAATGGCGACGACTAGCAAGAGACATGGAGTTTTTGTTAAGAGTTTTACACAAGGAATGGAAAAATAATTAAGAAAGACAAGACAACACATACACACACACTACAAAACAGCAAAGTCAACAGAAAACAGAAAATAAAGAGATGACAACATTAAATATTTAGTGTACTTCCGCTGTGATCCGAAATCCAAATTAAGACAAGTAAAGGAAAAATCAACTAAGATCAATTAACCAAGCTTAATTAACTAAGACTAATTAACTAAGATCAATTAACTAAGATTAATTAAGATTAACGTTACCTATCACAATTAGGAAGTTCTTAACTCTACACGTGTTTCGCCTAATCAACGACAAGTCGAGAGTGGTACTCTCGACTTGTCGTTCGAAGAGTCAGCGTCTCCTGATGATGCCTTGTGATTAGGCGAAACACGTGTAGAGTTAAGAACTTCCTAATTGTGATAGGTAACGTTAATCTTAATTAATCTTAGTTAATTGATCTTAGTTAATTAGTCTTAGTTAATTAAGCTTGGTTAATTGATCTTAGTTGATTTTTCCTTTACTTGTCTTAATTTGGATTTCGGATCACAGCGGAAGTACACTAAATATTTAATGTTGTCATCTATTTACAATGGATTTCCGCAAAGTAACGCCTGAGTCAATAAGTTATTTAAGAAAATAAAGAGTTTTTGTGAAGGTAATTCCTTTTATAATTTAAGCGAATATATATGAAGCTTGCAGAATCGTTATTCATGTGTAAACAGTAGTACTTTAAATTTAATAGACATGCCAAACAAGTGCTAATGTGTGTAGTAAGAATATTTATTTAATGAAATTTGTAAGTTTATTTAATTTTATCTAACTAATGTTTTTTAGTATTAAGTAATTATTGTATTATGACTTTAACGTATGTTATTTAGGGCTAATAAAGTTCTGTATTTCTGTATTTCAATAACGCTTAATTCTAACAGCTCATTACCTAATTCATCTATTATTTATGTTTATGTTATGGTAAAAATCATTGGTAGGATGACTCGTTAAAGTATATGTCGCGGCTTTTAGTCTTAAAACAAGTCGATAAGCCACGTCAGAGGCCCACGGTTGGTTTGAAAACTCAACACCACAGTTTGGCCACTTAGGCCATACGAAAAAGAAGTAGTATTTTCAAACTCATTTAAAAATATGTATTATCTCAGCAAATCTTCAGCAAACATTTTCCCCCTATCTGAATTCTTTCCTTATCTCAACGGCAAAAGTATCGGTTGCCAAACTCTGGCACGAAATAGGAAAGTAGAAAGATCAACAATTTCGTCGATTGCTTTCGGTACAGCTCCATCTTGATAACGTCCCGGAAACTTTGTCGATGCCCGCCGGAGCTCCCGAGAGATATCCGGAAACATATTTTTATTTAATTAAATTAGTTTCGTGAGCAGTGTGTAGGTATAGATGAGAAAAGAATGTGGTTTGGGAAGAAAAGATAATAAGCCACCCTGAAATATGTATTGTAATTAAATTTCATAATTTAATTTGATATCTAATATACATCTATATATTTTGTGAAAATTTTAAGTTACTAGCAGCTACCGTTATTGATGTATAGCAAAAAAAAACGAAAACAACATGTTTATTGTATGGGGACCCCCATTAATATTTTTAGTATTTGTTTTTATAGTGGCACGGAAATTACATAAATTGTGAAAGTTTCAGATTTATAACTATGACGGTTTCTGAGATACAGCCTTGAGACAGACAGACAGCGGAGACTTAGTTAATAGGGTCCCGTTTTTACCTTTTAGGTACGGAACCCTAAAAAACTAGTGTGGCTCGGTGGTAAAAACGTCTGCTTTTCAATCAGACGTTCCCTGATTCGATCCCGGCTCTATCACTCATCAATCACTTGTTTTTCAAGTTAGTTATGTGTGGATTTGCACTCGCTTTACGGGTAAGGAAAACATCGTGAGGAAACTGACAGGTTTGAGGACTACAATATCCGAAGACGTGTGTCATCCGCCAACCCGCACCTGGCCAGCGTGGTGGATTTAGGCTTATATCTCTCTCCTCGTGAAAGAAGGCCCCGAGTTCTAACAGTGGGAACGTATAGTGGGTTGCTTATCTTTATTTATTCATTTATTCAACAAAATAGCTACAACAGTTTTTACACCAAAGTGCTAACTATATTAGACTTAAAAACTACACTCCTGAATGCTCACACAATGCAAGTGACGGCACTACAGAAGACATCGATTTCTTTGATATCGGATAAAGCGTTAAGTTATAAGCACATCGCGTAGGGGCCGTTTATGCAAAATATCTTTTATTTCATTTCAAAATAAAATCAAAATCATTAATTTTTGTGACAGGAAAAACATATAGGTACACAAATAACAATACACATGAAACATTTCCGGTCACAAGCCGGCCTCAACTCAGCATGTGTTGGCTGCAGGCAACCAGCGCTGATCTTCCGTTGAGACCGACGGGTGACGACACGAACGTCGAGAAAACAGGCAAAAAGACAATGATGTTATATGTACTAGATTGGCAGTTTACGGCAGCGACGCGTTGCCACTTCGAAGACGCCTGTGGCCGTATCTGACGTCAGTTGCCTGCTTGACATGTAGTAAGCGTGACGTGCTCTTTAAAATAATTCATAATGGTGAAATTTGCTGTTAAAAATTGTGTATCGCGGTCTGAAAAGGATGATAAAGCAAGTGGCGTTACTTTTCATAAGTTAGTTTGAATAATTTTGATCATATTGTCTAAAATTAAATCAGAAAATAAAATAAATATATCGTCCGTTATTTTTGACATCGATGTTGCCAGTAAAGCGATTTTGATTTTTCCCATTTATTTGGGAGTTTAGTTAATTAAATAATGAATGACGGAAGTGTGTGCCAGTAATATCTGTGAATAAAACTTCGGCATTTAAATTTCGGCAACGTCTGTAATATACTCAATCATTACGAGAAATATTTTATTAAACTAAGTAATGTTATTTCATCATCGTAATGTGCAATCATCTTAAAATTGTATTAAATTCTCTTAGAATGATATTTTATTTGTTTTAGTAGAGTATGTACCTAAACCGTCTACAACAAACTTATGTTACACAGCGGTGTTTAATCACAATAACACCCTGCAGTTTTATATACAATAGCACACTTTTTATTTTTATTTCTATCTACAGAACGTGTTACTATCTTAGATTTGTATTATTTACTACCTTTTTAAATAAAAATCTGCCTTTTATTCTTATCAAAATCTATTTACTACAGCCTTTTCAAAATATTTTCAATGTAGGTACACACACGCTTCCGTTACAGTTTTGTAATAGTGAAATTAAAAGTTTTATTAAATTCTGTTCAGAATATATAACACCAAAGCAATTAAAAACATTTATTCGTTCATTTATTTTGGGGAAATTATTTCGCGCCACTGGCAGCTCTGTCCGTTTTCATGCCAGCAATGTCTTGTCTCACTTCTACGGTAATTAGATAATGACTGGAAGAAAAGAGACAAATATAGTTTACTTTGGCATAATGTATCAGTTTCAAAGCTACGTCTTTTGAACTATCAAGTGGCTACGCATTTCTGAAAATCGTTTGTTGTCATTACTACTCTAGTATATATAGCTCAATGCAAAAAGAACTATAAAATAGATTGAAAACAGGTGAACAATAACAAATCAACAAGAACAGCACTAAAAACATTATACAAGAAAATTTATAAAAAACACAGATCATATACACATATTGCAGGGTAACAATATTAAAGCATAATATGTATAAATTATGGGCGAATTATAATTGCGCTAGTATCGTTACGGAGAGGTGCTTCGTCTTTTTGTTGCTTAATATTTGTTTTATATTGCCTCAATTTACATTTAAAACCATACAAGCAATGCAGATTCCTAATCGTATCATTTTATCAAAATCAAGTTCACAGCTGTCGAAATCGCATATTTCGCAATAACAATTATTCAAAGAGCAATACTAGAGACAAGTTTAATTAGCTAGCGATGTGTATCGCGATATTGGTCAATACATTTCGTCAAACAGTCCGTAATGTCGCAATGCTAGCTGAGATTGATTAGTAACCAGTGCTTAGAAGGTTAAAACTTAAAAAAGCTCGATAACCGGCCGAGTAAAGCTGTCACATCTATACTAATAATATCGATTTAAACTTTTACAAGATATGTATTTCCCGTGCCGCTATAACAAAAAATAGAAAAAACAAAAATATTAAGGGGGTCCTCAGACAATAAACGTGTTATTTTCTTATACTTTTGCTATATATCAATAAAAGTAGTTGTTAGACACCTTAAATTTTCACAAATTATACAAATGTATATTAGCTATCAAAATAAATTATAAAATGTAGTAAAAATAAATATTTAAGGGGCTCCCATACAACAATGGTACGGAACCCTTCATACGCGAACCCAGCTCGCACTTGGCCAATTATTACCTTTTAGGTACAGAACCCTTAAATCTCCAATAACGCTCTCAAAGATAAATAAAACCAGACCATTCGCTAGCTATACGTACATCTATCTAGTTTTAACTAACCGTTAACAGGCTGTCTATTAATAACCTATTGTTAACGATCGAGCCCTTGATTAAACAAAGCCGTTGTTGTCGTCGATAAACCGGACTTTCATTTCAATCTGAACGTTTATAGTGACACCTGATCTTTTCTCTCGTAATAATTAAAAATAATGAATTATTTGATTTTGAATTTCAATTAATGTTGACGTTTTATAATTGACAAATTAATTAATGATTAATTATTAATTTGTTAAAATATTTTATGAATTTATTCGAATTCACATCCGCAATTATATTATAACACCTCGTCTCTACGTTCTCTCTGTGTTTTTTTTTTTAAATTGGTTGCCTGGAAGATGTCGCTTTTAGCGATAAGGTCGCCAGTTAAGGCACTATCTTTATGTAGTTTAAGTGTTTTCTGCATTTTTGTGAGTGTTTTAACAAAGGTTTCTTCACGATGTTTTTCTTCACCGAAAAGCGAGTGCAAATCCACACATAACTTGAAAGACAAGCCTATGGTGGCGATTCAGCGGCACACGCGACTAAACTAAATTTAAAGAAGCCCCGTCTCTTCATCTTAGGTGGCCGTTAGAAAGAGACGGCACGTTCTGAACTACACACAAAACAACTAGAATCACGTCAAATATGAAAAATGTAAGCGATTTTAGAGCGCACCCAATTGTATCAGCTCTAAATCTGACGTGTTTGACGTGATTTTAGGTGTTTGTCTATGGTTTAGATCGTACCATCTCTTTTTGGTCATTTATGACGAAAAGAGACAGAGCTACTTTAAATTTAGTTTAGTCGTGTGTGCCGCTGAATCGCCACCATTGGTGTAGGGCTGAGATCGAACCAGGGGCCGTCTGAATGAAAAGAAGACGTTATCCACGCACGCACTTTTTTGTTTCATTTTCGTTGATGATACATAAATAGTTAATTAAGTCGTCTATGCAACCGGCGCCACGAGTTCATTAACAAAGCAGGATAACGAATAAACCGTGTAGTTAGTGACTGCTTGGATCATTTAATTATCATTTACAGTTAGTAGCAACATCATTTAAATATCATTTAGCAAATCGCTCGCTCACGATTTTAATTGAGAAAGCGAAGTCGCGATCTGGAATGATAATGTAATGAAATGTAATATCTTCTTATCTTATCTTATCTTAATATATATATAAATCTCGTGTCACAATGTTTGTCCTCAATGCACTCCTATACCACTTAACCGATTATAATAAAATTCGCACACCATGTGCAGTTCGATCCAACCTGAGAGATAGGATAGTTTAAATCTCAAATTATAGTCGCAATTTTAATTTATTGCTAATTATTGTCTGTTATTATTTGACAGTCACAATTGTCTGTTAACTCCAAATGATTCTAACAGATGTCGATACCTTTCGACTGGGTTGAGTAAGTAATCAATAGATGGCGCTGCTATGGTAAATCTACGAACGTGTCATATAAGCTACACTATCTATTTTTCATACCCCTAAGTGAGGCAAAACAACGTTTGCCGGGTCAGCTAGTCTTCTAATATATTAAATTTCACAATGTTAGTTACCGTACTCCTCCGAAATTGCTTGACCTTTTTTTTATCTAACCTATATTGTCCCACTGTTGGGCAAAGGTCTCCCCCAATGATTTCCTCGCTTTTCTGTCATGGGCCAGTTCCTTCCAGTTGTTGTGGAAGTCCACCAACTCCTTGCGCCATCGAGTTGGCGGCCTGCCTCGTCGTCTTCTGCCATCTAAGAAGTCCCACTCCATGGAAACCTTTGCCCAACGGTCAGGGTGCATCCTGCACCCTGCGTTTTTATATTATATGCGTATTTATTATTATTATTTTAAATGCGTATTCAGTAGGTCTGAAAATCGGCTACTATCTATTTTCCATACATACATATAACATACGTCGAGAGTTTTCAAGTCGCCCGAAGGCGTCTAACTTGGCTTAACGACTTCGTGTACGAAGACGGAACCTACAATTTATCGTATATCATCCGATCGACGGTAGCACCCATGTGACAATGCCAGATGAAAATCGACAGTCTTGAGCATGGTCACCCATCCAAACACCATCCGCATCGACCGTTGCTTAGCTTCCAAGATCGCGTCAGATCACCTTAGCTAGCCGAGCTACAGACGATAATGTAACATTTTGAACTTGTAAAAAGCTTAAGGACAGATTAAATAACGAATTTTACAAAATAAAAAATAAATAAAATCATTTATTGACCTTGCAACATTTCATCGCATTTGGCAAGTCATTTACATTTAGTTTAAGCAACACAGAATGATATTAACTAAACTAAACTACTTTCTCTCCCAACGCTGTGAATTCCCCTTAAGAAGTCGAGCTGATGGTGCCTCTCTATGCGTGTAGCTTAACTGTATTAGCATTAGACACGGCTGGTAAAGCGTAACTCAACTACACTAATTAGTTTCAAGACACTGATTATGGAGTAAACAGAAGCACAACTGTTTGTTACGGTTGTTTGCTAGCATGCTGCAAGTGCTCATATGCCGCTAGATGGCGTTAAATAGGTATAAGTTAGTTTTATTCATCCCAGCATCCCAAGTGATTTCTTTTGTAACTTCTGAATCGTTTTCCCACAACTGCTGTTAATGTATTATTTTTAGGGCTCATCACAAACAACATATAATAAGCGTTGGAAGCACAAATCTTTGTAAAGCCATATAAAACCCAAATCTACTATTATCTATTCTGTGACGATGCGGCTACACTCACATAACACTAGCATTGACAATTTTTTTGTCACTTGAACTTCAGCATATTTGAATATGCATGCCAATTTCGAACGCCCAATTTTCGATTATATAGCTCGTTCGTAGAGGAAGCATTTTTGGAACAGGAAATATTTTTATGATTTGAATTGACTTTGTTCGAATCTCATTAATTGTTCATTTTGCTATTTTATTTTGTTTGAAACTCTTTTTTTTAAGGAATATTATGGGAAAGTGAATATTTTCAAGCCTGAACACCACGACACAGGTTCAACCTTCCGTGGAGTTCAGTGCACCTCGTATCTTAAATACAGTGTAAACTCTATATAACGACACTGAAGGGACTGTGCATTTTATGGCGTTATAGAGAGTGGCCGCTAAATGGAGAGAATGTATCATTGTATGGGATACTAAAACAACTAAAGCCAATTGATTTCGACGCTTTAGAGTTTGTCGTTAAATCGAGTGACGTTACATGGAGTTTACACAGTAATTAAAAGGTAGCGCCTGAAGGTCGGCTTACTAAGGTAGGTGATCTAACGCGATCAGTTAGGCTAAGCAACGGTTGTAACGGACAGTCTTTGGGTGGCTGACCATGCACAAGACTGTTTTATAGTGACATTTGTAAAAACTTTCAAATTCGTTGAGTTGTTCTGAAGTAATAACGTACCAGACATATAAATATTCCAAAAAAAAACTCAAGATATTGATAATAATTATTAAATTATACGTCATAATAAAAAAACAATATTAAATACCATCAATATGTAGTAAATGTCAATATGTAATGATGTCAATATTAATAATAAAATAATCATAATATTAAACAATTACATGTCACGGCAACAATTATAAAAATATCATTTTTTCCGACATTAAAAAAGCTCTTTTAACTGCTTTATGTTTTCTTTCGTCGCCCCCTTTCAGTTTTTGCGAAAATTGTGTAACCTCTTTTATTTGAATATAAAAACCTCTTTACTCGTTATCCTAGAATCACGGTTTCAAATTGACACAATTTTTATTGAAATCCTCTATGGAAGTCACAGATGAGTTTGACGTAATTTAAGTTTGTTTTATACCGCTTGCGTATGTGATTTCACGGTTGAAACTTCGGACTAAAAATATTTTGGGGCAAATCGACTTTACGAACCTTTTGTTATTTGTTTTCGTTCAACGTCCACAACAGGATTGCTCCCAGCTCGTTTTTTTGACGTGCTTTGTTTTAAGATAATTATTATTTAAAATCATTGAACTATATTTAATGCTTTTTATGATAAAACTAGCCGTTTTGCTGAAAATGGCGAAAAAAACCTTTTTCGACTTTGAATAAAAAAATCATACACGAACCCTTAATATCTTATTTTTTTAGTATTTTTTGTTATAGCGGCACGAGAAATACATATTTTGTGAAAGTTTCAGCTTTCTAGCTATTACGTTTTCTGAGATACAGCCTGGAGTCAGACAACAGAGTCTTAGTAATTAGGGTCTCGTTTTTACCATTTAAGTACGGAAACCTAAAAACACGATTGTTGTATGGAAGCCCACTTTAATCGTTAAATACCAATGCCCAAACTCTTCAATAAAGAGGGCGGAAGAAAACTAGAAGAAAAGAAGGAGTATCTACATAACAACAGTTTAGTTGTGTTCAGTTCTGAGATTGCTCCAAATTTTCTTCTTCAACCTTTTCCCACTAGGTGGGGTCGGCACAGCATTTTTCCTCTTCCACACGATTCTATCAGCTGTCATATCCACATTCACTCTCTTTTCTTTCATATCCTCATTTACACAATTCATCCACGTCTTTCTGAGATTGCTCCAAATAATAGGAATAATTCGGAACAAGTCCGCCAGTACTCGGAACTCGTAAGCCGGCGTTAACGGATCATTAGCTCAAAAAAACCGCGTGTTTATCCCTGCGCAAGAGTAAATATTGCTGCCACAGATGTGTGAGCTTGTTGATAACTCATTTTCGTAGTTTGAAAAGACACCGCCCACATGTAAATTATCATCATCATCATCAGCCTATATCTACCCACTGCTGGGTATAGGCCTCCTCTCTCTTATGCCAGTAAATACGATCTTGTGCTCCACGGACCCATAGCGTTCCCTCTATGGACCGGATGTCGTTTGTCCATCGGGCTGGTGGTCTGCTGACAGGGCGCTTGCTATCCCGTGGAAGGCATTCTGTGATAGTTTTGCTCCATCTGTTGTCGTTACGTCTGGCAACGTGTCCTGCCCAGCGCCACTTGAGTCGCGTAATACGGTTTCCGACGTCAGTAACTTTCGTCCTGCGTCGGATTTCCGTATTGCGGACTCGATCTCTCAGGCTGATACCTAACATGGCGGCCCTTTCCATTGTAAATTTCCATATAATTTCCATGTCAATTATACTTACTTAAATTGTAGATCCCGGTGGTTTGTTAGTCTTAGTACGAACAGTCGGGGAAGATAGGGGCTAAATATTGATTTTACCGTTTCTTCGTTATAAATCGTAAACCGTAAGAAATAACCCAGAATAAAGAACAACTCTAAGAATATGTATACTTATTTTGGTACCAAACAGACTTATAAATGATGAATTAGTACAAAAAAAAAAAAACTAAAATTAAGTTTTTGAACCAGTTTTTTTTCGTGCGGCTTGAATACTCTAGACACCAGAGCTTGGCCACTTCGTTCTTTTAAAGAAGAAGAAGTTACTTTATAGATCTAAAATAGACATTTCTTTGGTTCCATAACTGTGGTGTCTATTTTATTATAAATAAATATATTGTTTTTTTTTTGTTTTTTTTTTTCAAACTTCTTTATTAACATAAAATAAATACAAAGTATGTTCACACAGCGTTATTATGAGTAATGTAACATTTAATCTTATAATCTAGTGTTTTGCAGGCTAATATCACCTATTTTAACTTATGTCTAACTATTGTAGGTTGAGTTTTAGTTCTCGTTAAATCTATAAGTATATATAATTTATAATAACTAATTATAAAGCTACTCGCGGCATTGTGCGCACATCGAGTTGTTGGCAATATAAATATATTATGAACCATTAAAATCTGTAATCCTCTGGGTTTTAGACAGATTTATGTTATTCTGAAAGGGCTTCTATATGAGCAGTCAATAATATGTATAATCATAAGCGAGCAGCGCGCAGTGCAGAGTGATTGATAGCGCCGTTTGTTCAGCCGTGTGCTCTCGATTTCAATTATAAACCACAATTATAACCGCTTTGATGTGCTACTGGCTGTTTCTTTTCCACTGAGGCTGTAGCTCGGCTAGCTGAGGTAATCTGTCTCCGGAGTGTTTCCCGGAAGAACCCGGAGACCTCCGTTAAGCACAGAGGCAGGTCACCGGGGAGTTTTAGTGGGTACAAATCCCACATAACCTGGCTACGCCCCATCGTAGCCAGGTATCTTGTCGAAGATTTCCCCCTCGTCAACAAAAAAAAAGCTGAGTAGATCTGACGCGATCATCGAAGCTAAGCATAATTATGTAGCATTTAAGCATGACTAGGCTTAAATGCTTAATAATAGTCTTAGTATTGTAACTTATTTTAGTTTAATTTTGTAGTAGTCTGAGTGATACGTTTGGTTTATCTGTAAGTGTCGTTTATGTAAATAAACAGAATTTGAATTTGAAGCATATATATATATCGGCCATAATCCACCACGCTGGCCAAGTACGGGTTGGTGAATGACGTCTTCGAATATTAAGGTCCTCAAACGTGTCGCTTTAGTAACAATGATTTTTTTCGCCGTGAAGCGAGTGAAAATCTATCTATACATAACGTAAATGCAAGTCATTGGTGTAGGGCCGAGATCGAACCAGAGGCCGTCTGATTGCAAAGCAGACGTTTATACCACCAAGCCACACTCGATTTTTCACACGGTATGGCATCGCTTTTAGTAACTTTTTTTACACGCTTTATATTAGCTTCACCTGTATGTTTGTTTGTAACCGACTTCTTTGGGCGCGATTTTGACCCACTTTAAACGGCCAGATTTCGTTGCAACTTTGTAGATTTATTGAGGACCGATGACAATACACTAATTTGATAAAATTATTCCATTTTTTGTATTTTTGTTTCTATGTTTGTTTGTAACCGACTTCTTTGGGCGCGATTTTGACCCACTTTAAACGGCCAGATTTCGTTCAAACTTTGTAGATTTATTGAGGACCGATGACAATACACTAATTTGATAAAATTATTCCATTTTTTGTATTTTTTTTATATGTTTGTTTGTAACCGACTTCTTTGGGCGCGATTTTGACCCACTTTAAACGGCCAGGTTTCGTTCAAACTTTGTAGATTTATTGAGGACCGATGACAATACACTAATTTGATAAAATTACGGTTTTCTATAAAAAGCGTGTCTTTTAGTTTTTTTAAACTATTAATTATTATTATTCTGTCACATCTAGGCAACGATCTCTTCCCTCCTTCCAGATATCCCGGTCTTCTATTTTGAAGACCCAATGTACGTCATACATGTTCGAGAATGTCAAGAGCACGACGCCATATTACTCAGTTAATTAATTTAATTCTTACACAACAATACTCTGGCTAAATTTAAATGCTAATTTTACCTGTATACTTATAAAATAAAATAACATTGCGATGATGTGATCTGTGACGTTAATTATACTTAGGTAGGAAAATTAATTGCGCAAATTAAGTGTGGATTAAAACTTTTAAATTGTTTGGTTTTCAACACTTTGGTGTTGCCTGCTTATATTTTTATAATGTAGCGATTTTCAAGGCGAGAGTGAAACGGTTTCTTCTTTATTCCTTTTAGGTAAGCGCGATCCACCGTAGACCTCAATATCACTTAAGCATAAGCAGCACACTATACGTTCCCAATGCTGGGACTCGGGCCTTCTCTCACGAGGAGAGAGATTTAGGCTATAATCTGTCACGCTGGCCAAGTGCGGGTTAGCGGATGACACACATCTTCGGATATTGCGGTCCTCAAACATGCCGGTTTCTTCACGATGTTTTCTTTCACCGTAAAGCGAGTGCAAATCCACACATAACTTGAAAAACAAGTCATTGGTGTGGGGGCCGGGATCGATCGAACCAGGTACAGAGACCACAAGTAAGAGTGTGGTCTTATTTGAGTTTAAGGAATTGAAGCGTTATTCGTATGGTAATACAGTTGAATTTTCTAACGTTTACTGCGTACGGTGATAAAATTTTATAGCTGTTATCGCGGAGCAAGATAGCTTATGTTTATTACGGCACTAGTCTAAACTCAACCTTAAGATACAGTGGTAACGTTCACTTGAATTGAAATATTTTTTTGTGACCTAGTATATTGTAATAGATACAAAAGTATAGTAAACTCATGCCATTTTTTGTGCTGTGTTTGTATGCAACACTGAATCTGGTACATATTTGATCGAAGCACAAAATACATAAAACTACTAAGTAACTTATCTTAAGAGTAAATTCAAAATATTTCAATTCTGTTAGTGTGACCAAACTGCGGTTTAGTTATTTATCCCCAATTAAAACAAGTAAATATGTAACAGTATGACGTAAAAAGACAACAGGATATTGCTATATTTATAGCATAGGAATTCTGAATCAAATGCCAATTTCAATTGTGTTTGTTTCTCACAATAACCGCTTCATTATTATTCATTGGTCCAGTTAACCGAGCGAGTAAAGTTTCTCTTATCATTTTGCTTTTGTCTGTGTATGTGTCGATACTTAGACAGACAGTGGTCCCACCAACGGCGAGTAAACGGTTAACTATCGACTATTGTCTCGCTCAAGAAACATTCAATAGATATAAAAAATTGATAAAAAAATGGTTGCCTGTAAAGTCGGTTTTACGGGCGAAGATTTTACGTGACAACGTCTGCCGCGTGCTGCGCGCGCGGCATACCGATCATAGTTGAGTGGGAGAGAGACCCAAGGCATTCGGCGGGCCTCTCTCTCGTTCGGTGACTCATCGTAACGTTACCGGGCGTTACACTTTTTCATAAGTGACTCCCAGCCGCAACCTAATTTAAGACGTTGTCACGTCAAAAATAGTTTTGTAATTTTTCTTGCTACTTATTATTTTGTTTTGATAATTGTGTATTTGTTTAATTTTAATTTTATTATATGGAATGTAAATATGTTCAGAAATAAACTATTTAATAATTACTATACTCAATTATAATGTAGTTAGTTCGAGTGGGAGTGAACTGTAACCGGCTAACAGGAAACCAGTGTGCTAATTCGATAATAGAGCGATAACCAGTTTTTTTTAATTAATGATTGGACTGTTGTTTAACTTAACTAGTGGTTTAGCACAAATGATAATGAACATAATATGACTAAACATATAAACAGCTGAAATTATCGTAAAGGACATTCAGGTCTATTTTTATGGGTCGTAAAGGGCACTCATTTTCGTTATTTATAAAGTATAATAAACCAAATGAACCTATCATTTGGTTTATTTAAATGAATAAAACACGAAAAAATAGTTAGGGTGGCTATTGACGCCAGTAATGTATTTTGTATTGTGTTTGTATACTCGTATGTATGTATTCATTTATTTTCTCCTGAAAGTTGTGTTTTGTCCTTTACGACAATTGAAATTTTCGGTATCGATATTATGATCTAGATTTGGGTACGAAACTCAAGAAAGAACAAAAAAGAAAAAGAAGGGATAGAAATATACAGCCTTAATAAAGGGTCTTGTCTTTTGTGGTATGGAAAAATATACAAAAAATTCTTAATCTCTGGTGTTGTCTTTTGTGTAAAGTTTCTGGAAAGAACAAATAATTGGTCAGTGGACTAGTCCCGATCGCGCATGAAGGGTTCCGGACCATTATCTTAAGAAAATGCCAAAAATATTTTTTTGTTGTATGAGAGCCACTCTTAAATATTTATTTTATTTTTGTTTAACGACTTTTTTGTGAACAGCGCCTAGTGTTATTGATATATAGGAAACAAATACGAAAAATCATGTTTATTGTAAATATTTTCATTATTTTTATTTTGAGTATTTGTTGTAATAGCGACACGGGAAATACATTACTTTGGAAGATATTTCAGCTCTGTAGCTTTCAGTTTCTGAGATACATACAACCTGGTGACAGACAGACAGTGGAGGCTTAGTAATGGGGTCTCATTTTTACTTTTTAGGTATGGAACCTTAAAAAGAAATAGAAAAAGGTTAGCATAGGTTTAGTTAGCTCAAACTAATTAAGAAGCAAGATGTTTATTTAAGGAAATATTCTTATTATGAATTCAGACCGTAATAATTTATTACACTGGTTTTTCCTAAAGAAGGCGACGGTTAAGGGTCATTTGTTGAAGCAGTTTTAAAATACATGTAATTATTTTTTTTATTTATGCGAATATAGGTACTAGCTGTCAAAGCAACATCATGTGGGTAATTTATGTGAAAGGTACCTTATATGAAATAGGGATAAATGAAATCAACACTAATAAACATTATAGTTTATTTAAATTGAATAGCTGTGCACCGCCGTGTTACTCACGTTAATCCGAGATAAAAAGTAGTCTTGTGTTAATCCAAGGTCTATTGGTCCAGCCATTGGAGCATGAAGGAGTAACATTGATTTAGAAGTTATGTGCATATAAAAAGTAGCATAATATGTGTTAATCCAAGGTCTAACCTAACTAATGTCATCAAAATCAGTTCAGCTGTTTGAGTGTGAAGAAGTAACAAACATACACACTTACACACAAACTTTTGCATTTATGATATTATCATTGTTAACAATAATTTAGCCCTAGATTTATAATTAATTTAGATTTCAAATTAATCAATTAATATAAATTCTTATTTTCAAGGCTTTCTTTTTAGGCTCTAAATTAATACCACTGAAGGTGTTAATCATTTATAACAAATACATTATCTTTATACAAAAACAATGGTTTAATTAAACTACTTTTCTTCTCCTAGTTGGTACAGTCTTGACTTAGCAGTTGTGGTTGATATGAAATATGAATATGTATTTACAATTAATCACTATATAATATTATTATTGAGGGATAATTAAATCACTTAAATTAATATTTAAAACATAGCAGTTGTAGTTGATATGAAATAGGTATATTTATAATTACTTAATCACTTAAATTAATATTTTAAAAAATATATAAAGAAACCACTAGCATTGTTAGTATAGTTAAATGCTGCATAATTATTGTGGAAAGATTGTTATAGAGGGATTAGGGATGTAATTGCAGGCAGGTTTAGGATGACAGGAGCACAGGATCAGGGCAGGATGTGTGTATCACTCTGGAAGAGACAAGGTATGTTCAGAACAAATTAAAATATAAAACATCAGATAAGAAAATAATAATCATAATAAATATTAGGACACATTTCTCACATGGCTGGCTAGCCCCATACTCAACCATTTCTAGTTTGTATTGTGATTCCTAACACAACTGATATACTACATATACATAAGTAAATACATAGGTACACATAAAAATATGGCATATAATAGTTAATAAGTTTAGTTTGTAGGTGATTGATATGTATTAGTTTATTTATAATTATTATTTTAATTGTATATATTCTATGTTATGGGCCATAGTTGCCTGCAATAAAGGTATAAATAAAAATAAAGAAATAAAATAGCTCTGCCTTTTGCTTTACGAAGAACTGTTTCAAAAGGCAGACTTTTCCAGTGGTTCATGTTTACTACAACTTTTTATATTTTAAAGTACTATTTAAAAGTTTAAATATATAGGTTTTGTGAAGTTATGAAGGTTAGACAAAAAAGAATGGATTTGAATAAAATGTGGTAGGTACATAAGTAGTGTAGTCCCTGGATGAACAAAGAGACTAGTTTATCCTCAGACCAAAGAGGACAGCGTCGTTAGTTCCTAACAGTGGGAAAGCAATGAAGCCGAAAATCCCAGTGGGTAGCACTCTAGACTGCAAATGTGTTTGTAACTCACCTTCTCTGGCTTTCAAGTAGACAGTGTTGGCGACGATATTCTCTAATTCCATCAGTTCCAGTGTGACTGATTATATCGAAGACCCTCCGCGAAGCAATGTCCCGCCGGTGCGGCCGCGCTGCCGCTTCCCTCCCAGACACGGGACTGCCCATCAATCTACGTCGACTACGCACACAGTACACCACACAGCCGGCTAACTTTTACACATAACACCGCACGTTGCGCCCGACTACGATACCAACCACACAAACTCGAAAACAGAAGATGTATCGTACACACGTATGATACCACTCGCGAGCGCCAGGGGTGTGGTGGAAACGAAATCTACGCGAGTATTCACGGGCAAAACACTGTAACCTCTCGGATAGGAGTTGGTGGTGAGGAAACAAGGTTGGTTTCTCTCAGTTATGGAGAACACGCCCGAATTACGCGAGTTATTGATGACGGACGACAAAACGCTACGCTACGCTACGAAAATTACCACTTTTTACAAAAGTATCTAGTTCCAGTTGCCATGTTATAAAAACTACAAGTTACACATTTGAAATTAAAAAGATTGTGACATTTTCAACGGTAGTTTAGAACTTCTGCTCTCATTTCTTTTACAGAAGTCTTTTCGCTCGTTTAAAATGCGTACGCTTCAGACTTTTTTCTGCACATTGAAGCCTGATTGGGAAAAAGTGTTGTGAGTTCTAAAGAATTGGAATTGTGCCAAGAGTTATTTTGGAATGCTACTTTAAATACAGGTGTTTTTGTTATAATTATTAAACATGTACGAGGGTGAATCAAAAAACTCTTGGAATCAATATTAAAAAATGCAAAGATTTAAATAATAATATTTTATTTTTCTACAAAATCTCCCTCCAATGCAATGCATTTAGAATAACGCGTTTCTAACTTCCTTATTCCATGTGAAAAATAAAATTTTCTTGACTCTCGAAAAAGTCCTCTTCGGCAGCTATAACCGCGTCATTATCGTGAAATTTTGTTCCACGAATTTCCTCTTTTAATTTTGGAAATAAGTGAAAATCACTTGGGGCTATGGTCAAGGAGATTGAAGCCAGCACAGCGGATTGCCTTGAGCGCAACTTCCGATCGATGAGCAGGAGCGTTATCTTGAAGGAACAACACGCCCAACGACAGTTTTCCACGACGTTTTTCTTTAATCGCTTCACGCACTTTCGGGATTAAATTTGCATAATAGGGTCCAGTGATCGTCTGGCCTTTTGGCATGTAATCAATAAAAAGGATTCCTTCACTATCCCAGAACACAGAGGCCATAACTTTGCCAGCGGTAGGAGCAACTCGAAATTTCTTAATGGATGGAGAGGATGGTCGTTTCCAAGACATGCTTTGTCTTTAAGTTTCAGGATTAAAATGGATTGAACCCACGTTTCATCCATGGTGAAAAGACGACGGCAAAAATTATCCGAATCACGCTGGAACATTTCGAGATTACGCTTGGAAATTTCCAAATGTCGCTTTTTGTTTTCGTCGATTAACATTCGTGGCACCCATCTTGCAGACACTTTTTTGAACCCCAGTGAATCAATTTAAATGGATTGAACGCTACGAAAAGATATATTTAGGATCTCAGCTATTTGTTTTATAGTCATTCTTCTGTCTTCCAAAACCAGATTCTCAACTTTTTTGACATTTTCTTCTGTAACGGAGGTTGAAGGCCGCCCAGAACGCGGGTCATCTTTACAGCTTGATCTACCTCTTTTAAATTCAGCCATCCAGTACGCAACCGTAGAATAGGGTACAGCATCACCCCCTAATGTCTGCTGAATGTCCAAAAAAATTTCCTTCGTAGACATTTTTTTCAAACTGAGATATTTTGTCACCGCACGTAACTCACTTTTATCCATAATTTTAACTTTTTAGCAACTCGTTGCACAAAAAAAAATATTACATGCGAACGAACTGACAAAAACAAATGACAGTCTGCATAAATATAGTGTGATAGACACTCTTTATTTTCAATATTGAACTTGATCCAAAAAAGTTTCATATATATGCACTTCTAAGAACTTTTTGATTCACCCTCGTACATACATAGCTTATGAATTAAGGATGTAAAAAGGAACATGAGCTTGATATTTTTCACATTTTGTACATATTTAATATTTTGGCAACAATGTAAGTGTCAAAGTTATCACGTGCTGCCATATAAAAATAATAAGAATAGAATTTAACTATTAAACGTCTTATTTATATTCAATGTTGTCGTCAATGTCCATCGTATGGAATGTCATTATATGAAATCCGCGAAAATTTAATATGTCAAAAGAAAAACAAACGAGAAATGTGTGGCTGTTTGTTTTGATTTTTGTTCGTTAATATGGTATAAATGTAATAAAACATATCTAAAGGCCCTAAAAAATGGAAGATACTAATAATGAGCCTTGTAAAATTTGCGGATGTACCGAAGTTAATCTCATGGATGGATTTTATTACTGTGTTGAATGCGGTACCCAGGATACCAATGTTCGTGAAACTGTTGTTGAATTCGTGGCATTGGGCGATGGACAATTCGGTTTTGCAAACAAAAAACGAGTTTTAGTTCCAAAGGACCCAAAAACTCAAAGTATGTATGCTTGATGTTTTTGTCATACTCGTATCACTTAGTTTAGAGGTTATCACATGGTTTAATTTTGTCAGCAAATTAACAAATCCCTATAGGGCCTGTAGCTCGGCTAACTAAGGTAATCTGAAGCGATCACCGAGGTTAAGCAACGGTTGATGCGGACGGTCAGGGAGCTGCCGTGGGTCAGACGACACGTTAAATTGTAGGTTGGGGCCATTAGTACAAGCAGTCGTTAAACCTAGTCAGAAGCCTTTGGGTGCCTTGAAAACTCTACACCTGAGCTGTTACGAACAAAGCCACCATTTAGCTGATACAAAGAAGAACAACAACAAATGTCTAATCTGCAGCGATTTCAAAATATATCTATTATTAAAGTCTTTTTCATTATCCATTAAAAAAAATATTTTTAGGTAGTTTATAAGAAAACTGGCATATTTCAGCAAGCCCTTGGTTTATCTAGCTCCAACTTGCAAGCGGTTGTCTTGTTTAGTTCACAGTTCCAATTCCTACCTTCCATTTTCATATCCTGATCCTGGATATCACATAGCAAGAGAAATAAAGTAACAAAATCTTAAAAGTTGTAAAGCTCTTCAAAAAATCCTAAAAATATTATAGATACAAAAGTTTCTGCATGTGTGTTTCTTTGCTACTTCTTCATGCTCAAGGCCTGGTCTATTTTGATGAAATATGGTATACAAATAGTTTAGATCCTGCATTCACATGTAAGCTACTTTTTATTCTGATAACACCACAGAGTGCAGGCAGTATAATATATGAGGCCACCAGAACCAGAGTGGCCCAAACATAAACTACAAATTATGTGGATATGTGCTAAAACAGTGTGCTCTATTGACATTGTTTTAAGAATCAAAATGCCATAACATATTTTTTAGCACCATCTATGATTATTTATCGAAATTACCTTTGAGCCACTCTGGCTTTGAAATTAGGGGTTTGAAAAGGGGCATTGCCGTGGTCAAGTAATAATATCACAAATTGTGGTTTGGGCCGCTCTGGTTCTGGTGGCCTCATATTATTCATATTATACTGTGGAGGTGCCTAAGTCGCGTACGCATCGCGGTTTGCCTCCACCTTCATTGTGCGTACTGCCAAGGTGTGGATTTCTTTGCCAAATTCCCTGTTCCCTGATAACTATAATCTAGCAGTTTTCAAGGCAAAAGTGAACCCGTTTCTTCTGAGCAAGCGCGCTCCACCTTAGATCGTACTTTCGCTTACCATCAGGTGAATTGCGATCAAGCGCAAGCCCATTATGAGTAAAAAAATATTATATTTTTCAAAGTCACGATTTCTTTGCAGTGTCAGATGACTGGTACAAGTGGCACTGTCTGAACTTCCTCCTGCAAGGTCTGGCCGATGAGGTGATAGAGTGTGGAGCCGCACCAACGTTCAAGACGAAACTGCTATGGGTCTGGACACAGTATATGAAGAAATACCAGAACAAAGCTGATTTTGGGTAAGAAAACTTATGGTCTAAGATCCGAGCCTACATCGACCTTCACCGACGTGATAATTGAATAAAATTAATTTCATAATAAATTTAGCATCTTTGAAAATATATTAAAAATGGGTTACTTAAAAATCCTGGACAGAATATTTAAAAAAAAATTAAAATATTATTTATTATAAAATTTTAAAAAGAATTACTGGGTTGCAAGGTGTAAACAGGTATGTCGTAGTCAGCTACTTTCAACCGATTCGATAATAGAAAAAAAATATATATCTACCTAAGTGCTGTTTCATTGCGATCAGTAGTTCATCCAGGTAAAAGATAGGCAACTCTATGGCAGAATGTTCTATATTCAGTTAACTACATGACGGTTAAATCAGTATAAAATATGACAATAGTTTAAAAATGACTAAAAAACTATTATTATATAAATTTTATTACAACATACAAGAAAATACAATGATGATAATTTAAATAACGCAAACTTAGAACACTCATTAATTCAGGGCAGCTCCAATTGGACAAGAATTAGAAGCCCTGCGCCTCACCACTCTAGAAGAAAGGAGGTTACGTGGGGATCTAATAGAGACATTCAAAATTATAAATGTTAACAGATAGAATAAAAACACTTCTCGCGTATCCTGTGGAAACTACAAGTATCCAGACCTATAATAGATTTATAGTTCATTCTATAGTATCCTATTCCCGTGAAAATTCGTATTTATCTATAAACAAGAAACATTTAGTTTGAATTTTCAATCCTAGTGGCATCCCCCTTAATGCACCCCTGGCGAATGTTTCCATTTCAAACTACTACTAATAGAAAGATAAATTAAGAACTTTCCATACAAACTTTCACCCCTGCCAAACAAAATTGATACTATATATACATCAAATTTTATTGCTTATAGTTCAAAAACAAAGAAGTTACATACCTACAAAACTTCGTTTTTAAATCATGTCTACAAATACACCCACCAAATTTCATACCCCTAGGACCAGCTATTTGGGCTCTGCATTGTCTATAGATGAATGAGTCAGGACAAAGATTCTTATAGTGTAGTAGATTTCTGGAAAAAATTAATCGCCACGAACCCAGCTTCTTAATATTAATTGATTTAATACGTAGCTACTGATTACTATACATATATATATATATATCTCTCTTTATTCCAGGTTGGAAGATAATGAAAATGGTAATGAGCCAGAACACGTAAAAAAGCCCAAAAAACCACGTGAAGACTTCGACAACTACAGCTCTGACGAAGGTGACGAAATTAAACTATTGGGGAGAAGTCAGTTCACAAGTATAAAAACAATTAATATGTGCTTAGTCATAAGTTTGCTATATGTTGCTCTCAACTTAGACAGGAGTAGGATGCAACTCAGTCATCTCATGAGGTTCATTATAGCTGGGCGTATATCTATTTTAAGTTGGACGAAACATATCCCTGAAGAATTACGACCGTCACGTCTGAAGTTCTGCTTACTTTTTCATAGATCGTGGTTCAGAAACTCATATTACACGATTCGAGAACTCGGCATGGAGTTATGCAAGGAGTTAGACCTGGGCGGACCTCTCGTGCCCGACCTGAGGGAGCTGGCAGACGACTACATGAAGGAGCTCTGCTTACCCAAGGAGATGACTTCGATAGTTCACTCCCTGATGCGATATCGTGCGTACGAATACCTCGACGTACGGGCACATTATCACATGTTCAAACTCATACCTTCCTATGAACTTTATGTCATGGCTCACATTCTCTGCGTTATTAAAATATGCTTCGGCCTAGATGGCCAATACGAGACGAGACTGTCAGATGCAATTGATAAAATAAACGAAATGGAAAATCATCCAAAATCATACAATTCACAACCGACAGAGAGGCTGTTCTCATTCCAGGAATGGTTGAACTTCACATTGTTCAGGCAGAGTCAGCTGTGGGCGCACACGTATCTGCTGGGAGCGCCCAATTTCAAAGATGTAGACGACTACGTAGCCGCTGAGCACCAGAACGAACTACCGGATTTCTCGAAAAATTTAAGGCAAGAGATTACATGGAACATTATTTATAAGATACCTCAGAAAAAACCAAACGTAATCCCGAGGAACGATTTCCCTGGCACGCTGACTCCCTACTACACCTACACTCGTGCTGTTATCGACCACATACAAGATCCAGAGATCAAAAAACTGCTAAGTGAAGACTTTACCCAGTACTCCATCAGGTATTTTTTAAAAGATATGTTTCTGGTCGACCCTGATGCGGAGAATCCAGAAAATCTCTTAACTGGAGTAAACCGGGAAAACTTTTGGCAACGCCATCGATTTTTTCTTATGAGAGAAAAAGAATCCTTTGAAAACAAATTACGGACACATGATAAGAAGATGGTTTACGTGAAAGACTGCGACAACCATAACTGGATGACCACTCACAGACCCAAGCTTGAACCAACCAAAGGTAATAAACAACGGGACAAAAACGCCAGTGATCCTGCATCACTGCAAAGCGAAAGTAAAAATGATGATGATATACAAAGCGTAACAACCGTAGACATCAATGATCTCACCACCGTAAATGCTGAAACTAATAGCGAAGAGTTTTTATCTACCTTAAATGACAACATCAACTTTGCAAAAGCTGACCAAATTATCGATATGCACTCGGTATGTGACGATTCAAAACAAAACGATTATAAATTTGAAACAGCGTCAGATATACAAAGTGTTACCACTGTAGATATTAATGAGTTTTCTACGATCAATGAAATTAAAGTAGACCCAGAGGAAAGTTTCAGTTTAAAAGACAATGACATTAATGAAGAAGATAGCAAAGAATTTAATTTGAATAATGTATCAGATATACAAATGGACACAGATGTAGATTTACTTGAAAAGAAAGAGGATTTAAAAATTCGCGAAGAAGACGAAGGCGTTAACATTTTTGACGAAAATTTCAGAGAATTCGATGTAAAGGACGATATATATAATGAAAAAGAGAATGTCCCTTGTGAGATAGCACCGGATATGAATGAAGTACCTGCGGCCGATAACACCAGTTTTAGTTTACCCACTGCGATGAGGTACGACACGAAACGACAAGAATATGGAGGAGGACGGTCAGACAGCGAGTCCAGCAATGACTCAATACGAGTTCGATTCACTCCAGAAACATTAGACAGAAACACAGCTATTAAAGAATTAGTCATTCATGCATGTCAAACGCACAAAATTTCAATTCCAGGCAAGTACATGATACGCAAAAAGAAAAATTACAAGATGATAAAAAAATTCGCACCCGGCGTAATGAGAGCCCGTTCTCTGGGGCTCATAAACAAATGGATAAGAGAAATGATTGATGTGTACCACACCAAGACGCAACAAGACCTTTTCCATCAAATGTCCAATGCTGTACAGGCGGCTATTGCTAACTTTAATCAAACCAGAACGGAAGGAGACGAGCCTATGGAAATAGACGAACCTGCCGCTGCTGATAATGTAAATAACTATGTAGAAAACGAAACAGAAATACAAAACATCGAATGCGAAACCGGTGTTATTGCAGATACTATTTCTGACAGCAAGATTGACGATGTTCTAGAAACAGAAGATAAATACAGAATATTCAAAGACGACAGCGATGGAGAAACGCACGCAGAAGAATTACTTCCAAAGAAAAATCCGGAATACGACGAGAAAACTCACGACGTCAGCCAACTTTACCTCAAACCAGCTGAAGAAATAGACATTCCAGAAATTAAAGTCAATAAAAGCGTCCTTAAAATTATCGAAGAGAAAATAAACGAAGAAAACATCGACAGGACTTCGTCACCCGAGCCGGAAGAAGATTCGGATTGGGATCCCGAAGACAATTTACCTCTAAAAGTGATAAAAGAAATGAAGTTAATCGAGAAGTCAATAAAAGGTATGGATCCCCAGTATGATAACAAAAACAGACGATTGATAGATGAATACGTTACTATACCCTCATACAACTATTGGATCAAATCTTACCTTAGAAGTGATGATACTCCTAAATACAAACATTGTGCCCCAGAAATGAAATTTATGCCACAAAGTTTTGTGACAGTGTTAAAGCATTGCTCCGACTTGCTTGGCTACTCTGAACTTTGCCTATACCGGAGCCTGCAAAGGGTGGAACAATGTTTCAAAGATAAAGTCATGTTGCGACGGAATAACTTCCATCCCAAAAACATATGGCAGAAAAACTTGGCTGGCAATGCAAGTTCATATTCTTATTAGTAGGTATTCAACATTCGCAAAACTGATATCCGTCGAGGAACGAAAGTTCCTGGTATCGCATTAGTAGTGATGCATCTGGAATGGAGCTGGGCAGGTCATGTGGCCGAATGGTGGCCGAGAACTGGCAAGAGAGGAGTTAGTTATCGTCCAGCAGCGAAATGGGTTGACAACATTATTAAAGTCGCAGGTCCTACCAGGAAGAGGATTGATGACGCAGGTGGCACATGCAGAGGGAGGCATATACCCAGCAGTGGGAAAAAGGGCTGTGGATGATGATGATGCTACATTAAAGCCTTGTAAACTAGCAAAAAATCTGGCAAATTTGTACATCAATACATATTATAAGAGGGTAAAAATCGAGTATCTGTACATTTGATTTCAAATTTATTTATTGTCCATAGCTATAATAAAAATTATACATGTCAAAAACATTCGAAGTTAGGAAAACCCGCCCATGACCGTACCTCTGACCATACCGTGCCCATAACTCTGGCTGCGTTTCCACGCTGAATAGCAATGGCTATCCTCTGCACCAACTGTACATTTAATATTTTTCAAAAAAACTGATACAGGGTGAAAAAGAGTAACAGAGACCAAATTTTTTTTTGTAATTTCTGTCTGTCTGGTACGTCATAACTTTAAAACTACTTTATGTTCCACTGCTGTGACTCGGGGCCTTCTCTCACGAGGAGAGAGATATAGGCCACAATCCACCATGGCCACCACTGGCCAAGCGGGTTGGCGGATGACACACGTCTTCGGATATTGTGATCCTCAAACATGCCGGTTTCCACACGATGTTTTCTTTCACCGTAAAGCGAGTGCAAATCCACACATATAAAGAAAACAAGTCATTGGTGTAGGTCTGGAATCGAACCAAGGGCCGTCTGATGGAAAAGCAGACGTTTTTACCACCGAGCCACACTCGCTTTTTTACACCATAGCACCCAGATGGAAACTTCGTTTTTACCTACCGTTTTTAACCTTCGATGATCGGATCAGATCACCTTAGTGTGAATCAAAATGTTACCGAAAACATTTTTAGTTATGTATAAAATAAAAAAATATATAGTTGAACTATTCTTAAAAAATCCGCCTTTTAAATTTAATGAATGATAAAAAGTAATGTATTTTTATGTTAAGTATTAATAATCTAATATGACTATGACAAAAAATATTAAGGCGAAAGTTTTGCGTGTATTTTATTTTGTGAAATTTGTCATATAAATAGTTCAGATTAAGGCAAGAGCATAATCTTTGTTTTACTGTTTTTTCCCCTAGATATCGAAAAAATAGCTTAAAAGCTGTCTAAAGAACCACTCTAAGAATATGTATATGTACTTATATATAAGAATACTAGCTGACCCGGCAACCGATGTTTTGCCTCACTTAGGGGTATGTAAAATAGATAGTGTAGCTTATATGACACGTTCGTTGATTTAACATAGCAGCGCCATCTATTGATTACTTACTCAACCCAGTCGAAAGGTATCGACATCTGTTAGAATCATTTGAAGTTATAACAGATAATTGTGACTGTCAAATAATAACAGACAATAATTAGCAATCAATTAAAATTGCGACTATAATTTGAGATTTAAACTATCCTATCTCTCAAGTTGGATCGAACTGCACATGGTGTGCGAATTTTATAATAATCGGTTAAGTGGTTTAGGAGTCCATTGAGGACAAACATTGTGACAGGAGATTTATATTATGGTACCAATCAGACTTATGAATTAAAAATAAAACTGGTTCAAACAGTCTAAAATTAAGTATTTTTAAGCAGTTTTTTGATATTAATAAATCTCATTGGTACCAAAATAAATATAAATATTCTTAGAATCGTTCTTTTCGATATTTTTTACAATTTACGATTTATAGTGAAAAAATTGTAAAATCAAGATTCTGAATTTGTTTTCGCCCTCACATATGTATAATCTACTTTTTATACTGGATAAGTTCCTATAATTAATAGGATAGATAAGTTTTTTAATTAATGTTAAGTTTATTTTTATGTCAAGTCGAAACTATTTTAATCTAAATAAATAGTGTGTGAAGTAAACGTATGTTTTATGTACGTAATTGGTCTTCCTCTTACCTCTCTATTCAAAAATTAGGTTGCTCTTGTGAATTATAATTTCACAGATAAAAGAAAATAAGGATTTTTAGAAGTAACTGGCAGTTGCCCGCTGGTTGTTAATAGTACGAGATCCCGCTGCAGGATTGGTGTGCTCATCGACTATTTGTTTAAAACCAAATTTTTATGTTTATTTATAGTTAAGAGAATATATATTTACTAGGGTGCCTATCAAAATTTGGCCGCTATAATTTTTTTTTTAATTATTTTTAATTCATTTTTGGTAAAAAATTTCCTTTATTTATTATTTAAATAAAATGACGTCTACATCACAGCAATTAATATGAAGATTCGAAAAAATCACGGTTGCTGTTGCTCACCTGGCCGAACTTCTTTGCAGCCTGGTGTAAACAGGTATGATTTCGATAAATTTATACGTTCATAACCTATTTTTATTCAAATTCAAA
Source organism: Mellilla xanthometata (assembly GCA_035578125.1). NCBI lineage: Eukaryota > Metazoa > Arthropoda > Insecta > Lepidoptera > Geometridae > Mellilla > Mellilla xanthometata. Next base: position 2,057,685 of record JAPUBQ010000033.1, on the reverse strand, counting down.
TTCGTTTATTTACATAAATGACACTTACAGATAATCCAAACGTATCACTTAGACTAGTTTAATTTTAATTACAATACTAAGAACTATTATTATGACTAGGCTTAAATGCTACAAAGATTAAACGAACTATTTACAATTATAATAAAATTGTTTTAAAAAACAAACAACCGACTTCAGTCGTCTTGTCAAAGACAATTGAAAATAGTTTTAATTTGTTCTTATTAGATGGCACCGACTTCAAGAATACGGGATTACTAAAAATTGCAAATAGTTTTTTATAAGTACATGAAATAAACTCTCCTATTCTATTTATATATTCTTGATTTGATTTAGGCTTAAAATTATTTTTCCCTTTTTAGTTTGAAGTCGGTTGTTTGTTTTTTAAAACAATTTTATTTTTACATTTTTAGTGGTTGGTAATGATATTTTGTTTAAGTTTTAGCTATGGAGAGCCAAATAAACTTCACGATGAAAAAATTTGGCGTGTGCCAAGCAGGCAACCAATTGGGAGCAAATCGAGCTGGATGCGAGCGAAGCGAGCGCGAAAATTTTCACCGTATTTGTTCCAACCGTTTGAGCATAAAGAGGCGGATACGAGCGAAAAGAGGCGGATGCGAGCGAAGCGAGCTACGCGCGAGCGAAAATTTTCACCGTATTTGTTCCAACCGTTTGAGCATAAAGAAGTCCAAAGCAGCACAAATTACATAATGTTTGTTGTGCTAAAACTTACTAGAACCAAGTGCGAGCGAAAAGAGGCGGATGCGAGCGAAGCGAGCTACGCGCGAGCGAAAATTTTCACCGTATTTGTTCCAACCGTTTGAGCATAAAGAAGTCCAAAGCAGCACAAATTACATAATGTTTGTTGTGCTAAAACTTACTAGAACCAAGTGCGAGCGAAAAGAGGCGGATGCGAGCGAAGCGAGCTACGCGCGAGCGAAAATTTTCACCGTATTTGTTCCAACCGTTTGAGCATAAAGAAGTCCAAAGCAGCACAAATTACATAATGTTTGTTGTGTCAAAACGTACTAGAACTAATTGCGAGCGAAGCGAGCTGGATGCGAGCGAAGCGAGCTGGATGCGAGCGAAGCGAGCTATGCGCGAGCGAAGCGAGCGCGAAAATTTTCACCGTATTTGTTCCAACCGTTTGAGCATAAAGAAGTCCGAAGCAGCACAAATTATATAATATTTGGAGTGTCATAAGCCCAGAACATCCTGGGGGAAATTCGAACGAAGCGGGATAACTCCTAGCGAAGCGAGCGCGTAAATATTTTCCTTATCCGTTCGAGGGCCTTGTCTATTAATATATCAAATTTTACAGTTCCTTCTTCCACTAAGTATGACCCAAGTGGCCAAACTCTGGCGTCGAGAGTTTTTCAAGCCCCTGATTTAGTTTGACCCCTGCTTGTACTAAGAGTAGTGGTCCAGGCCCAACAAATTAACGTGTTATCCAAAGCACAGTAACGCCCAGATGAAAATATCATATTTTTTTATGGAAGTCTTGTGCATGGTTACCCATCCAAAGACTGGCCGCATGGGCCGTTGCTTAGCCTCGATGTTCGCGTCAGATTACTTTTGTTAGCCAGACTATAAGCTGCTAATTTTATGAGCGAAATCTGTATTGCCGTATGAGCGCGAAGAAGTAAAATAGGTTATCCAGTTATTTGGGCTTCCCACGGGAATAGCAATGACTTTTAAGATAAAAAGTAACCTTCGTGTTATACAAGGTCTAGTCTACCCCCTATATCAAATTTTAGCGAAATCAGTGTGTCATGTGTTATTTGGTGCATCCCACGGGAACAATAATTATTTTCGGGATAAAAAGTAGCCTATGTGTAAACACAAAGTCTAAGCTATCTTCATTCCAAATTTCATCAATGTCAGTACAACCGTTCGAGCGTGAAGAAGTTAAAAAGATTTATATGTTATTTAGTGCATCCCACGGGAATAGTATTTATTTTCGGGATATAAAAAGTAGCGTATGTGTTAACACATAGTCTTACCTATTTTCTTCTCAAATTTCATGAATATCAGTACAGCCAAACGAGTTAGAATCTCTCTTCATGCGTAAAAATAACCTAACTTTTTAGGTTTTTCTTCGATTTCCCTAGGAGTCCATCATCAGAACCAGTTTTGGTGACAATGGGACCAATTCAGAACCATACTCTTTCAATTAAAAAAAGAATTTTGTGAATCGATCCACAAATGGCTGAGAAATCGGTGAACATACATAAAAAAAAAAAAAAATACATACACGTCGAATATATAACCTCCTCCTTTTTGAAGTCGGTTAAAAATGAAACAAAAAACAAATTCAGTGGATATAAAAAACATATATAACAAATAAAAACATATTAGGAACACTAAAACACATTGAAAAAAATAATAATAAAATAAACCTATTGAACATTCTCACAATAGTTTTGCGAGGCTATAGCGAACACAGATGGTTTGTCGGCAAATACATCTGCTTGCGGATGTGAGACACTGAGAGCGTTCAGGTGGTATTGCGCGCGGCAGATTGGGGATTGCTGGCGCGCCAATGTGCGAGACGGAGTGGATTATATGTCAAATTAAAGCTAATTTTTTTCTATTAATTATCATATAAAGTTGCTTAATTAAATCTGGCCGCAAATAAGGGTTGCTGGCTGTTAAAGATAATAAATATTTAAGGTAGAGTGAAAGAGAGTTAGCGCGTAACATCATTTGTCAGACGAGGACAGCGATTGCCGACTGTGCGACGCTTTTAAGCCATTGCGCATGCGTCGAACGTTAGTGTTCTCAACCACCGGGGAAAAATAGACACGACTTAATAAATGCTCCAAAAAATATGCAATTTTTTCAAAATTATAAATTTATAAATTGCAACAAAAAATTAAACTCTGAATGATATCCAAAATCATTAGTAGAGTCAATTGTAAATAAAAGGTCATGATATTTACATTTTTTTTTACGACGAAACAATAACATTAGCTAGCACTTTTGTAATGATATATTATTAAAGTCAAGTACATTGCTTTTTTCGTTACACAAAAAACACGACTTCATCTTTATCAATTCTATTTTACGTTAATTAATATAATATTTTTTAGATGCACAAATAAAATAACAATGTAAATATAAAACATTGTTTATTACGAACTCGAAGAACCAGAAGCCGCGTAAAACAAAACACTGCCCGCGTCATTTCCCACCCGCGTAATGTTGCTAGCTCAGGCATTATGTGTCCGTTTTTAGCGTAAAATTTGGGAGTCCAGGAGGTGAGATAATAATAGAATAAAAATTGCCCTAATCTATATTATAATTATGTACCTACCTAATTGTCTCAATAAATTGATAGATTTATTGAATAAAAGACGCTTTAGAAAAAAATACATTTAATTTCCTTTTTGCTGAGTAAGCTTTATATAATATTGTCTCTTAGAATTTGAACTTATTAACAAAAATTTAAATTTAGATAAATGATGAAATATTATGTCTAGGTATTTTTCATAGATATAACCATACTATTTAATAGGACTATTGGTTATGTACACACGGGTTGCATTGATGTGTAATACTTTCTTTTTTCAAGTCGGTTAATTTTTATTAAATTCATTATTAATATTCTACAATGAATAAAAGCCCTCAAGAGGTAATAAAAAGTAGGGTAAATCAAAACTCTTATACTGGCAACAATAACAAGATGGATGCCTCATTATCTATGACAATTGAAAACTGAGAAATTTATTCAATAAATTAAAAAAGTTGATACTTAAATACGATACTTACCTACACGTGAAATGTGATCCCATCGGATCGGATCGGTCGCGCGTCAAACTACTCTATTTAAGAGTAGTTTTAGTAGCTTCAGTATTAGGCGCGCTCACGGTTTCTGGTTCTTTCTGTATTCTGAGCATTCGACGCATGCGCAATGGCTTAAAAGCGTCGCACAGTCGGCAATCGCTGTGCTCGTCTGACAAATGATGTTACGCGCTAACTCTCTTTCACTCTACCTTAAATATTTATTATCTTTAACAGCCAGCAACCCTTATTTGCGGCCAGATTTAAGTAAGCAACTTTATATGATAATTAATAGAAAAAAAGTTGCTTTAATTTGACATATAATTCATAAAAATAGGTTATGAACGTATAAATTTATCGAAATCATACCTGTTTACACCAGGCTGCAAAGAAGTGCGGCCAGATGAGCAACGGCAACCGTGATTTTTTCGAATCTTCATATTAATTGCTGTGATGTAGACGTTATTTTATTTAAATAATAAATAAACGAAATTTTTTACCAAAAATAAATTAAAAATAATTAAAAAAAAAAATAGCGGCTTAATTTTGATAGGCACCCTAGTAAATATATATTCTCTTAACTATAAATAAACATAAAAATTTGGTTTTAAACAAATAGTCGATGAGCACACCAATCCTGCAGTGTGGGATCTTAGGCTATAACACAACCGGTTCCTTTTAGGTAAGCGCGCTTCACCGTAGACCTCAATGTCACTTACCATCAGGTCAAAAGCTGACCTATGTAAAAAAACTGACATACAACATACATATTTTATATCGATACATATTCACATATCGACAGCCAACAAATTTCAGCACATAGATGTTGGCCGTGCCGGGAATCTGGTTGGCAGGCCGATATGAAAATCAATCCCTGAAAAGTACCTAAAACAAAAGTAGAGCTATTACTTTCAAAAGAGGCCCGTTCTCTTTCGGAAAACAGAGCTTATTTATGCGATTCGTAAAAACCAAAAAGTTCTAAAAGAAATAAAAACTTTTTGATGAGGCACTGTCAAGGAAAAAAAAAGAAATTAGCGAAAAAATATTTGGCATATGTATAACAATTTCTGTAGAAGAGCTTAAAAGTTAAAATATCACGTTAGTATTTTGAAAATGCTTTCTAAAATGTATAAAGGTTTACTTCGCAACTCGATGCCTGTGCAATGTATGGTGAAGAGAAATTGGACCCAAGTGGGCCATGTTATTTGTACACCTCCAAGAGTCAAATGTTCCTATTCGGCAAGTGGTTTTAAAAAATATCAAATAAACTATACCATGCTCAAATTATTATTATCATAATGGTTTATTCCACAGGAAAAACTTCTACATGCTCTGGCAATGATGGCAGTATGGCTTACGCCTCAGGCATATTTCATGAGTCAACTCAAAGTGTGGAGACGTACTTACCTTGAGTAACAATTTTATTGTTCTTGAATAAATATTTGTGGTCAAGAACGGTTTTTTTTTTAGTCGAGTATCGTAAAAGTTGTGCGTAAATTTTTAAAAGTCCCGCGTGAAACCATAAAGAATAATACAAATTGTAAACAAAGCAAATATTTTAGAGGTAATCTGAGACAAATCAAATCAAAATCTTTCTACGCTTTACAAAAGAGCTTAAAAAGTAAAAGCTAGATAAAGGTATACTGTATGGCTAAATAGCACCTCTTTCTACGCTAAGTAGCTGTTCGATCGTCATAGAGGCAATAAAGCACAACAAAGGGATGATTTTGTTGTCTATGCTTTGTTTGAATTTTGAACACAATTTTGAAATAGGCCGATTCGTGTTTTTCTGTAAAAATTGGTTCTAAAATGAAAGAATCCAAGTCTGGTCAGACGCCTATAGAAGATTTAAGTGAACTGAGAAGCTATTTCGAGTCTCATAATGCAGTCCGCGAATATATATCACACAGTTCTAAAGTGCATTCGGTTGGTTGGTCTTGTGATGGAAGAAAGCTAGCTTCGGGCTCTTTTGATAAAAGCGTGGCTACTTTTAACTTGGAAAGGAGTAGATTGGTGAGTAACATCGTCTTTTGTCACTAAATAAGCTGGAATTGACTGATAAACTGAGTGACAAATATGTTTTCAAAAGTGAGGTTATGTTTTGGTTTTGTAATGGTATATGTTTTAGGTACAAGATTATGTGTACCGAGGTCACACAGGCTCCGTGGACCAGCTGTGTTGGCACGCGTCTCATCCTGATCTACTGAGTACAGCTAGCGGAGACAAGTCTGTCAGAGTTTGGGATACTCGGTCAGTATTCTTAAACTGATAGGTAAACCATGTTATATGATTACCTTACATAGACCAGGGTCGATAACTTTTGAGACCAAAAAAATTACAATAGGATGTTATCCATTAGAAAAGGAGGGGAATATGATAAAAATGAAAGGAAAAATAAATTACGGTTGATCTGAGTTCAGGAAGTGTAAGAAGTGAAATGTAAGAAATTAACTTATTGACTCAGGCGTTACTTTGCGGAAATCCATTGTAAATAGAAGACAAAATTAAATATTTAGTGTACTTCCGCTGTGATCCGAAATCCAAATTAAGACAAATAAAGGAGAAATCAACTAAGATCAATTAACCAAGCTTAATTAACTAAGATTAATTAACTAAGATCAATTAACTAAGATTAATTAACTGACTGTCAGCATCTCCTGATGATGCCTTGTGGTTAGGCGAAACACGTGTAGAGTTAAGAATTTCCGAATTGTGATAGGTAATGTTAATCTTAATTAATCTTAGTTAATTAATCTTAGTTAATTAAGCTTGGTTAATTGATCTTAGTTGATTTCTCCTTTACTTGTCTTAATTTGGATTTCGGATCACAGCGGAAGTACCCTAAATATTTAATTTTGTCTTCTATGTAAGAAATTGGTTTAGTTGTGCTTAAAAAAACAGTTTAAAACGCTGAACAACTTTCTTACATACCTGCTTTCGTAAATTTATTTTAACAAAACAGCTGCACTTTCATACATATGTGCTTATTTCATGTTCAAATCAATTTATTGCGAACATGGGTAAGTATAAAGATGGGTTTTTCAGACATTAATATAGGCACTATTCTGTCTGCTAGTACACTTAGGTACATTCTGACTGGACAACACATTAATGTATGTGTTTTTATTTAAGAGACATATTGATATGAAATGATTTTATTGTACAGGAAATTTAGGTTTACAGCTACTTGTACATTTGTATAAGACATGTAAGGTTTGCTTAATGCGTGTAGAGTAGCCAATAGTGCGCTGCGCCTTACACACTAGGTCAGTCAAGCTGCCTGAACTGTAGGGCGGCAGAGGCTCCCGCAGGACAACTCACCATTACTTGTAGGTACATAGAGGCCTGATGTCTAAAAGAAGATATACGGATATTTACCTTATTATTACAATGTTATTTAAAAACAAAATAAAAAAACTAGACTTACATTTACAATTCTACTAAAATACTAGGTTTAAGAAAGCAAACATAAACATGTAACTAAATCTGGCCACTTTTCATCTGGACATCTGTGCTTTTCATAGAGGAGTTGCCAGTGTTGTCATCAGCCTACTGTGCTGTTAGCTTGCAGTGCTATTTATGTTACAGTGTAATTTATTAGAAACTATTGGTTTTGTTTCATAAATGCTATTTTACGTTATTTATTGCGATCTCATATAAATATTAAGTAAAAGCCGTATCTTATATATAAAATTTCCGTGTCACAGTGTTTGTTACCGTACTCCTCCGAAACGGCTTCACCGATTTTTCCCAAATTTTATATGCGTATTGAGTAGGTCTGAGAATCGGCTACTGTATATTTAGAAATAACTAGCTGACCCGGCAAACGTTGTTTTACGTTAAAAAAAAAAAAAAACTAAATATACAGTAGCCGATTCTCAGACCTACTGAATACGCATATAAAATTTGGAAAAAATCGGTCAAGCCGTTTCGGAGGAGTACGGTAACAAACACTGTGACACGGAAATTTTATATATAAGATTATTAAGGCAAAACAACGTTTGCCGGGTCAGCTAGTAATAATATATATTTGTTTGGTATGTGTAATCAAGTCATTGAGATTTTCTTATATGATTTTTGCTAATTTAGTTTTTAAAAAGATAGTTTCGAGCTTCCGAAACTTGACTATTTATAAAATGTTGTAGGACTCACAAAGCAGTGACAACTATAGCTACAAAGGGTGAGAACATCAACATAGCATGGTCTCCCAACGGGAACACCATTGCCGTTGGGAATAAAGAGGATCTTGTCACGTTCATAGATACCAAGACTTACAAAGCAGTGAGTAATTGTGTGTTCTATTTGCTAATTATAGTTTCTGTGTTTTTTCAGAGGTTAAGCTAGTTACCAAAGTACCGAGCAAATACAAATAATTTATTGATAACACCAAAGTTACAAGTCAAAGTCAAGCTCTAGTTTCAAGCTGCTTAAAGGCCTCTGACTTAGCTTAAATTGCTGACAAGACTTTAGCTGACAAGGGCAAGATCTTGCATTAATGTGAAAAATAAAATGTTAATAAACTGGTTTAGAAGTTATTATTTTAGTTTTTTAAACCAATTTTTTCTAAACTCTAATTCATAAGTCTGATTGGCACCAAAATAGGTATAAATATGCTTATACTTAATTTGGTGCTGAGTAAACCACCCTGTTTGAGGACCCCGATCTCCAAGAGGACCATAATATCCGAAAATATGTGTCATCCACCAACCTGCACTTTGCCAGTGTGGTGGATTATGGCCTATATCTCTCTCTTCGTGAGAGAAGGTCCGATTCCTAGCTGTGGGAACATAGAGTGGGCTCATGAGGTAAAGTTATATATTTAATTGAATGCATTTCAGGTGAATGAAGAACAATTTAATTTCGAAGTGAATGAAATCTCATGGAATCTGTCATCTGATCTCTTCTACTTGACAAATGGTCTCGGATGTGTTCATATTATGACGTGAGTTATTTAAGCATGTATTAACTTTTAAAATGTTATATATAAAATTTCCGTGTCACAGTGTTTGTTACCGTACTCCTCCCAAACGGCTTGACCGATTTTTTCCAAATTTTATATGCATATTCAGTAGGTCTGAGAATCGGCTACTGTATATTTAGAAATAATTATTAAGGCAAAACAACGTTTGCCGGGTCAGCTAGTAAATTTATAAAATTAAATATAAAACTAATATTTGATGGGGTTTTACTTGGTGCAAAGGATAGCCAGCTATCCAGCGTGTTAATGCAGCCAGTATATTACAATTACGGACAGGTTGTTTAAATCTGATTCAATATGATGAGCATTTCTTGTGATTATTTTTATTTTATTTTGATAATGAGACCATGTTTTAGTGAAATACAAATTATATTTATACAGTACTTGATACAATTATGTAAAAAAAGCAGCCAATGTAAAGTCAGAAAACTTATCAAAAATGGAATGAAAAAGTATTAGAATTAAAAAAAAAATGCAATCGTTTGTTGTGTGCATGTTTGTAACTTCTTCGACTAACTGATGGCTGGACCGATTTTAATGAGATTTGCTATGAAGATAGCTTAGACCTTGAATTAACACAGACTATTTTATCCCGTGCACGGCTAGTACATATAATATGTATGTAATGGATCTTAGTTTGGATTATATATATTTTATAAATAATTCAGTTAAAGTGAAATTTATTTCTCTCGTACAACAAACATTATTATTATTTTTTACATTAAAATGCGCTTGGTCACAATTCACCTGATGGCTAGCGACATTATGATCTAAGGTGGAGCGCGCTTACCCAGTAAAAACCGGTTCACTCTTGCTTTGAAAACCGCCAGATTGTAGCTCTCAGGGAACAGGGAACTTGGCAAAGAGTTCCACAACTTTGCAGTTAGCACTATGAAGGTGGAGGCAAACCGCTTAATACGCGCCTTTGGAACCTCCATGGTTGGCAAAGAATTCTATACCTTCGCAGTTCGCACTATGAAGGTGGAGGCAAACCACTTAGTACGCGCCTTTGGAACCTCCACGGTTGGCAAAGAATTCTATTCCTTCGCAGTTCGCACTATGAAGGTGGAGGCAAACCACTTAGTACGCGCCTTTGTAACCTCCACGGTTGGCAAAGAATTCTATACCTTCGCAGTTCGCACTATGAAGGTGGAGGCAAACCACTTAGTACGCGCCTTTGTAACCTCCACGGTTGGCAAAGAATTCTATACCTTCGCGGCTCGCACTATGAAGGTGGAGGCAAACCGCTTAGTACGCGCCTTAGGAACCTCCACGGTTGGCAAAGAATTCTATACCTTCGCAGTTCGCACTATGAAGGTGGAGGCAAACTGCTTAGTCCACGCCTTTGGAACCTCCATGACAGTTTGTTGGTTGCAGCTACCCATCCCTGGAGCTGCAGACGGTGTTGAAGGCCCACCCGAGCACGTGTATCTGCATCGAGCACGACCCCACGGGCCGGTACTTCGCCACGGGCTCCGCTGACGCCCTCGTCTCGCTCTGGGATGTGCAGGAGCTGGCCTGCCTCAGGGTGTTCTCCAGGTAAACAGATAAATAAATACATATTAGGACACATTTCACACACGGTTGTGTTAGCCCCATACTAAACCATTTCTAAGTAAGTAGTTCATAACAAAAAGTTATTATTAAAAAGAAGACTTTTTAAATGACAGAACATTAAAAAATCAAATGAATTAACAGGGTTGCTCATCTCCAGTATAATTGCAATGCCTTATGGGTAATTATGTAACTATAATGTGACATAATATTGCAATAAATTGTTTGACTTTAACTTTAGTTTGGGCGCGATTACGATTTGTATGGCACCACGATTTGAAGGCGGATTCTTATAGATCTCGACGAAAGAAAACGAAATTAAGGAATAAAATTTTTCGATATCTCACTTCGTTTCCGAGATATCGAGGAGATATGCGAAGCCGGGACAATGTGCTAGTACTTTTTTTAGATACATATTTATCACCCAGAGCGACAACCAACAACTTTAGTTTAGCACATAAATATTGGCTGTGCCGGGAATCGAACCCGAAATCTTCTGATTGGCAGTCCGGCTTGGTAACCGTTACGCCAACGAGGTCATCTAAAATTCGATAAGTCGTGCTAACCTGTGATCACCACTGGACTTATATGAAATATTGACAGTGGACATTATGTGAAATGTTTAAAATAAAATTTCGACTCAGTGGTATAGGCACATCAGCATAATATAATGCTGCTCGCCTATAAATCAAATAAATGAACAAATAAATCACATGGCATCGTGCCCATTGCGTGCTACCGTATCGGATGACACGTTAAATTATTTGTTCCGGATGTTGTACTATGTACACAGTCCACTATACATGTATACAGTCGCTAAGCCAAGGTCAAATCAGAGGCTCAAAACTCAACACCAGACTCAGTAATCCCAGACTTGGCATGCTCGACCTTCGATCAGAGTGTCGCTGACTCCAGTCCTAGCTGGTATTTTTCTTATAAAAATACTGTCTCATCCCTATCCTATTGTTGGGCAAAGGCCTCCCTACCCTCTTTCCGTTTGTCCCTAGCTAGCGCTATTGTGCCTAGCTGTAAAAAGTAAAAATCCAGCGTAAAGTAAAGTTTATTGGTCACTTGCAGGTTAGAATGGCCGGTGCGCACCCTCTCGTTCAGCTTCGACGGCAGACTGCTGGCGTCCGCGAGCGAGGATCACATTATCGATATCGGGTGCACGGAGACAGGTCAGTCATCATCATCAGCATCAGACCATTCCAACTCACTGTTGGATGTAGGCAGGGATCAGAATACTAGAGGGGATTGCTGAATCCCATAAAAAAGTGCAAAACCTAGATGGCGTTGCAAATCGAGCGTGCGGCCTAGCTGCTGCCAACGTAGTTGACGTTAAACATTATAAGCTCCATCTATTGGATTCATTCTGTACCATTACTATGAGTTATTTAGATTAGAGCTCCGAAATTCGTAATGTTGCCCCCAATTTTTTTGAATTTGATACGTGTAGCGACATCCCACGCAACAGAAAGCACTTATTTTAAGTTGTACAAAATTAACCAAGAGATTGGGCGTATAATATATTTATTAGTCTATGCTATTCACTACGGATAAACGACATCTGACCCATAGAAGGAACGCTCTTGGTTGGTGGGCACAAGATCGAAATTACTGACTATAGACCAAGAAGTATAATAGACGCTCAACCTCTTGTTACAAGTCGTACTACGTGTATCATTCAATACACGTATCGCCATCAATTTTTATTTTCTTGAAGCTAGTTCACCCAGGTCACGCCTTCGATCAAATATATAAGGGTCACGCAATCTACTATCGTTAATCCCTATGCGACTGCAGCGCGTTGCGGAAGCACGTGGTCAATCCAAAAATACTGATCTACACTAATATTACCTATCTGAAATTAGATAATACTTGTAACTAATGTAATAATAATGTTTATATTGACATATCAATTTATAGATTTTTTCGACATGTAACTAATGGTAGTTAATAATTTCTTTTATATTCATAAACGAATGAACTATTTTTATTTATTTACTAGCAGTTACCCGCGTGTAGGTCGCTTTTTGTGTATGTTCCACCACCATGCAAAACCATATTGGTTTGTAGTACATGCTATGTATCAGAGATGGCGCTCTATGTGAAAAATGATTTTCCCTGATTTCCTCCTTTTCTGTTGAAATTTAGCAAAACTGTGGAAATCGGTTCGTGCGTTCTGGAGTTATAGAGCCAGGAAGGAAAACCCCACTTATTGTTATATTATAGATTACTTGTCTTTTGTATTGCAGGTGAGAAAGTAGCGGAGATACCGGTGGTAGCGTCCACGTTCACCGTGTCGTGGCACCCGTCGCGCTACCTGGTGGCGTTCGCGTGTGACGACAAGGAACCCTCGGAGCGCAAGCGGGACCAGGGGAACCTCAAGCTGTGGGGGCTGCCCAGCACTAACTAGGTGCGTGTGGCGTCTGCAGCTCGGCTCACTGGGGTGATCTGACGTGATCGTGTAGGTTAAGCGTCGGTTCGGACAGTCTTTGGATAGATGACCATGCAAGACTTAAAGTAACATATTTATCTGGACGCTACCGTGCGTCAGGACACCTTAAATAGTAGGTCCCGGTTGTTAGTCTTTGTAATAGCAGTTGTTAAGCCAAGTCCTTCGAGTGGCTTGAAAATTCGACACCTATGAGCATGGTTACTCAGCTCGTAAGAAGGTAAAAACAAGATAAGTGACGTTAATAGATAACAAAATTAAATATTAAGTGTAACGACAAGTCGAGAGTGAAGAAGTTCGAAGAGTCAGCATCTCCTGATGATGCTTTGTTAAGAATTTCCGAATTGTGATAGGTAACGTTAATCTTAATTAATCTTAGTTAATTGATCTTAGTTAATTGATCTTAGTTAATTAAGCTTGGTTAATTGATCTTAGTTGATTTTTCCTTTACTTGTCTTAATTTGGATTTCGGATCACAGCGGAAGTACACTTCATATTTAATTTTGTCATCTATTTACAATGGATTTCCGCAAAGTAACGCCTGAGTCAATAAGTAAATGTGACGAATTGTAACCAAGTGTGTTGGAAATATGACAAAACGGAACCAAGGGTGTTTAAAGCACAGAGTACAAGAAGAAAGAAAGAAAGTACAAAGTAAGAGATAGATAGGAATTCTTTTAAATATTTGTGCAGAGAAACTGTAAGGATTTTGTATACTTTTCTTCCCAAAGTTGTAACAGTAAGGATCGCAGTAAAATAATGATCAGACGAAGTGCTTTATTTTTAGTAACCAAGTTAATGCTTTTTTATCTATTCAGTTTGCTTGTTTAATTAAGGACTAAATATACTTTAATTTAGTTTAGGGCCAAATATCTACTTATTTACTGCTTTATCTAAGCAGTAAAGCTATTTTTGGTCCACATTATTATATAGTGAAAAGACTGTACAGTAAATAAAACATCGTTTGTAAGTATTTATATTTTTTAATTTCTCTATTCCCAATTTTCTATTGCTTATTTCTATAAAATTGTGAATTAGTATCACAGATTTTAGGAGTGTACTAATAACTTATTTCAATTATATTTTCATGTAATTTCATCAAAAGGATTATTATACGACACGTAATCAAAATCGTTCCCCTTTTTTAGGAGCTACGGATTCCACTAACACGATAAACTTACACACTCCGTCGTTTTCCGTCTGGGGTTCAAAATACAGTATAAACTCCATGTAACGTCACTCGATTTAACGACAAACTCTAAAGCGTCGAAATTAATTAGCTTTAGTTGGTTTAGCTCGTATTCCATACAATGATACATTCTCTCCATTTAACGACCACTCTCTATAACGCCATAAATGCACTGGCCCTTCAGTGTTGTTATATAGAGTTTACACTGTAATATAAATTGTCAAGTTTTTACTTCATTTTATCTACCCAGTCAATAAATACGCTTACCCTTATAACTATAGGCAATAAAGAAATATTTTGAAAGTTCTTGTCCTCTTATGTCATGTGAGCAAAAGTAATCCAACTTTCAAAATCAATTACTTAATTTCAAACAATAAAGACTCGCCCATAATATAAATATTATTTAACTATTCTAATACAAGAGTATCTCAAATAATAATTATAATAACAGTTTAACAAATATGTCAGAAAAAAATTAAAAACATAAATATTTAGTAACATTATATACATATTTAGTAATTTAATATATAAAATTTCCATGTCACAGTGTTAGTTACCGCACTCCTCCGAAACGGCTTGACCGATTTTTACCAAATTTTAAATGCGTATTCAGTAGGTCTGAGAATCGGCTACTATCTATTTTCCTTACTGTGATAAAGGTTGTTTGTTCTCAAATATTATTTTTAATTTTTCGTCGATTTTTTTGCTTTTATTTTTTTATAATGTGGCACAAAAAATACATACAACCCAAAATTTTTACTTTTTTATCACCAACCCCTATTTTTTAATGGCCATTTTAGTATTTTAATAATTTTTCATCCCGCTCGATAACTGATCAATCATAGTGTTTTATAAGGCAAAAAAAAACAATGTTTGCCAGGTCAGCTAGTATAATATAAATATTTTGTAATATTATATAAATATTTAGTTATTGTATACCATTTAATCTACCAAGTTTCTCTCTGTATCCTTCCTTTCCTTTCCATATCTTTCAACATATCCTTAGCTTCTGTTACTTCTATTCCCCCAACTTTACTTAAAACATCTTCCACAAACGCGTCCCTAACATTATCCGGCATGTTCTTGGAGTTGCCAGATATGAAAATGTGTGCGTTTCGTTTCGTTACTAGGTCGTAGAGGGCAACACTGTGCTCCGAGATCTTGTGTTGAACGTATCTGAAAGAGATAGAAATAGAAGAACTATTAAGTTGATTTTTTGCAGTAGGTCGTGCACAGTCGGGTGCTTGGCGACAAAGCTGTCATCAAAAAAAAAACGCTTTCACTTGTGTTAATAACTCATTCGTCCACCACGCTGGCCAAGTGCGGGTTGCCGAATGACACGTTTTCAGGTGTTGTCCTCAAACATGTCGGTTTCCTCACGATGTTTTCCTTCACCGTAAAGCGAGTGCAAATTCACACATAACGTGAAAACCTTTGATATAGGGCTGGGATCGAACCAGTATCTATCAGATTGAAAAGCAGACGTTTTCCCACCGAGCCTCACTCGATCGACCTACTGTGTAAAAAAAACTTACATTTTATTGTCCTGATCTCTCGAAAAAGCGCAGTAAAGGCTCAATTTTCCCTTTTCCACCCATTCTCCCAATTCTTCCTTGCAATGATAGTCTTTACTCCGGAACCGACATCCAAAGAAGAGATGCATGTTTTCTTTTGATGCTGTACCGAGGTGAATCCGAGTTTGGAGGAGGCTTCTGAATGGGGCTAAACCCGTGCCCGGACCTATCATTATGTAGGGTATCGACTGAAAGAAATAAACATTTTTAGTAGATAGAAAAAAACATGAAATATTTAGTGTACTTCTACTGTGATCTGAAAACAAATTTAGATAAGAAAAGAAAACATTTTGTTTACAATATACATACATGTTTTATTTATTCTTATATCATGTTCATTACATAGTAAATATGTATCGATATAATGCATTTATAACAAACAAGAAATGGTATAGTTTGGTGCTAATCAGCCGTGTGTGAAATGAGTTCTAATATTTATTTATTGCTACAAAATAAGGAATGAGTACATAAGAGGAAGTGTGAAAGAACCCTCAGCAAGTGAGAAAAAAAAGAGTGGAAGGTTAGTGTGGTATGGACATGTGATGCGTAGAGAGGAGATGCATGTTAGTAGGAGATGTATGGAAATGGAAGTGCAAGGGAGAAGAGCAAGAGGCAAACTGAAGAGAGGAGATGTATGGAAATGGAGTACCAGGAAGAAAGGCAAGAGGCCGAGCGAAGAAGATATGGATGTGTGTATGAGGACATGAGAGAGAATGGATTGAGTGTGGAGATGACGTATGATAGAAGAGAGTGGAAGAAGATTTGCTGTGCCACCTTAGTGGGAAAGCAAGGAAGGAAGGAGAAGATTTATTTAGGACGACCTCGTTGGCGTAATGGTTACCATGCCGGACAGCCAATCAGAAGGTTCTGGGTTTGTTTCCAGGCACGGCCAACATCTTTGTGGTGTTAAATATATTTCTATATAAAACATGTATGTATATTTGTCTAATATGTCAGTTGTGTTAGCAACCATAATGCGAACTAGAAATGGTTCAGTATGGGGTTAACCAGCTGTGTGTGAAATGTGTCCTAATATTAAAAAAAAAAATTGTTTGACATTTTGCACACTGCATATGCGGTAGCCTACAAGGGACATTTTATAATATTTTCCATGTTTTTATATATATGTTCACCTGTGGCTACGCATATAAATTATTTCATTTAATTTATGCCTAATCTACAAACAACGTTGTTTGTCTCCCCTAGCCTGGACATTGTTTTAATAAGTAGATTTATGGACTTTTAGCCCCATACTAAACCATTTCTAGTTTGTATTATGTTTGGTAACACAACTGATATACTACACATACTTACATAAAAATAAAAATAGTTTATATCTATACATATTTAATACCCAGACCGACAGCCAACAAATTTAGTTCAAGACAAAGATGTTGGCCGTGTCAAAAAACCTAAATTTTTTATTGAATAATTTTGATTATCTAATAATAATTATTTGTAAATGTATAATGTGTAACTTTTGTTAAATAAATAACTATGAACCAGGAATCGAACCCGGGATCCTCTGGTTGGCAGTCCGGCATGGCACACCAACGAGGTGGTCAAAAATGTAAACTTACCACGTCATCTGGGAAGTCAAAGCTGCCGTTCTTGATCCAGCCGTACACCCTGTCTCCCGGCTGTAGGCTCTTCAACCAGTTGGAGGCCAGACCAAGTCTGGGCTGCTTCAGCTTGCCACCATACTTCACTACTGCTACTAGAAGATCTAGACTGCGCCCTGCAAATACAATTTACTAATACAATGTAAACTCTGTATAACGACACCGAATGGACTGTGCATTTTATATCGTTATAGAGAGTGGTCGTTAAATGGAGAGATAGTGTCATTGTATGGAATCCAAGCCAAACCAACTATAGCCAATTGATTACGACGCTTTAGAGAGTTTGTCGTTGAATTGAGTGACGTTACATGGAGTTTACACTGTATAAATAAATTTAAATATGTCACCAATTGTTTTACTCTGCGTAAGTCAGCGTTTGACCACAATTCACCTGATGGTAAGTGATATTGAAGTCTGCGGTGGATCGCGCTTACCTAGAAGACAAAGTATATATACTTTGTCCGGTTTCACTCTCGCCTTGAAAATCGCTAGATTATAGTCATTGGGGAACAGGAAATTCGGCAAGGACTTCCAAAGCTGGTTAGCCCCATACTAAACCATTTCTAGTTTATATTGTGGTTGCTAACACAACTGATATACTACATATTTAACACCCAGTCGGACAGGCAACAAATTTTGTTTACTAAAAAATATTGGCCATGCCGGGAATCGGATCTCCGACCCTCTGGTTGGCAGTCTGGCATGGTACTCATTACGCCAACTAGGTCGTCAGTTACCTGCTGTGGGCAGAGAGCTGCTAGCGATGGAGAAGGACCTGGGCTTGATGGTGGAGAACAGCTCAAACAGAACCTCTATGCTCAGCTTCGACGCTGTCTTGTGGAAATCATGGAGCACCTGAAATTATAAAATTGGCAAAGTACGAGTTGGGCTCGCGCATGGAGGGTTCCGTACCATTGTTGTATGAGTAAGCCCCTTTTAAATATGTATTTTATTTAATCACTAGCTGACCCGGCAAACGTAGTTTTGCCTTAATAAAAAAAAAAACTAAATATGCAGTAGCCGATTCTCAGACCTACTGAATACGCATATAAAATTTGGAAAAAATCGGTCAAGCCGTTTCGGAGGAGTACGGTAACAAACACTGTGACACGGAAATTTTATATATAAGATTATAATTTAATTTGAAAAGTAATGTTCATTTATATATTTCGTGAAAATTTTAGGTGTGATACCGTTATTATATATCAATAACTAAATAAATACGAGTAGCAAAAAAAAAGTTTATATGTTCTTGAACATTAATATTTTTTTATTTTTAGTATTTGTTGTTACAGCGGTACAGGAAATACATAACTTATGAAAGAATAAGCAAAAAGTAGCTATTGGGTTAACACATAGTCTAACCTATCTTCGTCCCTAAATAAATCAATATCAGTACAGCCGTCGGACCTATAATGAACATTTTAGGGGTTTCCTTCGATTTCCCTGGGATGCCATAATCAAATCCTAACTGGGTGACAATGGGACCGATTGAATTCAAAATAATTTTGAGAATCGTTTCACAAATGGCTGAGAAATCAGTGAACGTACATAAAAAAAATATTCATATACAGTCGAATATATAACCTCCTCCCTTTTTGAGGTCGGTTAAAAATAGGTTTTATTTTACTAACGAAAGTTTGTGTGTAATTGTTTTTCACATTGAACTGAACGGCTGAACCGATTTTGATGACATTTGTTGTTAAGATAGGTTAGACTTTGGATTAACACATAGGCTACTTTTTATCTCGAAATTAATTATGGTTCCCGTGGGATACACAAATTACTTCAAAATCTATGTAACTCCTGCACGCTTCAATGGCTGGACCAATTTTGATGAGAGTTACTATGTAGATACGTTAGATACTGGATTATCACATAGGCTACTTTTTCTTCCGGATCAAGTTATTTTAAATAAATAATAAAATAAAATAAATATTAGGACACATTCACACACGGCTGGTTAGCCCCATACTGAACCATTTCCAGCACGTATTACGGTTGTTAACACAACTGATATACGACATATACATACATACATATTATACATATTTAACACCCAGACCCACAGCCAACAAATTCAGTTAAGCACAAAGATGTTGACCGGGCCGGGAATCGAACCCGGAACCTTCTGATTAGCAGACCGGCATGGTAACCTTTACGCCAACGAGGTCGTTTTGCCCTAGACAGGTGTATGGTGTAGTATTCATGTAGTTCGCACTTACCTCTAAGATAGTTCGTCGAGTTCTCCTACAATAGTTGAGCCAATCCTCCTGTCCTTCAGGCGTACTGAGCTCTATACATTTGTCCCTTTCTAGCGTATCCTCAGAAACTAATGCGAGAAGAGAGAAGACATATTGTGTGGGGTAGCATCGCAGGTCCCAGTATTGTTCGGCGATTTCGTACATTGTAAGTGGGTTTTGGAGGAAATGTGGGACTGGCATGTCTGGAAACGAAAAGTACAATATACAGTTTTTTAGGCTTAAAGCATGTACTATTATGTGTGGCTTTTTTGGCATATTGAAATAATAGCGTTTGTAATATGTATGAAAATATACTATTTTTAAAGTATTTATAGTTATATTATAGTTAGCTATTAAGAGTGAAACAACATTTATCGTTCGTTTAGTGAAAACCAAGAGTGAAACAACATCATTGTTTGTTTAGTGAAAACCAAGAGTGTAACAACATTTATCGTTTGTTTAGTAAAAACCAAAAGTGAAACAACATTTATCGTTTGTTTAGTGAAAACCAAGAGTGAAACAATATTTACCGTTTGTTTAGTGAAAACCAAGAGTGAAACAACATGTATCGTTTGTTTAGTGAAAACCAAGAGTGAAACAACATGTATCGTTTGTTTAGTGAAAACCAAGAGTGAAACAACATCATCGTTTGTTTAGTGAAAACCAAGAGTGAAACAACATTTTTCGTTTGTTAAGTGAAAACCAACAGTGGAACAACATTTTTCGTTTGTCAAGTGAAAATCAAGAGTGAAACAACATTAGTCGTTTGTTTAGTGAACACCAAGAGCGTAACAACATTAGTCGTTTGTTTAGTAAAAATCAGGAGTGAATCAACAAAACCAGTAGTGTGTAGAGTGAAACAATATATATCGTTTGTTAAGTGAATACTACAACTAAAACAACAATTTTACAAATTAAAGTTGTTTAATTTTTTTTTTATAAAAGTATTAGACATAATATTTTCATTTTCACAGCTCCTGCTCTTGCCAGCCGTCGTCATCGGACAGGAACCTCCGCTTGGCCGCAGTGTTCATGTAGGGCCGGAGCGCCCATTCCGTGTCGGCTGCCTCCAGAGACTCCAGGGTCCCCAACTTTATGGAGAACAGCTTCATTTGGAAGCGGGGGCCGATCTCTGAGAGATCTATCTCTTTGCCTGCCTACAATATAAAAAAAATACATTTATTATAGCTACTAGCTGACCCAGCAAACGTTGTTTACCTTAAGTGCAGCGAGGTGAAAAATTATTAAAATTTATTTTTATGCCACATAAAAAAATAAAATAAAAAGATATTAATGGTGAACAACCCTTATGACTTAGGGGTATGAAAAATAGATAGTAGCCGATTCTCAGACCTACTGAATACGCATATACAATTTGGTAAAAATCGGTCAAGCCATTTTGGTGGAGTACGGTAACTAACATTGTGACATGGAAATTTTATATATAAGAAGAAGATTATTGAAGAGTGGAGTGACAAGAATGGACAAAATAACAAATGAGTTACATAAGAGGAAGTGTGAAAGTAGCCCCAGTGAGTGAGAAAATAAAAAGTGGAAGGTTGGTGTGGTATGCAGAAATATAGAAATTTGTTGGCCATTAATAATATGCTTTGAGGCAAGTAATACTACAATCATTACTTAAATACTAATTAGATAAATTTACTATTATTTTTTACTAACAATACTGATCAATTAAACTTATAAATTTATTGAAATATTCTACCACAAGGGAATACTACAAACATTATCAATTATTTTTCCATATCTATTAAATTTAAAATATCTAGGTATACTACTTCTTACACATGAATAAAAATTCTGCTATATGAGCATGTATTGCGTAGAGAGGAGATGCATGTTACCAGGAGATGCAGGCCGACTGAAGAAGACATGGATGGAGTGTGTGAATGAGGACATGAGATAGAAAGGACTGAGTGTAGAGATGACATCAGATAGAATAGTTTTTGACGTGACAACGTCTTAAATTAGGTTGCGGCTGGGAGTCACTTATGAAAAAGTGTAACGCCCGGTAACGTTACGATGAGTCACCGAACGAGAGAGAGGCCCGCCGAATGCCTTGCGTCTCTCTCCCACTCAACTATGATCGTTCTGCCGCGCGCGCAGCACGCGGCAGACGTTGTCACGTAAAATCTTCGGCCGTAAAACCGACTTTACAGGCAATCATTTTTTTTACATGTTTCACACACGGCTGGTTAGCCCCATACTAAACCATTTCTAGTTTGTATTATGGTTGCTAACACAACTGATATGCTACATATAGATACATATTTAATACCAACAGCCAACAAATTTAGTTTAGCATAAAGATGTTGAAAATTTAGTTTAGCATAAAGCTGTAAAGGGAATCGAACCCGGTACCATCTTCTTGGCAGTTCGGCATTGTAACCATTATGTTTATTTATTTATTTGATTTTTAGGCGAGCAACATTATGCTGATGTGCCTATATCACACTGAGTTGAAATTTATTTTTTAACAGTTCACATAATGTCCACTGTTCAATGTCAATGTTTAAAGTTTACTAGTGCACTCTGATCACAGGTTAGCAAGAGTTTTTTTGTTTTCTGCAACCAGCTTATCAAGCAGGTTAACGAGGTTGTCTTTGATTGTAAGGAGAAATTTAACCGTTACCTTTCTATATGTGTGTTGTCTGAAGCAGATGTAATCGTCATGGTTAGCGAATGTTATAACCCTCTTGGAATCAGGCTTCGGCACTGGGAACAGGTATTTGAGAATACTCATTGTTCTTAAACCTGGAAATAAATCAATACGTTAAAAACATGGAAATAAAATGACTGCACTGTCACATACTTTTTTGCATGGTAACATCTCCCATTCGAGTTGAAAAATCTATCACCAAGTACCTAACATAATAATAGTGTCTAGCCTAGTCTGGAAAAACTAAAGCTCTCCAGGATTATTCCAGAACACACTGTTAGGATAGAATGAGGGTTGCTAGTGAGGCAAGCACTTAAAAATGCCACCATGCTATAAAATAATTTATCCAGAAGTTATTAGGAATTTTCAAAATACAGTAGAACCTCGTTAAGACGAACCTCGATAAGTCAAAAAACTCCAAATGTGGAAAAAATTTTTTGTTCCCTTCCCTTCAAACACCAAAACCTCCATTACTTGATATCTTGACCCTCTGTTAGTCGAAATAATCACCGAGTCCCTCCAAGCCATTTTGGTACATATTCTCACTCTATAACACGAAAAATTTAATTTGACCTCTGCGTCTCGAACATAGCAACGTTATATTTTACAACCTTTACAATTTGATCATTTGGAATTTATTACCTTTATTGTTCGAACAAAAATCATTTACCGACTTTAAGAACTTGCCGACAATGTGAGTACACTATTGTTTCTTAGAAAACATTTTAGGAGTATACGATAATCAATTTTTGAATCACGTAAACACGTGTTTGCTAGCTTGGTGTCAGACGTTCAATTTTGATTACCTTTGAAATTTAGCTAAGCAAGTCATTGGTTTTCGACTTAAATATTGTCAGAAGTAGTTTGGTTCTACTGCAATACACATCAATTAGTACAACAGAACAACCAAATTATCTAAAGCAAAAATCCTCCATAAGTTGAAAACTCTGTAACTCGATTTTTTTGGCGTCTCCCTTGATGTTCGACTTACAGAGGTTCTACTGTACTCTATTTTACTTCCATTCATTTACTCGTTGAATTGATTTACACTCCATATTTCTCCACAAACACAAATAGATTTTATCAGCACATTCAACTAACAGATATATATAATTTATTTCTTTACTAGCTGCGCCTCACGGTGTTACCCACTTTAATACGGTACAAAAAGAAGTAGTTTTTGTGTTAATCCATGGTTTAAACAATTTTTTATCACATCAAATTTTATGATAATCAGTTCAGCCGTTTGAGCATGAAGTAACAAACATACACAATTTACACTTACTTACTTACTTAACTTTCGCTTTTATAATATTAGTAGGAATTGATTTATAGGCGAGCAGCATTATGCTGATGTGCCTATATCACACTGAGTTGAGATTTAATTTTAAACTTTTCATATAATGTACCACAGTCTAATGTCAATATTTACAGTCCACTGGTACTCTGATCACAGGTCAGCAAGTCAAAGAGGTAACAATATCTAACATAAAATTTTCATGTCACAATGTTAGTTACCATACTCCTCCGAAACGGCTTGACCGATTTTTACCAAATTTTATATGCATATTCAGTAGGTCTGAGAATCGGCTACTATCTATTTTTTTAAGGAAAAACCGTGTTTGCCGGGTCAGCTAGTTTTTTTTTTTTAATATTATGACACATTTCACACACGGCTGGTTAACCCCATACTGAACCGTTTTCGTATTATGGTTGCTAACACAACTGATATACTACATATACATATACATACATACATATTTTATATGGACACATATTTTAACACCCAGACCAGTTAATTATATATATCGCTTACCGAGATCAGACTTGAAGTTGTGGAATATGAGATGTGGGAACTGTTCACTCATGGGCCCTATGTCGGGTATGTCGTGCCTCATCACCACCCCACTCAGGGTGAACTGAGCTGTCGGACCGTAAGGCAGGTGGCAGATCACCTGCAAACAATAATGGAATATGAGAGATCATTAACCACTTGTATGTTGAAACACCGGCTCCCGGTATAAACACATTTGGAACTTCATAATTTGATTCCACCATCTCCGTTCTACTACAGAACGAGCAGAGAGACAGTGAAGAGACACCGATACAGAGTTGAAGTTCCGAACTTTCGTACAAAACGCTTTGCGTCGACTTTTATTGTTAGGACTGCGAAGCTTTGGAACTCACTACCTGAGTCTCTGTTTCCTGAGAGGTATCATCCGGGGGCCTTCAAAAGTAGAGTTAATAGGTATCTTCTAGGTAAGCGTGCCACACCGTAGACTGCAGTGCAGCTTAACATCAGGCAAGCTGTAGTCAAACGCTAACTTATCAAGGATAAAAAAAAAACATTTTCGTCACTACTGTTGACATACCGGGAGCCGGTGTGGGTAAAACTAAAACTTGGAACTTGGACTTTTTTAACAGATAATACAAAATGGGCTTATGTCATTCAACATACGAACGGTTATGAAATAGAACTTATTTATTGGCATATTCTGTATTTCAAAGTGTATGCTATCTATCTTAAATTTCATCAAAGTTGGTCCAGTAAAGAATCATGTAAACTTCAAATGCATCCGAGTGGATTCGCATCCCGATTGCCGGAACCATGATCCGATTATGACGCTTAAATCTATTCTTTTTACTTTTAATGGGCTTGCGCTTGATCGAAAGTCACCTGATGGTAAGCGATATTGCGATCTTACGTGGAGCGCGCTTGCCCAGAAGAAACCGGTTCACTCTTGCCTTGAAAACCGCTAGATTATAGTTATCGGGGAACAGGGAATAAGGCAAAAAATTCCGCACCTTGGCGGTACGCACAATGAAGGTGGAGGCAAACCGCTCAGTACGCGACTTAGGCACTTCCACAGTATAACGATGCCGACTTGGTGTTTCCCTACTCGTCCGATCGGATCTTGTTTCCGCAATCTTTGTGATTGACAGAATGGGAACCAAAGATTTAGTCCGTCAGTTTACGAAGCATGTTTCATAATGATAGACATTGTATTCCAAATTTCCGATTCTGATTACCTGGATAGGCAATGTTTCATCTGGCATGTCGCAAACAATAACAGAATCTTCCTTCTCGTAGCAAAGTCTCAAATTTTTTTATCATAAAATTGAACGATTCTAATGGACAATAAAGATAGCGTTATTATTATTATATGTGTGTATCTTATATATATTATGTCATATCTTAAGTTATATATTTTTCATGAATGTATGTGTATATAAATATTTTTTTGTAATAAATAATTGTAAATTGACTTGCCCAGTATGGTGTGATGCCGTAAGGTTAATAAACGATTTGATTTGATTAGAAGAAATGACATTTTCGATGAATTTGTTAAATCAGATGCATTCGAAAATGAGCAGAATAACCCTGCAGGAGTCTAAGAGTAGAGTATCAAAACACACACTGTTACATCACTTTTGTCTTCAGTAGGTTCTCACAACTTACCAAGCTGTCAGGCACTCCTCTATGTTCGTGCACAACTATAAAGTCTGTGACTTCATTCGCTCGACACGCGTGAATGAGTTGAGACATCTCATAGCCACCTCTGTTCATACGCTGACTGTTGGGGAATATCAATCTGCAAGTGAAATAATAGTAGTTTAAAAAAACTAAAAAACACGCTTATCTGGCCGTTTTAAGTGGGTCAAAATCGCGCCCAAAGAAGTCGGTTACAAACAAACGTACAAACAAAAATACAAAAAAAAATTTTTTTTTATCAAATTAGTGTATTGTCATCGGTCCTCAATAAATCTACAAAGTTTCAACGAAATCTGGCCGTTTAAAGTGGGTCAAAATCACGCCTAAAGAAGTTGGTTACAAAAAACATACAAACATACAGGTGAAGCTAATATAAAGCGTGTAAAAAGGAAGGTAAATAAATTTTGACAGTACAATATATATAGGCATGCATTTGTAGCTCAGTTCGGAGCCGGAGACTGATCTCTAGGGATTGTCACTGCAATAGTTAAATCTTATAACTTAAAATTATGTAACTACACATGACTTTACTACTATATTGTTGTAGAGATGAATAAATAAGGATTTGATTTGTTTATAACTAAAACTAGCATCAGGTCCCGGCTTCACACAGTTTCTAAATTAATCTTAATATAATATAGATTCCCAAATCGGTCAAGTAGTTTCAGAGCTT
Organism: Mellilla xanthometata; assembly: GCA_035578125.1. NCBI lineage: Eukaryota > Metazoa > Arthropoda > Insecta > Lepidoptera > Geometridae > Mellilla > Mellilla xanthometata. Next base: position 2,031,447 of record JAPUBQ010000033.1, on the reverse strand, counting down.
ATTTGCGTCAAACAAACAATCAAGCTTTTTAATCTCTAATCTCTTTATAATATTGGTATAGATAAATGAATAGATTCTTAAGAAATTACTTTCTAAAGTAGAAATTTAATGATACCAATCTTCTTCTTCTTCATATGTGCTAAGTAACCAGGCTCTGGTATCAGGACTTGGTTAAATTACTGCTTGTACCAACACTAACATCTATCATTACACTACCATTACTAATAAAGATGTATGTAAGAAGACAGCAAAGGCAGAGGATCTGGCTTAGGAGTAAATGATCAAAATCAGAATTAAGAATGGTACAATATCCAACCACTATAATGCAAAAGACACACTACTTACCTACATTGTGTAAAAAAAAAAATATTATAACAAAGAATATATCATTATACATACAACTTATCATTATTTGAAATTCAGTTTAATTAATTAATTATTACAATAGGCTATCTGTAGAAGTGTGTGAATGAGGCCAGAGAGAAAGGAGTGAGTCTAGAGATCACAGCTAAATGTGGAAGAAGAAGAAGAATACACAGGCTATCTCTATTTAACCTGAATTAAATAAAAAATACAGGAGAAAATGCATTTAAACAAACCTTAACTCCTTAACGAACATTTTGAGCCTGGCGCTCGGTTCTCGTGAAGTTGTGATCATGATCTTGGGATCCTCAACACCGGCATATCTGTACTCATCATCCTGAGAACTCAGGGTATTGGCTCCCCCGCTGAAACCACCTATCGCTGCTGCTCTTTCTGGACCTGTCAGGCATTACCAGGAATTAAAAGTATGTTTAATAACAAATTATATGTAATACTTTCATTATATTAACCCAAACCGATGTAGTTAGTAAAGTCTGAATATGACAATGTCAGTAAAGTAAAAGTAAAAAGCCTTTATTCATTGCAATGCATTAAGATTAAGACAATGTCAGTAATGTCTAAATATTATTAATATCAAATCTTAAAATATTTTTTTTTACATATACATGATTAAGTGAATTTTCTACATAATGTAAAATGCAGCAGAAAAATATCATACAAAAACTGATTATCTATTAAGATTTTAAATTTTTAGACTCAATTAAGAATAACTAATAATAGAAGTGGTCTAGTAAAATACAATGTTTAGAAGGACAGAACACAATTTTAGAGGTTAGAAAAACTCTACATTCTATTTTAATTTTATACAACTGGGATTCCAATTAACGCAAAATAAACTTACCTTTGTCTTCAAATTCGATTCTTTTCTGCAATTTAATAGCTTCACGCCTCAGATCTCCATGAATAGGAATGTTTTCTTCCAAACTTCTCTTGAGCGCATCTTTTTTAGCTTGGATACTTTTTTGCTTATCCTCTACAGATTTCCTGTACAAATATTCGCGGCGCAAACGCGCCTGCCTCCGTAGCATTTTATTTATTCACTATTCTACTAATAAATCAAGAAAATTTTCACAAAAACATCGCTCGTTTCGCACCGCTTTTGATTTGACGTTTGTGTTTGTAATCAACACGTGTTTTTGACATTGACAACTTCGAGTAGTCAACCGCAATAACCAAACGCAACCGACGCGTTCAATTTTATTAATTTAATATTTCATTAAATAAATATAAAAAAAAATTAATAACTTATTACCTACTAAATTTTAGTTCACGAGAACCATTATCAAACGAAAACTTACAATAAATGTCTTATAATTTTTCATATGAAGGCAATTCCACCACAAAGTTCTATATCTGTGATATAATTAATTTTATCTTACCTCTGTGGCATTCCTCAACAATTAGCTTATAATGTGGCAAGATATCTATATTATGTTGTTCAAATATACCAAAGAGATCCTCCACATCTTCCCTGGAGTTTCTTGGTCTTATATTGAATACATCACCAGGTTTGTAGTTAACAACTGTATCTCCAGTTGTTTTGAAAGAGATTAGTCTAACATCCTGTAAGATAACAAACTAATTATGTAGAAAGAATAGTAGTTAGGATATTATTCTAGCAATTTCTTACTTTTAATTTAGGAAGGCTTGAAACTTGGGCCGTTGGGCCACATAGTCATAACAAACATGTGACTCTACTCTTTATGACCATCACATTTATGTGATTAATGTTGTTAATTTACAGAAATTAAATCATTAATAGTACAATACTATACATTCAATTTGTTCTAAGCCGAAAAAGAGTCAATGCACTCATCAAAACAAAGAACTTACTTTTTTCATATTTATGTACATATTTCTGAATAAATGAAAAAGAAAGTAATATTTGTTTCCATGAGTGATTGGTATACTTATTTTTTAATAGTTTAGTGATACCAGTAGTCACAAAAAAAAGAACTTTCTACATAAAAATACTTTTTGTATGTTTATAACTGAAGTGAACCCACCTGAAAGTGACTTTCATCAGTTGTCCGAACATTACTCTCAATTTCAAACAAGTTGGCTTCTATAAAATCAGTTTTACTTTCATCTCTGTAATAAATATCGTCCGTTAGCCTCTCATTAGACTTCGATCCTCCGTCATTTGTAAGTATATTTTCAGTTTTCAGCAAAGACACTTTCCACCGAGGTATAAAGTTACCTCTCAAGTTGTCTGTTTGTATATTTGGAAAATAATTCTTGAGACAAGAAAAGTAATCTTTAAGCCACGGCTGCATTACTGCATCATTACCTAAATCATGTTGGTAATCACATAGCCCTGGAAAGGACAAACTAATTTATTTATTTCCAACAGTAACTAATTGTAGTTGGAAATGTTACAGATATTATTATGGTTATAAACTTGGTGGCAATTGTCTTAACATGCATATTCTAGTATCCACATAAGTTCAAATGTGACTTGATCAACTATAATCAGCTGATTATACCATATGATTATTGAGTGTAAACCAATAAAATGTCAGGTTAAAAGCTTACCAATATCCATAAGCGGCGTAGCACCGAGCTGCAGAAGACGTTTATGTAGCTTTTTCCCAACAAAATTGAACTTTGCATACGAAGAATCACCGAATGCTAGAACCCCGAACTTTAATTTCACTAAAGAGTTTGTAGGCAAACTTTTTCTGAGTAGAAACTTCCAGAACCTCTTCATATTATCCGGCTCGTCTCCCTGGCCGGTCGTGGCGCACACGAATATCGCAAATTCCTCCTGAATCAGCCTTGATATGGGATATTCGTCCATCGCCTGAACCGGCCCGTGAAAACCCATCGCTTTGGAGGCTCGCCATATTCGCTCAGCTGCTTCTTGAGCCGTGAAGGTTTGGCTACCATATAACACCACAAGCCGGCCTGTATCTAACATATTTTGTGATAAGTTTTCTGAAAATAAATAAAATCAGACTAAACTTTCGTAATCGCAATCACAATACGATTCTTCGAAAAAAAAGATATGTCAAGTAAAATCAAATTAATGTCAATGTCATATACGAAAAACGACCAAGCGCGTTTAGTTATTGCATTGCTTTTTCTCATCCGTGGTTTTCATCTAAACCTTCGTGAGTCAGGCTATCGTATATAATATAGAATATAATCATATTAATCGGGTTCTAAAATAATATTTATAATTCTATTACAAAATAATTCGAGACCGCGTACCTATTTAAAATATATTTAGTGTTGTTTTCATGATCATGAAATTAATTGTGCAGTCTTTGAAAATTGTAGAAGTGTAATTGAATAAATGTTTTACTTTTGTTTTATATTATTTTCTTGTAGTTCGAAAAATGTAATATTTTTTTTTTAAATCAAATATCACCTTAATCATCGTAGGTTATTTTGAAAAACAAAATCTTTTGTAATTTTTATTAATGTACTTGAGAAATGAGTTATACTGTAGCGGAAGTCGATCTTCACTACCGGAACCACGATCTTTTAATTTCGTGGCTAGTACAGTAAGATCTTTATTACCGGGGCCAAAAAAAATCCGGGTTAAAAAGTAGCCTATGTGTTAATCCAAGATCTAAAACCTATCTTCATAGTAAATCTCATCTTCAAAATCGGTCTAGCTGTTGGAGCGTGATAGAGTAACATAGATATTATTATTTGCGTATCCCATGGGAACCACAATGGTTTTCGGGATAAAAAGTAGACTGTGTTAATCCAAGGTCAAACCTATCTTCACACTAAATTTCATCAAAATCGGTCCAGCCGTTTGAGCGTGAAGAAGTAAGAAACATACGCACAAACACAAACTTTCTCATTTATAATATTAGTACGATATGTAACACAGCAATACTCCAGCCGTTCCTGCGTGAAGTACTTTCGCACCTTCAAATCGATACCCAGGTTTTAGATAGATAGATAAATTCTTTATTTCACACACTTCTTATTAAGAAAGAAGAAAGAAAGAAAGAAAGAAAATAAATTTATTGTGCACAAAATCAAAATACACTTACAATTTATGATATACATATAACTATCACTAATAGTGTGTGCACAAAAGGAGCAAATTCAGCATAATGCTAAGAGCACAAGTACTCCAGCGCTGATTTTCAATTTGCTTCTTCACACTTCATATAGACACATTACAAGTAGTACGGGTACATACATATAATATATTAAACGCAAACAAAATTAATTATTATTAATTTATTACATAAAAATATAAAAAAAACTTAAACTAGTGCCGAAAATGACGGCCTTATCGCTAAAAGCGATCTCTTCCAGGCAACCAGAGGAAGGACAGTAATGGTAAAACAAGAGAGGGGTGTACGAGTATAACTAAGAATAATGAATAAGTATCATATTTTAAAGTTTTAGCTGCTACTTGAGCCATATTGTCAATGTAGGAGCCAACATTCAGAGTCGAAGACAAAGTTACTCGTATACCGAGAAGTTCTACGCGCTCGGTAATTCATTCAAATCAAATCATTTATTAACTTGCAAAAAAGGTACAAATGTGGTGTTATTTAAATAAGTTGGCTCTCTATTCTTATCATCAGGCATGCAAGATTACAATTGTCAGTTCTAAAATTAACAATATAAATAAATGTCTAATTCAAATCTCTAGTCCAAAAATTAAATTTCAAACAATAGATAGATTAACACTTTATTATAACACATACTAAAAATAATTACAGAAAAAAAAGGTATTTAAAAACTAGCGCCTTAATTGGCGACCTTATCGCTAAAAGCGATCTCTTCCAGGCAACCAATTCCTAGAACGTACTCATAGAAAGAGAGACGATATATTTTTAAAATTCTCTTACAAATAATTTACTTTATAATATTATACATTATAATTTGCCGACCTCGTGGGCGTAATGGCTACCATGCCGGACTGCCAATCAGAAGGTTCTGGGTTCGATTCCCGGCACGGCCAACATAATTGTGCTGAACTAAATTTGTTGGCTGTCGGTCTGGGTGTTAAATATGTATCTATATAAAATATGTATGTATATGTAGTATATCAGTTGTGTTAGCAATCATAATACGAACTAGAAATGGTTCAGTATGGGGTTAACCAGCCGTGTGTGAAATGTGTCCTAATATTTATTTATTTATTTAATTGGTATGGTTGCACCTCGTAAGGAAGGGGCCAGGTCAAAAGGCCTCTTCTTGGCGGTGAATAGACACGCTTGGGTTTTGGCGGCATTTAATTTGACAGATTGGCATCGCCCCATTCGGAGACTGCCTGAAGAGCCAAGTTCAAGCGCCCAACCATAGCTTCCCTATGAGACCGGATTTCGGCCGCACTGGCTCGTGCAGTGGATATGTAGCTCTCTACAACAGTGCTGTCATCTGCATACCCAAAGCAAGATACAGTGTAAACTCTATATAACGCCACTGAAGGGACTGTGAATTTTAAGGCATTATAGAGAGGGGTCGTTAAATGGAGAGAATGTATCGTTGTACGGAAAAAAGCTAAACCAACCAGCCTAAAGATTTCGACGCTTTAGAGAGTTTGTCGTTAAATCGAGTGACGTTACATGGAGTTTACACTGATGTGTACTGGTTTTTAACCGACTTCAAAAAGGAGGAGGTTATATATTCGACGTGTATGTATTTTTTTTTTTTTTTATGTATGTTCACCGATTTCTCAGCCATTTGTGGATCGATTCTCAAAATTCTTTTTTTAATTGAAAGAGTATGGTTCTGAATTGGTCCCATTGTCACCAAAACTGGTTCTGATGATGGACTCCTAGGGAAATCGAAGAAAAACCTAAAAAGTTAGGTTATTTTTACGCATGAAGAGAGATTCACGCTCGTTTGGCTGTACTGATATTCATGAAATTTGAGAAGAAAATAGGTAAGACTATGTATTAACACATACGCTACTTTTTATCCCGAAAATAAATACTATTCCCGTGGGATGCACCAAATAACATATAAATCTTTTTAACTTCTTCACGCTCGAACGGTTGTACTGACATTGATGAAATTTGGAATGAAGATAGGTTAGACTATGTGTTTACACATACGCTACTTTTTATCCCGAAAATAATTATTGTTCCCGTGGGATGCACCAAATAACACATGACACACTGATTTCGCTAAAATTTTATATAGGGGGTAGACTAGACCTTGTATAACACGAAGGTTACTTTTTATCTTAAAAGTCATTGCTATTCCCGTGGGAAGCCCAAATAACTCGATAACCTATTTTACTTCTTCGCGCTCATACGGCAATACAGATTTCGCTCATAAAATTAGCAGCCTGGCTAACAAAAGTAATCTGACGCGAACATCGAGGCTAAGCAACGGCCCATACGGCCAGTCTTTGGATGGGTAACCATGCACAAGACTTTCATAAAAAAATGTGATATTTTCATCTGGGCGTTACTGTGCTTCGGATAACACGTTAATTTGTTGGGCCTGGACCACTACTCTTAGTACAAGCAGGGGTCAAACTAAATCAGGGGCTTGAAAAACTCTCGACGCCAGAGCTTGGCCACTTGGGTCATACTTAGTGGAAGAAGGAACTGTAAAAATTGATATATTAATAGACAAGACCCTCGAACGGATAAGGAAAATATTTACGCGCTCGCTTCGCTAGGAGTTATCCCACTTCGTTCGAATTTCCCCCAGGATGTTCTGGGCTTATGACACTCCAAATATTATATAATTTGTGCTGCTTTGGACTTCAAACGGTTCGAACAAATACGGTGAAAATTTTCGCGCTCGCTTCGCTCGTGCATAGCTAGCTGCGCTCGCATCCAGCTCGCTTCGCTCGCAATTGGTTCTAGTACGTTTTGACACAACAAACATTATGTAATTTGTGCTGCTTTAGACTTCTTTATGCTCAAACGGTTGGAACAAATACGGTGAAAATTTTCGCGCTCGCTTCGCTCGCGCATAGCTCGTTTCACTCGCATCCATCTCTTTTCGCTCGCACTTGGTTCTAGTAAGTTTTGACACAACAAACATTATGTAATTTGTGCTGCTTTGGACTTCTTTATGCTCAAACGGTTGGAACAAATACGGTGAAAATTTTCGCGCTCGCTTCGCTCGCATCCAGCTCGATTTGCTCCCAATTGGTTTCCTGCCTGACACACGCCAAATTTTTTCATCGTGAAGTTTATTTGGCTCTCCATAGCTAAAACTTAAACAAAATATCATTACCAACCACTAAAAATGTAAAAATAAAATTGTTTTAAAAAACAAACAACCGACTTCAAAAACACAACTAAAAAGGGAAAAATAATTTTAAGCCTAAATCAAATCAAGACTATATAAATAGAATAGGAGAGTTTATTTCATGTACTTAAAAAAAACTATTTGCAATTTTTAGTAATCCTGTATTCTTGAAGTCGGTGCCATCTAATAAGAACAAATGAATGTTTGTTAAAAAAAACTTTTTTCAATTGTCTTTCTTTGCTGGCACCGACTCCAAGAATACAGGATTAGTAAAAATTGCAAATAGTTTTTTATAAGTACATGAAATAAACTCTCCTATTCTATTTATATAGTCTTGATTTGATTTAGGCTTAAAATTATTTTTCCCTTTTTAGTAGTGTTTTTGAAGTCGGTTGTTTGTTTTTTAAAACAATTTTATTTGAATTGTAAATCTAAGCCTAGGAAAGGTGATGTTCAAATTCATTTATTCCTTAAAAATATAGCATTACAGAGACTTAGTCCCTAAAGCGCTACATTTCTTAAAAATAACATGTAGACACTAAAAGTAAACATTAAAATAAAAGAAAAGATCAATCGAGTTCAATGTGAGACGATCTATTATGTATACTATAAATAAATAATACATACATATATTCATGTTTTATGCTAACACTAAACGAGGTCAGCCTTTGTTAAGAAAATATAGCAGTTGTTAATATTTATTGCTGCAGATCGAATTTTTTTTGAAAATTGCTAGCGTAGGTATTAGGATTACGGAAGAGATTTTCATCTTAGCGTCTCGTACATGCATCTCACCCCGAATTTGTTTCACCCTCGCTCGATAACCGGCGCAGCCGATATATTTATCCTTGTTGCACGCGCAGAGAGGCGATCTTCTATCTCGCTCGAACTCGGCGCACGGCAGTCTCTCGGACCTATTCGGCGGGCTCAGTCGCCCCGGACCAAAAGCGCGCGAAAACTAGTGCGGTGCTACAGAATTGAGATTGACTTAAAAAATTCGGTAAATTAATTCGTCCGAATCGATCGTCCAATATGTGAGTATTTCAACTAAATTACGATATTAGACACGTGATACAGATAAACATTTTATTGCTCTATTCACCTTTGACATTATCTGGGATGATGAGATCTGCTTACATAAATTTTAAATAGAAATTAGCAATAAACGGGAAACGTTTTTGTGATTGGAACATCGCACCTATAACTGTGTTTACAAAATTAAATAAAGGCTTATAGTTTTATTAATTTTTATGTCATAATATCATATTTGTCTCGCTATTAAAAGGCTTTTGAATTTAGAACTTGATCAATTAAAATTAATTATGTATTCATATGTACATGACATAGACAATATTTTGATTGGTTTATAGAAAATTTATTATTGGCTTTTTCCCAAAAAAAAAAATTTATTGTATTGTATCGTTATTTAGGTGATTAGTGTTACCCAAGAGTTTAATCTACTAAGTTTAATCAAATCATTCTTAATTTATTACAAAAGTATTTTTTAAGTCTAATTTAGGTTTAATTTTGGGTTATCTGAATTATTATTTCTACTACCCAAGTAATTTTAAAATTTAAGCGTGCGTGTCTATTACTTAACTTTACTAACTTATTTTATACTTACTTCCTTAAAACCTGTCTACATTAAAACTAATAATAACAAGAGATTTGTGTTTTATATGTAACAATTTTACATAAAAAGTAATAAACAATTATTTCATGGTCGGACCTATTTGCGTCTAACAAACAAACAAAAATTTTCCAAGTGTGAGTTGGGCTTGCACATGAAGGGTTCCGTACCATTGTTGTATGGGAGTCACCCTCAAATATTTATTTTATTTATTTTTTATAATTTAATTAGAAAGGTAATGTACATTTATGCATTCTGTGAAAATTTTAGGTAGGTCTACATGCTACCGTTATTGATATATAGCAAAAAAACACGTTTACTGAATGTACCCCCCTTAATATTTTCATTTTTTTATATTTGGTATTTGTTATAGCGGCACGAGAAATACATATCTTGTGTAAGTTTCACCTTTCTAGCTATTACGGTGTCTGAGATATAGCCTGGAGACAGACAGACAGACAGCGGAGTCTTAGTAATAGGGTCCCGATTTTACCTTTTAGTACCTTTAATAAGGTTCCGTACGAACCTTATTAAACAAACTTTTCCTCATAATAATATTGGTAAAGATTTGTAATCTTAGCTAAGTATAGCTTAGTTATATTTTTATATTATATTTAGTTATTATAATGTTTTTTTTATTAATTGTGACGGCGACAATACTATCACAGAGAACTAAGTTAACTCGCGCCGTAAGTGCTGTTTTCTTCAGGGCACCTTCAAATAATAGTTTTATAACAAACACCTATTTCTAAAACTTCGCTCTCAGTTTGTCTGTCTGTTTATCCATCTGTTACTCGGCTGCAGCTCATGACTAACGGACCTACAATCTAACGTGTCATCCGACCCAAAGTAGCGCCCAGATTAAAACGACCCAAAGTATTGTCTAAAGTTACGAAATGTGTTAAGGCAAATAAACACCTATGAATCTAATGCCACTTCTTAAATTACATTCATTCATTCATTTTATTTTTCACATAGGAATGTATAACAACAATTATAAGACACTTGTAAAAAGTCAACATCTAAATTACATTATAAAGAATATGTATAAGAATATTTACAAAAGTAAATATATAGATCACATTATCAAAATTGCCATATGTCAAAAAAAAAATTACATTACAAATTTCCAATTCAATAAATTAAATAAACATGTCAAAATATTACCAATAAAAATAAACTTAACATTAATTGTAGGTACAAATTTCCACCATGTCTTCACGCCATGCTTTTGCATCTTTGAAAAACTCACAAACCGAATAATAGGCTTTTTTAAATAAAATATTCTTTATAATAATTTTAAATTTAATACAGTTGAGATTTCTTATAGAGTCAGGAAGAATATTTATGAATTTAATACTATTAAAGAATTTAAGATTTTTGATAATCGAGTTTTCGGCACAATATATTTTACATTTCACATCCAAAGACTGTCCTCATCGACTATTACTCAACCTCGATGATCGCGTCAGATCGCCTTAGTTAGCCAAATTACTGGCGTTACCGACAATATTTGCACATACTTCAATTTCCCGCCTTAGTACCAGTTTACGTCAAACTAAAAGCAAACCACATCGGAAGTTGCGTCAGAAACCACGTGGTCCCATCGATCCACCCCGCAGGATTTTTACCACCCCGCGGGGTTTTTACCACCCCGCAGGCTTTTTACCACCCCGCGGGGTTTTTACCACCCCGTAAGTACGCCTGTTGGGGTACCAACCACCCTTACTCGTGTCTTTTACCTTTGACCTCTGCTTTTAGACTATTTTCAGACCCATACAAAAACAGTTTTAGAAACATTTTGTAACCTATCTACAGTCAAGTGGTTCACAGCTATATCGTAAAAGGCCCTATAGACCCTTATATAAGACGTTTATATAATAAAAAAACGGCCAAAGAGTCATGGTTGCGTTGCAATTTGTTGCCTGGAAGAGATCGCTTTTAGCGATAAGGTCGCTAGTTTAGGCACTAGCTTTTGGTGTGAAACATCTATAGCCGCACGAAACCCCGATTTCTGGCGTGGTGACGCGTCGCCACGTAATGTCGATGTTTCACATCTGCTAGGCGTCTCGTGACGGCTCATATTTTTAAATAATATATTTTATATATTTTTAAATTTTAATAGTTAAGTACTAGCAGAGCGTCCTTGCTTCGCACGGGCTATAAAATAACCTAAGTTGCAAAGAGAAACAAAAAAAAAGCACATGTTACTCGGGGATAATGATAATAGCTTCCCAACGGTGAAAGATTTTTTCAAATCGGTCCAGTAGTTTCGGAGCTGATTCGCGTCAAACAAACAAACCAAAATTCAAACTTTTCCTTTTTATAATAATGGAATAGATTTGGAAATTTATTTCGAAAGATATATTTATTAATATTAGTACTCGGATAAGATGAAAATACTATGTACAAAACTCAAGATAAAATAAAGGAATAAGAAAAATGTAGCTTTTTAGTTGTTTAATATTGGTGTTTTCTGTCATTTCTTTTTTTGTGAGTGTTTATCTATCTATCTATCTCGCGTATGAAGGGTTCTGTGCCTTTATCTATAAAACTTACAAATATATCCCATTTGTTGTATGGAAGAACCTTTAATATATTAAATATCTTTTTTGTCATAGCGGCAAAAAAAAAAAAAAATCTCTAGTCTAACTGCCTATACCATTTTATTATATTTTAAAAAGCCTATCAAAAGAAAAAAACTTTCGAGCTTATTATGTTTCCGTAGATGAGCTCCTTCGCTGATGGCTGATAACCTTATCCTGGAGCCGCATTTTAAAGATAGAGCTAGGATAATAAGGCAAAAAAGGGTTTTCGAAAGGGTCTTAAAGGGTTTTTCAAAATATGCTATTCAACTACTCACATAGCCTTAACCCCACCGCTTGACCCCACCGTACCTATTCTGTATTAAATCACTATCTTTTTTAAAATGACCCTGTTGTGATAAAGATCAATACTCTTACTTAAGGCGCTTTTGTACCTACTCGTAGTTTAGCCGCGACATACCAATGTGAGCAAAGCGCCTACAACGCGGCAGCAGGGACTTTACGAAATAAATGAATATAAAATAAACAACTAACACTTCAATTAAAAGTACTGACTCGTTAATATCATTACCTACTAAAAACTTATATTATTTTATATACTTACTTACTACTAAAAATTACTTTCAATTTTAAAATTTTACTAACGACTATTTTTGATAAATTATACTAATCGTGTTTTGGTGCTGTAACGATTCTTAGCACTGATAATAAAACTGAAAAAAGTATACTTTTCATTAAAAAAAAATAGCTTCTTTCTGATACTTCGGATTCATATAATAACTGATACTCAAATGTTTGGTATTAGATAATTAATATTAATCAAGGATATTGTTTTTTAATCGCTAGAAAAACAAATATACTATAAAAATATTAATATTGTTTTTTACTTTGAAGTGATTATAACTTTGACATAATTATTTTTAAATGTGTCTGTACAATGAAGATATATTCTAGTCTTTTTATACAAATTTATTTGATAAATATTTAGAATTACTAGTAGGTAATTGCGAGTCTTAAATGTCATTACCTATCTTGGGTTTCTTATGGCTTTTCGCCAGATTTTTGCTACCAACGCTTAGTATATGGCGTTTTGTGATGAGCCCTAAAAATAACACAGTAACAAAAGTTGTCGCAAAACGATTCAGAAGTTACGAAAAACATATTTTGGCCGCCAGGATAAATAAGGCAAATAAACTCATAAAAATTTAGCGCCATCTAGCAGCATATGAGCATTTGGAGTCCGCTATGTACCTTATTATTATTGTACCTTAAGGGTTAGGCAGGAAAAAATAAGCTTTTTCAAAATATGCTATTTTGCTCTCAAAATATGCTATTTTTCTCTCAAAATATGCTATTTTGTTCTCAAAATATGCTATTTTGCTTTCAAAATATGCTATTTAGCTCGCCTTAAGTACTTACAATTAGATATCAGACACTCCAAGAAACCGGAACATTCACTTTAAGATTCGCCTTGAAATCGGTTTGCAGTCATTAAAATAACAGACAATTTCAGAACTAAATTGAGCAAAGCCGATTGCATAACCGTTCCGACCGAAAACACGTTAACTATTCAGCAGTTAGATTGGAAAATATCTTCCAAATATCTAAATAGATTGGCTTAATTATATATGCTTAGTTATATAACTAATCAATAATTAAGGCGCCATTGTACCGATACATATTTGAGCGAAGCGTGACTTGCAGCAGTGGAATTATAACGAAATAAATTAATATAAAATCATCTATTAACAGTATTTAACTTATTAGCTCTAACGATAATTACGATACCTTTTGTTTTTTTTAATTAATCGTACCTACAAAAAAATAACTTCAAATTCTGTTACTCCTTCACGCTCCAACGGCTGGATTGACTTTCATGGGATTTACTATGAAGATAGGTTAAACCTTGGATTAACACATAAGCTACTTTTTATCCCGGATCTGAAATAATAAGCCAAGTGTAGGGTTACGTACCATTGTTGATTTTTATAATTTATTTTCAAAGCTTTTACATATTATAATATTTTGTTAATGTACAGAGGGTCTACCAAATATCGTTCTAAAGATGAAGGCAATGACAAAACAATTTAATGTTAAGTTTTATCGTCCCGCTACGAGTATGACTAGGTATTACACTTCCGACATTTTAACACACATTTTAAACAAAATTAAAATTGGTTTGTTCGTTTGTTAGTTTCAATGGTACAGACAGACACACACACACACACACACTGAAACTTTAGAGTTATAAACACACCCCATCGTAGGTTAATAAACTGGTTTAACTGGTATGTGAGTTTGCAAAAATCGCATATTGTATAGGCCTATCAGACCCCTACTTTAAACCTAGTCAAGAGGGGTCCACCCTTTTTAGGCCAAGGTTACATAAGAAAGGGCGCGACGAGGGAGATGGAAAATCGATGTACTCTTTTTATGCATAACACGCTTAACTGAAATGGAATTGCTGTAACTAATGCATAGGCAGCCCAATGTGTTCCCACTGCTGGGACTCGGGGCCTTCTCTAACGATGAGATAGATATAGGCCATAATCCACCACGCTGGCCAAGTGCGGGTTGGCAGATGACACAAGTCTTCGGATATTGTGGTCCTCAAAAATGCCGCCTAGCATTTAGCCAATTATTTCTGTTATTCGTATTATTCGTGTTTAGTTTTTTTTTTGCTGACTAAACCCTCCATAAAACCAGAGAGAGCGAAGGATAGATAATAATAAAGCGAGTGTGGCTCGCCGGGAGAATGTTGCGCTACAGTCCGTGAAACCCTAGATCGAATCCAGCTCTCCAGCATCAATGACTTGGTTTTACAAGTACAATAAATAAATAAATATTAGGACACATTTCACACACTGAGAAATGGTTCAATATGGGCTGGTTAGCCCATATTGAACCATTTCTAGTTTGTGTTATGGTAGCTAACATAACTGATATACTACATATACATATATACGAGTACATATTTTATGTAGATACATAATTAACACCCAGACCCACAGCCAACAAATTTAGTTAAGCCCAATGATGTTGGCCATGCCGGGAATCGAACCCGGAACCTTCCGTTTGGCAGTCCGGCATGGTAACCTTACGCCAACGAAGTCGTCAATAATCTGTGCAACCAGTCGAAAGTACTCACATGAAAAATTAAGAGAACAAATACTAAGCAATTTTCAGAGAAGAATTATGATTAGATTGGGGCATGTTCTTTGATATGGCAGTATAAAAACAACTCGTAACTCAAGTTACATAACAACACATAAAGCTTAACAACTCATTTAACTAAACATCTCGTTATATGTACCCAGGCTATTTCACATGTGCCTAGGTACCTATATACAAGGTGTTAATGTGTTATAATATTAATGAGTCTCTCTGACAGCGAAATCTTAAGGGTTTCGTATCATTATCTATGTTGACAGACATACGGATTTATATATCCTTTGTTTTTGTACATATTAAAAGCGAGTTAATAATAATAAAATTATGTAAAGGCGATGTAGTGGGCAGCTTATGCTTATACTCTTCATATTATATATGGAAATGTCATATACCGAAATATTAAAGTTCGAATCACATGTTTTTTTACTGAACAAAAAACAAATATTATTTTTCATTTGTTTTATTGGCAGCCTTAACGATTCATCACTGACCGCTCATCAGATCGCAAACATACAAGTAGATCAGAAACACCTTGTATATAGATTCATATCTATATACAAGGTACTAAGTAATAAGAGGAATGCAGATTCGACTTCGCGAGAACCGACCACCCGGGATTGCCGAATCAGCAAACCTTCTGTTTTTAATAACATTTAAGTTTAGTTCCAATGATATATTTTATTTTATAATATTAAAATATACTTATTTATATTCTCAAACATATCCATCCTTCTATACTTAATAACTACACTAATATTAAGATTTACATGGAAAAAAAACTACACATTAATTAAAAATTAAAAAGAACCTGACAAATAAATAACTTTAACCTAAACTTTTATTTCATATCATATTAATAAAAAATAAAAAACATTATTTATAGTTATTATATAATTTAATTCAGTTAGATTTTATTTTTGATATCTTTGTTGCTATTTAAAAGACATGCTGGCTTTCTTTTTCTGATTATTTTCTGTTTCTATTTAATATAACTTGTATTTTGTTTTTGTATAATTTTCTAATAAATTGCTTTTTTATATTTTTTCGGCATAAGTGCAAACATACCATTGGGAAAATTTAGGAGACGACATTGGTTCCCATAACACAGTTTCTTAAAACTACTTTGGGAGCCTTTGGATTCCTATTATATATCATAGTGTAAATTAATGCTAAATAAACCTACTTATTTTGATTAATTTTTTTAATCTTGACAACTCACTAGATGTTAGTATTTTATTTTTTAAAAGTATGTTTTTCGCTCCCGAAACTTAATTATCTACTCATTAGTAAGGGCTTATTTCGTAGATAACTAATAAATAGTAAACAGACAACTGTAACAAACATAATCATATTTTCAACTGATAAGAAGTAGTCTTGAATAGCTATTGTGTGTAGTAATTATTAAATGGTGTATAATTATAAGTTCAGTTCATTCAACTAATATTTGTAAGTATTTTACTATGATTATCACACGTTAAAACGTGTGTTATTTATGGTAAATCAATTTATGTGTTTCTGTTTCTATATTTGGTTTCATAACGACTTATTTGACATTATTTTGATCACATAGCTCCGAAAAGTTTGTTAATATTAATTCGTAAATAAGTCGTTAATATTAACAAACTTTTCAGAGCTATGTGATCAAAATAATTGATTATTCCTGGCTCAACGTATCAGCATATTGTCATTAACGTGGTAATGCTACCAGCATATTGGGTACGCTGCCCTCTGGTATTGGGCTGAATTGTGCACTAGTTTTAGTTAAATATTTAGATAATTAACTAAAATTAGTCTGCAAAATTTTGCCGTGCGTTGATGACATTTTTGTATGGACCAACACATTTTACTTCGCGCATTTCCGTGAGTTGTTTAACAAAAGTTGCTTGTCTTGAATTTTAGTTACACCAAACAACCCTTACATCACTTTGCGATAATTACCAGTAACCTAATAAATGTAGTTAGTATCCTATATTTATCGCCAGCCAAAGGTTCACTGATAACGATTTGTGTCAGAGAGAAATGGATTTCTGATAGAGGTCACTGTACTGCGCTGGCGCTGATCTCAAACACATATATCGTACATATACATATATCGTACATATACATATATCGTACATATACATATATCGTACATATACATATATCATACATATACACATATCATACACATATATCGGAAAATATTTAGTATGTAACTCGATTCAATAAAGAAAAAAATGAGGGTTTATTTGTTTCCATTTAATAATATTAGATAAGTCTTAGTTTAAATTATTAGATAAGTCTTAGTTTGTAATATTTTCGTATTGATTGTTTTATTTGTTTTACTGTCTTGTTAGAGGTTAAGTTTATTTTAAAATGCAAACAGGTTGAATTGGACTACTTAGATTCAGGCCTTGCCTAGTTAAGTAGTAACAAGAAAATATGTAATCTAGTAATAAGTTAGTTAATAAATATTTTTCATTTTCATTTTCAATAACAATAACATAATGCTAGTTAATATTAGCTGAGCATGTACACAAGTTATCGATATAATTTAACTTATAATAACACTAGCTGCGCCGCGCGGTCTTACCCGCGTTAATCCGGGAGAAAAGGAAGTTGATCCAGGATAAAAGTGGCGTATGTGTTCATCCAAGGTCTAACCTATCTTCAAAATGAACCTTAACAAAATCGGCGGTTGGAGCGTGAAAGAGTAACATAGGTTTTTAATCTAATAATAAGATCTAATAAATAGATCAAACCTGTAAATGATAAAAAACGCAACATATTTGTTTAGATTTCACATAAAATCTGAGCTAAACTTGTCTCATAAATGCGTGTACAGACATACTAAGATAACAAGAGTAATATCGTAAATCATAACGTTCAAACATGTAACAGAAGCTATAAATATAATTTTACATCATTACAATGAACATTTGACCTTAAATTATGTAAACTGTACAAACAACATCATTCTCGTACATAATATTTAAAAGAAGCCCAGGAACGCAACCTTGAGGGACCCCAATTGACTCACACTGTCGCCTGACAAATCTTTTTTTCGAGAGACCTCATACAATCTAGATTCCTTTGAACACGATACAAAAGAACGCTGGGAAGACAGCATTGACTCGTTTCTCATGTTTAAAGTAATTGAAAAGCAATGGAATGTGTTCGTGCCAAAGCATCAGATGCTTTGCACAGTTCCAGTTTTGATTGACGCGCTAAATGACGCTTGTTTACAAATAACTATAGTTGGGTAATTATTTATCGGGCACTGATAATTATCTCAGTTGCTGTGCTAAGTAAACTTATGGCATAAATAGATAGCAGATAGAAAATACTTTATTAGATACTAAATAAGATGAAATTAAAATTTAAAATAAAACAAGGTTAAGTAATAAACCCTGCCACTATGGCAGGCCTTATCGCTTAAAGCGATCTCTTCAAGGTATAGTGTTATGTTACCATAGCGTAGCACCATGTTTTTTGGAAAACTGTTTTTTAATCTTTTCACCATAAACACCGTGATGCATTAGCTTAAGCATAAGAAGCCCACATATGTTCCCATTGTTTCGGGACCTTTATAAAGGCATCAAGTCCACCACGCTGGCCAAGTGCGGGTTGTCGGATGACACATTTCTTTGGATATTGTGGTCCTCAACATGTCGGTTTCCTCACGAGTTTTCCTTCAACTTTAAGCGAGTGCAGATCCACACATAACTTGAAATGCAAGTCATTGGGCTAGGGCTAAGATAGACGAACCAGCTTTGTGCCGCCAGATTAAAAAGGAGCCGTTTCTTCACGGAGCCACACTCGCTGCGATCCATTATCTACCAAGAAACCCGGCACTTTCATCCAGCGAGACACAATCTCCAACTTTAACCAATTGAGTCGGCATCTTCCTCTACATTTGACCGTCGCTAACTAGACAGATTGAGTGTTCCGCTGTTCCCGAAGGCGACGGAACGAATATTGCTGTAATTTCATTTCGTGTGCTATTGTGCGTAAATTGTCAAATTACGTGTCTATTTGTGTCCATGTCGTTAAAATTTAGGTTTCTGTGATTTTAATGTTAATGTTCGGTTTAGTTTAACGCTGCAGTGTTTTTATTTCTCTAAATTTTATTTTTTTTGCCTGTTCGTAAGTTTTTGAATAAAAATGAAATTTATTATTGATGGATTGACTTGAACTATTATGTAGTAATATTTTCATTTGTGTGCTGTTGTGCGTAAATTGTCATATGACGTCTCAATTTGTGCCCCTATCGTTAAAGTTCAGTTTACAGTGATTTTGATGTTAATGTTCGTTCTAGTTTAACGCCGCATTGTATTTCTTTGGGTCAGTGTATAACTTTTTTTTTTGGGTTGTTCGTAAGTTTTTGTATACTGTCGACAAAACTTAAATTGACTGTGCACGAAAAATACCTAATACACTGAATATTAACTACTAGTCTACTTGTAATGTTAGTTTATTACTAGTATTAATGAATAGTGCCGTACAAAAAAATACAAGTTTGAGTTTTCTGGCGAAAGATTTGTAAGTGTTACCAAGGAGAATGGTTGGAAAAATTGGAATTGCAGCTACGTCCATTAGATTTCATAATAGAAGGTTACTGAAATATTATTTTTAAAATAAATACCTATCTTCTTCTTCTTCACCTTATCGCACTTCATGTGGGGTCGGTACAGTATGTATGCTTCTTCCATACATCTCTGTCATTCGTCGTCTCTGTATTCACACCCCTCCTGGTCATATCGTCATTCACACAATCCATCCAGACTTTCTTAGGCCGCCCCTTCCTATCCGTCCGTCCACACTCATTTTAAATAAATACCTATAATTGAATTGAAATTTTAATAACGATGGTGAACATAAATAACTACAAGTTATTAGTTGGTTACTACAATATATTTAGATACCAGACATGTTATAACTCTCTATATTTCTTTATCCCGGCTAAATCAAATCAAAAATCTGTACCCGAATGTAACAAACAACTAATAGATATCATTACTCGTAATAGATTTCCATTCAAACGGTGACTAAATAAAAACCAAAGTCTTTTGTCTGGTCCATTCCACGTTAAAACAAAATCCAATTAGTTTGTTACCTCCAGCTATGTGAAGACGAACTACCTACGCCCACGTATATACGAGCTACCGGGGCGGTCGGCGGCGATGAACTATTATATAACAATCGATAGGCTAAAATATAACACCCATAATTGGGTCATATTGGTTTACTAGCAATCGTTCGCGGCTTCTGCTGATCTAGGGGTTGAATTTTGACAAATCCAATTTTATCACTTAATTTTATACAGCAGGGTGCGTAGCAACAAGACTTAGCGATACTGTGGCCAAAGGTAGAGCATGCCTAGTCTACAATAACTGGCTCTCAAAGAGGCCGCCAGAACATACCGATATATGCCTGGTGACAGATATTTCAACTTGAAGGTGGTTGCTAGCCAAGCGAGCACTAGAATGGGCTCACGATTTTTGCTTCACCTAAAGCTCGAGCTCATTGGCGGGGCACGAACCCGCGACCTACGGGACGTAAGGCACATCGGACTGAGCTTACATCGCTCAAAAAACCTAAAAAATTTTGATATCAATCCAAACTTTACCGAACGAAACTAGGTCTTCGCAAGCATCAAACAATAGACTTCACGTTTTGCATTCTGAGTTCTGCATAGTACAATAGTACAGACCAACGAAGGAGTCATTAAAATCATAATTAATTAATTAGGTAATTCATAAGTCTAGCAACACCCTAATGTTATATAATTACAGAGTACATGTTACTGGTGGCGATTCAGCGGCACACACGACTAAACTAAATTTAAAGAAGCCCCGTCTCTTTTCATCTTAGGTGGCCAGAAAGAGACGGCACGTTCTGAACCACAGACAAAACAGTTAAAATCCCGTCAAATATGGCATGTTCAGGCAGTTTTAGAGGTAATACAAGTGAGTGCGTTCCAAAGTCGTCCATATTTTCTACATTTGACGTGATTTTAGTTGTTTTGACTATGGTTCAGAACGTGCAGTCTCTTTCTGGCCACCTAAGATGAAAAGAGACGGGGCTTCTTTAAATTTAGTATAGTCGTGTGTGCCGCTGAATCGCCACCACTGTATTAATTTAATTTGTACTGTACATGTTTTGCTGAAATAAATATTCTATTCTATTATATTCTATTCACATTTTCTTCATTCCTCAGGTCACCAAAGAAATCAACGGAAGATGGCGAGAGTGAGACCCTTAAATCTGACCCGGAACCTGAAAATGGAAAGGAAGGAGGTGCTTTGGAGGCCAAGATGACCTTGCTTAACGGCATCACGGTCATTGTCGGCTCCATCATAGGAAGTGGGATCTTCGTATCTCCAACCGGTGTCCTCAAGTATACGGGATCTGTCAATGCTAGCTTGCTGGTCTGGATCGCTTCTGGAGTGTTTAGTATGGTGAGTTATGACCTCCGAATAAAAAAAAAATATTAAAAAAAAATATTAGGACACATTTCACACACGGCTGGTTAACCCCATACTGAACCATATCTAGTTCGTATTATGGTAGCTAACACAACTGATATACTGCATAATATACATACATACATATATATTTTGTATAGATACATATTTAACACCCAGACCCACAGCCAAAAAATTTAGTTAAGCATAAAGATATTGGCCTGGCCGGGAATCGAACCCGGAACCTTCTGATTGGCAGTCCGGCATGGTAACCTTTACGCCAACGAGGTCGTCAAATATCCTCTGTATTAAAACTTTCGTAAGGCATATTTAAATAAAGTATATAAGTATATATAATAATATAAGTATATATAATAAATGTAAAAAAGCCATTTATTCAATTACAATCTTTATATGGTTCCGTTTCAAATTCACAATGTCACTACATATCAAAATTTAAATTTAAATATTTAAAAAAAAAACTCAATTTGACAATGTCTATGTCATTTTTTCTTGTAAATAATAAGTAATAAAGTAAAATAATAGTGAATTTAAATTTCAGAATGTCAAAAATAAAATAAATTATTAGGTTTAGTTGAGTGTTTTATATTATTATTATGTTGGTTATAAATAAATTTTCAATTACTTAAGTATCAAATACAAATAATATATAAATTATTTGTGAATTAAGCGATTTCTTTTGTCAGTTTTAGGTTGATGTAATTGTCGCCTCGTTGGCGTAGGCCTCCCCCAGTCTACTCCATAATTTCCTATCTCTTGCCATCCTCGTCCATTCCTGTCCGTATATTTGATTAAATAAGTCTTCCCATCTTCTATTTGGTCTCCGTCGACCTCTTTGTCCTCTCTCGGTACCCATTCTATTATCTTTCCTGTCCAACATATTTGAATAATGTTTGTATAAATAAACGTAAGTGATAGCCGGTTATACAAACATTATTCCTGATAACCTGTCGACTTTTTTTCTATACCAATATTCTAAAGAGGAAAAGTTTGATTTTTGTTTATTTGTTTGTTTGACGCAAATAGGTTCCGAAACTTCTGGACCGATTTAAAAAAAGATTTGGCGTTGGGAAGCTACATTATCCCTGAGTAACATTTGCTATATTTTGTTTCTCTTTACAACTTAGATTTACAATAAATGATCTTGGGCTTGATCATAATTCACTTGATGGTGGGCGATATTATGATTTAATAGGGAGCGCGCTTACCCAGAAAAAACCAGTTCAATTTTGCTTTGAAAACAGCTAGATTATAGTTTTCGGGGAACAGGGACTCCGGCGTAAATTATTTTATTTCATATACATAATTTATTTTATTACATCTTCTTCATTGTACTGAAAATTTCGTAAGGCATATTTGAATATTGTTAATATAACCGGCTATCACTTACGTTTATTGTGTTGGTATTAGCCCGACCTGTATCAGCATAAACAGTGTGCTATATTATACTTAATTGTCCCAGCTTTATCCCACAAAGTGGAGTTGGCACACCAAAATTTCTTCTTCATCTCCCTACTAAGGTCATCTCTTATTTCATTCTTTTCTCTATCTATTTTCATCTTACATAGCTAAGAACACTTTCGAGAAATTCACCAGTAAAAATTGATATCGGTCCATCTGTTTAGGAGCTAGATAGCACAGACATGTGTGAGTGTGTATGTACACACACACACACATCCTTTTAGTCTAAAATCGCTCCAAGTTAGTTAGTGTATTAGTGTATACAATCACCATTATTAAATATTCATAGATAACAAACAAATACTATATCAAACTCAATAAGCTCTTCTATAAGCTTTAAAGCTCAACACAACCGCTGGGACTTAGGAAACGAGGCCACTTCCAGTAATACCTATTTAACAAGCTGACTCTCCCGAGGACGGCTTTACAGCCGAGTAATTTGTTATTGCCCGAATTCTGAGATACTGTCGTAATGGGACCCGAATATTATGACATTTTATCACCGATCCAGGGAATTTTTATTGTCAGTCGTTTGTAATATTGTTTTCGCTTGTATATTTCTTGATAGAAGACAAAATATTGTCTTCTATTTATAATGGATTTCCGCAAAGTAACGCCTGAGTCAATCTATATCTTCTATATACTATAAGACTCTTTGTCCTGACCTATTCATTCATTCATTCATCTATAGACAACGCAGAGCCCAAACGGCTGGTCCTAGGGTAGTGAAATTTGGAGGGTGTATTTGTTTTGGTATGTAGACGCGTACTAAGAACGGATTTTTGGAAATTCCACCCCTAAGGGGGTGAAAGGGGGTAAAACAGTTTGTATGAAACTTCTTTGTTTTTAAACTTATAGCAATGAAATTTGGAATATGTATAGTTTATGTAAAATTAAAAATAATGGTATTAAGTTTTTTTACCAGGGGTGAACTAAGGGTTTGTTATGGGGGGTGAAAGTTTGTATGGAAAAATCTTTATTTATCAAGTTAAAGTCTTGAAAGTTGTTATGGTAGCAGTTTATTGAATGGTTAAATTTAAATATTTAAAAACTTTGCCAGGGGTGCATTAAGGGGGATGCCATTGGGGTTGAAAGTTAAAAATGAAAGTTTTGTGTTTTTGAACTTAAATATGTAAAATTTAGAGTGTGTATATATTTTAGTACTTAGACGTGTACTAAGAATAGATTTTTTTAAATTCTACCCTTAAGGGGGGTGAAAGGGGGTAAAACAGTTTGTATGAAACTTCTTTGTTTTTAAACTTCCAGTAATGAAATTTGGAATATGTATAGTTTATGTAAAATTAAAAATAATGGTATCAAGTATTTTTGCCAGGGGTGGACAAAGGGTTTGTAATGGGGGGTGAAAGTTTGTATGGAAAATTCTTTATTTATCACATTAAAGCCTTGAAAGTTGTTATGGTAATAGATTATTAAATGGTTAAATTAAAATTATATACTTTTTTGCCAGGGGTGCATTGAGGGGGATGCCATTGGGGTTGAAAGTTAAAAATGAAAGTTTTGTGTTTTTGAACTTAGAGGTGTAAAATTTGGAGTGTGTATATATTTTAGTATTTAAACGTGTACTAAGAACAGATTTTTGGGAATTCCACCCCTGAGGGGGTGAAAGAGGGTAAAACAGTTTGTATGAAACTTCTATGTTTTTGAACTTCTAGCAATGAAATTTGGAATATGTATAGTTTATGTAAAATCAAGTTTTTTTGCCAGGGGTTAAATAAGGGTTTATAGGGGGGAGGGTTTGTTTGGATTTTTTTTATTTATCAATTTAACAGTCTTGAACGTTGTTTTGGTTGTAGTTTATATGGTGGTTAAAATAAATTTGTAATGATATTTGCTAGGAGTGAATTAAGGTATGCCATTGGGGTTTAAAGTTCAAAGGGAAAGTTTTGTGTGTTTGAAATTAAATACTTATGAATTGGAATTTAAGTATGTGGTTTACTTAGTGGTATGATTCACGTATTCTTATTATTTATATTAAAATAATGGCTTGGAGAAAACGATCTAATCTGTCGCATTACCACCAAAATAGTAGTAGTAGCAGTGTTTATAAAAAATTGGCACGGGAATAGGATACAATAGATTTTTTCCACAGGTTACGCAAAAAGCGACCTACACGCTGGCGGAGCCGCGGGCAACCTCTAGTAGGTTATATTTCTTGACGACAATAAGTAGGTTCTACAAGTATTTCCCATCAAAAAATGGTGAGTCCCAATTAAACTGTATGTATCACGTTTACTTCGCCAAACTTCCGAATTATTTTGTTTCCACTTTATGAACACCTTGAATTGACAATGAATCCCAAAGTTATACTCGTACAGACTTATTGTACGCTCGCAATGGGTAGACTATTGAAACTTATTATTTGATAGACATTATGTATGTACCTACGTGGCCTAAAATATTAATACTTTGAAGCTATGATAGTTTAATAAGGCTTGCGTTCCGTCGTGAATTCGATCCTGAAGGAAAACATCGTAAAGTAAATACAGCATGAAATCTGAAAAATCTGTCAAATCACTGTATTAAAACTTTCGTAAGGCATATTTGAATAATGTTTGTATAACCGGCTATCACTTACGTTCAAATAAACGTAAGTGATAGCCGGTTATACAAACATTAATCTGTCAAATCTCTTTATTATTCCTTACGGTGGGTATCGGCAGCCACCCTGAGAGCTAGGTATTCCTGTCTAGGCATGCTCCGCCTTAGGCCAGAGTGTCACCAACTCATGTAGTTACGCGCCCTGCCGGGTAAATGCCTTGTTGTACTGATCATAATATAAATGTTCTCAGTTTAGAGGTAAAAAAGCGAGTGTGGCTCGGTGGTAATAACGTCTGCTTTTCAATCAGAATGTCCCTGGTCTGATCTCGGTCCTACACCAATGACTTGTTTTTAAAGTTATGTGTGGTTTTGCACTCGTTTTACGGTGAAGGAAAACATCGTGAGGAAACCGGCATGTTTGAGGACCACAATTTCCGAAAACGTGTGTCATCCGCCAACCCGCATTTGGCCGGCGTGGTGGATTATGGCCCATATCTCTCACCTCGTGAGAGAAGGCCCCGAGTCCCAGCAGTGGGAACGTATAGTGGGCTGCTTATGCTTTATGCAGTTTAGAGGTACAGTAGTTTCGGCCATGCATTATTATCTGAATACATATAATATATTTAAATTAATTAGACATTTTTGAAATACGTCACATGTGATGTTTGTGTGGATGTGATATTGATATTGTTTGGCGTAGTGATATCGCCTCACATGGCGCGCGATAAAGCCCAATGTTAACACAACAACCATTAGATATAATAATGATGTTTTTGTTTTACTGTTTGATATGTTTATAGGTATTTTTGTGTTAAAGCGGTTAAAGTAGGGACACGTTTGGACGGGGGTCTTATTTAATCAAAACATTTATTTGTTTTACACATTTTTTTAGATAATAATTTCCTTTGACACCCTTATATAAGTTATTCTGGGAACAACCAACTAAGTAAATCTAATAAAAGGAAAACGAAGAAAATTGTTCTACGAATTCCGTAGCAATGCTACGTTTGCTACGAAAGCGTAGCGGCGTAGGCAGGGGAATGAGTGGGAAGTATTTTAGGCAATTGAATTTGCAGTTTTTCGTTATCTATACCAATATGATAAAGAGGATAAGTTTGATTTTTTGTTCGTTTGTTTGACGCAAATAGACTCCGAAACTACTTGACCGATTTGCAAAATTCTTCCACCGTTGAGAAGCTACATTATTCCTGAGTAACATAGGTTATATTTTGTTTCTCTTTGCAACTCAGATTATTTTATAGCCCGTGCGAAGCCAGGACGATCTGCTAGTACATAAATAAAAACTTACTTGTCGACCTCGTTGGCGTAAAGGTTACCATGCCTGACTGCCAATCAGAAGGTTCCGGGTTCGATTCACCGCCCGGCCAACATCTTTTTGCTTAACTAAATTTGTTGGCTGTGGGTCTGGGTGTTCAAATTCAATCATTTATTAGCCCAGTCATATTAGGGGTTTCACCTCGGAATGAAAGATAATAAGCTGGAAATTGGTAAAAACCTTTGTTTTGTTACCCTAAATATTGTCTCAAAAGTCACAAATGCTATAGTGTCCGCGTCTTAAGATATTGAAGGTCAAAGGTCACAAAAAACAATTTTTCGCGAATATCTCGGTTCCTATTGCTTAAATGATATTTTCACCTATTAGAAAGTTGTAGAGTATAAAATTCTCTACAACTTTTGTCTAAACTTTTTTTTTATACGATCAACCGTTTTTGAGGTAGAGCTCGAAGAGTGCGGCTAGTGCGGTGGATGAGCTAATGCAGGGACCCTGCATTAGCTCATATATGACTGTACGCTGCGCACTCTTCGCGCTCTACCTCAAAAACGGTTGATCGTATAAAAAAAAAGTTTAGACAAAAGTTGTAGAGAATTTTATACTCTACAACTTTCTAATAGGTGAAAATATCATTTAAGCAATAGAAACCGAGATATTCGCGAAAAATCGTTTTTTGTGACCTTTGACCTTCAATATCTTAAGACGCGGACACGATAGAATTTGTGACTTTTGAGACAATATTTAGGGTAACAAAACAAAGGTTTTTACCAATTTCCAGCTTATTATCTTTCATTCCGAGGTTGACCCATTTTTTTACCTAATTTCACTGGGCTATATTGCAGAATTAAATGTTATGTAACAATCTTTGCTTAAATAACACAATAATATACTCATGGTCAGGGTGTAGCAATGTAGATTTGGAGCGGGCCGATTTATATAATTATCATTAGTTATTATTAATTATTCTATTAGAGTTAAATATGTATCTATATATAATATGTATGTATGTATATGGAGTATATCAGATGAGTTAGCAACCATAATACGAACTAGAAATGGTTCAGTATGGGGCTAACCATGAAAAAGCTATGCCCGTTTTCACCAACAATCTATTCTTACCTATTGTTTTTGTTTCCCCCTTGCCAGGTAGGGGCGTACTGCTACGCCGAGTTGGGCACAATGATCCGACTGAGCGGTGCGGACTACGCTTACATTATGGAGACCTTCGGACCCTTTGCCGCCTTCATCCGGCTCTGGATCGAGTGCATGATCGTCAGGCCCTGCTCACAGGTATGTATTGCAGATGCAGTAATAGGTACAGAGATTTATTGGTAAAGAGAAAAGTAATTACAAGTCAAAACGAAAAAAAAAAATACTAATTATTAAGTTTAAACTATGGCCGTTCCAAATTTCATTTAAATCTTTTCAGAAGTTTGCGCGTGAAGAATTAACGAACATACACACAAACTTTCACATTCAGAATATAGTGTATTTTTAATTACTAGTATTTATATGTTTAAATGTTTTAAAGCCGTAATAAAATATTAAGAGTTCGGGGTATTTTTTCTAAGCGAGAGAAATAGGCCGATTACAAAAAGTATCCAATAATCTACTAAATCGTACGAGAACTACCACCAACATAAAATAGGTGCGACAGACAGCATTCTCTACCGTCTATCTTGAGGAAGATGAAACTGGACAGAGAATGTAATTTTAGTAATATGGTTATTTTATTGCGATATAACGGATAAATATAGTTTAATTTCAATAGTGAATATATAGTTTTTTGTTTATACGATGTAAAATAAATAAAAGATATATAAAAAATGGTGGATTAGTTAATAAACGTTACGTTGATAATTTTAAATTAAATTATCATTTATTTCAGACAAGGTCCATACAATAAAAACTTTAATAAAAACATTTCATAATCAAAACAATCACACACAAACAAACTGACCAGACACCAGACCAGAAACAAATTGACCAGAGGGCGCTGGAGTAAGAAAATACATTGTTTTTTTGTAAAGAAGAAGAGTAAAAGAATGCAAAGAAGATATATACGAGTATCTAACATAGTTTTACCAAAGTCAACATTGTCACCCAACGTTGTTCTAACGGTTATTTGTAAGGGAATTTCCCCGGCTCCAATATTGGATCCAAGCTATTTGCCTAACGCTTTATTTTATTGACCGTTTCGTTTGCCGATATTGCTCGATTGACTTTGGGAGTTTATTTAGAACTTAGGAAGGGACATTGTTATTCAGAAGGTTTACTAGTCGTTATTAACAATATAAAATAAGAATGAATAACCCATTCTTCAGAATACATAAAAATTTTAGGGATCCGTACCTCAGAGGTAAAAACGGGACCCTATAACTAAGCCTCCGCTGTCTGTCTCCAGACTGTATCTTAGAAACCGTAACAGCTAGAAAGCTGAAACTTATACAAGATATGTATTTTTCGTGTCGCTATAACAACAAATTAAAAAAAAAATATTAAGGGGGCCCTATACAGTAAACGTGTTTTTTTTTTCGTATATTTTGCTATATATCAATAACGGTAGGTGCTAGAGTGCTAGACACTTAAAATTTTCAGTTAAATTATAATTTTTTTTTTGGTACAAATAATCTTATACAGATACAGACGCTTCAATTATAAAATTGAAATAAAATAAATATTTAAGGGGGCTTCCATACAACAATGGTACGGAACCCTTCATGCGCGAGCCCAACTCGCACTTGGTCCATTATTTTATGTAAGATAGCTATCGATCGTAAATGCGGAATCAGTACAGAAAGGCACGTGGATTATTATTAATGTGAAGGTCATCGACCCTGCTTCGTATGCCAAATGTCATTGACCTCTGCTCTCCGCATTTTAGCAACACGTTGGGCGCCATTCAGTTTATTTTTGAATTTTTAAAAGTACATATAAGCTGTAGAGGTAGCTAGATATAAAATTTTCCAAATGTGGAGTAGCCATCAGGGAAAACAATTGAATAGGATGAAAAGTTAGTTTATGATCACGATTGTCTACTGAATCTTAATTGCTATTACAGATTGTAAACGATTGTTTTACTCTGTTATCTTTACTTGTGAGCAATGTGGCAGGGTATCTAAAATTCCTGAATGCCTCTGACAACTAAATCCAACATAAATAACATATTGACTCAGGCGTTACTTTGCGGAAATCCATTGTAGGTAGAAGAAAGAATAAAACATTTAGTTTATATTCGCTGTGATCTAAAATCTAGCATAAATACTTCTACTGCCACTGAAACTTTTGATGTCATTTAATTATTTAATTATTAAGGTTCGCCAAGTGCGTTGACCATCAGGATGGAAATTTAATCGCAATACGAGATACTTACCCATATTTTTTTATTATTGTAACTATATTTTATTTACAGATAACTAATCATTACAAATTAAATATTACTTAATGTAAATCTAATCTAAAATTAATTAAATTATAAGTATATGTAATCTAAAAAACCAGTGGTAGTGGGAAGAGTACCTAAAATGCCAGCCGAGTTGCCTCTTTGTATAGCAACGCTAATCCGATGTGCAAAGTAGAGGCCGGCATTTTGGTCACGAGTACCGTCGACCAAGCGCTTCTTTAAATAATTGAATAAAGATTTAGCTCCCGGTCCCTAAGGCCCCAATTGTGTGTGTTCTAAAAATTCCATGTCTCTTACGACCTCGTTGGCGTAAAGGTTACCATGCCGGACTGCCATCCAGAAGGTTCCGGGTTCGATTCCCGGCCCGGCCAACATCTTTGTGCTTAACTAAATTTGTTTGCTGTGGGTCTGGGTGTTAAATATGTATCTATATAAAATATGTATGTATATAAATATGTAGTATATCAGTTGTGTTAGCAACCATAATACGAGCTAGAAATGGTTCAGTATGGGGTTAACCAGCCGTGTGTGAAATGTGTCCTAATATTTATTTATTATTTATTATTTTTATTTTTTTTTGTATTCGCAGGCGATCGTGGCTCTCACCTTCAGTGTGTACGTGCTGAAGCCCATATTCCCCGAGTGCGACCCTCCAGAAGATGCCACCAGATTGCTGGCTGCTTGCTGTATATGTGAGTACAAACTTAATATTAGTCATTTTTTGGAATAAAAACTGAAATATAAAACTAATTTGTCAAATATAAAACGTCAAATTTAAACAAAATTTATTATTAATTAGTAAAAGTAAAATAGCCTTATATTCAACTACATCATATTCACATGCACATATTTCAAACATTTGTCAATTACCAAAACTAATTTCATTATAGTTACTCATTAAATTGATTAGTAAAATTAAATGTTTTATTTTCGATTTATTTGTCAATGAGATATTTGCAAAAAACTAAACCCCTCTTTTTTTTAGTTAATTGTTAATACCTTTTGTAATTTTTATTAGCGGAACTTCATTGTTTTTCGAAAACTATCTAGATGCCATTCCGAATCGAATGACACCTCAATCATAATTTTTGGAGACTGCTGAAAAAAGTTGACCAAAAAAGCCCTTGTTGACTAGACTATACACCACGTATATAATATTGATGTTAGTAAATAACTACATTATTTATTTCATTTGCATGCTCTATCAATATTAATCTAAAAAACAACAAAAAATCGCCCTCGTGAGGGGTAATTACTCCCAAAACTTGATCATCTTTATATGTTCGCAGTGCTCCTAACGTTCGTGAACTGTTGGTCAGTACGCGCGGCAACCCGCGTCCAGGACTGGTTCACGTACGCCAAGCTCCTCGCTCTCTTCATCATCATCGCTGCTGGCATCTACCAGCTCTGCAGAGGTTAGTCATCTTACATTATTTCAATATAGAACGAGTAGAGGGGTAAGAAACACCGCTACACAGTGGTAATTCCGAAGATAGGCGGCATCGTTATACTGTGGAGGTGCCTAAGTCGCGTACTAAGCGGTTTGCCTCCACCTTCATTGTGCGTACTGCCAAAGTGTGGAATTCTTTGCCAAATTCCCTGTTCCCCGATAACTATAATCTAGAGGTTTTCAAGACAAGAGTGAACCGGTTTCTTCTGGGCAAGCGCGCTCCACTTTAGATTACAATATCGCTTAACATCAGGTGAATTGTGATCAAACGCAAGCCCATTACCAGTAAAAAAAAACGCACAAAGCGCTTCGTCTCAACATTCATAGTGATGACTGCGAAGCTTTGGAATTCTCTGCCTGAGGCTCTGTTTCCTGAGAAGTATCGCGAGACCTTCAAATCGAGAGGGAAAAGGTTCTTTCTAGGTGAGCGTGCTACAATGTAGGCCTTTCCTTCGGACCTTGAATGAATAAATAATTATTTAAATTTATTAAATATGAAAAAATTCAGGTGCCTAATAATCCGTGGTCAAAAACTTTGAAAAAATATTTTTTTTATTAATTTTTTTTGCGGAACTTCATTGTTTTTCGAAAACTATCTAGATGCCATTCCGAATCGAATGACACCTCAATAATAATTTTCGGAGACTGCTGAAAAAAGTTGACCAAAAAGGCACTTATTGACTAGACTATGTAAGAATTGTGAAGCTTTGGATTTCTCTTCCTGAGTCTATTTATCCTGAGTAGTACAATTTAGAAGTCTTCAAATCTAGATTTAATAGGTTCCTTCTAGGCAAGCGTGTTACATCTTAGACCACAGTAAAGCTTAACATAAGGCAAGCTGCGGATAAAAGTGATCCGATTCATTATTAAAAAAAATACGTACTGTATTTTACGAATATATAAACACAATCCAATGCGCACGCGCATTTATTGCCATGATACACGTGACTAATAATCACTGAAAGTAGTTCAATGTCTTACATTACTTTTCAATGCTTGTATTTGTTCAGCTTGCAGATTTCTCGGCGGACTTAGAATAAAGTTTGTTGTTTACTGGCGGTACAAGGTCTTTGGTCGAGACATAATAATAAAGTCAACAGTGCGAACGTATTATGTGACATTTGTATTGGAACTCCCTTAATATATTGTATAAAAATTGTGTATAAATAAATTATTTGAAATATTTGATATTTGAAATAATTGAAATTTGAAATATTTGAAATTTGAAATATTTGAAATTTGAAATATTTGAAATTTGAAATATTTGAAATTTGAAATATTTGAAATTTGAAATATTTGAAATTTGAAATTTTATTAATTTTTAGTATTTCTTTTTATAGCGGCACGGATTATGCATAGCTTGTGAAAATGTCAGCTTTCTAGCTATGATGGTTTCATAGACAGACAGACAGACAGACAACGGAGGCTTAGTAATAGGGTCCCGTTATTACCTTATAGGTACGGAACCCTAAAAACGGGATTTTATCTTTTAGGTACGGAATACTAAAAATGGGATTTTACCTTTTAAATGCAGAACCTTAAGCACACGTAGACAGATGAAAATGTTTACAACTTAACACATCATTTGACATAATTAATCTTATCAACAATTTATTACTGTCTCAAGACTAATTAACGATAATATAAAAAATAAGTCGGATTTTCCTTCCTGACGCTATAACTCCAGAACGCACGAACCGATTTCCACAGTACAGCATTCGTTGGAAAGGTCTCGGGCTCCGTGAGGTTTGTAACAAAATTCAGAGAAAATTCAATTCGCAAAAAAATCGCCCTACACGCGGGCAGAGCCGCGGGCAACAGCTAGTGCTGTACAAACTCGTTCATGACCTTGCCAGGTGGCATTGACCGGGTTGTCACTGTGTCAAAATGTCACGCAATGCATGAGGAAGTCTAACACTAGACGCGACTGGCGGTTTTACTCGTGGAGTATGAGAGAGTTTTCTATTTATTAATAGCTTATTATTTATTTCTTAATATTTTATTAGCGCGGTAATGCAGCGAGCGTGATGGGCACCTTTGCACTGGGGGCGAGCAGGGGCGGGTTATTTGATTAGTGTTAATATTCGTTTTTAATATGTGACATATATAAAACCAATATTGACATAAATAAATTTGACTTATTCCTATTTTATTTGATAGCTAATATTTTTATTATTTATACTTGTTTCGTACATTAAGACATAAGGGCGAAATCTTGTTATTACAGATGTTATAATAAAAATATGACATACAGATAGACAGACTAATTTTACAAATATTTTGGCAACTTTATAACGCGTGTGAATAAATTATTAATTTCGCCTTGTGGCACAATATAGGCCCGATCGAAGGTGTTCCGGTCAATCAGCTGATTTCTCTCATTTGATAATCAATGGGCGTTTCTCTAGCTATGTTTAGTATAAGCAGCCTACTATACGTTCCCACTGCTGGGACTCGGGGCCTTCTCTCACTAGGACAGAGTTATAGGCCATAATCCACCACGCTGGCAAAGTCCGGGTTGGTGGGTGACACTTCTTCGGATATTGCAGTCCTCAAACGTCCCGGTTTCCTCACGATGTTTTCCTTCACCGTAAAGCGAGTGCAAATCCACACATAACTTGAAAAACAAGTCATTGGTGTAGGGCTGGGATCGAAGCAGGGACCGTCTGATTGAAAAGCAAACGTTTTTACCACACGCCACACTCGCTTTCAGCTATGTCTAGTAAAGACAGCTCCTATTTCTAGCCTCTTTTATAAATTTGTTTTTTAAATTACTGTTATTTAATTAATACAAATCTAAACTTTAAACATTACGTGACTATAATAATATATGACAGTAACTTCAGAATATAAAGCAAGTACTTATATACAAATTTACAACTTAAAACCAAATTATAAAATAAATTTAATCATAACCTAAATATAATAAAGTGAAAAAAAAAATTGTAAACTTAATTAAAATAACAAAACAAAAAATTCAAGACAAACCTAAGCCACCCATATTAGCTAATTAATTATTATAATTTTTGTCTCCAATTCTTTTAACAAAGAACAGCTTTTTATCAGCATTTTCTGGTACTCGCATGGCTAGCAACCGCCTGCAAGTAATAGTATGTTCCAGCCTCCTTAAGAGCCAGTTATTCTAGACTAAGCACGCGCCACATTAGGCCAGATTGGCGCTGACTAATATGGTTCCGCGCCCTGATTTTCAAATTCCTAGCTGTAAAGAGTAAAAAACTGATCTTTGCTGAATTTCTCGGCGCCTGTAGAACACACTTCTGCTGAAGAGTCCATTAATATTGAATAGCAATCGTGGGAATCCATTTGCGAAGATAAATTGGTTCTTTTCATCCGAACCAATTTCAATCAGAAGAAGTGGAAGAGGATGCCTCGTAGGCACAAAGAAATAATTAAATATTGAGATGATTGCCACATCGGATATCTTGATTTGATATCTAACGAGAATAATGAACATAGGAAAACGAGTGCAAATTCGTTTCTTTTTGACACATTTCACACACGGCTGGTTAACCCCATTGAACCATTTCTAGTTCGTATGGTTGCTAACACAACTGGTATACTACATATACTTACATACATATTTTATTTAGATTCCTAATTTATACCCAGACCCACAGACTGGACTGCCAATCAGAGGGTTCCGGGTTTGATTCCCGGCACAGCCAACATCTTTGTGCTTATCTAAATTGGTAAGCTGTGGATCTGGGTGATATTTATAAACTCGATACATATGTACTACGAGTATATAAAATATGCATGTATAATATGCAGTACCCAAATACAAATCATGTATTGATAACACCATAGCTACAAGTTAATTTCGTTTATATCAGTTGTGCTAGCTACCATAACACAAACTAGAAATGGTTCAGTATGGGGTTAACCAGCCGTGTGTGAAATGTGTCTTAAGAAATATATAAAAAAACCATTTCATACACGACTGGTTAGCCCCATACTAAACCATTTCTAGTTTGTATTATGGTTGCTAACACAACTGATATACTACATATGCATCATGGACTAGTAAATATAATAGACGCTCAACCTATTGTTGATAATCGTACTACGTATATCATACGAGTACGATACATGTAGCGCCATCTATTCATATTTTCTTGAAGCGACTTCACTCGGGTCACGAAATCTACTATCGTTATTTGACTATATTATGTATCTACTGCAGCGCGTTGCGGAATTTGACGGCAGCTAGCCACGATCGATTTGCAGCGCCATCTAGGCATCATCGGTAATTATGGCAAACTTCCGCGCCACGCTTTATTGTATGGGAATCAGCAATCTCTCTAGTATTCTGATCTCCGATATACATACATAAATACTATTGGTCTAAGATCCAAGCCTACACCGACCTTCACCGACGTGATAATTGAATAAAATTAATTTCATAATAAATTTAGCATATTAGAAAGTTATTAAAAATGGGTTGCCTACACGAATGAAGAGGTACTATGCCTATTACAAGAACAAAGAACCATAATAAATACAATAGACAACAGAAGAGGAAAGATGGTAGGCCACCTTATACGACATGACAATTTCATTAAAATATCATAGAAGGAAAGATTGAAGCCAGGAAAGGAAGAGGAAGACCTAGACGATCATTTTTAGACCAAATTAAGGAGAAGGCGAAAGTCATGTCGTATAGGGAGGTCAAGGATTTGGCCGAAGATAGAACTACCAGGAAAAAACTCCACGGACAAGAGCCTAGCTCTTAAATATTGAATGAATGAAAAAAATCCTGGACAGATTTTTTTTTAGTAAGCTCGGATCTTCTACTATATACTGGCCACATCACTTAAAGGAAAAAATAAGTAGGTCACAAAGATATTAAAGAATATAAACAAATGTTTGGCAATCAAATTGTTCTAGAAATACTAAAATATTTACTAAATAGGGACGATTGATTTAAGAAATGATGAAATGAAAACAGATTAAAAGCAATACAAAATACAAATATACAAATACAAATTTTTACATTTGTATTTTGTATTGCTTTTAATCTGTTTTCATGCTTAGTATATATTTACATATATATTACATATATATTACGCTTCAATGCTTAGAATATATTTACATATATATTACAGCATACTCAAAGTAAACAATTAGGATGAAAATTATAAATTAACAATATTTGTGATGACACAAACAATGTAATCTTAAAACTAATCAAAATAATTCAAATAGTACCAAATATAACAATACATAAAGTCCCGGATCTTCATGTCTGGGGTATTTGGTGGAGGGGCAAAAAAAAAACGTCACTCACTTAGGTAGATGAAGTGGCCAGTCCAGAATCAGACGAGGTAATGGGCCATGATTGCCGCAATCCGGTGCATTGTGTCTGCTCTCATAACGGTCAGCTTCGCAGGGGGCGTTGTACTCCCACAAGACATGTAACAAGATGTTTAAGAATCCTTCTTATGCTCGTAGAAAAGTGTGGCTCGGTGGGATAACGTCTGCTTTTCAATCTGACGGCCCCTGGTTCGATCCCGGAATCTACAGCAATGGCTTGTTTTTCAAGTTAGGTGTGGATTTGCACTCGCTTTACGGTAAAGGAAAACATCGTGAGGAAACCGACACGTTTGGGGATTGCAATATACGAAGACGTGTCTCATCCATCAACCCGTACTCGACCAGCGTAGTGGATTATGGCCTATATCTCTCTCGTAGTAAGAGAGGGCCCCGAGTCCCAGCAGTGGGAACGTATAGTGGGCTGCTTATGCTTATGCTAAGACCACTTGAAAACATCAACCCGAACATGGCCAGCGTGGTGGATTAAGAGCTATATCTCCCTCCTAGTTAGAGAAGGCCTCGAGTTCCAGCAGTGGGAACGTATAGTAAGCTGCTTATGCTATCTTAAAAAGGTACACAGTGAAAAAAAATCTTCCGACGAAAAATTGGTATTAAATTTCTCTACTATTAAATGTAATCCTTAAAATATTTATCTTTACCTTTTTTGTGTGCACCAACCCTTTACTTAGAAATCGTACCTCTACCAAGTTTCGACAAGATTGAATCAAAATTATGATCTCTACGTAACTAACAAACCCACATACGTACATACAGACAGATGTAAACAAAATTATCTAGTTAATGCATAGACTTCGCTCGCACCATCAGTTTAAAAAAGTAGTCAGTTCAGTCAGTTTTGGCTCTTCCTCGCCTCATTTTCGGGAGGTAGGGAATCCATCTGGAGGAACTCCTCTTCGTGGAGGCTGGGCTCCAGGGCACATTGACCCTGGGGAAAGTGCTGCACCCCGGGAGTCTCACCAGAGCGGGCGAGCGGGAACACTCGACGGCCTTCTCCGGGACTCAACCAGGGGTGACAGTGTCAGATCCGGTTGCCATCATGGCTTGTAGTATGACGGGCCTCATTTGTCTTTGCCACTGTCCTCTTCGCCTTCAGAGTCGGAAAAAAGTAGGAAGTAGCACATTTAACACGAAGTATATTTCCTTACTTTCAGGAAAAACCGAGCATTTCACCTTCGAAGGAACTACTAATGACGTCACATCGATTGCGCTCTCCTTTTACTCCGGCCTCTTCGCTTACAACGGATGGTAAGAATACATCATCATCACCATCATATAATTATATATTTTGTTAAAATATATTATTTATGTATTTGAATTCCCATATACACTTATGTTATTACACCTCGTCATTATGTTTTTCTTTGTGTTCTTTCTTGAAATTGGTTGCCTGGAAGAGATCGCTATTAGCGATAAGGTCGCCAGTTAAGGCACTAGCTTTTATGTAATTTATGTGTTCTCTGTAATTTGTTCCTATTTTTTTTGTGAGTGTTTTAATAAAGTGTTTATCTATTTATCTATCTATCTATCATCGTCAACCTGTAATCACACACTGCTGAGCATTTGTCGACCTCGTTGGCGTAATGTGCCATAACACAAACTAGAAATGGTTCAGTATGGGGTTAACCAGCCGTGTGTCAGCCAGAAATGGTTAAAATGCCGGACTGTCTAGCAGAGGGTCTCGGTTTCGATTTCCGGCACAGCCAACATCTTTGTGATGAACAAAACTTGTTGGCTGTCGGTCTGGGTGTCAAAAATGTACGAGTATCGATATAAAGTATTTATGTATGTATATGTAGTATTTACAGTTAATCCGGTTCCTTTTTGCCAAATATGAATATCGATATAAAGTATTTCTGAATGAATATGTACTCGTAGTATATCAGTCGTGTTAGCAACTATAATACAAACTAGAAATAGTTTAGTCTCGTATGTGGCTAACCAGCTGTGTGTGAAATGTGTCCAAAAAGTTAAAATAGAAAAAGAATAGGCCTTTCAGGCGGCTTAAAAACTCTTGACATCAAGGCTTGGCCACTTAGGTCATACGAAAAAGAAGAAGAACATTGAAATCTTCTTCTAAGTGGGTACGCTTTTGACAGATCAAGCGGTCGTGGGCGTCTTGAAGTACTGATGGGACAGATAGTACACGCCTCACGATGCCATTTTTCTCCGCTAGAGGTCATCCTGGCGCACCCGTTTAAATGCGAAAAAAAAAAAAAATTGTCCTTATTTGGTCAGTCCATCGAGAGGCCTCCCGCGCGGTCTAGTACCTTCTACTTTGCCCTGTACGACTAGGCGCTCTATGGACAGATTATCACGCCTTGAAAGCTGACCAAAGAAAGAAAGAAAGAAAGATTGTACTATGCGTGCCAACTAAGAATAGGATCGAGCTTGCTTCAACTTCACACGACAACTGTCAAAAAAGTACTGCCAGCAAAGAAGTAAAAATAAACTTAATATTTTTTTTGGTTCATAGATATAAATTTAATTATTGTATAATTATTCTTGATTTTATAACGGGATAATTTTGGATTAATTAATTCTACAGGTAAGAAGTACCTAAAAAAATCACGTACTGAGACGTTGGTTTTGGATAGTTTCGACTTAAGTGCTGTAAGCAGTATAATAAACTCTTTTTATTTGGTACAAAAAGACCAGTGCCAACTATTAAAAAAAAGTGTATTTTTATAAATATGCTTTTACGTTCAAATCCTACTCATTTATAATTAATTTGCCAAAAAATATCTAAGAAATAGTAAAACAGCGTACATTAAATATATGAATTGAATATAATTTGTTTACAATTTTTTTTGCACACCATACACTTTGGTTAAATGACGTTAGCGCGTATTATTGAGCAAGATGGCGGTTTGACAGTCCTATTCTTAGTTGGCACGCATAGTAATTGGGACGTCAAATAAAAGCCGGAGTTGACAGCTGACTGGTATATTCAATGAGCACACAGAATTACTTATAGAACTACCCACATTTCCTAAAACCTTACCTACAGAAATAGCGCCTTAAATATTCCCTTTTATTCCAGGAACTACCTGAATTTCATCATTGAGGAGTTGAAGGATCCGGTGAAGAACCTGCCGCGGGCTATAGCCATCTCCTGCGCTCTGGTCACCGTGGTCTATACCTTTACCAACGTCGCCTTCTATACCACTCTGTCTCCTACTGAGGTAAGATCACTATACCAGCAATTTTATTTATCAAGTTTGAGAATAAATTGTTTTATTGCATTATGTTATGTTAAGTTTCTATATAACATAGACTAATAAATATAATAGACGCTTAACCTCTTGTTGAAAATCGTACTGCGTGTATATTATAGTATTTCCTTGAAACGACTTCACTCGGGTCACGCAATCTACTATCGTCATATTACTATGCGACTGCAGCGCGTCGCGGAATTTGGCTACAGCTAGGCCGCACGCTCGATTTGCAGCGCCATCTAGGTTTCATCGGCAATTATGGCAAACTTCCGCGCCACACTTTATTGTGTGATACCTAGTCACTGACCTCTATTTAGAAATGGTTCAGTATGGGGTTAACCAGTCGTGTGTGAAATTTGTCCTAATATTTCTTCTAGTACGCAGTAGAAATAGAGGTCAGTGTACCTGGTATAAATAATTGGAATTAGCACTTCCAACATCAAATCAAATTATTTATTGGCCTTACGGCATCACGCCGTACTGGACAAGTCAATTTACAATTAATTTCTTAAATTTACATGCCTATAATACTCTAATTACATAAATATTCATATTTTTTCACCTGGAATCGTTTGAAAGCTTTTTAACTATGAGACTGCTTCAAGAATGAAGATTCTGTTATCGTATGTGAAATGAATTCAAAGAGGTGTGGCGTCTCTGTCGCACTTCATCGCCCGCTACCAATCAGAGCGCTTATCTTGAATCGCGCAAAACGTTATTTTCAACGCGCGTACGACTGGTCCAATCTACAATTCATGACCGTCGGACGGCCGTCTTCGGACACAACATCTGTCCGGGGGATATCCCTTTGCTAAATGGAAGCAGACCGTCGTCACTCCATAAGAGTAAAAAGGGTTCTGTTAAAAAAAGACATAACATTTCTTACATCAGCTATCATGTGGGATATGATGATTGACCATTGGCAATGTACAGGTGCTGGGATCAGCAGCAGTGGCGGTGACGTTTGCAGAGCGTCTATTCGGTTGGTTTGCCCTCTCCATCCCGCTGTTCGTGGCAGCTTCCACCTTCGGCGCCGTCAACGGAGTACTGCTCACTTCCTCCAGGTACCAGAGTTTTCATTCAATCATTTGTCAAATCAGTAGCGCCTGTAGCTCGGCTAACTAAGGTGTCTTTGGATGGGAGACCATAAAGCAAGAATGTGGTCTATAAAGCATTATACATTTTCATCTGGGTGCTACCGTGGGCCGGATGTTACGTTAAATTGTAAGTCGCGTCTGTAAGTCTTTATCCAACAGCGAACTAGAATACCTAAGTAACTTGGCTGATAAAATAGTTCCACCCCACCGCGGTATTTTACGCGTGTAAAAAACCGCGGTGGGCGGGGCAAAACAGCTATACGCGCGCCTGCGTCAAATGGTCGTTGGTGTGACCTTGATGCGACCAATCGCGTGCGAGCTTTGTGTGTGTGTTTCGTTGGGATAGCAGTATAATTGTATGCGTAGATGGATTCAAATTCTAAGCGGCAATTGTATGGAGTTACTCTTCCGTTTATTCTAGTTAGTTGTTATACAAGCATTCGTTTAGCCAAATTATCTGGGGGCTTGAATACTGTCGACACCAGAGTTCAGCCACTTAGGTCATACGAAGAAGAAGCCCTGAATTGCGCAAACTGAGTTGCTACGTGCTGTAAGGCTGATCCATGATGACCGTCCCCGGTCAAGACATCTGTCCAGCTTCCAAGGTTTAAGGTCTCACCAGTCTTCTTCTTCCTCAACCTTTTCCCACCAGGTGGGGTCGGCACAGCAAGTTTTCCTCTTTCAAACGATTCTGTCAGCTGTCATATCCACATTCACTCCCTTTTCTCTCATATCCTCATTTACACAATTCAGCCACCTCTTCCTAGGTCGACCCCTACTTCCGCTACCTCGTACAACCATATCCATACCTCTCCTAGTCACATGCATTTCCTCTCTACGGTCACACCAGTATTACATTAATATGGTATTTCTCCTTCCAGACTTTTCTACGCAGGCGCCGCACAGGGTCAGATGCCTGAGATGCTGACCATGGTGACTACCCGTTCGACCCCCGCGCCGGCCGTGCTCGCCGTGGCTCTGCTCTCCCTCGTCTATCTCACCGTCTCTGACATCTACGCGCTCATTAACTACGTAGGATTTGCTACCTGGGTGAGTACCTAATAGCGCTAGTGGTAACTAGAATTAGTACTGTAAATTGTCATGTTGATTAATATCATATACTATCTATTGTAATGATATTATATTACTAGTATGGCGCGACGACGGTCTGCCTCCATCTAGCAAAGGGATATCCCCCCGGACAGATTATGTGTCCGGAGACGGCCGTCCACAGGTCATGCATTGTAGCTAGGACCAGTCGTACGTGCGTTGTAAATACCGTTTGCGCGATTCAGAACGAGCGCTCTAATTGGTAGCGGACGATGAAGTGCGACAGAGACGCCACACTAGGAAATAATTGAAAATAGACATTGATACAAGTTATATACTTTTGTAATGATATCATATTATTTGATTTGTATCTTTGGTGTTATCAATAAATGATTTGTATTTGTAAGGCTAAGGCGATCTGACGCGCTCATCGAAGTTAAGTCGGTCGATGCGGCCAGGCTTTGGATGGGTGAACGTGCAAAATTATAAAACACTGTCGTTTATATGTGTAATTTTGAGTCCATCCACAAAGGTCTCCTCTGCCCGCAGAAAATTATCTTTGTTAACATAATCTCGCTCCATCTATGTTAACTTTTGAATGTTGATGGTTTTGTCCGTAAGAGGGCGCTGTTTGCTAGCCCTCTAATTTTACCTGTAGTTTTTACATTGAAATATTGTATAATGTTACTGTCCAATTATTGTCTTTCTACGTTTTTTCTTTTTTTTCTTTCTACCATTACATTTTGTTGCTCATATATTCTGTGCCATACATAGCCGCTGGTTAAACTATATCGAGTTTAATAACTTTTTGTAAGTTGATGACAAGGGCGTTGTTGGCTAGCACTGAGTAGAAACACACGGGGTAGATTAACATTCGAAAAGTATCAAATTGATCGTAAAAATATTAAACTGAATTAGACAGTTAACTTCGTTTAGGTCCGCTGGAGCCACTGTACGTTTTCTATACGTTATAGACTATGTGGCCTCTCTGTCGCACTTCATCGCCCGCGACCAATCAGAGCGCTTGTCCTGTATCGCGCAAACGGTATTTTCAACGCGCGTACGACTGGTCCAAGATACAATGCATCACCGTCGGACGGCCGTCTCCGGACACAACATCTGTCCGGGGGATATCCCTTTGCTAGATGGAGGCAGACCATCGTTGCTCCATAACTATATACCATGGCTTTTTTATATTTGAGTTATAATTTTATTTAGCCTTATCAAATATTTAAATAAAACAGTAATAGTTCTAAACCTATTGTTTTATTTTTTAACAGTT
The DNA here is from genome assembly GCA_035578125.1 of Mellilla xanthometata. NCBI lineage: Eukaryota > Metazoa > Arthropoda > Insecta > Lepidoptera > Geometridae > Mellilla > Mellilla xanthometata. Next base: position 1,987,889 of record JAPUBQ010000033.1, on the reverse strand, counting down.
AAGTATCGGTGCTGCGGTGCTCTGTTTGCCGGTACTGCGGTGGACTAAGCCTGACTTGGAGCGACCTATCAAAGTTAACCTGTTCTTCCCGAGTAAGTAGTTATGATCTCAGTGAACAAAACTGAAATGGTGTTCATGCTGCTAATTCCATAAAAAGGTGTTCATCGTTAAGAATACGTGTGAATGATTATCATCAGAAAGATGTTTTCATCCATGGTTCTTCTTCTTCTTCTTTTGAATATGGCTTTCTGTGGTCAGTTATGGCCACATTTTAGCCAATGTCACGTGGTGTGTCATTCATAGTTATAAATTAAATAATGAACTATTGAGTGTTGTTTTTATAGCAAATATTATATCATAAATGAATCCCACCAAAAGTTTTATTATTTTACATAAATTAATTATATGATGATATTTTATTTTATTATTTGTAGAAGGAAATTAAATTCATTAATGAGTGATCGATAACTAATATCAATAAAAACATCTATGTTTATGTAGTATTTAAAAGGCAAACTTTTATTTTTCAGTAATCTACATAATATGCACGATAGCAGTAGTGGCGTTCCCAGCGTTCGCCTCCCCGGCAGAGACTGGCGTGGGTTGCCTCATGATCCTGACGGCTGTACCCGTCTACCTCATCCTCCTCTATCCCAGCAAGAGAATGGCTTGTCTGCAGAGAATCACTCGTAAGTATACAGCGTTCAAGTTTCGCGGGTCAGGTGTCATTTAATAGAAGCTTCCGTACATTTGTCTAAGCACAGCAGAACTAAGGCTACTCGTATTTCAGAAGCCCTTTAACGATTCAATAACTTTTAACACTAGAACCTGGTCACTTGGCTCGCACGAAAATCTAAAAAAGCTGATATTTACAATAAATACATCAGTCTATTTTAAAATAAATAAGTAAATATTAGGACACATTTCACACAGTTGTTTAGCCCAGTACTAAATCATTGCTAGCACAACTGACATACATACATTGAATACTTAACGTGGTTTATCTTTTTATTTCAGAATCAGTGACGCATTTAATCCAAAAATGTACGTTAGCTACGAGACCTAAAGTGAAGGTATGTATTTTAAAGGATTTTATTTCAAACTTTTAGTGCAAATAGTTAGTAAAGATTGAACAGGCCTTTATTATATTTAGTAAGTTAAAACAATGTTAAAATAATCTCATCTGCATTTTTGTTCTATGGAGGTTAATTATTATTTCACAAATACTAATAATATTTTTTATATTTTTCAGTGAAGGCCATCCAAAGCAACCGGACAAGACGACATATCTGAATGTTGCGAACTACTATTTAATTACCTTTTTCACACAAACAGTCAAATGAAAATAGTACAAGCTATAGTTAAACGAAGCCACGTGAAAAAGGTTAGCTATAATGTTGTATGTGTATAGCAAGTTGAATGTTGAATTTTTGACATGTAGGAATGTTTGTACTGTGATTTTGATATTTTATTGATGGGGTATATAATTAATTACTATCAAAGCTAACTTCAAAGCTACAATTTAATGCTGCAATTCTTAAACTACATATATTCTAATGAGAGGTACAAATAATATACCAATGTAACATTTATCAAATTAGAAGTAAATTTTTGATGGTAATTAATGGAAACTGCAAAAAATATTATTTGTGGTAAATACCCATCAAAAGTAAAAAATCATATGAACTAGTAATCTATCTATGTATCGCGTTTATAACATTTTGTATGCCACAAACTAGTGGTTTATTTAATTGAAAGTAAAATGTCTTAAATGATGCTATTATCGTGGTTTATCTATGCAAGACGACGATCTTTTTATAACCGAAAGTTCTCTATTTCGGTAAATATACATTTAACAAAATGCTACATTAAAATACATAAATATTATACCTGCTTTTATGCGTAATTGAATTTAGCTCATTTATTATAAGCCAACGAAGATAAAAATATACAAGTTTATGTAAAATTGGTCAAAAAGTATCTATATATTTACTTTGGTAGTTAGCTATCTATTATCAAAACATGTCTAGATAACTTTTGTAAAATTTTATATACATCTGACCAAACTAAAGCAAATCAAATTGGTAAAATAAGTGCAGTTGAATGTTTTATAGGTAAATATTTTTTCTAGGTTTCATTTTAAGTAGATATAGCTACTCAAATGGACAATAAAACCTGAAAATAAAATACAATTAATGTATTTGTTTAATAGCTTTTATAAACAAAGTTCTGAGGTATGTAGAGAAAAATTTTAAGAATGTAAAATGTATAAATTCTCTGATTTCGTAAAATACAAATCAAGGCTGTGTTTTCTAGCTGATTACATTCCCAAAGAAGCATTTTATTATTTACTATTTAAGAATTAAACTTAAAATTATTTAGCTCATAGTCTATCTATTATTTTATGCCTTCTACGCTATTTTATGATACGTATCTACAGCTAAATATAATAACTATTCAGTCAAAGAAATACTAAGGGTTTATTTATATATAGTTAGGGCTTTTTGACACTTTTTTAAATATGTAATTAAGTTATTCTTAAAATGTAAATGGAAAATTTGCGTTAACATTCCAAAGTAATCGTCTAAACTATGTTAAGATTAAGCACGTATAGGTTCGATTTTTTACATAATATTTAAGTGACTTTGATATTTTTTTAGTCTTACGAACAAAAACACTAGGTCTTGCCAATTATGTTTAACTTAGCAATGAACGCATTATAAAATAAGCAAAAGCTGCTTTAAATGTGTATGTTAATCGTGATAATATAAAAATCATTGTGTCGGTGTTTCTGTTAAGCGTTTTCGATGTCTTAAAGAGGCAAAATGACAATAAATAATGTATTGAAACAGTTTCGTTTGTTTTTATTTCTGAATTAGATTTAATTTTCCCATAATTTTTTACCTGCGCAGCAGTAGTAACTATTAAAGACAGGTGAATCTGGCAGGATTGGTGCGAAAACTCAAACTATTAACATTTTTTATTTTTAAGTTAATTACTAGAATCAAACAAACACAAGAGAGAACACTTTTGTTAATGAATATAGAAAACTATTTAAAACTTGAATTTTCGCGCTCACTTGCTTTGTTCCACATTGACCAGCGGATGTGCATTCTATAATGATTGTCACGTTTACTTCTAACGTCAACGTCAACCAATACTCTCTCGTCAACGTATCCAATCACACATGGTATTTGTTGTTGTTGTGACAAATTGTAATTTCTTGCTTTTCAACCTTATTTTCGCGTTCCGTGTAAAAATACCACATTTTCTTCGACAATGGTCAAGTTTGGCAAGAACAAGTTCAAAGCGCTTAATAAGCGAGCAAAGCGACAAAGTGAAGTCGTTCATACCATCTCTAACAAATTGATAAAGAAGAAAATCAACACCGACAAGAAAGTATCGTTTCAGAAAGAAGTTTTGCTCAAAGAAGCCACAACCAGTCCTCTCGTAAAGAATGTTACTCCACAAGAAATGATAATAAATGACATGATACAAAAATCCGCCAAAAAGAAAGCGGTCAAACCAAAGGATGAAGTCGCAATACTAAAACAGAAAAAATCTGTAGAAAACAAGAAAAAACGTCAAAAAACACAGATAAATGATACTAAATTACTACTTAACTTGATGAAGAAAAAGAAATAAAAGTGGGCTTTCCAAATTTCAACCAGATATAACAGAGATGTATATAGAGTGAAGATTAACTATAAGTATAATGTAATTTTTTAATTAGAACCTATCATAAACTACAGTATGGAAACGTTTAAGTAATAAAACTTTAAAGTCAAATTTTGAAGTAATTATTTATATAAACCAAGCGCCTTGGTAGACTATAGCCCATCCAGGCTATTTTTAGGGTTTGTTTTGTACCTAAAACGTCATTGCTAAAACGTAAAAGCAGGGTTTAATTAAAATATTTAGGTACTAAGCCTCCAATGTCAGTCTGTCTCCAGGCTGTATCCCAGCCACCCCGTGGGGCCCCGCATTGTCGAGGCGGGGGGGCTCAGTAACGGTGGCCCGGTCACCCACAGTGAAGCGAAGAGGGACCCTCTTCACTTCTGAGGCTGCCACTCCCTGGACATGTATTCCCCCATGCAAGATCTAGATGGAGTGGCACCAGTAGGTTGCGGGACCTTGCTTGCCTTGCTGTAGTGATGCCCTTCTGGCATTGAGCCCCGACATACCCCACCCACCTCCCCGGGTGTGGTGGGCATGCATTAATAATACCTCATGTAAAAAAAGGCTGTATCCCAGAAACCGTGTTAGCTAGAAAGCTGATACTTTCACAAGTTATGCATTTGCTGTGCCCATTCTAGCTTGTTAATATTAATTATAAATTTTGTAACTGAAAACCACTCCTATATACAAATCATTTCCTATTACACCAGAATAGTAATAGGAAATGATTTGTATATTTAGATTTAGCATTTTATTATTGTATTTTATTTCTCTTGTTTTATTATGGGTCTATTGCCTGAAAATAAATCATTATTATTATTATTATAGGACTCTAATCACCACGCTATAAAATGCAGACCATTCAGTGTCAATATATAGAGTTTACATTGTTATATATCAAACCTGGCTGCAGAAACCAGTCCAATCGTGTGAGTGAGACAACAAATATGTGTGAGCGAGAGACTGTAGGTGTTCATGTGTTTTCTAGAATATTCTATTCTGGGAGCTTCGCGACAATATTATTTAATAGAATTAACTATTAGATGTCACTACCATATAAAAACAATTAGTCACCTATTTTAAGGAATCAAAATAAAACACAATATACTTAGTCATTTAAACTACAGTTTATTATTGAGTATTTCCTTACAATCATGTAAGTAACCTAAACTAACCTTACCGGCACTACAGATTTACATTAAAAATAAATTATATTGTCAGTATAATATAACCATACTGCAATTAACAAGGAAGATTTTTTTTCACAATTTAGGATGATAGTCGTACTCCTTGAGCTATAAAATGTGTCATACAAAATGAAAATCCGTTTTTTTTTAAATTGACATTCTCCAAGTTATCATCTAATAATTGATTATCTATTTATATAGATCGCTGATGTGGCATGTTCTTGGACCACAGGTTCATATAACTTGATTCAATAAAGAATACATATGAGAGTTCTCTTTCTCCTTGTCACACTCATTTTAGATATGCAAGTGTAAACACAAACTTTCATATCATTTCTTTATTGACTTGAATTATAACGGATGAATAGCAAGTATGAATTACATGTCCCGACTAATAAAGAAACAAATACAAACCCCACCAAACAGGTACAAGAAAAAAAGTTTACTTCAGTCACTAGTTTTATCAAATTTAGCCTAGACTAAGATTAGAATAAGTATAATTTAGAATATTCATAAAGCATTTTTAACCATTTACACACTTAGAAATTGAGGCACATGGTCTTAGTACATTGAGAAAACAATTGAATCTTATTTTCCATTGATACAGTTACCTGTTGAATTTGATGTGATACTTATACTTATTAAGAAAACCATTTTTCGCCACCAAATTAACATACTACCTATTTTAATATATTTTCTCATTTCTTACAATTAGTAATAAAACTGTGATTGTTTGTTTTAATAATATGGGATTAGTTGAAAAATCACAAGCATTATGTTCATTAGGTAAGGTATGAAATGAAATAAGATGATGCTTTAGATACATATTTAAAATAAGTTTTTTGTTAATCTATAGACAGCATACTTCACTTGATAAGACACAATTGTACAGACATGTTTGTTATAATGGTAAAAAACTTTTCCTAAAGCACTTTCTTAGGATACTACAAAAAATATTCAATAATATTTATTATAAATACCAAGTTACACAAAAAGAACACTTAACTACCAGCTACATTCATATTCTAGAATCTAAAGTACACAATACTGAAATGAAAGTGTCTTTTCAGTAATTGGAAATTAAGAATTAAAGATAGTATGTTAATAATATAAAAAAAAATACACATTCCCATTTATATCAAAATTGGAAATCTAAAGTACACAATGGTGGCGATTCAGCGGCACACACGACTAAACTAAATTTAAAGAAGCCCTGTCTCTTTTCATCTTAGGTGGCCAGAAAGAGACGGCACATCTGAACCACAAACAAAGCAACTATAATTACGTCAAATATAGAATGTGCAGGCAGTTTTAGAGGTACAAGTGAGTGTGGTCTAAAGTCGCCTATATTTTCTACATTTGACTTGATTTTAGTTGGTTCGACTATGGTGCAGAAAGTGCCGTCTCTTTCTGGCCACCTAAGATGAAAAGAGACGGGGTTCTTTAAATTTAGTTTAGTCGTGTGTGCTGCTGAATCTCCACCAATACTGAAATTAAAGTGTCATTTCAGTCATTAGAAATTAAAAAATATAAATATGTTAATAACATAATAAATTACACATTCCCATTTATACCAAAATTGGAATAAAAAGTTACTGACAGACAATAAAGTAACCTTTTTTATGAATAATAACTTTAATGGCTCTGTATAGAAACATTAACCTTGGAAAAGACATTTTAACCTGTAACTGAAATCTTAGTATTTTTTTTTCGAATACGCAAAACAACATTTCGTCTCGTTTTGTAAATTGTAGAAAAAAATCTCGTTTTAAAATGTTGTGCTCCTGAAAGTTATACAGAAATTACAACAAATCTTACTAACTTACTGTAAATAGAAGACAAAATTAAATATTTAGTGTACTTCCGCTGTGATCCGAAATCCAAATTAAGACAAGGAAAAAATAATTAAGATTAACGTTACCTATCACAATTCGGAAATTCTTAACTCAACACGTGTTTCGCCTAACCACAAGGTATCATCAGGAGATGCTGACTCTTCGAACGACAAGTCGAGAGTCTTGGTTTTGAGAATTTACAAATCTTACTATTTTATATGTAATGATATTATCTAGAATTTTTGGAGCATAAAATATATATAAATGGTTAAATATTTATTTTACATGACTTAATTCGTGAATAATCTACAACCGCGCGGCGCTTCGCCTAAATGTATGGAGCGGCTTAACTCGTTGCAGAAGGTCTAAGGTCCTTCTGTGCTAGTGAGATCATTTTAACGCATGGAAATAAAAAACTAAACATTTACAAAGTTTTCATAACACGATATATCTGTTTTGTGTTGTAAGCTATGTAAATATAAGTTAACATAATTATGTAGAAAGGATGGAATCGGATTGTGATGTAAAAGAGTGTACTTGGGACAACCGGACAGTCAACGACCGATTGAACATCCCAAGTACCGCTGGGAAGACCAGGTAGAGGAAGACCTGCTCATACTCCAGGCCATCCAGTGGCAGGAGACAGCACTGGTTTTTTTTTTATCCTTGATAGGTTAGCATTTAGCGCTGTAGTTAGTAGCCTGATGTCAAACTGCGCTGCAGTCTACGGTGTGCCACACTTACCCAGAATGTACCTATTAACTCTACTTTTGAAAGCCCCGGATGATACCTCTCAGGAAACAGAGACGACTCCGGTAGTGAGTTCCAAGCTTCGCAGTCCTCACAATAAAAGTCCACGCAAAGCGTTTTGTACGAAAGTTTGGAACTTCAACTCTGTATCGGTGTCTCTTCACTGACTTAATGCTTGTATTGTAGTAGAACCGAAGGGAGAGGCGTCTCTTGATATCGGAGGCCAAGATCCAGTTTGGGTAATCGCGTCAACATAGTTTATTTAATAAAATGATTGATTGAAACGATAACTATGTTTTATGATTGAATCGATAACTATGTCTTATGATTGAATCGATAACTATGTCTTATGATTGAAACGATAACTATGTTTTATGATTGAAATGTTAACGATGTTGTTGCGCATTCGAAAGTCTTGTGCCAGGTGCAGAGTTTAGTATCGGCCACGGCCCCGGCCTCGAGCGCGTCCTCTCCCGCGCGGCGTGCCGCGGTAGTTGAAGTTGTTACCTGTCAATAAATAACCACAATTAATACATTTTGATAACATTTCACAGCAGCGCTTGTAACTCGTGTTTGTATGAGTGACCATGTATAAGACTGTAATTTTTTGCATTGAAAATGCTACTTGAAAAACTAAATAAATAAATATTAGGACACTTTAACACACGGCTGGTTAGCCCCATACTGAACCATTTCTAGCTCGTATTATGGTTGCTAACACAACAGTAACTGATATACTACATATACATACATACATACATATTATATATAAATACATACATATTTAACACCCAGACCCACAGCCAACAAATTTAGTTAAGCACAAAGATGTTGACCGGGCCGGGAATCGAACCCGGAACCTTCTGATTAGCAGACCGACATGGTAACCTTTACGCCAACGAGGTCGTCAACTAGAATCTAGAAAGCATTTTCAATGCTACTAGAAAATAACAGTTTGGGCGCTACCCTAGGGTCGGATGACACATTAAATCATAGGTACCGCCTGTTAGTCTTAGTACAAGCAGTTGTTCAGTCAAGTCTGAGGCCTTGAGGCTTGAAAACTCTCGACACCAGAGTTTGGCCACTCAAGAAGAAGAAGTGGAACCTCTACAAGATGATCATTAGACCTGTTGTACTGTATGGATAGTGTTATGCAACCAAAATAGGGTATGAAATAGGAGTGCATGCGGCAGAGATGCGAATGTTTCTCATACTAGAACTAGGAGAAGTATGGATATGATTGTAAGAAGTAGCGGAAGTAGAGGTCGACCAAAGAAGACGTGGATGAATTATGTGAAGGAGGATATGAATGAGAAGGGAGTGAATGTGGAGATGACGGCTGTGCCGACCCCACCTAGTAGAAAAAGTAGATAGATAGATTAGATTAACACTTTATTAAAACACATACTAAAAATAATTACAGAAACAAAAAATAGGTATTTAAAAACTAGTGCCTTAATTGGCGACCTTATCGCTAAAAGCGATCTCTTCCAGGCAACCAATTCCTAGAATGTACACTTAGAAAGAGAGACGAGGTGTAAAGTAACGATAAAGAAGAAGACTTTCATTTTCTCATATTGTGTACACATTAGGAAAATGAAATGAATCTATGAAGTTTTGATCGTGGTAAATTATTTTAATTTGGTTATTGTTTTGATTGTTTTCTGTTTTGTGAACCATAAATAAATAAATTTCGGTAACCGTCTTGAGGGTCGGACATAAGTTTTATACAGGTTGTTTTTCTACCTTTATACGGAGTCTTGACAGGTTCGGGAGTCTTGACAGGTTCGGGAGCCTTGACAGGTTCGGGGGCCTTGACAGGTTCGGGGGCCTTGACAGGTTCAGGGGCCTTGACGGGCTCGGGCTCGGGCGCGGGCTCTGGTTCAGGCTGCGGCTCGGGCTCCGGCGCAGCTTCCTCTACTTCTTGTTGTTGCTCTGTTACAAAAAAATAATAGTAGGTATACCAGGGATCAGAATATTAGAGAGAATGCTGATTCCCATACAATTGAATACTGATATCCCATACATTACTGATGAAACCTAGATGGCGCTGCAAATCGAGCATGCAGTCTAGCTGCCACCAAATTCTTTAACACACATAGCCTAAGATCCCGCTGCAGGATTGGTATGCTCATCGACTTTTTGTTTAAAACCAAATTTTTATGTTATTTATAGTTAAGAGAATATATATTTGCACCCTAGTAAATATATATTCTCTATCAAAAAATCTCTATCTAAATTTGGCCGCTATTATTTTTTTTTAAATTATTTTTAATTTATTTTTGGTAAAAAAAATTCGTTTATTTATTTTTTAAATAAAATAACGTCTACGTCACGGCAATTAATATGAAGATTCTAAAAAATCACGGTTGCCGTTGCGCACCTGACCGCACCTCTTTGCAGCCTGGTGTAAACAGGTATGATTTCGATAAATTTATACGTTTATAACCTATTTTTATGAATTATATGTCAAATTAAAGCTAATTTTTTTCTATTAATTATCATATAAAGTTGCTTAATTAAATCTGGCCGCAAATAAGGGTTGCTGGCTGTTAAAGATAATAAATATTTAAGGTAGAGTGAAAGAGAGTTAGCGCGTAACATCATTTGTCAGACGAGGACAGCGATTGCCGACTGTGCCGACAAGTATTCAATATCGCGGGTTTCTGCATCGTTATGAATGTGTTCTTTGGTAAGTCAAGTAATTTTAAAGTGTGGTGTAAATATTTTGGAATCATTCCGGTGCTGGAGAGCACCACCGGCACAATATATACTTTATTCATTTTCCAAATTCTAATTATTATTATTATTTGTTATCTTTACTACTTCTCGAAATTTGAAGAATTTCGGTAAGTAAATGCAAAAACCACAGGCCTAAGCCAAGTGGAGATTGCTGTGGGGGTTGTTTTCAATAGTCATGTCATCTTGTGAGAACTTCAGAATAATCCTGCATGTGTTAAGAATAGCAGCTTTCTGCATCGTCATACATGTGTTGGTGTCTAGATCAGTTTGCTTGAGGTAATGGAGTAGGTGTTTGGGGATGACCCCGGTGCTGGAGAGAACCAGAGGTACAATCGATACTCTGTTCATGTTCCAAAGTTGGATAATCTCCCTTTAATTCAGTATATTTATGGATTTATTCAGTGATTTTTTTTTGTAAATTATGTTTATTTGGTACTGCAATGTCAATTAGTTATTATTATTATTATCAGATAACTGACTAACCTTGATTGCCTTCATCATGAGCCTCATCCTGGAGGATGTCATCCACAGTCTGCTCCCAATCCCCCAGGCCATTCTCGTCACCTTCACCAGCTTTCTCCAACTGGTTGCCTTCGTTGGTCTCTTCCACAGTCTCCGCTGGCTCCTCTGAAAATGTCACAAATAGTTTTTGCATTATTGAATGGATACCATAAGCAGCCCACTATAAGTTCTTTTTTATATATTATAGGTTTGCGTTTGACCACAGCTTGCCTGAAGTTAAACAATGCTATGGTCTACGATGTTACACGCTTACCTAGAAAATTCCTATTAACTCTAGATTTGAAGACCCCCAAGTGGTACTTCTCAGGAAACAGAGACTCAGGAAGAGAATTCCAAAGTTTTGCAGTCCTCACAAAAGAGGTAGAAGCGAATCAGCTTGTGCGAAAGGTAAAAACGTGACCATATAGGGTTCCCCCTAAAAAAAAAGCAAGTTAAGAGCAGTGTTGCTTACGTTTCATCTCCGTGTCCCCGTTCTCGACAGCATTGCCGTCCTCGGGGCTGGGCTTGCGGCGCTTCCAGTTGCCATCATCATCACCGTCAGCCGGCAGCGCGCGCTTGCCGCGCACCTCCTGGCTCGCGTGCTGCGGCAAGTACATTATAATATTTATCGTTGGCGTAAAGGTTACCATGCCGGTCTGCTAATCAGAAGGTTCTGGGTTCGATTCCCGGCCCGGTCAACATCTTTGTGCTTAACATAATTTGTTGGCTGTGGGTCTGGGTGTTAAATACGTATTTATATATAATATTATGTATGTATGTATATGTAGTATATCAGTTGTGTAAGCAACCATAATACGAGCTAGAAATGGTTCAGTATGGGGCTACCCAGCCGTGTGTGAATGTGTCCTAATATTTATTTATTTATTTATTAATTTAATTTCCTAAAAATGATGTAAAATAAATTTGATAAATTGCTAGCTAGATATCTACATCACAATTTTTTAAGTAACACACCAATGTGCACTAAAATATGACAAAAATAATTGTAAAACAACAAACTGTTCGGAAATTATATTTCTCTATAATAAAAACTACTGGATAGGTGCGAATCAATTATTTATTTATTTGATTTATAAGCGAGCAGAATTATGCTGATGTGCCTTTATCCCACTGAGTTGAAATTATTTTTTTAATAGTTCACATAATGTCTACTGTTCAATGTCAATGTTTAAAGTTCACTAGTGCACTGATCACAGGTTAGCAAGAGATTTTTTTGTTTTCTGCACTCAGCTATCAAGCCGGTTTTTAAAGCTGTTCACTTAGTCTAGTCCGAAAATTATGATTGAGGTGTTATTCGATTCGGAATGGCATCTAGATAGTTTTCAAAAAACAATGAAATTCCGCAAATAAAAATTACAAAAGTTATTAACAATTAACAAAAAAAAAAGAGGGGTTTAGTTTTTTGCAATTTTTTTATATATATATATTTTTTATAATACATTCCTGTTGGAAATATTAAAAAATTGTAAATTTTCATTTTGTAGTTAACAATTTACTCAATCATAATTTTTGGAGACTGCTGAAAAAAGTTGACCAAAAAGGCACTTGTTGACTAGACTAACTGATGTAGCATTGACCACTTCCTTTACTTTATGGTTAGATTCGATCTGGGGCGTTGTGGTCTGCACGTGGTCGTCCAAGCACTCGCTAAGGCCGGTGTCCACATACCTGCGGCATGATGGATTTGATGAAGAGCTGGTGGTGCTTCCAGGTGCGCAGGTGCACCTCGGCCGTCTCCTGCGAGTCCAGCAGCTTGTGGCACAGCCGGCACTGCACGCACCGGAACTCCGACAGGAACGAGGCGCCCACGCCGCGGCTCGTACTGAAATGTTACAAATATATAAATATAAATAAATTAGGACACATTCACACGCGGCTGGTTAGCCCCATACTGAACCATTTCTAGCTCGTATTATGGTTGCTAACACAACTGATATACTACATAAACATACATACATATTATATAAATACATATTTAACACCCAGACCCACAGCCAACAAATTTAGTTAAGCACAAAGATGTTGACCGGGCCGGGAATCAAATCGACCTTCTGATTAGCAGACCGGCATGGTAACCTTTACGCTAACGAGGTCGTCAATATGTAACAAACATGTTAAGCAATATTACAAAACATTAGTCAGTACATATAAATATTAGGACACATTCCACACACGGCCGGTCAGCCTCATACTAAACCATTTCAAGTTCGTATCATGGCTGCTAACACAACTGTCTTAATATATATAAATCTCGTGTCACAATGTTTGTCCTCAATGGACTCCTAAACCACTTAACCGATTATAGTAAAATTCGCACACCATGTGCAGTTCGATCCAACTTGAGAGATAGGATAGTTCAAATCTCAAATTATTGTCGCAATTTTAATTTATTGCTAATTATTGTCTGTTATTATTTGACAGTCACAATTATCTGTTAACTCCAAATGATTCTAACAGATGTCGATACCTTTCGACTGGGTTGGGTAAGTAATCTATAGATGGCGCTGTACCCCTAAGTGAGGCAAAACAACGTTTGCCGGGTCAGCTAGTATTATATATAGATACATATTTAACACCCAGACCCACAGCCAACAACCTTTAGTTAAGCACAAAGATGTTGGCCAGTCCGGGAATCGAACCTTCTAAATGGCAGTCCGGCGTGGTAACCTTTACGCCAACGAGGTCGTCAAAATAATTGTAAATTGACTTGCCCGGTACGGCGCGATGCCGTAAGGTTAATAATGATTAACCAAGTGCGAGTTAGACTCGCGCATGCAGGGTTCCGTACCGTTGTTGTATGGGAGCTCCCCTTAAGTATTATTTATTAATTAAATTATTTAAAAACGCTGCAAAAGACAAAAAAGCTCACAAAATTCAGCCTAATTCAAATTGGCAATCTGACAACCAGAGTTGTGACATGGTTGTCATAGTTACATTAAAATAGTTTAAGTATTTATGTATTAGGCTGCGAAGTTTTCTAATCCACCCTCGCATGTTTGTTGTATGGAAGCCCCCCTATATATTTTATTTAAATTTTATAATTTTAGTTGTTTTGTCTGTGGTTCAGAACGTGCCGTCTCTTTCTGGCCACCTAAGTTGAAAAGAGACGGGGCTTCTTTAAATTTAGTTTAGTCGTGTGTGCCGCTGAATCGCCACCAATGTATATACTAACCTGTATACGGGTAACATCTCAGCGGTGACATGGCTCAGATCTTCACCCTCTGTGTAGTCCAGTATGGTGCTCTCAGTGTCCAAAGTGGCGTTCTCTCCATTATTGTCAGCTTGCTTAGCTCCCTCCTCCGTGCCAGGCTCAGACTTCACTTGCGCCTGTATGACAAAATAAATGTTAAGAAAATGGTGTATAACTAATGCATTATGAATTTTAAGAAAATGGTATATAAGTAACGCAAAATCAGTGTTAAGAAAATGGTATGTAAGTAATGCAAAATAAGTGTTAAAATGGTATATAAGTAACGCAATATCAGTGTTAAGAAAATGGTATGTAAGTAATGCAAAATAAGTGTTAAGAAAATGGTATATAACTAACGCAAAATCAGTGTTAACAAAATGGTATATAAGTAATGCAAAATTAGTGTTAAAAAAATAGTATATAACAAACACAAAATCAGTGTTAACAAAATGGTATATAAGTAATGCAAAATAAGTGTTAAGAAAATGGTATGTGACTAACGGTAACGCAAAATGAATGTTAAGAAAATGGTATATAACTAACGCATTTTTTTAAGAGTAGCTTTATTAGGCCAAGATAGGAAACTTATGTTCTCAGATTTAAGGGGATAACATGGGCAAAATTTTGTATTATCAGTTTTAATGTGCCTATTGTACCAATCAGACGTTTGCATTAGAAATAAAACTTGTAAAAAAGCATTTTTTTTTTAATGATGGACAGGTAAGGGCTTGATCAAAACTCACCTGATGTTAAGTGAGGTTGCGATCTAGGGTGGAGCGCGAACAAATAATAAAATACAGCTGTTTCTCCCCAAAAAATTACCGTGATGCGCGGCAACATGTGTGAAGAAGTGATAATATTGTTGCAAATTTATGATTTTACCTCATTAATTTCTCCTTCGCCCTCTTTCTGCTCTTCGTCGTTGTTCTCCCTCTCCCTGTTAATCCTGCGCTTGCGCTGCCTTTCGTCGCGCAGGTACGACTGCTCCATGCTCAGAGTCGATATCACCATCACTGAAACAACAAATTAGAATCTTATAGGTCAACTTACTATGGGCGGGGAGAGCAGCGGCAATGTCCTGCATCCCTGCCCCCGTCGTGAGATGGGACACCGTGAAGATTTAGTCGGTAGTGACAGCCCTTCTGGCCGTCGAGTCCGACATACCCCGCTCGTCTCCCCCAGGCTTGTAGCGGGAGATGCGTAAATGCATTTCCTCACAAAAAAAAAAAGGCTAACTTACTAATGGGCGGGGAGAGCAGCGGCATTGCACGAAGCGGTCCTGCATCCTTGACCCCGTCGTGAGATAGGGCACCGTGAGGTTTTAGTCGGTAATGACGGCCCCCTTAGCCCTCAAGCCGCGTTACTGCATTTCCACACTTACAAAAGGCCCACAACTTACAAATCTTATGGGTTTGATTTACAATAGTTTCCCCATTTGGTCCCAAAAATAAAACGAGGCTAGGTTAGGTGAAAACTGCGACAACAAAACTCGCCGAGCGAAATAAGCAAGCGAGCTGCAACGCAAAAGTGTAACATACTTTACATCTTACATATCCAACAAAACAATACATTTCAGCTAATGTTGTTACAATCGAGAAAAAGCCTGAGGTTGTGAAAAAGTAAAGTAATGGGGAGGGGTAGGAGGAAATCTCCTCTCTTTAAAATCTTGCCCTTTTGAGTAGGACTTCTTCTATTATGGGCTTTTTTTTTTTAGGATAAATTCACACACGGCTGGTTAGCCCCATTCTGAACCATTTCTAGCTCGTATTATGGTTGCTAACACAACTGATATACTACATATACATACATACGAGTATTATTTATAAATACATATTTAACACCCAGACCCACAGCCAAATTTAGTTAAGCACAAAGATGTAGACCTGGCCGGGAATTTAACCCGGAACCTTCTGTTTAGCAGACCGGCATGGTAACCGTTACGCCAACGAGGTCGTCAAATTCAACAATATTATTTTTAATTTGGTTTGCGAATAGACTACCTGTGATGATGAATTTATCAAATGATTTTTTCTCCAATGGTAGTGCTCTTTGATAATAATCTTACCTTCAGGTTTAGGCTTGCTAACAACCTCCTGCTTGTCCTGCAAGTTCCTCATATGCTCCGCAGTCAGCCGGTGCTCGTCATACTCGATCCTGGTGGGCATCTCCTTGTGGCAGAAGGTGCAGGCGGGATGCAGGTACTTCTTGAGCTTGCGGTGGCCCACGATGGTCCGGTGCAGTGCCCCGTCCGCAGCGTACATGTCACACATGGCACAGTAGAAGTCCCGCGCCGGCTGCGACCCGTTGCGGCGGTGACGTTTCATTTCACGAATCTGTTGAAGGTTTAATACTCTGTAGTGCAATGTTAATTGTTAAATTATTACGTAGATGTAAAGTATGCCATGCAGTGTGATGTTTAATTTGGTTTGTGATTTAAACACCATTGGACTGTAAACATTGTACTTTATGTGGACAGTTAAAATTAAATTTTGTCATAGTGTGATACAGCTATATAAGCATGTCCAGCACATTAAATCAGGTTAATTTGTTTTTTGTTGAATAAAATATTACAATTAACAAAGACACTTGGAAGAATCTACATTTATATATGTATGTCAGTATTGGATAATTAGGTAGCAAACAATTATTGAATTCAACGAATATTATATATAATTTATAAAAAACAAAAACCGCTTGTTAATAAAGGTATACCAACCTTAATTAACAAGCGTTTTTTTTTAATTACACATAATATTCGTTGAATTCCTCAAAAAGCAACCTCCAAAAACCAATTCAAAATGTGTTCATGCATTGTGTAAAAAAAAAACTAAAAACTGAATACATACGCCCCTTGGGCCATAGTGCGCTCCTCGCCTGGCCCAAGGGGCCCTAAAGTTGTGCGAAGTTGATGCATATTGATCTCTAGTTGGCCCACTACATCTTGTAAATTCTTCGTTAACCCAATAAGGGCGATCTGATGGGATCATTCTCTGATACGGACCCCAACATGGTTCATTCATTTGTTTATATGGACCCCAATTTTCTTCAGGCGCTCTATTCCAACTCCATTGATGTGGCCTATCATAAAATTCTTCATCTCTCCTATACCATTGCTGTTCATCTTTTGAATCTTGTGATGCTCTTTCATTGTGCCACTGATTTTGTTCATAGCTTTGACCAAATGGGATAGAAGTTTCTTCTTTAATCCAAATTGGTGAATCAAAACTATCACAGTATTCATCAAATGTTCCTCTTTGGCCCCAAGATTGGCTATATCTATTTTCTTGTTTAGGAAAGGCGATGCCATGAGGTTCTTGGCAAGCTGGTAATTGTCGGGCCCAACCTGCATTGCTATTTCTATTTCGCCAACATGATTGTTGCTCTTGATTCAGGTGGGGGCTTGGCTCTTGAATAGGTATTATTGGTACTTTAGGCAGAGTCCATTTCTCTGTATGTGGATGAAAACGTCTGTAATCCGCTTGTATCTGCAGCAGGATTCAAGCAAACCATGCATAATCACAAAACAAAAGTAAATAAAAAATATCAGTGGCCTTTAGTAGAAGAACTTACAAGCAGTTGTTAGCCAAAGCAGAGGCATTCAGGCGGATTGAAAACTATCGATACTAGAGCTTAGCCACTTAGCTCATACAAAGAAGAACTTCCAATGAAGAATGTTACCTAATTTTGATTATTTGCATTCCATTTTCATTGTCAAAAATAAAAAATACAAGTGAAAGAATTACTTCGATGTGTCAATTAGTTTACGATTTAGAAGTAATACAAATTGGAATCAAGTCTAAATGTAACTTATTAGTACTTTGATGAATAGTAATATAAACTTATTTTGTATATTAAATTTTCAAAATTTTAATGTTTAATTTCCTAACTACAAAAAAAAAAAAAATTTAGTTTGTAAAACTGACATATGGAAGTATATGGATAGTTTAATTTTTTTGGGAGAAGACATGGCTTCCAATAAACAGTTTATAAAACTAGTTTGGAAGCCTTTGGATTCCATATAATTTTGTTGATTTTTTATTTACTGTGTCAAATTAAGTTATTTTGTATTTTGAATGGCACGACGTGGGCTGACGATGCGCTGTGACGTCATCGCACAACACGCTAAGTCTGGCTCACAAAATACGCTAGTGTCGCGCGCCCGTGCTCTCCAAATTATATGGAAATACTTTTAAAAATGTCACCTCCATATACTAGGAAATCGTGTGTTGTGCCTAAATGTAAAATACAACTACCAATTATCCGGAAAAGTTGTTTTTATAGTTCGAAAGACGTTATAATGCGAAAATAATGAAGGGGTTAGATCCGTGGAGATATAAGTACAGTTTATTGTTGTGAAGACCATTTTGATGTTAGTATAGTGATCATATTTTATGTAGGTACATGAGTAGGCAATAATAATTATTTTTTATCTTATAATGAAACAATTTCTAACTAGATTAATTGCTTGCAATGCATTTTAGTTTAATTTTGTGATAGTCTAAGTGAAACGTTTGGTTTATCTGTAGGTGTCATTTATGTAATAAAACAGAATTTGATTTGTCTATATCAGCCAAACAACCAATAGCATTTGTTAGTAAAAAAAGAAGATATCAAAAAAGGTTTAGTACATCTGTTCAAACATCTTATTACATTTGCAATACAAATTAAATTTAATTAAATAATATGACCTTACGTATTTTGTTAGTAAAAAACAAATAAATAATAATAATAGTTCAAAAAAAAATTAAAAACCACGGTTTTTATAGAAAACCGTAATTTTATCAAATTGTTAGTGTATTGTCATCGGTTCTCAATAAATCTGCAAAATTTGAACGAAATCTGGCCGTTTAAAGTGGGTCAAAATCGCGCCCAAAGAAGTCGGTTACAAACAAACATACAAAAAATGGAATAATTTTATCAAATTAGTGTATTGTCATCGGTCCTCAATAAACCTACAAAGTTTCAACGAAATCTGGCCGTTTAAAGCGCCCAAAGAAGTCGGTTACAAACAAATAAACATACAGGTGAAGCTAATAGAAAGCGTGTAAAAAGGTTTAGTACATATGTAAAGTTCACCCACGACATCTATGTACATATATACACATATCATACTTCATATCCTGCTAATATTATAAATGCGAAAGTTTCCGAGTGTGTGTGTTTCTTCTCTTTCACACATAAACAGAACGCATAAACTGAACAGAACAAAGTCTGGAATAACATATAGGCTCCTAAATGTACAGTTCCCAAGGGAAACGCGGCCAAGCCACTGGCGGAAGGAGAATACATACTTACGGACCTACTTATAGCTATACAACGAATAGAATATTTGTTGCCTTAAACGTAAAAATAATGGTAAGGTAGGTTTCTTAAAGTAGTCTGTGGTAGGTACCTACTTCTAATATTCGAGTTGCTTTCTTCCATTACGATATTAGTTGTGTAGGTACTTTTTTTTTATAAAACAATTTAAAACAGATAAGTAGCAAGAAAAGTTAACTTACCTTTGCATTTTCATTCCTCATATGTCGGAGGCAACGTAATCGCTATTTGAGGTTAAATAATGAGCAACCATTAATCCATTTATTTTAGGTAGACTATCCGACTGCCATTTTTCGAATCCTACATACATTTTATAATATTTACTATTGATAAACTATTAACATAATACGCGGGACGAAAACAACAAAATACTGCCTAAGCTTTTACACATATATTTTTATGTGCTTTTATTATACTAGTAACCGCGCGGCGCGTTGTGAAATGACGTCACTAGCGATCACGGTTGTTACCGGAACTCGGTATTTTTCCATTTGAATGCCTAAAAATCAAAACTACTAGGTATTTTTGAATACAGCTAAAACTAGTGTATATGTACACATACAGGCTTTACTGAGACAAAAGTGCAAACGATTTGGCATACCTAGTAATATTACTCATTGTTAACTTGTGTAATAATATGTACTTATGCAAGTGTAGAAAAATTTAGGGATATGAGATAATATAGCAAGAAATAAATGATATTGATTTTGTGAAGCCATATCCCAAAATTACTAAGCTTACTACAGACAAAAAAGGACTTAACAAAACTTTCTCCCAGCACCAATAAACAACAAATGTTCCTTGCTTGCTTTGGAATTAAACGAAAAATTCTCAAGCTCAATCAAAGACAATAATTGAAACAAAAGTTTGGACTTTGTTTAAATATTATGCATACAATACATATTAGCAAAGATATGAAGCAGGGCTGTGCTTGTGCTTTTAAGACAATAAAAAATATACCCAGTCTATTTTATAGTTATATAACTCACCTTAAACTCTTGCCTCATGGTATCAGCAGTCAGGGCGTAGCTTTGGGCAGTCTTCTGCATCATAATGGCATGGGCTCTGCCACTCAAATGGTTCTCAAAAGAACGCCCATCCCACATGCTCTTGTTGCAAATATGGCATTTCAACAACTGAGGGTGAATGTCATCATAGCGTGTCTTAGGAGGCGAGTCTTTCTTGGACTCATCTTGCTTGTTTTCAGCACCCGCCGAGGTCTCGTCTTTCTTTTCTTCTTGGCTCTCACTGTTTGGAATAAGGTTTGTAGTTAAGAGACTGTGATAAAGTATAAAAACATTGCAACAAAATTTTTTAATGATTTGTTGTTACTTAAGACTGATGTCGTTTCCTATAGTAAAAATAAGTTACACACAAAAATTAGACTGTTATATTTTTAAACAGAAACCTACAACATCAAACAATTCACTGGAAAATTAAGGCTCAATTTTGTGGTATAAAACAAATCAACCAGATTGAATACCTAAATGAGCTCTCCTTGAATATGTAGTGACATATTTAAACATAGAGCCAATAACTACTTCATATACTTATCTGCAGAATCCGAGTCACAGCAGAAACAAACACATGAAGACAGAGTTATTGGGTACTTGCATGAAATATGCATGTTACACAGCCGCTTCAGTGGCCACTTTACAGGTGTGGACAGTCACACTGTCCACGGTGAAGACAATATACAATTTGTAAAAAATAAAAGTATTTGATTGTTCATACCTGCGTAACAGGCAGAGAGATACTACATTGCCAATTCGGCTAAAACTGTAGGGCCGGTGAACGTAAGAAGTGTGTGTGGCCTCTGTTGAGACTTGGGAAGTGCGGTGCAACCACCGGAAGGAAGGTAGACAAGTTCCTTACCTCTCCTTGACAGGTTTAGCCTTAGAATCGGCATCCTTTTTCGGGGGACTCTTGGGTTGTTGCCTCGGCCCATCATTGGGCTTGAACTGTTTACGATTGACGTTGATACGCTCACCAGCTCGATTGTAATTTCCCGTACGCCGGAAATTACCTTGATTGCCCATCTAAAGGGAATTTATCAAAATAATACGAGTTAGTTTAAACTTGCCCAGCGAGCTCTCTCGCTGAAATGTACACAAGCAGAGGATTATAACAAATGCAGTCTAGAGCAATACTGGGAGTAAGAAAATAAAGCAGCCAGATTTCTCTCATATTCCGTTTGGAAAGGAAACATTTCTGCAGCTAGTGTACATGCATTGAAACCATCAATTAAATTGATAAAATATTTAGAAGAATGTTGAATTTGAAATTATTGTTTCGGCACTGAGAAATCAGTAGAAGGTAACTTTAGTCAAGTGTATGTCTGTTGTGCTGTGTACTTACGCGGTTGGGCATGAAACCACGGTCAAACCGTCCCATCTGAGGACCAAAGTCCCTTCTAATGGGCATATCTAATAGAGAGGGGACAGGGTTGGGCCGAGGTTGCAGCAAGTTGATGATGTTGCTGGCGAGGGCCAGAGTGGCCTCGGTGGAGCCCCCGCCCAGGGGGAGCAGGTTGGGAAGCCCTCCACCAGGGCCGCCGCCGCTCTGCCACGGAGATACGCCGCTGCGCCCGAAGTTCTTCCTGCCATCCATACGGTTGCCATCCATACGGTTGCCGTCCATACGGTTGCCGTCCATACGATTGCCGTCCATACGGTTGCCGTCCATACGGTTGAAGTCCATACGACGACCGCCATTTCCACCCCCTTGAGGTCTTCGGTTAGCCATCTTGTTTTCCTATACGTAATAAAAACACCACAGTGATCAAACTGATACTGGCTTGGCTTTTAAGATATCTGAACTAGCGGTTTATTAGTAAGGCGTAAGAAATTACCATGCAAAATTTCACAATTGATAACGGTATTGATCTATTCACTTAAGTTAATTACCGGTATCCTAAAATTGCATTGCAATTAAAATGTTTTCTCGGTTATATATAAATATGATATAAAGAGGTACTTACGTCCAAAACTTTGGAACACACACAACACGAACAGACGAAGAAAAACTCCAAATCAGAGCAAACTAATATAAATCAATAAATTTTCCACACAAAGCACAAGCCGCCAGCCAATAAAATTGTCAGGTCAGAATAATCAGAAAACAAAATGGCGATAGCAAGAAAACTGTATTTTGCTCTATGGTTTTTGCGAATCATGGAAGTAAACTAAAAGAATATGCTCGTCTCCGTAGAGAGATAAGTTAATTTATTGAAAAACATAAATAAGAGCTCAACTCCAATTTATGCAATGACTTGCATAATAACTCTTCTTGCTTAACGGCTTCTGGTACATTACCCAATTGCGAAGCCAAGAATTAAAAAAAACAAGGTTCATATTCGAACTATTCCACAGAATAATAACTAGTACATTCGAAGCGTTGCTTCAAGAGTTCTTTATTCCAATCATTTAATGTTGAAATTCGTATAACAAACAGAAAAATAAGTGAGAAAATAATTGCAAATTAAATTAGGCACATAGTTCTAGACTTCTAGAGATATTGTTATCGCGTAAGGTACCATGTCCTCTGTTTATTTCTGATCCGTGGAAAGGTAGAAATTATAAATTATAATAAAAATATATATTAATTTGTAATTTACATTTACATACATTTTATTTATTTATTTATATTATTATAAATTATTATTATTAATTGCCTTGCATACTCTAAAAAAAAAGTTTACTTTCAAAAGTTTGACATGACGTCGAATATGTGATTTGTAAAATGCAACTTTATGATAGCTACATTTAAGAGCTATTTTATAAATAACCTGCTTTAAGATTGTTTTCCATTTCATTCTGATAGTGATCACTCAGTTTCAGAAAGCTAAAGCGTAGAATTTAAAATAAAATTGTGAATTCATATTCCCAATAAATTTATAAATTCCAGGCACGTGTTTATTGGCGTCTTGCGTAATCCTTGTAGAAAACATCTGAGAAATGGAAGAAGTCGAAAATGAAAATGAACACAAACGATCCAAGGTAAAAAAATTAGTTCTAGAGTTTTCTGTTTCTATTTTATACAATACAACTGATAATGCCTTATTTTCTTACCATCCTAGACCATTTTATAAATCGTCTTACTTTGACTTAAATATCTGACACCAACTTTCTACCACCTGGACAAAGTTTATTTGGTATTTTAGGAACTGCTAATATATGTGCTGGTGTGTTTTTCTTAATAGATAAATGCATGCCAATATTAATACTGCAAATTTTCACAAGATGCACCAGTAAATATAACACAATATTTAAAAATACAAACATCTGTTTCAAAAAATCCTTAATTTGTACAAAAAGCAATAAGATAACCTGTTTTAGTTAGTAAACAGCTTCAGCTGGTTGGAAAATAAACTACTAACCTGTGATCAGCCAGTTAGACCAGTAACGTTATGTGGACTGTAAACATTGGCATTGATACAGATACAGACACATATAATTTATTGATAAATACAGATTTACAAGTCATTTTACAATAACTATTTTATGTATGTCAATTTGTTGTAAGAAATTCTTTAACCACTTGTATGTTGATACACCGGCTCCCAGTATAAACACATTTTCGCCACAACTGTTGACATACCGGAAGCTGGTGTGGGTAAAACTAAAACTTGGAACTTGGAATTATTTTTCAAAAGATAAGACAAAATGGGCTAATGTCATTCAACATACGAATGGTTAACACTATAGTATGCATTATTTATTAAAAATAATTTCAACTTTCTTTGAAATATGTTTGGGGAAGCTGTATTTTTTAACCGACTTCGAAAAAGAAGGAGGTTATTATATACTCAGGGAAATGGTAAACCTGTCTGGGTCCACCAACATACACTGACTGCCCACACCTGGCCAAGGAGTGTTTATTTTCTGTTTAAACATACTACTATTAAGATTTGTTATTTTCTATGGCAACTTGTTGTACAATAATATTTTTGTATAACATCCCTGTTTAATAACCACATCCTTCCAGGATCGAAGCCCTTCACCGGCCATCAAATCGACAGCTGTGGTCAAGTACACTGCCTTCCAAACACCCGCCACATATTCCCAGCTACAGTGTAACACTGACCTTAATCTGCCGCCTTCCAACTATGGTGCTGCTGTGGATTCTTACGGATTGAAGCAGATATTGACCAGAGGACCCGGCATGTCTAGGTAAACCAATAACTTTAATTTTGTTTGCCTTAATACATAATGAATGAATGAATGATTTATTTGTCTATAAAACTAGGTACATAGGTGGTCTAATAATATGACATGAAAGTTAAAACTAAAACAGATAGAGATAGATAGATAAACACTTTATGTAATGTGTGTGTGATGGAATGAGATGTAATGTGTGAGATGGAATGAGATGTAATGTGTGTGTGATGGAATGAGATGTAATGTGTGTGTGATGAAATGAGATGTAATGTGTGTGTTACGAAATGAGATGTAATGTGTGTGTTACGGAATGGGATGTAATGTGTGTGTGATGGAATGAGATGTCATGTGTGTGTTACGGAATGAGATGTAATGTGTGTGTGGTGGAATGAGATGTAATGTGTGTGTTTCGGAATGAGATGTAATGTGTGTGTGATGGAATGAGATGTGATGTGTGTGTTACGGAATGAGATGTAATGTGTGTGTGGTGGAATAAGATGTAATGTGTGTGTGATGGAATGAGATGTAATGTGTGTGTTACGGAATGAGATGATATGTGTGTGTGATGGAATGAGATGTAATGTGTGTGTGATGGTATGAGATGTAATGTGTGTGTTGCGGAACGAGATGTAATGTGTGTGTTACGGAATGAGATGTAATGTGTGTGTGATGAAATGAGATGTAATGTGTGTGTTACGAAATGAGATGTAATGTGTGTGTGATGAAATGAGATGTAATTAGTGTGTGGTGGGATGAGATGTAATGTGTGTGTGATGGAATGAGATGTAATGTGTGTGCGGTGTAATGAGATGTAATGTGTGTGTGATGGAATGAGATGTAATGTGTGTGTGTTGGAATGAGATGTAATGTGTGTGTGATGGAATGAGATGTAATGTGTGTGTGATGGAATGAGATGTAATGTGTGTGTTACGGAATAAGATGTAATGTGTGTGTTACGGAATGAGATGTAATGTGTGCGTGATAGAATGAAATGTAATGTGTGTGTGTGTTGGAATGAGATGTAATGTGTGTGTGATGGAATGAGATGTTAATATGTGTGTTACGGAATGAGATGTAATGTGTGTGTTACGGAATGAGATGTAATGTGTGTGTTACGGAATGAAATGTAATGTGTGTGTTGTGAAGGAATGAGATGTAATGTGTGTGTTACGGAATGAGATGTAATGTGTGTGTGATGGAATGAGATAATGTGTGTATGTGTGTGATGGAATGAGATGTAATGTGTGTGTGATGGAATGAGATGTAATGTGTGTGTTACAGAATGAGATGTAATGTGTGTGTTACGGAATGAGATGAAATGTGTTTGTGATGGAATGAGATGTAATGTGTGTGTTACGGAATGAGATGTAATGTGTGTGTTACGGAATGAGATGAAATGTGTGTGTGATGGAATGAGATGTAATGTGTGTGTTACGGAATGAGATGTAATGTGTGTGTTGCGGAATGAGATGTAATGTGTATAATGTGTGTGCAGTTTCCGTATGGCGCACATGTTCCCGGACTGCGTGGGCGAGGTGGACGTGATAGCGGGCGCGGAGGTCATCAAGAACCTGCTGAAGCTGCCCTACCAGCCTAACGGGACCGTACGTATTACAACTAGAGCCAACAAAGAAAACATTTGAATCTTCAATGCTCACCCACTTAACATATCCACGCGGGTATAAGCAAGCAAACTTTTGAGAGAAAACCGGGAATCTCAACAAAACACCACGCTATACTCGGACGCCTCCTGTTTTAAAAGAATTACCACAACATCTGCCGCAATGACAGTGGAATAGGTATGCCAATAACCCAAGACCGTGGTCCGACGGCCTAGCTCTGTCGAGAGTTTTCAAGCCGCTTGAAGGCCTCTGAATTGGGCAAACGACTGCTTGTACTAACAGCCAGGACCTACAATTTAACGTGTCATCACCCACGATAGCGCTCAGATGAAAATGCCACTTCCAAAACGACGTCCGCATCGACCGTTGCTTAGCTTCGATGATCGCGTCAGATCACCTTAGTACTTTAGTACACAGTAGACCTTTATTGTGAGGACGGCGAAGCTTTGGAACTCACTACCTGAGTCTCTGTTTCCTGAGAGGTATCATCCGGGGGCCTTCAAAAGTAGAGATAATAGGTATCTTCTAGGTAACCGTGCCATGTGTGTGGGGTGGTGCGTTAATGCGAGAAGCGTAATCTCACCCCGCCCTTTCCGGTGAGGAGGCCATCATGAGGTTTTAGTCGATAGTGATGCCCTTCTGGCATCGAGCCCGACATACCCCACCCACCTCCCCAGGTGTGGTGGGCATGTCCTCACGTAAAAAAAATCTCTTCTCAATCTTATATCTTTAAATGGAATCGGCTCCAACGATTTTCATGAAATTTATTATAGAGGGGGTTTCGGGGGCGATAAATTTATCTAGCTAGGAATCATTTTTAGAAAATGTCATATTAAAAAAAAAAATACGGTCAACCAGGTACCTACTGTTCTGTTACCCGTGGAGTTAACAAACTCTATTTTTCCCAGGTATCAATGATGGTGCATCGAGTGGAGAATACTCTGCTTTTGGACGATTTCGATGTTTACGATTACCTCATGAAGTCAGAGTGGTCGTGGCTCAAAGACTTCTTCTATGAAAACATTCTGAAGACCATGTCAGAGCAGGTAGGTAATCTTTATCATCATATAAAAATTTTTTTGACGACCTCACTGGCGTAGTGGTTACCATGCCGACTGCCAATCAGAAGCTTCCGGGTTCGATTCCCAGTACAGCCAAAATCTTTGTGCTGAACTAAATTTGTTATTTGTTTGTCTGTGTATTAAATATATAAAGTAATATCTATATAAAGTATGTATGTATGTATATTTATGAAGTATATAAGTTATCTTAGCAACCATAATACAAATTATTTAGTAATCGTTTAGTTTGGGGCTAACCAGCCATGTGTGAAATGTGTCCTAATATTTATTTATAACATGTACAGTACAAATAAAATAAATACAGTAACATGTGCCCTGTAAGTATGTTACATTATGGTGTTGCTTATCTTATGAACTACCTTTAAAACTAACATGAGACCATTTCTTATAAGATTACTAGCTGACCTGGCAAACGTGGTTGTGCCTTAAAAATAGATATGCAGTAGCCGATTCTCAGACCTACTGAATACGCATATAAAATTTGGTAAAAATCAGTCAAGCCTTTTCGGAGGAGTACAGTTACAAACACTGTGACACGGAAATTTTATATATAAGATTTAACATAAAATGTTGATTACTTGCTGCGCATGCGCCGTGCTACTAGTGAAATGCCTAGTTGTATACTTAGTAAAAAAATTGTATATTGTATTGTATAGGAGCGCATGTCGCTGGCGATGTCGCCGGTGCCACCACCCGCGCTGCAGCTCACCAACAAGTTCCTCTCGCACTCGGTGGCGCACGCGCCCCGCGCGCATCTCGCGCCTACTACTCACGCGGCGCAATCCCTCACAGGTACAGTATATTGTGTTGTATAGGAGCGCATGTCGCTGGCGATGTCGCCGGTGCCACCACCCGCGCTGCAGCTCACCAACAAGTTCCTCTCGCACTCGGTGGCGCACGCGCCCCGCGCGCATCTCGCGCCTACTACTCACGCGGCGCAATCCCTCACAGGTACAGTATATTGTGTTGTATAGGAGCGCATGTCGCTGGCGATGTCACCGGTGCCACCGCCCGCGCTGCAGCTCACCAACAAGTTCCTCTCGCACTCGGTGGCGCACGCGCCCCGCGCGCATCTCGCGCCTACTACTCATGCGGCGCAATCCCTCACAGGTACAGTATATTGTATTGTATTGGAGCGCATGTCACATACAAGTTGCTTCACAGGTAATATATTGTGTTGTATAGGAGCGCATGTCACATACAAGTTGCCTCACAGGTAAAATATTGTGTTGTATAGGAGCGCATGTCACATACAAGTTACCTTACAGGTAATATATTGTGTTGTATAGGAGCGCATGTCACATACAAGTTGCCTCACAGGTAAAATATTGTGTTGTATAGGAGCGCATGTCACATACAAGTTGCCTCACAGGTAATATATTGTGTTGTATAGGAGCGCATGTCACATACAAGTTGCCTCACAGGTAATATATTGTGTTGTATAGGAGCGCATGTCACATACAAGTTGCCTCACAGGTACAGTATATTGTATTGTATGGGAGCGCATGTCCTATACAATTTGCCTCACAGGTAATATATTGTGTTGTATAGGAGCGCATGTCACATACAAGTTACCTTACAGGTAATATATTGTGTTGTATAGGAGCGCATGTCACATACAAGTTACCTCACAGGTAATATATTGTGTTGTATAGGAGCGCATGTCACATACAAGTTGCCTCACAGGTAATATATTGTGTTGTATAGGAGCGCATGTCACATACAAGTTACCTCACAGGTAATATATTGTGTTGTATAGGAGCGCCTGTCACATACAAGTTACCTTATAGGTAATATATTATATTGTATAGGAGCGCATGTCACATACAAGTTGCCTCACAGGTAATATATTGTATTGTATAGGACCGCATGTCACATACAAGTTACCTCACAGGTAATATATTGTATTGTATAGGACCGCATGTCACATACAAGTTACCTCACAGGTAATATATTGTGTTGTATAGGAGCGCCTGTCACATACAAGTTACCTTACAGGTAATATATTATATTGTATAGGAGCGCATGTCACATACAAGTTGCCTCACAGGTAATATATTGTGTTGTATAGGAGCGCATGTCACATACAAGTTACCTCACAGGTAATATATTGTGTTGTATAGGAGCGCATGTACATACAAGTTACCTCACAGGTAATATATTGTATTGTATACACCCCAGATAAAGGTGGCGTCATGACCTAGACGAACATGACACAAACTGGGCCACCAAAGCTGAAGACCGGGCTGTCTGGAAGGAGGGAAGAGAGGCCTTTGCCCAGCAGTGGGACACAACAGGCTGAAAATAATAATAATACACTCCAGGTTGTACTTCTCAGGTAACAGAGACTAGGAAGAGAATTCCAAAGTTTTGCAGTCCATACCAGGAAGGTCGAAGCGAATCGGCTTGTGCGATACTTTGGGATTTCAACTGTATTCCGATAATTGTTTTTTTTTGGTTTCTGTTACTCTTTTTTAATCGCTATCATTGTTGTATATTAGTAAGTATATGTAATACATATATAGTATGTAGTATATTTATTATACTTTTTGTGCTCCCCTCTCTCGTTGTTATATCACTGTCCTTCCTCTGGTTGACTGGAAGAGATCGCTTTTAGCGAAAAGGCCACCATTTTCGGCACTAGTTAAAAGTTTCTTTTATGTATAATTTAATATAATTAGTCGGAAATAAAGAATTTATCAATCAATCAAAGTTGGGATTTGGAATATTTAATATACAGAAATCTGATTTTTCCTCTTTTATTATATGGGTTGGTAAAGTTGGTATATGTATGTGTTGGATATGGCAAAACATACACTAAGGGTAAGTTATACTTTAGTATGTAATTAGTTATAGTACGTTTCACCCCTGTGTTTGTGCTGAATAAACTAAATCTTATATATAAAATTTCCGTGTCACAGTGTTTGTTACCGTACTCCTCCGAAACGGCTTGACCGATTTTTTCCAAATTTTATATGCGTATTCAGTAGGTCTGAGAATCGGCTACTGTATATTTAGAAATAATTATTAAGGCAAAACAGCGTTTGCCGGATCAACTAGTATTTGTATATGTATGTGTTGGATATGGCAAAACATACACTAAGGCTAAGTTATACTTTAGTATTTAATTAGTTATAGTACGTTTCACCCCTGTATTTGTGCTGAATAAACTATTTGTATTTGTTGTAGGGCCATTCTTGCCAGAGCCGGAGACGAAGCCCGAAGATCCCCCGTACGAGCAGCTGTACAACAGGAACGTGCACTGGACCTTCGAGGATATACACATGCTCATTGGCAGCGATCTGCCTATATTCGGGGATAAGGTACACATACACTCGCTATTCAATGATTTTAAGGGGTTCCGGTTAAAAGGTGAATACGGGACCCTATTACTAAGTAAGTGTAATATTTATTTTAATAAATAAGAGTAGTTTAAAATAAAAAAAATATCGTAGTCGACTATGATTGCGGGCAATGGTACTTCCAAGGAACGGGGAATAATTAATTAAAAAAAGTAAATATGAAAGGGTTCCCACACAACAAACATAGTTTCAAGCAATTTTTTAATCTACATACATAAAAAAAATGGTAACAACTTTAGGTAGACCCTCATTCACAGATAATATAATTATAAAAAAAATATATTACAAAATAAGATAATTATGAGGACCTCCCATACATATTGACGATCTTCTTGGCGTAAAGGTTACCATGCCGGACTGCCAATCGGAAGGTTCCGGGTTCGATTCCCGGCACGAACAACATCATTGTGCTGAACTAAATTTGTTGGCTGTCGGTCAGAGTGTTAAATATGTATTTATATAAAATATGTATGTGTAGTATATCAGTTGTGTTAGCAACCATAATACGAACTAGAAATGGTTCAGAATGGGGTTAACCAGCCGTGTGTAAAAAAAAACAAACGTGTTTTTATGACATATTTTTAGATGTTCCAGAACCCTTCATGCGCGACTCGACTCGCACTTGCTAATTATTTTTTTTTACTTTTACCGTGTTTTTGTTCGTAGGACCGTCCGTGCGTGAGCCTGAGACTGCGCGACGCGCGCGACCCTATCAACGTGCTCACCGGCATCGACTACTGGCTCGACAACCTCATGTGCAATGTCCCTGAGGTAATGTATACCACTGTATTTTTTCAAACATCTTCGTCTGGCTTTTTTTTGTTTATTTCGTGAGGAAATGCATTTACGCATCTCCCGCTACCCTGGGGGAGGCAAGCGGAGTATGTCGGACTCGACGGCCAGAAGGGCCGTTACCGACTAAAACCTCACGGTGTCCCATCTCACGACGGGGGCAGGGATGCAGGACCTTCGATGATGCAGGATGCTTCGCACATTGCCGCTGCTCTCCCCGCCCAGGCCGCTGTCCGCAGTCCGAGCGGACCCACCTCAATCTTCGTCTGCCTATGGCCTTAGTAGCTGAGCTATGGTGTCGAAAGTTGTCAAGCCGCCCGAAGGCCGCAGACTTGGCTTTTTTTAAATAATGCAGCTTGGCATTCGACCAGTGCGTAACCCGGTAAGCGGCTTAACCATGAACCATAAATGGCTTAAGCAGATCCTAGAGTGTTGCCCCCTGGACGGCATAGTCCATCACCCTCTGGGGTTTTTAAATCTACAGTTAATAGGTATTTTCTAGGTGACCGTATATCATCGTAGGCCATAGCTTGGCTTAACAGCAGGCAAGCTGTGGTTAAACGCAAACATATATATAAAAAATCTGAAAAAAAAAATTGTGTGTAGGTCCTGAAGTGTTGCCTCCGGCATAGATCGGCATAGATCATCATCATCTAGGGTCTTTAAATCTAGAGTTTAATTTATTTTCTGGGTGAACGTTAATATCATAGCCCATAGCGTAGTTTAACAGCAGAGATGCTGTGGTCCTCAAATCTATCAGCTGTAAAAAAATAGTCCAGGTCATGATGTGTTACCAACTGGACGGCACAGTCCATCACCCTCCAGTGTTTTCTAATTTAGAGTCAAAAGTTATTTTCTGGGTGCACATTAATATCGTAGCCCATAGCGTAGCTTAACACCAAGCAAGCTGTGGCCCTCAAACCTATCAGCTGTAAAGATAACCTGATTCCAGGTCCTGATGTGTTACCACCTGGACGGCATAGTCCAGAAGTATGAGCCGATGAAGACTGAGGACCTACCCAACATGGAACACTCCAAGTTCTCGCCCAAAGTCATCAGAAATGTAGCGCAGAATATACTGTCCTTCTTGAAGAGCAACGCCACCAAGGCTGGACACACCTACTGGCTCTTCAAAGGTATTTGAATAAATAAATTTGGCCAAGCGCGAGTCGAGCTCGCGTATGAAGGGTTCCGTTACATCATCTTAAAAAAAGAAACAAAAAAACACGCTTGTATGGGAGCCCCATGAAACTAATTATTTTATTTAAATTATTAATTATTTATATAGCAATAGATCGTGATAAATGGAAAGAGGGTAGAGAGGCCTTTGCTCTTCAATGGGACAAAACAGGCTTATAATAATAATAATAAATTTTAAATTTTGTTTAGAAAGCTAAATTTTATGCATCTCTATCTGTTACCGTTATTTATATAGCGCATCATCTGGGAGATACTGTGGGTTGGATAGGACGTTAAATTAGTATAAGTTATCGTTAAGCTAAGTCCAGAGCTTTCAGGAGTCTTGAACAACTTTGAACACCATAGTTTGGCCACTTACCTTAAACAAAGAAGAAAAATTATCAAGATATATTAGATAGCAAAAATCGAGTGACTGTAGACAGACAGCGGAGGCTTAGTAATAGGGTCCCGTTTTTATGTTTAAGGTACGGAACCCTAAAAATGCAGTTAGTAATATAACAACGTGTTGTGTCAGGTCCGCACGACGAGGTGGTGAAGCTGTACGACCTGACGTCTCTGTGCCCGGAGGACCTGGACAACCCGTTCACCACGCCCGTCGCCATGCTGCTCTACAGGGTCGCCAGGAACATGAGGTGGGTTCGCCCTACAAGTTACAATACTCTAGGACCAGACGTTTGGGCTCTGTGTTGCCTATAAAAGCTTGAGCACGTTTGGGCTTAATTTTTTCTTTTAAATTTTGGTTTTGTTATTTTTTACTTTACAATTTTTTTGTCCTATCCTTTGTTATAATTTTCACTTTTTTATTCTTAAGTTACGCATAAATTTATTTTTATCATTACCACAAGTTTTGTTATGTTGTTATATAATAATATACAATTAAAATTCTGTAAAAAAGAAATGGAACATTTATTTAAAAATCTAAATAAAATTAAAATAACACTTAAATACAGTGTAAACTCTATATAACGACACTGATGGGACTGCATTTTATGGCGCTATAGAGAGTGATCGTTAAATCGAGTGACGTTACATAGAGTTTTTTATACTATGATGGGTTTGCGCTTGATCAGAATTCACCTGATGGTAAGCGATATTGTGATCTAAGGTGGAACGCGCTTACCCAGAAGAAACCGGTTCACTCGTGCTTTGAAAACCGCAAGATTATAGTTTTCGGGGAACAGGGCATTTGGCAAAGAGTTCCACACCTTGGCAGTACGTACAATGAAGGTGGAGGCAAAACGCTTAGTGCGCATTTTAGGTATCTCCACGGTGAAACGATGCCGCCTTGGTGTTTCAATGTATGTTCAATGTTGTATCCTCAGAATAACGAACCGGTCCCGGCACGTCCGTCAGCTGTTGGAGCACGTGGTCACGCTGCTGCAGGAACAGCGATACCCGCAAATAGTCGCGTCCTCCCACTACATGCTGGCTGACTTGTACGTGCCCGCCACCACCAACCCCGCTACACCAGACTTTAAAGGTTAATAATAATCTTATATATAAAATTTCCGTGTCACAGTGTTTGTTACCGTACTCCTCCGAAACGGCTTGACCGATTTTTTCCAAATTTTATATGCGTATTCAGTAGGTCTGAGAATCGGCTACTGTATATTTAGTTTTTTTTTTATTAAGGTAAAACAACGTTTGCCGGGTCAGCTAGTAATAATAAAAATATAAACCAGAAATTATTCTAGACTCAACAGATTTCAAGCTGTACTGGGATAGGACACTTATTACCGACAAAACAGTCCACTTCAACAGACCAGATATATAACATTGCACGACAAAAAGAACGACATAGTCTACTTCATCGACATCGCGGTACCTAACACCCACAACATTTCAAGCACCTACACTGAAAAAATAAGAAAGTACACAGACCTAGCCATTGAAATAAAATCACAATGGAAAGTAAAAACTGTAAAGAGCATTCCTATCATCATTTCATCTACTGGCGTGGTTCCGCACACACTCATTACGAACTTAGATATATTAGGAATACACAAACTTACATTCATTCTTATACAGAAGGCAGTCATTTTGAACATCTGTAGGATAGTCCGTAAATTTTTGTCGACTGACCAAATTGATATATAGTTTTAAACTCTACTTTTGGTTGGTCGAAAGCCCGCAAAAATAGAAAACATACCTCGGAAACGAGAGAAGTTGAAAGACTGAAACATAAATAATAATAATAGTAATAAGCCCAATTTATTTCCAACAACCTTAAAAACATAACATAATTGCTTAAACTTATATAACTATGTACATATGTATATCTGTTTTTGTTAAGTATTTTATACTAAATTAAATTATCTCTTCTGTTGTTGGAACCAAAATCCTTTTGACATTAAAGGTTACTTTTACACATCACTGGTTATCCCCATACTAAACCATTTTAATGTTTTTTTTACACATTTCACACACAGCTGGTTAACCCCCTACTAGACCATTTCTAGTTTGTTTTATGGTTGCTAACACAACTTATATAATATACTACATGTACATACATAAATACATATTTAACACCCAAACTGGCAGCCAACAAATTTAGTTCATCACAAAGATGTTAGCCGTGCCGGGATTCTATCTAATTTATGGGACCCTCTGGTTGGCAGGCCGGTGTGGCACCCAAAAAATACGCTTTAATTATGTAGTAATACTCATTATACTAAAATGTTTTAATGTTTTTGAACTCGAGGGCCGGAGGGCCGTCACTACCGACTACAACCTCACGGTGTCCCATCTCACGACGGGGGCAGGGATGCAGGACCGCACAGCTTAATGTACCGCTCCTTTTGTATTTATCTTAGTAGAACACTTTTACTAGCTGCTCTCCGTTGCGGTGTTATGCGCGATAATCCGGGATAAAACGCCCATGTCTTAATTCAGAGACAACCGAATCAACCATTTGAGCGTGAAAAAGTAACACTCATACACACACACACACACACAATCTTTAGGATTTATAATATAAATATGAGGACACATTTCACACACGGCTGGTTAACCCCATACTGAACCATTTCTAGTTTGTATTATGGTTGCTAACACAATTGATATACTACAAATACATACATACATATTTTATATAAGTACATATTTAACATCCAGACCGACAGCCAAAAAATTTAGTTTAGCACTAAGATGTTGGCCGGGCCGGGAATCGAATCCGGAACCTTCTGATTGGCAGTCCGGCATGGTAACCATTACGCCAACGAAGTCGTCAAAAAAAAAGAAATTCTAATAATACGGGTATTAGTAGAATTTCATATAAAGAAATAAATGTCTTTCCTTTTTCAGATGAAAGCTCCGATTCAGACGGTGAAGACATAGACTTCGCCGATTTCGAGTGCGAGCGAGATGGCAACACTCACTACCACGAGAGCGAAAGAGACAACACATCTGTAGACGAAGAAGAGATCGTTGTGGAGTCGGACATGAGCGAAAGAGATGGCAATAGCCCGAGTAAAGAGAGCGAGGGAGAGAAGACGAAGGATATTGTGAAGAGCGGAAATGCTCTGGCGGTGCAGATCAGAGGGCTGGCTTTGAGAGATATTGGAGATCGAGCGAGGGATAATATTGATGTAAGTTGTTGTTATGATTAACCTTCGAAGCAAAAACTACCGGGTGCTATAAGTATGTGTAAATGAAAAAAAGAAAATGAAAGAAAACATGTATTCTGACGACCTCGTTGGCGTAAAGGTTACCATGCCGGCCTGTCAATCAGAAGGTTCCGTGTTCGATTCCCAGCCCGGCCAACATCCTTGTGCTTAACTAAATTTGTTGGCTGTGTGTCTGGGTGTTAAATATGTATCTATTAAATATGTATAAAATATGTATGTATGTATATGTAGTATATCAGCTGTCTTAGCTACCATAACGCGAACTAGAAATGGTTCAGTATGGGGTTAACCAGCCGTGTGTAGAATGTGTCCTAAAAAAAAATTACATGTCAGAAACTAAGCATTGCCATCCAACGTGGCAATGCTTCCAGTATTTTGGGCACCATTTCCTCTATCCCTAGACTTTTTAGGTCAAAACGTCAAAATCAATTGGCTTTCGTTGGTTTAGCTTGTATTCAATACAATGATACATTCTCTTCATTTAACGACCACTCTCTATAACGCCATAAAATTCACAGTCCCAGTGTCGTTATATAGAGTTTACACTGTAAATTTAATATTAACGTTGCTTATATAATATTATCGTTGATGACCTCGTTGGCGTAAAGGTTACCATGCCGGACTGCTAATCAGAAGGTTCCGGGTTCGATTCCCGGCCCGGTCAACATCTTTGTGCTTAACTAAATTTGTTGGCTGTGGGTCTGGGTGTTAAATATGTATTTATATACTTAGTCAGGTCATAAGTTCTGTCACATGTGTAATATGAGATAATTTAGACATGTTTAATATTTATGTAACCATTTATATATCAAAATGAACTTAATAAAACATAAATTCTTATGGTAATAAAGTTTATTCAAAATGACCCCCGCGATTATGAATATAGGCCTTCAATCTGCGCGGCCAGTCATCTATTGCGGCACGAACGAGGTCCATGTCAATATCGGCGCCTGCCTTAATCAAGGATGCCTTGAGTGACTCCAAATCGGGAGGAGGCTTTGAGCAGGCCTTTTTCTCCAAGTGTTGACATATCTTGTAATCTAACGGACTCAAATCTGGACTGGAGGAGGGCCAGTCTTCGTGTCGGATGAAGGCGATTTCACGCGCCGCCAGCCAGTCTTGAGTGCTTTTCGCTCTATGGGCTGGCGCAGAATCTTGTTGGAATACCCAGGGCCTGTTATTAAACATGGTATGAGAAACAGGTTCCACAAGGTTCTTGAGGACTGTATTTTGATACACAACTGCATTCGTTTTTACGCCTTTCTCACAAAAATGTACCTCAGTTAAGCCCCAATAAGAGACTCCCAGCCAAACCATGACCGAGAATGGAAAATTACCTTGTTGGACACGCGGAATACAGTTTCTCGCTTCTTCACTGCTGTGTGTGTACACCTTATCATTTTGTTTGTTGTAGCTCTCTTCAATGGTGAAAATTTTTTCATCCGAAAAAATAATTTCCCGACGCTTTTTTCCTGCGTACCGCTTCAACAAAGCGCGGCATCTCTTCAGTCTCAGGTCCATTAAACGAGCGTCCAAACGATATTTTGTTTTTCTTCGATATGCCCTAAGCCCTAAGTCTTCATTTAACACCTTTTTCACCGTGGTCCTGCTTAACCCCATCTGAAGGGCCAACAGTTTCTGCTTACATATGGGATTTCTTTGAATTCGCGCCTTCACAGCTTTCATCACTGCTGGAGTCCTAACAGAGCGAGGTCGACCACTTCTTGATCTGTCATCTACACTAGAGTCTTCATTGTATCGATTTATGGTACGATAAATGAATCTTTTGGTTATATTCAAATTTTTCAGTAAGTCGAAAATCTGAATTGGCGCGTAACCGAAACGATGCAATGCAATAACCCCGACACGGTCTTCTTTAAGTGTCCATTCCATATTTAAAAATGAGGAAAATTTTAAAAAGTAAATATTTTTATTTTCATGACAAATTGGGAATTCAAATTCAATATTTTTTTTTGTGGCCAGCAATGAAAATTCAAAAGTTTTTATTGTGTGACAGAACTTATGACCTGACTAAGTATAATATGTATGTATGTATATGTAGTATATCAGTTGTGTTAGCAACCATAATACGAGCTAGAAATGGTTCAGTATGGGGTTAACCAGCCGTGTGTGAATGTGTCCTAATATTTATATTATATTATATTTATATTTATATTTATATTATTATCTTAATTTGGTAACTCTTACTCAACACGAGTTGCGCATGGAATGGATCTTCAGGAGGTGTTGACTCTTCGAACGATGGATGAATTATATTTTTCAGGAGCAGAAACCGAAGTGTCACCAGAGTAAAGGGCTGGGTGTGTCCCCGCCGGTCCGCTGCGGGAAGGCATTGCTTCATGCTCTGAAAGGCTTGTTGGCTTTGCACAATGTCACTATTGATAAATCCAAGGTAAAACATTCCGACGCAAACTATAACATTAAATCTTCTTAATATATATAAATCTCGTGTCACAATGTTTGTCCTCAATGGACTCTTAAACCACTTAACCGATTATAATAAAATTCGCACACCATGTGCAGTTCGATCCAACTTGAGAGATAGGATAGTTTCAATCTCAAATTATAGTCGCAATTTTAATTTATTGCTAATTATTGTCTGTTATTATTTGACAGTCACAATTATCTGTTAACTCTAAATGATTCTAACAGATGTCGATACCTTTCGACTGGGTAGAGTAAGTCATCAATAGATGGCGCTGCTATGGTAAATCTATGAACGTGCCATATAAGCTACACTATCTATTTTTCATACCCTTAAGTGAGGCAAAACAACGTTTGCCGGGTCAGCTAGTTTAATAATAAAATGTAGTACCTGTTGCTCGCTAACTAAAGTGTTTGCCGCGATCATCGAGGTTTAGTAACGATCGATACAGTTTTTTGTATTTTGGCATTTTCATATGTATGCTGGATTGGATGGAGTGCTAGGCGTGGATTGGATGACACGTTAAATTTTAGGTCCCGGCTGTTAGTCTTACAAGCAGCCATAATGATTTAGAGTCCCTCAGGTGGTTTGAGAACCCTTGACGCCAGAGCTTGGCCACTAAGCTCATACGAAGGTGAAGAAAGACTTTTGAATTAAACATGAAGATCACTTCAAATTTGGGGTCAAAAATTGCTGAAACTATGAGAGTGATCATATTTTTATTATGTGTATATTTCAAAAGCAGAATATAAAAATACATTTTTAATATTTTTATGTCAAAAAAGTACTCATATTGCTTGTATAAAATTCCAGGAGGAAGAAAGAGAGCGTCTGAAACAACAAATCATAATAGAAGAACAGCATCCCAAAATGGCGAACCCATACGAGCCCATCAAAATGGACTACGAACCGTTAAAAAAACAGAAAGAGCACACCAGCCGCAGCCGCAGGAGGAAAAGAGAGAGGAAATCCTCCAACCAATCAGAGAACTACATGATCGAAACAAATTCGAACATAGACAAAAACGCAATAACAAT
Source organism: Mellilla xanthometata (assembly GCA_035578125.1). Taxonomy (NCBI): domain Eukaryota; kingdom Metazoa; phylum Arthropoda; class Insecta; order Lepidoptera; family Geometridae; genus Mellilla; species Mellilla xanthometata. Next base: position 1,948,340 of record JAPUBQ010000033.1, on the reverse strand, counting down.
ACTCAAAGAGAAGAATGTCTTTCCGACTTGGCACGAGCCGAATCGAGACGACAATTTTGCGTGGAAATTACATTTGAAAACGTTGCTGTACGAAAAAATATGTCTCGCGTACGCCACTTTAGCCGAATACAGCTATGCGCACGAACAATACGGGTTTTCACTCAAATATATAAATATGGCGGCTAAATGCCAAAAGTTGTTAAGTCACATGATTATAAAGAGCAAAGTTGTCGATATAAGTTGTTTGGTGGGAAGAGTTGGTGATAATTATTTCCAGCTGAGCAAGCACTGGGCCAGAATAGAGCAGTTTAAGAAGCAGTTTGAGTCGGATCACGATATTGATGTTAAGTTGAGACTGGAAATCGATAACGATATGCACGAGGAAGTGGATGTAGCTGTTTCTAATGAATTTGATATTGGTAAGCCAATTTTTTTATTATACGGCTGGTTAACCCCATACTTAACCTTTTTAACCGACTTCATAAAAGGAGGAGGTTATATATTCGACTGCATGTTTTTTTGGGGCATGACCCGTCCACCCACCAGTAGGAACACGGGGAAATGGAAATTCCCCGTGTACCCACTACTGTCGAAGTTGATACTTTTAATATTTTTAAATATCGATAATTACATATATGGTACCTATCCATTTGATAGGTTGTTGAGGGTCAGGAACCAGATTCCGGAGTCAGTTTTGACACCAGAAATGTCAAAAGTCAAAATAGTGTCAAAGGCGAATTGGGTAGCTAACACAACTGATATACTACATATACATACATACATATTTTATGTAGATACATATTTAACACCCAGATCCACAGCCAACAAATTTAGTTAAGTACAAAGATGTTGGCTGTGCCGTGAATCGAACTCGAAACTTTCTGATTGGCAGTCCGACATGGTAACCATTATGCCAACGAGGTCGTCGTCATGGTTTCGTACCTTAAAGGCAAAAACGGGACCTTATTGCTGAAACTTTTTTTTTCTTTTATATCTTTCTATTTGCTATCAGCTCTTATATCTAAGCAGATGTGATCAGTGCAATTGTTCCTGTTGTAACTTTTCTGTTAGTTTTTATGTTTGTGACCTGTAATTCTCATAAATTGAAAAATCAAAGCAAATCCAAATATTTTATTTATTTATACACAATTTTATACAATTGGTAGCAAGAATGTTTCTTATACCTATGGTTTTTTACATATGTTGTATTAAGAGCTACAAGTAATGAGCCTGCATCTCCAAACTAAGCGTGTAAGCTTGTATATTAGAGATGCATACTCCCCATTGGACATGATTGCAATAGTTGCGTTGTAATCATTATAGATACTTAATTAAAAATATAGTTATTGCTTAAATTTAGTGTTAGTAATTAGAAAAGAAAAAATAACTAGAAAGCTGGTACAGATTATATATTTACTTAGCCTCTACAATACTACAAAAAAAGAATATTAAGGAGTCATTTGGACGCGTGTGGTCCTGTTTTTTTCTATATTTATTCGTGTATACGAGGTTTTCTTGCTATGTAAAGCGATTTATTTGTCTGTTAACTTCGCCTCGTGACCTGTCGTTACAGAAGTGAGGCTGCCGTCGAGCGAGACGGAAGCAATGTTGTTGTCCTGCTCGATGTACCGGGACGGCGCGCGGCGAGCGGGAGCGCGTGTACAGGGTGACCGGGGCGGGGAGCGGCGCGCCGAGCTCCTTCGCCGCCTCGCCTCCGTCAACAACGAACTAGCCGTGCGCTACATGAACGATGCACAACGTGAGTACATATCGGAGATCAGGAACAAATCTAGAATTTACAGTATTTCGTTTTAAATCGATGAAAAATATAGAAAAAATAGCTTAAAAACCAGCGAACTAGAATAAATGTGAGAGTTACTAACTCCATACAGAATTTGAATCCATCTACGCACACAATTATACTGCTATCCCTACGAAACCCAACACACACAAAGCTCGCACGCGATTGGTCGCATCAAGGTCACGCCATCGATCATGCGACGCGGGCGCGCGGATAGCTATTTTGCCCCGTCCACCGCGGTTCTTTAAACGCGTAAAATACCGCGGTTTTTTACACGCGTAAAATACCGCGGTGGAGTGGAACCATTTTATCGGCCAACTTACTTTTCTATTCATTCTAGTTCGCTGAGACCGTCTAAAGGAAAACTAAGAATTTTAAGACTTATTTTGGTACCAAACAAATACAGAATCAGGTAAAAAAATCTGTGTATGATTTATAAGGAAAAAACTGTAAATTCTAGATTCCGTGTCATCGCCTTTATGTAAAAAAGAGAAACAAAATAAATAGCCTTTACTCAGGAATAATGTAGCTTCCCAACGGTGATACAATTTTTCATATCAATCCAGTAGTTTCGGAGCCTATTCGCGTCAAACAAACATACAATAACTTTTCCTCTTTATAATATTGGTAAAGATGGTAATTATTTATTCACAAACAATTTTACAGAAATCTACGTAAAGTACGCGGAAGAGGCGGACCAGAGGGCTCCAAAGGCGAAGCTTCTCTTCAAGCAGTTCAACCAGTTGTCGCGGAAGTCCCTCGAATGTCTCGACGAAGCCACAGAGATATTCCGAGACGTGGCCGACCAGGCGAATTTAGCCCTTCTCTACTGTAACAAAGGTCGATATTTGCGTTTCAAGGCGCACTGCGATCATTCGGCCGGATTCGGGTATGTTTTTACACAATTTGTAACAGGAAGGACTGTGATAAAAAAACAAGATAGGGGTGTAGAACAAAGAATAATAAATATACTACTTATACCTTTAAACGAGCAATTCTTGTATATATCTTACTATATATAAATCTCGTATTTATATGAATATATATTTGGAATCTCGGAATCGGCTCCAACGATTTTCATAAAATTAGTATATAGGGGGTTTCGGGGGCGATGAATCGATCTAGCTAGGAATATTTTTTAGAAAATGTCATATAAAAAAAAAAAATAATAATAATATCGAGCAAAGCTCGGTCAACTAGGTACTACTATATAATACACACTATCATACTATACATATATTAAATATACATACCTAATAATATATATATATATACATAAAATATACTACAATTAAATATACTTCAATTAAAAGACAAAATTAAATTATCATTTATTTCAGACAAGGCCCATACAATAAAAACATTTCATAATCAAAATTATCACAGACAAACAAACAAATATGAAAAGTCATAAAATAATATAATAGTAATAATTAGCAAATATTGAAGACAAAATTATTTAGATTAATTAATTGATGAAGAGTTAATAAAGTAACAATATTACAGATTCTACTATAATGTAATAAATGCGAATGTTTATTATTATTAAAAATTTGAAATTTGGTGTGAAGAACTCGGATTTAAACATTTGCTTCTTTACAAACTAAGTTACAACAACTTCAGGAAATTACAGGAAGGATACAAATGATTGACTTGTTGACTTGCATTTAATTAAGCAAAATCGACATTAATATGTACCTTAGAGCTTGCGAAAAATTTGTAGTGTAAAAATTTAAAATATATTTGAAAGAAAGAAAGAAACATTTATTTTGTGACACAAAGAAAAACAATACATAAAAACATTTCTGTGGCACAAAACCGGCCCCAGCTCAGCGTGTGCTGACTGCAAGCAATCAGCGCTGGTCTTCCGCTGGAGCCGACCTGTGACGTCACATACGAAGGAACAGCAACACAGGAAGGAACATACAGGAAGGTTACAAATTTAAGTGTTACACTTAATTTTTTATTGTCATCCGCCCCATCCGTAATATACTAGTTAAAAAATTATATTGAAATCCATCCATAAATTAACAAATTATAAAAACAAAAGAAAAGCCTACTTTCGCAGAGTAAGAATCTTTAGCCCCAAATAGCTGTGACGGCACAGAACTACCAAATAATTACTTCGTCCTACCTAATTTGAAAAGTTTCAGAAAAATGTCGCCTTTGTATTCATAATTAATCTCATGCGAGTAAAGCCGCGTGGTAAACACTAGTCAACATATTTTCAACTTGCAGTATTTTATGCAACAAGTATGTACTATAAGAAAATTCACCATAACAAATAAGCCAGCAATGACTTGTAATAGTTCCAAAAACTGCCACTAGATGGCGCAGTCACGCGAGCGGAGGAATCCTGAATCGCGGTGACGTTAGTTTTACAAAGTTTGGTGGGTGATTTGTTGTCGGTCCATATGGTTACTCTGGTTTCCCTTCAACACGTATAAATCTTTCGCCTTTTACTAAAGATTTCCGTGGAGGGGAACACTCAAATGAGTCTAGATATTGTTTTTAGACGGCCTACTTGGGTAGGCCATGTTGAACTCTGTGACAGCCTGCTTTGAATTTTGCATAGTTTAAAGCATGCAGAAAATATAACCGTTGCTTTTATAGAGTCGTCCAGTGTCTATAGGGTTCTCGGACTTTAAAGATACGGGGCCCTATTACTAAGCCTCTGCAGTCCTAAGTCACACCAGGCCTGGTTAGTGACAGACAGGCGTCAACCCGTACTATGCATCGAATACACATACTATATTTCTGTATTTTCGTGCATCAAATTAGGATTATCACTTGAAACTTTCACGAGATATGTAATTCCCGTGCCGTTATCACAACAAATACTAAAAATGAAAAATATTAAGCAGGTGCCCATACAATAAACGTTATTATTGTATTGTATTGGTAGGTTTTGAGAAAATATAATATGATATGTGTGTAATATATATTTGTACTATTTTGACTTGGGTTCAACCAATGTATTTAAATAAGTTACATTTAAATATTTGACATGAATAAATAAATATTATCTCTTATTTATTTAGAAAGTTAATATAAAACTTAATATTTTTGTAACACAGTGATAATTAGCACATAAGAAATAATTTCTTACAGTAGACTTGTTATTATACATAACATAACACATAGTCTTTTTATATTTGTATAGTCTAGTCAACAAGTTCAAAAACGTGTTAAATAAACATAAAGCTCCTAAAAATATGTGCCATAGCTCATTCGATTCGGAATGACGTCTAGAAAAATGTTTTTTAAGGGTTTATTAGCACATAAAAAATTGCGATTGTTATTAACAAAATAAGATAAAAAAGGTATTTAGTTTTCGTTAATAAATCAACGGTTACCATGCCGGACTGCTAATTAGAAGGTTCCAGGTTCGATTCCCGGCCCGGCCGACATCCTTGTGCTTAACTAAATTTGTTGGTTATGGGTCTGGGTGTTAAATATGTATCTATATAAAATATATATGTATGTATAGTGTAGTATATCAGTTGTGTTAGCAACCATAATACGAACATGAAATGGTTCAGTATGGGGTTAACCTGCCATGTGTGAAATGAGTCCTAATATTTATTATTTATTTAATACTGTTCACTTGGGCGCTAAGAATAGATGATGATGATCATCTATCAATAACACAAAGGAAAATGGAGCGCAGCATGGTCGGTATAAGGAGAGCAGATAGAAAGTAACGCAACGCTGAGAAACCGAACAAAGGTACCAGACATAGGTGAAAGGACAAGAACCCTTAAATTTAAATGGGCAGGACATGTCTGCAGGATGGACAATCGGAAATGATCGAAACGTGTCACGAAGTGGGTTCCTCTAGATTGCAAAAGAAATCCTGGAAGACAAAGAAAAATATGGAGGGAGCTATTCCTAAAGATATGCGGACCAACATGGATGAGACAGGCGAGGGATAGAGAGAGTCGGAAAAAATCGGGGGAGGCCTATGCCCAAGCGGCCACTTTTGCATAATTTATTTATTTATTATCAATTAATTATTACGGTTAGCACCAATTACAATAATTAATATAAAGGTGTTAATTAAAATAATGTAATTTTTATAAAATGTAGCAATAGATTTTTTTTTTTTATCCTTGATAGGTTAGCGTTTGACTACAGCTAGCCTGATGTTAAGCTGCACTGCAGTCTACGGTGTTGCACGCTTACCTAGAAGATACCTATTAACTCTACTTTTGAAGGCCCCCGGATGATACCTCTCAGGAAACAGAGACTCAGGTAGTGAGTTCCAAAGCTTCGCAGTCCTCACAATAAAGGTCGACGTAAAGCGTTTTGTACGAAAGTTTGGAACTTCAACTCTGTATCGGTGTCTCTTCACTGTCTCTCTGCTCGTTCTGTAGTAGAACGGTGATGGTGGAATCAAATTATGAAGGCTTTTTTACTTTAACTTACTGTTCACTTGTGGTTTCCACAGTTCAGAGAAGCGCAGCCTGTACAACCAAGCCGAGGAGCTGTACCTCCAGGCGCTGAAGATCCTCGGGCCCAGGGAGTCGTGTGGGGCGGAATCCATCTGGGAGCTTGTCTCCTGGGAGCTGTCCTGCCACCTGTACACGCGCGCCACCCTCATGCAGGACCAGCCCGGACTCTATGCTCTGGTCAATACCACACATTTTTGTATCATTTGTAATTTGAGGCTTCCGTACCTAAAAGATAAAAACGGGACCCCATTACTAAGCCTCCGCTGTCTGTCTGTCTGTCTCCAGGCTGTATCTCAGTAACCGTAATAGCTAGAAAGCTGAAACTTTCACAATATATGTATTTCCCGTGCCGCTATAACAACAAATACTAAAAATTATAAAAAATAATAATATTAATATGGGATAAGGTAACTTATCCCACTTAGGTGCTGTCGGTACAGCAAATCTTCTTCCACTCTCTTCTATCAGCCGTCATCTTTACACTCAGTCCTTTCTCTAGAGGCTACTTTTTATCCGGATTAACTTATTATTGTCTCGGATTGACGTGGGCAACACCACGGGGCGCAACGAGAGGCTACTTTTTATCCGGATTAACTTATTATTGTCTCGGATTGACGTGGGCAACACCACGGGGCGCAACGAGAGGCTACTTTTTATCCGGATTAACTTATTATTGTCTTGGATTGACGTGGGTAACACCGCGGGGCGCAACGAGAGGCTACTTTTTATCCGGATTAACTTATTATTGTCTCGGATTGACGTGGGCAACACCACGGGGCGCAGCTAGAGGCTACTTTTTTTCGGATTAACTTATAATTGTCTCGGATTAACGTGTGTGACACCGCGGGGCGCAGCTAGAGGCTACTTTTTTTCGGATTAACTTATAATTGTCTCGGATTAACGTGTGTGACACCGCGGGGCGCAGCTAGAGGCTACTTTTTTTCGGATTAACTTATAATTGTCTCGGATTAACGTGGGTAACACCGCGGGGCTCAACTAGAGGCAACTTTTTATCCGGATTAACTTATTATTGTCTCGGATTGACGTGGGTAACATCGCGGGGCGCAACGAGAGGCTACTTTTTATCCGGATTAACTTAATATAGTCTCGGATTGACGTGGGTAACACCGCGGGGCGCAATTGCAGGTTACTTTTTTATTTAGATTAATTTAATTTGTCACGGATTAACGTGGGTTAATATCAGGTATGTGTGTGTGCAGGAGGTGTCTGAGGTGTCGGAGGCGCTGAAGCACGCGCTGAAGTACTGCCTGGTGAGCGCCGGGCCGCGCCAGTACCTGTACCAGTTCCGCGCCGCCATGATACACCACCGGCTCGGCTCGCTGTACCACTCGCAGTTCAGGTACACATACTATACGTGCACACCGACTGTGAAGCACGCGTAGTTCAGGTGTATATAGAAAGAAATTCAGAAATGTATTAGTCATAAATAACCTCGTACTTGCATGCGTGCGTGCGTTACGTACGTGCATGCGTGCGTGTTTGCGTGCGTGCGTACGTACGTACCGTGCGTTACGTACGTGCATATGTGCGTGTTTGCATGCGTGCGTGTTTGCATGCGTGCGTGTTTGCGTGCGTTGCTTACGTACGTACATGCGTGTGTACGTACGTGCGTGCCTGTGTGTGTGTGTGTGTATGTGTGTATGAGAAATGCTCCACGTCAGGCCAGAATGTTGCTGACCTTACACGCAAATGTCAAGTTACAATGTGTTATTATAGTGTTAACTGACGTCGGCAGGCTAACGAAGGAGGAGGGCCCCAAGCGGCGCACGCTGCTGAGCGCGCTGCAGGCGAGCTACACGCTCGCGGCGAACATGTTCGCGAGCTTGGAGGACGCGAGCATGTTCCTGACGGTGCGGCTCGAGCACACCGCCGCGCTCGAGACGCACGCGACACGTGAGTACACGCAACTCGTGCACGCTAGCCGTCTACACTAGACACTAGTAGCTGCAGGCGAGCTACACGCTCGCGGCGAACATGTTCGCGAGCTTGGAGGACGCGAGCATGTTCCTGACGGTGCGGCTCGAGCACACCGCCGCGCTCGAGACGCACGCGACACGTGAGTACACGCAACTCGTGCACGCTAGCCGTCTACACTAGACACTAGTAGCTGCAGGCGAGCTACACGCTCGCGGCGAACATGTTCGCGAGCTTGGAGGACGCGAGCATGTTCCTGACGGTGCGGCTCGAGCACACCGCCGCGCTCGAGACGCACGCGACACGTGAGTACACGCAACTCGTGCACGCTAGCCGTCTACACTAGACACTAGTAGCTGCAGGCGAGCTACACGCTCGCGGCGAACATGTTCGCGAGCTTGGAGGACGCGAGCATGTTCCTGACGGTGCGGCTCGAGCACACCGCCGCGCTCGAGACGCACGCGACACGTGAGTACACGCAACTCGTGCACGCTAGCCGTCTACACTAGACACTAGTAGCTGCAGGCGAGCTACACGCTCGCGGCGAACATGTTCGCGAGCTTGGAGGACGCGAGCATGTTCCTGACGGTGCGGCTCGAGCACACCGCCGCGCTCGAGACGCACGCGACACGTGAGTACACGCAACTCGTGCACGCTAGCCGTCTACACTAGACACTAGTAGCTGCAGGCGAGCTACACGCTCGCGGCGAACATGTTCGCGAGCTTGGAGGACGCGAGCATGTTCCTGACGGTGCGGCTCGAGCACACCGCCGCGCTCGAGACGCACGCGACACGTGAGTACACGCAACTCGTGCACGCTAGCCGTCTACACTAGACACTAGTAGCTGCAGGCGAGCTACACGCTCGCGGCGAACATGTTCGCGAGCTTGGAGGACGCGAGCATGTTCCTGACGGTGCGGCTCGAGCACACCGCCGCGCTCGAGACGCACGCGACACGTGAGTACACGCAACTCGTGCACGCTAGCCGTCTACACTAGACACTAGTAGCTGCAGGCGAGCTACACGCTCGCGGCGAACATGTTCGCGAGCTTGGAGGACGCGAGCATGTTCCTGACGGTGCGGCTCGAGCACACCGCCGCGCTCGAGACGCACGCGACACGTGAGTACACGCAACTCGTGCACGCTAGCCGTCTACACTAGACACTAGTAGCTGCAGGCGAGCTACACGCTCGCGGCGAACATGTTCGCGAGCTTGGAGGACGCGAGCATGTTCCTGACGGTGCGGCTCGAGCACACCGCCGCGCTCGAGACGCACGCGACACGTGAGTACACGCAACTCGTGCACGCTAGCCGTCTACACTAGACACTAGTAGCTGCAGGCGAGCTACACGCTCGCGGCGAACATGTTCGCGAGCTTGGAGGACGCGAGCATGTTCCTGACGGTGCGGCTCGAGCACACCGCCGCGCTCGAGACGCACGCGACACGTGAGTACACGCAACTCGTGCACGCTAGCCGTCTACACTAGACACTAGTAGCTGCAGGCGAGCTACACGCTCGCGGCGAACATGTTCGCGAGCTTGGAGGACGCGAGCATGTTCCTGACGGTGCGGCTCGAGCACACCGCCGCGCTCGAGACGCACGCGACACGTGAGTACACGCAACTCGTGCACGCTAGCCGTCTACACTAGACACTAGTAGCTGCAGGCGAGCTACACGCTCGCGGCGAACATGTTCGCGAGCTTGGAGGACGCGAGCATGTTCCTGACGGTGCGGCTCGAGCACACCGCCGCGCTCGAGACGCACGCGACACGTGAGTACACGCAACTCGTGCACGCTAGCCGTCTACACTAGACACTAGTAGCTGCAGGCGAGCTACACGCTCGCGGCGAACATGTTCGCGAGCTTGGAGGACGCGAGCATGTTCCTGACGGTGCGGCTCGAGCACACCGCCGCGCTCGAGACGCACGCGACACGTGAGTACACGCAACTCGTGCACGCTAGCCGTCTACACTAGACACTAGTAGCTGCAGGCGAGCTACACGCTCGCGGCGAACATGTTCGCGAGCTTGGAGGACGCGAGCATGTTCCTGACGGTGCGGCTCGAGCACACCGCCGCGCTCGAGACGCACGCGACACGTGAGTACACGCAACTCGTGCACGCTAGCCGTCTACACTAGACACTAGTAGCTGCAGGCGAGCTACACGCTCGCGGCGAACATGTTCGCGAGCTTGGAGGACGCGAGCATGTTCCTGACGGTGCGGCTCGAGCACACCGCCGCGCTCGAGACGCACGCGACACGTGAGTACACGCAACTCGTGCACGCTAGCCGTCTACACTAGACACTAGTAGCTGCAGGCGAGCTACACGCTCGCGGCGAACATGTTCGCGAGCTTGGAGGACGCGAGCATGTTCCTGACGGTGCGGCTCGAGCACACCGCCGCGCTCGAGACGCACGCGACACGTGAGTACACGCAACTCGTGCACGCTAGCCGTCTACACTAGACACTAGTAGCTGCAGGCGAGCTACACGCTCGCGGCGAACATGTTCGCGAGCTTGGAGGACGCGAGCATGTTCCTGACGGTGCGGCTCGAGCACACCGCCGCGCTCGAGACGCACGCGACACGTGAGTACACGCAACTCGTGCACGCTAGCCGTCTACACTAGACACTAGTAGCTGCAGGCGAGCTACACGCTCGCGGCGAACATGTTCGCGAGCTTGGAGGACGCGAGCATGTTCCTGACGGTGCGGCTCGAGCACACCGCCGCGCTCGAGACGCACGCGACACGTGAGTACACGCAACTCGTGCACGCTAGCCGTCTACACTAGACACTAGTAGCTGCAGGCGAGCTACACGCTCGCGGCGAACATGTTCGCGAGCTTGGAGGACGCGAGCATGTTCCTGACGGTGCGGCTCGAGCACACCGCCGCGCTCGAGACGCACGCGACACGTGAGTACACGCAACTCGTGCACGCTAGCCGTCTACACTAGACACTAGTAGCTGCAGGCGAGCTACACGCTCGCGGCGAACATGTTCGCGAGCTTGGAGGACGCGAGCATGTTCCTGACGGTGCGGCTCGAGCACACCGCCGCGCTCGAGACGCACGCGACACGTGAGTACACGCAACTCGTGCACGCTAGCCGTCTACACTAGACACTAGTAGCTGCAGGCGAGCTACACGCTCGCGGCGAACATGTTCGCGAGCTTGGAGGACGCGAGCATGTTCCTGACGGTGCGGCTCGAGCACACCGCCGCGCTCGAGACGCACGCGACAGGTCAGTACACGCAACACGTTTCTTTGTTTCTTTCTTTCTTTAAGTCTTTCTCTCTTTTGTTTTTTTTTCTTCGTTTCTTTCGTTCTTTCTTTCTCTATTTCTATGTTGCTTTCTCACCTTTTTTTTTTCATTCTTTCTTTCCTTATTTTAATATTTATTTCTTTATATCTTTCTATGTTTCTTTTCTTCCTTCTCTCTTTTTTTATTCTTTCTTTCTCTTTTTCTCTCTTTCTTTCCTTCTTTCTCTCTGCTTACTTTGTTTCTTTCTCTCTTTCTTTTTTACTCTCTTTCCTGCTGCTTCCCTTTCTTTCTTTCTTTATCTTCTTTCTCTCTTTCTTCCTTTCTTTATTTCTTTCTCTCTTTTTTATTACTTTCCTCCTCTTTTTCTTTCTTTCTTTATTTCTGTATTTCGTTCTTGTTGTCTGTTTTTTCTTTCTTTCTTTCTTGAGATAGTACAGATAGACACAGATAGACAGATATATCAAACTAAACATACCTATCTATATTTAACCTGTACCTATATTTATGCAAATATATATTTAGATATTTGACTTACCAGTTACCTTATGTTCCAGTATCACCGAACCTGAAACTGAAGTCCCTCCAAACCGCCATCCAGCTGCTCCGCCAGTGCCACTCCATCATGAAACTCCTCAAGGAGAAGGATCCAGAAGAAAAGGAGCCTCCCAAACCTGACGCAGAAGATAAGACCATCAAGAGTGAACACAGCCTCCTTTCACTATACGAGAATAGACTCAACTTTATTCTTAAAAGCATTATTCAGTATTGTCGATCCAAATCTAATAAAGATTATGAGAAAATGACAGATATGTATAAGAAATTGTACTGCGCAAGTTTGAAGATAAGGAAAAGTGATGTTGTAAAGGAGTACGCAGGGAGTATTTGTGACGTATTGATCGCTATGGATGATATTTGTAAAGAGTTTGAGTAAGTTTTTTGACCTCTGGAGTACACCAGTTATAGACGGGTTATAGCCCGTCCAACCGTTTTTTTTTACTCAGAATAAAATAGGTCAGCGCTTGACCACAATTCACCTGATGGTAAGTGATGTTGAGGTCTACGGTGGATCGCGCTTACCTAGAAGGAACCGGTTCACTCTCGCTTTGAAAATCGCTAGATTGTAGTCATTGGGGAACAGTTAATGTTCTTTTTGAAAATAAAAAACAAACAAATCTATACCAATGCTAGCCGACCCACCAAATGTCGTTTTGCCTTAAGTACAGTTAAATACACTATAATTGATTTGTTATTGAGCGGGATGAAATATGACGAAATTACTAAAATGGCCATAAAAAAAGGGTTGGTGATAAAAATGTAAATATGTAGGGTTGTATGTATTTTTTTCAATGCCACATAATAAAATTTAAAATTTCGTCAAAAAGTAAAAAAAAAATTAATGGTGAACAATCCTTATCACTTAGGGGTATGGATAGTGATCCGTTCGGTCTGAGAATCGGCTACTATCTATTGAGATAGTAGCCGATTCTCAGTCAAACCTATATAAAATTTGGTAAAAATCGGTCAAACCGTTTCGGAGGACTACGGTAACTAATATTGTTGTGTCACGGAAATTTTATATTTATAAAATTTATTTTTATGTTGTAATAATGCTCAGTCAGTAATTCATAAATTTTCGAAAATAAAATCTTGTATGTACTTACTTGCTTGACATCTCGCGATCGACCATTTGAGCGCCACTGATGTAGAAGTAGTAAAACCCCCCTTAAAAGGTATATTATTATATTAGGACTCATTTCACACACGGCTGGTTAACCCCATACTGAACCATTTTTAGTTCGTGTTATGGTAGCTAACACAACTGATATACTACATATATACATACATATATATTTCATATAGATACATATTTAACACCCAGACCCACAACCAACAAATTTAGTTAAGCAAAAAGATGTCGGCCGGGCCGGGAATCGAATTCGGAACCTTCTGGTTAGCAGTCCGGCATGGTAACCATTGCACCAACGAGGTCGTCTAAAATGTATTGTGTTAGTCAACAGTAAATTTGTATATTTTGTAAAGTAAAGAATCTTAACTAAAGACTGATGTGAGTTTAGCTCTAAGCTGATATATTGTAATAAATATACTTATTTATAACTGAAAACTAAGCTTCTTTTATTATATTTTTCCCCTTTTCGTATGATTTAAGTGGTCGAGCTCTTGTGCCGACAGTTTTCAAGCTGCCAAATGGATCTATATCGAACTAATGCTTTTAGTTGTTTTTTAATAATGTTGAAGTTATATATAAAGGCAAATTCCCTTAGTTGTTTTTTTTAATAATCTTGAAGTTATACATAATGGCAAAGGGTTACGGAGCCACGAAAATGATACATAATATCCCGGAAAGTTAGTAAGGCAATATATTAAAATAATTATTTGTATTGGAAACAAGGGTAGATAGATTGATAAACTATTAATTGCAAGAACGACAAAGGATAAAGTTAGTAGATAAACTATTTATGGCAACAACAACAAAGCATACATAGTAACTTACGTGAATTTTACTTGAATAAATAAATAAATAAATATTAGAACTCATTCCACACACGGCTGGTTAACCCCATACTGAACCATTTCTAGTTCGTGTTATGGTAGCTTACACAGCTGATATACTACATAAACATACATACATATTTTATATAGATACATATTTAACACCCAGACCCACAGCCGATGTTAGCCGGGCCGGGAATCGAACCCGGAACCTTCTGATTGACAGGCCGGCATGGTAACCTTTACGCCAACGACGTCGTCAACCCAACTTGAGATTAGATAGAAATATTTTTTAAGCGATGGCTATGACTGCTCAGTCGGGTGAGGGTCGCCATAGGTCATGGGTTCAATCCCCGCCAATGAGTTCCAGCTTTCGGTGAAGAAAAACATCGTGAGGAAACCAAAGCTTGGTGGTAGAGCATTTCTGGTGCTCTTCTGGCTAGCAACCACCCTCAAGTTAGAACTTACCACCTACCACACTTAAGGTGTATTCTACCAGAATAATTTAGACCCAGTTATTCTAAACTAGACATGTTACACCTTAGGCCTGTGTCGATGATTCATGTGCCCTACTGGTCAAATGCCTAGCTGTCCTGTCAAAAAAATAGGTAGAAAAAGGAATACCTACTGGTCAAATGCCTAGATGTACTGTTAAAAAAATTGGTAGAAAAAGAAATACCTACTGGTCAAATGCCTAGATGTACTGTTAAAAAAATTGGTAGAAAAAGAAATACCTACTGGTCAAATGCCTAGATGTACTGTTAAAAAAATAGGTAGATAAAGGAATACCTACTGGTCAAATGCCTAAATGTACTGTTAAAAAAATAGGTAGAAAAAGGAATACCTACTGGTCAAATGCCTAGCAGTACTGTTAAAAAAAAGGTAGTAAAAGAAATACCTACTGGTCAAATGCCTAGATGTACTGTTAAAAAAATAGGTAGGTAAAGAAATACCTAATGGTCAAATGCCTAGCAGAACTGTTAAAAAACTAGGTAGAAAAAGGAATACCTACTGTTCAAATGCCTAGATGGACTATTAAAAAAATAGGTAGAAAAAGAAAGTCTCGAAAACACTTAAAATAATATTTTTATTCGTCAACAATTTATACGCAAACATTATGTACAAAATATAAGTATAAATAACAATATTACATTCTCTATTATCACAAAGCACCCTATTAAATAACATGTTTTGTACTTTGGTAGTTTAAGGCACTGTTTTGCGTGATAACGTTTGTAGAAAAATAATTAACTAATACAAATTTTGATACCTACTAATGGTCTAGTCAACAAGTGCCTTTTTGGTCAACTATTTTCAGCAGTCTCCGAAAATTATGATAATTTGAAAAATCTTTATTAGTTTATGAGATATTTACAAAAAACTAAACCCCTCTTTTCTTTTTTAGTTAATTGTTAATAACTTTTGTAATTTTTATTACTTCATTGTTTTTCGAAAACTATCTAGATGCCATTCCGAATCGAATGACACCTCAATCATAATTTTCGGAGACTGCTGAAAAAAGTTTACCAAAAAGGCACTTGTTGACTAGACTATAAGAAAAATAAGGTATTAGATAACAAAGAAGTTTTTATACTATTTTTACAGTGTTGACTCAAGATAAAAAGTAGCTTACGTGTTAGTCCAGGGTCTAAAATATGTCCATTAATATATAATTTATACCTAAATATATTATTTATTTGCTTTTGTTTATTGTTTTTTCTTTCTACGATGTAAATAAATAAAACAATAATAAATATTTATTATTACTGTCATCGTTGGGCTTATAAGTGATCTATCTTATTTCGTTTAAAAGTTTTACACCACTCTTCGACTCCATCATCAAAACAAATCTCGCATCAAATCGAAACTGAAGACACAGAGTAAAGTGTACCAAAATTGAACCTAAAAACTCTAAAACCTCCTTTATACGTGGCTGAGCCAGTAAAATCGTGATCAGGATCTTCCGTTTCGCGTATTAAGTCAGGTTCGGAAACTATTGAGATTGGAGGTCATTGACCTCCAATCTCATGTGTTTTTTTTTAGACTCAGGGTGCAGTTCAGCTTATAACTTACACCCGAACAATCACATTACATTTTGCCGTTACCGTTTTAAATAGGTATCAAAATCAAAACATTGCTAACCTTATCAAATCTCCTAGGTACCTATATGAAGATAACAAAAATACAAAAGTAAATTTTGAAAGAATCATAACCTGCGCTTAACTTTTATAATTTATTTTTTTATATTTAACAATGTTAGTAAGAGTCACTGGTTTTTTTTTGGTTAGTTTTAATTTTATACTTTCAGTCTTACTTCGTATCTTTTTAGTTATTTTTGCCTTACATACTTACAAACACTTTAGCTGCATTTAAAATACTTTTTTTTTCATAATCGAACAACAAACATAATAAATACTTCAATCTAAATACTACTATCAACTTTGGATTCTAAGGAGCCTTCTAAATAATCTGCGAAGGACCACCCCCAAATACAATAAATTAAATTTACTTATAAAATATTAATAGATCAAGTATTTGTATTCGTTATTGAGCGATTAAAGTTCTTGGGAATTAATAAACAAATATCTTATCTAATCTTTCTAATTCGATAATCTAACTAATCCGATATGATGTATTCATATTTTAACAAAATTAGTTTTAAAGGTGGTCGCCTATTAGCCAGAGTCAAACGTTCCGAACATAGGTCAAGAAAGTGGACGATGGATTCTGTCGATTCGATTCCGATTAGTGGACGAGCTGACATAAGATGTCAAAATTATAGTTTGGTAGTACAAAGAAGAAGCAAGAGAGCGACCGAAGAAGACATGGATGGGGTGTGTGAATGAGGACATGAGAGAGAAAGGAGTGAGTGTAGAGACAACGTCTGATAGAGGAGAGTGGAAGAGGAAAATTTGTTGTGCCGAAAGAAGATAGAGTTCTAAAATTCGTTCCGTTAGGTGCGTTTGACTCTGGCTTATGGGGGACCACCTTAAGGCGATGATATAGGCAAATCTTGGATAAATCATAAACGATTTTGAGGGTTAAATTTAATAAAAATATAACTTAGTAAAACGTCTAAGGAACAACCTTAAGAATATTTATACAAACTTTGGTATTCAATAAATTTAATAAATTGAAAAAAAAAATTGTAGAAGAAAATTAATCTAAGATTTTTTGAACCAGTTTTATTCTCTTTCAAAATTAAAAAAAAAAATTCAAAATCTGATTGGTAGCAACATAAGTAAATTTATAAGGCTGTTCTTAAGACAGTATTTAAGTTATTTTTCAATGTGTATTTCCGTATTAATATTTATGCTATATAACAAAAAAAATATTGAGAAAATGCAAGATTTTACCCACACCATCGCCTCAGAATTACCCTTATCTATTTCTTATTTATAATTTTTACGTATAGGCACTTAAGTTATTATTTATCTATAATCTATTTACGCTAAAGGAAGACCCGGAAGCTCAGCTTTAGGCCATAATACTATTCTACTTCACTAGCGATTATATTATTTAATTTCAGTGGAATTCGTCGTCTTCTTAAGCCTTATCAAGCTTTGAGGGCCTGAAACACAAATTAGAATAAGGTAAGTGACATTTTAATTTAATTGTTTCAAAGGTTTATACGAATTTGAGTATTTATATTTCTATTGTTTGTCATGAAAAACATTTAAAATTTGATATTGAAAAAAGTTTAAAGTAAATTCGGTTCATCACTTCAGGATCTATGACGCCACAGACATAAGTAGCCACGCTATAATGTCGAGAGTTTTCAAGTTTTATAAAATCCTATCTTTATTAATCACACTTTTGTGATGCAACACAAAGTGTATAACCATATACCTAAATGTATCAAAGAGGCGAACAGTTTTGACATTTTTAAATTTAGTCTGAAAAATGTTCTTATTAGCAAGTCATATTACAGTATATCAGAATTTTTTGACGATAAAGAAATACATAATAAAACATATAAACTGGTGGACATATAATAATTATTGAATATTGACATAGAAATAGTGACATTTTGTATTGTATAGTATTAGTAACTTAGGATTTTAATTTAGTTTTATTTTAAATTTCACGCGCCTTACGGGTAAGAATATAGCTGACTTTATATATTTTAATTACATGTAACATCTTTTAATTGCTGTATTCTGTGAATAAATGATTTGAATTTGAACTATAAAAGGTGAAAGTTTGTGCGTGTGGCTCTGGATGAATAAATTCGATTTCGCGGGTCGTGTTTATCCATGTTTGCTTCTTCACGCTCAAATACTTAAAACGATTTGGATGAAATTTCCTCTAAATTGGCAGTCTCCAACCTTGTTATTCCCGACTAGGCATGCTCCATTTTGGGTCAGAGTGTCGCTAACTCGTGTGGTTACGTCGTCAAATGCCTAGTCTGTATGGAGTGTGCTTTGGAACTCCACTATTTAATTCCACCATCACCGTTCTACTACAGAACGAGCAGTGAGTCAGTGAAGAGACACCGATACAGAGTTGAAGTTCCAAACTTTCGTACAAAACGCTTTGCGTCGACCTTTATTGTGAGGACTGCGAAGCTTTGGAACTCACTACCTGAGTCTCTGTTTCCTGAGAGGTATCATCCGGGGGCCTTCAAAAGTAGAGTTAATAGGTATCTTCTAGGTAAGCGTACCACATTGAAGACTACAGCGTAGCTTTACATCAGGCAAGCTGCATAGCATAAGCATAAGCGGCCCACTATACGTTCCCACTGCTGGGACTCGGGGCCTTCTCTCACGAGGAGAGAGATATGGGCCATAATCCACCACGCTGGCCAAGTGCGGGTTGGCAGATGACACACGTCTTCGTATATTGTGGTCCTCAAACATGCCGATTTCCTCACGATGTTTTCCTTCACCGTAAAGCGAGTGCAAATCCACACATAACTTGAAAAACAAGGCATTGTTGTAGGGCCGGGATCGAACCAGGGGCCGTCTGATTGAAAAGTAGACGTTATTACCACCGAGCCACACTCGCTTTTTAAGCAGGCAATCTGCATTTAAAACCTAAAATTTATGATTTTATAGTTTATGATTTATAACGGATTTCCGCTGCTAACTCACAAATAATTGGCTAAGTACGAGTCGGGCTCGCGCATGAAGGGTTCCGTATCTATAAAAATGGCAAAAAACAATGTTTCTTGTATGGGACCTTGTTGAATTATTTACTTATTCTTTGGATGTTTAGTTTTCGAAATATTCTGTAAATATTTCTACCAGTACGCAGTCTGGCAGTACCTTTAGGGTTAAAAAGCAAAAAAGAGTCTTACTTTCCGCCCAGCATGTCCTGTATCTGCTGGAAACTCTTGCCCTTCGTCTCCGGCACCACGAACAGCGTGAAGAAGAAGGAGAGCACGCAACAAGCTCCGAAGATGAGGAACGCTACACCCATACCGATGGCGTTGGCTATGGGGTTAAAGTACCTGGAGTACGGAATATCATGGCATTAGTTAGTTGGTTATTTCATGACATTAGCTAGTTATTTCATGGCTTTAATTAGTTATTTCATGGCGTCAGTTAGTAAGTTATTTCATGGCGTTAGTTAGTTATTTCATGTCGTTAGTTATTTCATAGCGTTAGTTAGTTATTAAAACGGCTTCTTCACCTCTTATAACCTATTAAACGACACCGTAGACAGAGAACGACACCAATTTGCCTTTGACACTGTTTTGACTTTTGACATGTCCGGTGTCAAAACTGACACCGGAATCAGATTCCTGATCCTCGACTACCTATTAAATGGGCACGATATAGTTTTCGAAATTAAAAAAATAATAAATTTATCAACTTCAACCATCCCCTGGTTGCCTGGAAGAAATCGCTTTTAGCGATAAGGCCGTCATTTTCGGCACTAGTTATAAGTTTCTTTTGTGTGTTTTTAATGTAATTAGTGGGCAACAAAGAATTTATCTATCTATCTATCTTCGACTGTAGTGGGTGGACGGGTCACGCCCCAAATTAACTCCATATTCACCTGGTGACCAAGAACGACAGTCCCCAGCAGTATGCAGTCGCAATGGGCGAAGCGAGGGCTTTCACTTCTATGGGGAACAGTTCCCCCATGACAGCCCAGGGCAGCGGGCCCAGCCCCCAGCAGTACGTCACTATGAAGAGGACCAGAGCCAGGATGGGCAGGAAGCTGATGCTTTCCACTACGGGGCTGTTGTTGCTGTCCAGGATGA
The DNA here is from genome assembly GCA_035578125.1 of Mellilla xanthometata. NCBI lineage: Eukaryota > Metazoa > Arthropoda > Insecta > Lepidoptera > Geometridae > Mellilla > Mellilla xanthometata. The sequence continues at coordinate 1,928,168 of JAPUBQ010000033.1, read as the reverse complement.
AGTACATGCCTAGTAGACCCTGGGAAAGACGAGAGAAGACTTTTTCAAGGACTGACAGAATGACAGTTCAATGTTGCTAATATTGAAAATACTTGCATCTTACATCAAACTTACATCTCCGAGTAAGTAAATAAATGGACTATCTAGGAAGAAGCATATATTATATATGCATCTTCCTAGATTGTCCATATGCTTCCCTTATTTACTTACTGGGAGTACGTAGACAAGAAAGAATTAAAATGTAAATTATTTTATTCTTCTTAATATCATCAGCAAATATTCTTCCACTCTCCTCTATCAGCTGTCATCTCTACACTCCTTTCTCTCTCATGTCCTCATTCACACAATCCATTCATGTCTTCATTGGTAATTAAAAACGAGACCCTCTTGTTGCTTAGTCCGTCATGAGAACCACCACGCCAACGAGGTCTTCCTAACATGAATACATATGTGTAAGTTTACAAAACGTACCAGTCCTACAGCAGTACCGCAGGATGAGACCAGCAGCAGCAACCTCCTGCCGAGACGGTCCGCTACGAACGGAGTGATCACTGACGCCAACACCTGGCAAACAGATATATACACTTACATATTTCTTCACTTACTTCTTCACCAATCCACTGTCCGCTACCAATCAGAGCGCTCGTTCTGAATCGCGCAAGCAGTATTAACAACGCGCGTACAACTGCTCCTAGTGATAATGCATGACCTAGGGACGGCCGTCTCCGTCCGCAACATCTGTCCAGGGGGATATTCCTTCACCATATTGGTGACCCTGACGTGATCCGATCATTCGCTGAAGGTCCCTTGGGTTCCGACTCACTGTGGACACTAGATACCCAGTCTCGACTCACTGAGGCATTGGGAGCGCTAGACATTCACCACAAATTCTGATCGGCGCTCGTCACTCTAACACCTTCAAAACTCCGTTATTCTTGGGGCAGCGGTGTACTCCTTGGGTCACCTCACCACCCACTACCAATCAGAGCATTCGGTTCTGAATCGCGCAAGCGGTATTTACAATTTTCGCAAATTGTGGTACTCAAACGTGTCTGTTTTCTCAAGATGATTTTGTTCACCGTAAAGCTATAGTGATATAGGGCCGGGGAAAAACCACAACTTCAGAACTTCCAGAATGAATAGCAGGAGTTTTCCCATTGAGCCACATTCGCTTCTTTTTAGATTAATTTCATTAAGTTGAGAATTGTGACTGGAGAGAAATTATAATTTTAGTTTTGTCATTTTATTTTGTAATTATTTTGTTTTCATTTGTGTGTTTGTATGATTTGTTTTAATTTTATCAAATGAAATGTAATTATTTTCTGAAAATAAACTATTTCATAATAATTAATCGATTGTGGCATCAAGTGCGAATGGCTTTTTTCTGTCTCGGGGTGCTGCGTTGTTCTCGGAAATGTTAGCAAGTTTACCTGAATAGCTCCAATAATAATGGTGGCGATGTCCGGCTCGATGGAGGAGCCGGCCGCGGTGAATATGGTGGTCATGTAGAACAGCACCGCGTTGATACCGCTCAGCTGTTGGAAGGTGACCAGCGCACACGAGATGTAGAACGCCTTGAAGTTGCCGCCGCGGAAGATGTCTGCTACCTGTACAATAGATTTATTTTTCTTAGCACCAAAGATTTAGATTCATTTTAAGAGATCCTTCCACCCAAACTCGAGACGTTCGTATTTACCATCCTAAAATAAGCATTGCCGCAAGAATTGCATAACGTGTAAGTATTATAAGACGTGTCTGTGCGTGTATGTATGTATGTATGTATATCTGTCTGTGGCATCGTAGTTCCCAAACGGATGGACTGATTTTAAGTCTTATTTTGTTTGGAAAGTGTGTTTGGCGAAAATATTCTTGGCTATGATTATTGAAAATCTGACTAATATGGCTGCCGCTACAAAATGGAGGATGATATTCAAGACAAAAGACGTGGTTCAAGACTCTCACCACGTCACGCTTCACCGTTCCCTCATATTTCTGAGACGATGAAAATGGTACTGTACACCCAGGGAAAATGCACGAGTATAAATTATTCTAGATGTACATCAGTATGAGGAGACGATTCCTTTGGTTGTCCCAGGGCATCGTTCGCTACGTAGAGGGGGGCACCGCATCCCTTGAGGTGGGTCTGCTCGAACTGCAAACAGCGGCCTGGGCGGGGAGAGCAGCGGCAATGCGCGAAGCGGTCCGCATTCCTGCCCCCGTCGTGATGATGGGACACCGTGAGGTTGTAGTCGGTAGTGACGGCCCCTCTGGCTCTCGAGACCGACATACCCCACCTTTCTCAGGCCTGCCCCGGCTTGTACCGGGAGACAGGTTTCCTCACGCAAAAAAGTTAAGAAGGTGCAGATCAGTGTGGTTCTATCGTTGTGTCAAGTAACGTACCGTGGCAGTTTTGGCCTGGGAGGCTGTGACGTCGGCTTGCATCTTGTTGAGTTCGACCTGCACAGCGCCGGGGGACATGCCGCGGATAGTCGCCAGGCAGTCTGCTGCCGCTTTAGGGTTGTCTGCGGATAGAGGAAGCAAATATTGTTGAGTACAATTTGGATGTCACCTTATAGAATAAGGTGGAAATACAGACACTTTACTATTGTATGGTCTCAATGGACATGACTTTTAATTTACTAACTGCGCCCCGTGGTGTTACTTGTGTTAATCCGGGACAAAAAGAATGTAATCCGGGATTAAAAGTGGCCTATGTGTTAATCCAATGTCACACCAAATTTAATCAAAATCGGTTCTGTAGTTTGAACGTGAAGAAGTAACAAACATACACATTTACACACAAACTTTCGCATTAAAAATATTAGTAGGATAGCTTGTTATAGCGCGTAAACACACATTTCAGCGACACTCTGACCCTAGATAGAGCATGTTTAGTCTGGAACTACCGACTCTCAAGGAGGGTGTCGAATACACCGTGAGGTCACTGTATTAAAACTTTCGTAAGGCATAATTATTTGATATAATAATAATGTTTGTATAACAATAATGTTTGTATAACCGGCTATTACTTACGTTTATTTTGTCGGTATTAGCGGGACATGTTTGAGCACAATCAGTGTGCTATATTCAAGGACATGAACACAGCCAACGTACGCCCGCGATGACGGCTGCGCCTGAACTGCCTACTCCACCGATTAATGACCCCTGCGAGCTACAGCGCGCGCCTCGCGTGACGCCGCTCACTGAGCTTGCCGTGATGTTGCTATTGTAGCCGTGCACCGATGAGGTGCTTGATGACTTTACTTACTCTTAATCAAGTGGTACATGGGAGACTCTGGCATCCAGTAGAAGCAGACGGCGAACACGGCGACGAAGGCGATGCCGACGTACGCGATGGCCTGGTACGAGACGAAGGGCCCGATGCCGTACACCAGCAGGAAGCCCAGCGTGATGAACGCCTGCAGGAACGAGCCCAGCGCGCCACGCACGTCGTCCTGGACACGATACATGTTTATCAATTTTAAATGAAAGAAAAGGAGGAAGCCTTTGCCGATTGGCAAACAGATCTGCAAAACATAACTAAACAGCAGATAGTAGAATAGTTTTAACTTTTATTTATTTTTTATTTAATTATTTTTTGTTTCTTAAGATATGAATAAATGGCTATATTATTATAATATATAAATGAAAGATAAAGAAACATCTTCTAATCTTCTATCTTGTTCTAATCTTCTAACATATAAAATTTCCATGTCACAATGTTAGTTACCGTACTCCTCAAAAACAGCTTGACCGATTTTCCCCAAATTTTATATGCGTATCCAGTAGGTCTGGGAATCGGCTACTATCTATTTTCCATACCCCTTAGTGATAAGGGTTATTACCACCCTTAAATATATTTTTTAATTTTTGTGATAATTTCTTATTTTTTATGATTGTATAATGTGGCATAAGAAAATACATACAACCCTAATTTTTTACTTTTTTATCACCAACCCCTATTTTTTATGACATTTTAGTAATTTAATCATTTTTCATCCCGCTCGATAACTGATCAATTATGGTGTTTTTAACTGTACTTAAGGCAAAACAACGGGTCAGCTACTTTATTTATAAATGCAATGCTTGGTTGATGTTACTGGGCCAAAAATGAATTCGCATAGGTAACCGAATAGGAACATTTTATTCAGCCCCTTCTACACTTAACCAGATTCCCCAGCACTGCGGAAAACCTTTTTTTTTACTGTACAATTATTTAAATAATTTGACAGCTGTCTGGAAGGATAGGAAGGATGCCAGCTAAGCTGTAAAAAGCTGTCAGGTACAAAGCGATTGTCCCTAGGGATGCAATTTATGACTTTCGTCCCGCTCCTCAGACAACATCAGACCTACTTTCAGAGTATTTTCGCGTAGAAAAACGGTCACACTTACTTATTATTGTAACCTTTGTTGTCCGAACCGCCAAACTTTGGAACTCCTTGCCGAATTCCCTGTTCCCCAATGACTATAATCTACCGATTTTCAAGGCGAGAGTGAACCGGTTCCTTCTAGGTAAGCGCGTTTCACCGTAGACCTCAATGTCACTTACCTTCAGGTGAATTGTGGTCAAGCGCTGACCTATTTTAAGTAAAAAAAAAAGAGTTCAACTCGCAAGCACCAAAACTGTTGGACTCATTCCAACTTTTAATAATAAGTAAGTGTGACCGTTTTCTACGCGAAAATATTAAGATGCCTTACGTGAACAGTTTACAATGTTTACTTTCAGAGTATGAGTAATGACAAAAAAAATAATTCCTTCATATCTTACCGTAGCAATTTCTGCGCAGTACCTCCGTCTACGCTAGGGATGCAATTTATGACTTTCACCCCGCTCCTCAGGCAACTTTTGACCTACTTTCAGAGAGTAATGAAAAATAATTAATTTCTTCATATCTTACCGTAGCAATTTCAGCGCAGTACATGGGTGATATAGTGAAGAGCATGCCAACAGCCAGCCCCCAGAACACCCGGCCAGCGTAGATCATGGCGACGCTCTGCGCCGTAGCGATCAGGATCCAGCCTACCAGGAGAGGGACCGTGGACGACAGGATGCCCCACTTGCGACCGACCTTCGAAGCTGCGAAGCCTCCGATAAAAGGACCTGCACAATGCGTACAAATACAAATACAAATTATTCATTGGTAACACCAAAAGTTACACGTCAATTAATTTTTTTTTTTATCAATAGATAACATAAAATATTGGTAGCAACAACGTGACTTTAGTTGTTTTGTGTGTGGTTCAGACGTGCCGTCTTTTTCTGGCCACCTAAGATGAAAAGAGACGGAGCTTCTTTAAATTTAGTTAAGTCGTGTGTGCCGCGGAATCGCCACCATTGTATTCAAATTCAAAATGTCTTTATTAGCAACACAAATATACAGAAAATGTGCACCCTGTGCTTCGTTACTAGGGCATAGCTAAGACTACTTAAAATTAATTAGGTACTTAATACTATACTTAGATCTAGTTATTAACATTACTTTTATGACATGTATGTATTTGATTATTTCTGCTGTTGACTGTACTTATTGACTTTTTACTTATAATCTTGTTGACATGACATGTATGTATTATTATTAATGCTGCTGCCTAGTGCTGCATCTAGTGTTTGACAAAATGTATGTTTAAATTAATGAATTTTCTTACTGACATCGTTCTAAATAATTTTTCAGGCATTGTAATCTTGCATGCCCGACGGTCAAAATAGAGGGCCAACTTAATGTAATAACACCAATTGTACCTACCTATTTTGCAAGAAATATATGATTTGATTTGACCATTATATTCATTTATTAGAACTAAATAAATTTTACATATCTATATAGACTTATTGACGACCTCGTTGGCGTAATGGTACCGGACATCTTCTTCGTATGTATGAGCTAAGCGGCCAAGATCTGGTGTCGAGAGTTTTCAAGCCACCCGAAAGCCGGACTGCCGACCAAGAGCTGTGCCCGGTACGGGATCGATTCCTGGCACAGCCAACATCTTTGTATTGAACTAAATTTGGATGAAAGTACCAGGTACTCTAACGCTGGTTTGGAGCTCTTTTGATTCCATTATTATTTTTTAACAGACTTCAAAAAAAAAAGAGGAGGTAATATATTCGACTGTATGTTTATATTTTTTTATTTAAAATATTAGGACACATTTCAGACACGGCCGTTTAGACCCATACTAAACCGTTTCTAGTTTGTATTATGGTTGCTAACACAATTGATATACTACATATACATACTTAAATACTTTATATATTATAAATTCATATTTCATACCCAGACCGACAGTCAACAAATTTATTTCAACACAAAGATGTCGGCCGTGCCGGGAATCGATCTCAGGGCTCTGGTTGGCAGTCCGGCGTGGTAACCAGCCAAGTCAGAGACGCTTAGACGGCTTGAAAACTCTCGACACCAGAGCTTGGTCACTTCACTCATACAAAGAAGAAAAGACTCATAGAATACCTTGACTTACCAAATATAGCGCCGACAGTGAGCAGGGAACCGATCCAGGAGCCCTCATCATCAGTGATGGGTCTGCCCAGGGGAGACGACGTGACATTCTCTAGTTTGGGGTTCACGGGGGACGTCCACCCCATGGAGTAACCCGTTGAGGCGATCGCGATGTTCGCTGAAAGAATAAGGAAAAAAATCTTCATTCAACAGTCGTAATAATTTTCGGTTTTACAAAGACTCATAGGCAATGACAAACTATGCAAAGCAAAGTTGCAGCCTAGAGCACCGCCGCATTGTTGCCAGTCTGTCGGTATTCTATCGATTGAATTTCGGCGAGTGTGCGACTGAATTACATGACGTGATTCCCCCCGCCCCCTTCCACTATCGGACGAGCAGGGAAACGCCAAGGCGGCATCGGTTTACGGTTGAGGCGCCCAAGGCACGCACAAAGCGTTTTGCCTCCACCTTTGTTGTCCGAACCGCCAAACTTTGGAATTCCTTGCCGAATTCCCTGTTCCCCAATGACTACAATCTAGCAATTTTCAAGGCGAGAGTGAACCGGTTCCTTCTAGGTAAGCGCGATCCACCGTAGACCTCAATATCACTTACCATTAGGTGAATTGTGGCGCTGACCAATAGGTCAGCGCTTGACCACAATTCGAAGTAAGAAAAAAAGGACTTTTTAATAATATGTTTTTATACTGGTGCAATTTTTTTTGCTGCATTATTCCGCTCTAGTTGTCTTAAGACATTCCTATTGCTTACTTTCCGGTTCCGACATCAGAACAGCCGTGCCAACAAATCGTTATATTGTTTTCGAAGATATAAATATGAGTAAGTGCTACGAAAGTGTAAAGAAATAGAGGCGTGCACCGGCAGGAGTGCTGCAACCAGCTATACAGGACCTCAACAAGTACTTAGTGCGGGGCTCGGCGGTTTACCAACGCATGCTCGATATCATTTGTGTTCCATGTAAGCATAATGTTCAATTTAAGGTACGTACACTTTGTGAAAGATACACTTTGATACATAAAAACATCCAAAACGCATCTATAATATTAAAAAGGACAAACAACGAAGTCTACAAAAATATACAACCTACAAAGATAAGATAAACAAAAATTGGACGCAAAAACCCACATAACAAAACTTGATCAAAATATTATCAAAAAAAAATCTAATTAATAAAATCAATAATTATGATTATTTGAAAGATAAAACAGTAGGTCAGGGAAGTCACTGTGCCGACCTTCAAAGCAAAGAGGCGTCATAGTCCAGTCATTTAAGCTTAAATTAGGTAAGAATCTCGGAATTCGAGATACCCAGCTGTAAGTCTGTAAATACTTGTATATTGACACCCTAAAAGTTGTCTCAAAACCTACATAGGGTAGGGTGTAAGCAACTATTAAATTTCAAGGTCAAAGGTCACTAAAATCGGTTTTTTGCGCATTTTTTGGAAATATCTCATTTCCTATGGGTTTTTTGCTATTTGTATCTATGATCAATATTGTAGAATACAAAATTCTCTACAAATTTTGTTCAAAAAATTTTTTCATACGGTGAACCGTTTTCGCGATAGAGGGCGGAGAGCCCGCGGTCACAGCATCACTTCAGGTCAACCGGTGCCTCCGGTCGAAAACGCGCCATATATAGTTGATGAACTATCGATAAATCAATGATTATAAATATTTGTCAATTTTTATTAACTATTATATTATATTTTATCATTTTCTTCATGCATTAAATCTAGATCTTTTCAATAATACTGATAACCGTTTACTAAAATTAAAAAATAATTATGAGAAAAACTTAAATTACAATTTCATTATATTCCTATTTACACTAATGACATTTTAAATAGAAAATAATTTAGTGCCTCTTTAAAATCTGTAAATTTTAAAATACTTCCACTACGTCGAAAATTATACCTGGGAAAAGTGTTCACTTGTATTGTATAGTAACGACCGTCTTCGTACATGTAATAAATCAGATTCGGGAAGTGAATCGCTTGTTGAAGTAGTGCGCGGTATGAAAACTCTACGAACTGCAAGTGTCGAACGAAACGACGGAATTTTACCACCTGCTCCAAAAAATTTGCTAAATACAATTATCTGCAACTGCAAGAGTGGTTGTGGTTCGCGATGAGGATGCAGGAAAGCGGGCTTGCAATGCTCTTTAGCTTGTGGACAATGTAATGGGCAAGCTTGTCTCAATGCTGTACCATATCAGAGCGACATTAATGAAGATGGAACCTTTGACCCCGAAATCATGGAAGAACTTGAGACAAATGTCGTTGAAGACGATAATGAAGACCAGTTTGAAATTTACCAGCAGCCACAAGACGACGATGAAGAGGAAGAAGATGATTAAAATTATAAATTCTGGTTTTTGTACCTTTTATTCCATTTCTTTACTTTCAAAAAAAAATGTATGAATGATATTTTTTAATAAAAAGATTAATTCATAATTTATTTGTTTTTTTTTCATCACATAAGAAGTTATAAATATTAATTAGGTTAAAATTCAAATATAATTCCTATATTTTCATTAACAATTCTGCAATTACATGGGCAGGTAAGTGTTGTTAAATAAATTAATACTGAATAAAAAGTGGATAAGTTAGGAAAAAAATGATAAAATATAATATAATAGTTAATAAAAATTGTCAAATATTTATAATCATTGATTTATCGATAGTTCATCAACTATATGTGGCGCGTTTTCGACCGGAGGCAGTTGACCTGAAGTGATGCTGTGACCGCGGGCTCTCCGCCCTCTATCTCGAAAACGGTTCACCGTATGAAAAAATTTTTTGAACAAAATTTGTAGAGAATTTTGTATTCTACAATATTGATCATAGATACAAATAGCAAAAAACCCATAGGAAATGAGATATTTCCAAAAAATGCGCAAAAAACCGATTTTAGTGACCTTTGACCTTGAAATTTAATAGTTGCTTACACCCTACCCTATGTAGGTTTTGAGACAACTTTTAGGGTGTCAATATACAAGTATTTACAGACTTACAGCTGGGTATCTCGAATTCCGAGGTGAACTTACTATAATGACTGGACTATCATATTAATTATTCATAGTCTTTGAAGGGTGCAGTCAGAAATTTATTTACAATCAGTAAGAAACCTACCAGCCTGCCCAATCCATCCAAGTAACAATCAATTTATAAAACTTAAGAATAATATAGCGAAAATCACATTAAAATTATTTACAATCTATGGAAAAAACTAAAATTTGTAAACTTAAAAAAACAAAACAAAAAGAAATTGCAATATACAATAATCATGGGATGCACATAATAAATGTTTATCACATTGCAATATTTATCTGTTGAGCTGATAAATTGTATTTTTGTTTATTTCTTAAGCTATTGGCACGATTTGAATTATCAAAATATGAATTTCTAGCCTTTGTTGTACTAAGGAAGATCTAAGACAGGTTTTCTGTGGCACCAATCTTTTGCTATCATATTCAGATATATCTGATATATTATGTGATATATTCACCTTACTTTCTATTCTGTTTACTTATAGCTACCATTTCTCATTGAAACCACTCGTATGTTTGCCAACGTGCAAGCAAACATCGTAAATTTGCGATGTCGTTACGTGAAAAGGCTCTATTGGAATATCATACAGGGTTAGATGTATTCAACGCCAAATCTTTTAAGGCAGTATGAGAGAAAATAGCCAATTTTGAAGTCTATCTAATTCTAATATAAAAAAATTCCATGTCACAATGTTAGTTACCGTACTCCTCCAAAATGGCTTGACCGTTGTTACCACATTTTATATTCGTATTCAGTAGGTCTGAGAATCGGCTACTATCTATTTTCCATACCCCTAAGTGATAAGGGTGGATTACCCTTAATTCTATTTTTTACGATTTAATTTATAATGTGGCATTACAAAATACATACAACCAAAATACATATCTAGAATCGTAAGAGCTTGCCCCAAAATACGACACTTAACGCTAAGACTTCGCTCGGTCAGTCAAAAACAAAATTATTTATGTAGATGCACTAATAACCTTGAAACAAAAATAAGAATGTAAATTATCATTAAAGGTATTGTTATTTTAGATATATTACAGAAAAAAGATTAAAATACTATGTACAAACTCAAACATAAAAAAAAGAAAAGAAAAAGAAAAACACTCTACGATTTAAACCTTTTCAAGATTATTGACTAATATATAAAACTAATTCGGGTTTTGCTTCCTTACGCTATAACTCCAGAACGCACGAACCGATTTCCACGGTTTTGCATTCGTCGGAAAGGTCTCGGGCTCCGTGAGGTTTGCAAACAAATTCAGGGATAATTTCAACTTTGTGGCGAAACGAGTTCGCCGGGTTTGGTAGTATATATAATAAATAACTTTTTTATGATTATTTAACTTTATTTACCGGTAACTCAGTATCCCTACGTTAGCTTTACGAAGCTACATATATCTATATCTAGGTATCGATCTTTTGACTCACACTCGAAGGTGTACCTACGACTATGCCGTAGCATGTATATTATACGCTCAGAATACAGAAAGAACCAGAAACCGTGAGCGCGCCTAAAACTGAGGCTACTAAAACTACTCCAAAATAGAGTAGTTTGACGCGCGACCGATCAGTCACTCTGTGACTGTCGGAACGTACGACGCTGTACCAATTTAATTAAATTATGCCGTCTTATGTCGTTCCTACCTGTAAAAATTCAGCGGGTCTAAAAAGGAAACAGGATGGGATCACATTTCACGTGTAAGTATCGTATTTAGGTATCAATTAATGAATAAATTTCTCAGTTTTCAATTGTCATAGATAATGAGGCATACATCTTGTTAGTGTTGCCAGTATAAGAGTCTTGATTTACCCTTCTTTTTATTACCTCTTGAGGGCTTTTATTCATTGTAGAATATTAATAATTAATTTAATAAAAAATAACCAACTTGCAAAAAGAAAGTATAAAACATCAGGGCAGCCCGCGTGTACATAACCAAATAGTCCTATTAAATAGTATGTTAGTATCTATGAAAAATACCTCGACATAAGATTTCATCATTTATCTAAATTTAAATTTTTGTTACTAAGTTCAAATTCTACGAGACAATATTATAAAAAGCTTACTAAGCAAAAAGGAAATTAAATGTATTTTTTAAAGCGTCTTTTATTCAATAAATCTATCAATTTCTTGAGACAATGAGGTAGGTAGATAATTATAATAAAGATTAGGACAATTTTTATTCTATTATTATCTCACCTCCTGGACTCCCAAATTTTACCCTAAAAACGGGCACATAATGCCTGAGCTAGAACATTACGCGGGTGGGAAGTGACGCGGGCGGGGGGCATTGTTTTGATTTTTGGACACAGCGTGTAGCTCGCAAATACAGATGAACGCGGCTTCTGGTTCTTTCTGTATTCTGAGATTATACGTATACTAAACAAAGGACTATCTCTTACCGCTATTTTAAGACAAGGTTCGTAGAAGTTTACTTTATTCAAATACTAACTGCGCCCCGCGGTTTTAACCACGTTAATGTGGGTTAAAAAGTAGCCTATGTGATAGTAGGCTAAGGTCTTACAAATTTTTAAGTAATTAATAAATATTAGTCTATTTTTTTTCTCATATAATAATTGCTGATTTATAATACAGGCTACTTTTTATCCCGTTACCGAAGAAAGATTACCTCTAATCTTTTCTCTATCTATTTTGTCTAACTTTTAAAACTAGAAAAAATAATGAAAATTGAAATTTGAATTCGAATTCATTCGAAGCGACTATGAAGCTTCTTTAAAATATATTTTCAGTCATAAATCATCTCCTTTAATTTAGACTCGCCTGTAGCTCGGCTAACTAAAGTGATCTGACGCGATCATTGAGGTTACACAATGTTCGATGCGGTCTTTGGATAGGTGACCATACACAAGACTGTTTTAAAAAAATGATATTTTAATCTAGGCACTTCCGCCACCACCAGGTGGGATGACACGTTACATTGTAGGTTCCGACTGTTAGTCATATTACGTAGCAATAAGACTTAGAACGTACGTAGAAGTACGAGTAAGTAGTAGTTAAGTTCAATCAGATGCTTCGGGCGGCTTGAAAACTCTTGACACCAAAGCTTAACTACTTTGCTCACACGTCAAAAAAGTAGACTCGCTTTACTCGCTCATTTTTTTATGTATAAGCTTGTGCTTGACCACAACTCACTTGATGTTAAGTGACATTGTAGTCTAAGATGAAGCGCTCATGCCTAGAAGAAACCGGTTCACTCTCGCCTTGAAGACAGATAAATATAAATATAAAAAAAATATGCGGACATCTAGATACCCTATTGTTAAGTTGTTTATAATGGTCTATGAACGGTATAAGATAACCGGAAGATATAAGCAGGCAGTTAAACGCGCGCTGTTTTAGAACAAGTCAATTGTTTGTAAACAATATATCTATTGACAAACTAATAAGGCCGAACAATAATTAATTAATTGAATGGCACTATTAAGGAGGAGACTTTGTTCCACAACTAGCCGACCGAGCTGATTTGCTTTCGTGTATCCGTTTGTTTTACTAATTATTAACTCGCATACTACCATTTTCATAATAGTACAAAGTCAAAGTCAAATAATTGATTGCGGTTTCAGAGTGTTCATGATGTACAATTAATTATGTCCTAACTGAAACCTACCACTAGGGCGTGCAAAATATATAAAGAAATCTGGCTGGTTTCTTACAACATTATATACTCGTACTTTATACATTATGATACATTATATTAGATTAATTTAAAAAAAAGTTAATTACATAAAAAAAATAACATGTCAGGTAAATTTATAGGTATACAATTATTTTAATGTATAAAAACAATTTTCAGTCAATAATAGTGATAATTTCCTCTGAAATACATTTATGCTTTCTTGTTTAATTAAATTGGGTACATGATTATATATTTTTACGGGATTATACGAGCAACTATTAACAAAATATGCCGTTCTAACTTTCTTTGTGCAAATAATTCTCCCCGTTCGGACTGACATTAAATTTGTACCAAAATATTCGGGATGTTGTTTTATCAACATACAAGACTCGTACATTGTTACCCTAGGGATAAAAGTAACTTATTTAGACTAGAGACGGGGTTTCGAGGGACTAAATAAGCCTTTAATCCGAGGTAAACACTGTGCTCTTCATTACAAATACAAGGAGTGTAAAATAAAAATTTGTAAGGAAATTTATTTTCTTTCTTTCTCAGCGCACCATTTCATAAAATCGACATACGATTTTATGTATCTTTGTTCTGATTTCCCGCTCCTCAGGCAACTTTAGAGTATGAGTAATGAAAAATAGTGTCCCTATACCTATTTCAAGGGCAATTTTTATTGGACGCGAATTACTTATTACCTGTATTTATATAAACCGGCAATTATTATATTATAAAAAAATATATAATAATAAATAAAAAATAATTATAAATAAATAAACTAATATTAAAACCAAAAATGATATTCTTATCATTTTTGGGTTTCTGTACCTAAAAGGTAACGGGACCCTATTACTAAGCCTCCTCTGTCTGTCTGTCGCCAGTGATAGCTAGAAAGGTGAAATTAGCTAGGCCGCACTTAGCCATCGTGGTGTCCTATATCAATCTCCTTGTGAGAGAAGGCCTCAAGTCCCAGAAGTGGGAACGTATAGTGGGCTGCTTATGCTATTATGTTCTTAAGCGAATCTCTACACGGTCATTATTTAATAAAACTCATATTACGTGTGGACCTTACATCCAGACGGAATGGCTATTCAGCTGATTCAAACTTCCTTTCTTAGATCAGCAATGGCTGGCTATATTTAGCTGTCTATTTTTGAGGAGCAGATTGAGTTTGGAGATTTGGAAGTTTTAACATTAACTATGAATAAACACAAATTTTAGTAATAGTGTAACCTTAATAACCATTTGTATGTTGAATGACATTAGCCCATTTTGTATTATCTGTTAAAAAAAAAAACAATTTCCAAGTTGTAGTTTTACCCACACCGGCTCCCGGTATGTCAACAGTTGCGGCGAAAATGTGTTTATACCGGGAGCCGGTGTTTCAACATACAAGTGGATATAATTATTGAGATAAAACTTACAATTTAACCTGTTCTATAAATGAAAAAGAAAATAATACAAATAATATTTTTGGTAACCTTGGTAACAAGTTTTAGTATTACACGTATTACGTTCGTCTCAGTTTTTTTTAATAAAAAACTAATCTAATTGTTTTGAAAATATGTGTGTATGTGTGTGTGTGTGAGTGTTTGTATGTCTGTTACACGGATCAGAAAGAACAGGTTTGTTACTTTACGTTTTTCACGCTCAAGCGGATGATACGAATTGAATGCAATTTGCTTTGGAACCTTTTAAACAATGGATTAACACATAGGCTACTTTTTTATCCCAGATTAGCCTTTTTTATCCTGGATGATCGCAGGTAACTCCACGGGGCTTTACTCAACTTATATATCAAATTTCCATGTCACAATGTTAGTTACCGTACTCCTCCGAAACGGCTTGACCTATTTTTATCGAATTTTATATGCGTATTCATTAGGTCTGAGAATAAGCTACTATCTATTTTTCATACCCCTAAGTGAGGCAAAACAACGTTTGCCGGGTCAACTAAATTGTAATAATATAATAGTGAGTACGTAAGTAATCACAATAGCAACATAAATAGACTGAACACGTCATCTTTTCACATGTGTTATGCATTGTAGAGTAGATTCTACTGTGACCACCATTCACGGTTTTTTTGGAACTTTTATTTGCAAATATAGTCAGATATTCTAAATTGCCTAGTTTATGCAGTCGTTAAGACAAGTCAGAGGCCTTCGGGCGGCTTGAAACGTCTTGACACCAGAGCTTGGCCACAAAGTAAATAATGACAAATAAATAAATATTAGGACACATTTCACACACGGCTGTTTAGCCCCATCCTAAACTATTTCTAATTTTTATTATGGTTGTTAACACAACAGATATAATAAATACTTTATATTGATACATATTGAACACCCAGACCAACTACCAACTAATTTAGTTCATCACAAATATATTGCCCGTATGGAGGATCGAACACGAGACCATCCGTTTGTCAGTCCGGCATCCGACGAGGTCTTAAAAAAGAAATTGACAAATTGAAGTAAAGTTCAAGTTAAAACACACATTAAAGTAGTTGCGGATCATTGGAATCCCATTAAACTAATATAATAAACTAGCAAACCCGGCGAACACCGTTTCGCCACAAAGTTGATATTTTCCCTGAATGTTGTTTGCAACAAACCTCACGGAGCCCGAGTCCTTTCCAATGAATGCAAAACCATGGAAATTGGTTCGTGCGTTCTGGATTTATAGCATCAGGAAGAAAAGCCCGACTTATTTTTATATAATAGATAACTGGATAGTTAAAAATAAATAGTTATTAATAAATTAAATGCCACATTCATATTCCTTGTTTCTATTTTATCTACAAAAAGCGTGGTCACCGTACACAAAATAAATGCCTATTCACCTGACAATTGTATCTCAGATGTACATACTTTGATTTAATTAGAACGTAATTAACTTAGATTGCATTCTTTGCATTGTTCCACTGTTTTAGGACACTTGAGTGTATTTATTTAAATTGTTGTTCATTTTAGGCACCGACTTCATGTTTAGACTTCTTGAGGGTTAGTTATTCCAGACTAGGTTTGCTCCACCTTAACCAGAGTGTCGCTCGTGTGGTTACGTGTCATGCTAGTCAATGCTCATTATTTTAAAGTAGTATTACTTGTAAATTGAAAGAAATTAAATACATACATTTTTTATTGTAAATATATGTATATTAATTGTTATTATAATATGTATATTAATTGTTATTGTAAATATATATGTACATATATGTTTTTTTTAGTTTACAAAATGTTCGTTTTTACAATGCTTTGTAAATATTATTCTTAAGTTATGTTTAAATTAATTTTTACCATTACTTCCAGTTTTGTCAATTAAATTTTAAATTATAAATAGATTTGACTTAATTTTATTTATTTGACGATGACACTAATGACAATCCAGAATGAAATAAAGTTAGTGTAAAGTAATAGATTTTAAAATTTTAACTAGTGCGAATATATACATAAAAATTTTAAATACTTGAAAATATACCTAATGAGATAGTAAACTTATGTATTTCTTCCGTTTTCTTCAGTAAATAGTCAGTATTATTATTCACTAGCATCCCGTTCCCGGCTTCACATGGTCTCTTAAAAAAAACTATGTTGCAAAGAGAAACTGACAACGATGACTCACTATTTTCTTAACGCGAACGGACTATATAGCCTATGGTACTCGGGGATTATATAGCTTATAAATAATAAATATAATATATAAATAATATAATAATAATAATATAGCCTATGGTACTCGGGGATTATATAGCTTATAAATAATAAATATAATATATAAATAATATAATAATAATAATATAGCCTATGGTACTCGGGGATTATATAGCTTATAAATAATAAATATAATATATAAATAATATAGCCTATGGTACTCGGGGATTATATAGCTTCCGAACAGTGAAATAGTTTTTCAAATTGGTCCAGTAGTTTCGGAGCCTATTCGCGTCAAACAAACAATCAAACTTTTTCTCTTTATAATATTGGTATATATTTACGGAAGACAAGCTTGTTTTTCTGATCATTTTGCCCAGTTAACTCTAGTGCAAGAATTGAAAATAATAATAGTCTTTACGTCTATAATTGACTCGGAAAATTGCTCAGGAAAACACAACTAATGTTTTTCAGTAGGTCATTTGGTGACACATATATAACTACATTTATCTTAATATATATTATAAATCGTGCGTGTCACAATGTTTGTCCTCAATGGACTCCTAAACCACTTAACCGATTATAATAAAATTCGCACACCATGTGCAGTTCAATCCAACTCGAGAGATAGGAAAGTTTAAATTTCAAATTATAGTCGCAATTTTAATTTATTGCTAATTATTGTCTGTTATTATTTGACAGTCACAATTATCTGTTAACCACAAATGATTCTAACAGATGTCGATACCTTTCGACTGGGTTGAGTAAGTAATCAATAGATGGCGCTGCTATGGTAAATCTAAGAACGTGTCATATAAGCTACAATATCTATTTTTCATACCCCCGAGTGAGGCAAAACAACGTTTGCCGGGTCAGATAGTATTTATATATAACTACACTGTACTAAGTTCAGCTACGCCATACATATTTAAGCGAAGCGCGAGGCGCGCGGCAGTAGATTTTTCACAAAATAAATTTATATACCAGCAATCAACAATCTTTTTCTTCATTACCTTTTCCCACTAGGTGGGGTCGGCAAAGCAAATTTTCCTCTTCCACTCTCCTTTATCAGCCGTCGTGTCTACACTCACTCATTTCTCTCTCATGTCCTCATTCACACACTCCGTCCATTTATTCTTCGGTCGGCCTCTTGCCCTCCTTCCTTGGACTTCCATTTCCTTACATCTCCCACTAACATGCATCTCCTCTCTACGCATCACATGCCCATACCACGCTTACCTTCCACTCTTTAATTTCTCACTCACTGGCGCTACTTTCCAACTTCTTCTAATGTACTCATTTCTTATCTTGTCCATTCTTGTCACTCCACACATCCATTTCAACATTCGCATCTCTGCCGCATGCACCCTTCTTACATGCCCTACTTTCGTTACAAGTATATATATTATGTATAATATTAGCTGACCAGGCAAACGCTGTTTTGCCTCACTTAGGGGTATGAAAAATAGATAGTAGTAGCCGATTCTCAGACCTACTGAATACGCATAAAAAATTAGGTAAAAATCGGTCAAGCCGTTTCGGAGGAGTACGGTAACAAACACTGTGACACGGAAATTTTATATATAAGATATAGAATAAATCGACTCGTCGATATATGTTTTTTAGCATTACAAGCTAGTCAATATAGTAAGTATAGTATAGTAAAATATAGTAGTATAGTATGAGTTACATTTTAACTTACAGTAAAACAAATTACTTGTACCCTTACATAGAGTGTAGCTACTACATTACTCATCAAAGATATCCTTGAACCTTGATCGTATTATTAGTAACTACTTCAAGAGACATTTGCGTGGAATCCCTAGAAATAACACTAACTGATCAAATTACATCTTAGTAACTCGGTGGACCAGTTGAGACGATTCAGTCGGTACCAACTGTTGTTTTTACCTCCGTAACGCTTATAGCTCGGCTAACTAAAGTGGTTTGACGCGATCGTCGAGGTTAAGCAATGATCGATACGGACTTTGTATGGTTTTGACCATGCACAAGAATTTCTTTTTGAAAAGTGGCATTTTCATCTGGGCCCTACCGTGGCATTTCAACATGTCATACGACACAACACGAAAATTACACTTTTTAAAAGGAAGTCTTGTGCATCCAAAACTGTCACAACATCGACCGTCGCTTAACCTCAATGATCGTGTCAGATCACCTCAGTTAGCCGAGCTACAGGCGTTTTATTTTATACAGGCGCTATATAATAGGTATGATCATTTTTTACTATTGAGTACCATTGTTACATCTTTGTATTCAAACGAGAGATGAAATTAACTACGAAGATGCATTGATCCTGAATAAACTTTACTCCTTTTCATTCTGGATTACCACCGTTCAGGAAATAAAGACTGCGTTTAAGATAGCGCTACGCTTTTTTTTTCGGATTTATTTATTTTAATTCAGTGTTAAGAATCGTAAGAGTTTCAAAACAGTATAACTTAAAATTCGCTCGATAGTTATTTTTTTGAAAAATAGTTGATTAGGAATAAAGATTTTGACTTAAATTAATGTTTTGTAGAATAAATTCAGATATGTTGTGCTTCTGAATAGAATAAAGATTAAAACAGATTTTGTTTTTTGTTTTATCTAGAATTATATTAAGCCACAAACAAATGATAGATTTCCATTAAATTCTAATTTTGTTAAAAAAATAACTAGAAACCAAATTTTCTACGCGGCATTGGCGCGTTGTATGGTGATAAATAATCAATAGTCAAATACATTGTATCTAAAATATTGACATTATAATCTCTCAAATTACCTAGTTCACATTGTGTGGTAATTATCAATATGACAAAGCAAACACATATGGAGATAAACAATCGGGCCGCGATTATTTGCGAACAGCGAATACTTGTTTGACTTTGCATCAGTACGTTTGCTTAATTTGATTTATTTATAAGTATTTAAATAATAGACCTATATTTTGTCTCGATTTTAATATTACCTGTGTATTAAGCCCTTCTTTCTATCTTTTTCTAAAAGCGAGTGTGGCTCGGTGGTAAAAACGTTTGCTTTTCCATCAGACGGCCCCTGGTTCGATCCCAGCCTTACACAAATGACTTGTTTTTTAAGTTATGTGTGGATTTGCACTCGCTTTACGGTGAAGGAAAACATCTTGAGGAAACCGGCATGTTTGAGGACCATCCAGTGTTGTCCGCTAACCCGCACTTGGCCGGCGTGGTGAATTGTGGCCTATATATAGATAGATAGATTAACTCTTTATTGGGCAAATTATAGGTACAAGTTGTATAAGGTAAAAAGTAACAACAAAAAAAGATTTACAACGTACCACAAACGGCGGCCTTGGCTAACAGCGATCTCTTCCAGGCATATATTATATATTCTCCTCGTGAGAGAAATCCCCGAGTCTCAGTAGTGGGAACATATAGTGGGATGCTTATGCTATCTGGCCTTACCTTGCAATTTTTAGGAATATCGATATCGTTTGTACGAAATAGTTTTTTTTACCCCCGTGCCATACCAAACACATGTTTTGTGTATACAAAATACATACATACATACATATACATTGTATTTTTTGACTTTACTAGCTGCGTCCCGCGTTGGTTAGTTAATACGATATAAAAAGTAGCCTAAGATGTTAATAAAAGCTATAAGCTACCGCTACTAATACAATGAAGAAGTAACCAACCCAACATACACAAACATCGCAAGTATAATCTTAGTAGTTTTAGTATGAATAAAGCTTTTAACATCAAGGTGCTACGAAATACCGTAGCAGCGTAGAACTTACAAAGCTCGCGCGTAGACTACCTGCTACGAAGCACGTAGACTTCGTAGAGTAATAATAAAGTTTAACTAAAAAATCGAACCAAGAAAAGGTATCGTACCACGTGACCAGTAAGAAGGGAAAATCGACTTCAATTAAAAAAAAACAAAAGCAATAAATAAAATAAAATGACGATAACATTTGGGACCATACAGGAAACATATCCTTTAGAATAAAAAAAAGAAATGATTGAGTTACGGCGGTGGAACTTACTCGTAACGTACAGACAAATTATTGTGAACCTCATGCGTTCTGTTAAGTCATTTAAAAATAACCACTACATCTTTTATCTGCTGTTTGTGATGTATATACAAGCATTTGTTAGACTTGTGAATTAAAACAATAAACCGGTGCTCCATATATCGATAAGCAAATATAATAACGATTTCGCAAGCTCCATATTCATATTATGAGTATGGAGCTTGCAGAATCGTTATTCATGTGTCAAAAGTAGTACAGGTATTTAAAATTTAGCAGATATTAAAAACAATTGCTGTTGCTATTGTTCCATGGTGTAGAATATTTATTTAATGACATTTTTAAGTTTCATTAATCTAACTACTAATTGTAATGATTGTAGTATGAGTTTGCCTCTAACGTATGCTATTTAGGCCAATAGAGTTCTGTTTTCCTGTGTTTCTATCGCAAGTAGAAAATAAAAATAGTTATTAAATTCAAAATTCAAATTTCAAAATTTATTTATTGTCAAAAAACAGTACAAATTTCGTGAAATAAAAATAAATAAATAATAAAAATAATAACCATTGATTGCGAGTTAAAGGAAGTGAACTTTGAAATGTTTTATCTATTGAATCGAGTTTCAGTAAATTTTTTTGCTCAGTTAATGCCCTTTTTATCATTATAGTGCTTTTGATAAATAATAATCTGATAGAAGGTTCAATTTATATTGATTATATAAATTATAATAAAGATATAGCTAAGTAGATAGAGATACCGTATCAGCTGTATACAGTAATACCCCGACTTACGCTACCTCGACTTACGCGAATTCGGAGTTACGCGATTTAATTTTCTCGTCTATTTTAACGTTTTTTGTTTGAAAGCCGCACACTTCAGATTGTGTTTATACATTTTATTAATATAGTTTGTCATATTATCTAGAATTAAATTAAAATTTATTTCCTAACGTATTGTTTTATATTTCCTAAATTATAGTCTCCGGTCCCAATTATATGCAAAATTGTACCCCGACTTACGCGAATTCGACTTACGCGGATAGCGCTCGGTCCCACCTATCGCGTAAGTCCGGGGTATTACTGTATATGTATATAAATATTTTTTTATTATTATTTGTGCTTTTAGGTGTAGATTCTACGTGGATTGAGCTACCGGGGGTCGGATTACACGTAAAATCGTAGGTCCCGGCTGTTAGTAGAACTTAGTTCATACGCCATTTTTATTATTTTAGTCATAAGTGTATGTATCATTATCGACATTGGTGCCGTATGGGTTCTTTTTGTTATTTTTTTGTGTTGTCTGTTAGGCGCAACAAAGATTATTATATAATAAAATGTATTCATTCATTCAGTAAGAAAGTGCATAGACGTATTCTGTAGTAGAAAAGCTGAAACAAGTTTAAGTATATCAAATGCAACTAACTACAGTATGAGCACACGAAATAAACTTAATTTCAGATAATTAATTTCAGTGTAGGCACACAAAATAAACTTAGTATTATGAGTAAATAATATATATTTTGAGGCCAAGATATTTATAACTGAAATTACGCGTAAGCTAAGACGAAGGTCGGGTGAATACCGCTCCGGATCGTACCTGGCGCAAAGGTATTCATAGCTATACAACATGACAATGCCACGAGCGTTATGGGTACTTTTCCGTCGGTTCTGTCCAGAGTGATCTTCTAAATTAGTTTAATAAATTATTTTAAAAGAAAATATCTTTTTTGAAATAGATTTGTTTTTTCAGTTCAGTTCAGTTTATTTTATTAAATGTAGGTACAAAAGTACACTTATGAATGTCAATTTACAATATCAAAATGTCAAATTACAATATTTTGTTTATTAAACTTAAGCCGCGCAGAGGTCATACAAATTATTTATTAAGTAGCATTATTGTTCAATTTAATATCTTTAATCTTCGATCAAACGTTTCACCGGCTTATCGCGATAATTTCTTCACACGTTTTGATAGAAGGAGCTATCAAAACGTGTGAAGAAATTATCACGATAAGAATCATTAGATAATAATTATTTTGAATAAAATATGATCTTGCCCATTTGCAAACAAAGTTGAAACAAAAGTCACTATATAGATTAGCTATTAGATAGCCCCTTCTATCTAAACGTGTGAAGAAATTATCACGATAAGAATCGTTAGGCATTATTTTGAATAAAATATGACCTTGGCCACATTCTAACAATGTTTTTTTTAAAGTAATAATATGTATATTGTATCAATTAACATCTATAACTTGACTATAATATTTAATTTTACCGAAAGAAGATTGAAAATGATAGTGATCTGTGTCTGCCAATACTCAAAGTAGTAGTGTGAAAGCGTTAAATAATGCAATTTGACGACCTCGTTGGCGTAATGGTTACCATGACGGACTGCCGACCAGAGGGTCCCGGGTTCGATTCCCGGCACGGCCAACGCCTTTGTGATGAACTAAATAATTGGCTTTCGATCTGGGTGTTAAATATAATATGTATCAATATAAATTATTTATGTGGTACAGTGTAAACTCCATGTAACGTCACTCGATCTAACGACAAACTCTCTAAAGCGTCAAAACAATTGGCTTTAGTTGGTTTAGCTTGTATTTCATACAATGATAAATTATTTCCATCTAACAACCACTCTCTATAACGCCAGAAAATGCACAGTCCCTTTAGTATCGTTATATACACTGTACTATATCAGTTGTTAGCAAACATGGGTTTAATATGGGGCTAACCAGCCCCGTGTGAAATGTGTCCAAAAAATAATAATAATATTAATAACGACAAGGAAAGTTAATGAAATTAATTCGTACTTTCTTTAAAACCTTGAAATATTTAAAACAATAATAGAAAATATTTCAATGTCAAACCGTTTATACGCAGCACAAGGCATTGCCTCATGCTTTTTGCTGCTAGCAGCCAGCTAAGTAAATAAAGTAAAAGTATGTATCTTCACGTGTTAAGTACTCGTACATTCCCAGACTTTTGACCTATCTATACATAGTAAATAAATAGGTATAAAACATATTATGTTTAATTAACCCGTAATAATTATGACATCATTATCCCTTAACCCTTTATAATTAAAACTTATCATTAACCCATAATAATTATGGTATCATTTTAAATTGAGTCTAGTCATATTTTTAAGTCTAAAAACTTGGAAGTTCCATAGAAACAGAATAAAATTACAATCCTTAAAAAGGCAAATTATGACTGTGACGTTGTAACTCTTGCTTTAGATCTTTATTTTGCTGTGTATATGTATACATAATCTTCATTTTCATACTGCTATGTCCAAAAATTAGAATATATCATTACAAACTTTTACCTCTCCTCCATTTTTTCTCTATTTTAAGTTAATAACAAACTTAGTGTACAAATAAAATTAATCAAGTGCAAGCCCCTTTTTTAGTATTTGTTATTATAGTGGCATGGGAGAAACATATCTTGTAAAGGTTTCAGCTTTCTAGCTATTACGGTTTCTGAGATACAGCCTGGAGACAGACAGACAGACAGCGGAGGCTTAGTAATAGGGTTCCGTTTAACCTTTTGTTACGGAACTCTAAAAAGATTTTAACAATCAAACATATTTGCTACAAACTATCTTTCTAAATACTCTATTTAAAGAACTGTATCGTCCGAAACCAAGCAAAACCCAACTCATTGAATAAAATGTAAAAAAATCAGGAAAACATTGCAAACGCCATTAGATATAAAGTTTTTTGTTTCGGATCACGAAGTCACGTAAATCTGACATCAATGTTGAAATAATTCTTGTTGTAATTTGTATCATACTCGTATCTTATCGAATTGAGCGATTTTATTTTATCCAACAGCGCTCATATTTTTTGCGAATAGTATAATCGTATCTTAATTCGTAGATACGATTATACAGGGTTAGTAGTTATATTATGTCAATATTTCTTAATAAACATTACCATTAATAATCTTATTTAACCAATATTATAAATTAAAATTTCCATGTCGTAAGTTTAAGATCAAAACTAAACCTAATCAAATTATCCAGCCCTGACCCTAACCTGCATTTAAACCTTAATCTAATTAGCCGTGCTTACTATATCTATAGAAAAATGTTCATCCGAGATCGGTTTAGTCGCTATCGTATCGTCATCGGATTTTTTGTTTGCATATTTCAAGAACTGTGGCAAAAGGGACTACTACTTGAGAAGTTTTAGAGTAAAGGGCACTCTTATCATTCTATACTTATTATACTCGTAGAATATAATATTTTGAATAAAGCTTTAATGAGCACTAAAGGACCTTTATTATGTCTAACCCTGTACAATGAAAATAATAATTAAAAATAATCTATAGAGCAATCTTCCGGCGATAGATTACTGCTTGTAAATATTATTAAGTATATAAAATAAGTTTGGTATGTTTTTCCGTAAGGAAAGAATTCAAACAGCAGTTGATTAGGCGGATTACGTTCTTAAGGAGATATGCTGTTGATAACTAATAGATATACAGATAAATTACTGTTTACTAGAATTTTTGTAGGAAGTATTTGCTTAAACAAATTATACGTACGATTAGGATAGTTCGAAAAATAAGCGAGTGTTACTCGATGGGAAAATGTCTGCTTTTCAATCTGACGGTCCCTAGTTCGATCCCGGCCCTATACTATTACTTGTTGTTCAAGTTACGTGTGAGTTTGCCCTCGTTTTACAATAAAGAAACATATCGTATGGAAATCGGCATGTTTGTGGACCATAGGATCCGAAGATGTGTCATCGGCGAACCTGCACTTGGCCAGCGTGGTAGCCTATGGCCTATATATCTACTTGTGAGACTATAGGCCGTAGGCACTGAGTCTTAGTAGTGGAAACGCATAGTGGGCTGCTTATGCTATGCTACGATAGTTTTTGTAATCGCAGTCCTAAGCGTTAGCCTAGTACATATATTCTCTCTATTTGCTTCTTAAACTTCGCTTTTTCCTACTAGGTGGGATCGCCACTGCTTGTTTTTCGCTTTAAATAGTGTTTATCTCCACATTTACTCCCTTTTCTTTCATATCCTCTATCACACAATTCATCCACGTCTTCTTAGGTCGACCTACTTCCGCTACCTCTTACAATCACATCCATACTACTGGATACCCGAATAATTAACCTAAGTGCTAGAATATTTTTTGTAGAAATAAGATTTTTATTTTATGCTTCCGTCGTTATATCAAACATTGTAATTATACGATGTTTTCTGTCGATGTTTGTTGTCGATAAGGATAATTTGTGAAATAACATTTTATTTACTTTGTAAGCAATCTGCAGAGTATTTCACGATGAATAAATATATCGATGAATGTTTCATTTAAAAAAAGTTGTATAAATTACTCGTTTGTGGTGGCGATTCAGCGGCTCACACGACTAAACTAAATTTAAAGAAGCCCCGTCTCTTTTCATCTTAGGTGGCCAGAAAGAGACGGCACGTTCTGAACCACACACAAAACAATTAAAATCACGTCGAATATGAAAAATTGAAGCGATTTTAGAGCGCACCCAATTATATCAGCTCTAAATCTGACGTGTTTGAGGTGTTTTTTGATGTTTTGTCTATGGTTTAGATTGTACCATCTCTTTTTGGTTAATCATGATGAAAAGAGACAGAGCTACTTTAAATTTAGTTAAGTCATGTGTGCCACTGAATCGCCACCTGTCTCTGTAATGTAAATATTATGATTTTTGTAATAAACGTGTGAATTAACCCCTTTTAATTGAAATAAAAATACGTGCTAGAACAGTTTATAAGCAGTCTTATAAAAAACATCACCGCTCGTAATATAATGCAATAATCAATGCACATTACAATTTGAATCATGCTTGAATCAGAATCGGTGTTCAGTGATCGAACTTCTCAAGTGAAACCAAGCGTGAAATTCCAGTAACGATAACGTAAACCTACGTAACTCACGTGCCATTTTAAACTGTGAATAAAGAATTTATTTCTCATATACAAAAATAATTATACTTTACTCGCGAAACGGGTCAATTTTTAGATTGGCAAGAAACAAAAAAAAAATAGCCAAGTGCGAGTTGGACTCGCGCGTGAAGGGTTCCGTACCATTGTTATATGGGAACCCCCCTTAAATATTGTGATTCTTATGGGTACATTAAAATAGTTCAAGTATTTATGTATTAGGCTGCGAAGTTTTCTAATCCACCCTCGTATGTTTGTTGTATGGGAACCCCCCTCAAATATGTATTTTAATTAAATTTGATAGCTAATATACATTATTTATACACTTTGTGAAAATTTTAAGTATCAAGCAGCTACCGCTATTGATATATATCAAGAAAAAAAACACGTTTATTGTCTGGGGACCCTCCTTAGTATTTTTATTTTTTTATTATTAGTATTTGTTGTTATAGCGGCACAGGAAATACATATCTTGTGAAAGTTTCAGCTTTCTAGCTATTACAGTTTCTGAGATACAGCCTGGAGACAGACAGACAGCCGAGTCTTAGTAATAGGGTCCCGTTTTTACCTTTTAGGTACGGAATCCTAAAAACTGTTCTAAATTTTGTACAAATCGACAGTCCTTTGAAAGTTATTGCACGTGTTTTTATACACAATACAGCGATGCATTTGATCAGCTACTACTGGTTTATTTTTAAACTACTAGAGTAAATTCAAACAAGTCATGCTCCATCTTTGGCTCGTGTCGTTGACTCGTGTTGTGTATTTAGTTAAAATGAAGCATCTTAATTATAGACTAACAATTATTTTTTCTTTATATTAGGACACATTTTTCATTCATCCATTTCTATTTCGTATTATGGTTGCTAACACAACTGATATACTACATTTTCATATGTACATACATATTTTATATAGATACATATTTAACACCCAGACCGACAGTCAACAAATTTAGTTCAGCACAAAGATAGTTAGTTGGCTGTGCCGGGAATCGAACCCGGAACCTTCTGATTGGCAGTCCGGCATGGCATATAATGGTTAACTTAATATAATGGTTAGCTGAACTATATTTGTTGGCTGTCGGTCTGGGTGTTAAATATGTATCTATATAAAATATGCATTTGTAGTATATCAGTTGTGATAGCAACCATAATACGAATTAGAAATGGTTCAGTATGGGGTTAACCAGCTGCGTGTGAAATGTGTCCAAAAACAAAAAAAAAAACAATTTTCTGTCTTATTCATGGCATTATAAAACACCAATATTATAAAGGCAATATTTTGTGTGTTGAGTGTGTATATATGCCACTTCTTTATGCATAAACATTAGGATAACGATTTTTAGACCTTACTAAAGACCATTTTAAACTTGCCCTGCTGAGTTGGGTAAATTACCCATTTATTCACGCATAGAATGTATTCTGATCACCATTGTCAACGGATGACTTGTCCAGTTTCACACATAAATTACATCGTTATATACATTATATACATCGTCATATACCTACATACGGACATCTGCGCTGTTATAACTTCTATTCATTGTGTTGCTCGTATTATTTTGATTATGTCTGTCATTTAGATTTTTGATTAGATAATTTGGCGACAAATTTTCCGCGTAAAAAAAATTAAATAGATATTTTGGGGATAATAATAATTAAGCTTTATTTAGTATTTATATAAACAAGTGCTTTATTTTTTCCTATTAACTATGTACTGGAAAAAAAATATTTCTTCTTTAAATTATTTTATTCATATATAATTTAAAGATAATGATAATACTTTAAAGATAATATATAACATTTCGAACGAATGCAAATAATACCATAAAAAATTAAACCATACTTTCGAAAGTTTAAAACTTTTTGCCAATAAAGTATATTTGAAAGAAAAATCACACTTACCGTCCCGCCAAAAAAACGCGCGCTTTTAATTTTTCTTTCTCTTAAACTTGGCTTCGCACGATATAACCATACGCCACTATAATTCCCGGAAATTTTCCGACACAAGCATTTCGACACTAAATTGCTTTCTCTGTCTACGCTAAATCATTTTACCTTCTCTATGTATTTTTGCAAAAATATAACCTTATTTATATTTTATTTTCAATCAATTTATTTTCATATTTCAAGTACTTTATCACTCTTACGATTAATGTTTTGAGATTTAAACGAAATTTAGCGTGTTGTTTCAGGAATTTTTCGCATGATTTCCCGGCTATTTCAATCACTGTTTTTGTTTTAAACATTTATTCGAACCGTGTGTTTTTTCGATTACTTTTTTTGCATGTTTTTTTGTAACCACTATATATTTTTTTATTAAAAAGAAAGGTAGTGTTGTGGTATGTGTGTGTTTAGTTGTAAACATACCGACGCCGGCGATGACATATTGCCGCCACAGTTGCCCCGCCTCCATGGCTCGTGCTTGACTGACTGGTGCGCCGGTGCTCACCGGCCCGTATTCGTAGCTTCTGCCGGCCATACGTCACGTGACGTCACTCGAGCGCCCTGAGGTCGGTTGTCGCCAAACTCCTTGGACAGTTCCTAATCTGAAGCATAGACAAAATAAAATAAATCTTATTTTTTTAAATGAGCAATTCTTGTATATATATAACTAGCTGACCAGGCAAACGTTGTTTTGCCTCACTTAGGCGTATGAACAATAGTGTAGCTTATATGACACGTTCGTAGATTTACCATAGCAGCGCCATCTATTGATTACTTACTCAACCCAGTCGTATCGACATCTGTTAGAATCATTGTTACTGTCAAATAATAACAGACAATAATTAGCAATAAATTAAAATTGCGACTATAATTTGAGATTTAAACAATCCTATCTGTCAAGTTGGATCGAACTGCACATGGTGTGCGAATTTTATTATAATCGGTTAAGTGGTTTAGGAGTCCATTGAGAACAAACATTGTGACACGAGATTTATATATAGGTATTAAGATTGGAATCTCGGAATCGGCTCCAACGATTTTCATGAAATTTAGTATATAGGGGGTTTCGGGGGCGATAAATCGATCTCGCTAGGAATCATTTTTTGAAAATGCCATATTAAAAAAAATATATACCGAGCAAAGCTCGGTCAACCAGGTACTATAATAAATACGTACTCGTACATAATTCAGAGCTTTTTGCGATGTTCGATTTTTTGTTCGAGACGGTTTGTCTTTTTTTTTACTCAGTATAGGTCAGCGTTTGACCACAATTCTTTTGATGGTAAGTGATATTGAGGTCTACCGTGGATCGCGCTTACCTAGAAGGAACCGGTTCAGTCGCGCCTTGAAAATCGCTAGATTATAGTCATTGGGAACAGGGAATTCGGCAAGGAATTTCAAAGTTCCCAAATGGCGGTTCGGTCAACAAAGGTGGAAGCAAAACGCTTTTTATCGTAAACCTACCCCGCCTTGGCATTTCCCTGCTCGTTTCCCTCAACTTTATATATTTTTGTCTAAGTTATTAAAAAAAATATAATTCCTTTTATAATTTAAGCGAATAAAGCTTAAATTATAAAATGCTTGCAGAATCGTTATTCACGTGTAAAAAGTAGTATTTTAGAAATGAAAAACAAGTGCTATTGTGTGTAGTATTTAATGGGGTAGAATATTTATTTAATCAATATATGTTTATTTAATTAAATCTAACTAGTACTACTAGTATTTTTAAGTATTAAGAAATTATTGTAGTGGGGCTTGCCTTTAACGTATATTATTTATGGCTAATAAAGTTCTGTATATCTGTAAATTATAAGCTATGTTATTTATGCTGTATGTCTAATATCTACATAAATGCCGATAATCTGTATAGATTTTTGATATCTTCTGATACCGCTAAAGAGCTGAAAATTCCGTTAAAATCGAATCAAATGATACTTTCAGTGTTACTACTGGCTAAAGTTACTGATGAAATTCATTACTTATCCTCACAGTGTATATTTGAGCGAAATAGGATTAAGTGCGTGGCCAAAAGCTTGTCAGATGCTCATAGTTGGGTTCCGTATACGAGGTCCAAAACATATTGTGAGCCAACTAAGAGGCCTTCGGGCGGCTTGAAAACTGTCGACACCGAAGCTTAGCTACTTAGCTCATACGAAGAAAAATATTAATAATACTTGTCAAATTTTATGTTTATCTCTAAACTTAGCATGGTCAGAAAACTACGAGTGATTAGCGCCATCTAGTGAAATTAATATGTACTATGATGAAATCAGTAAGCATTAAATTTGTGAAAGAAAAACCACGGATAACTGGTCGGACTCACGTTTGTAGGATTCCGTACCATTAAATCTAAAAAATCACGTTTCTTAACCTTCTCCTTTTTCGTATGTGCTAAGTGGACAAACTCTGGTGTCGAGAGTTTTCAAGGCATCTGACTTGGCTTAACGACTTCAAATCCACACATAACTTGAAAAACAAGTCATTGGTGTAGGGCGGGAATCGAACCAGGCCGTCAGATTGAAAAGCAAACGTTTACCCACCGACCTACACTGGCTTCTTAACGTTAGGTTTAGGTGTTTATACCAACCTTTTATATATCGTGTATCGACTTATTGTCATAAGAATACGTCATTAAGTGGGCGGTTAGAACAGTACACCCTGAATCATTTTTATCAAAACCAGATCCCTAGGAAAACCCCAGATACGTTGACATTCGCAAGCATCATACATATGTATTTTATAGGTACCACACAGCGAACTAGAATAAACGGAAGAGTAACTCCATACTATTGCCGCTTAGAATTTGTATCCATCTACGCACACAATTATACTGCTATCCCAACGAAACACACACACTCACAAAGCCGCCGCCACACCATGTGACGCCACGCGGGCGAGCGGGTAGCTGTTTTGCCCCGCCCATGGCGGTATTTTACGATTACGCATGGAACCATTTTATCGGCCAAGTTACTATTCTATTTATTCTAGTTCGCTGGTACCACATAATACGTTTTAAACACCAGATTTTTTTTAGTATGGTAACACGTTTCTGCTTATCACATGAAAATATTTTCTGTCCCCTTTTTTTTTCTCAAACAAAATAAGTAAATAGCGCCTGTAGCTCGGCTAGCTAAAGTGATATGATGCGATCATCGAAGCTAAGCAATGCGACGACGTTTGGATGGGTGACCATGCACAAGACTATCCTTGAAGTGGTATTTTCATCTGGTCGCTACCGTGGGTCGGATGACATGTTAAATTGTAGGTCCTGGCAAGTCTTAGCAGTCGTTAAGACAAATCAGTAGCCTTGGGGCGGTTTGGACCCCCTGTACAATAAACGTAATTTTAATCAATTTTTATTTGATCTTTATAACGATATTTGGTAGACCTTCTAAATAGTCTGTGGATAATATTCAGGTATTATAAAAAATAGAATAAATAATCACGGATCTAAGAAGGGCTTCCAATTTCCATACATCAAAAGTGCCACACAAAAAATAAAGTGTTTTTATGTCATTTTTTTATTTATTCATTCGTTCAATCATAATATATCCATTCGTTCACTCATTCTTTCATTCATTCATTTAGATAGTGGTACGGAACCCTACATGAGCGTATCTTACTCGCACTTGGTCAATTTTAACTCTATTTTAAGACGCACAAAAAAGGTTTCCCGTTTCCTTACAAGACTTTAAAAGAAGACTGAATTTTTCGACTATCAAATAAAATCAGCAGTAAACGGAGATCATCCGAATTAACTTGAGCATCGCGCGACAAAACCAATTAAAACTAACAAAAAACTGAGGAACTGATTAGTTTCGTTTCGCGATTTCCGGGCTTGTTTCTATTTAGAGGTTGGTCACTCAGAATACCTTTCTGTATTCTGAGGTTGGTCAGTTGCGAACGTAGCGAGTGAGGCTCAAGTAAAGTAATAAATGAAGCTACCATAATCCCGATATACGAGTATTGTTACTCAGTTCGGGTTTGGTGGCAGCACAAGCAGCGATATTTAGTAAGTAAGTTAGTCTAGTTCCTACTTATTAATATTGTAAAACCCTTGTTTAAATAAAGTTATTTTTATGTTTTAAAAAAAATACGTAGTTAAGGAGATGAAAAGGAAACCCATGGTAAAATCTGCCCATATTTTATGGTAAAAAAATACTGTAGGTAACCCTTATGTCTATTTTTATTTATTAAATATCATCGATTGAAACTTTATGACTTGATAGATAGATAGAAAATTCTTTATTGGACACATATAATAAATTAAAAAAAAAAATGGTTGCCTGTAAAGTCGGTTTTACGGGCGAAGATTATTACGTGACAACGTCTGCCGCGTGCTGCGCGCGCGGCAGACCGATCATAGTTGAGTGGGAGAGAGACGCAAGGCATTTGGCGGGCTTCTCTCTCGTTCGGTTACTCATCGTAACGTTACCGGGCGTTACACTTTTTCATAAGTGACTCCCAGCCGCAACCTAATTTAAGACGTTGTCACGTCAAAAAGAAAAAGAAAGGGCTTATAAATAAGTGTGCCACAATTGGCGGCCTTATCGCTTAAAGCGGGTCTGCTCTTCCAGGCAGATAAATATCTTAATAACTTTATTTTCGTCACCAATGAATGCGCGATATCATTTGTGTTCCTGGTAAGCATAGTGTTAAATTTCGTACGTACACTTGTAAAAAGTTAAATAAAGCTATTTGTATTAAAAAACATGTCGGGCTTATACCGACAAAATAAACGTAAGTGATAGCCAATTATACAAACATTCTTAGTTTATTTTCTTTTTGACAAAAATTAAAATCTCTCAAGAAACCTTCTACCAAGAACTTGTTTTTCAAGTTAAAAAGTTTATAAGGAAAACATCGCGAGGAAACCGGCACGTTTGAGAACAGCAAAGTCTGAAGACGTGTGTTATCCGCCAACTCGCACTTGGCCAGAGTGGTGGATTATTTCCTCGTGAGAGAAGGCTCCGAGTCTCAGCAGTGGGTATAGTGGGCTGCTTATGCTATTCTATGCTTATGCTTTCTTTTTGTGGTGGCGATCTTTTTTCGAATCTTTTTTCGATTCGAATCAGGCGTTACTTTGCGGAAATTCCATTGTAGGTTGAAAAAGAAGCTTTGGAACTCTCTTCCTGAGTCTCTTTTTCCCGAGAAGTACAATTTGGGGGTCTTCAAATCTAGAGTAAATAGGTTCCTTCTAGGCAAGCGTGTTCATCTTAGACTACAGTCAAGCTTAACATCCGGCAAGC
The DNA here is from genome assembly GCA_035578125.1 of Mellilla xanthometata. Lineage (NCBI taxonomy): Eukaryota > Metazoa > Arthropoda > Insecta > Lepidoptera > Geometridae > Mellilla > Mellilla xanthometata. The sequence continues at coordinate 1,894,194 of JAPUBQ010000033.1, read as the reverse complement.
TGCGGTCAAACGTAAGCCTAAAAAAATAAAAAATCTAATATATTTAGTGCACTTCCCCTGCAATCTGAACTAAACCTAAAGTAGAAAATTGGCAACACAGTCATTATCCGGAAGATAACAGATGACTAACAGTCTCCTTAATTCGCCTTCCTCCTTCCTATCAAGTGGGATGTTAAGAAAACTGTCACGATCGCGCGCTTTTCCTCAAGGAAAATTAAAGAGTCTGGTCTAGAACAAAAGAAACCTTTACAGGTCAATGACCTGCGGGTGTCTATTATTATTATACAGTCAAGTATTCATTTATTCCTTTAACTTTTAAGTTTTTTTATAATAAATTAAAATAAGAAACAAAAATATTATAAAAAATCTAAAATGTCATGAAAGCCGCTATTTATTTTTAATTGGACCGTTTTCCTCAATAAAAATCCTGCTCATTTTCACTTAGCAAAGCACATAGAATCTCGTGTGAAAATTCAATAAGCTTATAATTTTCACAGGCGCTATTGCAATTTTGTTTTTAGATCAAAATCAAAATACGTTTTTTTTTTGGCAAAAGTAACCTGAATCTATATTATAAAAAGAATCCAAAGGCTTCCAAAGTAGTTTAAAAAAACTTTGTTATGGGAACAAATGGTATCTCCCAAATTTACTCAATCGTAAGTTTACACTTATGTCAAAGTAAGATAAATAGGGATTATATAATTCCTTTTTCTATGGTACATGGAAATAAAACATAACCATATTTATAAATGTTTTACCGCTGATTAATGCTTAGTTACGTAATAAAAGTCAGTAGAGCGTTTATTTAACAACATCCTCAATAATTCAAAGAAATAATTGTAAAGTATAATTTACAATTCTTAAACACACTATATTTACGATCATGTAATTGTCAAAATGTCATTGCAGTTGTTTGTGGAAATAACTAGATATTTTTAGGGTTCCGTACCTAAAAGGTAGAACGGGACTCTATTACTACTTGCTGTCTGTGGACCAACTATACGCTGAAGACCATTAACGCCCTACGAGTCCAATATAACAACGCATTCAGGGCGCTATTGGGGCTGCCGTGGCGCTGCAGTGCATCGGGGATGTTTGCGGATGCTCGAGTAGATGGCTTTCACGCTATATTTCGCAAACGGGTTTCCTGGATGCTCAGCCGCGTCCGTACCAGCTCTAATGGTATCCTGCAGGTTGTGGCTGCTCGACTCGACTGTCCCATCATCACGCATGCCGCTCAATTACACATGATTTACGACCCTTTTAGAAAAAATGTATTGGTGGGTAATAAGATATAGTTTTGTTTTATTCGATTTTAATTTTAATTTTGTGACATTTTTGTGTAATCTTGTAATTTTTTTGTTTTTAATAATAATTGTAATTCTTATTTGATAATATTTTATGGACCAATATTGTAGTCTGAAATAAACAATTTGAATTTGAATTACTAAGCCTCCGATATCTGCATGTCCGTCTGTGTGTCTGTCGGTCACCAGGCTGTACATCAGATACTGTGTTAGCTGCAAAGCTGAAACTTTCATTAGTCATGTTTTGCCTGTGCCGTTTTATCAACAAATACCAAAAAAAGGGGGCACCCCGTACAATAAACGTGTTTTTTAGTTATAAATCTATAATGATAACAGGACGCTTAAAATGTTCACAGATTATAAATGTAACTTTCCAAATAATTAAATAAAACAAATATTTAAAGATGTCGTGAATTTTCAAGCCGCCTGAAGGCCTCTGACTTGGCTAAACGAATGCTTGTACTAAGATTATCACCGGTACCTACAATTTTACCCGTCAACTGAATCGCGGTAGCACCCAGATGAAAAAGCCGCTTTTTAAAAGACATTTTTGTGCACGGGCTCCCGTCCAAAGACTGTTGCATTGCCCGTTGCTAAACCTCGATAATCGAATCAGATCACCTTAGTAAGGCGAGCTGCAAGCGGCACACGTAAGACATAAAAAATAACAGATATGAAATTACGAGTATATGTGATGATTCGTGTTGGATGTCGTTTAATCGATTTTTGGGGTCTATAAATCAGATTCGCGTGTCACTTTTATAAAATAAAAATAGTAATAAGTGGAATAAGTCCAAAAACTTAAAATTCAGAAAAAAAACATCTGCCTGTTTCCACACTTCAACTTTAACATTATTCACGCTTGCGTTAAACAACAAACGCTATATAATTATTTTATCTGCACTTATATGTACGTACATACTAATGATGTTCTATATAGATTCTCACAAAGTATGTAAGAAGTTATCTATTTACATATTTGTTCTATGTCTATACCAATATTATAAACAGGAAAGATTTGCTTGTTTGTTCTGCCACCGTTGGGAATCTACATTATTCCCAAGTAACATAGCCTGTATTAAGTATGTTTTTGAAAATGTAAAGACTAGATAAGGATTCATATATCCAATATTTTATTTACGTCGTTTAATAACAAATTAATTAGTCATTTTCTAGACCAGTTTCAAAAGTGTCTTCTAGAATATCTTTTAGCAAGTTTGATTATTCTGTAGTACGTGAGAAGCCTGAACCAGTATCCTAGTGTTACATATAATAATGCCCGGGATCAGAATACTAGAGAGGATTGTTGATTCAAGATTGCGTGATCCGCGGTAAAGGCGTTTCAAGAAAATACGAATAGATGGCGCTACGAATCGAATAATACACGTAGTACGATTTTCAACAAGAGGTTGAGCGTCTATTATATTTATTAGTCTATGATAATAGTCATCTATGCTAATATTATAAAGCTGAAGAGTTTGTTTGTTTGAACGCGCCAATCTCAGGAACTACTGGTGCGAATTGAAAAAATCTTTTTGTGTTGAACAGACCATTTATCGAGGAAGGCTTTAGGATATATAACATCACGCTGCAACTAATAGGAGCGGAGAAACAAAGGAAAACGTGGAAAAACTGGGAAAATTATTCATCTTTGAGGGCTTCCGTGCGTGCGCTGCGAAAACGGTTCAAGATATCAAGAGAAAGAGGAAGAGGGAGAGGTTACATAAAACGACCTACACGCGGGCGGAGCCGAGGGCAACAACTAGTATTACATAGTTGCATAGATTAAAAATGCATTTGCGCCATCGTCGGAATGCAGTCGCCATTAGTGCATTATTTATTTCCGTAATTATTCTGAACACGTGTTTTTATTGCACAACATTTGGTTCAGGTGTAAAGTTACTTTTTTCGCTCCTTAAAGTTTACTTTTTAATTCGGTACAAGTACGGGTTTTAATTCCATAGATTAAAAATATAGTCACCTAACTATGGGTTATCTATCATAACACATTTAAGTGTTACTTCACGCTTTGAAAGCTAATTTAGATAAGGGACCGATATAAGAGGGCTTTTAACTTAGAGGACACTGTATCTTAGGGATCTTTGGTGAAAATGGGCATTTCGCATCCTTATGAAAAGGCCTAGATTTTGCAGCGCGTCCGGCATGTTCGCTGATGCACGGGTTCCTAATTTCTTTGCAATTATTCGATCACGTATTGCGTTCTTCTGGAATAAGATACGTAGGTCGAATAATGGCATACTAATAATAATAATAAATATATTTATTAATTCATTCATTTGTTCTTAATGCTTATGAACAGAATTACAACTAACAATACAATAAATACAAACTAGAAATTTTTAATACAAGAAAACTTGGAATGCGGTTTTAGCACTTGGGTGCCCTAGCTCCCACAGTAGGATACCCTATACTGCAGTGCCTATCTGAAGATATCGACAGTAATATCTATCGGTTCTGGGCCTACGTTCACCTAGCGCAAACAGAAAATAGCTTTTAAGTTAAAAGTTTAAAATTGTGGTTATTTTATGTTATAGAATTTTACTTGTATCTTATTTGAAAAATTTGTAACTATGGGTTTAATGCCTGCAATAAAGAAATTTTATTTATTTATTATTTATTAGAAAAACAAACCCTAACGGAGCGAAAAAGGATGTGAAGTTTGTACATGGAATTTTTAAACTTAGTAGTATGGAAATAAATGAGGTTTTTGATATCAAAATGTTAAGTCAGGGTTTCATTTATTTTATTTACAATGCTGTTAGTATTTGTTGTTATAGAGGCATTAAAAGTACATCATCTGCGAATATTTCACAGATGATGTACTTTGTCAATCTATCTCGTTTCACAAAATACAGCCTGGTGACAGACATACCGACAGCGAAGTGTTTGAAATTTGGTTCCATTGTTACCCTACTCTAAGCACGGAACTCTAAAAAACTTGACTTACCTGAAACTTTCAGCCAACAAAACTTTTGAAAGTCACTGATACCATACTGATACGATAATCAGACTTTATTAATAGAAAATAATGTATATGTATGTAATGTTTGTATGTATGTTAGTCAACAAGTTATCTCGTCAAACTTCAGTGGCCGACTGATAAGTAAATTATCTACTTCAACTGCACATACTAAAATATCGAATTATATTATGTTTTATAAACATTGACCGCCCATACAAAATACTCTCGCACTCAATGGAACGCCAATGTCGGGAAGTTTGGATTGTTTTTAACTATATGGTTTAAAATTGTAAACAAGTTACATAGGATTACTTAGATTCAGGCCTTGCATAGTTAAGCAGTCATACGGTGAAATGTAATATAGTAATAAGTTAGCAAATAAATGTTTTTTATTCGTAGAGCGAGTGAAAATCCACACATAACAATTAGCATGCATTAAATGACACGACATATAATCCTAAGAAAATTTTATTTTCTTATCACCTACCCCTATGGATGATTGATATGATCAAATTACTAAAATGGCTTTAATTTTTAAAGCCATTTTAGTAATCATCCCGCTCGATAACTGATCAATTATAGTGTTTTTAACTGCAGGTACAGCGTTTGCCGGGTCAGCTAGTAATAAATAAATTCTAAACTGACTAATAAAAAAACTTAAATTTCAACCATGACAAGCCCTTTACTATTTTAATAATAATAATTGTTTATACATGCAAAAGTTAGTGTTTAAATTTCGAATCCTTATTTTCTCTTAGATTATACAGTAAAATTGAAATAAGTTGTTAAATTGTATACAAATGAGAGTTAGTTAATAAATTAATTTCATGTATTTACAAAAGATAGACGACCTCGTTGGCGTAAACGTTACCGGACTGCCAATCAGAAGGTTTCGGGTTCGATTCCCGGCACGGCCAACATCTAAAGTTTTTGGATGTGGGTCTGGATGTTAACTATATAAAAATATGTATGTATATGTAGTATATCAGTTGTGTTAGCTACCGTAACACAAACTAGAAATGGTTCGGTATGGAGTTAACCAGCCGTGTGACAGACAGACACAGTCAAAGACACAGGCTCACGCCTAGTTTGGGGTCCATGGAGTAATCTCAGCGGCCTTACTCAAATACATGTAACCAATTAATATACAAACAAAATGTAAATTCAATACAATAAGAAAAGGCATAATATGTATATGCCATAGGACGATTTATTGTATAGAAGTTATAGTAGGCACGTAAGCCTTTTTAAAAGTCCATAAATTAACTATTTTTTGATTTCGATTAAAAAAATATTATTGTAACTAATTTTTTTTTATTTTTTATAATAATAATAATAAAATCTTTATTGTCAGACACAAAGTCCATAGAGTAGGTAGGTACAATTTTTATAAACGGTGTTCAGAAAAAATAAAAATTTAAAAATTAAGAAGAAACGAAAGAAGTAGGTATATTAAAAGGTCTTACAGTAAATCGGGCTTTCTGCTACCGTACACCGGTACACTTGTGAAGAAATACAACTGCAATAAAATAATCGAATGCAAACTTTGATAAAATATGCAACTGCACTTCAATAGATGGTAAGGGTGAGTCACTAAACAATTGCAAGGTTCAGCATACTTTAGTACTTCCGCTTTAGTTACAAACTTCTTTGTGAGTTTTTGATGGATACAGTAAAAAAAACTTGCTTATGTGAGTAATGTAAAAATATTATTAACTGCTAATACATCATAGTTAAATCATTATATCTATGGTAAACTAGGTAATGCTTGTAAGCGTTCATAATTTAAAAAAACCAATATAATTATCATGTGAATATTTAATTTTTGTTTAATTTTTTGTTAATTTGTATGTTTAAATAGGTTAATATATATTTTTAATGAACGTGGCTTGCTCTTAAATACTGTATGTACCCTTACTATGAAGTACATAGTATGTAGGAGCAAATTAAAAACCTGCTCCGGAGTACTTAGTGCTCTCAGCGTTGTGCAGAATTTGTTCCTTTTTATAATCTATCGTAAATTGTAAGTGTATTTTGTTTTGAACACAATTTTTTTTTTCTTACTTTCCACATTTTGGTAAACCTTTTATTTTGTCATGTAATAAATGCGAAAGTTGCGTGTGTGTGTATGTTTGTTACTTCTTCACGCTCAGACGACTGAATCGATATTGATGTCGTTTACTATGAAGATAGGTTAGATCTTTGATTAACACATAGGGTACTTTTTATCCCAGAATAACATATTTCTGTCCCTGTTTAAAGCGGGTTACACCGCGGGGTGCAACTACTACAACATAAATAATAAAATTAAAATAGCTATTTAAGGACCCCTCATACAACAAACGTGTTTTTTGCCATTTATATTTCAAATAAAGGTTCCTTTAAACGCTAAGATCCACAGAACCCCGTTCACCCCGCACTTACCTGACTACATTATCAGAGTCAACAAATGGAGAGCTCTCGAGTGATGACCAATCTGCCTACAACAACACATTTTTACAATGAAATACTTCATCACAGTAATTAGTTGAAGAAGTTCTAATACGTGAGTCGAATGGAATGTTTGTGGCTTTCAAGGACCTTGTTTTCCGGTGGCCCGAAAAATCTGTCCCTAATCCGAAAATCGTGTCCCTAGACCGAAAATGATATCCCTAGAATATAAATCGTGTCCCTAGACCAAAATTTTATATCCCTATACCAAAAATCGTGTCCCTAGACCGAAAACCGTGTCCCTGAACCAAAAACCGAGTTAGGTTCATTTGCGCGACGAGATAAATTTTCCAAAGGTGAATTTAACATGTTAAAACATGGGAGTTGAATTGAATGTTTGTAGCTTTTAAGGATCTCGTTTCTAAGGTTTCTTTCGATGGTGGTTCGAAAACCATGTGCCTAGACCGAAAATTTAAGTACCATATTAATTTCCGGCGGCGAGACAGATTTTCTAAAGGTGAATTTGAAAATTTAAAGAAGTTATGACCATTTATAACATGTAACTTGATTAAATGTTTGTGGCTTTTAAAGACCTAGTTTCAGATGGTCTGGTCTCTGTCCTTAATACAAAATATGTAAAAAACCATAGGTATAAGAAACATTCTTGCTACCAATTGTATAAAATTGTGTATAAATAAATTATTTGAATTTGAATTTTGAATTACGGAAATCCATTGTAAATAAATCCAAAATTAAATAATTTGTGTATCACACATATCACAGCAGAAGTAGGTACATACACTACATGTTTAATTTGTCTTCTATTTATATATTATAATTGCTTTATTGTTATGTGCATAGTAAAACAAGTTTCTTTCTTTCTTTCCTGTACTGAAAAACAAAGTACCAGGTTCATTTCCCGCGGCGAGACAGATTTTCGAAAGGTAAATTTGACAAGTTAAAGTAGTTATGACCATTTATAACAATATTGACTTGATATAAATGTTTGTGGCTTTTAAAGACTAGTTTTTAAGAACTAGTTTTTAAGAACACGTGAGTTGAATTGAATGTTAAAGCTTTATAGGCCCTTGTTTCAGATGGTCTGGTCTCTGCCTTATATTGAAAACCGAAGCACCAGGTTCATTTCCCACGATGAGGCAGATTTTCGATTTTTAGTGTGGCATTTTCATCTAGACGCCACCGTGGGTCGAATGACACGTTAAATTTCGGTTTCTTCGGGGCAAGCGCGCTCCACCTTAGATTGCAATCTCGCTTACCATCAGGTGAATTGCGGTCAAGCGCAAGCCCATTACTAGTAAAAAAAAAATTGTATGTTCCGGCTGTTATGACATCATCACTCTAAAACGTGTCAAATCGGAAAATTACAATGATGGTTACGAAACATCCTCTACGAACAAGATACTCGTACAATGTGTATTTCCATGGTTTTATCAAGATATGGTCAAGTGCAAACTCTTTAGCGTGCAGTTATCAGAGTAATGTAGTGCATTATTATTTAGATTTGCTGTACTTGAACAATAATGTAGGTATCTTAATTATAGTCATCACTTAGAGATAGATAAATACAGTAATACCCCGGACTTGCGCGATAGGTGAGACCGAGCGCTATCCGCGTAAGTCGAATTCGCGTAAGTCGGGGTACAATTTTGCATATACATACCTATAAAGTCATACAAAGTATGTTTAATTGGGACCGGAGACTATAATTTAGGAAATATAAAACAATAATTTAGGAAATAAAATTTAATTTAATTCTAGATAATATGACAAACTATATTAATAAAATGTATAAACACAATCTGAAGTGCGCGGCTTTCAAACAAAAAACGTTAAAATAGACGAGAAAATTAAATCGCGTAACTCCGAATTCGCGTAAGTCGAGGTAGCGTAAGTCGGGCTACTAACAGCCAGTCCTGGCTTCGCACGGGCTATAAAACAATCCATGTTGCAAAGAGAAACAAAAAACCTATGTTACTCGGGGATAATGTAGCTTCCCAACGGTGAAGGAATTTTTCATATCAATCAAATAAATAAATAAATAAATAAATATTAGGACACATTCACACACGGCTGGTTAGCCCCATACTGAACCATTTTTAGTTCGTATTATGGTTGCTAACACAACTGATGATACTACATATACATACATATTATATATAGATACATATTTAACACCCAGACCCACAGCCAACAAATTTAGTTAAGCACAAAGATGTTGGCCGGGCCGGGAATCGAACCCGGAACCTTCTGATTGGCAGTCCGACATGGTAACCTTTACGTCAACGAGGTTGTCTAAATTATATGTAATATATTATAATTATTATAGTCAGATAAAATTATACCTATGGTTTTTTACATATTTTGTATTAAGAACAGAGACCAGACCATCTGAAACTAGGTCTTTAAAAGCCACAAACATTGAATCAAGTTACATGTTATAAATGGTCATAACTTCTTTAAATTTTCAAATTCACCTTTAGAAAATCTGTCTCGCCGCCGGAAATTAATATGGTACTTAAATTTTCGGTCTAGGCACATGGTTTTCGAACCACCATCGAAAGAAACCTTAGAAACGAGATCCTTAAAAGCTACAAACATTCAATTCAACTCCCATGTTTTAACATGTTAAATTCACCTTTGGAAAATTTATCTCGTCGCGCAAATGAACCTAACTCGGTTTTTGGTTCAGGGACACGGTTTTCGGTCTCGGGACACGATTTTTGGTATAGGGATATAAAATTTTGGTCTAGGGACACGATTTATATTCTAGGGATATCATTTTCGGTCTAGGGACACGATTTTCGATGTTTTGTAACTTCTTTGCGCTCAAATTACTGAACAGGTTTTGATGACATTTACTATAAAGATACTTATATTAAACTTTGGATTAACACATAGGCTACTTCTTATCCTGAAAACAATTATGGTTTCCGTGAGATACGCAAATAACTTCAAAATCTATTGTTAGGAAATAGCTGGTATGTGTATACTTTTATAAAGATATGTAATAAATAGTGAACTAAAACATAAATAATATGAAACTTAATATGTATGAAAGTAATGTCAAGGAAATACTTTTGTAATAATATTTAATTTTATTGTTTCCAAATGGCTGCACTTGATTTTACAAGGAATATTATATAGTTTAGATTGGTGACATAGATATGTATATAAAACTCTTTCGTTTTAATACTCATACTCTATGTCGACCAAAAAGGCGGGAACACGCATTAGCGTTGCGAATGCGCCTTCTTTTGTTTTTTTTCTGACAGTTGGATTATTGATTAATTTGGATGGAAAGCAATTGGAGCTAAATGGAAAAATATATAAATTTGAGACACATAAATAATTATAACTATTTAAGTGATAAGGTACGTAACGTAGATATAAGGCTAGAAGATAAAATAACTGATTATACCTCAGTATATTAACAATTAGATGAAAATATAATTTGATTTGTTACCTTTATAAAATGTGTTTGAATTCACACCTTTGAATAATGTTCTAATATCTCAGAAGTTGGATTGACGAGTTTATTCTTTCAGAATACTTCTCGTTTATTTCACGTGTATGCCCACTTGATAAAATTTTCATTATACGATATTTTAAATATCATGTTTTTTTTTGAATTTTTCTTCCTATCTCATTTATTGTTCATTAATAAAAAGTTAATACATTTCGCCAACCTGCACTTATCCAGCGTGGTAGATTATGGTCTACATCTTTTCTCCTCGTAAGAGAAAGCCACGAGTCCCAGCAGTGGCAACGTATAGTTGGCTACTTATGCTAAATACATTTCATAAAGGTTCATCCACCAGCACTCACTTGACCAGCGTGGTGGATTAAGGCATATCTGTCCTCTCATGAGAGAAGGCCCCAAGTTCCATCAGTGGGAACGTATATTGGGTTGCTTATAAGAAACTGATTTGAGTTTCAAGAACTTATTTAAAAATTAAAATTTATGGAATTAAATTTACAATTCAAAAAAATTAATAGTATTATAAAAAGCACATACATTAAATAAACATTATTATAACAAATTGACTGTTATGTAAATGATTTTCATATACTAATTAATTCCTTTAAATTCATTTTACTTTTGTTACTATGCATATTAAAGACGTGCAGTACAATGTTTAGTAATTAAAGTACAATCTCCCGATTTAACTATTAATCTATGCACTTTAATATCGTATGCAGTATGTCAATTTACAAAACATAAAGCGCAAACCTGGATGTAAGTTACAGAACATGGGACACATCGATGGTGAAACCTGTACTGGGAGCTGTGAACTTGTTGATTGCGATGCTAAAAGGCAAAGTCTGGTGCTGGGTAAACGTGAGGGAGTGGAAGGGAGCCGGCGAGAGCGGCAAAGCCACAAGCGCGTTTCCCCAGGTAATTAAGTGGAAGTGGAAGGGAGTCGGCGAGAGCGGCAAAGCCACAACCACTACCCAGGCGATATCATGGATGTGGAAGGGAGCCGGCGAGAGCGGCAAAGCCACATCCACGATCTAAAAGATAGCGTGTATGTGGAAGGGAGCCGGCGAGAGCGGCAAAGCCACAACCGCTACATTGGTCACACCGTAAATGTGGAAGGGAGCCGGCGAGAGCGGCAAAGCCACATTTACGACGTCAGTAATAATTTGGATGTGGAAAGGAGCCGATAACGTGGGAGTAGAAGCCCAATGAAGAGGAGATCAATGTCTCAAGACGATTCAGACTACGATGAATTCTTTAAGAAAATGCGGAATAATTACGGTAACTAGCTAGAATGAATTATAGTGACGAAGCACGTGCGACATTGACGAGGCGAGCGTCATTGGCCTTATTCAAGACAACTTAAAGATAGCATTCAAGCGGCAGTGACGCTCCTCACCCATTCGTACGCGCTTGGTCAAAGTAAGAACTAACGAATTTATTAAGAATGTTACTGGCAGCGGAAAGTATATTTTAGATAAATGTTCAGTTTATATTAAGTAATGTCTACATGTACTGCACGAACATCTGCTAGTCTCGCGCGTTCACAAGCCAGTCAAGGCGTCTGTGGCGCTCCTGCACTCGCAGCAGGTTAGCACTGTCAAGTGTAATTTATCCGTGACGATATGTGCTATAATAAATTGTTATCAATGTTAAGACCTTTAGCTATCTTTTAAAAACGTTATTCCCGAATTTAATCCGATATCCAAAGATTTGAAAAACAATAATAACATGGCATACTAAAGTCGATGAATGCGCTGATATATATATATTGGAATGAACGTGAAATCATATATATTTTGCACTTCTAAAACTGACAGGCGTAGCTAAGTCATGCTACTGACTGGACACAGTACTTTGCAGTTGGAGCGATTGGAAAAGAAAGCTTGTTGCGTCGTTCTCTCACAGAAGTAACTACTTATACTGTATTATTAACTTATATGCTCGCCAAACGTGTGCATTATGGTGAAACATTGGAACAATACTATGATGCGAATATAATATAACTTACCATTAAAGATAGGAGAGCAGTTGACTATCCCCTTAATGCTATTGACGAACATGCCAGTCGGGCCTAGGCAAATGCTGCTCAATTTAATTTGACTTTGAAAATTGGGTGGAAAATGCTATAGATACTTTTGATAAAACTAGACTTACAAAATCAACTACCGTTCAAAAATAGAAATTTGAGAGTTATATTGTAAAGTGTTATAACTGCACTGAGTTAGGTTATAAAAGCTTGTGGCGTCTCTGTCGCACTTCATCGCCCGCTACCAATCAGAGCGCTTGTTCTGAATCGCGCAAACGGTATTTTCAACGCGCGTACTGATACTGGTCCTAGCTACAATGCATGACCGTCGGACGTCCGTTTCCAGACATAATATCTGTCCGGGGAAATATCCCTTTGCTAAATGGAGGCAGACCGTCGTCGTTTCATAAGCTTAAAATGTATTAAACCACTCAGGGAATGTACGATCTACAGCAGAAAAGTCAGCTAGACACATTTTGTAGATTCAAACCAGACAATAAGTAATGTAAACAAAGAGAATAGCGTGGTTTCCAAGAAATTAGAGGACTAGGTCGCATTATTAAACGAATCGGGAATTAACGATATATTTATTGTGTATTATAAAACTCAGAGAAATATTAAATGTTTGCGTACATTTTGGAAGCCAATGCACGATAATGAATCGGGAATCAGTAGTTTCATTCTTATATCTAAAATACACACTTCATGTGACATTGCTGCATAGTGCCATCCTGTTGAGCCTATAAAATAAAAAACAAAATGAAATTACCTGTTTAGCCTATAAGATAGAAGAGACTTATGTCTATACCTCAATGCATGGTATAAATGAGAATGTGGAGATTTACGTTGTTGAAAATAGCGTCATCAAATACTCAATATTATTACGATATTCATTTACGCAGAAACTCAATATTACAATTACAATTGAATTTATCTCATGACTAAGTCAAGAGCTGCTGTCGAATCTAACAAAATCGTTGTAATAACTCTCATAAGTTCGTCTCATAAGTTCAATGGCCTGATAGTTTAAAAAATGCTATTGTTAGAGGTCAAAGTATTCATGAACACTATTTGTTAACGGGAGAGAACATTCTTGAAAATGCTTTTAGTACAATTAAGATTCAGAGCAATTGGAAATTAGATTGAGAAAAGAGTTCCTAGTACACTTTTGCGGATCGATCGTAGTCTTGATGTTTCACTAGTTTTTTATTGACGAATCTGTAGTAGGCTGTTCATAAAGTCAGTCGAAGACCTGTACCATGCAGTCAGTTGAAGATATGCTTGCTGCAAATTAAGACGTTGATAGTAGAGTAGTATAGATATTTATCTTTGGAACTAAACGATCTAGACTTCATTACTGCAGATGGAATGGAAATAGAACTTGAGAATTCTGATCCAGTAATATACAGGTTTTACTGACAACCTCGTGTCCAACAAGTAAACCGAGAAATGGTGCAGGTAATGATTGATGTTCGAATTGTCAAGAAGATCATCTTATAGATCTGACAGATCTGGTCCCATGCATAGCTCGGTGGTGGTTTTAGATTGAATAGTTCGATTGTCATATTGTATATTTAGCGAATTCCAGTATAAAAAAAAATGTTAACGTATTAAACAGAAATCCAGCAAGCGATAAAGTTGAGTAACTTCATATGCAAGATGTTCTGAATATCGGTAATGAAGACTGGATTACCAGTCAAGAGAAAGTGAAGTAACTAGCATCAACGAAATGTTTAGTTACCCCGGATTGTTTAAAATCGTCCAGATTCTCAAAATATAAACTTTAACATGGGAAAGATATCATGTCACTGGTGAAGATGATAATAATAATTATATAATGATACCTATATAATGATAGGTAGTACCAAAAAAAGGTTTGATGGCATACCTATTGTTAAAATTAGTCATGAAGATGTCGGGCACTTCGACTTTGAGAAGACGTTCAGCAATTTTACTGTTTGCTTTAAATTAGAAAATTCATTATAGTTTATGATGAACTATTTTTGATGCATCATTTAGTAAACTTATAACTGATCAAAACTATAAACTCCTAAAGTCAGCAGGTTTCAAAAACATCTTAGACTCGGTGGCCACCCCACGGGCAAACCAACAGGCGAAAACATATAAAAAGAACGATTATACAAACATTATCCGCAGAATGGCATTGTAGAGGCGATAAATAAGTATATATTGAGACGAGTATATGCTTATAAAACTCGGTTTAGAATCAATAACTATTCTTTAAAAATATTTTTGATGAAATAATAAACAGGACAACAAAAAAAAAACACTAAGATGCTAGAACAAATAAGAAAAGCTAGTCAATCGTATAAATGTATAACAAGGAAAAGATATAGCCTAACTTGATCGTATATGCAACTCCTTATCCATACGCCTGGCCGGCCTTGATGCGAAAATATTAAATCTATGGATAAACTGAAGCTCGTAGCTTTCTGGTCAGACTCCGCATGTTAGTAGTGTTGGTGAGGTTCAGGTTTATGAGGATTAACTGAGTGTTCAATACAATACGATAATTGTGAACACATTTGTTTTAATTTTTATATTATTACTAGCTGACCCGGCAAACGTTGTTTTGCCTCACTTAGGGGTACAGCGCCATCTATTGATTACTTACTCAACCCAGTCGAAAGGTATCAACATCTGTTAGAATCATTTGGAGTTAACAGATAATTGTGACTGTCAAATAATAACAGACAATAATTAGCAATAAATTAAAATTGCGACTATAATTTGAGATTTAAACTATCCTATTCTCAAATTGGATCGAACTGCACATGGTGTGCCAATTTTATTATAAACGGTTAAGTGGTTTAGGAGTCCATTGAGGACAAACATTGTGACACAAGATTTATATATATATTATGATTATGTTTATGTTAGATGTGTAAATTCTTTTATTTGTTAATTGTTACAAGTCAAACTATTTAAACCATATTTATTGATTTCATAGCATTTTGCATTATAATTGTACCTTAACATTCATAGCCATTATAACTATATATACGCTGTAATCCTGCAGTTGAATACAAATAGGCATTATTGTAGTTTTTTTTTCTATTCTTAATATCTTTGGTTATATATATCTACATATACGTGCGTATTTGTAAATATATGTATTTATATCAGATGTGCTAAAGACCATAAGCGAAGGGACTTGCTTAATTATCAGGATGACCGAGCTGTTAGGAAATAACTGGTATGTGTATACTTTTATAAAGATATGTAATAAATAGTGAACTAAAACATAAATAATATGAAACTTAATATGTATGAAAGTAATGTCAAGGAAATACTTTTGTAATAATATTTAATTTTATTGTTTCCAAATGGCTGCACTTGATTTTACAAGGAATATTATATAGTTTAGATTGGTGACATAGATATGTATATAAAACTCTTTCGTTTTAATACTCATACTCTATGTCGACCAAAAAGGCGGGAACACGCATTAGCGTTGCGAATGCGCCTTCTTTTGTTTTTTTTCTGACAGTTGGATTATTGATTAATTTGGATGGAAAGCAATTGGAGCTAAATGGAAAAATATATAAATTTGAGACACATAAATAATTATAACTATTTAAGTGATAAGGTACGTAACGTAGATATAAGGCTAGAAGATAAAATAACTGATTATACCTCAGTATATTAACAATTAGATGAAAATATAATTTGATTTGTTACCTTTATAAAATGTGTTTGAATTCACACCTTTGAATAATGTTCTAATACTATGCTACTCAAAATACAAATACAAATACAAATCATTTATTGATAACACCAAAGTTACAAGTCAAACTCCTTCACGCTCCAACGGCTAGACCGATTTCGATGAGAATTACTATGAAGATAGATTAGAACTTGCATTAGCACATAGGCTAATTTTTATCCCGGATTAACTTCTGTATTATATATTGAAATAATTTATTATTACGAGGTCGTTTACTTGGTTATTTTTCATTTCTAAGGAACTATCCTTAGAAAAAGAAGGGGTCTATACTTAGCATTGGGATAAAACTAGTGTAGATGTTTAATATTAGTAAATTGACGTTTACTTGGACTACAAAAGCATGGTAATAATCCTTGATCTTACATCCTAATCAGTACTTTTTTAGATTTACCCCCGTAATTAAAATTGTTATGTTATTATATTTTACATCAAAACCTTATAAATAGTAGATTAAATACTTAGTTAAATAATGAGTACTTTTTTTGAAATATAAAGCCTTTTTAATGCTTAACAAACCTCTTCGGATAACCCACGCATCAGCTGTCAAGTACTTGTCAATGTTCTGTCATTCTTCAAAATCCTATTTTTTTTCTCCTGTCATTCAATGATCAATCAGTCCTAAAATGCAGCCTCGCTATGAAAATCTGAAATTATTCCGCGTTAAATTTAACTAAAATGTCCACTTCACCGAAATGTTTGCACGGCCGAAGCAAGTTAGACGACGAAATCATTATAAAAGGGGCTCACATGCTAGGCCCGAGCGTTGAGTCAAAATTCGACGAGTTAAAGTACGAAATAGTGCACAAAATAGATAAAGAGCTTAAGGACTCTCAGAATGCAAGAGAGTATATATCACAGAAATACGATGAGCTTTGCGGGAAGATTCAATATTTGACAGAATTGGGCGCCACCGTTACGGGTTTCCGGAGTGACGTTAAAGCCATAGAGAAGAAAATTTGCCAGCTGTCAAACAGAGTGGATGATATAGAAAAGAGGACGATATGCAAGGAGTGCCCATCGCTTTCCTCCTCAATGTTTTGATGGAATAAATTTGTTGTGTTTAAATTGTTGTTTGATTCTGTAGTCATCTTATTAAGCTAATTGGGAAGATTTCCGCGTCGTGTTTTCAAGCTGACCAATTGACAAAGATTTTATACTATCATACGAGTATATACTCGTAAATAGACCTAAAATATGATTATATAAGAGAATTATCAAAAAATCACGTAAGCTTTTTGTCATATACACATATTATTGTTTAGGCAAGCACGCTCCATCCGAGACCACAATGTCACTTAACATCAGTTGAGTTGTGGTCAAGCGCAAACCTATCATGCATAAAAATAAAATTTTAATAAATTGCTATGCAACCTTCCTATGACCAGCACAATCAATTGCTCTTAGGCACTTCTTGGAAATTCTTAAGTAAATGAAAAGCCAAATTTTGTTCTAAAAATATTTAATTCTATTTCAAATTTTATAAAATAACTTATTAACAAAAACAACTGTTATCAGCCCCCTGGTGGAGAAGTAGCTCAAATAGAAGTGTTATGGTACCGCATTGAATCACATTCTAATTTGGTTACCTACATATATACAGCGAACTAGAATAAACGGAAGAGTAAATCTATACAATTGCCGCTTAGAATTTGGATCTATCTACGCGCACAATTATACTGCTATCCCAACAGAACACACACAAGGCTCGCACGCGATTGGTCGGTCGACGCCACGCGGACGCGCGGGTAGCTGTTTTGCCCCGCCTACCGCGGTATTTTACGTGTGAACGGTGGAACCATTTTATCGGCCAAGTTACTATTCTATTTATTCTAGTTCGCTGCCCATATATATATTATTCTTGAATGAGATAATTTTTAATGAGTACAAATTCTGTTAATTTATTCAATAAGCTCATAAAAGATAAAAAGGTGACTTTAAAATTGAAATTATTGAGTGTTTTTTCACCACCAGTGACTATAACATATTTAACAATCTTCATTATATTTGGCACATTTTTGTTCAAAATATCGTTAAGTACAACTAAAGTTATTATTTTACTAAATGCTACATTATATTTTACATAATTCTGGATCACATTTAAGATAAAATTAAATGTAATCTAAGAAAAGATAAATCATTCATTCAACTATGCCTAATATGTATGGATTTTAATCTATACTTCGTAGTAAACTTGAGGTTAACGGTAAAATTTAAGAAAAATATATCATATGGGTTATTTATACACGACCAACGGATGATAAAAATGTATTAAAAAAATCTAAAATTTTAAATTTTCTGTTGTAACATTTTGAAGACAATGGTATGGGCAAAATGTGGAATTTAATTTTTTCCTCAAATATGGTTTTTGGTAAATTTGATTGTTACTAAAATTGGTATAAATATTCTAAGAGAAGTTTTTTGGAAGGTCTTTAAGCTATTTTTTCAATATTTTTAAACGTTTTTTTTTATTTTTAATGAAAAGACTGTAAATGCAAGCAAGCTTTTGCCCATATCATCCTGCCTTAAATATGTAATTAGATACTCCATAATAGATATTACCGTAAAGTTTTCTTATGTTTCAATTCTAAATATCTCTGATGAAATAAAATTACCAGTCATAGATATACGAGTACTGTACAATAACTATTAATATTTCACATTATCCATGGCATTACTTTTATTTGAACTTATTTAGTTTATTTGTTTTACAAAATATGTCTCGTATCAAAATTAATTACATACTTACATTAAGCAACACAAACATACACATCTTCAAAATATATTACACATATTACTGGTATATTTATTAACTATTATGATAAATAATGTCCTATAGTAAAAAAAGTGTAAGAAAGCACGTATTCTAAGTATATAAAAGGCAGTTTACACGCTCAGTCATATATAATATTATTTTTGTTACTACAAGAAAGCATACCTCTAGAAAAAAAGAATAAAAAAATAACCACATAAACATTTGCATACATATTTCTCTCTACCTTTACATAATTCGCAGACTATTCTACTATACATTCTGATTGAATTAAAAAAATAAAAACTTTCTTAATAATTTTGTACATTTACGATTGCATTACTTATTCAATATCCACTATACTATAAACTGTTCCATTATCAACTGCATTTAGTCCCATGCGTTTCATAAAAAAGCTATTACTAAATCTTTACAGAAAGATATGATGCTCATTTGCCGGCCAAAATAGCTTGAATCTGCGACACGGTCTTTCCTTTTGTTTCCGGAATCAGGAAAAAGACGAAGAAAATACAAACTATCATGAACGCAGCGAAAAACCAGAAGCAAACATAAATGCCTAACGCCTCTTCCATGATCGGGAAGCAAAGGGTCACAACAAACACCAACATCCAATTCGTGATGACTGTAACACCGGTGGCAGTACCGCGGAACTCTACCGGGAACAACTCAGCCATCATCATCCACGGAATAGGACCGAAACCCATCGAAAATGAAACAATGAACAGCACTAGACAAGCCAACGGCAACCAACCAAAAGAAGACACGTTGACCAAATCCGCTTGCAACTTGAAGTAAACTCCAAGAATAATAAGACAGAGACCCATGATGATACAACTTTGAAGAAGCAAGATTCTTCTGCCAGCACGTTCGACTAACAAAGAGCTGACGTACGTGGCAATGGTTTGGACAACACCGACAATGATGGTTGCGATAACGGGCTCGATGTCGGATCCGGCGGACTGGAAGATGTTGTTGGTGTAGAAGATGACGGCGTTGATGCCGCTGAACTGCTGGAAGAACATGAGGCCGAGACCGCAGATCAGAGCCGTCCGGGACGCCTTGTTCGTCACTATGCTGAGGACTCCGGCGCGGTGGCGCGATGCGTCGTCCACCTGCCGACAAAAGATTATAATATTACTCGTATTACCCCATAAACAAACAAATAAACATGAGATTTTAGATTGTATTACGAGTCTATTGTTTATTTATATCGATAATTACAGTTTATGTACATGCAGAAACTAAAAGAACACTCTACGATTTGTGTTAGAGTAAGCATAACTGACCAAACATAATGTGCCTTAAAATGCAATTTCGATTCTATCTGGACTGTTTCAAAGAAAGCTAGTATTGATAGTGTTGAAAGCACCTTAAGAATTAATGACTTTTGTACTTTAAAAAAACAATTAAATATGTGATCAAACAGTGCCAAGCCAACATATCCTGCCTATTATTACTACGCTATATATATCAGCTGCTTATTTAGCAGTCTAGGTGGGACAGGTAGGAAATGGCTAATTTCTTTGTGGTAAAAATATTCTAACCAGAATCCACATTGCTTTTAGATAAGACGAAGGTAGTAGAGTTGATAGGTTATATAATAGTGGAGTGCCTGGGGGTTTTCACCTCGGATTAGAGTTATAGTGAATGAATTAATATGATTGATATGGGATATTTTTTTTTAAACTATAAATTGCAAGGTTTACCCAAAATTTTTTTGTGCACTTTATTTTTTTTGTATTTTTTTTTATAAATTTGATGTTTGACCATATATTTTCACCAATTTTTTTTTATTTATAAGTTACATCTTACCTTAAATCGTGGTTTTACGGAATAACGTTTTATAAATTTTCTCGTAACACTAGTATATTGACTAACAATTGGAGTAGAAAATACAATCTTACATCTTTCTGCATGTCTTCTAGTTCAGCAGACAAGTCGGCATCAGGTCCGCGCAGCCAGCGTAGGGACTTCTCCGCGTCGCGGCGACGGTTCTTACTCAACAGGTACTGGGGAGTCTCTGGCATCCACCTGGAGTTGAAAGTTATAATAATTACCCATTATTGAAACCTCGCATCACTATACAATTAAAGGACGGTGTACTACTTTTGCAAGGTATGAAAGAAGAAAGTGGAAGAGGCAGACTTGCTGAGCCGATATCGACACCAAAATAGTGGGGAAAAGTTCAAATAAGAAGAAGAGGAAGACTATATTCGCAATGTCCATTCATAATTATTATTGATTCCAAGGGAGTATCGTCGATAGGTAGAGTTACAAAAGCAAACCCCAAAAATAGTTTTAGCCAATTTCTAATGAGCTTTAAGTTTTTTAAACATTAAAGTTTGGCATTTGACCAGCAGGGCACATAACCACACAAATCCACTGATTTGTACAGACTGTACAAATCAGTGGATTTGATTTTGACTTTTGACTGTACTGATTTGACAATTTAGCCTACCGCTAGTCATACTTAGCTTGGAATATCTGGCTCTCAAGGAGGCTGCCGGAACACACCGCTTGCTTACGACAGATTTTTCTAATAGAGTGTGGTTACTAGCCAGAGGAGCACTCTACTAATATGCATAGATACGTATCTTAAAAATTGTGTTAATCGCGAGTGTTCTTAGCTATGTTTGGTAAAAATAAATCTAAGATGGCAGGCACCACAAAATGATGGTTGGCAAATAATTTTACTACTGCTTCTACTTATTATATCAAATAAATCAATGCCTTATGTGGTACCTAATAAATTTATTTGACTAGTGAATCATGTAAATTATGATATAATTTCATAACTAAAATGGCCACCAAAAATAATGTTTAGCCGCATGTTTTTTTAAATTTATACTTGTTAATTAAATCCACAAACCAGAAAACAGCGACAAGTAGCGGTGGCAGCACAGCGCATATGATGGACAGGGTCTTCCAATGCAACCAGCCTCCTACCACGAAGGTGAACAGGATACCGATGGTGAGGAACAGCTGGAAGAAGGCACCGAGAGACCCTCGGATGGAAGTTTCGGCGATCTCCCCGATATACATGGGAGCTGCCACGCAGATGCCACCTGGAAGTGAAAAAAGAGGTTATGTAACGGAGACGATCTACCTACACTTATCAAAGTGATATCTCCCCTGACAGATTTTGTGTCCAGAGACGGCTGTTCTACGGTCATAGATGATGATGATGTCATCCGCGTCGTGTCCACGTCATGTACCACGTCAGGCACATGCGTAGTGTACACGCCAGAAAATAGCCAGGGTCGCCATCGTCGACCCTGGCTATTTTCTGGCGTGTGCTCGTAAGTGGCTGGCAAAACCAAACTTCGTTTTGAACACCCGGTCATAGATAGTAGCTATGAGCAGTCGTTAGTGCGTTGAAAACATCTTTTTCGCTTTGATTGGTAGCGGACGGTGTCGATTTGCAGTGGCGCCACACCACCCCCCCAAGAAGAATAGTCTTCTGACAATGTTTGTGAGACGAAAGCCTCAGTGAGTCGAGACTGGGTAGCTAGTGTCCACAGTGAGAGTCCAGAGACCATTAGCGGATGATTGGGTCACGTTGGGTTCTTCAATAATTATGGTGAACGATTATCCCCCGGACAGATATTGTACCTGGAGATGGACGTTCTAAGTTCAGGCATTGTAGCTAGGACCGCCGGTAAAGGCGTTGAAAATATTGTTTGCGCGATTCAGAAACGAGCATTTAGATTGGTAGTAGGCGGTGACGTGTGATATGTGGAGGTGTAACAGCAGTGGCTTATTTTGCCAGAGTGTCACTGACTTGTGTAGTTACGTGGCATGCTGTTCAAACGCCTAGCTATGCGGTATATAACAAAGAAAAACAATGACCTACCAGTACTAATTCCAGCGAAGAACCTCGCCGCGATGAGCATACCAGCTCCATTGGCGAAGATAGTGAGCAGCCAGTTCACCATGAACGGTACAGCCAGGATGAGGATGGTGGGTCTTCTGCCGATCTTCTGCGCTAAAACACCAACTGGCAGCGCTGAGATCGCTGCGCCGATGGCCAGGATAGATGATACCAAGGATTCTGGAAGAGAAGGGAAGATCCAGTCAATATATTGTTGAAATAGTTTTGTAAGGATAACAGCACAAAGTGGCATTTTCATTTAGACGCTGTTTAGTTTTAGCTGATAGTGTTAGTTCAAGTAGTCGTTAAGCCAAGTCAGAGGCCTTCGGGCAGCTTCAAAACTCTCGACACCAGAGCTTGGCTACTTGGCTCATACGAAGAAGAAGAAGTGGCTCAGTTTGTCGTGTCGACAATGCGTTCGAACTTTTGGTTAAGGAATACAGCGTAAGGAAAACATAACATGGTGATAGGGCTTTTGCTAGTGTTCGCCTGGCTAATAAGCACCATGGAGCGACAACGGTCTGCCTCCATCTAGCAAATGGATATCCCCTGGATAGATGTTGTGTCCGGAGACGGCTTTCCGACGGTCATGCATTGTCACTAGGACCAGTCGTAGGCACGATGTAAGTACCGCTTGCGCGATTCAGAACGAGTGCGCTGATTGGTAGCGGGCGGGAAGTGTGACAAAGATGCCACACCACACAAGTTGATAAATCTGTCTCCAAGCACCTATTATTGATTTTTCTTAACTTCCCTCAAACATGTAAGTACGGTGCGGCTAAACTCAGTACAATGCAATCAAAAGTCAAAACACCCAACCAAAATAATACCCATATCGTGTTTCCCATAGAAACTCGCCGTTCCTTGCAACGCAATTGACCGTGACGCTCGACCCACGTGCTTTCAAAACATTGATTCTTTGGCTTGGAGCGAAGCCAGAAATCGTGACGGCACTCGCTGTTTGTTTGTAGGATTTAGCGGCTAACATAGGTAGATATAACTTTTTGAAATGAGCTAAAAAGGCGTGTGTGGCTAGGTGGGTAAACGTCTGTTTTTCAATTTGGTGAATTCTACGGCCGATCCAATCAACAGGACTATGACAATAAGTGTATGGAACCCTAGATTTAATACCACGAGGAAAAGGGGAGCACCTGTACGAAGAGGGCACAGGTCTGGTGAGGGTAATGTGGACAAGAGAATCCCAACACAGAAACGAATGGAGAAGGCTGGAAGAGGCTTTGTAGTTACGCAACGCTCTGGGGATCGATATATTGATATAATCGAATTAATGAATGATTTATTGTCTATCAAAACTAGGAATGTATTCATAGGTGCTATATTCAATGTCATAAAAAGCAAGACTTATTTTACAAGTATAACTAAATTTATTACTATGCTAGTTTTTACCCAAAGGGTTTATAGACAATGAATGATTAAACACAATCTTGTAGCGCATGTAGCTCGGCTAGCTAAGGTAATCTGACGCGATCATCGAAGCTAAGCAACGGTCGATGAGGACGGTGTTTGCATGGGTGTCCATGCACAAGACTGTCGTTTTTAAGTCGCCTTTTCATCTGAGTGTTAGTCTCAAACAAGTAGTCGTTATGCCAAATCAGACGTTTTGAAAACTCTCGACACTTGAGCTTGGCCACTTAGCTCATACGAATAAGAAGAACAACATCTGAAAAATCCCCAGTCCCAAAAAGCTGATGATGATGACATCAAACTTGCACTTCTATTGACACTGAACCACACCCACAATGCTTATAGAACAATAGTTTTCCTGTCCAAAGTGTGTTTAAATTCACAACACTATCCTTCCATCACCTGCGACCCTGAACTCCAGGATGTGAGCATCCGGTGAACTGGTCGTTATTTAATCAATGCTTTTGGACAATCAGTTGCGATCTTATTCTGTTTGTGCAAAGTGACGTCATAAGTGACCATAATACGAGCTAGAAAATGGTTCAGTACGAGACAAGAAAATTGCCGCGTGTGGGATCGTAAGTGTTTTAGAGGCATGGTTGGCGAAAATACCAGACGACCGGCCTGAATATAATAAATACCAAAGTGTGTGTGTGTGTGTGTGTTTGTTACTTCTTCACGCTCAAACGGATTAAACGATTTAGATGTAAATTGGTATCGAAATAGGTTAGAGCCTCAGACTACAGGATTCCTGTAGTCTGAGGTTAGAGCTTGGTTTAACACATTAACAACAGTCTACTGTTTATTCCGGATTGACGCGAGTAAGATCGCGGGACGCAACTAGTATTTAATAAATCCTTTTATATCCTGCGTACTCAGATAAATAAGCCAAATTTGGCTATACACTCAGAGCTTGCGTACGATTTTTTTTTTATTTTCTTATCTTTGATTACTGTTTTTTATCTTATCATTGATAAAAACGCGATTACGTGAAATTCACTCGATAATGATATTTTTTGAAAAAAAAAAATTGTTAACTAGAAAGTTATAAAAAAAATTACACAAATCTTAAATTTTTATATATTGTATATTTATTATCATGGATCGTTAGAGTTTATAATATCAGTATTGTTGGTTCCATATACATTTATTTCGTGAAATACCTATAACCGCGGTTCGGCGTAACAATCGAAACTCTTAAAATAAGTAGGATCTAAATGTAAAAAAGCTCGGCGGGCAAATGTCTGCGTTCCAAACTGACGGCCCCAGCTTTGAACCCGGCCGTACACCAATGACTTGTTTTCAAATTATGTGTGAATTTGCACTCGCTTTACGGTTAAGGAATAAATCGTGAAGAAACCGGCGGTGGACTGGAGTCATAGTAGGTAGATATATGGCGTTAGAAAATAAGGTTTATATTAGGTTTAGCTAAATAATTATTTGCTATATGCAAATTGGGCGATCATGTATTGCATATTAATACCGGTCATAACTGGAATTTTCCTAATACAAATACAAATTACAAATACAAATACAAATCATTTATTGATAACACCAAAGTTACAAGTCAAATAATATGATATCATTACAAAAGTATATGATATGTATCCATGTCAATTTTCAATTATATTCTAGTACTATAATATCATTACAATAGTATATGATATTAATCATAATGTCAATTTTCACTACTAATTCTAGTATCTAATATAATATCAATACAAAAGTATATGATATGAATCAAATGTCAAATTGTCAATTTAAATGTCAATTTTCAAATTTAGATAATCATTTATATTGTACAAAGTTTTATCTAATAGCCAAACCCTGAGTCTAGTCTTTTGTTATATTTTATCTATCCAATTGGTGTACTATACAAGATTATCTAAATATTTCCAAAAGTGAAAATAATATTTCTTATACAATTTAAAAATAATAATGATAATAATTTATAAGTAGTATTATTAACATCTAAAAGTTACACATCAATTATTTTTTTTTTATAAATAGAGAACATAAGTTTAATTATTATAAATAAATAAATAAGTACACAATAACGGTCAATTATAATTATTAAACCGACAGTTTATGATACGAAACATAAAATTATTTTTATTAAATTTGTTATTCTTGTTATTTTTAATTGATAAATGGTTCAGATTTTTTAAAAGATGATTTTGTCGGTATTTAATTGATAACAATTTGTTACGTGTGTTGCGGCCGTCAAAATGTTTTTGTTGAGTTTTTTCTGGGCGCTTCCGTGGTTTGGATGATAGGTTAAATTGAAGATCCCGGCTGTTAGTCTTAGTACTCGTATATACATGCAGTCGCTAAACCAAGTCGGAGGCCTTCGAGCGGCTTGAAAACTCTCGACACCAGAGCTTGGCCTCTTAGCTCTGTTTCGGGTTAACTACTGCTTCTTCTGAGACTTACAGCCGGGACCTACAATTTAACGTCACATCCGACCCACGGTGGTACCCGGATTAAAATAACACCTTTTAAAGACAGTCTTGTCCATGGTCACCCATCCAAAAACTGACCGCGTCTACCGTTGCTTAACCTCGATGATCGAATCAAGTCACCTTAGTTAGCCGAGCCACAGGCGTTTGTATGTACAAATGTAAGTATACTATAACCTCGTGATGTGAGAGCGAGCCAAATCGCCCACGAGCCGGCTCCATTGTTTACTGGTGATCATCATCTGATGATGGAGATAAGTGTAATGGTACGTTTACACGCTTGCCAAGCCTTGGCAAACTGCAAACAGTCCCAAGCCTCTACAAATCTTGTTTTGGCGTTTGAAAGGCGTTTATACGCTTCTGAATACGTCAGTGTGCAGTATACATCCAAGCAAACGCCCTTTGATCTGCGTAAAAAACCGACACCTCGACTGGATCGGAAGCAAGCAGGCACAAGCCCACGCAAGCCAAGCCAAACGCCCTGTTTACATGCTTGCGATTGTCGATCCTTGCCAAGGCTTGGCAAGCGTGTAAACGTACCATAATAATATGAGTATGTGGCGCCTGTGGCTCGGCTAAATCACGTGATGGTTCCGTCGGGCGTGCGGCGGCTTACGTCCCGTGGGTCGTGGGTTCGAACCCCGCTAACTAGCTCGTGCTTTCGGTGAAGGAAAACATCATGAGGAAACTATGGCATATTGGTAGAATATTTTCTAGCAATATAATATATATAATAATATTTTCTAGCTCGCCTGGCTAATAACCTCCTGATAATACCTGATAAATTGATACAACTGATAATCCCTGTAACGTGGCATAAGCATAGGCAGCCCACTATACGTTCCCACAGCTGGGACTCGAGGCCTTCTCTCATGAG
The DNA here is from genome assembly GCA_035578125.1 of Mellilla xanthometata. Lineage (NCBI taxonomy): Eukaryota > Metazoa > Arthropoda > Insecta > Lepidoptera > Geometridae > Mellilla > Mellilla xanthometata. The sequence goes on along the minus strand of JAPUBQ010000033.1, from coordinate 1,866,796 downwards.
GAGAGAGATATAGGCCACAATCCACCACGCTGACCAAGTGTGGTTTGACGTATAACACACGTCTTCGGATATTGTGGTCCTCAAACATGCCGGTTTCCTCACGATTTTTTTCTTCACCGTAAAACGAGTGCAAATCTACACATAACTTGAAAAACAAGTTCATTGGTGTAGGGCCGGGATCGAACCAGGGACCGTCTGAATTAAAAGCAGACGTTATCACCACCGAGCCACACTCGCTTTTTTCCACACTCCTTTTTTTTGCGTAATTTATTAACATTTATATAAATAATACATTTATTTTATTTATAACATTTATGTACATGTATAATTGTAAGTTTTTTCGGTGGGATAATGTCTGCTTATTCATTAATAAGCAGACATTATCCCACCGAGCCACAAACACATACGTAATAATATAAAATTACAAACAAATTTATATGCATGAAACTGCATTTTCCTTAATTATAAATATAATTTAGAGGTCAAATGGTTTTATCATTATTTCAAGTTTATCAAGCATATTATTATCTAACCTTGTTTACGTAATACACATAATCTAGACATATAATTACTTATGTACCTATTTGTAATTAGTGGATTTGTTAATCAAAATGAGTATTCTGTAAGCCAACCATTAATAATCGTAATATATATAAATCTCGTGTCACAATGTTTGTCTTCAATGGACTCCGAAACCACAACCGATTATAATAAAATTCGCACACCATGTGCAGTTCGATCCAACTTGAGAGATAGGATTGTTTAAATCTCAAATTATAGTCGCAATTTTAATTTATTGCTAATTATTGTCTGTTATTATTTGACAGTCACAATTATCTGTTAACTCCAAATGATTCTAACAGATGTCGATACCTTTCGACTGGGTTAAGTAAGTAATCAATAGATGGCGCTGCTATGGTAAATCTACGAACGTGTCATCTAAGCTACACTATCTATTTTTCATACCCCTAAGTGAGGCAAAACAACGTTTGCCGGGTCAGCTAGTAGTTAATAAGTCTAATTTGTAGGTGATTGATATGTATTAGTTTATATTTACACGAAACAAACGTTTGTATTAGTTTATTATTTTAATGGCATGTATTCTATGTTATGGACCGTAGTTGCCTGAAATAAGGTATAAATAAAAATAAAATATATTAACCATTTGATATTAGTGAATCTTACTAACAGTGTTCCTATGTGGTTGGTTATTAACATGTATTAAGGCCAAAGGCCCTGAGGCAACTTAGCTCTTATGAAATAAATAAAATATAAATAATAGATAATAAATTATTGTATATCGTTGAAGAGCAATCCGCTGATTCCATTGGAAGAAAAAAGTTGTTGCGTTGAAAATAACAACCAAATAGCTAAAATTTATTTGTTAGTTAACCATAGTTATGTAAGGTATTTAGATTCATACTAAAGCGATAGCTACTAAAGGGATTAAATATTAAAACTTTTAAAACAAAACAACTTACTATCTACAAATAGTCAATTATGAATAATAATAAATATTATATATCGTTGAAGAGCATTCCGTTGATACTAGTCGAAGAAAAAATAAGATGTTACGTTGACAATAATAACCAAATAACAACAATTAACTTGTTAGTAAACCTATGTTAGGTATTTAGATTCAAACTAAAGGGATTAAATATTAACTTTTACACAATTTACTCCATAATTCTGGCTTTTTTCGGTCAAAAACTAAGCATTGCAATGAAATACAATGCTGCTAGAATTTTGAGTACCTTTTCCTCTACCCCTGGTCTTTTTTAGGTTAAGTTTTAGTTGGTAATGTTTTATGTATTATGTGTAATGTTTTCTTATGTTTATAATTTTTTTTTTTTATGTGATGTATTAATTTATTTATTATAATATAAATATTTTACAAGATAAAAAATAATTTAAACATAGTTTTAGAATAATATTTACAAAGCATAGTTAAAACGAAAATATTGTAAATTAAAAAAAAAGATATAACAGAAATAACAAAACAAAAATTTTAAAGACAAAATTAAGCCACCCTCCCAAACGTGCCCATCAGGCTTGCCGCATTCTTATGTTTTATGTATTCTTATGTTTTTAGTAAATTTGTACTTACTGTCACTCGTCTCCAGTAAAAACTCAGCGGGTTGACCCAATTTGTTGATCAGCGTCCCATTGAGTGTTGAGTTGATTACCTGTGTTCAATATTTATTTAGATTATAAACCAAATAATAATTTTACTTATTTTTAGTTTTATTTTCAGACAAAGTAATTAATTTGAATATGTAAATTATTAACTTAAGTTTATTTACGTCCTCCATCATAATTATAAGTTTTAATATTTTTTATTGTACAACCCCTCTTTTTCTCGTCCTTTGAACTCATTTTCATCCAAAGGTTGCCTGGAAGAGATCGCTGTTAGACTAATCGCGATAAGGCCGCCGTTTGTGGCACGTTGTAAATAATTATGCTACTTTTTTACTGACATGTACCTACAATCTGCACAATAAATGGTTAATCTATCTAACTCTCAGATTGACAAGAACCTTTTACTACAAATGCGTGTCACGTTTTTGGCGTATATTCCTAGGAAATTTGTCAGTTTTTTAAAAATAATATTATAACCTAAAAAAAATATAACAATTCCTTCACTAATTAATCGAAAAGAACTTCGTTCCATCCAGATGTCCCTTGACAGCTCTCAAGTTTTTTTTTAAAAAAAAAGGAAATCATCAACTAACCTGACCAACAATGATAACCCCCGTAGTGTTGTTGGACGAGGTGTTGTTGGTCTCAGTTTTGTTGGGGTAAGGCTCCAGTTGGGGAAGAGCAGGTGATGTCCAGGCGAGGATGGTGCCCACGATGACAGCGCTGATGGCAGCTGGAACCAAGAGTTCATATATGTACATAGAGCTTAGATCGGGAAGGATTAGATTGACGACCTCGTTGGCACAATGGTTACCATGCCGGACTGCTAATAGTCCATTGAAATGTTACATTTTTTAGGCCTAACCTTGCGTTTTTTAGAGGACGCAATTTTATTTTTTTGATGTGTAGGGGGGGTCAGTGTAAAGCTAAAACCAAGTTTGTGGGGTCGCCACCCTTGTCCCACGGCCGCCATCTTGAAAATAGGGGTTGAAACGGTTTCTATGATATATCTCTTAAACTATTTATTTGATAAAAAAAAATTGTAAACATTTTTTGTTGCAAATTAAATTCTCTACAACTTTGGTCCAGTAACTTTTTATCGTAAAACTATAAATAAAAAAGTTATAAGCGAAAATCTTCAGAAATTCGAGAAAAAAATGTATATTATTCGATATAACTTTTTTTTTATCATTTTACGAAAAAATAATATCAGACCTTTTTTGTAGATCGTTTTTTGGGGAAAAACTTTTATTTGCATCATTTTTTCATTAAGTTAACAGCTGCCGCGTTGTATAGCTATGGTTAGCCTTTGCGCCAGGTACGATCCGGAGCGGAAAGTCAAATTGTGTTTGGAACCTTAAAAAAGTCAACGTAACTGCAATGAGAACACAAACTTTAGGTAGATTCTACAAAGCCAGTTAAAATTTCAACTTCATTTTTAGGGTTCCATACCTAAAAGGAACGAGTAAAAACGGGGCTATTATTATGCCTCCGCCGTCTGTCTGTCACCAAAAATCGTGATAGCTAGAAAGCTGAAACTTTCACAATTTATGTATATCCCGTACCGCTACAATAGCAAATACTAAACATAAAAAAATTATAATATTAAAGGGGGTTTCCATACAACAAACGTGTCTTTTTTGCTATGAATTTAATATAATGGTACGGAATCCTTAAAGTGCGAGATCAACTCGCACTTGGACAATTATTACCCTTTACACCTATTATATCTCAAGCGGTAAAATAACAATTAATGTTTTGGTTTGTTACTTAAATAGCATCAAAAAGCTAACAACCCTATCGCTCGAGTAGGTATGTGGGCATCGTGCCAGTCTGTCTGTTTGTGAGTCTGTCTAAATATATCGCAATGTTGATGGAATACATACTTGCGGCCGAGGCAGATTTAAACAACTTATTTATTTTAGGTGCCACAAAAATATTTTTATATTTACTTAAATTTCCATGTCACAATGTTAGATTTTGACAAATTTTATATGCGTTTTCAGTAGGTCTGAGAATCAGCTACTATCTATCTTTTAAGGTAAAACAACGTTTGCCGGGTCAGCTTATTAACTTATAAACTTAGTTAACTAGTTAACTTATAAATATTAAGATAAAAATATGCAACGTTTACATGTTATAAAATTATCAAATGTCTGAAATGCTGGCTTTTATTTCGATCAGAAACTAAGCATTGCTATCTAACGTGGTAATGCTGCTAGCATTTAAGGCACTTTTGCCACCTACCTCTGTTTTTTTTTCATAGGTTTAGTTTAATTACGTCTTTAAATTAATTATTTTAGAATTTATTTTTTTACTAAAGATATATACCTATATTTAACTTTCAAAGTAGCGCCTGTAGCTCGGCTTGCTAAGGTGATCTGACGCGATCATCGAAGCTAAGCAACGGTCGATGCTTTCGGTGTTTGGATGAGTGACCATGCACAAGTCTGTTGTTTAAAAAAGTGTCATCTTTTTATATGGGCGCTACCGGTCAGATGAAACGTTAAATTTTAGGTCCCAGCTGATGCAGTTTCATACACTATATTATCTTCACTAACGCAATTAATCAAACAACAAGAGTAAAAGCTGACAACAGTTTAAGAACTTGCCGCCATTAAAATCTAACCAATGAGAGCGCAGCTGCGCGCGCAGGGCCAATCAGGAGCGAGCGAGCGAAGTTATGATGAGATTTTACGATATCGATGTGGATATTATGTCATCATGTGAAATTGCTTAAATTGAGTGTTTTGTTGTGTGCGCTATAACAGTAGTCATTATAAGTCAAGTATTGGAAACATAAGTAGAATGTTACAACATTAGTGTAGATAAAAACTATTATAAAACTACATACCTGATACAGCGGCTATATACTGGTTCTTCCTCTGCGTCTGACCGCTCTTCTCCTGGACGGAGAGCATGTGGATCGTAGGCTTATCCATGGTGAGTGGTCACCCGGGGGTACCAGCATACTGAAACAATAACAAACATTACATTGGATGCGTTTATTTAGATAGATATATAGACAAAAATCTTTATTGGAAAAGAACAAGTAATTTACAAAAAAAATTGGCCCGCATTTGGCCAAGTTGGGCTCGCGCATGAAAGTATCCTTACCATAGTTGTATGGGTGGTCCCCCTTAAATATTTATTTTATTTCAATTTTATAATTTAATTTAATACATTTTTATGTATTTTGTGATAATTTTAAGTGTCTAGTACCTACCGTTATTGACATAAAAATTCGCAAAAAAAAATACGAAAAAAAGTGCCTTAGTATGGAGAGTGGCTGCGGATTTATTTCGCGTATATTTTCTCTAATAATACAGCTATAAGAGTATGTATATAACACAAAACTGCGCCCGCGGTGCTATAATGTAAAGCGAATGAATAACCGCGTTAATCTGTAACAAAATGAAGTTAATCGGGGATATGTTAAGGTCTAACCTAACTTCATAGAAAATGTTATCAAAATAAATATATAAAATAAATATTAGGAGACATTTCAATCACGGACTGAACCATTTTTAGTTCATGGTTGCTAACACAACTGATATACTACATATACATACATACCTACACATTTTATATAGATACATATATATAAATCGGTCTGGCCGTTGGAGCGGGAAGGAGTAAGATAGATTTTGAAGTTATTTGCGTATCCCACGGGAACTATAATTGTTTTCGGGATAAAAAGTAGCCTATGTGTTAATCCAAGGTTTAACCTATGTTCAAAGTAAAATCGATCCAGTCGTAGGAGCGTGAAAGAATAACATAGATTTTAAAGTTATTTGCGTATCCCACGGGAACTATAATTGTTTTCGGGATAAAAAGTAGCCTATGATAATCCAAGGTTTAACTTGTCTTCATACCAATTTTCATGCCATGTAGTAGTATATTATCATTATTTACAGTACTGCATATCCTTGAATAGTGCTAATATATGCTAATCCGTTCTAAACTGAATGTTAATATTCTATGATTATGATACGTACAGAGATAGATTCCCTCTACTACAGACGTATATACATCGTCACAAGTTAACATAGATTTTAATTATGTATTAATTCCAAAGGTCGGACTGCAACCGCAAATACGAGTTTGTAAGTATAAAGTTTCTACATGTAATGAAATTACTATATTTCTTTAGTACTAACCCATTACATTACATAGTATAGTAGGTATCTTTCTTTTGCAATAAATATTAAACAGAATAAATTAAAAATTGTCAAAAGGAATATTAAAATTACAGTGACAACGGCAGACGACAAATAACAATTATACCGTAGAATTAGACAGAGATCGGATGAATTCCGCTCCGGATTGTACCTGGCGCAAAGGCTAACCATAGCTATACAACGCGGCAATGCCACCAGCGTTATGGGTACCTTTCCGTCAGGTTCTGTCCGGAGTGGCCTATTAAATTAATTTTATTGGTGGTTTTGTTATCAGTATTTAATTTTATAATTGTATGCTTTGTAAATTGTGAATGATAAGATGCAATCCTTATAAAGTTTTATTTTAATATTGTGAAATGGATATTTTATATATATAAGTAAAAGAAGATATGTCGCCATGACGATAGAACGCACGAACCGATTTCCACGGTTTTGCATTCGTTGGAAAGTTCTCGTGCTCCGTGAGGTTTGTAACCTCCATGTCCCAATGTTAGTTACCGTACTCTTCCGAAACGGCTTAATCGATTTTTACCAAATTTTATATGCGTTTCCAACCATTCCAAACAAAATTTAGGGAAAATATCAACTTTATAGCGAAACGGAGTTCGCCGGGTATGCCAGTGAAGTATGAAGTTATAAACTTATCATTATTTCTCCACACAAATAAGTACGCCGGTTAAATGTCAATGCATTCAAACGAGAGCAAATTGTGCATGAATTAAATAAAGTCCTAAGTCATGCGTACAGAATGAGTTGCAGATATGCATCAATGATTAAGCGTGAAGATTGCATTGTCAGATACTCCTTTATGATGTACTCCTTTATTGAATCATGCTTACTAAAGTGGACTCAATTTAACCAAGGAGGTAAGTAAAAAAAGGTTAAAAACTTCAAACGCGTTTGTTCCATACATTTTATGCATACATTTTTAATAGAACCTCCTTGATGGCCATAGAGTTTGAATCAAGGAATTTAGTAGATGATGTTTGTAATTTGAAAATTTTTGCTTCATAGTGAGGTGACCTGTTTAATAATATCGGTTAAAGCGAATGAATCGATGCGGAGTTCAAACATAAAATATGTAATATTGAAGAAACGCCAGTCGAATATCTGTTCCATTATTGTCGATTTTTTTAGGAGATGTTGCTAAGTAATGTTTATTACGTTAAATAGAAACTACTATTTAACGTTCGTTTAGAATGATTATGTAGTCAAAATAACCTAATTATTACAAGAAATATGATCTTAATTGAAAAAAAAATAGTTAAACGTGCAAACTTTGTCAAAATATTTTTTAATTTGTTTGAGCGAATGGCCTGAACTACGATATTTTACGAAATAAATTCTTATATAATCAAAAAATAGGAACACTGAAATTATATCCTCTGACAATTTTAGATACTAATCGTTACCTACAAAAAGTAAGAAAGGTTTCAATCTCTTTATAAGTTCCAGAAGTATACTATTTATAAATAATAAAATCAATTTTTCAAAAACTAAAATCTATCGAGTGAATTTTACGTAATCGTGTTATTGGAACATCACTGATTCAAAATAATAAAGGAAAAAAAAACTGAAAAAGTCGTAGCCTTTTACATTTACGTAGAATTTTATAGGATTTTTTAAAATTGCTTTTTTGTTTTCCATACCAACTAAATCGTTTGACCACGAATGTCAGCTACAGAACTTTTAATTACTATAAAATTGTGACGATGATGATGATAAAATAATTTTGGCCATCCCTATCTGGTGTTTACTACTGGAGTTAGAATCACGACATGTGTCTGTTGAAGGTCAAGCCACTTCAGGCCGTAAGTGCTCGTGATAAGGGCGGTTATCGTGAGCACTATCATCGGATCTGATAGCAATGAATAGATTTGGCGCCGATTTCTTATCGATTGTTCACGGAATCTAAAGTTTGTTTCGCAGATAAACAAATATTTTTTCCAAATAAATATCTTAATATATATAAATCTCGTGTCACAATGTTTGTCCTCAATGGTCTCCTAAACCACTTAACCGATTATAATAAAATTCGCACACCATGTGCAGTTCGATCCAACTTGAGAGATAGGATAGTTTAAATCTCAAATTATAGTCGCAATTTTAATTTATTGCTAATTATTGTCTGTTATTATTTGACAGTCACAATTATCTGTTAACTCCAAATGATTCCAACAGATGTCGATACCTTTCGACTGGGTTGAGTAAGTAATCAATAGATGGCGCTGCTATGGTAAATCTACGAACGTGTCATATAAGCTACACTATCTATTTTTCATACCCCTAAGTGAGGCAAAGACATGCTCCATTAAGCTGGTGACATTTGGCCAATATGTCACTCTACCTAAGCGGTGACGCGATTTCTTGGTTAATGAAAAAACATAAAAAAAATATTTTCCATAATTTAGTAAATTAACATATTACTTACATATAACACACAACTACCATTAAAATACATTTAATTATTGTTATTTTTTAGAATTTCCTATGCGGCTGTTAATTATATTACAAATAAAAAATAACAAAACATCATAAAATATTTAAGTTCTGTATGGAAATATTCATAATTTTTTTAAACAACTAATACATAGATTGTCAGGTTTTTTTAATGTTAAACAGTTTGAATGCAGCTAGCCTGATGTTAAGCTTTACTGTGGTTTAAGATGTAACACGCTTGCTAGAAGGAACCTATTTACTCTAAAACAAGTCAAATTTCCGCGCTTCTGCGTTCTTCTCCGTGCCAAGCGATTTTCAACTCTAAATAAAGGATTTTCAAATCGATATTTCACGAACTGACCCTGCCTTAAAATATAAATCTACACACTTGTTAGTTTAGAAGTTGGCAGTGTACGCAAAATAAGTAACTTCTTTGGTTAATTTTTTTCAGTTTGTGTCCGAAAAATCCAAATATCTTACGGAACCATATTTTTTCCAAAATAAAATATAGTCTATGTTACTCGTGGATAATGTAGCTTTCGAATGGTGAAAGAATTTTTTAAATCGGTCCAGTAGTTTTTGAGCCTATTTATTACAACCAAATAAACAAAGTTTTCCTCTTTATAATAGTAGTGTAGATAAATACTTTATGTCGATACATTTTTAACACCCAGACCAACAGCCAACAGATTTAGTTCGTCACAAAGATGTTGGTCGTGCCGGGAAACGAACCGCAGACCCTCTGCTTGGCAGTCCGGCATGATAACATTACGCCAACATAACATAACTAACGTAAATCTTGAATGTTTTATACGTGTTTTATACGGTATCCAGAGTTTTTTTTTAATATTTTTCGCAATAACTGTTGTGAGTGAAAAGTGTTTGTTGGACAATGTCTCCGACGTAAATGTGTGGAGGAAAGCCTGACGAACATACAATAAAAAAAAAAAAAAAAAAAAAAAAAAAAAACATGACTGTTTTACGTTAGTTACTAATAGCCCTGTATGTGTGTTATCATATTATTATTTTCATGTACTCTGACAAAGATTTCTCAGTGTTTTATCAGCGGTTATCTAATTTCGCGGGATTATAGTGTAGTGTACGGTAGCCGATGCGGGATTTATCTAAATCCCATGATTGTCGAGGATACTGATAAGCTAAGTATACATTTCTTAGTGTTGTTAAAACACCAGTCTATTGTCTAACCAAGCACCCCCCGTTAGACGGGGGCGCTTGGCCGATTTTATTTATAGACATGTTGATGTCTTTAAATATATTTACACGACACAAACGGTCACACTTACTTAAAAAACTTTTGTTTCGTGAAATATATAATATGCCTTACGATAACAGTCTATGGAGCGACGACGGTCTGCCTCCATTTAGCAAGGGATATCCCCCCGGACAGATGTTGTGTCCGGAGACGGCCGTCCGACGGTCATGCATTGTAGCTTGAACCCGTCGTACGCGCGCTGTAAATACCGTTTGCGCGATTCAGGATAAGCGCTCTGATTGGTCGCGGGCGATGAAGTGCGACAGAGACGCCACAAGTCTTTAAATAATCGGCCACGTGCGAGTTGGGCTCGCGCATGAAGGGTTCGGTTGTTGCATCTGACAGCTAGTTAAAATAAATTATAGCTTTAAATAGCGACGTTTGGACGGACGGTTACTGTTAAATTTATGACGTTATCTGACAATTTAGTTTAAAGGTGCAACTCATTTATTACCTAACCAGTACTTTAACATTTTGTTTTTGTTAAAAATAAGCTGATGGAACCCAGCCTTCAGTGTAAACTCCATGTAACGTCACTCGATTTAACGACAAACTCTAAAGCGTCGAAATCAATTGGCTTTAGTTGGTTTAGTTTGTATTCTATACAATGATACATTCTCTCAATTTAACGACCACTCTCTATAATGCCATAAAATCCACAGTCCCTTCAGTGTCGTTATATAGAGTTTACGTATATTAAAAACAAAAATCCTTATAACACCCAAAAATATGAAACAACTATCATATAGATTAAAGTCATAGAAATAAAAACTGATTTTTATTTCTCTATTGCTCGAGTACCGATTCCATCCATAAATCGATAGATATCGATAGCCTTATCGATAAATTTATCAACGCAACAATTAGGCCATATTTTTACCAACATTATAGCGATTGCGGTTATAAAATACTTGATATCGGTGCAGTACCTACGTTAATATTATATTACAGAATTTAAATAACAAGTACCGACCCAAAGTAGACAAATCTAATATTTTAGGTGAGTTTTTTAAGAAATGGAGTATAATTCTTAAGCAAAGTTCTCTTCGAAATTCTAGAAAGATCGTGATCAGAATGGATAAAAAGACCTCAAGCCCACGTTCAAGAGAAACCAATTAGCAGTCGTTTAACCTCGCGACTTCAATTATCGATGCTTGGTTTAGTCGCACAATGCGGGTATTTAATACCTATCCGCAGATCTATAGTCTGGCAAACGAAACATGATATTGGAAAAGAGCGGCAAATTTAAAAAAAAATTGTATAGCAAGCCCAAAACTAATATGAAATACCTGAAATAAATTTATTTGATACTTTGGAATTATTTATTTATACATATATACCACGCAGGAAGGTTCAGTCAGGGAGAAACTTTAATTTATGGTTTCATTAACAAAATTTACCAACGTTTGGACACTAGGGAAATAGGTAAAAACCTAAAAGGTAAAAACGGGACCCTATTAGTAAGCCTCCACTGTCTGAATAGTTAGAAAGCTGAAACTCTCACAATATATGTATTTCCCGTGCCGCACTAAAAACAAATGAAATATTAAGGGGGGTCCCCATACAATAAACTTGTATTTTTCGTATTTTTTTGCTATATTTCAATAACGATAGCTGCTATACACTTAAATTTTCACAATATATATAAATGTATATTAACTATTAAATTAACTTATAACATTTAAATCCTAATACATAAATACTTAAACTATTTTAATATATCAACTCTGGTTGCCAAATTGTCAATTTCTATCCCAATTGACTGTATTTATATTATGCTGAATTTTGTGAGCCTTTGTGCAGCGTTTTTAAATAATTTAATAAAAATATAATAAAAGGGGGCTCTCATACAACAATGATACGGAACCCTTCATGCGCGAGTCCAACTTGCACTTGGCTAATTATTTTATTTTAACTGGCCCTCACTACGTTGTAGCATCAGAACAGGCGCCATTTCATTCAATTCACAAATAAAACTCGCGCCATCTAGCGGCATAGCATTAAAATAACAATTCGGTCAATGTTTCTTCGCGTGGAAATAGTATTACCTATCAAAATAAATTATAAAATAAAAAATAAATATAAGTGGGGCTCCCGTACAAGACAAGGATTTTTTAAGCTATTTTTTCTCGATCATTATAACGACATTTGTTAAAACCCTTAACATTCACAGAATATAAAATTATGAATTAACTTAAAATAAAATAGTATTTAAGGGGGCTGCCATATAACAAACGTGTTTTTTGCCATTTATTTAAGATAATGATACGGAACCCTTCTACCGCAAGCCCAACACGCACTTGATTTCCTAGTTGTATAAAATTAACATTGATTTGCTCATTTTACTCTTATGTTTGCTTATACAAATTTATAACATTGTTTTATTCCGTCTATCTCTCGATTTGATAACGACTGAACAAAGGTTAACAGTGGAGACCTAAACTGTTAAGATAATTTCGGATAAACATCGTTTATTTTAAAACCATACTTATTATAACGGCACAAGTTTGAGTTAGGTTGTGTGTATATGTGTTTCTTTTTCTTAGATAGCTGTTGTTATTTTTAGTTAATACTAGCTGACCCGGCAAACGTTGTTTTGCCTCACTTAGGGGTACAGCGTCATCTATTGATTACTTACTCAACCCAGTCGAAAGGTATCGACATCTGTTAGAATCATTTGGAGTTAACAGATAATTGTGACTGTCAAATTATAACAGACAATAATTAACAATAAATTAAAATTGCGACTATAATTTGAGATTTAAACTATCTCAAGTTGGGGCGAACTGCACATGGTGTGCGAATTTTATTATAATCGGTTAAGTGGTTTAGGAGTCCATTGAGGACAAACATTGTGACACGAGATTTATATATATTAAGAAGATTGTATGTTCTTTACGAACAAGACTGTTGTAAACTAATCACTATTTTAAGATCTCGTCTTTGTACACAGTTATGCAATAAATATATTCTTATTCTTATTCACGCTCAAACGGCTGACATTGGCTAGTTTTTCCCGGATAAAAGCAAATAAACTAGGAAGCGCTGACCTATTCAGAATAAAAAAACTATGGAGCACGGCTGTAGTTCATACATTTAGATTATTTTAACCAGTTTTTCTTCTAATTTACAAGTCTGTTTGGTGCCAAAATAAGTATAAATATGTTTAGAGTTGTTCTTTAGACGGTTTTCAAGCAATTTATAACGAACTAGCATGAAGTCCCGGCTTCGCACGGTTTCTAAAATAACCTAAATTGCAAAGAGAAACAAACTATAGCCTATATTACTCGGGGATAATATAGCTTCCCAACAGTGAAAGATTTTTCAAATCGGTCCAGTAGTTTCGGAGCATATTCGCGTCAAACAAACAATCAAACTTTTCCTCTTTGTAATATTGGTAGAGAAAAAAGTTGTAAATATTATCATCTCCTTAAGTCTAGTTGCCGACATATGGGTATGTACATTAATATATAGTATAAGTATTAGGCATGTGTCATCTATTGTTGAATGAATGACAATGTCATCCTTAGGGATAAATATGTATATAGGTAGCATAGATGATGATTTGGGAATTTACGTGACTAAACAATGATGTATCAGCTGGAATTTTTATTATGTCACCTATTTATGTACCAAAGCAAGTGTATCTCGGTGGGAAAATGTCTGCTTTTCAATCAGACAGCCTTTGGTTCGATCCCAGCCCTACAAAAAATACTTTTTTTTCTCGTATGTGTAGATTTGCACTCGCTTTACGGTGAAGGAAAACACCGACATATTTGAGGACCACAATATCCGAAGACGTGTGTCATCCGCCAATCCGTATCATTATGCATTTATGTCAGGCTCAAGTAAGTTTTCGAAATAATTTGGGTTTTTTTTTTCCAAACATAGTGAATGCGCACTACTGCTTGCCACGAACAAAAACATTACCTAAAATGTATAAAACACAACTATTAATTTAAATGTGACTCCCGCTCCGGATCTTTCCTGGTGCAAAGGATAGTGATTGCCATTCAGCGCGGGAACGCTGCAAGTCTGATGGGCACCTTTGCACCGGGAACTATTAGGGGCGAGTTATTTAGTTAGAATTAAGTAATTTATAATTAATTTAATTTAATTTTGACATTTCATTTGTATATTTACTTTAAGCATGTATAAATATAAGAAACAAAACATTCGTCAAATATTCTTTTGATGTAAGTTATAGGTAAACTGTTAGGTTAGGATAGTAACTTACGGGTTCTTATGTTTTGTGTCATATTGTCGGTTACTACCAACTAACTATTTAAATGTAAGTTCATTAAAAATGTACGGATCTAAGTATGTACATTATATGGACGATAGGTAATCGATTATATGTATAATATTGCCAAACAAGCTAACATAAGTAACACACCGGTGTCACAGAATAAATAAGAAGAACAGAACAGAAGGTTCATTCAACTGCGCGAATCTGTTGCACCAACCAGGTTTTGGTTATGTGAGTGGATTGTTGTGTCGTTTCTTTGGGAAGACACTAAACTTAACAATCTGAAGAAATGTAAGATTATGTAACGTCTCCTACTAATGTTATAAATGCAAAAGTGTGTGTAAGTGTGTATGTTTGTTACTTTTTCACGCACAAACGGCTAAGCCGTTATTTGTGAAATTTGGTATAGATGTAGCTTATTACTTGGCTTAACACGCAGTTCATATTTATGAAATTATACGTCAAATATTTTTACATTTTAATAAAAATAACCTATGAATTTATGTAGTTCGCTTTTAATGATAAGGCTAATCCTCCAATAAAGAATTGTCTATCTATGTATTTATAAGTAAAATTTACCAAATATTGTATACATTAACGTCAACATAATTTGTATTTGCATCTCGTCCAAAGTTAACAACAAAAAAAAATTCTATGTCAAATTTTTTTTTAGTGCAACTTATCGCGTGGTTGTATGAAGGTTGACTTCTGTACCTCTTATTTATTCTGTGTTAGTGACACGCCATTCAATATTATCAATGCAAATAATACTTTGCACTTAACCTTGTTCATTGTGTGTTAATAAGTGATAAGTTAATAATATGCGTTATGAATAAAGCATAATGAAAGGTTGTTTTAATGAATTAAAACTTTCTTAAAGCCTTTGTCATATTTGGCGGATATTCCCTAAAAAGGGGGCTAGGCTGTTTTTTTTTTACGAAAAGTTGTCACGACACTTTTTGCGCACGGTATGGCATCATCGCGTCGTATCTCCAAAATCTGTTCGGAAGTCAAATATGGCTATCAATGAAAGTATTCACTAGTTGACAACAGCGCCATTCGCTTCAGGTGGAGTTGCGATTGAGCCTACTGATTAAGTTTATATTACATTATATTTGTTAATAATATGTATTAGTATAAAAAAAAGATTATAACTAAAAAAATATAACAGTTCCTTAACTAATTAGTCGAAAAGAACTTCGTTCCATCCGGGTACCTCTCAAGTTTTTTTTATTTATTTCTTTTGTTAATGATTTAAAAATAAGATATGTAATGTCAAAAACGAGTATATCCCTTTCCCTCCTTACGGTACTTAGAAGTACCTCCACATTTTTCGTCTAATAACTTAAGTACGAAATAACTTTATGTTAACAACAACTGACGTTCCTTTAGAGTACCGTTTCCGTAAGCCAATCACAGCGCGTTATTTGTATTACCGCGCGACATTGTCGAGAAATTTGAACAGCGAGTTACAACTGGTCGGACATTTTTTCACTTTACTGTGCGGTGTAATTGTAAAATGTTTATAAATAGAATATCATAGGTAAGTACTATTTTTTTTACTAATTACGTTGTTTATATCACGGAGTACATTTATAAAAGCTGGTATAACATATTATCACTTTATTTTATAAGAATATTTGATAAAAACTGATGAGGACTTAAAAGTACCGTCAGGTGATTTTAGTCTAAAAAATCATGAACTTTGATAATACACATACTCGATGAAGTAGGTATTTTGGTTTATCAAACATTATTGTTTTTTCTTTTTATTATTATTTCTAAGCTATTTTTTTTGATTTAGCCATTGAGATGGATATTAGTAAGAATACTGCTCTAATTGAAGCCCTGCTATTAGAAGAGATTCCAGACTGTAACGAAGAGTCTGATGCAGGTGTGTCCGATGATGAAGTGGAAAATATTCAACTACCCTCACCAATAGGCTTCGATGAGATTTTTGAAAGAGCTCTAGAAAATACTTTAGCCGAAGATCCGCCATCATCGCCTTCAAAACAAGTTGAACTGGAGTGCCCTGTAAATCAGGTACCACCATCACCAATACCTGGATCTAGTGTTCAGACTGATCTACCGTCTGCAAATACGTCCTCACACAGAACTAATCAGCGATTACCTGAACCAAACCGTAAATGGAAAAAGAAGGACCTAGATACAATTTTACCGGAATACGTTCTAGATACTGGAGTAATAGAAGACTACTTTGCTCACTGTAACACCCCGACTGATATATTTTTAGTATTGATTGAAGATATTATTGATAATATTGTGTACCAAAACAACCTTTATGCTACTCAGAGAGGCAAAGTATTGAACCTAAAAAAGGAGGAACTTCTAACATTTATAGGTATGAACTTTTTTATGGGTTACAATACTCGTCCGGCGTGGAGAGACCATTACTCTTCGGCATCTGATCTCAACAATGCACTTCTCTGCAAAACTGTTGTTGTCTGTTGTTTTGGGGTCTTCTGGACATCGCATTTGTCGATTCATATGTCATTCATGGACTCATAATGAAACAAACCACTGTAAAAGATTTTCGACGCTCTGTTACTCAAGGCTTGATGACAATGAAAGATGTTAGTCAGAAAAGAAAGACTTCTACTGATAATACTGCGAAAGCTGGCCCTTCCAAAAGACGCAAATCTGAGTACTCTACTGTAAAAGACGTTCGCTTGGGTAATAGAGGCATCCATTGGCCTACTTTCGTAGAAAATAGGGGAAGGTGTGAGGTTTGTAGTTTGAAAAAGATTCAGTCGAAACCTCATAGTAAATGTTCTCATTGCAATGTGTTTTTGTGTGTAAATGAAAAGAATAATTGTTTTGCTGAATACCACGAGGTCAATTTGTAATTAAAAACCTATTTATTTAATTATAAGTAAGTAAATATTGGATCTCATTATTTTTGTACTTTCTATCATAGTTCCTAACATTGTAATATCACAAAGTTCCTGACGGTACTTTTAAGTCTAGGTCTTGGAAATAATACTTCTAGGTACAATAAAAATCTTAAAATAATCTGAGTGTTTCCTTTTACCTACCTTATTATGATAATAAAGTTGAAAAGCGGAAATTCGTCAAAAATCACTACCCCGGGTGGAAAGGGATATAGAGGGGCGCATTATACGTAGAATTTTTTAGAATCACTTATTTTTTATGATGTATATTTTTTTTTGGTATAAAGTTAGTTGTCTTTACCCTTGGTATTTATTGTTTGCAAACTAAATATTGAGTGAAAATTTTTATATATACATACTCGTATAACGGTAATTCTGGAAAATAAATTTATATCTGTAAGCTTTGTTTATGGTATGTTGAAGGATGACATTGCATACGGCAGGACAGCCGGAATGTCAAAGTCAAAGAATTAATTAAATTTAAAAAGTGAACTGAATTGAGGCGTTACAGAGTTGATCTACAAATAAATAACTGGAAGTAAAAACCTTTAATTGTCGATTTTTCTGTTTTAGGTATGTACATTGTAATTGTACGTGTAAATATCAGGTTTTAATTCTATTGTAATATGATAAACTAACAATAAATGTTTCTGTTTTAGATAAATCAAAACTGCGTTTTTCTCCCGTACCATCCAACATATTATAAATCGACAATTGTCAGAGTTTGATTGGATAATAGTAGATCATGTCGAGATTGCAATTTGAGGTTGAATTGGCAGCGGATGAAGATCCGAAGAGCAATATCATAATCATAAAATCGTTAACAACCGAAGATGGAATTACATATCTCCTACCGCCATGTTTCCAAGCAGCAAAACATCACCTTCAACTGACAAAGTTACCAGAATTTATGAGAATAAAGAAAACACTACAGAGAAGAGGTAATAACAGAAAGGTGTGGATAAATCTGCCAAGTGATATTTTAGCTGTCTACAAAGATGATACTGGAAATATTATGTTTAATGATTATTTATTACAAGAAACAACCAAAGTCACAAGCCTACCTACTACAGATGAAAAATTGTTAGAAATTTTAGAAAAACTAAGTGGGAAAAGTGAAACATCTTCTATCAATAAAGAAAAACATAACAATTTAAGCAAATTAACTGATAAATTTATTTTGAAAAAGTTTGATAACAAGATCACCAATGCTAAACAATGGTTGCAAAGTTTTGAGAGTGAATGTATAAGATTCGATTTAACTGATGATACAGGAAAAATTAGTGCCTTGAGATTGTTTTTGAATGACTCGGAAAGTGACTGGTATGAGTCTATGTTAATTAAGCATAGTTTGAACTCACAGTGGAAAATATGGCAAGTAAGTTTTTTGGACACATTTGCTGATAAAAGTTGGTCCACCGTAATCTATGCATTGACTTACAAACATTTCAATGGCTCTCTTCTGGAATATGCATTGAAAAAACAGAGATTGCTTCTAGAGTATAACAGTGATATTGATAACAGAACTCTTACTGACTTGATTGTCGCAGGATTGCCAGCTTATATAAGAAGCAAACTAGATAGACAAGAGATGACAGACCCTACTCTTCTGTTTAGTGCCTTACGTATGCATGAAAATCAAAATAGAGATGTTCAAAAAAGTTTTGCTGAAAGAAAAAGTTCAACTAGACCGGAACTAGAATCAAAGAAAAAAACACCATGTCAAATATGTTACAAGATTGGAAAGAAAAACAGATTTCACTCTGAAGATTTGTGCTGGTTCAAAGAAGACAAGAATAGTAATAACAGTGTAAAACACTGTAAAAATTTGATGCTGGAGATTGATCAATTTCAAGATACAAAAAACTAAATGTTCCCCCACTAATAGAAGTTGAGGTTATACTGAATGACACCTTGAAATGTACTGGTATTTATGACCCCGGCTCAAATATAACTTTAATAAATTCCAAATTAATAAAAGTAAAAAATTCAAAGATAAATTACTTTGAAAATAAATTCAGTACAATTGGTGGTGGGGGAAAGACAACAGGTTTAATCAAATTAAATGGAAAAATACTAAATATTGAAGAGGAAATAAATGCATTTATTTGCAATGATAAAAGTTTCACTCATGAGTTGCTTTTGGGACTGGATACAATAAAAAGGTTTGGGTTGACCCATGACGGGGACTTAAACATCCAACTTCAACAAAATGCCATCCCAAGTGTAAATAAATATATGAGGCCCACTGAAGACAAAAAACATAACATTCATAAAATTGCAACCAGAGGGTTAAAATCAGAAATATTAAATTACGAAATAAATTTTAATGAGGGCATAGATGTGAATCAGTTTGATATAGACACTGCTTACTTGGAAGATGACCAGAGGGGAAAAATTTGTGCATTATTAGACAGTTATAAACATATATTTGCAAAAGATAAATATGATGTAGGCCAAGTGAAAAATTATGAAGCATTCATAGATCTACAAGTGGAGCAATATTGCTCAAAAAGACCATATAGATGCTCATTAGATGATAAAGAAGAAATCGAGAAACAAATTGGCAAATTGCTACAGAATGAATTGATTGAAGAATCTTATAGCCCATTCGCAGCACCAGTGACATTGGCATACAAACGAGATGAAGGAAAAAAATCAAGATTATGCA
The DNA here is from genome assembly GCA_035578125.1 of Mellilla xanthometata. NCBI lineage: Eukaryota > Metazoa > Arthropoda > Insecta > Lepidoptera > Geometridae > Mellilla > Mellilla xanthometata. The sequence goes on along the minus strand of JAPUBQ010000033.1, from coordinate 1,846,932 downwards.
TCGACTTCAGAGAACTCAATAAAATTGTTGTACCACAGCCACAGCCATTCCCTCTTATAGATGATCTGATGGTAAAAACAATAAATTGTAAGTATTTTACTACACTCGATATTAACTCTGCATTTTGGTCTATACCATTGAGAATCAGCGACAGAGAGAAGACAGGTTTTGTTACACAGGATGGTCATTACCAATGGACTTGCCTTCCTTTTGGACTAAAAACATCTCCAGCAATTTTCCAAAGAATTTTGACAAATATAATAAGAAAACATAACTTGTCAAATTTTGTAATGAATTATATTGATGATATAATGGTATTCTCGAAAACTTTTAATGAACATATTGAACATTTATCAAAACTGCTGGATGCAATTGCTGAAGAAGGATTCCGTCTGAAATTAACAAAATGTAAATTTGCAGCACAGTCAGTAAGATTCTTGGGGCATATAGTAAAAGGCAATACAATCACACCTCTGAAAGACAACCTTAAATCAATAGCAGAATTTGCAGCACCACAAAACAAAAAACAGATACGACAATTTCTAGGTAAAGTAAATTTTTATAATAAATATATTCCAAATGCAGCAATAACTCTTGATCCAATACACAATTTACTTAGAAAAAACATCAAATATGATTGGTCGGCTGATTGTGAAAATGCTTTCCAAGCAATAAAAAAATGTTTATGCTCAGCACCAATTTTGGCAATTTTTGACAGAGAGGCGCCCACTTTTATTTACACTGATGCAAGTATAAAAGGAATTGGTGCAATATTAAAACAAACACAAAAAAATGGAGAAATCAAACCAGTGGCATACTTCTCGAAGAAATTAAACACATCTCAAAAGAAGAAGAAAGCCATATTTTTAGAGTGCTTAGCCATAAAAGAAAGTTTGAAGTTTTGGCAACACTGGCTAATAGGAAACTCATTCACAATTTATACGGACCACAAGCCCCTAGAAAATCTGAACATAAAGAATAGAACAGATGATGAACTGGGAGACATGACTCATTACTTATCACAATACAACTTTATAATAAAATATAACCCAGGCAGAAACAATATGGAAGCAGACTGCTTAAGCAGAAATCCAGTATACGAAAGCTACGAAAACGAAGAAGATAACTTGAAAACAGTAAATATTGTGAAAATTGAGGAAATATTAGATGACCAGGAAAAAAATTCAGTTATAAAGAATAAACAAAATTTAATTATAGAAAATGGTATATATTACAAGCAAAATAATAAGAAGAAGAAGATTGTGTTATCAGAAGACTACAGTAAGATACTGATTAAAAAGGTACATGAGCATTTTTGTCATATAGGAATAAATCAGATGGAGTCAAAATTAAGGCCTTTGTACACAGCCCCCAATCTGCTGGATAATATAAAGCTAATTTGCCGGCAATGTGAAATTTGTATTAAGAATAAAACACGTTTAAATAGAAAGTATGGATTAATGTCACAATTGGGACCGGCAGTGAAACCTTTCCAAATTATGTCAATAGACACAATAGGAGGATTTGGTGGCAACAGGTCTTCAAAAAAGTATTTACACTTGTTGATGGACCATTTCACACGTTATGCTTACATTTCGTGTTCGAAGACACAATTGGCTAAGGACTATATAAAACTGATGGCACAAGTGATCAAGGATAATGAAGTGGAGATATTGCTTTCAGATCAATATCCAGCACTGAATTCAAAAGAATTCAATAAATATTTAAAGGATCACTCCGTTGATTTAATTTTAACAGCGGTGGATGCCCCTTTCTCCAATGGTCGTAATGAAAGACTGAACCAGACGCTGGTCAATAAGATTAGATGTGCTTTAAACAGCAAAGAAAAAAGAACTGCTTGGACAACTATAGCTATGGATTGTGTGACAGCTTACAACTCAACAAACCACTCAGTAACAGGTTATTCACCTTTATATCTATTAAACGGAGAACCAACGGACATACTACCAACAGAACTAAAAAAGACACAAACAGAACCTGGAGAACTGGATAAAGACCGACAAATAGCATTTCTCAGATCAAAGAAATCACATGAGATGAACAAGGCTATTTTTGACCGAAATAGAATAGATTACAAATTTCAAAAAGGTGATATGGTTTATGTAATGGACTGTAATAAGTTGAACAGATCAAAAATGGATGAAATTAGAATCGGTCCATTTGAAATAGAAGAAATGATATCAGATTCGCTATGCAGGATTAACACTGGAAAAAATAAAAAGTCCTTAGGACTTTATCATGTAACAAAGCTCATTCCTCAATTTGATTAATCAAATTAACCATAAGTTAATTTTCAATTATGGGGGGGAGATGTAAGCTTTGTTTATGGTATGTTGAAGGATGACATTGCATACGGCAGGACAGCCGGAATGTCAAAGTCAAAGAATTAATTAAATTTAAAAAGTGAACTGAATTGAGGCGTTACAGAGTTGATCTACAAATAAATAACTGGAAGTAAAAACCTTTAATTGTCGATTTTTCTGTTTTAGGTATGTACATTGTAATTGTACGTGTAAATATCAGGTTTTAATTCTATTGTAATATGATAAACTAACAATAAATGTTTCTGTTTTAGATAAATCAAAACTGCGTTTTTCTCCCGTACCATCCAACATATTATATATCTATTTTTTCTTTTTAATTGTAACTCAGCGAGTCACAGCGAGGACTTGTCGAGGTATCAGTAGACCCATTGATATAACGTGAAGAGTATTATAAGTTCAGTGTAAACTCTATATAACGACACTGAAGGGACTGTGCATTTTATGGCGTTATATTAAATGGAGAGAATGTATCATTGTATGGAATACAAGCTAAATCAACTAAAGCCAATTGATTTCGACGCTTTAGAGAGTTTGTCATTAAATCGAGTGACGTTACATGGAGTTTACACTGTATGTCCGAACTAGTTAGATAAGTGCACGATAACCTAAAGCTCTCGGATAAAACTGATAAGAGAAAGCGTGACCCTTATCATAATCAGCCCACTATTCGTTCCCAGTTATTCCTGACTAAGCATGCTCCTCTTTAGGCCAGTGAGTCGATACCTCCTGTGGTTACGCGCTTTACTAGTCAAATGCCTAGCTGTTAGGAGTGAAATCATAACTCTAGTTTTATTCAAACTAATATACGGCGATATATTTTATTTGAGAAGAAAATGATATAAAAAATGTGTTTACTTAGAACGGACAATACTCTCTGTTATCTCCCTCTGTTAACTTTTGACAGCGAGATAACGAATAAAATAGTATTATCACGAAGTTGACGACCTCGTTCGCGTAATGGTTACCATGCCGGACTGCCAAGCAGAGGGTCCCGGGTTTGATTTCCGGCTAACATCTTTGTGATGAACTAAATTTGTTGGCAGTCGTTTTGGGTGTCAAATATGTATCGATATAAAGTATTTTAATGAATTTATATGTAGTATGTCAGTTGTGTTACCAATCATAATATATAGAAATGGTTTAGTATGGGGCTAACCAGTCGTGTGGAAAATGTTCCCTAATACTTTTTTATTCATTTAAAGTAACTTGCTTACTTTAAAATTGCCAAATCGTTGGACATTATATAATTATTTATTTTCTATATTTGACTTAACTGTCGTGCCCTTTTATTGTTTCTTTGTCTATGGTCCTGCCTTATCCATTTAACACGCTTTTGTAGGTACAAACGTAATGTAAAGGCACCCTGGGTCCCTAACAAAGACCTTATAGGGATGGTAAAATTAAAAACATTACGATAAAAGCAATTCTTGAATTATATTGGTGAATATAAACTACCCTCAAAACTAAAACATGAATATTGTCGCACTTATTTTTATCAAAACTTACAAAAATAAAGTATTTTAACTAGCTGGCACGTGTTAATCCAAGGCTCAAACAATATCTGTACCGAATTTCATCGAAATCGGTTCGGCAGTTTGAGCATAAAGAATTAACACACACACAAACTTTTGTATTTATAATATTTAGAGGAAGTAGGATTTAGTTTAGCTCATCAAAAAACCTCATTGCTAACCTATATATAAGAATTTGAGGATATTTAGTACAGAAATTATTCATATTCAAATCGAGTTAGGTCACTAACCCGATTATTTTATCTCCCGCGTACAAAACGCATGTTTATATTAAACACGTGTTCCAAACCTATTTACTATGGAAAGGAATTTATAATTACAAAATTTAATCTGCCTTCCAAAGGTCAGGAAAAGGTTAAACAAATAAGATAAAACAAAAGAGTTAAGCCAGGTTAGATTAAAACCTAATGAAATAAAACTCACCAAAAACAAAAAAGGTCAGCAAAGAAAAACCACACTGGCCACTAAACACAATTAGCAGAAAAAAAATTGGTTCGATTTTTTAAAATTATGTAATCCGCCGATAATGGCGCGAGGCGGTCGGACGCGTGGAACGTCCACTGTATTTCGGTAGACTGGCCAACTAAAATTAAAACTACCGCGGCGTTCGCGCGTAAACATGTGTTATGCAAGTTGTTCAGCTATTTTCTGTACAAAAAGTGCTGTGACTGAATCGGGGGAGCGGACCGGATGAGCTTTTATAAGTTTTTGTGTGTAGAGGAAGGAAGGCCACGCCTCCGGTTTGCTATAATTACATTGTTTATCTGCTGTTATTGCGTCATTACTACGTCATTCGTGCACATAATGTGTGACAGGCAGTTAGGTCTCACACGCCTTCTGTAATAATTCAAATTCATTTATTCCTTATAATATAGCATAACAGAGACATAGCCTCTAGAGTGCTACATTTTTTTAAAATAACACAAACACTAAAAGTAAACATTTGTATCTACAATACTTCATTAAATAAAAAACAATAATACGTAACTTCAAAACATACAAATTATATAACAATATACAAACACTAAAAAAAAAAAAAAAAAAAACAAACACTTAAATTACTTAAAGACTACAAGAAAGAGGCTTAAATATATGAAAGGATTGAAATAAATAAAATAAAATAAAACACATGAAAAAACTAAAAGATACCTAATTATTGTTCACTTATACTACTTTTAACTAAGTTATGTTTTTCACAGTATGTTGTAGTGTACTTTGAGGGAACTGGTGCCAACTTTCCGCGAATATGTCTATATGTGGTTGTAAAACACATAAAATGCCTAAGTTACTTAATTAATTTTAATTGTTTTAAGTCCCAAATTATAATGATGAATCGAATAAGTCAACCAGGTGTTCACTAGGTACTTTTTTGTAAAAGCCGATGTAACCACCCGTATGTAAAATTTACTAACAAACCAAGTGCAAGACAAGTAACATAACGTTACAATTTGTATCTATGTTTCGCACCCGGAAAAGAGTTTGATTACGAAAAATTATAGTTACAATTTGAGTTCCGTTAATTATTAAACGAGTTGTTCTAATGTCGAGTGAGAAGAGAATAGTCATCATTTTCAGCCACTGCTGAGCATATGCCTCCCTACGTGTACACCATTCGTCTTTATGTCGTCGACTCAACTTACAACTTACACGAGACGTGTAAGTTGTAAGTTGTTCCTTCTCCTGAATGTGCCAATACGACACAACAATATATGAGGGTTTTCCTGACGCACTATTTTTTTTCTTTTATCTGTGGAGAAATTGACTTTGAATATTGATATTGAATATACTTGCATTGAATCTGGATTAAGGTTTTTTTTAATAATAAATATAATACTACTCTGCAACAGTTTGTGGCGTCTCTGTCGCACTTCATCGCCCGCTACCAATCAGAGCGCTTGTCCTGAATCGCGCAAACGGTATTTACCTACAGCGCGCGTACGACGGGTTCAAGGTTTATACATCGGGGCGCAAACGTGGGGTAGAGGCTCCCTATATTTGTAGGTACTCGCTTTTAGTCTTAGTAAAAACAGTCGCAGCAAAGTCAGAATCGATATCAAATAATCAATTTTAACTACATAGCAACTAACAGGCGCCTGACATAAACTTAATTTCGTACTTAAAAAATCAGGCGTTATTATTTTTCGTAATAGCGCTCCATACAAATAGTTCTAAATAAATAAATAAATATTGAGACACATTTCACACGACTGGTTAGCCCCATAAACCATATCTAGTTTGTATTAAGGTTGCTAACACAACTGATATACTACTTATACGATACTTATATTGATACATATTTAACACTCAGACCAACAGCCAACACATTTAGTTCATCACAAAGATGTTGACCGTGCCGGAAATTGAACCCGGGACCCTCTGGCTGGCAGTTCGGCATGGTAACTATTACGCCAATAAGGTTGTCAAGCCAAGGTTCTGAGAGTCAATTTTCTGATTTATTACTCTGAGCAAATACTGGCAGTGGCTTACGTTGTAAAAGATAACTAAACGATATGCTTGAGTTATGGCAATCACTCATTTGGTAACAATGACTATTATAAATAGTTAATTGTTAACTGAATAAAATTCAAGCATATGATAAACAATTTAAAAATCGCGCCTAATGAGTTTTTCTTTAAAACGTTCCGTTAAGCGCTCAGTAACGAATATTGGACGCATTAGGACTATTCTATATAATTATTTATTGCATGACATTTATGGAATTACCTTAATTTTTTTTTATAATTATATATATTTAGTTGAATAAAATATTAGGAATAAAATTGTGCAAGCTAAAGATTGTTTCTTAAAATACATTATCTATGACATTTCGAATGACGTATGACATTACAGCGTAGAACGGAACATCAAAAGCTAACCTCAAAAACTAAATCAACATAGCGGGGGGACAACGTGTTTGTTTTCCCTGCTGAATATATTTTAAAATATGTCTGAAAAGAGCTGAAAGATATCAAAATGGTGCGTGGGCTATCTCCTATTGTGTTAAAAGATGAGAGTTTGTTGTGAAAGTGTATATTTTTGCAGAGTAAGCTGTACGTCCTTTACGAACACAGCGCGGGTTTCGCGTTGTTCCGTGTAGCGGAATTCGAAGAGTTGGCGGCGTTCCTGCCTCAAGTAGAAGAGTCTGTGACGGATTTACAGCGGTTCAACTCTGTCGTGACGCTGATAGCCTTCCAGCCGTTCAAATCTGCTGTCGTCGCTTTGGAAAATATCAATGCGGTATCTGAAGGTTAGAACACGTTTTTCTGCTCAAGACTCACAAAAACGTGAATCGAAATTAGGTGTGGGCTAGCCGCGAGAAACGCCAACTGTGGTCTACAGTCACATGGTATCTGAGGTGTAAACAAATATGCCTACATAACAATTAGTAATAAATAAATAACATGCATATAAGTATTGCTTAGAGTATAGCCTTGCTTGCCTTTGTTAATCCAAATATGCTATAAATATTATATTTTTTATATATAGAGTCTGACTTAGGGTAAAGCGCCCATAATTTATCATGATTAATACAAAGGTCAGTAGTTATTTTAGTACAGTCTGTCTTCTTTGGCCTGTTTAACTGTTAATGCTTAATATCTTTGATTTTGCTTTCTGCAATGTCTATCATGAATATACCAAAAATAACCTCTAAAATTCCAGGCATAGTTCCGGAAGACCTCAACCTCTTCCTAGAAGGTGGTCTGCCGAAGCGCAAGAAGCGCAGCAAATGCACTCTGGGTGTGTTGGACCCCAAGCTTGGTGCAGCCATCAGTGAGGCCCTGGAGATACCATGCTCACACACTGGGGCTGTTCCCGAAGTGCTCAGAGGTAATATCATAGACAGAGAAAGTAATAAAATTCATATGTGCATCTCTGTTACACTGCAACAAAACAGCAGTATAAAAGAATAGTATGTATGACATAGCAACATGCAACTCCCAAATATTAGTACCGAAGGTTGCAAAGACAAAAGTTACAGAAAGCAGAAAGGAAGAAGTATAATAGTGCAGGGATAGGATAGAGGATAGTGCAGGGGTTCTGGTACAATCAACATAGGTACTTCCCAAAACCTCCTTTTGAAAACACAAGGGATGGCCAGCAATGAGGTTTTAGTGAGTAAAAGTCTCACCTACCCTGGCTACACCCCAGCATAGTCAGGTATCTATGAAGATTTCAAAATCATTAAAAAAATATAATATAAGTTAAGTTAACCTCTTATTGAAAAGGAGACAGTAGTCAGATTGTTAAATCACAGCGTCTAAGATAGGTAGGTCATATAATGTGGATAGACAATAACAGGGCTGTAAAAATTATTACCAAATTGTCCCCACAGCAGAAACCCCCCAGAGGCTGACATATAATGTGGATAGCGGATGTTGAGGAAGATCTGAAGGTATTGGGGAAACTGGGTGGATGGAAAAGCCTGGCTCAAAACCACACAAAGTGGCATAGATTAGTAGAGGTGGCCAAGACCCACCTAGGTGGGTCTAGCCAAAGGAGTAAGGACAAAGTAAGTAACCTCTTATTTATTCTCCAGGTATCCGCCACCACTTCCATGCACTGATCAAGGGATTGACCCTGAAAGCGTGCAGTGTGGCCCAGCTGGGCTTGGGCCACTCATACTCACGCGCTCGGGTCAAGTTCAACGTGCACCGAGTTGACAACATGATCATACAGTCCATAGCCCTGCTCGACCAGCTTGATAAGGATGTTAACACATTCTCTATGAGGATCAGGTCAGTCACTTGTACTATGCGTGCCAACTAAGAATAGGACTGTCAAACCGCCATCTTGCTCAATAATACGCGCAAACGTCATTACCAAAGTGTATGGTGTGCAAACAAAATTTTAAACCAATTATATTCGGTTTATATGTTTAATGTACGCTGTTTTGCTATTTCTTATACATTTTATTGTAATGAGCATATGGCAAATTAATTATAAAAGAGAGGATTTGAAAGAAAAAGCATATTTATAAAAATGTACATATGTACGTACATATATTATTTCGGTTCTCATAAATCTCTTATTTCAATTTCGCTTAATTAATTCATCCAAAATTATCCAGTTATAAAATTCAAGAATAGTTTTTTTATGAATATACTAATTAAACAATAGTTCAATTTATATCTAAAAACAAAAAAAAAATACATTTTGTGCTTTCTTTGCTGGCAGTACTATTTTGACAGTCATCGCTAGTTGATTTAAGTTAAAGTTGCTTTTCCATACCTTTTTGTTTGATGTTGTAGAATAAAAGTTGTATCTTCTTAAACTATTTTCTCATAGACCATTTTAAATTTGTTTATTTGAACTTAATTTTTTAAGGACTTAATTCACACATAGATGGCTGGTTATACTCAATTATAAAAAATATTTTTGAAACAGGTTGAAGCATTATTATATTTTGCCATTATTAACATAATTTTTCTAATATCTCTTTTGAATTGTCTTCATAATTAATAATTTTTTCAATAATGACCCACACACTAGCCAACCCATACTTGGCCATTGTGGTGGATTATGACTTATATCTCCCTCCTCTTGAGAGAAGGCCCTGAGTCTCAGCAGTGGGATCGTATAGTGGGCTGCTTATGCTACTACTTCAATAATGAACAATTACAATACTATATATGAGGCCACCAGAACCAGAGTGGCCCAAACATAAACTACAAATTATGTGGATATGTGCTAAAACAGTGTGCTCTATTGACATTGTTTTAAGAATCAAAATGCCATAATATATTTTAACGCACCATCTATTTATTTATCGAAATTACCTTTGAGCCACTCTGGCTTTGAAATTAGGGGTTTGAAAAGGGGCATTGCCGTGGTCAAGTAATAATATCACAAATTGTGGTTTGGGCCGCTCTGGTTCTGGTGGCCTCATATACACATTCATATTTCCTCGTTTGTCCAGAGAATGGTACTCCTACCACTTCCCGGAGCTGTACAGCATCGTACCTGAGAACCACCTGTACACCAAGTGTGCAGAGTACATCAAGGATCGGAAGACACTCACCGAGGAGTCTGTGGAGCCTCTCACAAACATCATTGGTAAGATCTGCGTGGCTACTACATTTTTTATTTATTTTATGAAATGTTTCAAAATTTGTATGAATTGTTTGCACAAAAGACCAAATTTTTTGTTCAAACAACAGTTTTTTCGTTGTATATTATAAAAGGCCAACAAAATTGAAAATATAGCTGAAAGATCATCTAAAGAACAACCCTTGCTTTTTTTTTACTAATTTTGGTACCAACCAGACTTTTAAATTAGAAATATAACTGGTTTAGATAATCTAAAGTAAGACTGTTTGAACCAGTTTTTTTTTTCATATTGATTAATCTTAATTGATGCCCAAATAAGTGTAGATGTTCTTTACACGATCTTTACGCTATTTTATCGATATTTTTTACCGTTTATGATTTAAAACGTAAAAACTATAGATTCAAGATTTTGCCTTTGATAAATAAAATGTGTTCTGTTTCCACCAAGATACATATATACCCAGACCCACAGCCAACAAATTTAGTAGACAAACAATATAAGTTGACCCCATTGGTTCTGACAATAATTTTACTATGATATCTCATAGTAAAATTATTGTTTAATTATATTTTAGTGAATAAATTTAGATTTTTTCAAGATGTGATATTTTGTGCTGCAACTATTTAAACATTTTCATAATCTAAATCTAACTTTTCATGTCTCCAGGTGACTCAGAGAAAGCCCAGGCCATAGTGGACGCAGCTAAGATGTCCATGGGCATGGACATCTCTCCCGTAGACCTCATCAACATACAGATGTTCGCCTCGAGGACCGTCGCTTTGCATAATTACAGGTAGTTTACCATCTTATATACCTTTTCCCTTTTCATGTGTGTCATGTGCCAACCTCCGCTTGGCCAGCGTAGTGGATTATGGCCCATGTCTCTCTCTTTGTGAGAGAAGACCCCAAGTCCCAGTAGCGAGAATATACATATAGTGGGTTGCTTATGCTATGGTAATGTACCTTTTCCATCCAATGAATCCAATTACGATTCCAAGACAAGAACTTTTACAAAATTTGCGTGTTTTAAAAATACATTGGCGCTTTAAATATATATATTACTAGCAGACCCGGCAAACATTTTTTGCCTTATCACTTAGGGGTATGGAAAATAGAAAATAGTAGCCGATTCTCAAACCTACTGAATACGCATTTAAAATTTGGTAAAAATTCAAGTCAAGCCATTTCAGAGGAGTATAGTAACTAACATTGTGACATGCAAATTTTATATATTAGAAGATATCGTTCTTTATGTCAATATATTAATCAATAGTGTGAAAAACAGTAATTTTAATGTATACTTATTTGTAACATCATGTCTTGTGAAAAACAGTTTTCAAAGTTTCTCTTATGTTCTAAATTAAGTTTCTCAATAATTTACGGTTACACCTAGACAGCATTATAATATGCATTCAGCACCAATAGTTTCATTAAATCGTGTACTTGCTTTTAGTGTCAATAAAGAATTATTTACTATTAATATTCAAAAACATAACAATTCCTATTGTTATTTTAATGAAAAAAAAAAACAAAACTTTTAACCGCAGCTGTGGTTACCTGTGGTCTAAGATGTATCACGCTTGCCTAGAAGGAACCTATTTACGTGTTAAAAACCCACTTTCCGGACTGTATAAAGGACAATGAAGGAGGATGGCAAACTCAAACTCAACAAGAACCATGCAGAGACGACTGGAACTTTGCCTCGCGCATAGTAACTGAAGAGGCACTCTTATGGGCGATCAGCACCTTCCTGCCCTTTAAGGCCGCAGGAAGTGACGAAATCTTCCCGGCACTCCTGCATTGGAGTGTTGCCAAAATAAGAAACCACCTTGTGGCTCTATACAGATCATGCCTGGCCTGGAAGTATATACCCAAGGCATGGCGGGAAGTTAAAGTAGTATTCTTACCAAAACCAGGAAAATCTGACTACACGGATCCAAAGTCATTTAGGCCAATTAGTCTTAGCTCTTTCTTGCTGAAGACACTAGAAAGACTTTGTGACAAATATATACGCAACGGTCCTCTGATAGACAAGCCGGTGCATCTAAATCAACATGCGTACCAATCTGGTAAATCGACAGAAACCGCGCTACATCAAGTGGTATACAAAATCGAAAGCGCCATCGAACATAAACAATCATGTCTAGTCACATTTATAGACATAGAAGGTGCTTTCGATAAAACGACGTTTCCCAGCATTGTAAACGGGTTGCGGGCACACAACGTCGATGATAGAGTGAACGATTGGATCACAACTATGTTATCAAATAGAGCAGCCAGCATCGAGTCGTCCACAAACTCACGCTGTGTCGTGACAAAGGGATGTCCTCAGGGAGGAGTTCTGTCTCCATTATTGTGGGTAGTGGTGGCAAACGAACTCCTCGAACTGCTCAACAAAGATGGTATTACAACCATTGGATACGCTGACGACCTGGCAATCATGATATCAGGTCTTTTCGAAACAACGCTATGCGAAAAAATGCAAAAAGCACTCAACATCGTCGAAAGATGGTGTGAGCGGCACAGACTCTCAGTGAACCCACAGAAAACCGAAATGGTGCTCTTCACTAGAAAAATTAAAATACCGAAAACATTAAAACTTCCACGACTTTTTGGGTTGCAACTTACCCTTAGCAAAGAAGTTAAATACCTAGGCATATGGTTAGATAGTAAGCTTCTCTGGGGTAAACAACTTGACCATGTTACCACCAAAGCTACAAATATTTTATGGCAGTGTACGAGAGCCGTGGGTAAGGATTGGGGTTTAAAACCCAAATTAAGTCTCTGGCTGTACACTGTAATAGTGAGACCAATTCTAACGTATGGTAGCATAGTGTGGTGGCCCAGAACGAATCTTATAACCACCATCACTAAACTACAGAAGCTCCAGAGGCTGGCGTGCTCCATGATAACAGGATGCAATAAATCAACACCCTCAGCCGCCCTGGATATAATACTTGGATTGACGCCTCTGCATTTGCACATACAGCAAGAAGCAATGGCCGCAGCCCTAAGAATTAAATCAACAAACCAATGGAAAGGCGTGGGATCTTGTACAAACCACAGCAGAATTCTAGAAAAAGCAATATCGATAGTTCCTAACTCTGTTCGAGGAACCGACAAGATAGCTAAAACATACTTGGATGGCAAAAGATACTCTCTACAGATGGAGGAGATAAAGCTTCAGAACGCAACGGCGACTGCTGTCGCTGTTGACGAGGTTTACATTGTCTTTTGTGACGGTGCAAAAAACAACAATGGAGCAGGTTGTGGATATTACTCACCAGAATTAGGGATTGAGGATTCCATGTCACTGCCCAAAACGACAACAGCATTTCAAACTGAAGCAATGGGTTTACTACTAGCGGCGAGAACAGTGCTGCTAAGAAACTCTGTTGAACATTTGAGTAAAAATATGAAGCTAAATTTCATAACTGACAGTGCTGCAACGATCTACGCACTCAGAAAACCGATAACCAGATCACAAGTCATAAAAGAATGTCATTTGACTCTACAAAAACTGGCAGAGATCTATGACGTTACAGTAACTTGGACCAAGAGTCATAGCACTTGTCAAGGTAACAATAAAGCAGATCTGCTTGCAAAAGAAGGAGCAAAGAAACAAACGATATGTGCCGACATAGCTGATCTCTGCAAGCCGACAGCTATGGAAGCTAGAAATACACTACGAGCACACGCAGAGCGAGAACATCAAAATCTGTGGAACAAAAGAACTGATTGTAAAAACTCAAGACTCTTCTTACCCAAATTAAACAAAAAAGTAACAAATAATTTACTAAAACTCACAAGAAGCGATCTGCGTATGATGGTCGGCATCATTACCGGCCACTGTGATCTTAACTACCACCAACATAAAATTGGGGCGACGGACAGCCCTCTATGTCGGGGCTGTCTGGAGGAAAATGAAACGGTAGAACACGTGCTACTGCATTGTAAGGCAACCAAACAAACCAGAGGGAGTTACGGCCTGATGATAGCAGCTCAAGATGAAAGTTCGCCTCCCAGTGCTAATCTTCAGACAAACAGACCATCTGACGCAACAGTGGTGGAACAGGTATGCCAGCGACCCAGGGCTGTGCTCCGTTACTTCAAGGAGCTCGGTTGGCTTGGGTAGGCTGGTAAGGGGGGAATGCACAATACGCCCCTAGCGGGATGTCAGTGCAGGTCTCATCACCCCCACTTCAAATTAGAATTAGAATTAGAACCTATTTACTCTAGATTTGAAGACCCCCAAATTGTACATCGCGGGAAAAAGAGACTCAGGAAGAGAGTTCCAAAGCTTCGCAGTTCTCACAATGAAGGTCGAACAAAACGCTTTGTGCGAATCCTTGGAACTGACATCATGATTCCGTTACATTCCCAAGTTACCCTCTTAGTTCGCCTAGTTATTATATAGGTATTCTAAGATCTCTCTCCATAATATTTTCCCAGGAAACAAATAGCGGAGTACCTCCACACAAAGATGAACAGTGTGGCTCCGAACTTGACCACCCTGATCGGTGACCAGGTGGGAGCCAGACTTATCTCCAAGGCCGGATCTCTCACTAGCCTGGCCAAATATCCAGCCTCTACTCTGCAGATATTGGGTGAGAACTCTTACTTACTTACTTACTGCTCCGGCACGAAAACCCCAAAGTGGGTCTTGGCCTCCGACAACAGACGGCGCCACTCGTCACGGTGTTGCGCCATTCCTCGCCAGTCAGCCACTTGAAGCTCGCCAAGGTCCCTTTCGACGGCGTCACTCCAGCGGTACCGAGGGCGGCCAACTGGACGGCGTCCCTCCGGCTTCCCTAGGTAGGCTCTCTTAGCGGCCCGATCCTCCCCCATCCTTTCCAGGTGTCCAGGTGTTGAGAACTCTAATTCTTATTAAAATGTTAATTTTTAAAACTAAAGCGGGCGAGTAGCCGCCTTATTTCTCACAAGCTGTGAGTGCGAATCTCGTCAGCTTCCAACTTTTTTTTTGTTTGGATCAGAGTTTTAACCTCTACAAAGAGCTTGAGTTTCCGGTGACGAACCGATGGTATAGCCACTGGTTTTTGTGTGTCACACACAGTGAGCTTTCTTTGCTTTCAGATACATACAATGCAAATTAAATAAAAGCTTATAAAAATATTAAAGGTTGTAAAAATAAAAAGGTTTCAGGACCTATATGTAAAATGATTATGAACAAATTAGGAATAGAATTGTAATCACTTTATTATTTGAACAAATAAGTTTTGAAGTACAGTGTAAACTCAATATGACGTCACTCGATGACGATTCCATACAATGATACATTCTCTCCATTTAACGACCACTCTATAACACCATTAAATGCACAGTCCCTTCAGTGTCGATATGTAGAGTTTACACTGTACATACAATGCAAGTTGAATAAAAGTTTATTAAAAAGGTTTTAGGACCTATGAGTAAAATGATTTTGTACAAATTAAGAATAGAATATAAATCACTTTATCAACACAATAAATTAGTTTGCGAAGTAAATCAATTTCGTTGTTTGTTTTATCTCAGGTGCTGAAAAAGCCCTTTTCCGCGCTCTGAAGACGCGCTCGAACACTCCGAAGTATGGTCTGCTGTATCACTCCACGTTCATCGGCCGCGCCGGCGTGAAGAACAAGGGCCGCATCAGCCGCTACCTCGCCAACAAGTGCAGCATCGCGTCTAGGATCGACTGTTTCTCTGGTATGTCAAACAGTTATATTATAAATATTTTACACATATTTTATTACTCTAAATAGATCAGCGCTTAACGTCAACGCGTCAGCGGTCAACGCTTGACCACAATTCACCAGATGGTAAGTGAAATTGAGGTCTACGGTGAAGCGCGCTTACTTAGAAGGAACCGGTTCACTCTCGCCTTGAAAATCGCTAGATTATAGTCATTGGGGAACAGGGAATTCGGCAAGGAGTTCCAAAGTTTGACGGTTCGGACAACAAAGGTGGAGGCATAACGCTTAGTGCGTGCCTTGGGCACCTCAACTGTAAACTGATGCCGCCTTGGCGTTTCCCTGGTCGTCCGACAGTGAAAGGGGGCGGGGGGAATTACTTCATGTAATTCATTCGCACACTCGCCGAAATGCAACCGATAGAATACCGACAGACTGGCAACAATGCGGCGGTGCTCGGTGCTCCAGGCTCTGCAACTTTGCCTTGCAAAGATTGTTGTTGCCTCTAAGCCTCTTAGCACGCCGTTCAATGTTCAACTACATACATACATATTTTTAACCGACTTCATATATAGATACATATTTAACATCCAGACCGACAGCCAACAAATTTAGTTCAGCACAATGATGTTAGCCGTGCCGGGAATCGAACCCGAAACCTTCTGATTGGCAGTTCGGCATGGTAACCATTACGCCAACGAGGTATTATGGTTGCTAACACAATTTAATGAGTAAAAAAAACAGTATATTTTTATTTGACTGACTTTAATGGCACTCTTTGATCTATCGTAAGTGAAGATCGCTTGCGGTAATAATAGCAGTGCGACAGTAACGCGATACGTATCCTGCCGCGCGTACCTCAGTTATGTGTGTGCTAAAAAGATATCGCTACACGTGATTAGCTAATAAAGCTGGGCAAAAAAGTCAGTCACTATCAGTGCGGAACAATATCTACATAACTTTAACTTTATCTACATAATTATCTATATTATATGTATGTATATAAAAATATGTATTTATGTATATGTAGAACTAGAAATAGTTAGTGTGGCGTTAACCAGCCATGTGTGAAATGTGTCCTAATAATAATAATAGAGCCGTTTCTTTCCAACTTGTTAACTTATTTCACCCTAAGACTTAAAGATTGACTCGACTATCATTACTAACAACTAGCCTACAAAAAATACCACTAACAATTTTACTAACGACATTTGGATTGTAAAAATGACTGTCCTAATATTTATATTTTTATTTTAATTTTAAATATTAGGACACAATTCACACACAGCTGTTGAACCCCATACTAAACGATTTCTAGATTGTATTATGGCTGTTAACTCATCTGATATACTACATATACATACATAAATACGTTATATTGACTTAAAATATTTATATATACTTTAATACCTTTAATTGGTAATTAGAGGAAATTTGAAAGTAGCGCCAGTGAATGAGAAACTAAAGAGTGGGAGGTTAGCTTGGTATGAGCATGTGGTGCGTAGAGAAGAGATGCATGTTAGTAGGAGATGTACGGAAATGAAAGTGCAAAGAAGAAGGGCAAGAGGTCGCCCGAAGAAGACATGGATGAAGTGTGTGAATGAGGACATGAGAGTGAAAGGAGTGAGTGTAGAGACGACAGCTGATAGAGGAGAGTGGAAGAGGAAAATTAGCTGTGCCGTCCCCACCTAGTGGGATTAAGGCAAGGAAGAAGAAGAATTGGTAATTGGTAACTGTGGAGATGGCCTAGGAGGCACCGCTATACAGTTGAAGTTCCAAAAATCCGCACGAAGCGTTTCGCTTCCACATATATTGTGCGGACCATTAAACTGTGGAACTCTTTTCCAGAATCCCTGTTCCCTCTGAACTATAACTGTCTTCAAGGCGAGAGTGAATCGGTTTCTTCTAGGCAAGCGCGCTCCACCCTATATCGCAACATCACTTAACATCAGATGAGTTTCGATTAAGCGCTTGCCTATCCATCATAAAAAAAAACTATACCCAAGATTTTGATATTGTCATCAACTTAAAATTGTATCAAACCTGCTTTAGCTGTCATCTAACATTTTCTATAGGTTTGCATATAATTTACTAGCTGACCCGGCAAACGTTGTTTTGCCTCACTTAGGGGTATGAAAAATAGATAGTATAGCTTATATGACACGTTTGTAGATTTACCATAGCAGCGCCATCTATTGATTACTTACTCAACCCAGTTGAAAGGTATCGACATCTGTTAGAATCATTTGGAGTTAACAGATAATTGTGACTGTCAAATAATAACAGACAATAATAAGCAATAAATTAACATTGCGACTATAATTTGAGATTTAACCTATCCTATCTCTCAAGTTGGATCGAACTGCACATGGTGTGCGAATTTTATTATAATCGGTTAAGTGGTTTAGGAGTCCATTGAGGACAAACATTGTGACACGAGATTTATATATATTAAGATTTCATTTTTTCCCACAGAAATCCAAAGCACGGTGTTCGGAGAGAAGTTACGTCAACAAGTCGAGGACCGCCTCAAATTCTACGAAACCGGAGACATTCCTAAAAAGAACATCGAAGTGATGCAAGAAGCCATCGCAGAGTTAGACCAGTCTACTGCCGACGTCGATATGGTAGACGGAAGCGCTAAAAAGAAGAAGAAAAAGAAGAAGGACAGGAAATCCGAAGTGGCTATGGATGAAGATTGATTCTTCTTTTCTATAAAAGACTAGTTTTCTAACAAGAAGAAGAAAAATATATCTGAAGTCTATGGGATGAATACAAATTCTTCTTTCTCGAAGACTTGTCTATTTTTATTATTTGTAAGATGGAATTTAAAGTGTATGTTCTATTTTTTGCAGTAGGTAATAAATATTAATTAAGGACTAAAGTTGTTTTTTTTTAATCTACAACCTCTTACTCACCATTAAGAATGGTATTTTTGTATCATTTGAGACTCATAGCCCAAGAGCCCATAAGTGTCTGACCTTCCTTTTTTAATAAAAGCTGAAAATTGTTCTATGTATGTGAATCAGCGGTGGCTTTGGCAGATAACTGGTAACAAAGGTGTATAAAATTCCA
The DNA here is from genome assembly GCA_035578125.1 of Mellilla xanthometata. NCBI lineage: Eukaryota > Metazoa > Arthropoda > Insecta > Lepidoptera > Geometridae > Mellilla > Mellilla xanthometata. The sequence goes on along the minus strand of JAPUBQ010000033.1, from coordinate 1,828,244 downwards.
TCTCCGCTGCCTCAGCTTCATGGTTGGAGATCATTCTTACCTCTACTAGGGACACACATAGAACAATTTTCAGCATTTACTAAAAAAGGAAAGTCAGAAACTTATGGGCTCTTGCTCTATAAGAATGGGGGTCATTCTTTTTGACAGTAAATCCATGGTCATTATTAAAACATTTTTTATCTATAAGTCATTTATTATCTTATCCAAAGAAACAGCCCTATTTCAAGTCATACATTTAAAATTCTTATACAAACAGTTCCACATTCTAACAGACTTGCCTAGAAATACTTATAACAAAACAATTTTTATCAGTAAATCTATAGTCTTGAATAAACTATCTATATCGGTAAGTCATTTATTATCTTATCAAAAGAAACAGCCCTATTTCGAGTCATACTTAAACAATTCTTTACAAAAACAGTTCCACATTCACAGACTATTAACAAGCCAACAAAGCAGCTTCGTTACATTTAATCTTAACGTTAATGTTCACATAAGCTAGCTGCGTCACGAACAGTTTGAATATACAGTAGAACCTCTAAGTCGAACATCAAGGGAGACGCCAAAAAATTTGAGTCATAGTTCAACTTATGGAGGATTTCGACTTGGTTGCTCTGTTGTACTAATTGATGTGTATTGTAGTATATGTGTGTACAGTAGAACCAAACTACTTCTGACAGTATTAAAGTCGAAAACAAATGACTTGCTTTGGCAAATTTCAAAGGAAATCAAAATTAAACACCTGATACCAAGCAAGCAAACACGTGTTTAAGTGAATCATCTATTTATTATCTTATACATATTCCTAAAATGTTTTCTAAGAAACAATAATGTACTCACATTGTCGGCAAGTTCTTAAAGTCGGTTTCTTATTTTTGTTCGAACAATAAATGTAAAGGTTGTAATATAAAACGTTGCTATGTTTATAGATGCAGAGGTCAAATTTAATTTTTCGAGTGAGTGAAAATATGTAGGTACCGAAATGGCTTGGAGGGACTCGGTGATTATTTCGACTAATAGAGGGCCAAGATTTCAAGTAATGGAGGTTTTGGTGTTTGAAGGGAAGGGAACAAAACTTTTTTCGACATTTGGAGATTTTTGACTTATCGAGGTTCGACTTACGAGGTTCTACTGTATATGATATCAGAGGGAAATGCATAAGTATGATCTGGAATAAAACTATACATTTTTGTATATAAGTCATTTATTATCTTATCCAAAGAAACAGCCCTATTTCGAGTCACACTTAATTTTTTTTTTTACAATAACAGTACCACGTTCTAACAAGCCAACAAAGCAGCTTCGTTACATTTAATCTTAACGTTAATGTTCACACAAGCTAGCTGCGTCACGAACAGTTTGAATATATACGGTATAGCGACGGAGGCGAGCTGCCCGGCGCCGCAGAACCGGCACGAGTCTTCAGTGCTGGTGGTCCTGGTGCCTATGATGGGACCGAGCAGGGAACCGCATTTCACGCAAATCGTCGCCTGAAACCGAACAAAAATTGTTTATTTTTCCTAATTATATAATAAATGGGAAAGTTAGTGTGTGTTTGGAACTTCTTCACGCTCCAACGGCTGAACGATTTTTATGAAATTTACTGTAAATTAAATTATCATTTATTTCTAAGTAGTCACTTTTATTGCACTCCAGAAGAGAAACTAGCTTTCTCAAACTCAGGGAATCCTACTGAGAAAGCTAGAGCCTCCAAACATGCAAAATTTAGCAATAACTAACACTAAAATAAGACTTTTATTTAATTTATAATTATATATTAACATAAATTTTGTATAAAAATTGTTACATTTTCTTTTGCATAAATAAACATTATTATTATTATTTCAGACAAGGTCCATACAATAAAAACATTTCATAATCAAAACAATCACAGACAAACAACAACTTTTTAGTGGGAGGTTAGCGTGGTATGGGCATGTGATGCGTAGAGAGGAGATGCATGTTAGTAGGAGATGTATGGAAATGGTAGTGCAAGGAAGAAGGGCAAAAGGCCGACCGAAGAAGACATGGATGGAGTGTGTGAATGAGGACATGAGAGTGAAAGGAGTGAGTGTAGAGACGACAGCTGATAGTGGAAGAGGAAAATTTGCTATGCCGACCCCACCTAGTGGGATAAGGCAAGGAAGAAGAAGGTTAAAGCACCGCAGTACGACATTACAACGGTATTCTGATGATGATCAATGATCGGTTGGACTGCCCAATCCAACACAAATGGTTGAGAATTGTGACTGGAGAAAAATTATAATTTTAGTTTTGACATTTTCTACAATTTTGTTTTGATTTGTGTGTTTTGTATGATTTGTTTTTAATTTAAAAATGATTTTTATGGAATGTGATTTTGTTCTGAAATAAACTAATTAATAAATAATTTTTTTTTTTGACACTTTCACCCACGGCTGGTTAGCCCCATACTGAACCATTTCTAGCTCGTATTATGGTTGCTAACACAACTGATATACTACATATACATACATACATATTATATATACATACATATTTAACACCCAGACCCACAGCCAACAAATTTAGTTAAGCACAAAGATGTTGACCGGGCCGGGAATCGGACCCGGAACCTTCTGGTTAGCAGACCGGCATGGTAACCTTTACGCTAACGAGGTTGTCAATTTACCTCGGTCTTGTCGGAGCAGTGGAAGAGGCGGTCCTGCAGCAGGAAGGCGGCGCCGTGCGAGACGAGCGCGTCGCGCTCCATCTCCCCGAGCCGCACCCCGCCCCCGCGCTTCCGCCCCTTCACCGGCTGCCGGGTCAGCGCGTCCACCGTGCCCGTCGTGCGCACCTGCACAACAAACAGACAGTTTAACAGACACCGATTTATTCAAATTCAAATTGTTTATTACAACAAAAAAAAATGTTACAAATAATTACAAAATATATATAAGAAAACAAATATTATAAAAATGAACAAGAATAATAATTTGATATGGCGTCCAGCACTTACACTGAGAACTAGTCTCGTGCCGTAAGTGCTGTTTTCTTCGGGGTACCTTCATCAATGATGTTATGACCTTCATAATATAATTTTCTTAAACTACTAATTTCAGTAATAAAAATAGGATTTAGAATAGTTTAGTCAAGTGGATAGTCAAAACAACTAATCAAGGTATAAGGTTTCATTTTCTTTAACCTACCTGCCACTTATCAAGGTAAAAGGTTTCATTTTCTTTAACCTTCCTGCCACTTATCAAATACAAATACAAAAAATATTTTATTGGTGCATAAATATATACATGGTGCATATTGAAGCCTCTGGTCTCGTACTAGTTATCAGACCGTGTTACGAGACCAGAGTCCTCTTCCAGTTTTACTATTTAACAATAATGTGCAAGATTAATAATTAAATTATAACCTACCTGCCCGCAACGAATAGTTAAACTAGTTTGTAAACAAACGAGAGCGGTCACTCACACACGTGCATTGCTTATCGCTGCACAAGCGAGACGCAAATACCCGTGTGAGTAGTGCAGTCAACAGATTAACGACTTACAGATGTATAGGAATATAGGTAAAGTTCTACCAGCAAATAGACTAGCTAAAGTACAGAAACAGGGATGTTATACAAAAATATTAATGTACAACAAGTTGCCAGAGAAAATAACAAATCTTAATAGTAGTATGTTTAAACAGAAAATAAAGAGTTTTTGTGAAAGTAATTCCTTTTATAATTTAAGCGAATATATGAATATGGAGCTTGCAGAATCGTTATTCATGTGTAAACCAGTAGTATTTTAAATTTAATAAACATGGAAAACAAGTGCTAATGTATGTAGTATTTAATGGGGTAGAATATTTATTTAATGAAATTTGTAAGTTTATTTAATTTTATCTAACTAATGTTTTTAAGTATTAAGTAATTATTGTAGTATGACTTGCCTTTAACGTATGTTATTTAGGGCTAATAAAGTTCTGTATTTCTGTATTTCTATAGCTTTTAAACTTCCTGCCACTTATCAAGGTACAAGGTTTCATTTTCTTGAACCTACCTGCCACTTATCAGACACCATGTGTCGAAGTCTCTGATAATGAATGACTCCGTAGAATATATCGGCCGTCATCTCCCGCCCGTCCACTCCGCTGTACATCCTCTCTGTGCCGTAGTAGTTGTAACCTCCACCTTTATCCTGCGACCCTGGTACTCTGTCGCCGGATATTGTATCAAATCTATTTTATCTCAATCTAAATGTAATCTCTATCTACTTAAATCTTTATCTCTATCAAAATCTATGGTATGCTTATATTGCATTTACCTTACCTTACTTTAAACAAGTTTCTTTTTCTTTAACCTTCCTGCCACTTATCAAGGTATAAGATTTCTTTTTCTTGAACCTACCTGCCACTTATCAGACACCATGTGACGAAGTCTCTGATAATGAATGACTCCGTAGAATATATCGGCCGTCATCTCCCGCCCGTCCACTCCGCTGTACATCCTCTCTGTGCCGTAGTAGTTGTAACCTCCACCTTTATCCTGCGACCCTGGTACTCCGTCGCCGGATATTGTATCAAATCTATTTTATCTCAATCTAAATGTAATCTCTATCTACCTAAATCTTTATCTCTATCAAAATCTATGGTATGCTTATATTGCATTTACCTTACCTTTCTTTAAACAAGTTTCTTTTTCTTTAACCTTCCTGCCACTTATCAAGGTATAAGATTTCTTTTTCTTGAACCTACCTGCCACTTATCAGACACCATGTGTCGGAGTCTCTGATAATGAATGACTCCGTAGAATATATCGGCCGTCATCTCCCGCCCGTCCACTCCGCTGTACATCCTCTCTGTGCCGTAGTAGTTGTAACCTCCACCTTTATCCTGCGACCCTGGTACTCCGTCGCCGGATATTGTATCAAATCTATTTTATCTCAATCTAAATGTAATCTCTATCTACCTAAATCTTTATCTCTATCAAAATCTATGGTATGCTTATATTGCATTTACCTTACCTTTCTTTAAACAAGTTTCTTTTTCTTTAACCTTCCTGCCACTTATCAAGGTACAAGGTTTCATTTTCTTGAACCTACCTGCCACTTATCAAGGTACAAGGTTTCATTTTCTTGAACCTACCTGCCACTTATCAAGGTACAAGGTTTCATTTTCTTGAACCTACCTGCCACTTATCAAGGTACAAGATTTCTTTTTCTTGAACCTACCTGCCACTTATCAGACACCATGTGTCGGAGTCTCTGATAATGAATGACTCCGTAGAAGATATCGGCCGTCATCTCCCGCCCGTCCACTCCGCTGTACATCCTCTCTGTGCCGTAGTAGTTATAACCTCCAGCTTCTAGAAGGCGACCGAAGTAGTTGATCGCTGAATCTTTCTCGTTGAAACGGAACGGTGTCGCGTCGTATACCTGAAAACGGACCGATTATAGTTCAACTTTTTCTTGCGCCAGTTTAAAAGTCTTAAAATTAAACTGTTTTGAAAATATGTTTATATTAGACTAGCTGACCCGGCAAACGTTGTTTTGCCTCACTTAGGGGTATGAAAAATATATAGTGTAGCTTATATGACACGTTCGTAGATTTACCATAGCAGCGCCATCTATTGATTACTTACTCAACCCAGTCGAAAGGTATCGACATCTGTTAGAATCATTTGGAGTTAACAGATAATTGTGACTGTCAAATAATAACAGAGAATAATTAGCAATAAATTAAAATTGCGACTATAATTTGAGATTTAAACTATCCTATCTCTCATGTTGGATCGAACTGCACATGGTGTGCGAATTTTATTATAATCGGTTAAGTGGTTTAGGAGTCCATTGAGGACAAACATTGTGACACGAGATTTATATATATTAAGATACTAGCTGACCCGGCAAACGTTGATTTACCTAAAAAAAAAAAAAAACTAAATATACAGTAGCCGATTCTCAGACCTACTGAATACGCATATAAAATTTGGAAAAAATCGGTCAAGCCGTTTCGGAGGAGTACGGTAACAAACACTGTGACACGGTAATTTTATATATAAGATTACAAGTTTCATACGAATAGAGTATAAATTCAGATGATTATCCTATTTACTCATTACGTTAATCTTATATATAAAATTTCCGTGTCACAGTGTTTGTTACCGTACTCCTCCGAAACGGCTTGACCGATTTTTTTCAAATTTTATATGCGTATTCAGTAGGTCTGAGAATAGGCTACTGTATATTTAGAAATAATTATTAAGGCAAAACAACGTTTGCCGGGTCAGCTAGTAATATATATAGTTAGTTACAATTTATAGCGCGGTTTATGCGTCATGTCTAGCCGAGAGCTAGAATGAAGTGATTGCTACCTACCACATACAAAATGGTTAGACGATAGTTTCTATGTTAGGTTAATAGTGGTGAGGGGTTTCGCAACTGAGACGGGCGTACGGTGTGATTGGGAGACACCGCAGCCGAATGTGTGAGGCCGCGATAGGAGAGGAGTGTAGTATCACGATACTGGTCTAACTTACTGCCGCGGCCTCGACGGAGTCACCAGACCGGTATAAATAGGGGATGATGTGGAGCATCCTGTATCGGGAGCTCGGCGCACGCACACAGAGACCGCGGCGCGGCGATGTGCGAGAGCAGGACAGCACTATTAGAACAATACGTTGTTTACTGCTGCCCTGCTTGCGCCGGCGCAACGCGGCCTGCGAGCGAGTGCCGAGCTCTTTTGTTCCAGTTATTATCTATGTACCTATGTAACGCGTCTTTTATTTGTTATATAAAGTAGTGAAAACCTTTTACCTTGGATAAACCCAGGTTTTTTAGGTAAAATTCTGTAATTATAATATGTATTCTGTTTGTGATAATAATAAATAAATAAATAATAAATAAATGCGATGGGGCCGCAGGGAGAGGGAGTGTCGGCATCGCAAACTACCACTCTCCCCATGTTAAGATCTCCCGAGATACGGCAAGGCATCACCCCTGGGTGATCAACCCTCCCTATCGGTGAGGGTTGATCAGGATATCCGGGATGAGACTAGAGTCTGTGAAGAGCAGATATTTCGTGCTCTACTCTAATGATAGTTCTCCGCTTGCTATATGTTACACTCTAGCGGCAAAATTGACACCAACGAGGGTCACAATTGACATATATGAGGCAAAATTGACACCGTAGAGATACGCCGATTGACATACAGGTAAAAATGTTTGTATTTACTGCAATTGAGGCCTCTTAATTTGGAGGTTTTTTCATTGCATATGTCATTTTTATTGTAAAAAAATATGACAAAAGTATATAGAAGACAAAATTAAATATTTAGTGTACTTCCGCAGTGATCCGAAATCCAAATTAAGACAAGTAAAGGAAAAATTAACAAAGATTAATTAAGATTAACGTTACCTATCACAATTCGGAAATTCTTAACTCTACACGTGTTTCGCCTAACCACAAGGCATCATCAGGAGATGCTGACTCTGCGGCGCCTCACTCTCGACTTGTCGTTCGAAGAGTCAGCATCTCCTGATGACAAAAGTATACTTACATGTCCATGCAAGCTGGCAGATTTCCCCGCCATACACTCTATCATCATGGCTATGGTCATTCTGCTGGGGAAGCCGTGCGGGTTGAACAGGATATCCGGGATGAGGCCGGACTCTGTGAAGGGCAGGTCCTCCGCGCACCATTTCTGGGAGCAGATACCCTTCTGGCCGGCGCGGGACGCGAACTTGTCGCCTACGAAAGGGTTACGCTGGGGACAATGATGGTTGGTTGAAGGATTTTAAAATAATGTCTATACAGTAATACCCCGGACTTACGCGATAGGTGGGACCGAGCGCTATCCGCGTAAGTCGAATTCGCGTAAGTCGGGGTACAATTTTGCATATACATACCTATAAAGTCATACAAAGTATGTTTAATTGGGACCGGAGACTATAATATAGGAAATATAAAACAATAATTTAGGAAATAAATTTTAATTTAATTCTAGATAATATGACAAACTATATTAATAAAATGTATAAACACAATCTGAAGTGCGCGGCTTTCAAACAAAAAACGTTAAAATAGACGAGAAAATTAAATTGCGTAACTCCGAATTCGCGTAAGTCGAGGTAGCGTAAGTCGGGGTATTACTGTACTGCAAAGAGTGTGTAGTTATATATCAATAACGGTAGCTGCTAGACACAAGAAATTTTCTTTATTAGCAATCAAATCAAATTATAAAATTTAATTAAAATAAATATTTAAGGGCGGCTCCCATATCAACAAGGTACGGAACCCTTCATGCGCGAGCCCAAGTCGCACTTGGCCATTTTTTTCTATCCAACTAATCCTGTTCATTTTTCCCCAACACCACATTTCAATTGCCTCTATTGACCAAGGAATAAATTCTACTGACTCTATAAACGCAAACCTTTTTCAAATAATATATAAAACATGGAGGATTGGTCCACCAAAGCGCTAGATAGGGACAAATGGAAAGAGGGTAGGGAGGCCTTTGGCCAACAGTGGGATCAAACAGGCTTTTAATAATAATAATACAAAACATAATATAGTGGGCAGCATATGGTAACTAGGGTGTGTGCTACCCTGGGCGGGGAGAGCAATCGTGAGATGGGACACCGTGAGGCTGTAGTCGGTAGTGACGGCCCCTCTGGCCCTCGAGCCCGACATAGGTGGCGATTCAGCCGCACACACGAGTAAACTAAATTTAAAGAAGCCCCGTCTCTTTTTATTCTTAGGTGGCCAGAAAGAGGCGGCACGTTCTGAACCACAGACAAAACAACTAAAATCACGTCAAATATTGAATGTGCAGGCAGTTTTAGAGGTGATACAAGTGAGTGCGTTCTAAAGTCGCCTATATTTTCTACATTTGACGTGATTTTAGTTAGTTTGACTATGGCGCTGAACGTGCCGTCTCTTTCTGGCCACCTAAGATGAAAAGAGACAGGGCTTCTTTAAATTTATTTTAGTCGTGTGTGCCGCTGAATCGCCACCATTTACCAGCTAAACATATTCACTCAAACTTATTGACGTAGATGACAAAATTAAATATTTTATCTACACTAATGTTGTAACATTCTACTTATGTTTCCAATACTTGACTTATAATTACGTCTCTTTCTGGCCACCTTAGATGAAAGGAAACGGGGCTTCTTTAAATTTAGTTTAGTCGTGTGTGCCGCTGAATCACCACTATACCCTGCCCGCCTCGTCCAGGCTTGTGGCGGGAGATGCGTAAATGCATTTCCTCACGAAAAAAAGGGGTGTGTACTCACTTGTATCCGGAGCACGATGCAAGCCTTCTTGATGAACTCCTTGAAGTCCCCGCACAGCCGCACGCTGTCCACGTACACGTCCTCCTTGCCGTGGTACTTGTGGCTCACGTAGTTGTTCTTCTCGCCGTCGAAGTAACTGCAAACAAGACGTTTTTAGGGTTCCGTACCTAAAAGGTGGCACTTTACACTGTATAGCACAAAAACATACGAAAAAACACGTTTATTGTATGGGGGTATCCCTTTATATATTTTATTTTTGTATTTCTTGTTACAGCGGCACCGGAAATACATAACTTACTAAAGTTTCACCTTTCTAACTATTACGGTTTCTGAGATTATATGAAATATTAAATATCAATATTAATAATATTTATAAATATATTATAATTATTTGTATAATATGTTATATATTTAACATTTTAGTAATTTATAATAAATTTAATTTAATTTTGACATTGTAAATGAATTGTTTATTAATACCGTATTTAGTAATTTTTAATGTTAACTGACCTACCATTTGACAAATTATGAATAACAATGTTTATCTATTAAAAAAAATATTTTTTCACCATAGATTTCAACTGTCAACAAACGTCTTAACTGACCAATAGAAAGGCTCGTCGGGTTTGATCCGAGCCCCGACCGGAGGCAAGCCGTCGTCATCCAAGAAGTGCACCAGGTCAGGTTTGGAAGGGTCCCGCGCGAAGTACGAGCCGGATTTCTCGAGCTCCACAAACTCCGACTTGTATACGGAGCCGGCGGCGAAACCTCGCTCGTACGCTGACTTGTTGATTATCATCGCGTCTTCCATGTCGTAACCCTGTGGAATTATATGAGTAATAGATTAATATAATAAACAAACGTACTATGATTCAATTTAAATTATTATTACTAATTTGTAGATTGTAAATTAAATTTGTTCACACTAATGTTGTAACATTCTACTTATATTTCCAATACTTGACTTATAATTACTACTGTTATAGTGTAGACAACAAAACACTCAATTTAAGCAATTTCACGTGATGGTGTTATATCCACATCGATATCGTAAGATCTCATTATAACATCGCTCGCTCCTGATTGGCCCAGCGCGCGCAGCTGCGCTCTCATTGGTTAGATTTTAATGGCGGCAAGTTTTTAAACTATTATCAGCTTTTACTCTTGTTGTTTGATTAATTGCATTAGTGAAGATAAAGTAGTGTATGCAACTGCATATAACACGGGTATTAAAACACTCGTTACTATTATGAAACTCGATGCGCTCGTTTCATAAACTCACACTCGTGTTTTAATACCTTTCATTATATGAGAGTTGCATAAACTACTATTTTAATTCAAAGAATATTTTTCTTTAACATTTTTAATTCTCTTTTTATTTTGATTTTATTATTTGACATTCTGTATTGGTTAGCTGAGTTTTAAAATGTATGAGTCTTTGTTGCTCGAAAATACAGAATTTGAATTTTATTTTATGATAATCTTAATATATATAAATCTCGTGTCACAATGTTTGTCCTCAATGGACTCCTAAACCACTTAACCGATTATAATAAAATTCGCACACCATGTGCAGTTCGATCCAACTTGAGAGATAGGATAGTTTCAATCTCAAATTATAGTCGCAATTTTAATTTATTGCCAATTATTGTCTGTTATTATTTGACAGTCACAATTATCTGTTAACTCCAAATGATTGTAACAGATGTCAATACCTTTCGACTGGGTTGAGTAAGTAATCAATAGATGGCGCTGCTATGGTAAATCTACGAACGTGTCATACAAGCTACACTATCTATTTTTCATACCCCTAAGTGAGGCAAAACAACGTTTGCCGGGTCAGCTAGTATCAATATATAGATCCATATACGTATGTATCTACCACCAATAACTTGAAAATCAAGTTATTGGTGTAAGGCCGGATGGAACCGTCTGTTTGAAAACCAGACGTTTATACCACCGAGCCACACTCGCTTTTGACGACTTACCGTGTAAGATATAACAGCGACGATCGCGTTAGTGCCCATAGGGTAGTCGTCCAAGCCGATATTGTCACTTCTAGGGTGTCTCTGACTCATTTTGACATTTTTAGGTCACAAAAAGATCAAAAATTTTGTGTTTACTACTTACCGTGTAAGATATAACAGCGACGATCGCGTTAGTGCCCATAGGGAAGTCGTCCAAGCCGATATTGTCACTTCCAGGGTGTCTCTGACTTATTTTGTAATTTGTAGGTCAAAAAAAGATCAAACACAATGAAGTTTCGAGCCTCTCCCGTAAAAAACCCGCAGAGGAGTTAGTAGCTTTTCAAATTAGGCTATCGATTTGTATGTAGGTCATAAAAAGATCAAATATTTTGTGTTTAAGATTTACCGTGTAAGATATAACAGCGACGATCGCGTTAGTGCCCATAGGGAAGTCGTCCAAGCCGATGTTGTCGTAGTGGACGGGTCGGAAGAGCGGCGTGGCGGGGGTCTGCAGCCGGTACAGCTTGGTCTCCGCGTTAGTGGACCACGTGTGGATGGGGGTACCCATCGTCTGCTTACCCATCTGACATTGGTACATGTTACTGTTGGAACAAAAAAAAAAATTATTAAAAAAAAACGTTCGTATGTTGAATGACATTAGCCCATTTTGTATTATCTGTTGAAAAAAAGTCCAAGTTCCAAGTTTTAGTTTTACCCACACCGGCTCCCGGTATGTCAACAGTTGCGGCGAAAATGTGTTTATACTGGGAGCCGGTGTTTCTACATACAAGTGGTTAAATTTTATTTAAATGATATAATTTGATTTGATAGCTAATAAACATTTATATATTTTGTGAAAATTTGAATTGTGTAAAGCAGCTATCGTTATTAATTATAACAAAAAATACGAAAAAAACACGTTCATTGTATGAGGACCCCCCCCCCCCCTTATATTTTTATTTTATTTATTTTTAGTATTTGTTGTTATAGCGGCACGGCAAATACATATCTTGTGAAAGTTTCAGCTTTGTAGCTATTACGGTTTCTGTGATACAGCCTGGAGACAGAAAGACAGACAGTGGAGTCTTAGTAATAGGGTCCCGTTTTTACCTTTTAGGTGCGGAACCCTAAAAATCTAAATGAAATAGAAAGCTGTAGTATGGATCATAAACTCCTGCTTCCTACCCTATTAATATTATAAATGCGCAAGTTTGTGTAAGTGTGTATATTAGTTACTTCTTGATGTCCAAACGTCTGATCCAGTTTAAGGTCCGTTCTGTTACAGAACGAGCAGAAACTCAGCGAAGAGAAATAGGTATACAGTCGAAATCCCTAAGTATCGCACAAGCCGATTCGCTTCTACCTTTCTCGTGAGGACTGCAAAACTTTGGAATACCTGAGTCTCTGTTTCCTGAGAAGTCCCACCTGGGAGTCCTCAAATCTAGAGTTAATAGGTATTTTCTAGGTAAGCGTGTAACATCGTAGGCCATAGTATTGTTTTCTCCGGAATGTTTCCCGGAAGAACCCGGAGACCTCTGTTAAGCACAGAGGCAGGTCACCGGGGGGTTTTAGTGGGTACAAATCCCACATAACCTGGCTGCGCCCCATCGTAGCCAGGTATCTTCTCGAAGATTTCCCCCTCGTCAACAAAAAAAAAGGCCATAGTATTGTTTAACACCAGGCAAGCTGTGGTCAAACCTATAAGATTAAAAAAAAACTACTAAGTGTTAATGATGACCTTGAGAGATTGGTATGGAGATAGCTCATTCCTGGGATTGTTAGTTTTCATCATTATTCGACATCCAAGTTTTAAGCTATTTTTATCCCGCTTAGCAGCAGCTTACCTTGGTATCTAAGCTACTTTTATCCCGGATTAATGGAAGTGACACCTCAGGGCCAGCTAGTTAATAATGTAACAATATGATACACCACAATACGAAAAATCCTATCTATAAATAAATAAATGATGCTTGTTATCTACAAATCGCGTCTGCGAAGAAAACATTTGAAAGTTCATGTCTTCTTTACTCTACTGTCTAACGAATAGCCCCAAGAATATTTTTTCCATTTTGGTACAAACCAGACAAACAAGTTTATTATTTTATCAATAAATCTTATCGGTAAATATTTCCATCGCCACACATGGCTGTGCAAGGAGGAGGCCTACACCCGGCTTTGGGTGCCCTAACCAAAATTAAATAAAACTACTGATTTACAAATATGTAATAAATTCATTAAATTTATTCTTAAAAAAGTATATTTATCTGTACAAAAGTTTGGGCAAATAAAGGCTATTTTATTTTATTTTATTAATTTATAAATATTTCCAGGGTTATTCTTTAGACATTCTATAAATTATTTTTTCAATAACTTCAACCGTTTTTAAATATAAAACTGTAAATACCTACTATATTTTGCCCATGTCGACGCTTCAATAAAAAAAACATTCCCTTGAGGAATTCTAACCTAAAAGAATAGTGAGTTATGTAGTATGTATACTGACCGCGGTGACTGATTGCAGTCCGGCATCGGCACCAGCTGAGCTAAGTTACTCATGAACGCAGACTTCGACAGCTCCAGGTGTGTGGTTTTGCCTGAAAATTCAATCACATTATTAATTACTGTCTTATATTAACAGAACTATGAGAATAACAACAATTATTTATGCGGGAATAAATTACAGTAATTTAAAATGTTTTCATTCCCCGCCTGTAATGACCAAGTAAGGAATACCCCTCTATTAAAGACGACTCCCACCAGTAAGGAAGTCCTCGCACCAGCAATGAGGTCCCCCACTAGTAATGAGGTCCGCCCAGTAATGAGTCCTCCTCACTAAATTACGATATTAGCTCCAACCACATGTAATGAGATCCCGCAACAGTAAAGGGGTTCCTTCCATTAAAGACACCCCTACCAGTAATAAGGCCCCCCACCAGCAATAAGGTTCACTAAAAACACTCCCACTAGTAATGGGATATCCCCATCAATAATAAGATCCCTTCCTTCACTAAAGGCATCCCCCCCAGTAATGAGGTTCCGCCGCAAATCACCAGTAATGAGGACCCCCACCTGCAATGATCTCTGTGGTGGTGACGGCCACGTCCAGGTACAGCTGCTCCATGGTGCCGATGAGCTCGAGCTGGCCGGTGCCCAGGTGGATGACGGGCCGCATCATGCGCGCCTCGTGCGTGAACAGGAACACGCCCGCGTATTGGGAACAGATCTGCGGGGGAGCAACAACAAAAGGTTTACTACATATACATACATAAATACTCTATATCGATACATATTTAACACCCAGACCGAACAGCCAACAAATTAAATTCATCGCTAAGGTGTTGGCTATTACACTAACAATGTCGTCAATTTCAGAAGCCGTGATAGCTAGAATGCTGAAATTTGCACAAGTTATGTATTTTTCCTGTGCCGCTTTACCAACAAACACAAAAAATAAAAAAAACATATTTTGTAGCGGTTCCCTAAACAATAACCAATTTTTCTGATATATATTAATACCGGTAATAGGTAGACGATTAAAATTTCCCAGAATATATATAGATATAACCAGAACCATTCTAAATAAATAGTTATATAAAAATTAAATTAATATTTAAGGTGGCTCCTGTACAAATAACGTAGTTTTTGCCTTTTTTAAAGATAATGGTAAGCAATCCTTGATGCGCGAGCCCGATTCGCACTAGGCAAATTATATACATAAAGCTATGTGTTTATATGAGTACTAGTTGTCCCGGCAAACGTTGTTTTACCTCACTTAGGGGTATGAAAAATAGATAGTAATAGGTAGCTTATATGACACGTTCGTAGATTTACCATAGCAGCGCCGTCTATTGATTACTTACTCAACCCAATCGAAAGGTATCGATATCTGTTAGAATCATTTGGAGTTAACAGATAATTGTGACTGTCAAATAATAACAAGCAATAATAAGCAATAAATTAAAATTGCGACTATAATTTGAGATTTAAACTATCCTATCTCTCAAGTTGGATCGAAATGCACATGGTGTGCGAATTTGATTATAATCGGTTAAGAGTCCATTGAGGACAAACATTGTGACACGAGATTTATATATATTAAGATTGTCACTGCGTGTACGAATTATATTTTGCTTGGGTATGATAACAATCTCTGTGGTAACCCGACTCGCTTGGCCAATTACATACATAGCTATTTGTACGTATATCCTGTCAACAGGCAAGCGGCCAAATACTGGTCGCTTGCCTGTGTGTTTACTATTTGACGTTTTTCGCCTGCCACACGTATCAAAATGCAAAATGGGTCATTGCCAGATGACCGTATATATGTCACTCTCGTGCGCGTACTAAGGACCGCCATCTTGACACAAACAAAGCGCTTGCAGCGCCTCTACCGGTAGTCAATGAAACAATTTCACGATATGATCGATTAAGATTGATTATTTCATGAAATAGCAGTGCGTCCAGCTGGCCCTATCGTCAAACGATTTCTTATCATTGATCTGGCCTGGGCACATCATGATATGGCCAATGGACAGTGACATATTTCATGAAATGCTACCATTTCAAGAAATGGCCGATCATTTCATGAAATGGGCAATTCTACGATGCAGCCACGACATATATATGTATAAAACTTACATCTTGCTTGGGTATGACAACAATCTCTGTGGTAATAGGCACGTCTACACCATTGACTTTCAAAGTGCGGAGATGTGCCGCGGAATTGAGCGCCGTGTCCTCACTGAAGTAACCCACAAGCCGCCCGTCCACAAACACCGGGTACTTATACTCGTCCAGGGACAGGGGGGTTTGTGACACAGAGGATATAGGCTCCATTCCTGCAGAAAAGAAAAAAAAAATTTATTTGACAATACTTTTTTTTCAATGCGCGAGGTTGTTCCTTAAGGCGAAGTCAGGTACAAAATTAATTTTACAGTTTTTTTACTATAAACGCGTGTACGTATAACCACTTGTATGTTGAAACACCGGCTCCCAGTATAAACACATTTTCGCCGCAACTGTTGACATACCGGGAGCCGGTGTGGGTAAAAATAAAACTTAGACGTTTTTTAACAGATAATACAAAATGGGCTAATGTCATTCAACATACGAACGGATAAACTATTACGCGTGGCGCTGCAGTTTGCCATAATTACCGATGAAACCTAGATGGCGCTGCAGATCGAGAGTGCCGCCAAATTCCGCAACGCGCTGCAGTCACATAATAATATTACGAAAGCTGATTGCGTGACCCGAGTGAAGTCGTTTCAAGAAAATACGGATAGATGGCGCTACGTGTATCATTCGATACACGCAGTACGATTTTCAAAAAGAGGTTGAGCGTCTATTATATTTATTAGTCTATGATTTTTACAAAGTTATTTGTTATTAGTTTTTTGGTTTCCGCTTATAAATAATTTTAGATCAAGACATCATGCTAATAGGCATGATGTCTTGATCAATTAGTTCACATATTAATAAAAGAAATGGAACAATACATTTACCACATTTCTCCAGGACCTCAGGAAGTTTATCTACTATCTCATTGTCTGGAGTCTGTGTTATCTGAAACAATAGCAACACGTTAAGATCGTACAAAAAACGTGAACGTGAACGTAAACGTGAACTTAAACGTAAGAGTTTACATTCACTACGTAATAAGCAAAAGTCAACGTAAAGGTAATCGTAAATGGAACGTAAGCGAGAACGTGTACGTTTGCGTGAACTTACGTAAACGTTAACGCTTACGATCACCTAAACGTTAATGTTTACGTTCACGTTTACTTTAACGCTTAGGTTTACTTTAACGTTTACGTTTACTTATCATTTTACGTTTTCGTTGACGTCTATGGAATAATGTTTGTATACCGGCTATCATTTACGTTTATTTTGTCGGTATTATCGGGACATGTTTGAGTACAATTAGTGTGCCATTCTCAAGGGCAGGAACACAGCCAACGTACGCTCGCGATGACGGCTGCGCCCGCACTGCCTACTCCACTGACTAATTACCTCTGCGAGCTACAGCGCGCGCCTCACGCGCCGCCGCTCGCTGTGATGTTGCTATTGTAGCCAGCGCAGGCGTTACCGGTGGATGGTCTTCTTATTCAAATATGCCTTACCAGGCCTATGTCACTCCGCGTGTAGGTGTTAAAAACATACCTACGGGCGGCGGCCACTGCGCAAGGGCCAATCTAGTAGGCTGCTACAAGCGAACGAAAACACACGCGTGCGCGCTATATGTTCGACCACGTTCAACTTAATTATTTGATTGATTCATTATATAATTGCAAGATGGACACAAAACGAAAAAAACCAAAAAGATACTGTGCAGTATTTAATTGTTAAAATACGGATCGTGATCGAAATTTATTTTTCTTTTTTTTGGTTACCTAAAGACGCTGACAGGTAAGGGTCTAACTCTATTTTGACTGGATTACATTATGTTCCTATATGAAATAAAATTAATTCAAACTACAAACCGTTTCTCCCCGTACTAAAAGCGTCGAAGTAAGCAACCCTAGTCTGCGGCTCTTTCAATACGTATAATCATGTACAACTTATTATGAACCGTAGTATAGTGAATTAAGGCCCATATTCCTTCGAAAAAAATTGGTAGGTATGTAAATGAACACGTGCTCGACTGGACCGCGAGCTAAATTAAATCATATTGTTTATCAGATTGAGTTCATATTTCTTTGAAAACCATTGCGCAGTGAAGCTTCTGTACGTAGTACTAGTTATTATTCTGTGGCCTTACGAAAGTTTTAATACAGTCTATGGAATAGCTGTTCCTCGTACGATCGTCGACTGTCATTACCTGCGCAGTACAGGTGAGATGGTTGAGCAGGCCGCAGGGCGCGCCGTCGGGCGTGTGGACGGGGCACACGAACCCCCACGCGTCGGGGAGCAGCGCACGCGCCTCCGTCGTACGCATCTCCATAAAGAACGAGCCGCGGTGAATCGACCTGAACACAATAAGTTATTTTTTTCTACTCGATTTGAGTTGTACAGTAATACCCCGGATTTACGCGATAGGTGGGACCGAGCGCTATCCGCGTAAGTCGAATTCGCGTAAGTCGGGGTACAATTTTGCATATACATACCTATAAAGTCATACAAAGTATGTTTAATTGGGACCGGAGACTATAATTTAGGAAATATAAAACAATAATTTAGGAAATAAATTTTAATTTAATTCTAGATAATATGACAAACTATATTAATAAAATGTATAAACACAATCTGAAGTGCGTGGTTTTCAAACAAAAAACGTTAAAATAGTCGAGAAAATTAAATCGCGTAACTCCGAATTCGCGTAAGTCGAGGTAGCGTAAGTCGGGGTATTACTGTACATAAATTATTGTTATTGTTGTCTTTTTTTTACGTGAGGAAATGCATTTACGCATGCCCACCACACCTTGGGAGGTGGGTGGGGTATGTCGGGCTCGATGCCAGAAGGGCATCACTACCGACTAAAACTTCACGATGGCCTCCTCACCGGAAAGGGCGGGGTGAGATTATGCTCCTCGTATTTACCCACCACCCCGCCCACCTCGGCTAGCCTGCGAGACTCCTCCTCAGGGGATGACTCCCCTTGCAGTGCACATGGTGCACCGCAACCACCTCGGGTGCAATGGACGCCGGACAACCCCGGTCTGACGTCCCAGGTCCCCCGTGACGGGTCAGGTCTGTGGCCCCGTCACCTGCTACTGCGGCCGCAGAGAATAGGCTAAGTGGTATTTTGTGGTACCACTCCCTTCTCCCTGCGGCCCCACCACGTCCGCCATCAACGGTGGCGACCCCGTCGAGGCCGCGGCAGGTAGGAAGAGCGGCGCATCGTTATACCGACACTTCTCTCCTGCCGCGGCCCCACACCTTCGGCTGCGGTGGGTGTCTCCAAAAACCGCACCGCAGCCCGCCTCAGTTGCGAAACCCCCCCGAAACGAGGTTCCGCAACCTACTGGTGCCACTCCATCTAGAACTTGCGTACATGGATTACAAGTCTAGGGAGTGGCCCGCTTCAGGGACCCTCTTCGCTTCACCGTGGGTGACCAGGCCACGGTTACTGAGCCCCCCGCCTCGACAATGCGGGGCCCCACGGGGGGGAAATTTGACGTGCCTAATATAACGCAATGTTATAAGATTAATAAAGTTCTATGATTTTCTACAAGAGGTTGTGCTGTATTATATTTATTAGTGTAAGGCTTGTACTCACTTGAAGTGCGACATGTATCGCATCCTGTTGATATTCTCGGCGACGATAGTGAGCCCCTTGTACTGCGGCAGGATGACGTGGTTGGAAGGCGCGTTCCCGGTCGCCAGGAATGTCTCCATCCGGTTCTCGAAAGCGCCCGCGCTTCTTATTATGTTGCTCAGGGTTTTCTGTTAAAGAGCAATATAGATTTTTTATGATGTTAAATAAAAAAAAAATTTTGGGACATATTTCACACACGGCAGTTTAGCCAGTTCTTGTTTGTTTTTTTTTTTTAACCATGATAGGTTAGCGTTTGACTACAGTTAGCCTGATGTTAAGCTGCACTGCAGTCTACGGTGTTGCACGCTTACCTAGAAGAGACCTATTTACTCTACTTTTGAAGGCCCCTGGATGATACCTCTCAGGAAACAGAGACTCAGGTAGTGAGTTCCAAAGCTTCGCAGTCCTAACAATAAAGGTCGACGCAAAGCGTTTTGTACGAAAGTTTGGAACTTCAACTCTGTATCGGTGTCTCTTCACTGTCTCTCTGCTCGTTCTGTAGTAGAACGGAGATGGTGGAATCAAATTATGAAGTTTGTTGTTGTTATTTTATAGATATAAAGCATTTATGTATGTATATGTCAGTTGTGTTAGCAACCATAATAAGAACTAGAAATTATTTAGTATGGGGTTAAGCAGCGGTGTATGATGGGTCCCAAAAAACTTACCTGATCTATGTGTAATCTATCGAAGCGGCCGTAGCGCTGGTTATCCAGACGCTTGTCCACCTTGAGTATGCCGATCCTCACGTTGTTCATCAGGTTCATCATCCGTTCCTTCAACACCTGCAGGTACAAGTGACCGCCCAGTAACACTTCTTGACACATCACTGCGTCTTGCCCTTCCGCCTGGAATGGAACAAAGTTATTACTATACATTTATTTTGACAAACCTACGAGATATTAATTATTATTATTATTATTAAAAGCCTGTTCGATCCCACTGCTGGGCAAAGGCCTCCCTACCCTCTTTCCATTTGTCCCTATCGAGCGCTATTGAGGACCAATCCTCCTGGTGTATGTCAAGCTCGTCCCTCCATCGCTTTTTTAGACTGCCACGAGGTCTTGTATTGGCCGGCGTCTATTCGGTAGCAATTTTTGCCCACAGATCGTCCGGCATGCGGCAGACGTGACCAGCCCAATCCCACTTCAAATAGATATTAATATGACTTTAAAACTTGAGATTAACATAAGATTTAAGTTGTTTTTTTTTTACTCTGAATAGGTCAGCGCTTGACCACAATTCACCTGATGGTAAGTGATATTGAGATCTACGGTGGATCGCGCTTACTTAGAAGGAACGGTTCACTCTCGCCATGAAAATCGCTAGATTGTAGTCATTGGGGAACAGGGAATTCGGCAAGGAATTCCAAAGTTTGGCGGTTCGGACAACAAAGGTGGCGGCAAAACGTTTTGTGCGTGCCTTAGGCACGTCAACCGTAAACCGAGTTAAGTAAGTTTTGAGTAGTATCAAATATCGGAGAATAATATGCTTTTTTGTTAACCCCACACTGAGGTTATCGTATAGATAAAATATCTCGAACCGCGGGATTCGAACCCGAGTCTCCTGCAAACTAGTGTGCATATACAAATACTTATTACTAACATCATTGGTACCATGTAAAAGAAAACTTGAGAACTCCATCAGCAATATCCGGAACTTGGGCAGAAACACTGTCAGAATTCACTACGATTATTTTTTTATTATTTACGAAAAACCTGTATACACTCAACAAAAATAATCGTCGCGACACCACACTGTTCAATGCGAAATAGAAATGAAAATATCTGGCTTGCTTTCTATAAGAGAGAGAGAGAGAGAGAGCGAGAGAGAGAGAGAGAGAGAGAGAGAGGAGAAAAAGAGAGAGAGCGAGAGAGAGAGAGAGAGAGAGAGAGAGAGGAGAAAAAGAGAGAGAGCAAAAAGCATCGTGACAACTTAATTTTTTTTCCGTCTAGCCCCCTTTCACAACGCGGCGATAAGGAACTTCGTTCCAAAAATAAACAATAAATTAAAATGATAATATTCAATATTATCTAACTTCAGCTAGTTATCACTTCTAAAACATATTATCTAACTTTAGATAGTCAACTTTCGCACCACGCTTTATTGTATGGAAATCAGCAATCCCTTTCTAATATTCTGATCCCTGATACATATATCCTTAGTAGTTTTCAAAGCTAGTACCTTGCACTTGCTCTGCACGAAGTCGTAGAGCTTCTGCGCCATGTAGATGAGGCCGTGGAACTTGTCGATGTCGCGGCTCAGGTGGATCATCACACATCTGTCCAGGAGGAATTGAGCCGCTTCGATGTCGGTTTTACCCTGGAATGTTACAACAAATCAGATGTTTTTATGACTATTTTTTTTTTTTTTACACATTCACACACGGCTGGTTAGCCCCATACTGAACCATTTCTAGCTCGTATTATGGTTGCTAACACAACTGATATACTACATATACATACATACATATTTTATTATATATAAATACATATTTAACACCCAGACCCACAGCCAACAAATTTAGTTAAGCACAAAGATGTTGACCGTGCCGGGAATCGAACCCGGAACCTTCTGATTAGCAGATCGGCATGGTAACTTTTACGCCAACGAGGTCGTCGTCTCGTTGCCGTATTTGTTACCATGCTAGTCTGCCAACCAGAGGGTCCCTGGTTCGATTCCTAGCACACATCTTTCAGATGAACTATGTTTGTTAGCTGTCGGTCTGGATGTTAAGTATGTATATGTATATCAGTTGTGTTAGCAACTATAATACAAACTAGAAAGGTTTAGTTTGGGGCTAACCTGCCGTGTGTTCTAATATTTATTTATTTACTAGCTGACCTGGCAAACGTTGTTTTGCCTTAATTAAAAAAAAAAACTAAATATACAGTAGCCGATTCTCAGACCTACTGAATACGCATATAAAATTTGGAAAAAATCGGTCAAGCCGTTTCGGAGGAGTACGGTAACAAACACTGTGACACGGAAATCTTATATATAAGATTAATCTGTTACCGCTACGAATAGAATAAAATATTTTCTACGGGGGGCCACCCATCATCATCTACAGCGTTTTGTATCCTACTGCCGAGTATTAATTGGCCTCCCTCCGCATGTGCCACTAGGCTGCATCTTTAGTGATGTCATCTGCCATAAAAGTACGAGCTGGCAAGGTCTTAGTATGTGATTACATTTAGATAGATATAATACTAGTAGCTAGTTGTTATTTATAATAAGATTTAATAAGTAATTAGTTTATAACCTAGACATAAGTTTTTAAAAGGCGCTGTTAGCCTAATAAAAACCTAGTATAGTAAGTTAATGTTGTATAGAATAAGAACGCTGTACAAACATATTATAATAAGCTTATGATAATAAAGTATTTTCAAAATTAACATTAAATTATTTAGTGATGTCGTCTAAAATTAAGGCACCCGCCCAAACGTGCCCATTTACAAAATTTTCGTTTTTCTATACTTTGTAAATAATTTTCACTTTATTATTCTTAAGTTATGTTTAAATTTATTTTTATAATCTGGTTTTAAGTTGTTAACTTTTATACAAATACGCTTTAGAGAGTTTATCGTTAAATCGAGTGACGTTACATGGAGTTATGGGGATGGTGTTGTCACCAGTTATATAGGGATTGCCAATTATATGATGGTGTGTGATGGATTCTCGCCCATATATTATATTCGTGAGTTCTGTTATTGAGTGTGGCCAAAATTAAACTCAGAAGATGTACTTACGTTATACATATATATTTATGTTATACAGTTTCTTCTCCTTGATACACAGAGAACACGCACAAAACAGTTAGGCACAAAGGTAACACAATAGAATTTCGTACGATTAAGTCGCATGTAAATTTAGGATAGGAAAACGACCGGCGCTTCGGTTCAGAGCTGTGTTCCGACTGGCTCAAGGCCAGAGCAGACGGCTAGTCATGCCGTCTCGCTTGCGCTCGCGCATCGACGCGCGAACAATAGCCGCTAATCCGCTAGGGTTGGGACAGCACCAGTGATGCCGGTACTGTCCATATCGACGAGCCGGTAATCGATAAATACAATAAATAAATATTATGTAAAAATATGTAGTAAATATGTGATTTGTTGTGTAGGTGAATATATAAGGTTAAAAGAAAAAGATATAAGGTTCCCTACAGAGTTTACACTGTATTACAAACCTTTCCCAGCTCAGCCTCGAGCCGCGGGCGGAACATGCGGCCGAGGTACTGGCGGCACTCGGTCGACGTGTGGAGACCCTCCTCGTGCAACTCCCGGATCATGTTCTGAATGCAACTGGAATAACACAAGTTAATATTGAACATTTATAGATCCACATGAGTATGCGATACTGGCCTTAGGTGGAGCATACTGCTTCTGAAGTATCTATCTGGCTTTGATAGAAGCTGTTGAAATACACCATCAGGTGATAGACAATATTTTGTGAATAAATAAATATCTATTCATAATGTTGATCAAAGTCAAAGTCAAAAGTCAAAGTATATTTATTAACCTTAGGCTAGTTACAAGCACTTGGTTTCGTCAAAACAGTACAATATGAAAATTATACAATACTAGCGGACCCGGCAAACGTTGTTTTGCCTTAAAAATATATAGTAGAAGATTCTCAGACCTACTGAATACGCATATGAAATTTGGTAAAAATAGATCAAGCCGTTTCGGAGGAGTACGGTAACTAACATTGTGTCATGAAAATTTTATAATTCTTTATTGGACACATAAATAAAAAAGGCACAGTAAATGACAATTCACTTAAAATTAGTGTACCACAATTGGCGGCCTTATCGCTTAAAGAGATCTCTTCCAGGCAACCTTTGGATTGATTTGATTCTGGCATACACACGACTAAACTGAATTGAAAGAGGCCCTATCTCTTTTCATTATCAGAAAGAGGCGGCATGACCTGAACCATAGACAAAACAACTAAAAACCAAGTCAAATTTGAAAAATGTAGGCGATCTAAAACGCATCCATTTATATCAGCTTTAAAACTGTGTATATATTACAAGGTTTTGTAATAGGAAAGCAGAATGTGCCAATGTTTGGAACAATTTTATGGTGGTGTCATTTAATATATTTTTTTACACTCTCTCATATGGCTGTCGATGGCACAAGTTGTTCAGTGTCCCTCATTCTCGCACAAATTATACTGAAACGGCCCCTACGCGACGAGCTATATACGAAATCCAAGATATCAATGTCTTCTGTAGTGCCATCACTAGCATTGTGTGCGCATTCACACTTTCAGATCTAAAATAGTAAGCGCTTTGGTATAATAACTGTTCTGACTACTGTACTGTACTATTTTATTGAATAAATGAATTATAAATTAACACAAACAAGGTTAAATTATTTCAAACCGTGGAACGCGCTTGTATGTTACATATCTGTTAGTTATATAGAAGACAAAATTAAATATTTAGTGTACTTCTACTGTGATCCGAAATCCAAATTAAGACAAGTAAAGGAAAAATTAACTAAGACCAATTAACCAAGATTAATTAACTAAGATTAAATAATCTATGATATTTTACACATTTGACATGATTTTAGTTCTTTTGTTTATGGTTCGGATCATGTCATCTTTATCAGGCCAGTAGTGATAAGAAAATTCTTTATTGGAAACAAAATACAGGGAAAGAATTTTAATTACAAGTAAAGTTTAGAATAAATAAATGAAAAATAAGAATGTTTAGCCGAAACGTTTCAATTACGTAAACTATAATTACCTATGTTATAAGCATAGGATAATTATGTGCACTTTCTGTATGGCTCAATGGAGGTCTTAGTAGCCCTCTTGTACTTCTATATCCTCTGGCCTGTAATATTTACACCTAAATGATTATTAGAATTCTAATACCAACCACAATTAACAAAATTGCATGAAAATATAGCTTGAAAACAACGCCCAGCCATGCAATTTTTGTTAATTGTAGTTAGTATCAGAATTGTAATAATCATTTAGGTGTAAATGTCAGCTACAGTACAGCTACTGCTTTGAAAATGAAATTGTCAGCATTTTTTCAAGATTACATATTATATATACTATATACATTTTTATTAAAATCCTACGTATTAAAGAGTGTGGCTTAAAAATATATAAGCGACTGATAAAAGGGAGAGAATTTTGAGACTCAAAAAAAAAGCAGAAAATTCTACACAAAGACTTAAACTTATTGGTGGAAACCACCCCAACGCTTCAAGTATTACAAGTACTTGTACAACAGAATCGTCAATGTCTGTTTGAGTAAAAAAAAACCTACTTGACATAATAGAGATCGTTATTTTTGCCATGCAGCAGCAGTCTGTATATGTAGTGGTCCGGGTAGTCTGCCAGACACTTCATGATGAGCAGCAAGGGAGCGTAGTACATCATCTTGCGGTAACCGAACATCAACTTGCATGTGCCGTTGGTTAGGAAATGGAGGACATTGTTCTGAAATACGTAACACAAGGCATTAGTTTTAGTTATTAAGGTTCCATAAAGGTAAATACAATAAATATTTGAGGGAAGCTCCCATACTGATAAAAACTCCCATAATGGTACGGAACTGTTTATGCGCGAGCCCAACTCGCACTTGGCAAATTTTTTATACTCTAACACAACAAGTGTAAATTAAAATTTAGACAATCCCTGACCAACATTTTTTAATAGCGACCATCTTGTATTTGAAAATTTTCATTAAGTATGTATACTAACTACTCAAAAGACATGGATGGAGTGTGTGAATGAAGACATGAGAGAGAAAGGATTGAGTGTGGAGATGACGTCTGATAGAGGAGAGTGGAAGAAGAGGATTTGCTGTGCCGACCCCACCTAAATGGGATAAGGTGAAGTAGAAGAAGAAGACTAACTACTCAAGCCTGTTCATTTGATACACATGTAAATAGCAAAAGCAAGCAATGCAATTCAATGAACCAATTTGACGACCTCATTGGCGTAACAGTTACCATGCCTGACTGCCAATCAGAAGGATCTGGGTTTGATTCACGTCTAAACTAAATTTGTTAACTGTGGGTCTGGGTTTAAAATATGTATCTATATAAAATATGTAATAAAAATAATAATATATTTATTTGCAATTTTCATGATCATTTGCATATATACAAGTTTGCTTATAATTATTGTACTTATTGTTGTGGTCGCGCACTGTAGGAGCGCTGTGCCCTGCTGTAGATCTCTTACGAGCATGTATGTATGTATATTATTAATCATCATCATCATCATCATCATCAGCCTGTGTCTTCCCACAGCTGGGTATAGGCCTCCTCTCCAACACGCCATATATTACGGTCTTCAGCCAGTTTCCACCAGTTCTTTCCAGTGTGCCTAACGATGTCACCTGACCATCGGGCTGGTGGTCTGCCTCTCTGTCGTTTTCCGTCCCTCGGATACCACTCGGTGACTGCCCTGGTCCATCTAGAGACTTCCCTACGCACCAAGTGTCCTGCCCATCTCCACTTCAACTTGGCAATCCGTATCCCCACGTCTTCGACTTTTGTACGCCGTCGAATTTCAACGTTGGGAATACGGTCTACCAAGCGTATTCCTAACATGGCCCGTTCCATTGCCCTTTGGGCTACCCGGATCTTATGGATATGCTCCTTAGTAAGAGGCCATGTTTCGGAACTATAAGTGAGGATGGGCAGCACACATTGGTTGAACACCTTGGTCTTCAGGCACTGAGGGAGTTTGGATTTAAAAACGTCTTCTAGTTTTCCAAAGGCAGCCCGTATTATTAATATATTGTATTAATTATTGCACACCGGTAGGCAGAATATGGTGCACGTTTTCTTTGACCGAATACCTGTCTGTACCTATACCACTAATATTCGCAATAAATTGATTTGAATATGTAGTATATCAGTTGTGTGTTAGCTGCCACAACACAAACTATATTGGTTCAGTATGGGGTTAACCAGCCGTGTGTGAAATTTGTCATAATATAAAAAAAAGTAATTGTAGTTAAGCTATAACTTACGGTGCTAGTCTGGTCGGTGGTGACACATCTCATCATGACTCCGTACTCGGAGAACAGGTTGCCCCTCATCTTCCACGTAGGGCGGCGGATCGTCACGGGGAAGTTGCGTCGAGTCACCAGCAGCATTCTTGCTAGACGCTCGTGACCCTACAAATAAAATACATTTAGTAATACTTCTTAAGACTGAAATAGAAATAAATAAATAACAACTACAACCACGTCAAGGTTTCAAAAGTTGTAAGAGGAAGACCTTATAAATATTATATATATTTAATTTTAGTGAACCAGAATAAATAGAATAGTTAACTTGGCCGATAAAATGGTTCCACCATCCACGCGTAAAATACCTCGGTGGGCGGAGCAAACGGCTACCCGCGCGCCGCGTGACCTTGATGCGAACAATAGCGTGCGAGCTTTGTGTGTGTGTGTTTCGTTGGGATAGCAGTATAACTGTGTGCGTAGATGGGTCCAAATTCTAAGCGGCCATTCTATGGAGTTACTCTTCCATTTATTCTAGTTCGCTGTTTAATTTGATAGCTGGCTGCAGAAAACAAAAAAAATCTCTTGCTAACCTGTGATCAGTACACCAGTGTAATTTAACCATTGACATTGAACAGTGGACATTTTGTGAACTGTTAAAAATAAAATTTCAACTCAGTCTGATATAGGCACATCAGCATATTGCTGCTCGCCTATAAACCAAATAAATAAATAAACCTGTTTGTAGTATTTGTGGCTACCATGTTTCATATAAACCTGGTAAAAACATACAGCAAAGGAAAAGGATACTTTTTGTTTTTCCGGTACTTGATATTCCGGTGATACTTTTTGGGTATGGAACCCTAAAAGGTAAAAATGTCTGTTATTTTATATCAGTTTTATTTGGTCACTTGTACTTGTATTTTATTTGGCTAATTGGAAATTAGGAGGAGGCCTACCCGGCTTTGGGTGCCCTAACCAAAATTAAATTGAAATTAATTACTAATAATTTACAAATACTTAAATATTTAACTTTATTCTTTAAAAAAACATTTATCTGTACATAAGTTTGAGCAAATAAAGAAATTATAAGTTTCTGGGTTTTTGCTAACATGGCTGAACTGAATAAAAAATTACATTCATTAATTGTTAATACACCCTTTTTCATGGGGCAGTGCATCTGCAAGCCAAACTGCCAGAAGTATTGTTAACAATGCTGAGGAAACGCTATACAACTCGGACCACAACATTATAATGTAATAGCAAGTATGTATAGTACAGTTTGCAAAAACTTATGCTGAACTATAAAACATACAATAATAACATTCTACTAATATAAAAAGTGCAAAAGTTTGTGTGTAAGTGTGTGTGTTTGTTACTTCTTCACACTCCAACAGACGAACTGATTTTGATGAGATTTACTATGAAGATAGGTTAGACCTTGGATTAACACATAAGCTACTTTTAAAATCTTGTGTAGTGAATAATCATAAATTTACATTCTGTTCTATTCTTACTCTTAGCTGCAGAAATAGAAGCGCTCAATTATTATTCTGTATCCTCAAACAAGGCTTGCAGTAAAACAAAGGGTGCATATCTTATCTTAATATATAAAAATCTTGTGTCACAATGTTTGTCCTCAATGGACTCTTAAACCACTTAACCGATTTTAATAAAATTCGCACACCATGTGCAGTTCGATCCAACTTGAGAGATAGTTTAAATCTCAAATTATAGTCGCAATTTTAATTTATTGCTAATTATTGTCTGTTATTATTTGACAGTCACAATTATCTGTTAACAATCTTACAGATGTCGATACCATTCAACTGGGTTGAGTAAGTAATCAATAGATGGCGCTGTACCCCTAAGTGAGGCAAAACAATGTTTGCTGGGTCAGCTAGTTGTTTATATTTGATATTACTACTATAGCTTTGTACATTGTTTCTGATAAGTGATGGGAATAAATGATTTGTATTTTAACCCTGACTGTCTTCTTTTTGTCTCTGATTAACACAGGTTACACTGCAGGGAGCAGCTAGTAATTAATAGTTTATAATTTTGTTTGCAAATTATACCAACTGTTATCTTCTTCTTCTCCTTTACCATTTCCCACTAGGTAGGGTCGGCACAGCCTGTTTTTCGCTTTCACGCCACACTATCTGCCGTCATCTCCACATTCACTCCCTTCTCATTCATATCCTCCTTCTCACAATTCATCCACATCTTCTTTGGTCTACTACTACTTCTGCTACTTCTTACAATCATATCCATACTTCTTCTTCTTCTTCTTACCTTGATGATGAAGTATCCACCCCACTCATCAGCATGTTCATTATGTTGCACCAGCTCTTGCGGGGAGAGGTCGGCCAAGTGACATAGTTTGGACTGGAAACATCAAACATTGTACATTGGTTATGACTTTATGGTTCTTAAATGGCAATTTGCAGTTAAGACAAATACAAGGAAGAATTTAGCCAATAATTTAGTTTTAGCATCATAAGGTCATCGAGAATGTTGAAGTGTTTATTAGAATAATCATAAGGTATTACAATATCAAATAATTTAATTCAGACTATCATAATTATACATTATATGTCCACAAAATTTGAAACCACAGTATTGAATAGAATAGTTGAAATAAATTAAAATGGCAACACTAATAAATAATATTATACATATTTAAATTAATAGAAAGCCATATAATTATAACACATGAAATTTATCTTGTAATAGTATATTTGGTTTCAAATTAAATAAAATGGCGAAACGATATTCCCTCTGTATATTTCTCTGACATATGGTATTAATAAAACTACTACAATATAAGGCAAATAATGACAAGATAAGGTAAAGCTAGTATGAAGAAGCAATAGATACTCACCTGGACCACTATTATCTGATATATATTTCTCTGATATATGGTATAATTAAACTACTACAACATAAGGCAAATAATGACAAGATAAGGTAGAGCTAGTATGAAGAAGTAATAGATACTCACCCGGACCATTATAGGTAAGCTACCAACAGACTTATCAACAGTAGTGATTTCACCATTTATTTCCACAGTCATTCTGATTTTAAAGTCCCCTTTATATGTCGCCGCTCTCTGCCTGCATTCCGTAGGCAGTACGCGCTGATTCTTCACTCCGACCACGTCCATAGGTACCGACGGCTTCGAAAATTTAGCATCTTCTATAGTGATTTTCACCTTGTCACCAGGAGGTGTCTCAAACACAACAGGCAAGAGACTTTGCACTGCTAGTTTTAACCCATCTTGGCACATGAAATTGAACGAATCAATATGCGGTGCACCCAGACTTTGTAAATACTGAAATAGCGAAAAAAATACTATTTATAAACTATATATTAATAGGTTTTTTCAACAAATTCGGTGAAAATAGATTCGTAAATGGTATGAAGTAGAGGTTATGTTTACATACCGGATTAGCAATTTTTGGTGGTTTTCTGTAATCGGGATCGCCTGTATATTTCAGGGAAGGCCCCTGAGCTACCTTTTTAACGTTCATTTTCCAAAGAATTTGTACATTGACGATTTAAACACACGTGCGAATGTAATGCGAATTCAGTTTGGTTTTCAATAACAACTCTTGAAAGTATAAGTTATGTCAGTGTCGCTGTCACTGTACATTTAATAGCTCTATGGGTGCGTTCAAGTAAAA
Source organism: Mellilla xanthometata (assembly GCA_035578125.1). NCBI lineage: Eukaryota > Metazoa > Arthropoda > Insecta > Lepidoptera > Geometridae > Mellilla > Mellilla xanthometata. Next base: position 1,797,090 of record JAPUBQ010000033.1, on the reverse strand, counting down.
ATAATGCCAGAAGAGTGAAAGGGACAAGCTAGAGCTAGAGATGAACCTAATCAAACTTGTATCAAACACGCCAAATACGCGTACCACAAACAATATTTTTTACTTCGTCTAAATGCCAACGGAAAAATTGTCATTTCATTTCAAAATGGATTCAAATTTTCTAACAAAATATTATTTTTATGAATATGAAATCTGAACAGTAGGTACATAAATCGGAACAGAAGAATGTGAGAACAATTCAGTCCATTAGTTGTGCTTTCTTTATTTCGTGTGTTGTGTTTGTGTTAAAATTTTGTAAATATGGCTGCGCTGACTATGCAAAGAGATCTCGTCATTGAGATGAAAAAGGAGACTATTTTGAACGTGGGAATCCTCAGCAAGCTCCAGGGAATGCCACAGGATGTTGCTCGCCAAGTACTGAAAGAAAATGCGCTCGATAAACCTACACAATCGCTATTTAATCAACTTTCTTACTACCTTGTAAGAATCATCGATCCAAAAGCATCGGAAGCTCTCTCATGGCCACTTTACGATAGTAAAACTGAGAGAATATACAGAAATGACCTCGCAAACTTTATAAGCCAGTGCAGTAATAAAGGTTTGCTTGCCCCAGTCATGACTTCCTATTTGGTCAATCCAGGATGCTTCAAAGTCACTTGGCTTATTTACCAGATGTCTCAACTAGCTCTGCAGAGAGTTTTAGAATCCAAGATGAAGAAGGACAGTCAGAAAAAGCGGTATAGTGATATGACAGAAAAATATAAGAAACAGGAGAAAGAAAAGTTCATAGAAGAAATTGAAAATGAAACATTAACAATATTGAGTAAATTTTCTAACTGCCAACACAAGCGAAAAGCTATGGAGAAGATTGCAGAGAAATTCCGTACGAAAATTACAAAAATGGAGTCAAAGTTAGCTTCCTTAGATGTCCAAAAGTTCCTCAATAGCATTGTTGATCAATTTTTAAGTAAACATAAATTAGACAAGATACAGATAGAAGATATATCTAAGGTAAAAGATGTAATGAAACCAGCTCCATTCTTTGATAGATGGCTATCAAATGTAGACTCTCAGCTTGATGCTATGGAATCTGAGTGGAACAAGAAAATGATGCCATTTTTAGATATTTGCAAAGAGACATCCTCACATACAGAATCCCTAATAGCGCGGCACACAGGCGAAGCTGATAGAGACTCATACATGATAGAATATAATCATCACACTGATGAGATAAACACAACGGACCTTCAAAATCAAGTAAATACTGAACAAAAGTATGTTCTCAAAAACTTAGTTAAGGAGGAAAAACTATCCTTTCCAAACCTTATTAGATCATTTTTAATTGCTATAAGTTTTATTCTGAAAGGAGAAAAGTTTGGTGAAGAGATATATGAGTTTAATGAGTATTTGGAAAGTGGAGAGAAAAGTTTCCGAGAGGTTGTAGCAGCCATGCAAGATATTATGAGAAGAGTTATGGATGCTCAGGCCAAGCTACAGGTAATCATATTATTTGTTTAAGCACTAAAATAAGGCTTGTTTGTGACCAACATCTTGAACATCATCATCATGAACTGTGTCTCATTAATCAGGGTGTCCACGGACCTGGAAGGTCAGGGAAAGTCAGGGAAAAGTCAGGGAAGCTATTAAGGGTCAGGGAAAGTCAGGGAAATGACTTCTCTACCTGGAAAAGTCAGGGAAAACCAGGACTTTTTGATGATTGATCTTTAAAATTAATGTAAAAGTCTAAAAAAGTATAGCATAAATAAAAATAATATTATCTTATCAGTCATCAGTACTTCTTATAATTATACTTGCATATTTATATTCCAACAGCTAATTAGAGAGGAAAATGACAGTTCTTTTATCATAGATTAAGTAAAAAAAATACAAAAAAATCCAGTCATCTATTGCGGCACTAACGAGGTCCATGTCAATATCGGCGGCTGCCTTAATCGAGGATGCCTTGAGTGACTCCAAATCAGGATGAGGCTTTGAGCAGGTCTTTTCCTCCAAGTGTTGCCATATCTTGTAATCTAACGGACTTAAATCTGGACTGGAGGAGGGCCAGTCTTCGTGTCGGATGAAGGCGATTTCACGCGCCGCCAGTCAGTCTTGTGTGCTTTTCGCTCTATGGGCTGGCGCAGAATCTTCTTGGAATACCCAGGGCCTGTTATTAAACATGGTATGAGAAACAGGTTCCACAAGGTTCTTGTGGACTGTATTTTGATACACAACTGCATTCGTTTTTACGCCTTTCTCACAAAAATGTACCTCAGTTAAGTCCCAATAAGAGACTCCCAGCCAAACCATGATCGAGAATGGAAAATGACCTCGTTGGACACGCGGAATATGGTTGCTCGCTTCTTCACTGCTGTGTGCTTACACCTTATCATTTTGTTTGTTGTAGCTCTCTTCAATGGTGAAAATTTATTCATCCGAAAAAATTTTCACGACGCTTTTTTCTTGCGCACCGCTTCAACAAAGCGCGGCATATCTTCAGTCTCAGGAGCCATTAAACGAGCGTCCAAACTATGTTCTGTTTTTTCGATATGCCCTAAGCCCCTAAGTCTTCATTTAACACCTTTTTCACCGTGGTCCTGCTTAGCCCCATCTAAAGGGCCAACAGTTTCTGCTTACGTATGGGATTTCTTTGAATTCGCGCCTTCACAGCTTTTATCACTGCTGAAGTCCTAACAGAGTGAGGTCGACCACTTCTTGATCTGTCACTGTCACATGATCTACACTAGAGTCTTCATTGTATCGTTTTATGGTACGATAAACGAATCTTTTGGTTATATTCAAATATTTCAGTAAGTCGAAAATCTGCGTTGGCGCGTAACCGCAAAGATGCAATGCAAAAACCGCGACACGGTCATCTTTAAGTGTCCACTCCATATTTAAAAATGAGGAAAATTCTAAAAAGAATATTTTTATTTTCATGAAAAATCCGAAATTCGAATTCAATAAACTTTTTTGGGGCCAGCATTCTAAATTCATAAGCTTTTATTGTGTGACAGTAATAAAAAAAACGGACGTAACGCTGACCTTGTCGTAGGCTACACCCAGGTAATGGCTGGTGGTAATATCGTTTAATTAAGGTAAGGTGGTGTTCGATATAATTAATTGTGGGCATGTTGTATTTATGTTACGGTATGGTTATGGTGTGGCAATCTATCTGTGTTGAAAATTTTCACCTTGATAGTTGGACACCTTGGGAAGCCAATAACATAAATCTCTAAGAGTGTTTGTGAAGACATAATTTTTTGTCTCTTACAATCATTCGCAAGAAAAATATTTTTACTTCGAAAAATTACAGCTATAAAGGTCAGGGAAAATTTTAGAAGTGGTCAGGGAAAGTCAGGGAAATGTTTTGACGATTTAGAGTGGACACCCTGTTAATAGTTCTGTTCCCGCTATAACAACAAATACAAAAGAATAAAATTAATATTTTATGGGGGATTCCTATTTAAAGCGCATTTGTAGATAATGTTACAAACCCTAGAATTTGATTTACAATTATTTTATATTGTTGATTAGTTTATCTAATTTCGTTATTATAGCTTTAGTTATTAAGTTATTTAGTTTATTACTATAATTTGTGTAGTGAGTGCTACATCAGTGAACAGCTTTAAAAACTGGCTTGATAGCTGGCTGCAGAAAACAAGGAAATCTCTTGCTAACCTGTGATCAGTGCACCAGTGGACTTTAAACATTGACAATGGACATTTTATGAACTGTTAAAAATTTTATTTCAACTCAGTGTGATATAGGCACATCAGCATATTGCCGTTCGCCTATAAATCAAATAAATAAGTAACTAGCTATTTCAATAAACAATATTGTTTAAAAATCCAGGTTTTATTTCATTCTCCTTTTTTCACACAATTAAATTGTAAGGCTTTTTTCCCTAGAGTGCATGCAACTTAAAACTAATCATTAATCTATCTCTTTTCAGTCATCTCCAGTGATCCAACCCATGGCACTGCCAGCCCAGGATATCCCAGACATACCTCCACTACCAGACCTATCCAGCATATTCACCACCAGGGATTTCCATCACCAGCTTGTATTTGACAGCTTCACACCACTCTCCATGTCAAAACACCAGTTCAATCTACAACGTAGAACAACACTACATACATTTGTGAAACCACAACCTAAGATGTTCCTAACATCATTCTCGCAAGGTCCACGAGAAGATTTCTTTAAGAGTATACAATCAGGCAGAGTTTCAACACATGACCAGCTAAATTCAACGCAGAACTTCAGCAACATTTCTATAATACAGCAGAATAATCGAGCAAATGAAACTATAGCTGGATTTGCAACGGGCTGCACAAAACAACAACTCTTGAGGTTACTGTCAACGAAAAAGTCTAGCAGCTCAAAGAAGTTTAAACACACAGTTGATAGACAGAACAATAAATTCAAGAAAGGTGCTTTATTCAACGAATCTACGTCTTCAAATGAGAGTAGTGGTTTGTTCAGAAGCTATTCCTCTCCAAATCTTTATGAAAATAGAGAACCTAGATCAGTACAAAGGTCCGGGCGCAGAAAGTTGTCAGTAATGCAAGAGAGTGGATCTCCTCTTTTAGAAGTCTCTGGTATTACTGCACTAGATAAAGATAGTAGTTGTGAAAAATCTCAGCCTATTGTGGACAGCTGTAGAATAACAGTGACCAATACCATACCCGCAATCACACTGACTCCAGTAAAAGATAAAAAATTCCATCCAATGTTAAAAGACTTCCAACTAGATTTAAACAACGAGTTTTTAACTGTAGATCCTCCAAAACGTCCAAGCAATGAGGCCACAAAAAGAATTAGCAAAGAGTATGATAGTGCAAATGTGACCCCACAGAACAATTCCAAGTTGATTCAAAAGACAAGTTCCTTAGAGAAGATCATAAACAGATATAAGAAAGTGCGAGCGAATGTTCTACATGAAAATGAGAATAAATCTAATGATTTCCTTACAATAGTTGAGGAAAAGGAGAATATGTTCACGGCAAATAGGATCTTATTGCCTGACCTATTAAGTCCAAGTTGCAGTGTGTTGAATAAGAAACCTGAGGGCAATTTAGAAATTGAAATGGACAGTAATGTACGGAGAAAACCAAGAGAAAGTCTGGGTACTATGCTGGACGTAGACCACACGTTTTTGGACCAATTTGATTTGATAGAGTAGTTTTAATAGAGATAATACAAATCTACCAGCTTGTTCGGGAGCTAGTGATTCCAGACTATGCATGCTCCATCTTTAGCCAGAGTATCGCTCACTGGGTAAGCGCTGTGCTGATCATATGTCTAAATTTATTGTATAAAAAAACTATCATTTTTTGTTTTAGGGAATTTCCTCATGACCCATATGTAGGACAACTAATCAACAATTTTAAGTTCAATTTAGGATTGTCTCATATTTTTTAATTACCTTGTTCTACAATATTTTAAATGTAAAAGTTTCAGCTGTAGATCAACAAGCCAAATGTGTTCTACCACCACCTATTTTTACACCATAAAAGTGTTATAGAAGTATATTTATGTATTGCATGTATGATTTTTACATATACCTATAGTTAACTAACATTGTGCAAGTCACCGATAAATGTGCCTTTAGTTAAGTAGTTTTTTAGGATAACTTAAATACCTATAGGTTAACTTTTACAAACCTTTTAAATAGCTCAGTCTAGTTTTGTAGATTTCTGTACAAATAACTTTCAATAACTAACTATTCCAAATGATTAATTTTCGATCAATTTTTAAATTCTAGAAACTTTTAGAAAAAAAACTGATCTATTTCGAAAGAATCTAAATTTTTTGTCCAATACTGTTTGTCTAGAATATAGATGTATTATAAGTCATCCTTAAAGTGTTTTGTGTTGAAACTCGATTCTATAAACTTTTGGATATACCTACTATAAGATAAATATTATATCCTCCATCTTTCTATATATCTTCACAAGTGGTACTATTTTAAAAAATATTTAACAGAATTATTTCACTATGCGAATGAGTATAGATAACACATCTATTTATAACTATTAAATCTACTTCTCAAATTAGATACTAAAAATGGTAATTATCTTCCCTAGTATTAATTTGTATTATTAATCTTTGTCTAATTAATTCATCTACTTAGAATAATTTTAGATAAATAATCTCTAAAAAGTAGTCTTCAGCTTTTACATTATTCATAAGCATATTATTTATATCATAATTCATTATGTCATACTCTAATTCTCTTAAAATACTCATTGTTATGTATATTTTATTCATGCCTAGAAAGTTTCAAAGACTGAATTTCAAATAGTGAAAAAACTTTCAAAGAAAACTACGCACGATGTTTAAGTTATTTTTATTACTAGGTATATAACTTGTACATATTCATAAAGTAACTTAGTCTACAATAAAATATTTTTAAGTAAATAAAAATGCTTTGATTGTTTATAAGAAGCGCAACTACCCAGACTAACAAAATAAGTTAAAATCGCAAAGCTTACAGTTCACCATATTTAATTAATGATTTAACATAATACGAACCATTCATTTAATTCGTATAAAAGATATACATGTAATTTGCACTAATGAAGTTTACCGGTTATATTTTTTTGTCTAAATGACTTGATATTTTATGGTTCCAAGGAAATCTTAGCATTAAAATATCTGATTTCTTACTGTATAGCCAATATACCACAGTAACAAATTAAATAACAATCTTACAGATAAATTAAACCTTTAAATACCAATTTTCTAACACAGATCTAGATTAAACAGTGATCTTAGGGTCATTCTCTTCCAACTTGACCATCTTCTCCGAAATCTCCCAAAGCTTACGCGCCTTCCCCATGTCACTAACGGCATCCGACAGAGTACTCTCGTTGCAATCCGAAAAGTACTTCCCCGATACCTTCTCCAGCTTCTCATCCACTGCCAACATGACAGTCGTCTGACTACCCTGTTTAGGAGTCTTAAAGAATCCTTTAATGATCAGATACAATCCCCAGCTCAAAGGAGCTGGGACGTTTCTCCAAATGCCCGAGTCGATCATGCCAGGGTGCAGACAGTTTGCAGTCACTCCGGTCCCTTCCAGTCTTCTCGCTAGCTCCCTCGTGAACAGGATGTTAGCTTCCTTCGACGCGTAGTACAAATACCCAGGAAGGGTTTCAGTAGGATTGGGGTTGTCCAAGTTGAAAGACGCCAGGCGGTACAAAGAAGACGCGACGACCACTATTCTAGCTGGAGCGCTTTTCTTCAACAAATCTATGAGTAAATGGGTCAGCAAGAAAGGTCCGTAGTGGTTGGTCGCCATAGTCATTTCAATGTCGTCCTTTGACACAGCTTTCCTGAATGATCCGGCGTAACCGGCGTTGTGGATTAACACGTCCAGTTTATCTTCAGTCTTGTTGATATCGGCTGCGAACTCGCGGATAGATTCGAAGGAACTCAGGTCCAGCTTTTTGGCTATGACTTTGATGTTCTTTGTGCTGTCGATGATCTCATCTGTAAAGTTAAAATGTTGGACTGGGTAAATATTTTGTTAAGGATATCCGTCGAAATTCTTCTTTACCATTTCCCACTAGATGGGGTCGGCACAGCCTGTTTTACGCTTCCACGCCACTCTATCAGCCGTCATCTCCACATTCACTGCCTTCTCATTCATATCCTCCTTCACACAATTCATCCACGTCTTCTTTGGTCTACCTCTACTTCCGCTACTTCTTACAATCATATCCATACTTCTCCTAGTCACATGCATCTCCTCTCTACGCATTACGAAATTATTAATTTGATAAAGTTATTTGGTATTTGTGTGTTACAAGATTATGAATTTTAGAATTGTATGCTTTGGCATAGATAAGTTATGTCTTGTTTAATATGTCTATAATCTGAGGGAATCAATGAAGATTATGTTTGTTCAGGAGCGTTGCTCTGACTTTTTCAAAAGGCTTTTATATTTTGGCCAAACCTTTCACTTCCGAGATTCGCCGAAAGTGCAGTATGCATTGCATAATCAAATAACACGTTTTGAATTGGACAGTCTGCATATTCTTTCTTGATAACTCATTAAAGTTTTAATACCAGTTCACGAGAAATGCAAAATACTGATTTGCAACTTTCTACTGCGCTTTCGTTTTAATGCGTTATCGATATTTCTTATACATGTATGTTTTGTAAAAGTTCGCAATTTTTTAGATACAGTGTAAACTTTATATATCGACACTGAAAGGACTGTGCATTTTATGGCGCTATAGAGAGTGGTCGTTAAATGGAGAAAATGTATCAGTATGGAATACAAGCTAAACCAACTAAAGGCAATTGATTTCGACGCTTTAGAGAGTTTGCCTTTAAATCGAGTGACGTTAAATGGAGTTTACACGGCATATCAATTTGTAAGTAGTATTTTCTAAAAAGACGTTAAAATATCCCCATTCCTTTTATTTTTGACTTGGTAAGTACTGTCAAGTCAGTCGTCAAGAAAATTCGTATTGGACTTTATATCAAGTGAAAGTGTCAATCAGCTTTCTCCATTTCAAGAATTTAGTACCTGTTCAATGCCTTTGTTGAAATGTCTACTATTATTTGAAAATCCCTACCGTAACTGGAATGTTTCGACGTTCAAGGTTTTTATATTATACTTTCATATAATACTAGTATCTACAGAGTTTCTTCGATACTTATACGAATGAAAAATTAGGATAGACAAATTAGTTACATCAGTAAGACAAAATTAATTATCAGTAAGTAACAAAACATCGATATTTAAATGACAAACACGATTAGACAAATTAGTTCAAAATTAATCGTAGTAGCTTAAAACATACTTAAAAAAATAATAAATTGAGTCATAAAGTTTATAATACAATGTAATTTTGAATGAATAATTATGGGTCCTTGAAACCTGAAATAAATAGGTTTCAAGGACCCATAATTATTAATTCAAACTTTATGATTCAATTAAATTTCACACAACAAAAGCACAACAAGTAATAAAAGTTTCAAATAAAAAATACAATTCAAAATAAAATAAAAGAGCGAAAAAAATAAATAATCAGTACCTCTAATCTTCTCAGCTGCCTCCATATTTCTGCAAGCCATGATGACCCTGGCTCCCCTATTGGCCAGCTCTTGAGCAGTTTCCTTCCCAATACCACTGGTGCAGCCCGTCACAATGACCGTCTTCCCGTCCATCCTGGAGCGATTCCGGAATTTCCCACACGTATAGACTACGTACAGTCTAACGCATATGATAACAGTTACAAGGCCACAAATGGCAAGAAAGGCCAAGACAATCAGCAACGGGAACATCCAGAATAGGAAATTGGACTTCCAAGCTTCAGCGACGATCATGGCTGTAAAAGAAAGTCAATTTTAGCTGTCTGGTAGGAAAATTCTCTCGGGGTTCCCCAGGGAGCTATTCTAGGACCCATGTTGTTGATATCTATAGATCAAAGTAGTTATTTTGTCTATGTTTCTGAGTGTTGATAGAAAACGTTGCTTAAATTCGTCTTTCTTAATAAGAACATACTTGTGTTATTACGTCTTGAAAATGTCAATAGAAGGCTTAACCTTCAAAAACATATTTATTAAACGCATGAATAATTATTAAGATAAACACAAATCGACATTAATTAGGTATTTCTCAACAACTTACAACCCAAAAAAGCCATGACAATAGAAACTATGGCACACATTTTCTTTTAAAAATCTTTTGTTATGACCAACAAAACAAGAATTGAAAATAAAACTGGCATGGAATAAGAACTTTGTTTACAAAGTTGCTCTATGGTTAATCGTGACGCGATTATGCTCTATGGTCAGACACTAATGGAGGGCAATGGTCATGTAATAGCTAGGGTCAATGTCGTAGTCGATTTGGAGTAATCGGACTCTGATGACCCACAATGGTGCCGTGACCAGTAGATGTCGACATAACTACGAGCATATATAGGTAGTTAACTAATGATGAAATGGCAGTGGATAACAATTAAAGAATCAAAGTGTTGAATCGGATATTGGGCAATCTAACTCTTGATGACAGACTTAGTGAGGCGTGCAAAGTCTTTGCATTACATGGCCGAAATTACTTTCGTCTGCATTTATGTTTGTTCTTTTCTTATTCTTATGAGCTAAGTAGCCAAGCTCTGGTGTAGAGAGTTTTCAAGCCGCCCGAAGGCCTTTGACTTGGCTTAACGACTTCTTGTACTCAGACTAACCGCCAATATCTAGAATTTAACGTGTCACCCGACCCACGGTAGCGCCCAGATGAAATTGACACTTTTAAAACTACAGTCTTGTGAATGGTCACCCATACAAACAACGTCCGCATCGATCGTTGGTTAACTTCGATGATCGCGTCAGATCACCTTAGCTAGCCGAGCTACAGGTGTTACTCATTGTACTTAGAATTAATTGCCTGTCTGTCTGTCACCAGAATGTGTCTCATAAACAGAGATTTTTACAAATCATGTATTTTTGTTGTTGCTGTAACATCAAATACATTTATCATTAATTTTAATTAATGCTTAGATAACACGATGTTGCGAATGCGAATTCTTTATAATAAGTATAATATAATAACAGTGTTAAAAGCATTGTAATAAAAATCATACCTATCTAATAGTAGTTATTACAAGACAAAGGTTTTTCCCAAAGACTTGTTAACTTGTGGTTTCGTCTAGACACCCATTTACATAATTTATGCTTTAGATTCCACAGATAATTATGCAACCGCCAGAAAAAACTTTATACATTTACACATCATAATTATATCATAGATACTCCATACTAAACGCGAAAGTTTGGATGATTAAATGTATGGATGTTTGAAGGGATTAATGAACGTTCACAGTAATATAGACTATCACATCAGAATAACACATAGGTACATAGGCACATTTAAAGAATTACGAATTCTCCAAAATATAAAATAACTTAATTAATGATGGCTGATTTTTTTTTTTATCTAACCTATATTGTCCCACTGTTGGGCAAAGGTCTCCCCCAATGATTTCCACGCTTTTCTGTCCTGGGCCAGTTCCTTCCAGTTGTTGTGGAAGTCCACCAACTCCTTGCGCCATCGAGTTGGCGGCCTGCCTCGTCGTCTTCTGCCATCTAAAAAATCCCACTCCATGGAAACCTTTGCCCAACGGTGCATCCTGCACACGTGGCCGGCCCACTCCCATTTGAGCCTGGCAGCCTTTTTTGCTACGTCGGTAACGCGGGTCATGGAACGCAGCCTGGTGTTTCGGACGCGGTCTTGTCTTTTAATGCCAAGAATGCTGCGTTCCATGGCTCTTTGACAAACCTGGAGGCGGGTCCTCTGTGCTTTGGTGAGGGACCATGTTTGTGCACCGTAGGTCAGGATGGGCAGAATGCACATGCTGATGATGATGATATTATAAAATAAATAGATAATATCAGGCCAGCCTTGGGGGGTTGGGTTTGGCGGTTTACCAGTGTACTCCCTTTTATATTTATATTTTAAACGCTTAAATTTGAAACGTACACCGTTGATATAAATAATATCACCATTGATATTTATATAAAAGTAAATAAAAATATTTTATTTATATATGAATACTAGCTGAACCGACAAACGTTGTTTTGCCTTAAAAATGGAAATGCAGTAGCCGATTCTCAGACCTACTGAATACGCATATAAAATTTGGTAAAAATCGGTCAAGCCGTTTAGGAGGAGTACGGTAACAAACACTGTGACACGGAAATTTTATATATAAGAAGATATAATGCTCGCAGGTTTAGTACCATAGCTTAGTTCTTAACTAAGGTACGAGTAGGTAAGTAACTTAGTAAAACAGATTAGACGTGAGCAGAATTTTTAAACTCTTAAAGTTCTTTGTCCATTATGTAATGAGGAAATCTCAAAGTTTAATACCAGATTATCCGTTTGATAAGTGTATAAGGAAACGTGAATGCTGCAGTTTTTGCTTGGAGTAGGTCTGGCATTGGTTTCAGCTGTCCATCAATACTTTTAATGTTAAAAAAAAAGTTGTAAAATAGGAAATGCGTAGTTTATATTTTTTCTTATTCCTATTCTAAAAGGCGGTCAGACCTGTACTGACAACCCGTAGGAGGTGTTTCGTGCATTTCGTTCTAAGTTTCCAAAGTCATGTGTAGAAAAGCATAATGATTTTGTACAAAACAGCTTTGAAAAGTATTAAAATTAGTTACTAGTTACGTTACTAAAGTTATTAGTTACAATAAAACTTAGTATGTAGTTGTATGCAATTTTAATTTACGAGATTTACGAAAATGCGGGGTAAATTTTATAGACAGACTTATAGCGGTGTTTTTGACTAACAATGTAATTAATTAACCATGCTTATCTTATAATATTCATCATATAAGCAAATGTGCTTTACAACTCAAGTGAGTGAATTTTAGGGAGCCAAAACTAATAATTCATTTAAAACTACGAAATTATCACAGAAGATGTAGGTACTCGTACTTAAAGATATGATTAACTTTTTTTTTCGAAAATAAAATTATATATATGCATAATTTTACTTTTAATTATGTATTTCTTATTAATAAACAATGTATGATTAAAAGTATATTATAATCCCTCACATACAAAAAGGTACACCTTGCTATTTTTTAATTAGGTACCGTCAACTTTACATTGTTTTTTCCAAGAGAACAAACAAAATTATTTCAAAAACAAAACAGTATAAATACATAATAATAAATATAAAATTCTCAGAGAAACTTACACTGTGACCGTGTCGAAAATAAGGATTGTTATGGATTCACAAACTGGTTTTAATTCTTGTTAAACTTTCAACACAGTACTGTCTCGCGTCACGGTTCATCACTAACTGATGTTAGGAGTCAAAGAGCGAAATCTGTTACGTAAACCGAACAGCAACACCAATACAATACTAAGGTACTTCTACAGATTGATACAGAGTTTACTGTGAAGAAATTTATTGATTTATAGTCGGGTTTTTTAGGATTCCGTACCTAAAAGGTAAAAACGGGACCCTATTACTAAGCCTCCGCTGTCTGTCTGTCTCCAGGCTGTATCTCAGAAACCGTAATAGCTAGAAAGCTGAACTTTCACTAGATATGTATTTCCCGTGTCGTTATAACAACAAATACTAAAAATAAAAAATATATATATTAAGGGGGGTCCCAATACAATAAGTATTTTTTTACTATTATCAATAACGGTAACTGTTAGACACTAATAATATTTTCACAAAATATGTCAATGTATATTAGTTGCCAAATTCAATTATAAAATTAAAATAAAATACTTATTGAGGGGGGCTCCCATACAACTATGGTACGGAACCCTTCATGCTCAAGTCCAACTCGCACTTGACCAATTATTTTAAGTTTGATAGTATTGAGTTGCAGCGGGACATGGGCCAGCAAGGAGCCTCCTCCATTATCCGAATTTGTAACATGTTTGATGAAAATAATATGAAATATTCTAATGTAAGGAAAATAAAGGCTATTTTATTTTAGTATATTATTGAGTGTAAAAAAATATTGGTTTACATTGCTCAAGGCGATGACAAAGACAAAATCTTAATTTTACAATATATCGGTATAGATCATAAACGGTAAAATACCGTCTTAAATGACACTCTAAAAATATTTATACTTATTTTGATACCACTGATTGGTATATTACAGCATTATTACCTATGAACATAGACAAAATATATATTATGTCTATGCTATGAATTAGAAATAAAAATGGTAAATAAATCTAAAATTAAAAATCTTTTTAACCCCTTTTTTTTCAAATTAATAAGTCTATCTGGTACCAAAAAAAGTATAAATCTTCTTACAGTGGTCCTTCAGGCGGTCTTTATGTCGATAATCAGTATTTTTTTTTTTTTTTGTCAGGAAATCATCAGAAAACCTGTATGAACCTCAATCTTCTCAAGCTCTTAAGCATCAGAAAAACCCAATGCCGTTACAAAGGTGTGTAGAATATATACCACGTAAGACAATAGAATACGGATTCTAGATATTGATGTTAGATTAAGTAGATACGGTAGAACCTCTTTAAGTCGAAACTAGATAAGTCAAAAACCTCTAAATGTCGAAAAAATGTTTTGTTCCCTTCCCTTCAAACACCAAAACCTCTATTACTAATCTCTGTCAGTCGAAATAATCACCGAGTCCTTCCAAGCCATTTAGGTACATATTTTCACTCAAAACTTAAATTTGACCTCTGCTTCTCAAACAAAAATATGTTTGTACCCTCCGCAAGTTGATTTATTTTTTTTCTAACTCAAAATGTATAAGAATAAACCTCAAACTCTTTATGTCGAATCAAAATCCGCCTAAGTCGAAATCGTCCATAAGTTGAAAACTCTGTAACTCGAATTTTTTGGCACCTCCCTTGATCGACTTATAGAGGTTCTACTGTATATGGACTACTTATATATTCTGTGATTACGGTAATTAGTAAGCTTGATGCGATATTAAGTTGCAGCTGTGAACCTACGTTATTACTTTCGCCTTCTCCGTAATAAATTGATATCGTATTTAATAAATAAAATAAGTATTTATTAATAACAAAACATAAGTATTAAATAAATAAAATACGTATATATTTGTTTAAATTAATACTTTATCGCAATAAAACAATTGATAAAATAAGTTCTGCGGGACATGCTTAGCATAAGCAGCCCACTATACGTTCCCACTGCTGGGACTCGGGGCCTTCTCTATCTAGGAGAGGGATATAGGCCATAAACCATTATTCTGGCAAAATGCGGGTTGGCGGACGACACACGTCTTCGGATATTGTAGTCCTCAAACATGCCGGTTTCCTCACAATGTTTTCCTTCACTGTAAAGCGAGTGCAAATCCACGCGTAACTACGAAGTACAAGTTATTATTCTGTGGCGTAACTTGAAAAACAAGTCTTTGGTGTAGGGCCGGGATCGAACCAGGGGCCGTCTGATTGAAATGCCTCAGATTTTTTTACAATCGAGCCACATTCGCTTTTTCTATAATCACTAGCTGACCCGGCGAACGTTGTTTTGCCTTAAGTACAGTTAAACACTATAATTGATCAGTTATCGAGCGGGATGAATAATGTTTAAATTACTAAAATGGCCATATAAATAAGGCTAAAAAAAATAAGGATGGACAACCCTTATCACTTTGGGAAAAATAGATAGTAGCCGATTCTCAGACCTACTGAATACGCATACCTATAAAATTTGGTAAGAATCGGTTAAGCCGTTTCGGAGGAGTACGGCAACTAAAATTGTGACATGGAAATTTTATTTATAGGATTTAAGTAGATGTGATTTTGATATTAAAATGAACCCTAATTCATACTTTCATTCATTACGAAGGGCGTATACATTAATGAATGGACTATATGAGTGTTTGCAAAAATATCTACTTTCATTCAACATTTCTTGTTTCGATTGTGAAAGGGCCTTGTCGCTCTGTTAATTTTAAGTTTTTACTTAACTTACTTTCTCCCATAATTGTGGAATGATGATTTTAAGTAACTATTTAATATTAATTTAAGCACGTAGTTAGTAGGTTTTAATAAATTAAATTAATGCGATTTACGGTCTGATGACTCTAGTTTGATATTAATTTTCGCTTGGTTACTAGTTATCCTACTTATACTTAATATATTATATAATATTATTACTTGCTTGTGGAGGAACCGCCAAAGAAGATTACCAGAGTTGTCTCCGTAGCGAACCCGTATCAGGCGTACAAGTTTACTCAAAACTCTTTCGATCATGCCAATGCTTATCCTTACGGCGTACGGACGCAGATTTAGCAAAGTGCGAGAAATAAAATAAATTGTATTATTATATTATTACTAGCTGACTCGGCAAACGTTGTTTTGCCTTATAAATTATTTCTACTATATAAAATTCCATGTCACAATGTTAGTTACCGTACTCCTCCGAAACGGCTTAACCGATTTTTAAGTGGGATGAAAAATGATTAACTACGTTGATTTGATACAATTATCGAAGTTAAGTAACGATCGACGCGGACAGTTTTTGAATGGGCAACCATGCACAAGACTATCAGAGTAATCTTTTTTCTGAGTGCTGTAGTGGATTGGATAACACGCTAAATTATGGGTTCCGGCTGTTAAGTCTTAGTACATAAAACCTAGACAGGGTTGCGTGTCTGACCAACTTTGGTGATTAATTTAAATTTATGGATCCAGGGTTCTAATTTTGTGTTAACTTTAACGATGAGGTCAAGGAATATGTTGTATATATATACAATAGACTAGCAGATCATCCCGGCTTCGCAAGGGCTATTTTTTTACAAATCTTTTTTTTTTACACATTTAACACACGGCTGGTAAATCTCATACTGAACCATTTCTAGTTTTGTGTAATGGTAGCTAACACAACTGATATACTAAATATACATACATATATATTTTATAAAGATATACATATTTAACACCCAGACCCACAGCCAACAAATTCAGTTAAGCGCAAAGATGTTGGCCGTTCCAGGAATCGAACCCGGAACCTTCTGATTGGCAGTCCAGCATGGTAAACCTTTGCGCCATCGAGGTCGTCTATAATCTAAGTTGCAAAGAGAAACAAAATATAGCTAACTCAGGGATAATGTAGCTTCTCAACGGTGAAAGAATTTTTCAAATCGGTCCAGTAGTTTCGGAGCCTATTTGCGTCAAACTAACAAAAAAAATATTGGTTTATATATTGGTATAGATAATATAATAGTTATAATTGTTGGGCAAGGATGCTAGGGCTTTGCTCAAAGAAATTGGGCAAAGGCTTAACAAAACGACCGGTGACTCCCGCTCCGGATCCTTCCTGGTGCAAAGGATAGCGATTGCCATTCAGCGCGGGAACGCTGCAAGTCTGATGGGCACCTTTGCACCGGGAACTATTAGGGGCGGATTATTTATTTAGATTTAAGTTATTTGTATTTGACATTATAATATTGTAATCTGACATTTTATTGACATAGGAAACCTATATTATAGTATAACTAAATTACTTATTTACATATTAACAATAATGCAATAGGTCGTTTTACGGTGATGGAAAACAACGTTAGAGGACCACAATATCCGAAGACGTGTGTCATCCACCAATTTGTACTTGGCCAGCGTGGGGGATCATGGCCTATATCTCTCTGCTAGTGAGAAAAAGCCCCGAGTGTCAGCAATGGCTGCTTATACTATGCAATAGGTTACAAAGTACTTACTTGCTGATTCTGCGTTTAAGTTCACTTTCGCAAATTTAGAAAGTAAAGCGAAATGCTCACGTGTGTCACTGGCCACTGATGTCGACAGACTAACTTGAGATGCTGTAAACTCAAGTGAGATTTCTTATTATTTCTTACTGTACGGAGGCTGTACGTAAAGGTCCCAGTACACATTGGCCGACGTTGGCCCAACATAGGCCATAGGTAGCCATTTTCATAGATATATAGATTTAAATATAGACAATATAATTTGTCTGTGATTTAAATTAATAACAATTTTACACACGGCTAATTAGCTCGATACTAAACTATTTCTAGTTTATATTATGGTTACTAACACAACTAATATACTACATATACATAAATAAATAATTTATTCAAATCAAATCAAAAATATCTTTATTTACATAACGTTACAAATTCATGTGTAGGTTATTTTTTAACACATATTTAACACCCAGACGGACAGCTAACAAATTATTCATCACAAAGATGGTGGCCGTTCCGGGAATCGAATCCAGGACCATCTGAATGGCAGTCCAGTATGGTAATCATTAGATCGTCGAATTTACTCTTTACTTGGCAAATAACACGGAAAAACGGTGGCTTTATTGATAAAAGCGATTTCTTCCAGGCTTTTCTTTTGAGTTTACAATATTTACAATGATGTATACAATCATACAATTGTGAAAATTTACAACATAAAACAAAATTAAACCTAAAATCATTACAATCCAGCCTCTTGTTCAAATAAAAAAAAATCTTTAGTAACGTTTACAACTGCCAGTCGTTGTCCAGTGTCATTAATTTAATGACCTGCTATTACATTTATTTATTTTAAAAAAAAACTACAATGTTTATTTAAAAATAACTACCTATTACAGATAAAATACTATTAAAGAAAGAAAGAAGAACAAGAAAGAAACCTTTATTTTGTGACACAAAGAAAAACAATACATAAAAAACATTTACGTGGCACAAAACCGGCCCCACCTATTGTGTTCATACATCGGCCCACATGAGCCATGCCCATGGCCACGCATGGCCCACTGTGTACTGGGGGCTTTAGTAATGTAATGCAGGCTTTCACGAAACGATTGTTGCTTTTTGCCGAAGCCCTTTGATGTGGTGAGAGGTTTTGTGCGGTCAAGAGAAAAGCACGGTTTCATATTCTTAAACGACTACAAAAAGTATAACCATCTCAAAATACTTTTATGCACGTTTAGCCAAAACTAATAGTTAAAAGTTTAAACCAAAACAATATGTAAAAAACGCCATCTATGAATTTTCACGTGAACCATTTGTAATAGCTATCATTTCATTTCATAGGTTTGCAATTAGCTATCAATTGCTTTATAAAATGGCATATCCGCTTGGTATACGAAAACAATGTATGTAGATATTTTTTTTTAATGAAATAAGTCATCAAATAGCATTTGTTTTTTAATTATGATAGCCTATATTCATCTTCGCGTTTCAAATTATCCAGTTGTAAAAATGTAATAATGTAATTTTATTTACATGAAAGGTAAAAACGGGACCCTATTACTAAGCCTCCGCTGTCTGCCACCAAGCTGTATCTCAGAAATCGTGATAGCTAGAAAACTAAAACTTTCACAAGTTATATGTTTCCCGTGCTGCTATAACAACAAATACTAAAAATAAGAAAATTAAAATATGAATGGGTCCCCATACAATAAACGTGTTTTTTTCGTATTTGCAATATCAATAACGGTAGCTTGTAGACACCTAAAACTTTCACTGAATGTTTTTATGTATATATGTATAATATATATTATGTAAATTATAATGGACATTACATTGACAAAAAAGACTCGCCCTTTTTAAATTTTTTATAATCTTCTTCTTCTATCTTCTAATCTTATATTCTTCTAATAAAATTTCCATGTCACAATGTTAGTTACCGTACTCCTCCGAAACGACTTGACCGATTTTTACCAAATTGTATATTATGCATATTCAGTATGTCTGAGAATCGGCTACTATCTATTTTCCATATTTCTGAGTGTTGTGCACTCTCCATGTTTCTGTTTACTTTTTCATTTACGAACCATTTTAGTGTCGTTTTAGTAATTCAACCGTTTTTCATCCCGCTCGATAACTGATCAATTATAGCGTTTTTAACTGTACTTTAGGCAAAACAACTTTTGCCGGGTCAGCAAGTATTAGTATAGAATAGTTATGTAGGTAGATAGTTACATAACAGTGACTCATCGCTTTGTAAAGAGAAATTGTCGGATGTAACAAGTGACAATATTTACTATAATGTATCCGGTATTTTTATTTGCCCTAGGGCCTTGTTCGACACTTAAACCTCTTAGCAACGATTATGTGCATGTGTATATCTTATCTTAATATATATAAATCTTGTGTCACAATGTTTGTCCTCAATGGACTCCTAAACCACTTAACCGATTATAATAAAATTCGCACACCATGTGTAGTTCGATCCAAATTGAGAGATAGGATAGTTTAAATCTCAAATTATAGTCGCAATTTTAATTTATTGCTAATTATTGTCTGTTATTATTTGACAGTCACTATTATCTGTTAACTCTAAATGTTTCTAACAGATGTCGATACCTTTCGACTAGGTTGAGTAAGTAATCAATAGATGGCGCTGCTATGGTAAATCTACGAACGTGTCATATAAGTTACACTATCTATTTTTCATACGCCTAAGTGAGGCAAAACAACGTTTGCCGGGTCAGCTAGTTTATATATATGTTTGTATATTTCCTTTAAAGAGATCGCTTTTAGCGATAAGGTCGCCAGCTACGGCACAACCTTTTAAGTACTTTATGTGTTTTCTGTAATTTATTCCATTTTTTGTGAGTGTTTTAATAAAGTGTTTATCTATCTATCTATCTTTATGTTTAAAGAAAGACGGTAGGATTTCCGTAGCTTGCAAAGGACAATCATTAATCCTACTAATATTATACGAGTAAAAGCGAAAGTGTGTATGTTTGTTACTTCTTCACGCTCAAAGAGCTTAACCGATTTCGATGAGAGTTTGTATGGAAATAGGTAAGACCTTGGATTAACATCTGGAGGGAGAGGGAGATGGAGGAAGAAGGGCAGGGATTGCGATGGCAATGACGATTGCGATTGTGGCAAAGATAGCGATTGCAATTGCTTTTGTGATTGTGATTGCTAATACCTTTGGCCAGAATTTCGTTGACTCTTGTAGTTAAAAGTCTTGCTGTATACTGTTAAATTTATACACTTACTTATACATTATTTCTAAATAAATCTTAAAATAATAATTAGGTATTCAAAATACACATTGGAGTTCTGTTGAACAGTAGGTCAATTGCAATTTTTAATTCATGAGTATAATACCTAATCAAAAAGGAATAATTTGCAGATCGGTCTGATTATATTTACTGAATAACAAAATTGAATAGATTCACAAGAGAAAATATAAGAAATAGGTAATATATTTTCAAGGTGTCCTATAGTCAAGATTTTTTTATACTGGCCAACACTGACAGTGGTTAAAGTATAAAAATTGGCAAAGTGCAAGTCAGGGTGGAGAATAAAGGGTTCCGTACCACTAAACAATGGAAAATAGACACATTTGTTGTATGGAAGCCATCCTTATTTTTTTTCTAAAGTATATTTTTTTTATCTTTGATAGTTTTGCGTTTGACTACAGCTAACCTGTTAAGCTGCGTTGCAGTCTACAGTGTGACACGCTTACCTAAAAGATACCCATTTTCTATACTTTTGAAGATCCCCGGATGATACCTCTCAAGAAACAGAGACGCAGGATATTTTTATATTATTGACCCGGCAAACGTTGTTTTGCCTTATATATATTATTTCCATTACTTAAAAAATTAAGTGTGTTAACCCTTATCACTTAGGGGTATGAAAAATAGATAGTAGTCGATTCTCAGACGTAAAAATCAGTCAAGCCGTTTCTGAGGAGTACGGTTACTAACATTGTAACATGGAAATTTTATTTTTGACACCGCGGGTTTTAACATAAGTAAATAATTATTCATGTTTCAGATCAAACGCCTTTGAAAAGTTTTGACATTCATAACTATAGATATATTTATTATGTTATTTTTTTGTTATTGTAATATTTAAACAATGTGTTTCATAAAGAATATTCTATCTATCATAACTCTGTATACAAATTATGGACTCTCCGTCATAATATGCAATAACACTCGTATTAAAATGGTACTTATATCAATCACGACACCTGTTGCTGTTCGAAAGCTATTTTCTCAACAGAAAGTTTCCCGGGTACGACACACGTAGAAAACTATGTTTAAGAAATAAAGAGCGTACAATCAAGCGAGTGTTGAGTGTAGGGTTGTTGACTAGGTTTTAAATACATCTTATCTTAATCTTATCTTATCTTATCTTAATATTATTATATATAAATCTCGTGTCACAATGTTTGTCCTCAATGGACTCCTAAACCACTTAACCGATTATAATAAAATTCGCACACCATGTGCAGTTCGATCCAACTTGAGAGATAGGATAATTTAAATCTCAAGTTATAGTCGCAATTTTAATTTATTGCTAATTATTGTCTGTTATTATTTAACAGTCACAATTATCTGTTAACTCCAAATGATTCTAACAATGTCGATACCTTTCGACTGGGTTGAGTAAGTAATCAATAGATGGCGCTGTACCCCTAAGTGAGGCAAAACAACGTTTGCCGGGTTAGCTAGTTATCTATATTTTTTGTTTGTTTGTTTGACGCAAAAAGGCTCCGAAACTACTGAACCGATTTGAAATATTCTTCGCCGTTGGAAAGATAATATATTATCCTTGAGTAACATAGTCTATATTTTGTTTCTCTTTGCTACTTTAACTTTTTCTTTTGCCCGTGCGAAGCCGGGGCGATCTGCTAGTTTAGAATATTTAAAACAATTTACTTCTAATGTCCAAAACTAATTTGATTTCCATCCATTAGATTTACACAAACTACTGGAGATTTTTAAAACAATAAGTAGAATAATTATTTAATCCGCTGGCCCGTACTAACCTCAGCGGTGGATTATGGCTAACTCCTCGTGAGAGAAGACCATGAGTCCCAGCAGTGAGAACACCTTATGTTTAAGGCGCTATGAGAGCAAAATGGCAATTTTTTAAAAATACTATATAATACAGCATAAATGATAGATAGGGCTACGGTTTCTTAAGTATTATTAGCTTTCATTCTGTGTCATGAATCATAATGATTACGTAAAATTAGCTTCATAGTTTTATTTTATGAAGTTAGTTTTTAAATTTGAAAATGTTGTGCTTCTGAAAGTGATAAAAATATTACAACAAATATAACTTTTTTTTGTAGGTAATAGTTATAGTAATAGTAGTAATAGTTAGGCTTTTCTGGTAGGTATTTTATAGTACGTAATTTATTTAGAGCTTATAATTTCAATATTGTTTTAAAGTTCA
Source organism: Mellilla xanthometata (assembly GCA_035578125.1). Classification (NCBI taxonomy): domain Eukaryota; kingdom Metazoa; phylum Arthropoda; class Insecta; order Lepidoptera; family Geometridae; genus Mellilla; species Mellilla xanthometata. Next base: position 1,774,419 of record JAPUBQ010000033.1, on the reverse strand, counting down.
TTTTACAAGAGTTTATTTAACGATAAATCCACTGCTGCAGGTCAGGATCGCTCAAATGTGTACGTGCGACTGAACTCGGTTTGCGCTTAATTTGACTCAAAAATGACAATCTGGAACTAGAACGTCACTAGATGAAAAAATAATGATATATACCTTATTTCCTTTCGCTTACTACGTACGCTATCTTCTTTCGTAAATAATATTACCAGCTTAAAAATCATTCGGTAAATGAGAAAGTGGCTCTCCCATTCAAATCATATGCAAACTTATTGTAAATGTTTGCAATGATAAATTACAATTTATTATTTTACCATATTTCTTTATCATTAACACTCAGGATCCGGATTTTTAGGTCATTTTATTGGATCGAAACCATCATTTATCTAACCCTTTATTTACAAAAATATGAGAATAGAAATGGGTGGAATATTACTAACTGTTAAAGTTGTTTCTATTATAGTCATGATCATACAGCTAGCGCTACCTATTAGGTTTTGGGTATTGGATACGTCTGAACAACTTAGTTTAGCTACTCACTAAGAGATGGCGCTTTGACTTCTCTGTGTTTATTCGTAAATTTACATATCACATGTTCTATGTTCAAAGTTACATATACATTTTTTAAAATCGATTAAATATTTTTTCAATAGATAGGTACATAAATTGGAAAGAATACTTTGCGACAACAACTTTTTATATATTTTAGTTCCTTAAAATGCCACTTGGGGGGATTTTTCGTTTTCATCAATGAGGTTAGATTACTATTTTTATTAAACTCTTTGGTTATCTAAAGGAGCAAGGAAAAAAGGAGATTATTATTATAAACTCCTTGCTCTTGAGAATTCCAGTGGCATCCAGCTCCAATATTGCAGTCACGATTTACTCCACTCAGCAGAATGGAATTCCCTTGTAGTTCTAATACACTGCGATTTGCATTCTTCTTGTCAGAACCAGAGAAAAACGAAATAAATTTCATTTATTTCCGACTCGGTGGAGTCTTATTTATTTTACTTGGGTTATACATTCGAGTTAATGTTTTATGTTTTTGATGCAATGGGGTATGTTTAGCTTAATGCTACTACTAGTACGTACATAATTATGTTCTGATGGGTTTTTTTCAAGAGTTGAAACCTTTTTTAAAGTTTGAGTTTAAATTGATCTCCGAAAAGTTTCGAACATTATTACTTGGATTTTTTGTACTCAAACTTTGTCTATTTTATACATATTTTATATCTCAAAAGTTTCTTTATTAATATTCAGAAAGTTTCTTAATATCCTAGCAGCCCGTCCCGGCTTCATGAAGGCCGTAACGTAGCTTCTGTAGCTCGGCTAATTAAGGTGATATGACGCGATCATCAACAACACCCGTTCAATGAAAAAAACAGTCATTTGAAAAGTGTCATTTTCATCTAGGCGGTACCGTGGTTCGTATGACTCGTAAAATTGTAGGTCCCGTCTGTTATCACAAGGTTGTTATAATAGAATATAATATTTTTATTCATCATAAGGTCATTTTTATTCGTCACAAGTCTTATTACAAATACAACTATTATTAATAACAAGTTACAGTATGGACTTGTCAAAGAAAAACCCTATGTACAATATCCCGATTAGCAATTAGAACATATGGTTACCTGTTTTTAATATTTATCACTAATCTACACAAAATAAAACAGAACAAGTAGTTAGTCTTATTACAAAATTACCTCTACAAGAGAACCAACCTATAGACTGACGAAAAAAAATTGGCCTACTAAAGAAAGACTTCGCTTGCAGGGATTATAAAATGGTGTAATAAATAAACCTTTTCTTTTTCTTCTTTGCTTTATTCCACTAGGTGGGCATATTTTTTTTCTTCCACTCTCCTCTATCAGCCGTCGTCTCTACACTCACTCCTTTCACTCTCATGTCCTCATTCATACACTCCATCTTTGTTTTGTTCGATCGTCCTCTTGCCCTTCTTCCTTGCACTACCATTTCCACATATCTCTTAGTAACCAAAAAATAAATAAAAACAATAATATAAAAATTGATTTATTGATTGGCTTGACAAAGAAAATGGATATATATTACCATGCGAATACAAGGTAATATAGGCCCATTTTATACTTACTCTAGTTTCATTAAAACAGTTAAATATATTTAACAACGGTCGACTAGAATGCCTGAGTTGAATCTTAAAGCGCCCCTGAGAGATATTTTCAAAACACCTTTTAAAGCTAAAACGTCCTTTTAATATTAATATACAAAGCCCATTTCACGGCCGATCGTTTAAATTCCAAAACAAGGTAATGAGGTTAAATATATATTTTTAAAGCGAGTGTGACTTGGTGGTAATAACATCTGCTTTACAATCAGACGGCCCCTGGTTCGATCTCGACCCTACACCAATGACATGTTATTCAAGTTATGTGTGGATTTGCACTCGCTTTACGGTGAATGAAAACATCGTGAGGAAACCGGCATGTTTGAGGACCACAATATCCGAAGACGTGTGTCATCCGCCAACGCGCACTGGGCCAGCGTTGTGGATTATAGCCTATATCTCTCTCCTCGTGAGAGAAGGCCCCGAGTCCCAGCAGTGGGAACGTATAGTGGGCTGCTTATGCGTATATATATGTTTACACAATAAAGCATGATATTTGACCGACAAGGCGCGTACTTAACCAAAGGAATCAATTATATTCTGACCGGAAGTAGATCATTTCTAGTCTGGAATTACTGGTTATTAAGAAGTCTGTCGGAACTCACCTTTAATGAATGAATGAATGATTTATTGTCAAAAAAACCTACATAGGTGGTAGGTATTATATTAAATGTTAGAAAAAAATAAAACTATTTATAGCTAAAAAGCTAATAGGTAATTATTCTGCTAGTTTTTACCTATAGATACTTGGAGACAGATTATCACCTTTAGGATAGAAAAAGACTTTGTATTAGATATACCTACTCCGATTTCCACTGTAAAAATGGTTTCCAGTAATATTAATAGAAAAAGTGTAAACTCCATGTAACGTCTCTCGATTTAACGACAAACTCTCTAAAGCATCGAAATCTATTGGCTTTAGATGGTTTAGCTTGTATTCCATACAACGATACATTCTCTCCATTTAGCGACCACTCTCTATAACGGCATAAAATGCACAGTCCCTTCAGTGTCCTTATATAGATTTTAAACTAAATTATGATTAGTACCAAAATTAGTATTTATAAATAAATTATTTAGGGTTGTTCTTTAGACGGTCTTTGGCTATTTTTTTTTACTTTAACCGTATTATGATTTATAACAATGATGATCCTACACCCGTTGTCCTGTCTTAACGGTGATTATTTAATTATTTTTAGAATTGGTAAAAAAAAATATTTCGCTATAAGAACCTTCTTGTATGATAACAAATACAACAAAAAACTTGAGAAATAGGTCCAGCTGTTCACGCGTGATGGCATGACGAAGGGATATAGGTAGTGGTTTTTTTTATAAATATACACACACACACACCCTAGACTAGCGCGTAGCTTTACATCAGGCAAACTGTAGTCAAACACATACTCTTTTGGCACGAGACCACACACGGTCACAGTATAGGAGTTGATACCCCAAAAAAATATATGTAGTATACATAAAGATAACCTGTATTAAGCATAATCTATTTAACAGTGCTAAAATATGTTAGGATTAAGTAATTTACACTATCATTGTTGCTGTTTATTTGTATTTTGGAATAAAGATATGTTAAAACCAAACTAGTATTAAAATATAATATTGTATATATATTTTTTATTGATCTATAAAATTTTTCCGTATAAATTAAACGAATTTGAATTAATTTTGGAAAAAAACAAGGTTAAAAAATATAATTTTTGTCACGACACCAAATACCAATGCGTCTTTCAGTTCACACTTACAAAACACTATCTTTTTATCGTTGGTCGAAAATATTGCGCGAGTCCCTTTTCACTGCTAGAAAATTTTATCCGAAATTGAAAAAAAAAACAAGCTTACAAATTGTTGAGTTATTGAGAAAGTTTAATAAGAGATGCGGGACTATTTCATAAGGCGCTTTAGGTATAATAAATCTGTTTTTAGAGATTTGCTAGATAGTCTTGCCTGCTCTAGGAAAACAGGCGTATTGATAACTTTGTGGGTGCCCAAGGCACGCACAAAGCGTTTTGCCTCCACCTTTGTTGTCCGAACCGCCAAACTTTGGAATTCCTTTCCGAATTCCCTGTTCCCTAATGATTACAATCTAGCGATTTTCAAGGCGAGAGTGAACCGGTTCCTTCTAGGTAAGCGCGATCCACCGTAGACCTCAATATCACTTACCATCAGGTGAATTGTGGTCAAGCGCGGACCTATTCGGAGTAAAAAAAAAAAAATATTGATATAGCAGCAGTCCAATATTCATTACTCACAGCTGGGACTCGGAGCTTTCTCTCGTGAGGAGGGAGGTATGTGGGAAAAATCTGCTTCTCAATCAGACGTCCCCTGGTTCGACCTCAGCCCTTACACCAATGACTTGCTTTTCTAGAGTTCCGTGCCTAAATGGTAAAAACGGGACCCTATTACTAAGACTCCGCTGTCTGTCTGTCTCCAGAGGCTGTATCTCAGAAACCGTAATAGCTAGAAAGCTGAAACTTTCACAATGTATACTTAACATTCACAATTTAATCAGAACTACGGGACTATTTCATAAGGCGCTTTAGGTATAATACTTAAATCTGTTTTTAGAGATTTGCTAGATAGCCTTGCCTGCTCTAGGAAAACAAGGTCATTGATAACTAGCTCCGCCCCGCGGCGTTACCCGCGTTAATCCGGGACTAAAAAGAGTTAATCCGGGATAAAAAGTAGCTTATGTGTTCGAAGATCTAACCTACCTTCATAGTAATCTCATCAAAATCGGATTCAGATTCATATATTTTTAATATTTATTAAAATAAATTTAAACATAACTTAAAACTTAAGAATAATAAAGTGAAAATTATTTACAAAGGATAGTAAAAACGAAAATTGTGTAGGCTTAAAAAAATAACAATACAAAAATAGATAAGAAAAATTAAGCCACCCGCCCAAACGTGCCTATCAAGTTCAATTCAATTTAATTTCCAAAATTTATAATTTCCTTCTTAAATTTATTTAAAATTCAAACTATGCTAGTATAAGTTAACCTACAATTAAATAGAATAACCTAGCAGCTTTGAACTTTAATGCTAGTTTGCTTTACAAGAAACTTATCTCGTTTAAAACTTATGACTTGAGTTCAAAATTTATACAAAGTGCGTTTTAGAATGAAGAATAGGCTTCGAAAAACAGTTTTATTTATGCGTGCTTTAGAGATAGCTACGCATTTTAATTTATTTACCTATTTATACCTGTATTTCATGCAACTATGGCCCATAACATAGAATACATACCATTCAAATAATATTTATAAATAAACTAATACAGTAGAACCTCTATAAATCGAACATCAAGGGAGACCCCAACAATTCGAGTTACAGAGTTTTCAAGTTATGGAGGATTTCGACATAGAACGTTCGAAACTAATTCTGACAGTATTTAAGTCGAAAACAAATGACTTGCTTAGCTAAATTTCAAAGGAAATCAAAATTGACACCAAGCAAGCAAACACGTGTTTAAGTGAGTCATAACTGTATTATCGTATACTCCTAAAATGTTTTCTAAAAAACAATAGTGTACTCACATTGTAGGCAAGTTCTTAAAGCCGGTAACTTATTTTTGTTCGAACAATATAGGTAATAAATTCCAAATGATCAAGTTGTAAAGTTTTATAATAAAACGTTGCTATGTTCGACATGCAGTGGTCAAATTTTATTTTTCTAGTTATAGAGTGAGAATGTGTACCAAAATGGCTTGGAGGGACTCGGTGAATATTTCGACTAACACAGGGTCAAGATTTCAGTAATGGAGGTTTTGGTGTTTGAAGGGAAGGGAACAAAACATTTTTTTGAAATTTGGAGGTTTTTGACTTATTGAGGTTCGACATAACGAGGTTCTACTGTACATATCAATCACCTACAAACTAGACTTATTAACTTTTACACCCGATAAGAGGCGGCGTCGTGTTTCCCTGGCTTCTTTTTTCTCTAGCAGCAACAAAACGACTAAATAATAGCGGATCCTGCGGCTCTGAGTAAATGCCTCGATTTCAAATGACCGTAGTAATTGAACCAATCGAAATATTTACACATACTCGTAGACTATTCGTATATTAGAGGAAGTTTGAAAGTAGCTCCAGTGACAGAGAAAGTGAAGAGCGGAAGGTTATCTTGGTATGGGCATGTGAAGCGTAGAGAAGAAACGCATGTGACTAGGAGAAGTATGGATATGGTTGTACGAGGTAGCGGAAGTAGAGGCCGACCTAGGAAGACGTGGCTGAATTGTAAATGAGGATATGAAAGAAAAGGGAGTGAATGTGGATATGACAGCTGACAGAATTGTGTGGAAGAGGAAAACTTGCTGTGCCGACCCCACCTAGTGGGGACAGGGTGAAGAAGAAGAAGAAGACTCGTATACTGTTTCGTGTACATTAATAGAATGATTAGATGGCTTCGTGGCTGAATGTCTATTTGTAGGGTTACAGGTAACCCAAAAAATTTAAATACATTTTTTATGATAAACAGGCTTGCGCTTGATCGTAACTCACCTGATGTTAAGTGATGATGCAGTCTAGAATGGAGCGCGCTTGCCTAAAAAAAACAGATACTACAGAGAAAAGATTTAGATAAACGCTCTTGTTTACAGTCTTACCATAAAAATAGAAAAATTGGCCAAATGCGAGTTGGACTCGCGCATGAAGGGTTTCCTAACCATAGTTGTATGGGAGCCCCCCTCAAATATGTAGATTATTAAATTTTTAAAATTTTATCTGATAGCTAATATACATTTGTAGATTTTGTGAATTTAAAGTGTGTAGCAGCTACCGTTATTGATATATAACAAAAAATACGATAAAAACGCATTTATTGTTTGGGAACCCCCCTTAATATTTTCATTTTTTTAGTATTTGTTGTTATAGCGGCACGGAAAATACATATCTTGAGAAAGTTTCAGCTTTCTAGCTGCCATGGTTTCTGAGATACAGCCCGGAGACAGACAGACAGACAGCGGAGGCTTAGTAATAGGGTCCCGTTTTTACCTTTTAGGTACGGAACCCTAAAAATGAAAAAAAAAAACTCTATTTACGTGAAGTCCATCAAAATAAATTACGTTTTTAATTAAGTACAAGCTCTCTCGCTGGGACCTTTATAAAACTGTTAATAAAATCAAATTGTCAGAAGAAATTTAATTATAATTTACGAGTACAATCGTGCCAGCGAGTAATGGCAAGGTGTTACTTTTATATTAGCTGTGGCGCGAAAATATCGTTGCCGTTTATTATCATTATCACACGAAACAGGTTTTTTTAATGTTTTATAGGTTCGCGCTTGACTACATCTTGCCTGATGTTCAGACGAAGATAAGGGCAAGAGCTTGATAATACAGATTTTTTGTTATAAATCGTAAACGTACGTAAACGTACATAAACGTACGTACGTATGTATAAGCCTTTAAGCTATTTTTTTGAGGCATTTTTACCTGAGCGCTACCATGGGTCGGATAACACGTTATTGTAGGTCCCGGCTGTTAGTACAAATAGTCGTTAAGCCAAGTCAGAGGCCTTCGGGCGGTTTGAAAACTCTCGATACCAGAACTTGGCCACTTATGTAACTCATACAAAGAAGACTAACAACCCGATCTTAAAATAGTTTTAGGGTTCCGTACCTAAAAGATAAAAACTGGACCCTATTACTAAGACTGCGCTGTTTGTCTGTTTGTCTCCAGGCTGTATCTCAGAAACCGTAATAGCTAGAAAGCTGAAACTTACACAAGATTTCTCATGCCGTTATTACATCAATACCAAAAAATAATAAAATATTAGGGGGTCCATAAAATAAATAAATAAAAATAAAATATCTTTATTGCAGGCCTTTAGCCCATATTGACAAATTAAATTAACAAATTTTTCAAATAAAATACGAGTAAAAGTTAAGTAAAGAGTAAAATGATATAAAATAAAATAAAATAACGAACCATAATATTTTTCCATAAATGTTTGTTGTTTTTTTTTGCTATATATCGATAATGGTAGCTTCTAGACACTAATAGTTTTCACAAAATATAAATGTATATTAGCTATCAAATGAAATTATATTCATTTAATAAAATCAATATTTAAGGCTTTCATAGAACAAAGGGATTCGTACCCCTTCATGCGCGAGCCCAACTTGCACTTAACCGATTATTTTATTTTATTTAACCTATCAAAGATATTAAAATAAAGCATCCGTTTCGATATTTTTAAGTGATATCGGGTACGCGACCCTTCCGTCTCCATTTACACCGTTTATTGACAATTAGAACGTACCAAATACGAGAACAATACAACAGGCAGACAATAACTAATTCTATATGTATATAGATGTAACACACGTCGTACAAGGACAGGCTAACGGCTAGCTTCTATACAGTACCTCTATATGAAGGGATAAATACTGGTTTGCAATTGTAAAACCATCATAGTTTTAACATTACTATCTAGCATTTTTTAATTCCTTTTTTTATTTTTTTGACACATTTTACACACGGTGGTTAACCCTACTGAACCATACTGAACCATTTCTAGTATGTGTTAAGGCTAACGGCTAGCTTCTATACAGTACGTCCATATGAAGGGATTAATACTGGTTTGCAATTCTGAAACCATCATGGTTTTAACATTACTATCTAGCATTTTTTAAACTTTTTTTTTATTTTTTTAAACACATTTTGCACACGGTTGGTTAACTCCATGCTGAACCATTTCTTGTTTGTGTTATGCTTGCTAACACAACTGATATACTACATATACATACGTACATATTTCATATAAATACATATTTAACACCCAGACCCAAAGCCAAAAAATTTTGTTAAGCACAAAGATGTTGGCCGTGCCGGGAATCGAACCCTAAAACTTCTGATTGGCAATCCGGCAAGGTAACCATTACGCCAACGAGATCGTCTTAAAAATATTTGATAATCTTCTTCTTTTTCTTCAAATGTCTTAAGTGGCCAAGCTCTGGTGTCGAATGTATTCATGCCGCTAAGAATGCTAAGATTAACAACCTGGTCCTACATTTTCATTTGGCGCTATGTGTATGTATGTCACCCGACCCACGGTAGCGCTAAATGAAAATGCCATTTTCTAAACGATAGTCTTGTGTATATGTTGTGGTCACCCATCCATGTCCATTCCGTTGTCATCTGAAACCAAATTAAGATAAGTAAATGGACCATTTAAATATATTTTTTATATTTTGACGTTCAATTTGCTTGACACGTTAAAATGTATGAGCCGGTTGTTTATCTTAGCATGAATACACTCGATACCAGATCTTGGAGCAAAGACAATATCAGAATATTAAAAAAAAAAAACAAATGAAACGTCAGATTTTTTTTTTAATTTGATGTTTTATTTGCTAATCTTAAATTGGTTTCAGATCACAGCGGAAGTTCACTAAATATTTATTTTTTGATTTTGATTTTGAAATAAAATAATTACATTAATAAAATCACACACACACACACAATAAACTAAATATTTCATACTTTCTTCTACCTAGGATAATTAATTAATTAATTTAGTACCGCACAAATGAAGTCGTGGCTGTAAGGTGTAAAAAGTCATGTTACTTTTATAAGAACCAGGAGTAACACCCCAAATTGTATTAGGTGAACCTGTACCGGACAATTAAATTTTATTTGCATTTTGTGCCCAATTGGTAGTCTACCGCCGGCTTAGTTAAAAGGTAAGTTTACGTACCTACCACAGATAAAATAATAATTTAAGAGTTTCCTAGTCAAGTTTAATACTATTACATGATTTATAGATAAATAATGTAATTAGTAAGCTAACAATAGACAATTCTATAGATCTTTTGAGGCGGATTCCTTTGATAAATATTTAAATGTCAAATTGTATATACGGAACCTAATCAGGGGCAACGGTTGTAATGTACTAAATAAATAGATGTTTATGTAACTAACTCTAAGCTTGCATTTTCAAAAAGGCCTAATTTTTTAAGGAAACTTACTCGTACGTCTAGAAAAAACTAATTTTGTTCTATGACTTTTGGAAAAAAACGCTTATCACCGTCATTAAAAAAAAACCTATTGAGATGAGATCTGTCTGAAAAAATAATCTTCTCAGTAACAAAACTTATTTTGGTTTAAAATGGCGGAGTAATGAGGTAACAAACATTAAAAATACGGATTATGCGGATTATATGGATAGTATTTTTAAGCCACTTATATAATATACCTATTTTATGTTATTTTTTAATGCCAAATTATTAAAAAAAATCAAAACAAGTTTTTGATCTGTCCAAACGGCTGGTGGACAGAACAAATGACCCAAGAGACGCTTACCTCGGCCAACGTTTAAGCTTGGCGATCCAGCGAGGTAATGCCGCCAGCATTTTAGGCACCCGTGGACACTGACTTAGATTTAATTTACTATTTGTAAGGTTTTTGTGTGTGTGTGTGTGTGTGTTTTTTATTTATATAATTAGTTTTATTAATAAAATAATTCTTTATTTTTCATGTCCCTAAGTGATATGTGTTGTTCTCCCGTATAAATTCTCAAAAAAGGTTTAAACTTTAAGGTTTGTACCTAACTAGCGTGAGATCTAGAGTCCCCATGGCGTTAGGATTACTTGTCCAATAAACTTGGCTACAATATTGTCGACGGTTTCTAGAACAATCTATTTGTCTTCAGTAAAGAGGCGATAAATTCTCGTACCCCTTGTTACTAGCTAATAGAATCTTAGAGTCTCCTTTTTTAGAGAAAATCGGTGCAAATAAAAAAAAATACAGCAGCGACATTGTTTTATCCATAGACAAGAGATACCTTTTAACTTTTGTTCATTTAGCCTGAGAAAAGAGTATTTTGTTTAATGGAAATAATGCAAAGTAGGCTAGGTATATACAATAGAGGAATGTAAACTACAAAATGTTATGAGTTATGCACACATTTTAATATATTTAAATAAATATTTAGTATATATTGAAACTATTTTTTATTAAAATCGTAAAACGCAGATTTTACCACGCAGGCATTCACATTTTTTTCTTCTGAGAAAAAAACTATGTTGAATAGACAATTAATTAGTAAGTTACTGCCAGCGTTGTACTATATGATCTAATTAACATTTTGGAATCGCTTCTTAAATGAAAGAGGCAAGAAATATTAAAAAAAACCTTTTACACATATTAGGCTTGCGCTTGACCACAACTCACCTGAAGTGATATTGCAGTCCAAGATAAAGCGCGCTTGCCTAGAAGAAACCGGTTCACTCTCGCCTTTAAGACAGTTAGGTTGTAGTTCAGTGGGAACAGGGATTCCGGCTTCTATTTGTAAAGAATACACACAAGAAATGGTAATGACAACTACTTCAACATCATCATCGTCATCAGCCATTTTAATAATTGTCCACTTCTGCACTCTGCACATACTGGCAACTAAAACCGAATATTTATTTAAAATTACCAATAGCTTGAGTAAAGAGTTAATGCAAACTTAAATAAGTAATATCCTTCCTCACCCCGATTGCGTAATTTGGTTGGAATTAATTGCTAAGGTCTTCCCTAAGGCACATAATCTAATGAATAATTAACTTTCGTTTCATACTCATTTAAGATTATAAAACTGAAAATGGAGAAAATTACGTGACCAAAATAGTAAAGGCAAATAATAGGAGAGAAAACAGGTTAGATGGTTTATTTTATTGTTTTTATGCAAATATTTTTGTAAGTGTGACTTTATTTTACTGATAAATAACAAACTTATTAATTATATTTCATAAAGAATAATAAAATATTAATTTATAATTCGTCCATATAATGTTTGCATAAGGTCTAAAAGTCAAATAAGTTATTCAGAGATTTACCCATTTTCAGTTCTCACTTTATTTCCAACAGATAAAATATCACGAATCCATCTTCTGTCTCATAAGTCTCATAAGTCATACGTCGCAAAAATATCTACGTATCAAGGACGAACGTTTCATCTGCGCGCCTGCGAATTATAGCTTCCAAAACTCCGCTTGCTGACTCGCCGTCAGTCGACATTGAGCGCTTAGCGTAGTCTGTGCTCGCCCTTACAATCATGAAACGTCATCGTGACATATGCGCGGGAAAATCGAATTTGGAACATTGAGAATAGAAAAGAAAATCAAATTGTGTTTTCAAATAAAAACGTTTTGACTATAAATTATTATTTTTTACTGTTTGTACTTGAAAGAGGTTTTATTTAGCGAAAAAGTTTTAATTTTATGTAGTGGCTAAAGTGAGTTGTTTGTGAAAGTTGAGGCGAAGCTGCAGCGACGCTGATAAGATTTTGTTTACGAGGGGGAGAAACATTGTAAGTATTTTTGTTGGAATATTACATTTTAGAACTTACAGAGAAACCAGTTTCAGTGGGTTAATTTATAGAAAATATACCAATCCTAGTCAATAAAAATGTATACAAAAGTTCTTGAATTCAATTTTTGTTTTTAATTCATACGCAGGCACCTAGATTTTCACAATTTTCTAATTTGTCAACAAAAAAAAAATATTCAGAAAATTAAGTTTTATATGTATATACAAAAAAACTTTTAAATTGTTAAGAAACGTCGATGTGACTGTAATAAAAAAATTACATAAAACGGACAAATAGCAAATAGATACCTCGCTCGAAATTCAAATTTCAGTGATACGTATAAAAGGATACATTCCATGTTTATTTATGACAACTAATCTAAAAATAGGTTATTACCACCTATTATGAGGTAAAAGGTAATTGTTTTTATAAACCCAAAACTGTAGATGGTAAATAAAAAGAAATGCCCATAAAACACATTTACAGATATATTATTTATATATATAATTATTTACGTATGTATAAACGAAAAATTGGCATAAAAGCATTATGGTTTTTATAATTCACGTGTGCCAATTTGGAATATCCATAGACAATGTTTATTTCTGACGTGCCATATATATTTTTTTATCCGTGGGCCTAGAGGTACGTCTCATTCGTGGTAATATGGGAGTAAAATTGCATTTTCGAGATGTCCTATAAAATCCTGTGATAGTGTTAGTGCTACAGTTTTATTATTTTAAATCCAGTGTTAAAACTCGTTAGAGCTCCGAAACACGATTACGTGAAATTCGCTCGATAGTTTTATTTTTGAATAAATGCTGCCTAAACGATAGAGTTCTAGCAGTTTTTTTATTCAATGCTAAGAAGAGTTTTGAAACCCGATTACATAAAATTCTCTCGAGTTTTATTTTATGAAAAAATATCGTTTATTTATTTATTTTTATTTTATTTATTTATACCTTTATTTCAGGCAACTATCATATATAGAATCATATATAGGCCCATAACATAGAATATATACCACTAAAAATATATAAATAAAGTAATATAACATATCAATCACCTACAAACTAGACTTATTAATTATTAAATAAATATAAATAAATAAATAAATAAATATTAGGACACATTCACACACGGCTGGTTAGCCCATACTGAACCATTTCTAGCTCGTATTATGGTTGCTAACACAACTGATATACTACATATACATACATACATATTATATATAAATACATATTTAACACCCACAACCAACAAATTTAGTTAAGCACAAAGATGTTGACCGGGCCGGGAATCGAACCCGGAACCTTCTGATTAGCAGACCGGCATGGTAACCTTTACGCCAACGAGGTCGTCAAACACACGAAGAGGCGTCAGAAATTATATCCAACCTTACTGTTTTAGTAGGTAATAATATTCCATAAAATATATTGTTATTTGTTGTAAATAATATTAATGTATTGATATAGTTTTTGTTTTATTCAATTTTAATTTTAATTTTGTGACATTTTTGTGTAATCTTGTAATTTTTTGTTTTTAATAATAATTGTAATTCTTATTTGATAATATTTTATGGACCAATATTTTAGTTTGAAATAAACAACTTGAATTTGAATTAATAATATTTATGTTAATAAATAATATTACCTATAATTTCAACATTGTTAACTGTTGATTTTATAACAATTTATATCGTAAAATTCCTAATACCGCGCGTCTGGCGCTTAGCTCAAACTTGTGTGTCGTGGCTTTACAATGGCGCCTTGATGGCTTTAGTTGGTAGTTTACAGTCACTTATAAACTTCCGGTCCGATGACAGGCGTCAGTGTAGGGACCAGTTCAGTCAAGGTCGGACGCTTCCTGACTTGTAAATAGGAACCTCAAAGGAATACACACACAATGAAGGAATTTTTATGAACCCTGTTAGAAATTGGGTAAATGCCTACGTTCCTTCTTTTACAAGACTGGGAAAGTTATGCTTTTCGAACGAATGTCTGATTTAGTATTCTTTCTGTTGAAAATAATAACAAATAAATAAATAAATATTAGGCCACATTTAACACACGGCTGGTTAACCCCATACTGAACCATTTTTAGTTCGTGTTATGGTTGCTAACACAACTGATATACTACATATACATACATACATATTTTATATAGATACATATTTAACACCCAGACCCACAGCTAACAAATTTAGTTAAGCACAAAGATGTTGGCCGGGCCGGGAATTGAACCCGGAACCTTCTGTCAGTCCTGCATGGTAACCATTACGCCAACGAGGTCGTCGAAAAATCTAACGGGGAAATCTGAAAGTAAACTACGAGTAAGATGCTAAGTTCTGGTTTCATTAATCTTCCCAAGTTATCATTAAGATATAAATTTAAAGATTTTTTGAGCTTTAGCAAACGCTTGCGTATATAATATAACTATGTCTATGAAAAAATTAAGATAGTTACTACTTTACATCTCAAATTTGTAAATGTCTATTTTTGTTCAAGACATGTACATTATTACACGTATATTTTTTCTAAAAAAAATGCGCGAAAAGTATTTCACAAATATAAATTACTATATGTATAAATGCATATTATTTTCTTTCTCTCTTTCTTACTTTCTTTCTTTCTTTCTTTCTTTCTTTCTTACTTTCTTTCTTTCTTTCTTTCTTTCTTTCTTTCTTTCTTTCTTCCTTTCTGTGTTTCTGTCTTTCTTCCTTCCTTTCTATCTTTCTTTCTGTTTTTTTCTTTATTTCTTTCTTTCCTTCCTTGAGAAAAAAGCTGGAGAATTTGGTACTTATTGGTGAAAATTCGCTATTCCCCATTCAACATAGCTTGTGTTGTTTGACTTCAACGGTTGTATAAGGTAAAGGCACCTATTTCCGCGGTATTTTCACCAAAACTTGAAAGGATATTGAATATCAGATTGGCTATTTTTATTAGAAGCTTTATTGTTTTTCCTTTTTAAATAGACTATATATTTCATAATTAGGTTAAACTTTGTATTTAAAATTAAATTAAATCTGAAAAAAGTCCTAAGCACCTAATTCCGATGTAAAAATCCTTATTCCGATGTATTTGGTCCTTAATTCCGAGTGTACAAAATAGAATCGGTAGGAATGATACATGTTGTTCAAAAAATTACGACTTATTTATTAACATTAATTATTTATTAATCACATTATTATTATCAATATGGCTCCTAAAGAGCTACGTTGAACTGTTTGTTACAATTTGTTACTGGACTTCTTAACAATGAGAACTTTTTGATCCGTGTAATAGCATTTTGGAGATTGTCTTCTGTATATTTTATTCTAGGCTTCATTATCCTATAACCAAAAAAAAAAAAATTATTATAATAAAAATTAAACAAAGAAGTGAGCTATATACAACGTGTTGCTTTGCATTCTCGCCAAATTTGTAGAGGTAAGTATACTCCAATAGCAGACCATGAATAAACGATGGCGCAACCTTGAGATGGAGAAAAAAAACATCTGTTCCATACAAAAAATTCGTTGATCGTCGACAAAATATATGAAACAGCAAATGACTTTTTTTTTCGATTTCAAGGTTGCCCATAGTTTATTCGTGCTCTGCTAGTGGAGTAAAACTACCTCTTCACATTTGCAAAGCAACATGTTGTATATTAAGTTAAATCAAATCTATCCAGTAATACAAACGTCTTAATATAGGGCTCTCTGCCAAGCAAGGCATTATGTAAAATAATAGTAATAAGTACATACATTATTTGTATTTGAAAATTATTCATAAACGTTTACCGCTATCTGTCTTAGTTTGTGATAGTTACTAATGATTATGATAGGAGAATAGTATTTTTTTAAATTTTCATTTAGTTTTTGCATTTACTAAAACTAAATAAAACTACATTGTTACCTGTACAAGTTGTGAACACTCTGTATTTTACTTGAGTCTGTGCCGCAGAATTACGTGCGTATAGAACCTTATCCCGACTTACTGTACATCGGAATTGCGTTTCATATGAAAATATCATGTTTCCTAATTCCGAGTACTAAAAAATGTATAAATTTTTCATATTTTTTATACAGAAAAAATCTTATTTGCAATATCGTCGTAAATATATATATTACTTGCTAACACTTATATGAGATTAAATATGAACTTTAATTTTCTTTCTTATCTTTTCCATACAACGAATTAATAAAATAGGTAAATAAGTCATCTATTACATGCTATCATTAGTGAATGTGATGCAAAAACTTACCTCGGAAATAGATTTTAATATTCATTTAATATTTAATTTGTCAAATCCAAACTGAGATACCCTTAATCATAAAAACAACCCAGAAAATCAAAATATAGATCATGTCTATGAAATCGCTATTCCGCGGTATAAATCGTAATTAGGAACTGACTAAAATATTTAGCACCTAATGCCGAGGTAAATTCGAAATACATTTGGGGCTTAATTTACTCAGAAAAATGCACAAAAGTTAAGTGTTTTAGATTAAAAACATATTTTTTAAATAGTTTGACACATAGAAGTAAACACAGAGTACAAAAATAACGAGAAAAACACTATTTAAAAAAACATGGTATTCACGTGCACAGGGTCCAAAATGTATGAAGCTTGCGTTTGAGCCAGCTGCTGTCGCTATTCTAACCGATTATTTCAAACTGTTTACACATGACACCACTTTTTTGATGATATAACTACGCAAAGATATATTATCTATTGAATGGAAAATCTTGCATTAATTTTCATTAATTAAATCTCTTGTAAGCGCTATTTTTCTAAATACCTCGGAATATGGTGCCAATTCCAGAACCCCTCGGAATAAGGTGCCTTTACCTTAGTATCACCTAGTGCATCGGAATTTACATTACAGACTTGTAGATTAATGAATGCTTTCTTTGACGTAATGGTTACCATGCCGGACTGCCAACTAGAGGGGTTCGATTCCTGGCACGACGAACATCTTTGATATGAACTAAATTTGTTGGTTGTCAGTCTGGGTGTTAAATATGTATCGATATAAAGTATTTATGTATGTATATGTAGTATATTAGTTGTGTTAGCAACCATAATACAAACTAGAAATGGTTTAGTACGGGGCTTGCCAGCCGTGTGTGTAGTGACATTGTGTCCTAATTATTATTTATTTATTAGTAAGCATACATAACATAATTATAGATATACGAAAGCAAATTGGCTAGTTAATGTACATACTACTCTCGCTAGGTCAATTATTGTATGACCTTAGGACATCCTAATATCCTAATTTACGTCTAGTTATTACCACAAGCACCAGATGTGTACGAAACCTAACCTCCTGTGTCTAATTCGGACGCAATCAGTGGAGAGAAATATACCAATATTATTGTTAGATATCCAGTCTACGACTTAATATACGACTGGATATTTACCCAGTCGTATATTAAGTATTTCTTCGACCGCTTGTGTTTCTTATTTAATTACTAGCTGTATCTATACCTGCGTTAATTCGGGATGAAAATTATCCTATGTGTTAATCCAGTCTTAGCTATCTCCGTACCAAATTTCATCGATTTTAATTTAGCCGTTTGGGCGTGAAGAAGGGACAAACATACACACTTACTCTCTCACACACACACTTTCTCATTTATAATATTTAACTAGTGGGATAACTAGCTGGGCCCCGCGGTGTTACCCGCGTTACTCCGGGACAAAATAAGTTAATCCGGAATAAAAAGTGGCTTAAGTGTTAATCCAAGGTCTAACCTATCTTAATAGTAGATATCATGCGTGCTACATCGTCGACCACAGTCAAGCTTAACATCGGTCAAACTGCGGTCAAACAAGAGCCGGTACATCATAAAAAAAATTGCCAAGGGCGAGTTGGACTCGCTCGTGACGGGTTCCGTACCATTGTTGTATAGGAGCCATCCTTAAATATTAACTTAAAAAATATTTTTTAAAGTTATTTTGTGAGTAAATATTCTGTGAAAGTTAACAGGGTCTACCAAATGTCGATATGTAATAACATACATGTATATAAAGTGTAAACTCCATGTAACGTCACTGGATTTAACGACAAACTCTCTAAAGCGTCGAAATCAATTGGCTTTAGTTCGTTAGCTTGTATTCCTTACAATGATATATTCTCTCCATTTAACGACCACTTTTTATAACACCATAAATTGCACAGTCCTTTCAGTGTCGTTATATAGAGTTTACACTGTATTCTGTAAAAAAAATAAGCGGCTATCTTTTACCATTATTGACATATAGGAAAAAAGTACAAAAAAAATGGTTGCCTGTAAAGTCGGTTTTACGGATCATAGTTGAGTGGGAGAGAGACGCAAGGCATTCGGCGGGCCTCTCTCTCGTTCGGTGACTCATCGTAACGTTACCGGGCGTTACACTTTTTCATAAGTGACTCCCAGCCGCAACCTAATTTAAGACGTTGTCACGTCAAAAAAACACGTTTTTTGTAGGGGGCCCCTTCAATATTTTCGTTTTTGGTATGTATTTGTTGTTATAGCGGCAGAGGCAAACTTTTGAAAATTAAAGCGTTCTAGCTATTAAAATTTCTGAGATACAGCCTGGTGACCGACAGACAGACATCGAAGGCTAATAGGGTCCTTTTTTTACCTTTTAGGTACGGAACCCTAAAAATCCGAGTTTTTGTTGTCGGGGCTATAAATAAATTCCTTTGAAAATAATCTCTTCAAGCGATGTTCAAAGACAGGTCCTTTGAGAGTTCAACCTTCTTCAGTTCGGTAAAGAGCAATTTATATTTGTACCAAGTAAATATTATTTTTTCTAGATCTAAGAGTATCTAGTAAGAAGCTTATTTATATTGGCAGAACCTTAAGAGGCTTATGATAGGTTTTTTTATTAGATTGACTATTTTGCTTTAGTAATTTCACAATTTTTTAGTATCAGTTTAATAGTATTTTTTAAGGTTTCGTACCTAAAAGCAAACGGGACCTTCTGTCTGTTTGTCTGTCACCAGGTTGTTTCTCAGAAACCGTGATAGCCAAAAAGCTGGGATTTTCATTAGGTACCTACGCATTTGCTGTGCCGCTATAACAACAAACACTAAAGATATTAAGAGGGGGGTTTTTGTGCCATATTTTTATAATAATGGTACGGAACTCTTCCCGCACGAGCCCGACTCGCTCTTGGCCATTTTTCCTTAAGTTCACTTTATTTTCCGAGCGAGAGGAGTCTGCGTTTAGTATTCGTAAGGGCTACATTCGTAGAATTACTATTCCTAGTACTCTTTAATATAGAAAGAATTTGCTGCAACCCCCTTGTGAATGTATGAAAGGTATTGTATTATATTAGCTGTAAAAATGTTTGATCGGTGTCTTCTAACAAAAGAGGGGAGTAAATTGAATGAATAAATGAATGAACGATATATATTATCTAATAATAATTATATTTCCAATAAGTCACATAGATATTACATTTCACTTATAATACTTTTTTTTTTTTAATACTAAACTTCAAATTGGAATCGTCAAAAGATGTCATTACAATGAATACACTATTTCTCAGCTGTAAAGGGGCCTTGTCATACATATTAAAAAATTAAAATCAATTCTAGTGAAATAGATTGATGCTATGCGATAATATACCCAACGAAGGCAAGCTCAATACAAATACAAATCATTTATTGATAACACCAAAGTTACAAGTCAAATAATATGATATCATTACAAAAGTATTATTATTTGTTATTTCAAATGCATTTATTTGCATTACATTTTTATTACAGTATCGGGTTCCCATATTGAAAGACAATAAACATTTAAATCAGAAACATAAAATATAAAATAAATTTATTTTTGACACAAATATTAAATATTAAAAAAAAATAACTTACAAATAACAAACTGTGCTCAAGTCTGTGTCTGTGAAGGGTGCCTTATATGCTGGCGGCATTACCTCTTTGTCTCTCATTTTAATTTATTGCCAATTATTGTCTGTTTGAAAGTCACAATTATCTGTTAACTCCAAATGATTCTAACAGATGTCGATACCTTTCGACTGGGTTGAGTAAGTAATCAATAGATGGCGCTGTACCCCTAAGTGAGGCAAAACAACGTTTGCCGTGTCAGCTAGTATAGTATATATATTAGTTTTAATTAAAACAGTCGTAAAGCCAAGTCAGACGCCATTGGGTGGTTTGAAAAATTCTCAACGCCAGAACCTGAAGACTCATAAAAATATAGTAGAAAAAGAGTAGTAGTGCTTACACATCACTGCTTGGCGTCAGAATAGCTGGCATAATAAATACTCTTACCTAGAGAGTTGACACATTTTGAATACAAAAGCTGGTGCAATGATGAACGAGTTACGATCCCATCCATCGGTTATCTCTCGGCAAGCCCCGTGTTCAACCATTTGTTACTGAGATACGCTCATCGCCTCGAGCTGTGGAGAGTCTTGGAGATGATACGTTTTAGAGAAGGCTTTAGATGAAAATAAGGACGAAACCAACTATGGACCAAGTAATTTATTTATAAACTGTGGCTATTTCATTGCTATTATTCAAAAGAGTTACGCTTAAAATTTAGTGATTTATTTTGAATCTCTAAATAAACTTTTTGTCTACTAAACGACCTCGACCTTATGATGACCTTGTTGGCGTAATGGTTACCTTGCCGAACTGCCAATCAGAAGGTTCCGGGTTCGATTCCCGGCACGGCCAACATTTTTGTGCTTGACTGGATTTGTTGGCTGTCGGTCTGGTGTTAAATATGTATCTTTATTACAATTATGTGTGTACGTTTATGTAGTATATCAGTTGTGTTAGCAACCATAACACTAACTTAAAATGGTTCTGTATGGGGTCCAGCCGTGACTGTGTGAAAAATGTGTCCTAATATTTATAAAAAAACATAATGATTTTTACGTAAAAATGGGACCCTGAGCCTCCGCTTACACATCAAACATCATCATCAGGCTGGCTGAGACGTCACGCACGTTGCATAAATAATAAGTACACGCATTTATATATGAGTATAAATAATATAGAGATAAAACCAGTTATTAATAGGGAACATAGAGGTAGACAGAAAACAGGTAACAAATAGGTATAACTCTATTATAAATAAGCTTTACTGTGCATAGTTGGTCCTGTGCTTTCTATCAACTACCTTCTCCATGGTTATAGTGGTTCTACGGGAAGCATCATGGTGTGATAACTCAAACAAACAAACTGTTGCTACAGAGGAAAGGATTTGTTATGGAAATAAGAAAGGCTTCTAAGGAAGTGAAAGTAGGACGGTGAATTTTGCGGTAAATGTAATACAAAAAAATACTACAAGAACAACAAAAATATGATGAAAATTATCATATATTCAGTGAATCAGTATATTTATTATGTAAATATTCAATAAACACTTTATTTAAAAAATGCCTATTTAATTCCTTCGATGATGCTTTTTGATTATTTGACATTTTAATTTAGCATAAAATAATATTATATTTAAAGCTGGGTTGCAGTAAAGCAATAACAGTGTCTCAAGTCGAATAGTACTTATTTATAAATTTAGATAAAAAATTATAATATCAGAATAAAAATACTTCACATTAATTTGAACTAAGTAGATAACAGATTCTCATTCACGTGTTGCTTCCATAAGTCTTGTAAGCAGCTCGAAATTCATCGCAAAGATCAATCTGGTTAAAAAAATATTTGAGAAGTTTTTTTCTAATTCTTAAGTATGATTTGTACCAAAGTTAGGTATAAATAATCTATGAGTTGTTTTTTAAACGGTCTTTAAGCTATGTTTTCAATATTTTTACATACAAAGAATATATAAAATATAACCGTATATATAAAATATAATCTATAATGAAAAAACTGTTTATTCAATATTTTGCCCCTATCATCGCGAAACAAATTCCACAAATAGCAATATTCTCTATTATAAAATTCTCTTCATATCAAAAACTTTCAGATAACAGATGTTTTTCTCTGTTATGAAATTACATTTTGTAAAACATTTCACTAGACAATACAAAGGGGGGTTACCAAATGCTTTTATCCATAATAGTTCTTATATTATTTTACAAATAAATAATATGTTAACAAGCACCCGTGAGATACTGCAGCCTCTTTGAGGACCATTTATTCCAGAATAGACATGCTCCACCTAAGGCTAGAGTGTCGGTATCCGTCGTGTTAATCCGATATAAAAGAAGGCTGTCTCAATCCAGAATCTTACCTATATAGTATCTTGATACTAAATTCTATCAACATTATTACCGCCGTTTTAGCGCGAAAAAGTAATAAACAAAAACAAACTGACACCTTTATACCATTAGTAGGTCAAAGTCAAATATTTTATTTAACTGCATAGCTTTGGTACTCTTTTCCTAGGTTTTCTGTGATGTTCTTAAAGAGTATTTTAAATCTAAAGTTAATAAATTATTCGAGCGTCCAAAATCGGAGATCACGATGTAGTTTATACTATTAATATTTTTATACTTCATCGTGATGACGTGGGTCAAATTATTATTTCACGACAAAAAACAGATATTTTTATATTTTCCATCAGAAGGTTCTGGGTTCGATTCCCGATACGGCCAACATCTTTCGGCTGAACTAAATTTGTTGTCTGTGGGTCTGGGTGTTAAATATGTATCTATATAATATATGTATGTATGTATGTATATATATATAGTAAATCAGTTGTGTTAGTAACCATAATACGAACTAGAAATGTTTCAGTATGGGGTTAACGAACCGTGTGTGAAATGTATCCTAATTTTTTTTTATTTATTTCACTTTCTTAATACAAAAAGACCTGACAACAGTCATTATGTATCATTAAATTGTTAAGATATAATGTTTTAATATGGCAAATAAAGGCTTTTTATTTCATTTTTATTATATTATTATTTATTATAATACAAAAAGAGCCTTCAAAAGAGTAACATTATGTTATGGAATCAGTGTTAAAACCATCATAGTTTTAAAACCAGTGGTACACTCCTTGCTAGTGCGGAATTTCGCTACATGCTTTACACTCAGCGATTTCAGTAATCTTGCGAAGTGCATGCTCTACGTAGCTATGCTACGGGTGGCTACGATCGTAGCAAGCGTAGGCGCTCTACGATTTTATATTCTGTGAATGTATAAATAAACTAGCTGACCCGGCAAACGTTGTTTTACCTTAATAAAAAAAAAAACTAAATATACAGTAGCCTATTCTCAGACCTACTGAATATGCATATAAAATTTGGAAAAAATCAGTCAAGCCGTTTCGGAGGAGTACGGTAACAAACACTGTGACACGGAAATTTTATATATAAGATTATATATAAGATAAATATAAATAAATATTAGGACACTTTCACACACGGCTAGTTAGCCCCATAGTGAACCATTTCTAGCTCGTATTATGGTTGCTAACACAACTGATAAACTACATATACATACATACATACATATTATATATAAATACATATTTAACACCCAGACACACAGCCAACAAATTTAGTTAAGCACAAAGATGTTGACCGGGCCGGGAATCGAACCCGGAACCTTCTGATCAGCAGACCGGCATGGTAACCTTTACGCCAACGAGGTCGTCATTTTATCAATTACGTATTGAGATATGTAAACTAGTGTAAACTACTAATTTAGAAAACTTCTAACTCAACATTTTGTAGTGGTGGCCAATTGGAGTTACAAATTCCACATTTCAGTAAGAATGAGAATAAGACTAATTAATTTTACAAAACAATATTACTATAGATGAAACAATAATGATTAATCTTTATTTATCTTTAGAAAACACACAAAGAGATACGTCAAACTTATAACACCCCCTCGTTTTTGTATCAGGAGGAAAAAAAAGGTTTTTAAATTTCAAGAAAATTGATTTTAGTATTAGATCTCCGAATAGATCTATTTTCCTAGATATTGTGTTCGTAAGCTCTAGAGCTTACGAACACAATATCTAGGAAAATAGGTCATGAAACTTTATGACGTCATCTTCTTATCCTCAAAATTGTAAATATTTATAAAACTCCTCACCACTCAGCGGTTTTCTAGAAGAGATCGCTTTGAGCGACAAGGCAACCCAATTATTGAAAGGTAAGTAATTATTATACATTATTTATAAATAACTAAGCTACACTGAATCCTTCTTATATTAAAATACTTAGTAGTAATAAAATAAAACTTTCTTTATTCAAAAACTATATACTTTTAACCTATTTATTTTATTTTTCTGAATTTAGTGTCCAATAAAGAATTTCCTATCGAATATTATCAAGATAACGTGATAATGTATATGTAGTAATGTATTTTAAAGGACTTAAGAATATTTACAAAGCATAGAAAAGACGAAAATTTAGTTAACTAAAAATTATGCAACTAAACGTGATAATTATGTTAACCGTATCCTGAATTTTCGCTAATCACTAGCGGAGGAAAAGTTTTAAAAAGTGATGCTAATTAACCACAAGAGATGACTTCTTATTATAGAAAGGTCTGGAGTAAGGCAAGTTTTAACGATGCGGCTAGAAGTTAAATTAACATTTTACTCTAAATAGATTCCTAATTTTTTCATAAAAACACAATTCTCACGGGGCTGGTTAGCCCCATTACAGATTCTAGTTTGTGTTATGGTTGCTAGCACAACTGATATACTACACATACATTCGTATATACTTTATACCGATAAATACGAGCTTATGGCTAACAAACGATACATAAAAGTATAACGAATCATATATAAAAACTACATTTATGTCCTAAGCCCAACATTTAAATTATTTTTGAGTTTACAGACAGATACAGAGTCCATAAATATATTATCTAAATTACAATCACTTTGATATTTGTTGACTAGGTTCTAGATACTGGAGAGTTGGCCCCTAACACGGTTCTAAGAAAGTTCCACAGTTTTGCCGCCGTATAGTAAGTACCTTTTTTTTTGTTGACAAGGGGGAAATCTTCGACAAGATACCTGGCTACGATGGGGCGCAGCCAGGTTATGTGGGATTTGTACCCACTAAAACCCCCCCGGTGACCTGCCTCTGCGCTTAACGGAGGACTCCGGGTTCTTCCGGGAAACACTCCGGAGACCTCCTTGCGCTGTGGCCCTTCCCGGATTGTTTTGTCGTCGTCGTTCAACCCGGACTCGATGGAGCGGGTGTCGGAAACCCATCTCCGAACACCTTCGAGTCTGTTGCCCCTTTTAATCGCCTCTTACGACAGGCAGAAGCAATTTCGCAGCCTTATTCTTTCACCCAGGTACAAGTTATTATTCTGAGACCCAGGCTGCAGGGTTGCCGTATAGTACCTAGTTTGATTTTAAATAAGAGTAAGTAGCAATGCGCGACTGTGAATGATTCCAGTCGAATTATTCGACTTTATAAGTCATTCGACTCATTCGAATGATCTCCGAAAATTAGTAACTTACAACTTTGAATGACAACAATGACGTAATTCGACTGGCGGTGGCGCTAGGGAGCGGCGCGGGAGTCCGGCGAACGATTCATTCATATTTCATTCATTTAAAACTAACAAGTGACATTGATAAGATTCGCTAACAATCGAATCAAAACGCCATTAGCAACTAATTAGTAGTCATCATTCGATTATTAACTATTAATTAGTATATTACTAATATTCAAGTCAAGTAAGTATATTAGTAGTTGTAGATCATTCGACTGGTCAGATTATTCGCAGTCGCGCATCTCTGAACAAGAGACTGTGCGTCTTACATATTTATTAGTCAATGCTCAAAAACCACCATAAACCGCCGGCGATTACTGTGTGGAGTTAGTAAGGGTGTGTGCGCGGGGGCGCGGCCGTCGCCGCTGTTCTTATTGAATGGATTCCTGACCCACTTTCCAGCACTGGTCCGACACCCGATACTAGCACTTAAGTTTTCACTGAAAACTATTGAACAGTAGCGATTGTGGGCGGTGTCTATGTTAACCTTTTAGTAAGGTAAACTTCGATCAAATATATACCAGATTCAGTATTTCATACAAATACAGCGCAAAAAATGGCATACAACTTACTAATATACATAGCAATACAAAATATGACAACGTCAAAAAAAATATTTCAATTCAAGTCAACCTTACCACTGTATCGTAAGGTTGAATATCCACTAGTGCCATAATAAACATAATCTTGCTCCGCGATAGCTATAAAATTGTATGACCGTACGCAGTGAGCGTTAGAAAATTCAACTGTATTACTATACTAATAACGCTTAAACTCCTCAAACTCAAATAAGACCACACTCTTTCTTTTGATCTTAGTTTCCTTACTGTTTTTACAGACATCACCTTATATTTAGAATATTTTGATCGAAGGTAAAACAAACAAGTTCTTGGAATTTGTATATAACTTTATACTATATATTTGTATATAACAACAAATACTAAAAATAAAAAAATAAATCCCTTAATATATATTAAGGGAAGTCTTCATACAATGAACAATTTTTTTCGTATTCTTTAGCTGTAATATCAAATACAGTAGCTAGTAAACGCTTAGTTTTCACAGAATATTGTACACAATCTTGTGCATGGTCACCCATCCAAACACCGTCCGCATCGACTGTTGCTTAGCTTCGATGATTTTCTTTACTTGGTAAGCAATATCAATATTTCGATGTGATTGGTCATTAATCTTAATATACTGATTCATTGAATTCGTCGTTAAAGTTAATGTAATGACCAGGTCCGGTTTAAGGACGAGACGCGTTTGGGCGAGATATTCACGTAGCCCCCAAACTACATGTGGAGAGTTTTTGAAAAACTGACCGTACAAGAGACTGACAGGAGCAAAATCTGGATTGTACAGCTTATTCGCTATTCTTCTTCTTTTTCTTCGTATGAGCTAAGTGGCCAAACTCTGGTGTCGAGAGTTTTCAAGCCGCCCGAAGGCCTCTGACTTGGCAAAATTTTTTTTTAGTCTTAAAAAAAGCTACGACTACTTGTTTTCGCTATAAATCATAAACAAAAAAAAATAGAGTACTTAGACTGACTTAAAAAAAAACACTAAGTATATTTATACTTACCTTGGTTCCAATCAGATTTAGCAATACGAAAAAAAACAGGCTCAAAAACTTAATTTTAGATTTTTTTTAACTAAGTAGTTTTTCTTCTAATTTACAAGTCTGCTTGGTACCAAATTAATACAAATATTGTTAGAGTTGTTCTTTAGACAACCTTTAAGCAATTTTTTCAATATTTTTTACTATTTTCGACGACCTCGTTGGCGTAATGGTTACCATGCCGGACTGCCAATCAGAAGGCTCCGGGTTCGATTCTCGGCACGGTCAACATCTTTGTGTTAAACTAAATTTGTTGGCTGTCGGTCTGGGTGCTAAATATGTATCTATATAAGGTATGTATGTATGTATATGTAGTATATCAGTTGTGTCAGCAACCATAATACAAACTAGAAATGGTTTAGTATTGGGCTAGCCAGCCGTGTGTAAAATGTGTCCTAGTAATAAAGAAATAAAATATGAGTAACAACGAAAAATCTGTAAATATCTCCTTAAAAATAAGCATTTACTTCCGGATGACATATTAATTTGTTGATCCTTATTGCTCAATTATGTTTTGCAAAGAAAATTCATTTTACAACATAACACTACATGTGTTTACTCAGATCCACCTATGTATATTTTTTTAATTTAGTAAATGCGGCAAAGCCACGATTGTTCTAGTTAACTTTCCGTCTGCTTCTATCCGAGGTGGATTTCTAAATTAGTTTTGTTTGCTTTCTTTTACAGTCCTAAATAGAATTTAATGAAAATCCGTTATTTAGTGAAAAACTATTTTAAGAATTAGTCATATTAAACAAGCAATTATACAGACACAGATACAGATAATTTATTGATAAATATAGATTTATAAGTCATTCTACAATAATTATTTTATAAATGTCAATTATTAATTAATTTGTCATTGAGAAATTCCTTAATAGTGTGCTTTATTAATTAAAAATAATTTCAACTTACTTCTAAATATGTTAGGGGAAGCTGTATTTCTGATATACTCAGGCAAATGGTTAAACAGTCTGGGTCCACCAACACTGACTGCCCAGACCTGGCCAGGGAGTGGGCTGGGGTCTCCAGTCTCTGCCGAATGAGACTTTGTAGCAGAAATCCTTAAACTGTTTAGGTAAATTAGTTTTGGCTTCATTAGAAACTACAATTTTCATCAACATTGGCTACTGAATCTGAGAAAAAAGGGGGGAAAAGGCCCCACGTTTCTCTTTCAGGTGGCCCTTTTCATCCAGCCCCCAGGGCAGTTGCCCCAACCGCGCCATACCCTAACGCCGGCACTGGAAATGGCAAGTTTAGGTGATACACGACCCTCACAGCGGGTCGTAAAAGTAGATTTATAACTGTACGGTAATGGATTCAAAGATAAACAGGGTAAACCAGCACTGGAGTATTTGGTACTCTCAACATTATGCTTAATTTACATGATCTCGTTGGCATAATGGCTCCAACTGACAATCTGAGGGTTTGGGGTTTGATTCCCGGCTCGGTCAACATCTTTGTGATGGACTAAATTTGTTGGCTGTCGGTCTGGGTGTTCAATATGTTTCGATATAAAATATGTATGTACATATATGAAGTATATCAGTTGTGTTAGCAACCATAATACAAACTAGAAATGGTTTAGTATGGGGCTAACCAACTGTGTGTGAAATGTGAAAAAAGTATAATTTACTTAACCCCGACAATAAATACAACAACTCAAAATTTTAGTAAAAAATGTCCAAATGAACATTTTAGTACTAGGAGTATGTTTTACCTCTTAGTAAGTCTCTTAGTATATTTGTACTCTTAGTACCTCTTCTATATACTTAGTATTTGTTTATATAAGTATGTACCTGAGAGCATCACTTTATTAAGCACAGGTATGTGTATTTTATACCTATATAAAACAAAGTGAGGAAGAATAAATAATTGGCCAAGCACGAGTCAGGCTTGCGCATGAAGGGTTCCGTACCATTATCTGAAAAACACGTTTGTTGTATGAGAGGTGGCTCCAGGATTTATTTTCATAATTGTTATATAATTAAATATTCTGTTAATGTTTAGAGGGTTTTACCAAATGTTGTTAAAAGTTAAAAAATACGTTTGTTGTATGGAAGCCCCTCTTAAATATTTATTTAATATAAATTTAAATAATAGCTTATTTCGAAAGGTAAATTACATTTATATATTCTGTGAAAATTTTAATCGTCTACCTGTTGCCTATATTTATATAGCCAAAAAATACTTTTACAAAGCGATAGAACACGTTCGTATACCATTTTTCGTTATAAATTTAAGCTAATTGATGTATCTAATTCAAACAAAGAACTTTTCTACATATCTAGAAAGATACATTTATCTAGACAAATATATTCTTAATTATGGCCATTTCTTAAATAAGATTGACAAACTTTTAAATAAATTAAACTTTTATTTCGACTAGTTAAAAATAGTCTAATATTAAAATGTCACTGAGTTAGTTAAAGCGCTACAGCCACCGAATTCACGAGCTGCTTGTAAACTCGCCCCGTGTCAATGAACTTCTACAAAAACCAACAATCTACAGAGAAATCTATTGCAAAAATAAGAAAGAAAGAAATAAAGAAAAACAATACATAAGAAACAATAAAAGAATATATTTAAGTGGCACAAAGCCGGCCCCAGCTCAGCGTGTGCTGACTGCAAGCAATCAGCGCTGGTCTTCCGCTGGAGCCGACCGGTGATGACACAGGATGATACAGGAAAGTTATGATAGGTATTTTTTTCAGATGATATATTTATGGAGAGAGAGAGGAGGCCTATACCCAGCAGTGGGTACATATAGGCTGATGATGATGATGATGATGATATATTTATGGTATATTTTTCAGAGACTTTTTTGTTTACAAATACAAATACACATTTATTGATAACACCAAAGTTACAAGTCAAATAGGATATAATATCAGTACAAAAGTACTCGTATATGATAATTATGTATCAATGTCAATACAAAACAACAGTTTTATTTACTCTTAGCAGCTAAGTGTTTGACCAGCTGGGCGCGTAATCACACGAGTTAGTGAGCGCGAGCTAGACTTTAACTATATCTATAAAAAAAAAGACTTTATCTATAGTGACTAGCGCCTGTAGCTCGGCTAGCTAAGGTAATCTGACGCGATCATCAAGGTTAAGCAGCGGTAGATACAGACAGCCCTTGGATGGGTGACCATGGACAAGACTGTCATATATAAATCATTGCATTGCATTTTGGACATGGCATTGTCATCTGAGCGCTACCGTGGGTTGGATGACATTAAATTGGAGGTCCCGGTTGTTAGTCTCAGTACAAGCAGTAGTTACGCCAAGTCCGTCAGGCGGCTTGAAAACTCTCGACGCCAGACCTCGGCCACTTAGCTCATACGAAGAAAAAGAAGGGACACTCTGGCCTAATGTGGAGCGTGCCTAGTCTGGAATAACTAGCCCTCAAGGAGGCTGCCGGAAAACACTGTTGATGCTTAGCGATGGATTTTTCAACAACAACAAAAAGATTGGTTGCCAGGCGAGTACTAGAAAATATCCAACCAATGGTGGCGATTCAGCGGCACACACGACTAAACTAAATTTATAGAAGCCCCGTCTCTTTTCATCTTAGGCGGCCAGAAAGAGACGGCACGTTCTGAACCACACACAAAACAACTAAAATCACGTCAAATATGAAAACTGTAAGCGATTTTAGAGCGCACTCAATTAATTGTATCAGCTCTAAATCTGACGTGTTTGACGTGACTTTAGATGTTTTGTCTATGGTTTAGATCGTACCATCTCTTTTTGGTCATTTATGACGAAAAGAGACAGAGCTACTTTAAATTTAGTTTAGTCGTGTGTGCCGCTGAATCGCCACCAATTGTGTCTTATCCAGTATCCGGTCATTGGGTCGGTAATTTGAAATTTTCTTACAAATTAGATGGACCTACTAAATTAAATAGAATCCATTTCCAAATTACTGTCAGCTAGGAACTGTGAGCGTTTATAAATTCCATTTTTCATGTTCCAAAGTATCTCTCTTTTACTACTAAATGTTTTAATTTAGCCTGAGAAGAGGACTCAGAACTTTTCAAGACTTTTGCTAAAGAAAGTTTATTACTTTTACACGTGAATTTACTCACAAAGCTGCGCGAAGAAGCAAAAATATTATCGCTTTGCTTCGCAACTATGTTGAGAGTATGAGTAAAGACTATGAGTTTTTAGTAAAAAAATAATAATTATCTTTATTACTTAGGAATACATCTCGTCAGTCACTTGTTTTATTGTTTATGAAATCGGTTGCCTGGAGGAAATCGCTTTTAGCGATTAAGTCGCTAGTTAAGACACAAGTTTATATATTTTTACTATTTTGAATGTTTTAATTAAATGTATCTATAATTAATTTTATTTTGTTTGAAGAGGTAAATAATAATAAATAATTAAATATTAGGACACAGTGTTCACACACGGTTGGGCTAACCAGCCGTGTGTGAACTGTGATCCCATACTAAAAAAAATCTTATTTGTGTTATGGTTGCTAACATAACTGATATACTACATAAATATACATACTACATAAACTTACATACACAAACTTTATATCAATACATGAATGCTGTGTTTAAACTATTGACAGCTCAAGAGCTGTGCTTTTACTCTGTTATAATGTCTTCTAATATTAATTGCATAACGCTGAAAATAACGAGTTAGTTATTATGTTCAAAAATAGATGGCGTGTGAGAAGACATACACATTATTCTCGACAAACAAAAATCTAAATTCACGTAACACAGTTTTATTGTTGTCGTATTTCAGTTGTACTGTTTTAACATAATGAACTAAGTAAATATCCAAAGCCGATGTTTTTTCCAGACGTACTTTATTTTATTTTCGGTTTGTTATCCGCGGAACTTACGATATGTGTGACATTTTATGGACTTACACAGGTCATTTCGCGGCAATTTATAGTATCTCCTGTAGAGTAAGCTCCAGTGTTTTCCATCTTATTGACTCTGAAGATGAAATTGGAAAATTGAAAGTCTTGACTTAAAAATTTCAAGACACTTAGACCCTTCCGATCCCTGAGTTTTATTTTTAATATCATTCACTGAGCTTTTTCATGGATTCATTGCTTCCAAAGTTCAGATGAAATAAGTTTGAAAAAGTTGTCCTTGTAACTCGAGTTTGTGCATTTGAAAGTTCGTCTCCTCCCACTTGTTTAACTATATGCGTGTGAGCAAGAGGATACGAACTTTCTAATATTTTCTTTATTAACTCGAGGTAACGATAGTTTTCGTGATTACTGAAGTGAAGTTTTTTATTAGAATAAGTATTGTGAAACGTATGCTTAATCACTCTTGTTGCGTTAATAAGATAAACTATAGACCATAGATAATACGCGATAATGTAAGATTTTACAAAAAATTATAGAGTACATTATAATTTTTAATACTTATGTAACACCTCTCGCCCTTCTTATTCCTTACCTTATCCCACTAGGTGGGGTCGGCACAGCAAATTTTCTTCTTTCACTCTCCTCTAACACCTCTCGACATATATATACTTTGTAAATTAATTAATTAAAACATTTGATTTGAAAAGATAAATATTCCGTTTTTTCCGGTATAAAAAGTAGTCTATACCCAAGTAATAAACTACCTCTGTACGAAATATCAACCACAGACGTTATTTATATATGCAGTGTTTTTATATTACTATATAAACTTGTTTTTGTTTGAATGGTGCATAGGGCGGGAGCTGTTGATGACAGTAGGTCAAAGATGGCCGCCGTCTCAAAATGGCGGATAGCAAAAATGTATATGTTGTAGGAAGAATTCTGATTCTGAAATACTGATTTATTTTTAACTGAGCTAAGGATCAAAATGAAAAAGGACAAGAAACAGGAGCTACGACCTTTTATAATAATATTTAATAAGGGTTCGTTGTAACATAGAACCTTTTCCGATCGTAAAAATATTTTATCCAGCAAAATATAAATAGTCAGTTATCCAATAGGTGCCCTAAAATATTGAGTATACTTTACCCAACTGTGGGGTTACCATGAGCTTTCGAGGCATTACTTACTTTGTAAAGCGCTATAGAAAGCAAAATACCATAATCTGTAATATAAAAATATGTAAGTCAGGATTTCCTTTTTGAGGCTATAACTCCAGAACGCACAATTCGATTTCCACGGTTTGGTTTTCGTTAGAAAGGTCTCGGGCTCTGTGAAGTTTGTAGCAATCAAACTTCAGGGAAAATTTCAACAGAAAAGGAGGGAACTCCTTTTCTCTCTATTCACAAGGAAAATCATTTTTCATATACAGCGCCATCTCTAATACATAGTATGTACTACAAACCAATATGGTTTTGCATGGTGGTGGAGTAGACGCAAAAAGCGACCTACACGTGGGCGGAGCCGCGGGCAACTGCTGGTCGTTCTGAAGAATAAATAACAATAATAAATAAAACGTTTATATGGCCAAATAATACAGTAGACTAATTTTTACAATATTAGCCTAAATTCTACCGTACAATTATATGGTGTACCCTGTGCTTCACTATACGACAAGTCCTGTGTTGTGAAGTATAGTTGTAGTGAAAATTATACAAAATCTTCAGGATCTTAGGATATTATAGACTTTTTTAAGAGACAAGAGGCATCTTTCAGTTTTATTATACTAGATTTAGTGTGAAGATTCGTTAGAGTTCTAAAACACGATTACGTAAAATTACCAATAGATTTATTGTTTGAAAATAGTCGTAATAAATTAGTTTTAACTGTTTTAAACAAATTATATATATTTTTAATTTTTCTTGGAGAAAATGATATTATAATGAGATAAACATAAAAAGAAATAAAACTGTTTAAAAAAATATTAAAATTTTTTTAAATTAGGTTTTTTATTAGGGATACAACTGGTTCACAATATCTAAAATCATATTTTAACAGTTTTTTTTTCATATTGATAAGTCTGATTGGTACCGAAATAAGTATAAATGTAACAAGAGTTGTTCCTTACACAGTCTATGCTATTTTTTAGTATTTTTTACTGTTTATGATTTTAACGAAAAAACGATCAATTCAAGATTTTGCCCATCGCCTCTAACTTTTATCATAGTAGGTAGTCCCAAACGGTCAGCCGACCGCGGAAAACTGGCGTACAATCTAGGATCCAATTGAGTTGAGTGTAGTATAGAGGGGTAGAATAAAACTTGCTTGCCGGTGCTCGAATTAACGCTCAGAGGTGGCAGGGGTTTGCCAAACCTAACCTCATTTTATTGCAAAACCTAAGTATCTAACGAATTTATCTAGTTCACCACATATTGATTTATTCTTACGTCTGTACAAGTATATCGGGCAAGAAGTTTAAACACGTTGCTAAAGAATTCTCTAGTCATAGATATCGGTGGCAATTTAGCGGCACACGCGACTAAACTAAATTTAAAGAAGCCCAGTCTCTTTTCATTTTAGGTGGCCAGAAAGAGACGGCACGTTCTACACCATAGTCATCATCATCATTGGCCCACTTCATCTACTCGAGATGATTTCATGTAGCGTCCGGATTGTTCTTGCATCTGCGCTCGTGGCTGAACAAGCCGATGCGAGAGCCGCAGATGCGGCCACCAATAACACCATAGTCAAACCAACTAAAATCACGTTTATATTTACGTAAAGCCAAGAAGCTTAAACAATTAGCTACAGAATTTGTTTGACATCGACTCAATATAAAAAGCGTTCAAATCCAGACGTTTGTTTTTTAATCAAAGCTCGAAACACAGAAACGAAAAGAATTTATTTTCATTTGATTTTTTTTATTGCAAATTAGTTCATTCAACAATATTATTTTGTAAGAATAGTAGGTAAAGAATTCCTTTTCTTGAATAACTGAATTTCCAAGAAGATTGTTTACCCGTGCTAATTCGGGATAAGAAGTACCAATCTGTTCAGCTCATCGAAATCTGTTCAGCTGCTTGAGCGTGAAGAAGTAACAAACATACACACTAACACATACACTTTTTCGGGTCCCGTACCTATAAGCATAGACAAAATATACTAAAGTATATTTTATCTATGCTATAAGGTAGAAACGGAACCCTATTACTAAGCCTGTAATGTCTGTCACACGGCTGTATCTCAGAAACCGTGATAGCTAGAACGCTGAAATTTTCAGTAAAAACGGATTTTTTTTCTGTATATCAATAACGGTAACTGATAAACGTTTAAAATTTTCACATAATATATACATAGTTGTATATCCCTTAAATGGACAATGTTGTTTTTAAACAACATACTAAAAATCACACATTGAATTGACCTTCATTGATTTTTTTAAAATTTTGCGCAATGTAGTTTAAAAACAACACATTATTGCAAAAAAAGTATAGTAAATTAATGTCTAGATTTTTTACTAATTTTTCCTAGACAGTAATACATGCACATACTATTACACAAACATATCTTTTTAAAACGTGAAACAAAAATCGACCATTTAAGGAATATTACCTTTAGAAATAAATAATTAAATAAATATTGAAGGGGGCTCCCAAACAACAAACGTGTTTTTACCAATTTAATATGGATAATGGTACGGAACCCTTCATGCGGGAGCCCGACTGGCACTTGGACAGTTATTTTTAAATAATTATTAGTAAGATTGATAGAGTGTGAGCAAAGCCACTAAACGTAGCTAGTCGGAGTAAAGTGCTGAAGCGCGGGAAGGGAAATGGGAAGACATAAACTTTGTGGAATCGGGATTAGGCACCTGCCCTTATTAACACGGGGTTACTGACCTTTCTTCAGATCTTGCTTTTTCTTTCAAAGGGAAATAGGCTATTGTTTCGTAGCGCCTATAACATGGCTATAGTTAATTGACGCGGTAATTTAAGCTTTATTTTATTTATTTACTAGCTGACCCAGCAAACGTTGCTTTGCCTTAAGTGCAAATGCACACATAACTTGAAAAACAAGTCATTGGTGTAGGGCCGGGATCGAACCAGGGGTAATAATTACTAGCTGAACCGGCAAACGTTGCTTCGCCTTAAGCACAGTTTAAAAACACTATAATTGATTATCACTTAGGGGTATGGAAAATAGATAGTAGCCGATTGTCAGACCTACTGAAACCGCATATAACATTTCGGAGACGTACGGTAACTAACACTGTGACATGGAAATTTTATATATTTACTAGCCGACCCGGCAAACGTTGTTTTGCCTCACTTAGGGGTATGAAAAATAGATAGTAGCCGATTCTCAGACCTACTGAATACGCATATAAAATTTGGTAATAATCGGTCAAGGCGTTTCGGAGGAGTACGGTAACTAACATTGTGACATGGACATTTTATATAT
Organism: Mellilla xanthometata; assembly: GCA_035578125.1. Classification (NCBI taxonomy): domain Eukaryota; kingdom Metazoa; phylum Arthropoda; class Insecta; order Lepidoptera; family Geometridae; genus Mellilla; species Mellilla xanthometata. Next base: position 1,737,583 of record JAPUBQ010000033.1, on the reverse strand, counting down.
AAGAAAGATAAGAAGAAGATATACTAGCTGCGCCCCGTAGTGTTACCTGCTTTAATCCGGGATAAGAAGAAGTTAATAAGGGATAAAAGTAGCCTAAAGTACCCAACCAGGTCAAACCTATCTTCATAGTAAATCTCATCAAAATTCGGTCCAGCCGTTGAAGCGTGAAGGAACAACATAGATTTTGAAGTTACCGTGTAAACTCCATGTAACGTCACTCGATTTAACGACAAACTCTCTAAAGCGTCGAAATCAATTGGCTTTAGTTTGGTTTAGCTTTTATTCCATACAATGATACAATCTCTCCATTTAACGATCACTCACTAAACACCATAAAATGCACAGCTTCTTCAGTGTCGTTATATAGAGGTTACACTGTATTTGCGTATCCCACAGGAATCACGCTTGTTTTCGGGATAAAAAGTAGCGTATAATCCAAGGTGTAACCTATCCGCACAACAATTTTCATCAAAATCGGTTCAGCGATTTGAGCGTGAAGAAGTAACAAACATGCCAACTTTCACATTTATATTGATAATTTACAGTTAAATTTATATATTAGTAAGATTAATTTATATTAGTAAGATTAATTTATATTAGTAAGATTAATTTATATTAGTAAGATTAATTTAATTTATTTCTACTAATAAGCATGGCATCAAATTATGCATGCAGTTTAATAAAACTACGACAAGGCGTTTACATGATTATTTACTCACCAACCGACCGAATATGTCAATATAATTTACAAGTCTGAACTTTTGCCCCGACCTTTCAAGTTGGAAAATTTTCCAGACATTCATCATGTTGCTTTCAAAGATTTACAACTTTATATTAAGCAGTAAGTGATCGTTGGGGATAAGGAACGTGTTTGCTAACTTTGAAGAAAATAAGAGTCTTGTTATCAATCTTCTACTATATTATAAGAATCTTTGTCTTGACTCATCAAAAAAATCAAAACACGTTTATTTGGCATAAGTTACATAAATCTTCTTGTCTTCTTCTTATTTTTTCTTTCTAATAAATAAAACTAGCTGACCCGGCAAACGTTGTTTTGCCTCACTAAGGAGTATGAAAAATAGATATTAGCCGATTCTCAGACCTACTGTATACGCATATAAAATACGTTAAAAATCGGTCAAAGCGTTTCGGAGGTGTACGGCAATTAACATTGTGACATAGACATTTTATATACCTATAAGATTTCCATGTCACATTTCCATTGTTAGTTACCGTATTCCTCCGAAACTGCTTGACCTATTTTTAGCAAATTTTATATGTGTATTCAGTAGGTCTGAGAATCGGCTACTATCTATTTTGTATACCCCTAATCGATTAGGGTTGTTCACCCTTATTGTTTTTTAATATTTCGTAAATTTTTTAATTTATATTTTTTTATAGTATGGCATTAAAAATACACACAACCCTAAATTTTGCTATTTTATCACCAACCCCTATTTTTTATGAGCATTTTAGTAAGTTAATAATTTTTCATCCCGCTCGATAACTGATCAATTATAGTGTTTTTAACTGTACTTAAGGCAAAACAACGTTTGCCGGGTCAGTTAGTTTACACTATAATAGGAATTCAAAGGCTCCCAAAATAATTTTAAGGAAATGTGTTATGGGAACCAATGGCGTGTCCCAAATTTTCTCATTGGTATGTTTTCATTCATTCATTTCATTCATTTCATTCATTTCATTCATTTCATTCATTTCATTCATTTCATTCATTTCATTCATTTCATTCATTTCATTCATTTCATTCATTTCATTCATTTCATTCATTTCATTCATTTCATTCATTTCATTCATTTCATTCATTTCATTCATTTCATTCATTTCATTCATTTCATTCATTTCATTCATTTCATTCATTTCATTCATTTCATTCATTTCATTCATTTCATTCATTTCATTCATTTCATTCATTTCATTCATTTCATTCATTTCATTCATTTCATTCATTTCATTCATTTCATTCATTTCATTCATTTCATTCATTTCATTCATTTCATTCATTTCATTCATTTCATTCATTTCATTCATTTCATTCATTTCATTCATTTCATTCATTTCATTCATTTCATTCATTTCATTCATTTCATTCATTTCATTCATTTCATTCATTTCATTCATTTCATTCATTTCATTCATTTCATTCATTTCATTCATTTCATTCATTTCATTCATTTCATTCATTTCATTCATTTCATTCATTTCATTCATTTCATTCATTTCATTCATTTCATTCATTTCATTCATTTCATTCATTTCATTCATTTCATTCATTTCATTCATTTCATTCATTTCATTCATTTCATTCATTTCATTCATTTCATTCATTTCATTCATTTCATTCATTTCATTCATTTCATTCATTTCATTCATTTCATTCATTTCATTCATTTCATTCATTTCATTCATTTCATTCATTTCATTCATTTCATTCATTTCATTCATTTCATTCATTTCATTCATTTCATTCATTTCATTCATTTCATTCATTTCATTCATTTCATTCATTTCATTCATTTCATTCATTTCATTCATTTCATTCATTTCATTCATTTCATTCATTTCATTCATTTCATTCATTTCATTCATTTCATTCATTTCATTCATTTCATTCATTTCATTCATTTCATTCATTTCATTCATTTCATTCATTTCATTCATTTCATTCATTTCATTCATTTCATTCATTTCATTCATTTCATTCATTTCATTCAGTTCCACCCCTAAGGGGCTGAAAAGGGGTAAAAAAGGGTGTATGTAACTTCTTTGTTTTTGAACTTTGTGTGTGTTTGAATGTTTGTTACTTCTCCACGCTCATACGCATCATGTACATACATGTACATACACATGCAAATAAAAACATTCACACACACATGTATGAATGTGTGTTCATATGATGAACAGTGAATGTAAGATATTCATCCATTATGTATTCATACATCATACATACATATTTGTTTGTTTTTATACATTTTTCCTATATCAATCACTTATGATATTTCCTTGTACATCCGATCATATTTGGTGATTTTTAACCTTGTCGAGTGTCACTTGATTAATTGACGATCCTATACAACCATTTGCGTTTATTTATAGGGGAGTGTCAATTAATCAAATATTAGGGCGGTGTGGGAGCATATTTTGAATAATCCTATAAAATTCTGCGTAAATAATATTATTTTATGTATCATATTTATGTCTTTTGAAGATATTTATAATTAATAAAAAATCTGTTGTGTTAGCATATCTTTCTGCATATACATTGTTAAATTTGCTATTACTAGCACTTCATATAGTTAAACTCTCGAATATCTAAAAATACTTTCTTTTTGTGAAATTATTGGTTATTATTGTTTTAGTTTTATTATCTTTTATTCAATGTTAAGAATCATTAGACTTCCAAAACACGATTACGAATAAATTCGCTTGAAAGTTTTATTCGTTCAAAATAGTTGTTTTAAGTTTAAAAATGTTGTGCTTCTGAAAGTTATAAAAAGAAATCTTACTTTTTGTATGAATGATAATATTTAGAATTGTCAGCGTTTTAAATATCAATATTATTCATTATATTATTAATTGATGGAAAATTCTTTTTTGGGCACAATATTTATATTAAGGCATAATGAAAAAAAATATGAATTGAAATTAGTGTGCCACAATTGGCAATAACTCATAAAGCGATCTCTTCCAGGCTTAATTGTAGATATTCGAATTTATTTAATACCTTATTCCACAGTTCAGGCGTTTCACTCAAATATATTTGTCACGGCTGATAAGAAAATTAACGCAATTTTACTCTCACAGAATAACGTCTGCTTATCAATCAGACGGCCCCTGGTTCGATCCCGGCTCTACACCAATGACTTGTTTTTCAAGTTATGTGTGGATTTGCACTCGCTTTACGATGAAGGAAAACATCGTGAGGAAACCGGCATGTTTGAGGACCACAATATCCGAAGACGTGTGTCATCCTCTAACCCGCACTTGGCCAGATTATGCTCATATATCTCTCCTCATGAGGGAAGGCCCCGAGTCTCAGCAGTGGGAACGTATAGTGGGCCGCTTATGCTACTATCACAAACCGACCGAAAATATCAATAATTTTCAAATAAAGTTTTTCCCTGACCTTTTAATGTACGCCTTAATAACATACCCGGTCATTACCAGGAATGATTGTTACCATTTGCAATTTACTTGTGTACATCAATTTCTCGAGTTGACCTCAAAACTTAACTCAAAACGCGAAAGACCCATCATTGTTAAATTAACCCAAAGATAACACTTCCAATTTACCTTCGCAATAAATGTTACGTTTGAAGTAGACAAGTTATGAAGCCTAATAAAAGAGAGGGCTACCAGCTAACTGTTTTTAACGTTTTTTTGGGGCATGACCTGTCCACCCACTACAGTCGAAGTAGATGCCTAAATTTTTTTTAAAATATCGAATTATCTATGGTCAGGAACCAAATTTCGGTCTCAGTTTTGACACAGGAATCTGGTTCCTGACCATATGATGGTTCATGACCCATATTGACGACCTCGTTGGCGCAACGCTTACCATGCCGGACTGCTAACCAGAAGGTTCCGGGTTCGATTTCCGGCCCGGCCGACATCTTTGTGCTTAACTAAATTTGTTGGTTGTGGGTCTGGGTGTTAAATATGTATCTACATAAAATATATATGTATGTATATGTAGTATATCAGTTGTGTTAGCTACCATAACATGAACTAAAAATGGTTCAGTATGGGGTTAACCAGCCGTGTGTGAAAAAAAAAATATTGATCATCCGCCATTTTATAGTGTGCTGGTTTATGTCGTGTTGAGGTCAAACTAAAACCTAAAAAGTATAATAGTTAAATTGTGTAATATTTTAATTTATATCCTGTTATCATTTTTGAGACGTGAAGAAGAATTGACTTATTTACTATCAAAGTCGGTCAAAAGTAATACTAAGCCCATGATGGTCGAGCTCGTAGTAGCCCCACAGTTAATTTAGCTTTCTTCTTAGTTTGCATTCCGTTCCCTATCTAAAGGAGAATAAGAAGAGACAGACTTACTGACTTTTACACTCGCAAATGGATTTAGAAGTCGAGTCGAATTAGGTTTTAAATGGATATAAATGATACAGTAGGTATCTACTGTACATATACAGATCTATAAGTTCGGAGAATACATAAGTTGATACGTTTAGATCCTAGATTAGAATTACAGCCTCATTGTGAGCTAGTTATTCCTAACTGGGCATGCTAGGCTTTCCATTTATGGCACTAGTTTTAGTGTGTTTTATCCGATGTAAATAGCTTACTCTAATTATTGTGTGAAAATAAAGAACTAAAATGTAAGTGAATAAAGTCTTTCTTATTTCTAATTTTCTTATTTTATTTCAAGAAGAAAGAAGAAAAGAAGCACCAAATATTTTTTTCCGTTATACGATTTATGGCGAAGGAACTGTAAAATAAAGATTTTGTACTAATCATCGCGTTAAGGGCATTTAAAAAAATCTTAAGTGTGGATTAAAAGCGGTAGCTTTGGTAACTTATCTCCCTTCCTATTTTCCCAAAAAACAAAGGGTCTAAACCCTTTGTTTTGGTATGTACTCGTATTTCAAAACCCAAATATCTTCCAAAATACAACGCTGTGGCTGAACAGTTTTGATATTATTGGCCGTTTCAGCATTTTTTTATTAATATATAACAGTTAACGTTATAACAGTTCAGGCGCAGCCGTCATCGCGAGCGTACGTTGGCTGTGTGCCCTTGAGAATGGCACACTGATTGTGCTCAAACATGTCGGGCTAATACCGACAAAATAAACGTAACTGATAGCCGGTTATACATCTTAGACCACAGTCAAGCTTAACATCAGGCAAGCTGCGATCAAATGTATGCCTATTTATCATTAAAAAAACATTAATATATGTATAACAAAATGCTAGAATGTCTCGGCTTTTAATCTATATTTAAGAATTTTTGAAATGTACTTAAGGCGAGAAGATAAGGGCAAAACATGATTTCACAGTTATTTCGCTATAAATCGTAAACGGAAAGAAATATTTTGTTATTCTTTTGCCTTCAAAGCTCAGAAGACCCGGCTTAAACTTTTGAAGACGAAACTAGAATTTTCGATGAAATACGCTGAATCCAGTACAGTATAAAATGCAGTTCCCTACTTCCCTGTGTGCTAATCACGCCGATCGCCAATATTTACCCAGCTCGCTTTGAAGTCAGCCCGCCAAACATAACAAATGGGAATGGGATCGGACTAGAGATAATTAAAACTGGGTATGAAGTAAGCGACTGAAGCTGAGCATACATAATACATTGTTCAGTATTATCTGTCATTATCGATTTGTATTATCTTAACATGTACAATCTAAAATTTATTTATTTTCTAGCTGACCCGGCAAACGTTGTTTTGCGTTATCACTTAGGGTATAAAAATAAATAGTAGCCGATTCTCAGACTCACTGAATACCCATATAAAACTTGGTAAAAATCGGTCAAGCCGTTTCGGAGGAGTACGGCAACTAACATTGTGACATGGAAATTCTATATAATTAGATTTAGCACACATTAATAAATATGAATTATTATTATTCTTTAACTAGCTGACCCGGCAAACGTTGTTTTGCCTTAAAAATATATAGTAGAAGATTCTCAGACCTACTGAATACGCATATGAAATTTGGTAAAAATCGGTCAAGCCGTTTTGGAGGAGTACGGTAACTAACATTGTGTCATGGAAATTTTATAATTCTTTATTGGACACATAAATAAAAAAGGCACAGTAAAAGACAATTAACTTAAAATTAGTGTACCACAATTGGCGGCCTTATCGCTTAAAGCGATCTCTTCCAGGCAACCTTTGGATGGAAAGGAATTTATAAACGACTAAAGAAGGACGTAGTGTACAATAAAGAATAATAAAAAACCTACATATAATATTAATAATCTTATCTTAATTTATATAATCTCGTGTCACAATGTTTGTCCTCAATGGACTCCTAAACCACTTAACCGATTATAATAAAATTCGCACACCATGTGCAGTTCGATCCAACTTGAGAGATAGGATAGTTTAAATCTCAAATTATAGTCGCAATTTTAATTTATTGCTAATATAATTTGTTATAATTAACTGTAAGTAACCTATCTATATAGTAATTGAATTATCAATGAAGTAATTTGTATAAATGAAGTATCTTTTTGTACGTGTTACTCCTAACCAAAAAGAAACCTGGCAATAACTAACCTTAGGCCTATATTACTTAAAGTAGGCGACCATACGTTTTTATCAAATCGCTAGTGCCTTGAAAATTCGCAAAACGGACACAACCGTCAACGACGTCTGCCCTCATGCGTCTGCCCGCGTTCGGGTCGCGCACTCAGCGATTAGCCACTTCTTCCCCACCGCACGCCCCGTTCGCCTGGCGCCGCTGCATTTTAAATCTGTGATATCTTCGAAAATATTTATTTAATTTACATGCTGCAAAAAGCCATATTGATCTTTATTAAATGCACAATGTATTTAAGATACTTAATTGGATAAGGATTTATACTGTATTGCTTAAAATCGCTTCGTAAATAAGCCATTATTTCTCGTACAAAGTAAAGGATAAAAAATGGTTATTGTGGGTTATTCCTAAGAGATAAACATATACCATCACGGACTTTTTTGTAGACCTTTTTAAGTTGTACAATACTGTAGTAAATTGTTTTGATCTATCTTGTAGGATTCAGTCAGCGTTTGCAATGTAAGCGCAAAAAATGTGTTTTTTTTACGACCTCACATTAAAAACCTCAAAAATTGTAGCCTATGTGTTATTCTGATGTATAAGCTATAGCCTATGTGTTATTCTGGTGTATAAGCTATATTGTGGTAAAGTTTCATTCAAATCCATTCAGTAGTTTTTACGTGAAAGAGTAACAAACATACATCCATACATACAAACTTTCGCCTTTATAATATTAGTAGGATTAGATGAAGCTAGTATTAAAGCATCTAGTCACAAAGTGTATTATTTAAAAATAATGTTTTAAATAAATAACTACTAAGGAAAATGTGCTAATTGTTAATCAACAAAGTATGAGAATTTATTGTCGGAAGTTTTCAACATTTTTAATTATACTTTTAGTTATAAAAAATATAGCGAAGTATTTAAATGTTAAGAATAATAGATATCAATCAAGTTGATTTTTATACTTACAATAAAAATTAAGTTTGTGACTTGTGCATTTCCTAACTCCATTAGCAATTGCCAATCGCGTTTTATTAATGACCCCTTTTCATGTTGAATCTGTTTGTTTTACAAATTTATCATTATATTGCATTGTACTCTGTCTGCCTTGTCTCTGCTTGAAGCAAGGTTATAGAACGGATAAAAATAGGTAGTGAGATATAAGAGTATTTCGCGATAACTGTAACAAATCTAATTGAGAAGCTATGTTCATAGTGTGTCTAACTTCTGAATTATTGCTTGGCTAACTGATGGTTACCATGCCGGACTGCCAATCAGAGGGTCCCGGGTTCGATTCCCGGCACAGCCAACATTTTATCCTTTTGACGATTTATTGAAATTAAAAATGGTTTGACATCTACATTCGTATTATGAACTATTTATATGTGATTAGTTATAATTTATATTAGACATTTGTATTTGAATTATATGAGACATTTATATTAATTTAAAATGTGTGACTTGTAACTGTATTGTTTACAATAAATGACTTTTTGTCTATATGTATAGATATAAAGTACGTGTGTGTGTATATGTAGTATATCAGTTGTGTTAACAACCATAATACAAACTATATATGGTTTTGCATGGGCTGTGGTATCCCCAGCCAATGAAGTTTCCAATAATTAATAAATTAAATGAAATACCTAGTAAGTACTTTAAAAAATCACATTTCTATTTAAAATATACTCGTATGTACCTACATTAATTCTGAAGGTTTCCCTTCATTTTGCGTAGAAGCTGTACAAAGTTCGCTAACGCAAGGAACGTTGGAGCCACATCGACTTTAAGAATTTTGCTGAAATAATAAAGCCATTTGTGGCTTCAGAACTCGAAGCAAACTTCTGCTTCTAAGATTTTCGCGTTTGATCTTGAATTTCACAAAGCAATATTTGCTTCATAGACATTTTGTTGACGCCCGATTTTATATCTACTTTCTTATATATAAAATTTCCATGTCGTACTCCTCCGAAACGGCTTGACCGATTATTACTATATTTTATACGCGTATTCAGTAGGTCTGAGAAACGGCTTTTATCTATTTTTCATAGTCCTAAGTGAGGCAAAATAACGTCTGCTGGGTCAGCTAGTAGAGATAAGAGATCGCTATTAGCGATAAGGTCACCAGTTAAGGCACTAGCTTTTATGTTTTTTATGTGTTTTCTGTTATTTGTTCCATTTTTTTGTGAGTGTTTTAATAAAGTGTTTATCTATCTATCTAGCAGTATTATAAGTTCGACGTGTCTGTCTGTATGTTTGTAGCAACGTGGCTCCCAAACGGATGAACCAAATTAGTTTTCGTTATTGTTTTTTTTTAAAAAAGATCACCAGGTAAACTGTGGTCAAGCGCAAAAGTTTTAGGGTTCCGTACCTAAAAGGTAAAAACGGGACCCTATTGTTAAGACTCTACTGTCTGTCTGTCTCCAAGCTGTATCTCAGAAACCGTAATAGCTAGAAAGCTGAAACTTTCACAAGATATAATCGCGTGCCGCTATAACAGAAAAAAATTCAAAAAAATATTAAGGGGGTCCTCATACAATAAACGTGTTTTTTTCGTTTTTTTTGCTATATATCATAAATGGTAGCTGCTAGACACTTAAAATTTTCACAATATATATAAATTTATATTAGTTATCAAATTAAATTATAAAATTTAGTAAACATTTCAATGTTTAAGGGGATCCCATACAAAAATTGTACGGAACCCTTCACTGGCCAATTATTTGTTTTTTTTTTTTGTAGATTTGACATTGATTTATAGAATTTGTAGTATGCGCCAAAAGACGTCAGTAATCAATTAAAGGAAAGCTCGCACAGATTACTCGTTTGGAACCAGCCTACGCAATGATCGGACTCAAGGAATTTATATTGCTTTTGTAATTTTCCTACTTTTGGTTCAATCAAATATATTATATAAGATTCAGTGTTGTATACAAACACTGCAAAATAAATGGCATGAATTTAATATACTATTGTATCTATTACAATATACTACGTCAGAAAAAATATTTCAATTCCATTCAACCTTACCACTGTATGTTTCGACTTGTGCCGTAATTAACATAAGCTATCTTGCTCCGCGATAGCAGCTTAAAATTTTCTGACTGTACGCAGTGAGCGTTAGAAAATTCAACTGTATTAATATACTAATAACGCTTAAATTCCTCAAACTCAAATAAGACCACACTCTTGCTTGTGGTCTTATTTTCCTTGCCATTTTTAGAGACATCACCTTATATCTAGTACATTTTTGATCGAAGTTATTTTGAATCAAATGATGCCAATAAACAAGGAGGTTTAGTAAGGGAGAGGCCCTTATCTATTGTTTTGTTAAAACAAAATGTTATATTAATATAAATATTTACCAATATGAAACCTTTTTTAATCTCTTAATGAATTCATGTCAATAACAGGATCTTCATTCTTGTAGCAGTTTCTTAGTTATAAAGCTTTCAAACGTAATTAAAAAAAATGTAATATAATCTTCTAATATCTAATATATAAAATTTCCATGTCACCATGTTAGTTACCGTACTCCTCCGAAACGGCTTGATCGATGTTTGCCAAATTTTATATGCGTATTCAGTAGGTCTGAGAATCGGCTACTGTCTATTTCTTAAGGCTAAACAACGTTTGCCGGGTCAGCTAGGATAGCTATAATATAGAGTGTAATATAGTCAAATACTAATATAATTAATAATAATTGTAAACTCTGACTTGCCCAGTACGGCGTGATGCCGTAACGCCAATAATTAATTTGATTTTGATTTGAAAAAAAAAACTGGTTTTCTAAAACTTAATTTTAGATTTTTTGAACTAGTTTTATTTCTAATTCATAAGTCTCTCGTACCGAAACAGTATAAATATTCTTAGAATGGTTCTTTGAGGTTTTTTTTCATTAAAAATATTATTTTTCATTATTGTACACCATTTTATTTGGACAAATAAACGTTTTATTTATTTATTATTATTATTTTCGATATTTTATACCATTTAGTTCATGATTATAACGAAAAAACTGTAAAGTCAATATTTTGCCCTGCTTCGCCTTAGCAAAATAATTTCAGCCCAAACCTGACCTTTCACTGTTACAGACAAACTTTAACGCGAGTTTTGTTTGTCAGTCGAAGACATTAGGTTTTATGTATCCTGTTCTCTGAGAAAATTAGATTTTTGTACCTTCAGCAGTTATTTACAAGCTAACTAGACTTCGACGCTTTACCTACTTTATAATAACTACATTTTATTTTTATTTAAGGAATTGACACAAATTGTAAAGTGACACAATAATGTATTATAAATTATTTATTTGAAATTTCCAATTGATAAGAAATATTTTAAGTTATGTAGGAGTTATCTTATATATAAAATTTCCATTTCACAATACTAGTTACCGTACTCCTCCGAAACGGCTTGACCGATTTTTACCAAATTTTATATGCGTATACAGTAGGTCTGAGAATCGCCTACTATCTATTTTTATACCCCTAAGTTATAAGGATTTTTCCCCCTGATGTTTTTTTATTAACAGAATTAATTTGTGCGGCAATACAACGTTTGCTTGGTCAGCTAGTAAGTAGATATTATTAAAAAATAATAAGATAATATAAAAATACCTTTAGATATAAATCCGATAATATGTAACGGTCCGGTAATATGTTTGACGACCTCGTTGGCGTAAAGGTTACCATGCCGGTCTGCTAATCAGAAGGTTACGGGTTCGATTCCCGGCCCGGTCAACATCTTTGTGCTTAACTAAATTTGTTGGCTGTGGGTCTGGGTGTTTAATATATATTTATACTAGCTGACCCGGCAAACGTTGTTTTGCCTTATTAATTATTTTTATTCTAGTTTCTAGACAAATTCTAGTATAATTAAAATGTTACTTTCTTATTATAAGTGTGTTTGGTATATGCGTGAAATGGGTATGGAGCGCCATGAACAAACGTTAAGGGAATATAAAAGTAACAAACGCCAAAAAATATAATGTTCAAGTTTTTATAGTTTATTACCTAAAATTACATATCACATATTAATTACGACAGGAACAATAACAAACAACATCAATATTTTAATGCTATAGCGTGAACCTTATCCATAGCACCAATTACCTCTTTAAAATGAGCATTATATTCAATACTGAGCTCATACTGGAATAATAGACGCAATAAAATTGTTTTAAAAACAAATAACCGACTCCAAAACCATATTAATTTAATAGTGTTTATTTTAACAAACATTAATTTGTTCTTCTTAGATGGCACCGACGCCAAAAATACAGGATAAATAAAAATTGAAAATAACATGTTTATAAGTTAATCAAATAAAGGCTTCGATGGTACTTATGTGTAGGCATAAAATTATTTTTCACTTTTTAGATACAGTTAGAATTTATAAATGAAGGTATGATTTTGAAGTCTGTTATTTGTATAATACAATTTCATTGTAAAACTTTTAAGGTTAGTAGGTAATGATATTTTTAAAGTAATAGGTATTCAAATTTTTTTTGCGATTCCGTTCGAGCCGTTGACAAACAAATTACATAATATTAGTACTGTCATAAGCTATGACCCAAAACGTCATATGACCAATCGCGAGCGAAGCGAGCCCTATGCGCGAGCGAAGCGAGCGCGAAAATTTTTAGCATATTTGTTCGAGCCGCTTGAGCATAAAGATGTCCAAAGCAGAACAAATTACATAATATTTGTAATGTCGTAAGCTATGACCCAAAACGTCCTAGGACCAATCGCGAGCGAAGGGAGTGCGAAAATTTTTAGCATATTTGTTCGAACCGTTTGAGCATAAAGAAGTCCAAAACAGAAGAAATTACATAATATTTGTAGTGTCGTAAGCTATGACCCAAAACGTCCTAGGAGCAATCGCGAGCGAAGCGAGCCGGATGCGAGCGAAGCGAGCTATGCGCGCGCGAAGCGAGCGCGAAAATTTTTAGCATATTTGTTCGAGCCGCTTGAGCATAAAGATGTCCAAAGCAGAACAAATTACATAATATTTGTAATATCGTAAGCTATGACCCAAAACGTCCTAGGACCAATCGCGAGCGAAGCGAGCCGGATGCGAGCGTAGCGAGCTATGCGCGAGCGAAGTGAGCGCGAAAATTTTTAGCGTATTTGTTCGAACCGTTTGAGCATAAAGAAGTCCAAAACAGAACAAATTACATAATATTTGTAGTGTCGTAAGCTATGACCCAAAACGTCCTAGGACCAATCGTGAGCGAAGCGAGCCGGATGCGAGCGCAGCGAGCCATGCGCGAGCGAAGCGAGCGCGAAAATTTTTAGCATATTTGTTCGAGCCGCTTGAGCATAAAGATGTCCAAAGCAGAACAAATTACATAATATTTGTAATGTCGTAAGCTATGACCCAAAACGTCCTAGGACCAATCGTGAGCGAAGCGAGCCGGATGCGAGCGCTGCGAGCAATGCGCGAGCGAAGCGAGCGCGAAAATTTTTAGCATATTTGTTCGAGCCACTTGAGCATAAAGAAGTCCAAAGCAGAACAAATTACATAATATTTGTAGTGTCTTCATCATATTTGTTGAAAATTTTTTGCTCATACGTTCGGGGTCTAGTTTATTAGTACATCAAATTTTATAGCTTCTTCTACGTAAGAACTAAGTGATCAAGTTATGTTGTCGAGAGTTTTTCAAGCCCCTGCCTTAGTTTAACGACTGTCTGTGCTAAGAGGACCTACAATTTAACGTATAATCTGATCCACAGTAGCGCACAGATGAAAATTCATTTTTTTACAACAGTCATGTGCAGGAGAGGTTATGCAATAAAGCGACTTACACGCGGGTGGAGCCGCGGGCAACAGCTAGTAGATAATACTACTACATGCGATACATAAACAATAACGAAGGTCGAAATTAATGTAAACAGTGAGAGAAGTCTGTGAAGAAGAATTTTGTGAGTGAAATAGGAGACCAACTTCAGTCTATGGCATAGTGTGGCATTTCACTCACCAGTAAAGTAAAGGCGCGGCAAATTTTAAGTATTTAAGATTGGCAATAATACTAAGCATATGTATATCAGGTTAAATTTTGTTAGTTATTTTCTTTAAAAAAAAAAAGATTTTTACTCGAAGTACAGTTAGACACTATATTAAATTTGATCAGTTATCACGCGAGATGAAAAATGAATAAAATACTAAAATGGCCATAAAAAATAGGGAATGATGATAAAAAAGTAAAAAAATTAGGGTTGTATGTATTTTTTAATGCCACTTAATACAAAAATAAAATGAAAAACTTCGTCGAAAAATGAAAAAAAAATTTTTAAGGGTGATCAACCCTTATCACTTAGGGGTATAAAAAATAGATAGTAGCCGATTCTCTGACCTACTGTATATTTGGTAAAGATTAGTCAAACCGTTTCGGAGGAGTACGGTAACAAACACTGTGACACGGAAATTTACTAAAATGGCCATAAAAAAATAGGGGTTGATGATAAAAAAATAAAAATTTAGGGTTGTATGTACTTTTTAATGCCACTTTATATAAAATTCAAATAAAAAAAATTCGTCGAAAAAATAAAAAAATATATTTAAGGGTAAACAACCCTTATCACTTAGGGGTAAAAACGTTCCACGTTGGCCGATTCTCATACCTACTAAATACGCATATGAAATTTGGTAATGATCAGTCAAGCCGTTTCGGAGGAGTTCGGTAACAAACACTGTGACACGGAAATTTTATATATAAGATATAATATGTATGTATGTATATGTACTCGTATATGTAGTATATCAGTTGTGTTAGCAACTATAATTCGAGCTAGAAATGGTTCAGTATGGGGCTAACCAGCCGTGTGTGAAAGTGTCCTAATATTTATTCATATTTATTTTATTTAATATTTATGTTGAAAAATTTAGATAGATTAACTCTATATTGGGCAGATAATAAGGTACAAATAAATATATTTTAAAAACTCAACTTAATTTTGCACTCGCTTTACGGTGAAGAAAAACATCGCAAGGAAACCGTCATGTTTGAGGACCACCTGTTCAGCGTGGTAAATTATGGCCTATATTTCTCTCCTCGTGAGAGAAGGCCCCGAGTCCCACCAGTGGGAATGTATAGTGGGGCTGCATATACTTGTACGGAAATCATAAATACAGAATAGTGTGTTCATTATATGAGCGTCTAAACTATCGAATCCCGATAAGGATCGATGTTGTCACAATAACTATTGTTGATCTAAAATTAGCTCGCACATCGCAGGTACGTGTGGTCGTAATGGACTCGTCCAATTGACACTTTGACCACGGCTTTGACCCTGGCAGTGGATGTGGAAATCATGGGGAAGCCATAGAATTACTTAATTCATCAACGAAATAAGTTTGTATGTACGAGAATGTAGATGTAGGATTACATTAAATTCCGTGAAAATTGTAGGTGACTATATTAAGCCGTTATTGATATAATTATAGCAAATAATTGGCCAATTGCGAGTTGGGCTCGCGCATGAAGGGTTCCGTACCATTGTTGTATGGGAGGCCCCCTTAAATGTTTTTTTATTTATTTATAATTTAATTTTATAGCTAATATATATTTATATATTTTGTGAAAATTATAAGTGTATAGCAGCTACCGTTATTGATATATAGCAAAAAAATACGAAAAAAACACGTTTACTGTATGGGGAACCTCAGGCATATTTTTATTTTTATTATTTTTTGTATTTGTTGTTATTGTTGCACGGAAAATACATATCTTATGAACGTTTTAGCTTTCTAGGTATTACGGTTTCTGAGATACAACCTAGAGACAGACAGCGGAGTCTTAGTAATAGGATCCCGTTTTAACCTTTTAGGTACGGAACCCTAAAAAAGAAAGTCATTGGTTTAAGGGCTAAGATCGAACCAGAGGACGTCTGATTAAGAAGCAGATGTTTTAGTTCATAGTTCTTTATTGATAACAAGAGTTACACGTCATACATTTTCAATTAAATTATTAAATAATCAATCAATTAAATTATTAATATTACATTATTATATTGAATAACAATAATTATTTAATATAAAATAATATTATTATACTATGTCTGTGTATATAATTAAATAACGGTCATTAAAAAATAAAATTAAATATAATTTGTCAAATTTACCCTACAATATTAATATATTCCGATATATTGTAGAATGCCTTCTCGACGAGCCTTTTTTTCCCACATATCTCCCTCCTCACTAGAGAAAGCTCCGAGTCCCAGCAGTGGGAAAGAATATTGAACTGCTTATGGTATATATACAATATTAGTTATCAATTCCGCATTTCGAGATTTCCGATTGTTATTATTGACTCGAAATAGGTTTTTTCTGGCGATTTCTTTTTTGTCGGCCGCCATGTCCCTCAATCATACGGTTTATTGATTGTGGATAGACAGAGAAAACCCTTATCGTGATTATATTGCCTTGCCGAGAGACGGGTCTGGGGTTCGAAAGGGGTGCTTGCCCATAATCAGTGGTTTTACTTTGGTCTCATAGGTGTAGGTTAAAAGCGAGTGCGGCTCGGTGGTAATAACGTCTGCTTTTCAATCACACGGCCCCTGGTTCGATCCCGGCCGTACTGGTATTTATATTTGCCGGTAGAACTTTACCTATCTTCCTACGTAAACAATATGGAATAGCATATTTTTTTATTTGGTATATTTTATTTTCATGAATTTCTAGCAGGCTATACATATAAATACCCTAATTTCTAGTCTAATATCTAGCCTAGTTTCTAATCTAATCTAATCCTATCTTAATAATTTTTAATGACTTTTGAATTAGGCTAGATATTAGATATTATATCTAGCCTAATTCAAAAGTCATTAAAAAGTATCCAATATCTAGCCTAATTTCTAGCAGGCTTTTATACATATAATAATAGCCTTCTAGAAATTCGTGAAAATAAAATGTAACAATCAAAAAAGATGCTATTCCATATAGTTTACGTAGGAATATAGGTAAAGTTCTACCAGCAAATAGACTAGCTAAAGTACAGAAACAGGGTATATGTACATTGACATTACTGTCATTATCTTACTCTTACAAGTCCTTCAACTAATCCAACCATTAGCACCACTAAATCGTCCCCGAGTCATACATAATCAATCATAACCAATCAATCATTCAGTCCACTGCTCACCTTGGCAAAATTCCTTTACGAAAGCATATTAGCAGTTACTGCACTACCGCCAATCGTAATAATATACCGTTTGATGGCCGATGTAGGGAATTTCTCAATAATAGCACAGTTCACTTCTGCGGTCGCGGGGCGGGGTGTTAGCAAAGGACAGAGCTATAATGTGTCCGTACGGTAGAGCAGGACAGATTAATGAGTTCAACGGGGTGTCATTTAATTAATTTTCTCGTGTGTGTCATAATTACTGTAATTTCTGATTAAATAATTTACGGATTAATGAAAAATTTGGCATGGAAAGAAATTTAAGATTTCAGGCGCATTGATTTTATTTATTTAGACACTGACTGTGTCCCGCCGTGTTACTCATGTTTATTAGGGACAAAAAGAAGTTAATTCGGGATAAAAAGTGTCCTTTCATATTATATTATATCATCCATGGTCTTACCTATCTTAATAGTGAATTTCATCAAAATCGATCCTGCCGTTGGAGCGTGAAAGAGTTACATAGATTTTGAAGTTATATTTGAAACCTGCGGGAACTACAATTATTATTGTTTTCTAGATAAAAAGTAGCTTATGTGTTAATCCAATGCCACATCAACTTTAGAAAATAAGTGCAAAAAATATTGTATTAATTACTATTGATAAGCTATATTCAATCAAATAAAATTAAATAAATAAACAAAGTCTAACCTATCTTCACACCAAATTTCTTTAAAATGGAGTCGGCCGTTTGAGTGTAAAGAAGTAACAAACATAATACACACACAAACTTTGGCATATAGTAGTATAAACTACTAATATAATATATATTTTTTAATATGTGCATAGCACACTGCACGGAAAGAGTCATAAATCACCTACTTTTATCGGAAGAAGGCCAAGGCTATGATCAATCAAATGATATATCATCACTGGCTGCCGCTAAACGCTAACCAATGGATATCCTTAGATTTATTTTTAGCGTCGGCCTCTGTACCCTACTTGATATGCCGGAGAACCTTCAGCCTTTGTGCCGAAAAAGAGAACGAGGCGTGACGATTTTTTCGATAATAGAAATGTATTGTTTTGACATGGTTTTGCGATCAACAATCAATTGCGGAATATAGATTAGGGGGTTTAAATATTTATAAGCGCTTTGCGATGGTTGTGAAAGAGCTTATTTTTAACCGATTTGGGGAAGGTATACGTTTAAATTATGCTACAGGTACAAGGTATTAATTGTTTTACTAGCTGTGACGCGGTGTCACTTAAAATTAAATATGAATAATAGTTATTTGTTATACAAGAATGCAAATTAAAATAAAAATCCTATGCGTTAGCTAGGGAAACAAAAAGCACAAGGTGAAAAATCTTTGCACTCGAGTGCAACACGTAAATTTTCATCCCCACTCAGCGAGGAATTTACTAAATGCAAATAAAACATTTACTATTACAAGTTACTTTTATTCGAGCTTAGGTACATATTTACGACATTATAATAGGTAAATATTATAGAATTAATACTTAAAAAAAATTGAAAGTAGCGTTGCTTCAGTTACTTATGTTGAGTGTATTATAGTTATATATTTTTGTTAGGCACTTTAATGTTAGCGTGGAATAAACTTCTTTGTCGCTGAAATAAAACGAAAATAAGTGACATTTTAATTTTTTTTTTTACTTGTTCTCAAATTTAGTAACTATAACAATGCGAAAAAAAGGGGCCAGCCCCCTGGCTGGTACATGTATGTATATTACTTACATATTATATATATTTTATGTTTGTATATTACTTCGACCCACACACTTTGAGCCTTCTGCTCGTCCCGCATATTTTTTTTTTACTCTGAACAGTTCAAGTGATATTGAGGTCTACGGTGGATCGCGCTTACCTAGAAGGAACCGGTTCACTCTCGATATGGCGATGTGTTGGTAGGAATTACATACAAGTTGCACGCGATGCTCCAATTTCAAACTTTAACCTCAAGGGGGTAAAAACAGCTTTTGGGTCAGGTCAGATATCGGATAGTAAAATTACCATTGAGTGGTGGGGGATGAAATTGTATTTTATGTTGTTTTCTATCTTATCGGACCTTCGTAGTAGTAATTAAAACTTTGTAAATTATAAAAGAGAAAACAAGTTTTCTTAAAAATTACGGCGCAAAACTTTTAATAATTCGATACAGTTAGAAAATTCTGAACACAACTAAAAAAATCGAGATAATTTTTCGTTTTCTTTCACAAAATTCCATTGAAGTAACCTTTTGTGGCTTAGATGGGAATGTTTCCGAAAGAAAAGAAATAAAGCGAGCTTAACTTTGCCTTTCAGTAAACAGTCTTACAGGAAAAGGTCGGATTCTATAGTAATAAAGTTAAGTATCTTAGCAGTGTTCTTTGAAGTTTAACTTAACTTTTCCATATAGCCTGCGTAATTGGTATCTCAGCGATATATTATACTAGCTGACCCGTCAAACGTTGTTCTGCCTTAAGTATAGTTAAAAACACTTTAATTGATCAGTTATCGAGCGGGATGAAAAATGATTAAATTACTAAAATGGCCATAAAAATATATGTGTTGGTAATAAATAGCATACATTAAGGGATGTGTGTATTTTTCAATGCCACGTTATAAAAAAATAAAACAAAAAAAATCATCGAAAAATAATAATTTCCAACTCTCACTCTCTTATCTATAATGAGAAGCTTATTATCTTCTGTTTGTAGTTAAGCTCGGATTATCACCAAATTATGTCAAAAGTTATCTGATAAAAGTAATTAATGTCTGAACGAATCAAGGCCGCTAATTGCCTACTTCGAACCAACTCCTGTGACCTGGATCTGGACTGAGACCAGTTCCAGTTGGGTCGATCAATTAATATCAACCGGTGGTCCTCATATCTTTTCTGCAGTGGTAGAAGAGCCGAAGAGGGAATCTTGTAGTATTTCGAGGGCATCAGATTAAGATATGGCAGATATTTTGAACCCATTTTAGTATTCCCAACAAATAAATGAAAATTATGAACGTCCTTAAGAGTATACAGTGTAAACTCTATGTAGCGACACTGAAGGAACTGTGCATTTTATGGCTTTATAGAGAGTGGTCGTTAAATGGAGAGAATGTATCATTGTGTGGCATACAGGTTAAACCGACTAAAGCCAATTAATTTCGACGCTTCAGAGAGTTTGTCGTTAAATTTTAGTGACGTGACATGGAGTTAACACTGTATTTAAAAAACTAACAATAGAAATGTATCACATGGGAGTGAGAGAGTCTCAAACTTTCAAATGTGACGCTCAGTATCGACCAAATATGTAGGTTTATCTTCAAGGGAGGAATAGAAGAATATTGAGAGACTTTTATTTACCGATTTATACAAACATAAATGAATAAAACCATTCGTCCGTGAACATCTGAGATCTCCTATCTGATTATACGCACATTTTACAAGAGAAACAATAAACTGATTTATTTAGCCACCATGAAGACTATTGAAAAAATAAAACACTTGGTCAATTTTTAAATGCTTTTACTGATAACGTTGCAAAATAGCTATTATTTTGAGCGTTTCTTTATTGGACGGAAGTTAGGAGTTTTAAGTTTTCAAATTCTCAAATGTAATTTAGGAGGTGTCAGAAATTCATTGACGAATTGCTATATTAAAAAAAACCTGGTGGAGTTGTGAACAAGTTAGGTGGGGTACAGTTTCTTTTATGTTATAAACATTTACTTTATAAGCCTATAAGCTCCAAACGTGCTCGAGTAAGTACATTTTAGTATCGTGGACTCCCCACTGTAGAAGCCAATTTAGCCAATTCTACGACAACGTTTATGTTTTGCACACGTTTCGTAATTTCGTAAAGACTTTTCCGAAAGAGTCGACGAAATTACGAAACGTTAAAGTTAAAATTAGTGAAGCATTTTTTTTAGCATTTAATTAAGTTATATACCTTGTATTTTTTTATCTATTTGTTGGTGTGCAATAAAGTTATATTATTATTATTAAACCTAGTTTCTTAACTCCATAAAAATTATCTTTGTAGCTCACACTTGGCCAATTATAACTCTTAAGCTAGCGCTATTGGTAACGGACTCGATTTGAGAGACACGGGCTAATGTGATATTAACGACTTACGTAAATCGGTAGGGTCGAACACATAGTTAACTCGGGTGGTAGGTAAGGTACGTATTTATAGATATTTTTAGGGTTCCGTACCTAAATGGTAAAATCGAGACCCTATTACTAAGCCTCCGCTGTCTATCTGTCTCCAGGTCGTAACTCAGAAACAGTAATAGCTAGAAAGCTGAAACTTTCATAAGGTATGTATAGAAATACATACGTGCCACTAAAACAATATACTAAAAAATAAAATATTAACGGGGTCCCAATACAATTAACTTATTTTTTTGCTTTATATTAATAACGGCAGCTGCTGGACATTTAAAATTTTCACAAAATATAGAAATTTAAATTACCTCTCAAACTAAATTACAATAATTTAATAAAATAAATATTTGAAAGAAAAAAAAATAATTATTGTGACAAATTAAAACACAGGACAAAATATAGTATTTGCTTTTCGACTTTTTTCCCACCGAGCCACACTCGCTTCATCATACATGTATACACATAATATCTGTAAAAGTATTTATGTAACATACTTATACAGATATTTATACCAAACTAGCATCCCGTCCCGACTTTACACGGTCTCTAAAATAATCAAAGTTGCAAAGAGAAACAAACTATAGCCTATGTTACTCGGGGATAATATAGCTTGCCAACGGTGAAATAATTTTTCAATTCGGTCCAGTAGTGTCAGAGCTCGTTCGCGTCAAACAAAGAAAAAAAACAAACTTTTCTTCAATTATCCAGCCCTCAGTTATACGAATTCGCTATTACCCGGACTACAGAACAATGTCGTATTTTTGCTGGAACTACCTAGTTCGACCAGAGAGAACGTAAGTTTGTCCGAACAATTCCACCCAGACTCAAATTTGACCCGGATTGTAGCGTTCTGTTATGTTAATCCAATTATCCAGACTACAGACCAGTTGTCCAGTCGTATTTTTGCAAGCATAACGTGTCGGACGGAACTGGCATCACCCCGCCCGCAACGTCTTCTCATCGGAAATTAAAAAAAAAATTCTTTATACTTATAATTATTCGGATTAACGATTATCCGAATGTCTAACAAAAACAATTAGGCCGGTTAATCGAGTTTTTTTACTAATTAATTAACAATAAACAATTATACAAAATACAAATTATTTATTGGTAACACCAAAAGTTACACGTCAATTAATTAATTAATTAAACTTTTATCAATAGATAAATTAAATCAAATTATTATAAATAAATAAATGTCAACAATCAATAGTCATTTTCAAATAATCATCTAAATTATAAAATGTATTACTTAATAGCCACACCCTAAGTTTTGTCTTAAAGCTCGCGAAGGTGCGCCGCGGACAGAATGGGGTATAATTTTATATTTGATGATAATAAAATTTGTATACGATGAGAATGAAGCTAGAGCACAAATTAATGATCAAACGAACTTACCTAAGAGAAGTTCGATCAGAATTGCATTGCATCGCACGGGTTAATCATTTATCCAACAGAGTGTAACAATAATTCTACGTTATTTTATAATATAAAATGCTTTTTTTGTTATTGATGAATTGGCTTACGTTTGACCGCAGCTTGACTGTGGTCTAAGATGTAACACGCTTGCCTAGAAGGAACCTATTTACTCTACATTTGAATACCCCCAAATTGTACTTCTCGGGAAAAAGAGACTCAGGAAGAGAGTTCCAGAGCTTCGCAGTTCTCACAATGAAGGTCGAAGCAAAACGCTTTGTGCGAATCTTTGGAACTTCGACAGTGAAACGATGTCTCTTACATGTTCACTCAGTAGAACAAGAATCAGTAAATGCATTCAGTTGCAGTTGCGTAAACAATTTATTATAAGGTTAATTGGTATAGAGTTGTTATAGACAAAGAAACAACAAACACAAAACAATTTATAACAAACAAAGGTCAGCAACATGCGCAAACAAATAAATAAGTTACACCCTTAATACCTACATACATAACAACCCTATGAGAACATCAATAAGAAATAATTGGAACTGTTCACGACTTACGAGTTATTTACGGAGCGATTAGGGTGCCACTACATCAAACCACAAAGTCAAAGACAAAGTTAAATGACTTTGATAACATAACATAGGCTAAGGTAAGGTTAGGCATACAAAAGCTAAGGTTACTACAATGTTATAGCTATAAAAAATACCTCAGAAAATACTTACATAAAAGCTTCAATCTATATAAATAATATAAATATTAGGACACATTCACACACGGCTGGCTAGCCCCATACTGAACCATTTCTAGCTCGTATTATGGTTGCTAACACAACTGATATACTACATATACATACATACATATTTTATATAAATACATATTTAACACCCAGACCCACAGCCAACAAATTTAGTTAAGCACAAAGATGTTGACCGGGCCGGGAATCGAACCCAAAACCTTCCGATTAGTAGACCGGCATGGTAACTCTTACGCCAACAAGGTCGTCGGATTTATCTAGAACCTATTTAGCAACGTACTCACACTCCCAGTAACTTCGTGCATGCCATACATAACAAATATTTGTACCAAAGTTTTATCCAAACCAAACCAAACAAGAGATTGCCAAATCAATTTAGCTTTAGCAACCATTTGATATGACATAATTGCGAGTTGTATGAATGAAGCCATTTAGGTGCCAGTTTCAAACGGAGATCGAAGATTTACGTCAGTCCGTCCATATTTGGCTTCAAGTTGATGGTTTGAGCGTGTACTGCTTGCATTATTGTTGTTTATTTATTTTTAAATATGTCTACGTGTGGTCTGGCAGATACGAGGACCTATCGAGCTTATTCGAAAACATTTTGACAACGTCTGAGCAAGGAAGTAGTTAATTGATATTGTAATTTATAAAAAGCCGCTTTGCAGCTAAGAAATATTGTAACAGTTTACAAAGTACAAGAAATATTGTATTTACTCGTTGGTATTGGAATGGAAAATATTCTATTACGTGGATGATATTGGATAAAACTTTTATTTTACAGTTGTTTCGCTATAAATCGTAATCGGTAAAAATATCGAAAAAGACCGTCTGAAGAACCAACCACTCTAAGAATATTTAAACTTAGTCAAGTCAAGTCAAGTCAAACAATTTATTGCAATATTATGTCACATTACAGTTACATCATCACCCATAAGGCATTGCAATTATTTACTGGAGATGAGCAACCCTTTTCACAGTTAGAGTAGAGTTAATTCATTTGATTTTTTTAATGTTCTGTCATTTAAAAAGTCTTCTATTTTATAATAACTTTTTGTTATGAGTAAGTTTTTTAAGTTTGTTAGGAAAGTTTTAAAATTATCGTTACGCTTTAGGTCGTCTGGTAATTTGTTAAATATTTTAATAGCCATAGAATGTGGGCCCGCGCTCTGCATTTCTAATCTACACAACTTGGTACTTGCAAATTGTATTTATGTCTTAGTACGTGTTTACGCAGTATATCTGCTAGTTTTTGGAATATTTATTTTGTTACCTTTTGTGACTTATGAATTAAAAATGATTGAAAAAAAAGTTATTTGACCCAGTTCTTTTTCATATTGATAAGTCTGATTGGTACCGAAATAAGTATAAATATTTTTAGAGGCCTTTGCGATATTTTATACCGTTTACGATATATCGCGATTTAAGATTTTACCCTTGTCTTCGCCGTAAGCAAACATGTATGACGAGTACATACATATATGACGAATGCAATTCTTGTACTAAGTTATTAACTTTTACTAAGAAAAACAGCCGGGACCTACGTGTCATCCGACCCACGGTTGCGACCAGATCAGAAGTCCACTTTTTTTAAAGGCAGCCTTGTGTATACTTGGTCATCCATCCAATTTGACTTTGACTTGTAACTTTATTGTTATCAAAAAATTATTTGTATTTGTACAATTAACCTCGATGATCGCGTCAGATCAGCTTAGTTAGCCGAGTGGTACAATATTTTTATATCCTATTTATTATATGACTGGACATAAAACTAAGACCACATCTTACATAACCATGACGCCGTTTTTTTTTTCAATGAATATGAATTGATGTTTTGAATAATTTACTAGTGTTTGTGTGGTAACAGAACCAAAATACGTTTAGGGCTTAGCCTAGGTGATAGAGTCAAGGTGATAGTTATACTATTTTATACGGAGGTCACAGTCGCTTCTCGTGGAAATAGCCAGCCAAGAGCGAATAAGACTCGCGCACGAAGGGTTCTGTGCTTATATAAACTTTAAACAAACACGTTTGTAGTATGACAACTCTTTTATAAGCCTCGTGGCATAATCGACTGGGTGTTATTAGTTTGACGTGTCTGAGTGTGGGTGTGTGTATGTACATGTGTGTGTGTATGTACATGTGTGTAGCATCGTTGTGCCTTAACGGATAAACCAAATTTGATTTAGTTTGCTTTTTTGTTTGAAAGGTTTGTAAGTCGAGTGTTTTTACCTATTTTTTTTGACACATTTCGCACACGGCTGGTTAACCCCATACTGATATAGTTCGTATTATGGTTGCTAACACAACTGTATAACACAACAATATTCTGTGAAAATTTAAAGCGTCTACCTGTTACCGCTATTGATATATAGCAAAAAACACAAAAATAACACGTTTTTTTTTGTATGAAGACACCCTAAAATTTCAACTTTCTATCTATCACGGTTTCTGAGACAGACAGTGGAGACTTTTTTTTTACTCTGAATAGGTCAGCGCTTGACCACAATTCACTTGATGGTCAGTGATATTGAGGTCTACGGTAGATCGCGCATACCTAGAAGGAACCGGTTCACTCTCGTCTTGCAAAATCGCTAGATTAGTAACGGGGTCCAGTTTATACCTTTTAGTTACGGAACCCTAAAAACTGTCAAACTGTGTCCGCTTAATAGGTGATTTAAAACGACTGTCACAGATATCGGAGTCTATAGAAACCTTAGACATTCCCCTTCCATTAAGAGTGGTACTTAAATTTATCACCGACCTTTTCCGCTAAGATCGTTATAGAGACCGATTTATCTGAACTCCGCTTGCTCCTAGGGGATTTCACAGGCTTAATATAAATAGAAGACTTCTAGGCTTTGAGCAAAATTTTCCTAGTGATAGGCCGGCCTATTTTGTGGTAGCGAATTTTTACATAACTACTAGCTAACCCGGAAAACGTTGCTTTGCCTTAAGTACAGTTACCCTTATTATTTAGGGTGTGGAAAATAGATAGTAGCCGATTCTCATACCTACTGAATACGCATATAAAATTTGGTAAAAATTGGTCAAGCCGTTTCGGAGGAGTACGGTAACTAACATTGTGACGTGGAAATTTTATATATAAGAAGAGGAAGATTAGATGCTAGGCATTGTAGGTCCCAGATGTTAGTCTTAGTACAGGTAGTCGTTAAGCCAAGTCAGAGGCCTCCGGGCGGCTTGAAAACTCTCGACACCAGAGCTTGGCCACTTAGCTCATACGAAGAAGAAGAAGAATCATCATTATCATACTAGCACTTTACATCTACGAGATATGATTTCATATAGAGTCCGAATACCATAAGCGCAGATGCAATAACCACGTAGTTTATTTTATTTAATAAATATTTATTTTATATTAAGACTTCTTATATAGACGCAGAGCTAGGTAGTTTGTTTTTATATTAGGACACATTGCACAAACGGCTGTTTAGCCCCATACTAAACCATTCCTAATTTGTATTATGGTTGCTAACACAACTGAAATAGGCACTACATATACATACATAAATACTATATATCGATACATACTTATTAATACCCAGATCGACAGCTAACAAATTAAGTTCAGCACAAAGATGTTGGCCGTGCCGGGAATAGAACCCGGAACCTTCTGATTGGCAGTCTGGTATGGTAAGCATTATGCCAACGAGATCGTTAATATAATAAAGACTTGTACTCAATATCATAAATGTATTATGTAAATTGTCTGATAACAAATCTAATTTTGGATCATATGGTTATTGGCAGGATTATTATACGATAAGTATAGATTTATTCAGATTGCTAATGGATGGATTATACGTATTCACAATATATATTCAGAGCATTTTAGTAAGCTTAATTTGGCTATACATCGATCTAGCTAGCAGCTTGGCCCCGATGTATATCATATTGTATTATTGTATATCATATGTATTATCATATTAGTGATAGAGTTCCTAAAAAGCTTGCTAGCTTTTTAACTCTGCCACTATTAAGATTTAATGTTAGATAAGTAATGATGTTTCAAAGTAATGTCAAAAGATTAATATAGATTACAAGTATACTATATCAAAAAAGGTTAATCATAATTTATAAAACTTTTTCAAGTTATTATATACAATGTCAAGGTTAGTTTAACATTGCTATTAATAGCTAACTTAACATTGCTAGAAAATTAGAGGAAAGGTTATTATGTTTAGTAATATGTTATCTCTCCTTTTATAATATATATTTAAACAAGCAAAAAGATGCTAAACTACACAAGCTATAGAGATTCATACCAAGAAGCATATCTAGTCTAAAAAAAATTTGACACAAATGTTTCTATTACTCTAAATTTAGTAAAACCAGGCGAAGTTAAAATAGACTACAAAACCGTACCAAAGATCACAATTTATTACCGTAACAAAATATCTATGTCACTATTAATAGGTAATCTGAGCATGGGTACCAATGATAATATTCCACTAGATGGGCGATGTAAGCAATGACTAATATTAGCGCTGGTCGCCTCTGCGGTCGCGGGACGCGGTGCTAGCAAAGGACTGAGCTATAATGTGTCCGTGCGGTAGAGCAGGACGGACTAAAGAGTTCACCAGGGTGTCGACGTATTAATATAATATTTGCATGTTTCTCATAATATGTGTAATGTTTTCAGAAAGTAATTTACTGATTGCTGAAAAATTAAGCCTACCTTTGAAAATAAATTTAAGCTTTCAGACGGATTGATTTTATTTATATAGACATAAAACAAATTAATTTATTACAGAAATGGTAAGACCACACAGACATTTCAAACAAAAGTTTACCATATTCTGTCTTCCGGTGAGCAATAATAATTAAACTAAATCAGTTTCAGTTTATTTTATTCAATTTATTTTTTTTCTATGCAAAAGTACACGTATGCACTTTACAATAATAATATGTCAATTTACAATACAATTTTTTTTTGTGATATAACTTGAAAAATAATTGAAATAAATGGAATTTGAATTTGAATTTAAAATACAAAAATACAATGCCAATCTACAAGATTACAATGTCAATGTCAAATCAAATCTTAAAACTCCTTACAATATTATACAGAATGGACCACAATTTAACATAATGACTCTCTTACATTTAACCAAAAAATACACAAGTAAACTCATAAATACAATAATTCTTATACAAATTAGATACAAAACAAAATCAAGAGAACATAATACATGTTAATCATGCATTTTTTTGACAAGTGCGTTTTACACTGTTCGGGAAGAGACAGTGATAAATCACTAAGTTGTTTCGGAAGAGGGGTAAAAGCTATGCACCATCAAGTAGTATATTATCATTGGTAGGTGGAAACCAGACTCCGTGAGGGGAGGGAGACTATGGGGGATGCTTGTACACCATCATGCTATGGGAAAATCAACAGGTTGTACAGAGTAAAGCTATAATAATACTTTGACACGTGAAGTTGTTGTGAAATGGGTGAGAATCTGAATAATGTTATGTTATCCTGGTAGCAGCATAGCATAAGCAGCCCACTATACGTCCCCACTGCTGAGACTCGGGCCTTCCCTAGGAGAAAGATATCAAAAATACAAATTGACCAGGATCACATCACATAAGGATTTTCAAGCTATGTGTGGATTTGCACTCGCTTTACGGTGAAGGAAAACATCGTGAGAAAACCGACATGTTTGAGGACCAAAATATCCCAAAGACGTGTTTCATCCGCCATCTCGTACTCCTCGGGTGGGAAGGCCCCGTAGGGAACACTATGGTCTAGGCTTACCTAGTAAATACCTACTTTTTTTTTTTTGTATATTTTATGTAGTTGTATATTAGTAGGTATATGTAATTTATTGTATGAAGTATATTAGTATATATTTATTATACTCTTTTATACTACCCTCTCTCGTTTTTATATCACTGTCCTTCCTCTGGAGATTCCTCCTTCCCTTTTAGCGATAAGACCGCCATTTTCGGTACTAGTTATAAGTTTCTTTTGCGTATAATTTAATGTTATTAGTTTATATATCTATGTACCTTTGTGTGTTGTTCCAGCAGCGAGGATGTACGGGCTGCTGCTAGAGAACATGGCGGAGTACATCCGGCAGACGTACGGCGAGGAGCGCTGGGAGGACATCCGGCGGCAGGCGGGCGTGGAGCAGCCCTCCTTCTCCGTGCACCAGGTCTACCCCGAGAACCTCATCACCCGGCTCGCCAAAAAGGCTCAGGAGGTAACCATCTTCGTAGCAAGTAATCCGACGCTTGCCTTTTCTCTTTATCATCATCTCTCGTACTCCGTCCCTGTCTTCCTTTCTTTCTCTCTCTCTCTCTTACTCCGTCCCTATTTTCAACTCTTTCTCCATCTTTTTTACTCCGTCCCTGTCTTCCTTTCTTTCTCCCTCTCTCTTACCCTGTCCCTATCCTCGTTTCTTTTTCTCTTTCACTCTCTCTTCCTTAACAACAATTGTATTTACATTTATTGTGAGAACGGTAGAGCTTTGGAACTCTTTGCCTGAGTCTCTGTTTCCAGAGAGGTATCATCCGGGGGTCTTCAAAAGTAGAGTTAATAGATATCTTATAGGTAATTATAATAATAAATATCCTTTATTGACTAACTAACAAACACACGATTATAATATATGAAACCATTGGTGCTGAATTAGTCATAGACGGTGGCCTCTCCCACAGAGTTATTTACAAGTCTTCGTTACATATAAATAATTCAAATGTTATTATTTAAAATAGTAAGCGTGCCACATCGTATAGACTACAGGTTTTCATCGGGCAATATTTAGTCAAGTTCCAAAACACGATTAGGTACATAAAATTAGCTTGACAGTTTTAAATTTTGACTAAGTGTACTTTTAATTGATTTTTTTTTAAATAGGAGAACCAAAGTATCCGAAAACGTGTGTCATCTGACAAACCGCACTTGGCCAGCGTGGTGAAATTTGGTTTAATATTTTTCTCCTCGTGATAAAAGGTCCCGAGTTCAAGAATTAACATCAGGAACGTATATCACTATATACGTTCCTGATGTTAATTCTAGAACTCGGTCGGAATCTCAGTGGGTTACGTATGCTATGTTATGATGCATAAGCACAAATGCTAACCAAAAAAACCTATCAAACAGGCCTACGCGAAAATGATATTATAATCATCACAAATTCGCCTAATACGCTCAAGCGGTACGCAAACACCGTCTGACCGTCTTCAGAGCGACTCGATGATGTATTTATTGGTTATTTACTTTGATATAAATATGCCTTTTGATGTCTCTCAACCTGTGACGACACGGGACCGAGAGTGCAGTTACTGCCTGAGGGAACGGCACGTCGTTATAATGTGTTTACACAAATAAAGAAAAAAACACATTATTTCAAATACTGACCCCAGCACTGCTTAACACTTAAAAAAGACACATTAAAACAAATCAATTAAATATAAATAAATATTATTAGTACATTAGAGGAAGTGTGAAAGTAGCCCCAGTGAGGGAGAAAATAATGAGTGGAAGGTTAGTGTGGTATAGACATGTGATGCGTAGAGAGAAAATGAATGATACTAGGACATGTATGGAAATAGAAGAAGAGCCAAAAGCCGATCGAAAAAGACATGGATGGAGTGTGTGAATGGGAGAGGACATGAGAGAGAAAGGGTTGAGTATGGAGATGACGTCTAATAGAAGAGAGTGGAAGAAGAAGAATTGATGTGCCGACCCCACCTAAGTGGGATAAGGTAAGGAAGAAAAAGATAAAAAGTATAAAAAAACTAATAGTAAAACAAAGTTCCACTCAGCACTTTTTATGCTAGATCTAGCACTATTTTCAAGAAATTTAAAAAAGTCGAAATTGGCATAACACAGCGTTATGACAGATGTATTTAAGTTCTGCGAGTATTTAGCATAACTCTGACCATGACACAATTCATATGACGTTTCTTATCCGAAATTTTTCTGTTATGCCTGTCAGTTATAAATTGTATTGTAAACCCAAAAACAATAAAAAACAAATCCGGACGAACCTTTACTCAGGCCGTGCACTGTATACAAGTGTTATTCTAACCTCATTAATTTGCGACGTAAAGTTTCAACTACGAAAGAAAAAGCTGATTTGTCTTTTCTCTTTTTATAGATATGACTTTTTTGGCTTTTCTATTTTAATATCAAAGCTGCTAAATGCTTATTTTTACCATAGCATGGTGGTAGATCATTAAAATAAAATGTACCAAAATAAAAAAGATGCTATTCAATATTGCAAACTGTTCACGTTAGGCATCTAAATATTTTTGCGTAGAAAACGGTCACACTTACTTGTTATTAAAAGTTGGATTGAAGATGTTATTCCATATTGTTTACGTAGGAAGATAGGTAAAGTTCTACTAGCAAAAAGACTAGCTAAAGTACAGAAACAGGGATGTTATACAAAAATATTAATGTACAACAAGTTGCCAGAGAAAATAACAATTCTTAATAGAAGTATGTTTTAACAGAAAATAAAGAGTTTTTGTGAATTCCGTTTATAATTTAGGCGAATATATGAATATGGAGCTTGAAGAAACGTTATTCACGTGTAAAAAGTAGAATTTTAAAAATAATTTTCAGTCACAATATACGACTAGCGCCATCTGTTGTCGAGCGGAGAATTCGTTTTCTTTTTACAGTGTATCCTATGGGAAATGAGACCCATACATAAGACCCAAGGGACCGATGGGGGATTGACCCCTTTAAAACATTTTTTTTTCTTTTTTTATAGTATTTGTTTTCAAACAACATCAAAAGAAATATATCTACTACGAAAATGTCAACTGTCAGATATCACGAAGACATAGTATAAGGGCATTGAACTATTTTACCGTTAGGGCCTCATTGGAACCCTTACCTTAATATAAACATTGTAGAATTGAGATCAAGCATCTTTTGTGACGATAGTTAACATTCAAAGTACAATTTATATTATGTTCTTATAATGCGACTAATATTAATACCTATTGACATTTTTACTTGAAATGAAACTATGATCTGTCCTGTTCTGATTCTGTGATGAAGTAGTACTTTAAATTTAATAGACATGAAAAACAAGTGCTAATGTGTGTAGTATTTAATGAAATTTGTCAGTTTATTTAATTTTATCTAACTAATGTTTTTAAGTATTAAGTAATTATTGTAGTATGACTTGCCTTTAACGTATGTTATTTAGGGCTAATAAAGTTCCGTATTTCTGTGTTTCTGATCTTATTAATTTAATAATGAATAATGAATGTAATGTGAACTTGACGAGAACATATTGTATCCTTTTATTAAACCTCTAAATTGTAATAATTAGGATACGTTATGACGAATAAATAATGTTCCATTCTAATCTATTCAATGACCATGCCATTAATTTCTTTTATTTTACTTTGTAACGTACTTAAATAATTCAGAAAACGAAGCTATCGGAAAATCTAACCGCCACTAGTTCAAGAGATATACATAATGGAATCGCTGATTGTTCTCTTAGAGAATAGCTCCCAAGTGTGCAAAGAGATATACTTTTGTGCTAAGCTGGATTTGCTCTTTTCTGCTTTTCTGCTACTTATATTTCTTTCTACTGTCATTGCAACTAGGTACAGATAGAGATAGATAAATTCTTTATTGGACACAAAAATAAAAAGACACAGTAAAATAGAATTAACTTAAAATTAGTTTGCCAAAATTATAATAATAATAAATATTAAGACTCATTTCACACACGGCTGGTTAACCCCATACTGAACCATTTCTAGTTCGTGTTATGGTTGCTAACACAACTGATATACTACATATACATACATATATATTTTATATAGATACATATTTAACACCCAGACCCACAAAACAAATTTAGTTAAGCACAAAGATGTTTGCCGGGCCGTTAATCGAACCCGGAACCTTCTGGTTAGCAGTCGGGCATGGTAACCGTTGCGCCAACGAGGTCGTCAAAATTGCCGGCCTTATCGATTAAAGCGATCTACAGATCTATAATTGTGACTTTGACATGTAACATTATATACATATACTTATTACTATACACTTATTATGTATTTTAAATGCAAAAAATAACGAAATCCTAAAAAAGTACATGTATTGGACGAATGCCTTTATTATTTATTTAATGAAATTTGATAATTGATGTATGAATTATTCATCGTAAGAGGCGTTGAAAGTTTTCCGCGTTGTTTTTGATCCTACAATATAATAATTATTATAGTAACCAATAGAATTTAACTATTGTAAAAATCTTAAAGTTCTAATACAAATATAAATGGCAAAAGGAAACAGTTAGCAACTTTCGCCTAGTAACCCATCGGCCCATTAGCTCAGTTGGTTAGAGCGTCGTGCTAATAACGCGAAGGTCGCGGGTTCGATCCCCTCATGGGCCACATTACATTTTGCATTTTTTTTTCAATCACTAAGACTTAACAAACTTTAAATATCGTGTACCTTTCGTGTTAAACCCTACCAATTTTATTATTTGTACCAGCAATTAATACTTAAACACTAACACTTGGTATATTGGCCAAGATGTACTATATTTTCGTCACGTATAAAATAAATATCTATAATATGATGTTGCCTTTGTAATATGAAAGACGTAAAATAATGCACAATAACAAAAAGTAAAATAACGCAAAATTTAAAAAAGAAATACGATGTGGAGATGCTGGGATTTGAACCCAGGACTTTCAGCATGCGAAGCAGACACTCTACCACTGAGTTACATCCCCGGTGTTTGAAGTGTCAAAATTATGTATTGCAAACTGATAAGTATTATTATCAGCATTATTCACAATCTTTATCTTATACTGGAAACGTAGGTCTCCGGATGTCTGTGTATTAGTTTAGTTTTTATTATGTTTATTAACAAAATTTTTGTTTTTACTTTTGTAATTTAGGTATGTACATATATACATTTATTTTTTGTATTATTTATATACATTTTATTTGTATCATTTGATTTGTATTTAAATGAATTGTAATTTATAACATAATAGATAATAGTTATTATAATCCATCACTCAAAAATAAAAATTTTCAATTACATGACTCCTGTGACGTACATTGTTAATTTACATCTTTAATTATTTACCATCAACAATTTCGCTCAAAATGTAAAAGCTACATAAAGATAAAATTTTGAAACAAAAATACATAAATGACTGCTAACTACAACTTGTAGCGCCTATAGCTTGGCTAACTAAGGTGATCTGACCCGATCATCGAAGTTAAGCAACGGTCGATGCAGACATTGTTTGGATGGGTGATCATGCCCAAGACTGTCGTATTAAAAATTCATTTTCATCTGGACGCTACGAAGGGTCAGATGACACATTCAATTGTAGGTCCCGGCTGTTAGTATTAGTACAAGCAGTCGTTAAGCCAAGTCAGAGACCTTCAGGCTTGAAAACTCTCAACACCAGAGTTTGGCCACTTGACGCGTACGAAGAAGAAGATTAAAACAAAACCTCAAAAGACTAGGGTAGAGGCAAAGGTGTCTAAAATCCAGCTTTCCTATCAAATTACAATACAGTGTAAACTCTATATTATAACAGGACACTCAAAAGACTGTGCATTTTAGAGAGTGGTCGTTAAATGGAGAGAATGCATCATTGAATGGAATACAAGCTAAGCCAACTAAAGCCAATTGATTTCGACGCTTTAGAGAGTTTGTCGTTAAATCGAGTGACGTCACATGGAGTTTACACTGCAGTTTGCCTTGTACCGGCTGCTCATTTACATCTCATTCATTTGCTACAACTTTTTCATCAGGCGTTTTCTTCCAGGTACTCGGAATCACAGAACGCGAATTCATGGACCAAATGGGCGTTTATTTCGTCGGATTCGTCTCACAATACGGCTACGATAGAGTTCTGTCAGTGCTAGGCAGACATATGAGAGATTTCCTCAATGGGTTGGACAATTTACATGAATATTTGAAGTTCAGTTACCCGAGGATGCGCGCGCCTAGCTTTATCTGCGAGAATGAGACGCGACAAGGACTGACGTTGCATTATCGGTCGAAGAGGAGAGGGTTTGTTTACTATGCCATGGGACAAATCAGAGAGGTAAGCGTTACGTACATCTTATCTTAATATATATAAATCTCGTGTCACAATGTTTGTCCTCAATGGACTCCTAAACCAATTAACCGATTATAATAAAATTCGCACACCATGTGCAGTTTGATCCAACTTGAGAGATAGGATAGTTTAATTCTCAAATTATAGTCGCAATTTTAATTTATTGCTATTTATTGTCTGTTATTATTTGACTGTCACAATTATCTGTTAACTCCAAATGATTCTAACAGATGTCGATACTTTTCGATTGGGTTGAGTGAGTAATCAATAGATGGCGCTGCTATGGTAAATCTACGAACGTGTCATATAAGCTACACTATCTAATTTTCATACCCCTAAGTGAGGCAAAACAACGTTTGCCGGGTCAGCTATTAATCTAATAATATTTTTACTCGTCCGTTTCAACTCCTTTCCATCCAAAGGTAGCCTGGAAGAGATCGCTGTTAGCGATAAGCCGCCGTTTGCGGCATACTTCAAATTCAAATTCAAATCATTTATTGCGTCATTTAAATGTCATACAATATTAAATTATCATAAAAACATGAAAATGTACCCTAATCAGGGTGTGGCAATGTTGATTTGAAGCTTTGTTGGTTACTTTTGTGTTGTTAATTTTGACGTGACAACGTCTTAAATTAGGTTGCGGCTGGGAGTCACTTATGAAAAAGTGTAACGCCCGGTAACGTTACGATGAGTCACCGAACGAGAGAGAGGCCCGCCGAATGCCTTGCGTCTCTCTCCCACTCAACTATGATCGGTCTGCCGCGCGCGCAGCACGCGGCAGACGTTGTCACGTAAAATCTTCGCCCGTAAAACCGACTTTACAGGCAACCATTTTTTTATTTTGACTTGTACCTTTAATTTGCCTAATGAAGAGTTTATCTATCTATCTAATAAAAAATCCTTTTCTTGTGATCATAACTGTATAAAAATAACGTTTCCAGTAATAGTCCTATACAGCGCATGTGTCGCTCATATAACGAGCTGGTACTCAATTGTTGTGACGCGTCAGATAACCAATGTATGACTCACATTACTGAACTGGATGTATTTAGTAACAGTCTCAGTCAATTTAGAAATAATATAAGTTATAGGTTAAATTGTTAAATTGTTTAGTATCTACCTTTTTTTTATGTATATCTGAACCTTCCTTATCATTAAGTTTACACTAGCATGCTGTGTACTCTTTTTTTGGATTGCAGACTTGTTTTTGTTCCTTTTAGTTTAGTTATGTTTAAAATGAATGTTTGTAATCTGTCTGAGTGCCTAATAAATAAATAAGTTCTGAAGAAGATGTAAAAACTAAAAACATTCGTTTTCCTGTGAACATCTAAGTTCTGAAGAATAGAAACAACTGAATTCGATGGAACAATAAATATTTTGCAACAATAAAAAATAAACTGGCCAAGTGCGTGTAGGGCTCGCGCATGAAGAATTCCGATTATCAGCTAAAACATGGCACTTATACACTTGCACTGTATTGGCCACATTTTATTTTAATTTAAAAATGTTTTTTTTTACTCATATAATTACATAATTCAATTATTTTTTTTGTAATAATAACATAATATAGGTCTTTAACAAAAGATGTTATAAAGATCAAGTAAAAAAATCTTAATAATTTTATTGTGTGGGAGCTTCTTTAATATTTAACAGAGCAGGCTTAGTAAAAGGGTCCCGTATAAAATAATCGTATATCCCATATAAAAATAAAAATACCAAAAGAAAATTGGAGGCGCGGGGTATCGATCCCCGTACCTCTCGCATGCTAAGCGAGCGCTCTACCATCTGAGCTACGCCCCCTGATATTAAAATGGCTGAAATTATCTATTAGTTTATTTTTACCATTTAAAGTACAAGTGTAAAGGCAAGGACATAATATTGCTTTAGCACTGCAACATGAATGTATTTATTTTCCTTACATTTTCAACTTCAGCGCATGAGAATTTTATGGAAACAATTTATACATACTTTGGTCTACACTTTCTAACTAACTAATGTAACCAATATTTTATGAAAATCATTTTATATTTCTAGGTTTAAATATATTATTTAATATAGATAAATAAAGCCATTTATGAAACTTACATAACATATCATAGGTTAATGAAATCTATATTCGTTTTATCTATATTTTTTTCTTCTGTTTATTAACCATAATAAAGAGTCTTGGGGCACCCAAATAAGGGTGTAGGCCTCCTCTACGCGTTGCCAGGACATCCGATCTTGAGCTAGCCTAGTCCAAGTACTTCCTGCTGCTTCTTCGATATTGTCGCGCCATCGTCTGCATGGTCGTCCTCGGGGTCTAAAGTCTTATTTAATAATAAGATCCGAGAATAAAAGCCAAACTAAACATAATCTATAGCGTATATTGTAGATATATTCATATTGATCAAACTTTTAAAATGTACATTATTATCAGATACGCCATCTACGATGTCATCACGTTTCGTATTAGTACAAAACCTCACCACTAGATGGCGCTGTAACACACAAATACAATTAAGCACATCTTACCATTGCAGGTGGCCCGACATTTTTACCACAAGGAAATGCGAATAGAATTAGTCCGGGAAGAGTTGTTGTTTGACACAGTCCACGTGACGTTTCAGCTTACGTTTGATAACAGGGCATTCACCCTGGCGTCTCTCGCCATGACCAGGGAAGAGAAACATTTGCCAATCAGTGCGTCGGTGTTGTTCGAAATATTCCCGTTTTGCATTGTTTTTGGGTGAGTATGCTTCATTTTTGCGTAAAATGATACAAATACAAATACAAATCATTTATTGATAACACCAAAGTTACAAGTCAAATAATATGATATCATTACAAAAGTATATGATATGTATCCAGGACAATTTTCAATTATATTCTAGTAATATAATATCATTACAATAGTATGTGATTTGAATCAAATGTCAATTTGATACGAATAATAATAGCATTGGCAGCCCACTATACGTTCCCCCACTGCTGAGACTCGGGGCCTTCCCTCACGTGGAGAGAGATATAGGCCATAATCCACCACGCCGGCCAAGTGTGGGTTAGCGGATGACACACGTCTTCGGATATTGTACTGTCGGTTTCCTTACGATGTTTTCCTTCGCCGTAAAGCGAGTGCAAATCCACAGATAACTTGAAAAACAAGTCATTAGTCTACACCAATGACTTGTTTTGATCCCAGCCTACCCAGCCCTACGGCTGGGATCAAACCAGGGGCCGTCTGATTGAAAAGCAGACGTTATTACCACCAAGACACACTCGATTTTTAATACGAGTAATAATAGTAGGTTAAAATACCTTCGATGATCTGAAGAAGGTAGCGGGTAGTGGATGGCGAAGAGAAGCACAGGTTAGGGCCAAGTGGCGTGCCTTGGGAGAGGCCTATGTCCAGCAGTGGACGAGAATAGGCAGATGATAATGAAAATACCTCAATTTGATATTTTAGATAACATTTTTATTATAGTACTTTACAAATGATATTGGAGCACCACGGATTCAAGGTTTTTCTTAATAACATTTGCCCCCTAAGTCTGGTATTTAAGGCACTGGCGTCTATCGCCACTGACATAGATAAAACATTTACAATGGTATGGCTGTGCGACGTGGTAGTATACTAGTACAACTTATCTTATTATTAGTATTCATTTATTTGTTTGATTTTTGTTTGTTTGTTGGACGCAAATAGGCTCCAAAACTACTGGACAGATTTGTAAATTTTTTTCACCGT
This sequence comes from Mellilla xanthometata, assembly GCA_035578125.1. Lineage (NCBI taxonomy): Eukaryota > Metazoa > Arthropoda > Insecta > Lepidoptera > Geometridae > Mellilla > Mellilla xanthometata. Next base: position 1,698,033 of record JAPUBQ010000033.1, on the reverse strand, counting down.
TGGGAAGCTACATTATCCCCGAGTATCATAGGCTATATTTAAATTCTTTTTGCAAGTTTATTAGATTATTTTATAGCCCGTACAAAGCCGGGACTGGCTGCTAGAATATACATAAATACTTTATATCGATACATATTTAAGTGGAAGAAGTTGTTACAGTTCTGACATGGTGGTGCGAAGTATGGGAAACTCCCTCATGGTGATCCTGCCAGACCTGGTCGGCAAGAAGATCACTAACTGGTTCGACCTGGTGCGGCCTCTCATCGCTTTCAAGTTCCAAACGGTAAGTCTCATATTATCTTCAAGCTCCAAACGGTAAGTCTCATATTATCTTCAAGTTACAAACAGCAAGAATCATATTAACTTCAAGTTCCAAACGGCAAGTCTCATACTATCTTTAAGTTCCAAACGGTAAGACTCATATTATCTTCAAAATCCAAACGGTAAGTCTCATATTATCTTCAAGTTACAAACAGCAAGAATCATATTAACTTCAAGTTCCAAACGGCAAGTCTCATACTATCTTTAAGTTCCAAACGGTAAGACTCATATTATCTTCAAGTTCCAAACGGTAAGTCTCATATTATATTCAAGTTCTAAACGGTAAGTGTCATATTATCTTCAAGTTCCAAACGGTAAGTCTCATATTATCTACAAGTTCCATAAGTCTCATAGTATCTTCAAGTTCCATAAGTCTCATAGTATCTTCAAGTTCCATAAGTCTCATAGTATCTTCAAATTCGATAAGTCTCATAGTATCTTCAAGTTCCAAACGGTAAGTCTCATATTATCTTCAAGATCCAAACGGTAAGTCTCATATTATCTACAAGTTCCATAAGTCTCATAGTATCTTCAAGTTCCATAAGTCTCATAGTATCTTCAAGTTCCATAAGTCTCATAGTATCTTCAAATTCGATAAGTCTCATATTATCTTTAAGTTCCAAACGGTAAGTCTCATATTTTTTTCTCTGTTTCGTATTTTCTTTTAATTGTGTTGCATTAAATCATAATCATATTTATTGGTAAAAAAAAACAATATTTTACAGGTCAGTTCATAGATAAGTAATAAAACATTACCTAGCAAAAAAAATATATAAACATACATGTGTACATTACAGAGAGTCAAAAAGTGTCATCTGTATTAATCAAAAATAACAAATGTCTAATAAAATATTTTTTTAATAGTTAATAACTAATAAAATATATTCAACATACGAGTACTACTATCTTATTTTGTATTTTTTTATAAAGTCATCTATATCATAAAGAGTGGTGACGATTCAGCGATACACACGACTAAATTAAATTTAAAGAAGCTCCGTCTCTTTTCATCTTAGGTGGCCAGAAAGAAACAGGACGTTCTGAACCACAGACAAAACAACGTCAAATTACGTCAAATATGGAATGTGCAGGTATTTTTAGAGGTGATACAAGTGAGTGCGCTGTAAAATCGCCTATATTTTCTACATTTGACGTGATTTTAGTTGTTTTGACTATGGTGCAGAACGTGCCGTCTCTTTCTGGCCACCTAAGTTGAAAAGAGACGGGGCTTCTTTAAATTTAATTTAGTCGTGTGTGCTGCTGAACCGCCACCATTGACAAATAAATCGAAAACATGACATTTAATTTTACTAATCAATTTAATGAGTAACTATAATGAATTTAATTTTGGTAATTGACAAATGTTTAAAATATGTGCATTCAAATTTAGAAAATATAGGCGACTTTAGACGTCACTCACATGTATCACCTCTAAAACTGCCTGCACATTCCTTATTTGACGTGATTTTAGTTGTTTTGTCTGTGGTTCAGAACGTGCCGTCTCTTTCTGGCTACCTAAGTTGAAAGTTGAGATTCTTTAAATTTAGTTTAGTCGTGTGTGCCGCTGAATCGCCACCACTATCTATCTTTGTCATCGTTGTAGATCCTGAACCGCACCAACAACATCTTCGAGTTGGTGACAGTGGAAGCCGTGATGCATGAGAAGACTCCGGACAAGAGGAATGAGCTACTGCGTCTCTCTGATGAGACCGATGTCACTACAGAGAAGAACCTCAGGCTGAAAGGTAACATTGAACCTTATTTCAACAGAATTAGGATTTTAAATCGCATAAATTAATTCCCCCCGCCCTCTTTTAAATCAAACCAACATTTTCTTTATTAAGACTATAATAAGGTTTCGAAGCGAGTGTGGTGCGGTGGTAAAAGCGTCAGCTTTTTAATCAGACGGCCCCTGTTTCGATCTTTGCCCTACACCAATGACTTGTTTATCAAGTTACGTGTGGATTTACACTCGCTTTACGGTTAAGGAAAACATCGGGAAGAAACCGACACGTTTGAGAACTGCATTATCCGAAGATGTTTATCATCCGCCTAGCCGCACTTGGCCAGCGTATTGTGGCCTATATCTCTCTCCTCGTGAGAGAAGGCCCCAAGACCAACAGTGGGAAAGTATAGTGGGCTGCTTAAGCTTATGCTAAGGTTCTTTTACCATCGGATGAGTAGAAAAATAGCAAATTCATCGTTTTACTTCAGTGAACTATATTACTAGTAAGTATATACTGTTATATTACTAGTATATATATACTCAGTGTTTTACTGTGGAGATACCAAAAACACGCACTAAGCTTTAATTGTGGGACCTAACTTACCTTCATTGTGGGAACTGCCAAGCTTTGGAATTATTTGCCAAACGCAGAGGAAGTAAATACAGGACTCAGAGGCTCTCTGGTCATGAAACGCGGGCTTCTTAGTCTGGAATTACTGGCTTTCAAGAAGACTGCCGAAACCCACCGCTATACATAGAAAATGTTTTACCACCAACCACCAAGCTATAAGGTTTCCTCACGATGTTTTCCTTTATTGAAAGCTCAAGTTCTTTGGTGGAATAGAACCGCCGCCCTGTGGTATGCAAGGCTACTAATGTTAATAATCGAATGATGACTACTAATTAGTTACTAATGGCGTTTTGACTCGATTGATAGCGAATCTTGCCAATGTCACTTGTTAGTTTCAAATGAATGAAATATGAATGAATCGTTGGAGTGGAGTCGGTTCAAGTAGTAATAAGCCGGTTAATTTTGAGTGGGTATCACGTAAGTTACTAATTTTCGGAGATCATTCGAATGAGTCGAATGATTTATAAAGTCGAATAATTCGACTGGAATCATTCACAGTCGCGCATCGCTACTACTGAGCTATCATCGTTTCAAAAGATTAACTAGACATACATTCGAAGGCTACATAGTATATATGTATGTAGTTAATAGAACTTGATAATTAAGTTGAATTAATTAATTACTCATTCATTTCGCGACCTATTCAGTACAAACAAACATGAAGCGGTTTGTGGTTTTCATACATTATTCATATCACAATCTTCGGGAGAATTCTCATGTTTTCATAGATTTCTGTTGACACAGTTACTGAAGGGGGCGTGACAGTGGAACTATCGAATTTCATGGGACTTATACTGGGTTATTAATATATCAAATTATTTATTTTTCTTGAATTTTATAAAACTTAAGTTAAATAAATAAATTCATGGGACTTATACTGGGTAATTCAGTATTTCAATTTATTTATTTAACTTAAATTTTATAAAACTTAAGTTAAATAAATAATAAATTCATGATACCTAAGGACTCAGTCGTCACTTTGCGAAAATCCATTGTAGATAGAAGAAAAAATTAAATATTTAGAATAGCTGATGAAATAAAAAGTGCAAGGAAGAAGGGCAAGAGGCCGACCGAAGATAACATGGATGGAGTGTGTGAATGAGACATGAGAGTGAAAGGAAGAAGTGTAGAGACGACGGCTGTTAAAGGAGAGTGGAAGAGGAAAATTTGCTTTGCCGACCCCACCTAGTGGGATAAGGCAAGGAAGAAAAAGAATATTTAGAACAGCTGTTGCCCGCGTCTGTCCCTCGTGTATGTCATTTTTTGTAATCTCTACCTCTCCCTCTCCCTCTTCCACGTACTTAACTTCAAAAACACGAAAATTTCAACCCCAATGGCATCTCTCATAGTGCACACCCCTTATATTTTTTTCATAATTTTAATTTAAGCATTTAATATACTACTACCATAGCAACTTTCAAGGCTTTCACTTTATATATTCACAACCATTACAAACCCTTAGTTCACCCCTGGCAAAAAATGGATATCATTCATTATTTTTAAGTTTTCATAAACTATACATATTCCAAATTTCATTGCTAGAAGTTCTACATCAAAGAAGTTTCATACAAACTATTTTACCTCATTAAACCCCCTTCGCGTGCGAGCTTTGTGTGTGTGTGACACACGTTGGGATAGCAGTATAATTGTGTGCGTAGATCACGGAAGAGAAAAAAACAGGCGTAGATGGATCCAAATCTAATCTTGTATGGATAGTTACTCTTCCGTTTATTCTAGATATTTGTAAGTTAGGGATAAGCCAGAAACAGCGAAGGTCGTTGCTCATCTACCGTGGTGAAGCCTTCGACCCTCGTCAGGGGTGTCAGTCTGTGGTCAGCGCCGCGGAATCTGTTACTTATTGGAATAGTTTTACAATGGGGAGTTAATTTGGCAGCTTATTGTGGTGGAGTTAGGCGTTGAGGAAAATCACTGGTTTATGTCAGTCAATTTTATTCAAAAGAGAATAGTTTATAAGAATAAACTATTCTCTTTTGATTAAGATCAGAGTTTTTCTTTACCCTTTAGAGGTTTGCGTTTAACTACAGCTTGCCTGATGTAAAGTTACGCTGTAGTCTACATTTTTTTTTTCATTTCACACACGGCTGGTTAACTCCATACTGAACCATTTTAAGTTCGTATTATGGTAGCTAACACAACTGATATACTACATATATATTTTATATAGATACATATTTAACACCCAGACCCACAACCGACAAATTTAGTTAAGCACACACAAAGATGTCGGCCGGGCCGGGAATCGAACCCGAAACCTTCCTGGTTAGCAGTCCGGCATGGTAACCGTTGCGCCAACGAGGTCATCGAACATTGTAGCACGCTTAACTCAAACATAGACAAAGTATTTTTTTTTTAATATACTTTGTCTATGCCTCAAAGATACCTATTTACTCTACTTTTGATGACACCCGGATGATACAGTCTCAGGAAACAGAAAATTTGTTAGAGAGTTCCAAAGCTTCGCTTTCCTCACAATATAGGTTAACGCAATGGTTAAGGTTGTTTGGAACTTATCGATGTCTCTTTACCGAGAGTACTTTATTAAAATTAGTAATAAGTAACTATGTTCACCTTAGGTACGATCCAGTTTTGTAATGGACTGTAGCTTGAAGCTTGGATCTTGGGAAACTTCCCAAGATCCAATTTTTCAATTCAACTGAATTGAAAGATTACTAGCGCTCGCGTCCATTTTTAACCTACAACACAAAAACGACCGAGTTAGTTGTTACAAACAGAACTATTTTATTTAAGACATGATGAGTAAGCGATTAATGCTATTATAAGTATATTATTACTCAAAATCTATCTTCTTCTTGTCTATAAAATTTCCATGTTACAATGTTAGTTACCGTACTCCTCCGAAACGGTTTGACCGATTTTTACCAAATTTTATATGCGTATTCAGCAGGTCTGAGAATCGGCTACTATCTATTTTCCATACCCCTAAAATAATTTATAAGGCAAAACAAAGTTTGCCGAGACGCTAGTATTTTTATAAGAATACTAGCTGACCCGGCAAACGTTGTTTTGCCTTATTAATTATTTTTATTCTAGTTTCTAGACAAATTCTAGTATAATTAAAATGTTACTTGCTTAATAAAAGTATGTATGGTATATGCGTGAAATGGGTATGGAGCGCCATGAACAAACGTTAAGGGAATATAAAAGTAACAAACGCCAAAAAATATTATGTTCAATCAGTGTTTAATTTTTAATTTGTTCTTCTTAGATGGCACCGACGCCAAGAATACAGGATAAATACAAATTGAAAATAGCATGTTTATAAGTTCATCGAATAAAGTCTTCGATGGTACTTATGTGTAGGCATAAAATTATTTTTCACGTTTTAGATACAGTTAGAATTTATAAATGTAGGTATGATTTTGAAGTCTGTTGTATAAAACAATTTCAATGTAAAATTTTTAAGGTTAGTAGGTAATGATATTTTTCTAAAGTTTTAGGTATTCAAAATTTTTTAGCGATTCCATTCGAGCCGTTACCAAACAAATTACATAATATTGGTAGTGTCATAAGCTATGACCCAAAACGTCAAGGACCAATCGCGAGCGAAGCGAGCCCTATGCGAGCGTAGCGAGCTATGCGCGAACGAAGAGAGCGCGAAATATTTTAGCATATTTGTTCGAGCCGCTTGAGCATAAAGATGTCCAAAGCAGAACAAATGACATAATATTTGTAGTGTCGTGAGCTATGACCCAAAACGACCTAGGATCAACCGCGAGCGAAGCGAGCCGGATGCGAGCGCAGCGAGCTATGCGCGAGCGAAGCGAGCGCGAAAATTTTTAACATATTTGTTCGAGCCGCTTGAGCATTATGAAGTCCAAAACAGAACAAATTACATAATATTTGTAGTGTCGTAAGCTATGACCCAAAACGTCGTAGGACCAATCGCGAGCGAAGCGAGCGCGAAAATTTTTAGCATATTTGTTCGAGCCGTTTGAGCATAAAGAAGTCCAAAGCAGTACAAATTACATAATATTTGTAGTGTCATCATCATATTTGTTGAACATTTTTTGCTCATACGTTCGGGGTCTAGTTTATTCGTACATTAAATTTTATAGCTTCTTCTACGTAAGAACTAAGTGATCAAGTTATGTTGTCGAGAGTTTTTCAAGCCCCTGCCTTAGTTTAACGACTGTTTGTGCTAAGAGGACCTACAATTTAACGTATAATCCGATCCACAGTAGCGCACAGATGAAAATAAATTTTTTTACAACAGTCATGTGCAGGAGAGGTTATGCAATAAAGCGACTTACACGCGGGTGGAGCCGCGGTTAAGTTAATAAGAGAGTTACATTGATATAGCAAAATGATAATTGTTAACAATACTACTACATACGATACATAAACAATAACGAAGGTCGAAATTTGTGTAAACAGTGAGAGAAGTCTGTGAAGAAGAATTTTGTGAGTAAAACAGGAGACCGACTTCGGTCTATGGCATAGTGTGGCATTTCACTCGCCAGTAAAGTAAAGGCGCGGCAAATTTTAAGTATTTAAGAATGGTAATAATCATAAGCATAAGTATATCAGGTTAAATTTAGTTAGTTATTTTCTTCAAAAAAAAAAGGATTTTTACTCGGTGAACAGTTAGATACTATATTTGGTCAGTTATCAAGCGAGATGAAAAATGAATAAAATACTAAAATGGCCATAAAAATAGGGAATGATGATAAAAAAGTAAAAAAAATAGGGTCGTATGTATTTTTTAATGCCACTTAATACTACAATAAAATGAAAAATGTTGTCGAAAAATTAAAAAAAAATGTTTAAGGGTGATCAACCCTTATCACTTAAGGGTATAAAAATAGATAGTAGCCAATTCTCTGACCTACTGAACACGTATACAAAATTTGGTAAAGATCAGTCAAACCGTTTCGCAGGTGTACGGCAACAAACACTGTGACACAGAAATTTACTAAAATGGCCATAAAAAAATAGGGGTTGATGATAAAAAAGTAAAAATTGAGGGTTGTATGTATTTTTTAATGCCACTTTATATAAAATTCAAATAAAAAAAAATCATCGAATAAATAAAAAAAATATATTTATGGGTGAACAACCCTTATCACTTAGGGGTAAAAACGTTTCACGTTGGCCGATTCTCATACCTACTGAATACGCATATGAAATTTGGTAATGATCAGTCAAGCCGTTTCGGAGGAGTTCGGTAACAAACACTGTGACACGGAATTTTTATATATAAGAAGATTAATTTTATTTATTTTTATTTAAAAAAATATTTTTGGTAGATTAGATCCATATTTACGGATTAAACACATGATACAAACATAACTTAAGATTAATAAGGTGAATTATGACAAAGGATAGTAAGAACAAAAAAATAAAAAGTTTATAAGTATATTATTACCTCTAACATTAATATTTTCATTTTTTCGTTGGTGCCTACGATATTTATTCACAAAGAACAACAGAATGTCGCTGAATCTGAATGATTGAAAGAATGAAGCTTCATTAGCCGGTCAAATACCTCACTGTATTGTTAAGTGACAAATATATTTCATCTAGCGACTCCAATATAGGTATCTAACTGCCCCATATAAATAACCGACTAGATTATCCCGAGACCAAAGTTGTCTGTTTATTTTTATCCCCGCTGTTATCTCGAGCCAATAAAATGCTAATTTATCCTCTACAAAGCTCGGTACACACTGGCACTGCTAAATCACGACCTTATTAAAGTTATCTCGGGGGACAGGTGACTTATTCTGCGAATTTATTTACCAACTACTTTTATTTTTAACCAAACGCAAACAAAACTGGGGAATTTTGGCATATTTGGGTATTTATGTGCGAGTGTGTGTGGGTGTAGGTGTGTGTGTTTGGGTGAGTGTGTGTGTAAGTTTAGTGTGTGCATGTTTGTGTGTATTAGAGGGTGGATTTTTTTTCCTTGGGGGGGAATCCTTTTCACGGAGTCCAGGCAAAGCTATTTAGCCTGGATATGTGGTGACTCGACGCGAGCGTCATACTAAAAGCTCGACGCTTACGCCCCTACCCACTAAACCCTAAACCTCTTTTCCTTCTTTCCTCTAATCCCTCATGGAAACCACCGGGGGCTGTGGTTGTGTGTGTGTGTTTGTGTTTGTGTGTGTGCGATTGAGTGTGCGTGTGTGTGTGTGTGTATTAGAGGGTGGGTGTGTGTAAATAAATGTTTGTGTATTAGTTATTGCTTGGGTGTGTGCATGTGTGTAAGTGTGTGGGTGTGTGTGTAAGCGTAGTATGTGTGTAGGCGTGTATGTCCAAATCATACTATTGTTTAACAGAATATGACAAAGTTAATTTTACCCATTCTACTCATGTGGTAATAATTAGTAATTTATTGATTTTTTATTATTTTCACTTGTAATTATTTTCTATTTACCAATAAATCTTTGTATTCTGTATTCTGCCTTCCGGCGTGCAATAATAATTTCTTTTAATATTATAACTTAATACAACACTAGTGTAAGTTTTTATCCAGTGGTACATTATTGTGAGGAATTGTTTATTCTTTTACATCGTATTGCATTTAGAACTTTGGCCTTGGATAACTTTAGATACGAGTACATAGACACACTATTTTTATTTTACGTTTGACATGATAATTAAACTAATTGAAATTTTAATTCTTCTATAATCTAAATTCTTCTCTTTTCGGCGCAATTAATTAACCTTGCTTATAAATAAGCTATTTACTAACATGTCAGGTTCTCTGAAGTTCAAAGCAGAAGTGTACCAAAGCTGAAACTTTAACTTGAATAAAATAGCTTAATCTTTGCAAGGCCGTGACTGCACGGAACGTGACCTGAAGCAAATGCGACGACTGAAACAACAGATCTTCTTCGTATGAGTGGCCAAGCTCTGGTGTTGAGAGTTTTCAAGCTGCCCGAAGGCCTCTGACTTGGCTTAACGACTGCTTGTGCTAAGACTAACTGCCGGGACCTACAATTTAACGTCACCCGACACACGGTGAGGCCCAGGTGAAAATGCCACTTGAAAAATGACAGTCTTGTGCATGGTCACCCATCCAAACAATGTCCGCATCGACCGTTGCTTAGCTTCGATGATCGCGTCAAATCACCTTAGCTAGCCGAGCTACAGGCGCTACAACATTACATTAAAACTATATACTACAACATTAAAACAACTTCAAACTTATGTGGAGGCAGCAATCTTGGTTTTAAAATGAATCAATGTATATGTACTTTACTAGTCACATCCTTTAAGCCGATGACATAGGCCAAATCTTGAATTGCGGGTGTTCGTTTTAAATCATCAACTGTAAAGTTAAGGACCGTCTAAAGAACAACCCTAAGAATAATTATGTAAGCCTATGTTATATTTAGCCTACACCTAACCTAGCCTATGTTAGGAATAAATATTCTAGACCTAGGAACAACTCTAAGCATATTTTTCTGTTTTTATCCGTTGATGATTTATAGGTAAAAAAAAAACTCTAAATCAAGATTTTGAAGGAACATTAAGAAGTTGGATTACGACAAAACTGTAATTTCTAAATTTTGGCCATGTCTACGCCTTCTAGAAGTTTTATTGACTAAAAGTAACTATAACTATGGACAAAAATATATAAAGCATATACTTTATATACGCGACTATGCGACAAAACAAATGACAGTGGATAATTTACTAAGTTTTCATGCATTTTGGTTATAGCATAGATAAAAATATATAAAATATACTTTATATAAAGTAAAGTTTATATATTTTTATCGTAAAAATCTGTAAAATTTATACATACTTAATATGAAGTAAAGTTTATTCTTTACATATTTTTATCTTAAAAATCTATCGAAAATATATAAATGTATACTATATATAAAGTAAAGTTTATACTTTACATATTTTTTCTCTGCTATAACCGAAATGCATGGAAACTTGTGGACTTAATTATCCACTGTCATTTGTTTTGTCGCACCATCGCATCGCGAAGTGACGCCGGTGCGGTCACGGCCTTGTAAGCAAAGTTTGACTTCATTTAACATCATTTAACTTGATGCTAAGTTATTTGAAGTTAAGTGACATGACTTGAGAAGGGTAAGTTGCTTGAAGCCTGTCTAGATTAGGGTCTGGATTAGGGTTAATTAGTATTAAAGTTTAGTGCCCGCAAACTTAAGTAGGGCACATAAGTTGGTAAAACTTTTGACTTTGATAAACCGACACGTCTAACTACATAGAAGTATACAAACATCAGTTAACTGGTTGGTAACACAGGTTGGTTAACATCATAGGGGTCAACTGGGGTGGTCGCTAGTTTTCTGTAGAAGCCGATGTAGCCAATCATACGTCAAAGTACAATCTATGTATCTTTAACACTCGAAAAAGTCTTTCCTGCTACATATTAATTTGTTGTGTACTGTAGTCAAACACAATCCTACAACCATATAAATTGTGAAAAAAATGTGAGCCGTCACGAGACGCCTGGCAGATGTGAAATATCGACATTATTTTGTAAAAGTAATATGCAGAAAAGAACATATTGTGATAGGAACTAAATATGTCATAATGATAAACTCAAACATTACTTACTTATATTACTTATTATTATTAATCAAGTAACATAATAATCCCGTATTAAAAAATATTACATATGAAATTAAATACACTTTGATGCAAAGCAGACGTTCGCTCGCCACAACAACACTTTCCCCAAGCGAGAAACCCTTGTCAACAACTTAGAAGCAGAACTTCTACTTTTTGATTTACTTTAGTATAACTGTTATTCTAGAATATTCAAATACACATTATATTAATTTGATTCGCTTGGTTAATCCAAGCGAACATTCAGTCTTAACAGGTATTTTTCAGTGTTAATAGGTATTTTTAACACTGAAAAATACCTATTAACACTGAAAAATCCCTGTTAAGACTGAATGTTCGCTTAGGTACTTTTTACTGTTAAATCGTGTACTATCGTAGCTTAACACCAAGAGCTATGATCAAACACTATCTATCGGTACCAAAAATATGACATATTTAAAAAAAATAATAGATATGGTTTTCAACATTGATGGAGTGTTTGTTTGCAGGGATGCCTCGAAAGAAAAGATTTGCGTACGACGGGAGGCCCTTGCCAGATGTTATTAATTTACATCTCAAAGGTTGGGTAGATGTATCGATGTAAACCAGGCCTTTACTTGAATAAAAGGTCTAGCACTTGCAATAAAATTTGGAAGACACCGAATAAATATCTTTCAAAGACTAGAAAGATTCTAGATTCCACTTTATTTTCAATGCACCAAAAATAGTAACCAATGGTGGCGATTCAGCGACACACACGACTAAACTAAATTTAAAGAAGCCCCGTCTCTGTGGCCATAAAGAGACGACACGTTCCGCACCATAGTTAAACCAACTAAAATCACGTCAAATGTAGAAAATATAGGCGACTTTAGTCCGCACTCACTTATATCACCTTTAAAACTACCTAAATTTTCCATATTTGACGTGATTTTAGTTGTTTTGTCTGTGGTTCAGAACGTGCCGTCTCTTTCTGGCCACCTAAGATGAAAAGAGACGGGGCTTCTTTAAATTTAGTTTAGTCGTGTGTGCCGCTGAATCGCCACCAATATAAGTATAATGATTTATATATATTCTAGCTTTACTTAGATACACATATATGTTGTAAATGTATATACTTATTATGTACTTACGAAATAATGTTATCCAATTTGCCAACTACGCACCCAGAATAGGTTTGTAAATACAATTTATAAAAACTAGCATTTAGAGTTCCGTACCCAATGGGACCGTACGTTACGTCACACATATTAAATAATTTCATATTTTATATAGAATAATATTATACAAAATTTTACTATTAACAATAGATAATAAACCTAATATACATACAATATAGTATAATATATAACCTAATATATAATATACGGTTTGTACAACCGTCAATTTTATTTTTAAAAAATCCTCGAAACTGTAGAACGCAATCTGCGGGATGTAAGGCGACTCCACACCTGACTGAGCTATCATCGCTTAGTTATGCGGTAGAAAAATAACGTTCTATTTCTCCTACGCGCATGAAATTTTACATGCAATGAGCCGGTTACGTGCGTGAATATAACACGCGTTTGACGTAAGATAGGGCACGTAGTTTCCGCCACGAATGCGGTTACGTGACGAGATCGGATTTTTTTATAATATTTTAAGGTGAACGCATACTAGCCAGATCTGAACGCGCCGAACGTATCGAATATTTTTTTTAATTTAGTATCAAAAATATATTTGGTCTCATAGTCCGGTCAATTTAGACATTCGAAGTTACATAAATTCGCAACAAGCTGAATTTTGGTACAATTGTTCAATACACGATTATAAACAATAGCTGAAAGTTCCCCATCATTAACGTGTGTGGAACATTTTTTATTCAAGGTCAAAGGTCAAAAAAATTAGTTATTCGCGATTTTCAGCAAATCGGTAAGTTTGATCAAAAAATATTTCAGACAAAAATTGTAGATCATAATGTTATCTACAAAAAGTTATTTGATACTTTTTTTTCTACGTGCCACCGTTTTTGAGATATAACGATTCAAAAAGTTGCACATTTTACTTCCACCTGCGCCGGAAAAACTGCTGAACTCGATTTTTTGCAATTGTAAAAAGGGATGCAGTGCTAAATGTGGTTGCACATAACTAACTATAATTTAAAACTATTGAAAAATAATAGATATTAGGAGAGATTGAAAAGATAAAAGGAATTTAAGTTAAAAAAAGTCGTGAAATTTAATCGTCCGAGTCGTAACTTTCAAAATCTTCTTCTTGATCTTCTTTTTCTTGTTCTTGTTCGTCTTCATCCTGAGTGCATGTAAACTGCGATAATAGCGATGTATCATTGCATGTTGCCTCGTTGTAATCAAACGGATCCTCTTCTGTTGGTGATTCATTATTAGAGCACTACCGGCCTTGAGAATGTGTACATGCCGGAGAACAGAACAGTCCGTTTTTTTGCAACCACATTTAGCACTGCATCCCTTTTTACAGTTGCAAAAAATCGAGTTCAACAGTTTTTCCGGCGCAGGTGGAAGTAAAATGGCCAACTTTTTGAATCGTTATATCTCAAAAACGGTGGCTCGTAGAAAAAAAGTATCACATAACTTTTTGTAGATAACATTATGATCTACAATTTTTGTATGAAATATTTTTTGATCAAACTTACCGATTTGCTGAAAATCGCGAAAAACATTTTTTTTTTACCTTTGACCTTGAATAAAAAAAAATCCACACACGGGAATGATGGGGAACTTTCAGCTATTGTTTATAATCGTGTTTTGAACAATTGTACCAAAATTCAGCTTGTTGCGAATTTATGTAATTTCACCCTAATTTTTTGGTCTAATTTGACCGGACTATCAAATGTAAAACCTTAGCTTATGATAATTAAAAATCTTATATAGATTAAATTATCTTATTAAAGTTAATTTTTTAAATTGTAATTGTAATATTTAGTTAAAATTCGTAGCAGTCAAATTTATTGTTTGGCGACCCTCTTTAATATTTTCATTTATATATTCTTAGTTATAGTGGCAACAAACAATCAGAAAAATCTGTGAAAGATTTAGCTTTCTAGCTATCATCACAGACGGAGGCTTTTATTCTAAATAAAATGTTTTATTATATTTTAAGTTTATTTATGATTATTATTGATAATAAATAAATTAATTTCGTAATTGTTTTGTCAAAAATTATGTATGCATATTAAACGTCATGAAAGCTGACTCAGTTACACGCTTCAAATCGTTAAATCCGCTGTCCATTTGATGTATTCGACTCGGGCTAATATGCGTTCACCTTTCTCTTATTGCCAGTTTGCGCACATTTACTGCTAAATCGAATTATATCAGCAACCCGAATAGATTTTTCATTTCGGCTACGCTCAGTAAATTATTATATAAAGTATTATATACCTACATGTATACGTATAAAAGTAACAAAAACATATGCCGGAACAAAACACAAAATTATAATACGAGTGGATAAAGAAAAGTTTTATAATTTCTTGTCCTCTCACTAGCACAACCAAATAAATAAATGAGTGAGAGCAAGATAGAGCGAACATTCAAATATTTTCTTAATTGACACAGTTTTATAAGTTCTAATTATGTCGAGTAAGAAGTCAAGTAAGAAAGGCCTTACCAGTTATAATAATAAAATATTTATTTTCAGACACAAAGTCCATAGAGTACAATTTTTATACACGGTGTTCAGAAAAAATAAATTTTTAAAAATAAGCTATAAAAAATTACTGAGCATACATTTCTTTGACAGCAAAAACAAATTTACATACATACACATTAGTGTATGTAAACTTAGGGTATTATTGTTGTAATCCAATATTTCATAAATGGGCTATTGTATTTATAACTAATGATTTCAAAAATGATATTGGTACTATTTCTTATTCTATGTAATATTGGAAAGATGCGTTTACGCAAAATAGCGTAAACCGTCAACACCTGCATCGGCAAATAAGCCAGGAGCTCTGCAAAATCAAGGCAATGCCACCAACATTCGAAAAATATTGTTATATTGGACGCGAAGAGCATTGGTAGATCTCTGGGTGTAATGGACCCAAAGACTGCTGGTGTAAAGACATTGACAAAATGCCTTGAACAAAAATCTATTATAGAATATAAAATATCTATTATAGAATATACATACGAGTATGTATTTTCTATAATAGATAGAAAATACATACTCGTATTGTGCAAAAATAAACAGTTTTTATGATACATAATTATCACTATAAGTGAGTGCGCAAAATGAGCGAGTAATATAGAATGATAGTAATAAGCGACTGATGATGATTCCAGGCCAGATGATCTACATGGACAACTGGCGGATGATGATGTACCTGGGCACGCCAGTAATGCCGGACTTGTCAGCGCTCGTCTCCACTGGACTTTACATCAATGATCTGTCCATGCATGATTTCAGCAGGTGAGACTTGTAGCAATAGACCAATTTTTTATATGACCAGCAGCGGGGCAAGCACGGGCAGTAAATTTTTCTACCGAGAGAGGCAATAATATGTTCGTTTTAGTCACTTTATTTTTTTTGCTGCATTGTATTTTTGTAAATTTTTTCAATATCTATTTACAACAACACATTAAGTATTTTTAATTTCATTACACAAATCGGAAACGCAAAATGACTTTCAGGACATTCCTTTTTTCTCCGCCTCCAAATTATACGGCATTCTGTATCTGCCATATGTCAATCGAAGTCCTAATATTTGTTTATTTATTTTTATTTACTGCTGTTACAAAATACCTCATTCCCTTGATACACATATATTTTTGTCAAGTCCTATTTGTGCTATTTTTCGTACAGATAGGACACATTAGTCCCACCCATTGCTATTGCAAAATGTATAAGCGCAAACTCAAACAATCAGGTGGATGTATCTGTGACCCTGAAGAAGAGGAGAGTAGTATCCACGCCATCGTTGACTGTCCTGCAAATATATTGAAAAGAACACTAATTGAGATAGAATTCGGTAGGGATATAAAACGCGATAACTTGAAAGAGTGGTTGCAAGATGATGCTGGACGGCAGCAGTTTCTCCATTTCTGTGTACATGTGACTAGAATCTGTAACAGAAGAAATAAGTAGGATCAAATAACAAGTGTTACATGTTGGTATATAGATGCTTAAAATAGTGTACTTACTTTTATTATTATTACATACATCTAGTTATAACTTTCTTTTTAACCTTCATATTATACTATTCATATTATATTATATAGAAATGCAATGTAGATATATACTAAAATTAACTAAGTAATAATATAAATACAAATAACTACTAAATATAAAGAAAATACGGCTTATAAATACAACTACTTAAAAATATATAAAAATACATAAATATAACATAAAACTATGAATAGAAATGTATTATGCACAATACATAACTGATTCATAGACAAAGTGTACAGTCATAGTGAGATCTTACAAAGTGTTGTATGTAGAAAAACAAAGCAAAATTGTAATCAAAATAGCTATATGTATATTGGGAAAAAGAAAAAAAAGGAACTGCAGATATAGTTAACATATCTGTAGAACTTTTGTATATACTTAGAGTTAAGAAACAATGTAAATGATATAAGACAACATGCTGAACATGTTAGTCTTATCTCAGGACATGTTAGTTGTAGAAAACATATAATGTAAGTATAGGATTAAGAACATATAATATGCGCTATGTACTGTAAATAAATAGGTAAATATATTTATAAGCTACAAATGTATTTATATAAAAAAATAAAAAATAAAAAATAAAAAAATAAAAATATTTACAAAAAAAAAAAAATGAGACAACAATATAAAAAATAAAAAAAATAATTATAAAAAAAAAAACAATCTTAATATATTTATAAACATATTATATTCTATTGTACATATTTGTTATATATTATTTTTTATTACTATTTTGTATCATACTGATTTCGCATGAGGTTTATAATTGACCGATCCAAACAAATAGAGAAAATGCGTAAGCAATTGTTCAACCAAAACAACATCCTTGACTCAGTGTTAAGGGAGATAAAGGTGGAACAAACAAAAAAAAAAAAAAAAAAAAATTGCAAAATACCTCATACCCTGATACACATTATCTTCTTGTCGAATCATATAAAAGCACAATTTACTTTAAATTCCAGAGACCTCATGCTAGCAGGCACGCAGCAATCCGTGGAGCTAAAACTAGCTTTAGACCAGGAGCAGCAGAAGAGCAAGAAGTTGGAAGAGTCCATGAGGAAGCTCGACGAGGAGATGAAGAGGACGGATGAGCTGCTCTACCAGATGATACCGAAACAGGTCGCCGATAGACTGAGGAAAGGCGAGAACCCGATTGATACCTGCGAGGTAAGCTATTAAAAGAAAGAAAGAACACATCTATTTCAGACACAGAAGACACATACATATACATTATTTTAAATTACATAAAACAAACATGAAAAAAAGAAGAAAGAATACATGTGTCCCCTAGCGTCCGAAAAAGGTCAGCCCTCAGTATAAACGCTACAGATTTCTCTGCAGCACTGAGTTTCAGGATCAACCATTAGAGACGCGTCAGATAAAGTATAAAGTGAAGAAAAGTGAAATAGCAAACACATAAAATACATGAATAAGACAATAAATAAATAAATAAATCGTCATAAATATATCGTCACTACACTATGCAATTCTTTATTTAGTAGAAAGGATTTGTCACGCAGTGATAATGCCATCCTCATTGGTCTATTCCCTATATTATACAGACTAGAAGAAGAAAATAAAAAGCTAACTAAGTCTAATTACTGCTAACACTTAATCAAGTATACACTTATACACTCGTAGTTTCAAACGCAATTTGTTAAACAATATTCGTCTAAGGTATGATGTCGTTGGAAGCGGTTTCTTATCTGCAGATTATCGTAGACTATTTAGATGTCAATTTAATCAGGATTCACAATTATTCACATTCACAAAGATTTAATCAAATTTCATGCCACCTTATCATTGGATCATCCGCCACTGCTCTTTTTTACCAACATGGTGGAATGTGGTATATTTTCCTTTTAAAAAGAAAGCCCTGAGTCACGGCATTGGGAATATACAGTATAGGCTTCCTATGGCCATTACGCTTATACCATTATTATTATCATCATTAAATGTCATTGTATTACAGTTTCCCAAATCAATTTCTAAAACATTTATAATTCCAAAAAACCGAATGGAAAAATCCAAAACCTTGCGTTCCCTTGAACTTGACTCAAGTAATCCTTTGTTTTCGATCCGTATCTCGAGGAATAACGTCGCGCAAATCTATAGGAGAACAAACAGTGGGTAATAGATCGTTCATCTCATCTTCAGACGTTGGGACACGAACCGCGGTTTGTTTAGATTTAGCAGCCTATAGCGAGGCTTTATTTAAGGTTGTAAACAGGGTAGCAGTTATTTTTGTATCGAAGGACGTGTACATAATTTAAATAAATATTTTTATATGAGCTGAGTGGCAATGCTCTAAACAGAAGTAGACCTGTTAGATACGCTAACTTTGTATTTATTATTTTTGATTCTTTTTTTCTTAATCAATCTACTCTCCACTTCTATCTTTATATTTACGTTTAAGTGTTTGATAGTACCGTGGGTCAAATGACATGTTCAATTCGAAGTCCTTAGTTTTAGTCCTTACAATCAGAGACCCTTTGGGCGGCTTAGAAACTGTCGATACATTCAATCATTAATCGAAATTATTATGGTAATTTAAAATAACTAAAATAAAATAAATTTCACTCGCGTTGTAGGAAATATTAATAATTTTTTTTTGACGACTTCGTTGGCGTAATGTTTACCATGTCCGATTGCGTGGTGCGATTCCCGGCACGGCCAACATCTTTGTGATGAACTAAATTTGTTGGCTGTTGGTCTGGGTGTTAAATATGTATCGACACAAAATATGTATGTATGCATATGTAGTATATCAGTTGTGTTAGCCAACATACTACTAGAACTAGAGCTAGCTATAATAACCACTTATACCATATCTTGTCTAACTATGAATGAAGCTTAATCATTTAACTTAGAAGATATTAGTAACTATTATTAGGATTGCGTGTTCCGTAATCTCTTCTTCTATTTCCCGTGTTCCCAGATGTTCAACAGCGTATCGATCCTGTTCTCGGACGTGGTGACGTTCACGGAGATCTGTTCCCGCATCACCCCCATGGAGGTGGTCTCCATGCTCAACGCCATGTACTCCATCTTCGACACGCTTACCGAGAGGAACAGGGTTTATAAGGTAACATAAACATTTCAAGAAGTAAAAAGAAGTGACTGTGTCTCGGTAGGTAAACGTCTGCTTTTCATTTAGACTGCCCCTGGTTCGATCCCAGCCCTACACCAATGACTTGTTTTTCAAGTTATGTGTGGATTTACATTCGCTAGAAAGTAAACATCGAACATATATTTCTTCCTATAATTTAAAGAGAAGAGAGAGACAACAATAAAAAATAATCCCTTAATTGAGAATTAGTAGACTTATTTAACCACTTGTATGTTAAAACACCGGCTCCCGGTATAAACTCATTTTCGCCGCAACTGTTGACATACCGGAAGTCGGTGAGGGTAAAACTAAAACTTGGAACTTGGACTTTTTTTCAACAGATAATACAAAATGGGCTAATGTCATTCTACATACGAACGGATATATTATGGTTACAACAGCTTTGTATTCAAATAGATTTAGTCAAACTCTTTATGTTTAACTTTTATAGGTAGAAACGATAGGCGATGCGTACATGGTGGTATCAGGAGCTCCGGAAAAAGAAGACAACCATGCTGAGAAGGTCTGCGACATGGCTCTCGATATGGTGGATGCTATCACAGACCTTAAGGATCCTAGCACAGGTAAAATAGAGAAAAGAAATAGAGGTGAATATATAGTTTAAATTGTAAAAAACGTAAAATAATGTAACGTATAAGAATATAAAGTAATCAGCAAGAAAGATTTAGATGGCCAATGCCTATAAAAGACATATATATCGGAAAACAAGAAGTAAAGTATGCAATGGCGAGATAGATCAATAAAATAATGCTTGCTTTGCACCAGGTACGGTCTTGGAATGTCAAATCATTAAATGTTAATACAACCTAACATTCAATGTTTTCGACATTTATAATTTAAATATTAATTTTGTTTACATTATAAGTTGTCTTTAAATATGATTAATTCCTCTTATAATTATATATTTAATGGAATTAGTGTTTATGAGTGCAACACGAAAAGATAGAACAAGATTGTGATTTAAAGATGAATGCGTAGACCGATTGTGGTGAAACATAAAAATGTTGAAACGACATAATTCCATACGAGAGTTTAAGAAATTATACCTCTGATTTTTTAATTACAAACTCCTTCTAACAATTCTTAAAATAGAGTAAATCTATGTTTAAGCAGTGGGCGATATCGGACCAAAAATGTCGATGATGTCTAATTAATATTACATCAAATTTCAAAGTTCCCATTTATCCATCCGTAATATTACATCTAATTTCCAGGTTCTCATTTATCCATCCGTAATATTAAATCTAATTTTCAGGTTCCCATTTATCCATCCGTAATATTACATGTAATTTCCAGGTTCCCATTTATCCATCCGTAATATTACATCTAATTTATAGGTTCCCATTTATCCATCCGTAATATTAAATCTAATTTTCAGGTTCCCATTTATCCATCCGTAATATTACATCTAATTTCCAGGTTCCCATTTATCTATCCGTAATATTACATCTAATTTCCAGGTTCCCATTTATCCATCCGTAATATTACATGTAATTTCCAAGTTCCCATTTATCCATCCGTAATATTACATCTAAATTCCAGGTTCCCATTTATCCATCCGTAATATTACATCTAAATTCCAGGTTCCCATCTATCCATCCGTAATATTACGTCTAAATTCCAGGTTCCCATGTACCCATCCGTAATATTACATCTAAATTCCAGGTTCCCATCTATCCATCCGTAATATTACATCTAAATTCAATGTTCCCATCTATCCATCCGTAATATTACATCTAAATTCCAGGTTCCCATTTATCCATCCGTAATATTACATCTAAATTCCAGGTTCCCATCTATCAATCCGTGTGGGTGTCCATTCTGGCGCAGTAGTGGCCGGAATAGTCGGCCTGAAGATGCCTCGGTACTGCCTGTTCGGGGACTCGGTCAATACTGCGTCCCGCATGGAGTCTACGTCTGAAGCCATGAGGATTCATATCTCAGAGACCACTCAGGAACTGCTCTCTCCCTCTTATATGGTGACGGAGAGGGGAGAGATACAGGTTAAGGGGAAAGGTTAGTTTTTATCTAGTTTTCTATTAGAGGATAGTAAGATTTACTGCCAAAATAAATAGAGATTCGAATCTAAGCAAATTAAATTAACAAGGTGGTTACACATAATGATGATTAATTGAGAACGACGTTAGGCATTTCGAGCTTAACTCTGAACCAAACTATGTGGATCTCACCCTGAGAAATAATAATAATTCGCTCTAAAGATTCATTGCCCAGTAATTCAATTTCATTTATTATCAAATTACTTTATTAGACTAGACAATTAGACGATTTCACTATAAACATGCCATACAAACCGTAACACAGTTAAATATTTTTCTTCTCTCCAGGAGCAATGAAGACATACTGGCTAGAAGGTCGCGAGTCCCGTGCTCCACTGCCGAAGGTGATCTCTCCCCAGCTCTCCCCCTACACGGAGTTAGAGTGGGAGCGGGCAGCTGACGTGCGAGACAGCATCGCCGAGCATTCAGCACTGCAGCTTATCAACAAAGAGCATGGCAACTCTGCGCCAACCTCACTCATCTGTACCATGGCGGTCGCTAATAGGAATTCTCAGGTTAGTTTATAATTGCTAGGTGCAAGACTCTTTTCAACCACAACGGAAGTGGCTAATTTAGATAAAGATACTTTTCAGATATGTTTTAGTTTGGCTTACAATTTGATCAAAAAGAGACCACAGTGGTTGCCATAACTCAAACAAAACTATGTTAGCAACAGCCGGCTTTGACTAGTGTCTATTATAAGAGACTTAATTAAATGTTAAATATCGATTCGAAGTTCTTGCATATCGTTAAATAAAAAGTGCCGAGCGCGGAACTCCCCAAACACATATATCGACAACTCGACGGCGCGCCGTAATGCAAGAATCCTTAAAATACTTGATGCGGTTGGCTTCCGAAGTCACGTGAGTGCTTGCGGCAGCCAATTATCGCGTTACGACGCCGTGAAGTTATCGATACCATGTGTTTGGCAAGCTCCGAATTCGGGACTTAATTTAAATTGCTCGAGTTATTTGAAGTCATACAAATTCTGTTTTCTGACACAATAGTAATCTATTCTCGGTATGTAGATAAGCAACATAACGCCGGCCGTGACGTCGCCGGTAGAGGACAGGCGGATGTACTCCCCTGTGACCTTCCAGGATGTGGCGAGGAGGAGCATTGCCAACTCGCCCAACAGGGCTGACAGGGGGGAACGAGGTAGGTAGATAGATAGAAAATTCATTATTGGACACATTCATTAAATTTAAAAAAGAAAAAGAAAGGGCTTACATATTAGTGTGCCACAATTGGCAGCCTGCTCGCTTAAACCGATCTTTTCCAGGCAACCTTTGGATGGAGAGGAGTTCATAAGCGACTGAACAAGTACAATAAAGAAGATAATAAAATACATAGAATAAAATAATAATGATAAGGTAGCTTCATTTAAAAAAAATAGTTTTTACGTCCTGGGAGTTAAATAGCAGGAGGCTGTATTTCTTTACTCAGTGGAACTAAAAATATGACCAGCGAGGCACGTAAATACGCAATTTAACAATCTGGGAAGCATTATTGGTATGGCTCTCAAAGAGGCTGTCGGATCAGACCGGTTGGTGTAGCAACAGGTTTTTCAACTTGGGTGGTTGATAGCCTGAGCACTGGAAAATGCCCTACCACCATGCCATAGTCTTCTCGTGAAGTTTTTCTTTCACCAAAACCTCGAGCTTCAATGAGCTTGTGGATTATACCCATGACATGCAGGACGTAAGATGGCCACACTCTCCATTAATCTGTCATCGCTTTAAACTTACTTTTGTGTATATTCTTTTATAATTCCAGAATCCCGATCAAACTCAATGAGTGTTGCAGCAGCTAACACTGACGCGGACTCTTTGGATCCTTCTCGCACTTTAGACAGCCTCAACTCTTCTTTCTGGTAATTTACTTCATCAACTATATTAATTTCTTCTCCTTCTTCATGTCCTGTTCTTTTCTCCATTGAATAACTACTTTCCGTCTGTTTGCTTAATCTCAATAGTTGTTTTTAAAACTTTCATTATAAACAAATTACATAATTACTGTATCCTATTTCATAACTTTAACGAAAAATAAATCTTTCCTTGGTTCCATTTTTGTTAGTTTTTTTCATAAATGAATGTTTGTTTTCAAAATTCTTTATTAACCATACACATACTATTAACAAAGTAAAAGATGGAGACTGTCCGCACTTAAATGTATCTTAATTAATATTGCTTCTTACAGACTATTTGTCTTTCTTAGCACTTAAAAACAAAGTTTGAAAAAATTACATGTAAATACGCTAAACACTAAACACTAACCTACATTTCGTGGTGTCGACGAAAGTTGATTTGCTTACCTATTGTGCCAGGTTCACATTTTAAGCCATTATCATAAATGAACAAATATCTAGGTACATACTTATATATTTAATTTCTTGGTACTCACAAATCACGAAGTGCTTTTCTTGAAATATTATGACCTTAGCTTGCCTGACACCTTTACTATTATTTAGCACACTTTATTTTATTTAATGCAGAATAGGCTCACGTTTGACAGTATCTTAAGGTGATTAAGCTTTAACATTGACGAATTAAAATTCGTCAACAAATATAAAAAAAAATCGTCAAAAGCCAAGCCCGTAGATAAATTTTAATTCGTTTAGTAAAGCCATATACCAATTAAAATAACATTTCTGCGGTCTTAAATGAGTGAAGAAACTTACTTGTCTAACCTCTGGACTTTAAGACCCCAGATAGTGGTGGCGATTCAGCGGCACACACGACTAAACTAAATTTAAAGAAAATAAAAATCACGTCAAATATGGAATGTGCAGGCAGTTTTAGAGGTGATACAAGTGAGTGCGTTCTAAAGTTGCCTATATTTTCTACATTTGACGTGATTTATGTTGTTTTGACTGTGGTGCAGAACGTGCCGTCTCTTTCTGGCAACCTAAGATGAAAAGAGGCGGGGCTTCTTTAAATTTTGTTTTGTCGTGTGTGCAGCTGGATCGCCATCAGTAACTTCTCAGGTATCAAATAGCTGTTTAATGGAAGGTTGTCAATCGTTCAAGTTTCAGTCCATCACCTTGCAGAGTTGGTACTGCGCCCGCGGCTAAGCCAGAAGTCGGCAATTTTGTTGAAAATGTAAGTTTTGCCTTATATATTGTTATTTTTTTAGATAAAAGCAATGGCAAAGTGAATAGAATTATAACTGGACTTCCTGACTAGGCAAACGATGTTTTTCTAACAAATAAAACTGCTTCAAGAAGACTGTCTGACAAAAAATAAGTAAAATGTTATACCATCATTTATTACGTTAGCGTCTGTAGCTCGGCTAGCTAAGGTGATCTGACGCGATCATCGAAGCAAAGCGACGCTCGATGCGGACAGTGTCTGAATGTTTGACCAATCACACGTGTCTCTTTTTTTAAGTAGCATTTGTTTGGGCGCTTCCGTCGGTCGGATGACTTTTTTTTTATTTTTGCGTTTTTGTTTGGCATAAGTACTTAGTTTTAATGTTTCACCACGGTAGAAGTCATTGGCTTTCGAGTTACAGTTCTGTGAGCTAGTTTGAAAGCCTTTGGACTCTATTTTTGCTCCCTACAGCGTACCAGTTAATCTTAAGGTATCATGCAGACGTAATATAAGAACTTATGCACGTACACTTTCTTGTTTTACATAAAATTTATCTTTATCTTTACTTGTGTTTTATATTTGTATCTTTTATTCTGTATTTGTAGGAATTAAAAAAGGAAACAATTGAAAGCGCATTCTCTCTTGCTCGCACTCGTTACGTGAAGCGAGAGGAGATGCATTTTCAATTGTTTTCTCTATTGACGTGGGTTGTGTATGAACCAGTTGGAGCAGTGGGACATGTGCCGGGTGTCCCTCCCGCACTCGGCGCCGGCGGCCGTGGGCTCGTGCTCCACGCTGCGAGCTGACACCTCCTCCTCGGCCGCAGCCAGGCACACCTCGGATGAGATCGGTACGATTCAGAGAAAAAAAATAACAGTCAAGTCGATTTGATCATTTACGTGACAACGTGAAAAGCTCAAATCGGTCGTTCGAGTGGAAGAGATAGATTTTGAAAAGATGACAGCTCAGTCGGCCGTTCGTCTGCTTCACGTTCTGTTTGTCGTGGATTCGATTCCCGTCAATGAGCTTGAGCTTTCGATGAAGGAAACCATCGTGAGGAAAGCATAGCATGGTGGTAGGAAATTTTCTAGTGCTTGCCTGACTAGCAACCGTTTCAGTTTTTTCAGTTGAAAATCTGTTGAATTTGAAAGAACCTAACAGTGTGTTCCGGCAGCCTTCTTGAGAGCCAGTTATTCCAGACTAGGCATGTTCCACCTTAGACCAGAGGGTTGATACCTCGTTTTCGCTTTACAGGGATGGCTGATTGTGGCTTAGAAATTCTAAGTTCACAATTTTTTAACTTCTGCTAATTTTGTTCACAATTTTTTAACTTCTGCAACACAGTTCTCACTGGTACAGGGCTGCTATTTCTATTATTACACGACAATTATGGTTTCAATAAATACATATATATATATTTAATTTTATATATTTGACATTCATAGTAAAAACAAGTTAAACTTTGTTACAGAAACCGATACAGAGTACCAAGACGCGCATACAGAACTACAGATCACTAATATCTGCTCAGAAGAGATCATAGAAGAGACCGACAGACACCCCAAACAAGGTAAAGTCGGAAGATTCAAAGCGCGAATAGCTCCAGGCCACAACAAAAACTGCTCCAATCGCAAACAAATCACAAACGATTCTATCAAAGAAAAGGAAAAGCAACAAAATATGTCGTCTAACGTACAACCGCACGGTCATCTGCATACTAAGAATGTGAACCATCACCAGTGTTGTGGTGCGTTCGGAAATCCACATGTAAGACACAAATCGAATCATTCGGGATGCTACGTTATTTAGTTTTTTAAACATACTAGATGTTGTGATTGTTCAAAGTCGTCTTAAAGTATTAAATCGCAAATAAAGTCAAGGATACACTATGAGACTTCTTGGGGGATAGCCAGTTAAGTCGCTGAGAAGAGAGCAAAATGTAATGGACAATCATTGTTTTCGCGACTTTTCAAAACTGAAGTTTTCTTTTATTATATTTATTATATTTCCTAATATTATAATCTGAGACCAGAAGTTTTTCATGGAACAAAAATTAAATTTTTGCATTAGATATAGGTCTTCTTCTTCTTCGTCAGATTTTCATGCCACTCGTAGGTCTCTGACTTAGCTTAACGACTGCTTGACTAAGAGTAATAGCCTATACCCAAATTTTAACTTGTCATCTGACCCATGGTATTGTCCAGATGAAAATGATTTTTCTAACGGCAGTATTGTGCATGGTCACCCATACAAGCACAGTCCGCATCAACCGTTGCTTAGCTTCGATGATCGCGTCAGATCTCCTTAGCTAGCCGAGCTGCAGGCGCTACGGGTAGCCAGTAAGGTCACTGAGAATCGAAATCAGTTAAAAGATCATCCATCCAAAGACTGTCCGCATCAACCGTTGCATACAGAATACAGAGATTTATTGGTAAATAAATTATTACAAGTCAGAACAAAAAAAAAAATTAATTAATTAATAATTTTTACCTTTTGTGGTAGGATTATCAACATGGTATTTTGTTAAGCAATAATATGCTTATCTAATTAGAAAATTCTTTAATTTTGCTTTAAATATGCCGTAGGAAGCTGCATTTTTTCTATTCGAGGGTAAGTTGTATATTTTAGGACCACTTATAAAAACAGATTTCTCTGACTTGGCTAAACTGTGAGCAGGTGTGGCGAGCCCTTAACCTCGTTGATCTCGTCAGAGCGCCCTTACAGACAATTTTAATGAAACGAGTGTTATTTTTTCAAAGATATTAATGAAAATATTTTTGTCCCTTTCCGTTAAAAAAAACTGCTATCTAAACGCGAAAAACAATTTTTATAGAAAATAAAATA
Source organism: Mellilla xanthometata (assembly GCA_035578125.1). NCBI lineage: Eukaryota > Metazoa > Arthropoda > Insecta > Lepidoptera > Geometridae > Mellilla > Mellilla xanthometata. Next base: position 1,670,465 of record JAPUBQ010000033.1, on the reverse strand, counting down.
TTTCTTAATATAAGCTAATATTCACAAGAATATATTAAATTAACTTGGCTTAAATACATCCCTAGATCTTTTTTTTTCATGAACAGATACAGGCAACCCTGCATAACTCGAGCGATATCGCCAGATATAATGAGAGTGTGACATATAACGACTTTATATATATCTCCTAGTGTACCCATGGCTTTAGCAAGATTGATTTTTATCACTGATTCTTTAGTTTTAATTAATGTTATCGTAAAATATCAGTAAACAATCTTATAGGTAGCATTATTATATTTTTATCAATTAAAGGTTATAGAAAGAATGTACGATATAATTTTGTGAATGAATTTACTCATATTACCTAAATGTAGTTTCGATTATAATATTTTGTGTAAGTATTTTATTAGTATTTAAGACACGATATGAATATGTACTTATCCTAGTTTTAAAGCAACAGAAGCTAATGTAATAACATTCAGTATTGTAAGAGCGCTATTTTTATGCTCTATGAAAATCTCTAGTCCAAAGACAATGTTTTTTTTCTATGCAAGTTTTGTTGTTGATATTATTTTTATACAGTATTTATTTAGTTTCTAGATCTCAAGAAATCCCAAAAAGTGATTCCAAAGACCCAAAATAATTCTCAGATTGAGCTTTACATTGATGACAATAGATAACTTTAAAGATTTTAAAATAAAAATATATCAAAACGTTTTGACGCTGTATAACAGTGATTTCTCCTAAGTCTAAACTAGTTATAATATCTATAGTTAAGGTGATGATCAGGGCAAAATTTTGAATTTACAGTTATTTCCTTATAAATCCGCCAACTTTGGAATTACTTGCCGAGTTCCCTGTTCCCCAATGACTATAATCTACCAATTTTCAAGGCGAGAGTGAACCGGTTCCTTCTAGGTAAGCGCGTCACCGTAAACCTAGACCTAAGACCTAAGACCTTCTAAAGAACAACTCTAAGAATATTTATACTTATTTTGGTGCCAATCATATGTACCATAATGAATCAATAATTGATTTAAAAATGTAATTTAAGATTTTTAAACCTGTTTCTTTTTGAATCAATTTCTTTCCTAATTCATAAGTCTGATCTGAACCAAAAAAAAATTTAGAGGTTTCAAGGGACACCCGGATAGAACGAAGTTCCTTTATTAATATTATTTATTATTTACAAAAAACCTGTATACACTCAACAAAAATAATCGTCGCGACACCACACTGTTCAATGTGAAATAGAAATGAAAATATCTGGCTTGCTTTCTATAAGAGAGAGACAGAGAGACAGACAGAGAAACATGCGCACGCCGCATAGCTTACTATAGCAAAAAGTGTCGTGACAACTTTTCGTAAGATTTTTTCCGTCTAGCCCTTTCACAACGCGCGATAAGGAACTTCGTTTCAATAAGTATAAATATTCGTAGTGTTGTTTTTAGACTTTCTTTTAGTTACTTTTTCAATATTTATTACTGTTTATGATTTACAATGAAAAAACTGTAAATTCGAGACTTTGCGAAGTTGTATCAAGTTTTATGGAATATTTATCAATATTTATATGTATCCTAGAAAAATATGTATAGATAATATTTTTATTAGAAATATAGTTTTGTAAACACTCAATGTTATTTGTGAAGCTTTAAAAGTAGTGCACAGATATCGAGTTGTCGTGTTCAACACAAACACTTTAACGAATTAAATATTCATCCAAATATTTACTCATAGCATAAGCATAAGCAGCCCACTATACGTTCCCACTGCTGGAACTCGTCTCGACTCGACTGGCCATAATCCACCACGCTGGCCAGGTGCGGGTTGGCGGATGACACACGTCTTCGGATATTGTGGTCCTCAAACATGTCGGTTTCCTCACGATGTTTTCCTTCGCCGTAAAGCGATTGTAGATCCACACATAAGTTCAAAAACAAGTCATTGGTGTAGGGCCGGGATCGAAAGGGGCCATCTGATTGAAAAGCAGACGTTATTACCACCGAGCCACACTCGCTTTTTCATCAAATATCTACTCAGTTTAAAATTTAAGATCAAAAATATATCAAAGTGTAAAGGCACTAAATTATTATAAAAGTAGTTAATTAAATTTTGATCAATTACAGTTAAGTAGATAGGTAGGTAGATATAAAAAAAAACGAATAAATAAATTAAAAAAATATTCACTTCACATCGTAGATCAGTGTTGTGAGTCAATTAGGAAATATATTTTATCTAGTCGTTTTGAGATTATCATGTATTAATTTGTGTTGTAGGTAGTATTTATCAACAAACGTCAATAAAATACATTATTTTACTATTGTACTTTGTAAACTGTTATCGTAAGGCATATTATATATTTGCACGAAACAAACGGTCACACTTACTTAAAAATAGTAATAGTTTTTTAAGTGTGATCGTTTGTTTCGTGCAAATATATATTACTATTGTTTATTCGTTTTTTCGATTAAGAACACAGTAGTCGTTTATACCAAATTTATTTATATTTAAGTATACGAACACATAATTTGTGTAAATTTACATTCACATGCTAGCAAAAAACAATTTGATTGCCAGTTTTAAAATCACCTTACTCGTAATAAAATTGCATCGAATACTAAAAGTCTATTTCATTTGTTCCATCCCATAAATATAATTTTTAATCTCTACCATAACATAACATTATTATATCCCTCTATATATAAAGTATATGTATTATGACGTGACTTATAATAATCGAATATAGAAAAATTAAGAATAATAGAAACACTACCAATTATATAAAAACTATACCATATCTAGTAACAACCAAAACTTTATAACCTAAAATACCAGGCTAATTCTCTTTTCTAATTCTATATTAAGTTTAAGGCGAAGATAAGGACAAAAAATGTATTTTACAGTATTTCGCTATATTTAAAATCGCATTCATTAAAATATATCCATAAAAATAGCTTTATAACCACTCTAAGAACATTTATACTTATTTGGTACCAATTTGACTGACAATTAAAATCTGACTATACCATTTTTATGAATATGAAAAAAATACTGGTTTAACTTAATATAATTTTTGATCAAGTTTTATTTCTATTATTCTTAGCGTGGTTCTTTACACGGTCTTTAAGCTATTTTTCGATATTTTAACCGTTTACAATACATAGCGAAAGAACTGTAAAATCAAGATATTGCCTTAAGTTGACCGTACATTGGCCGAAAATGAGCGCGCATTGGGCGGTCGCCTTTAAAAATAAAGTCAGTTTTTCGATAAATCAAAATAATGAGCCAGTACCTCACAGAATCGATATTACTCCTCAATATAACTGTAACAACCTATTCAAAACTCAAACCAGTCCCTTTCATGTGCTGTTCTGCCCATTCATCGAATCTACGAGACAGATCATCCGACATATAATTCTTCCAATCTCCAATTTCACCTTTCCTTATAAATCTCAGATCAGTGTTTTCCAGATAGCTCTTGCCGAAGGACTTTTCTAGAATGGGTTCGATGTTGACAGCTCTGTTTGTTTTCATTCTGTTGAAGGATAGATGGTCGCAGAGAGTGTCAACTTGTTCATCCGTCATGGTTTTGTTAAGGAATTTGGCGGTTCTACGCACGACCGTGGGCAAGTCGCGTTTCATCTCCTCATACTTTATAAAAAGCAGATTCGGGTCGTGGCGGCGGTTCCAGAAACCTGAAGAATAAAAGTTATGTATATCTTGAAACTGTTGTACTATTTTATTTCTAGAATTATCTGATATTTTAGAAAATAGACATGGGCAATATCCTTGCGTGAGAGCAGCGGCATTGCGCTGTGCGGTCCTGCATCCCAGCCCCCGTCGTGAGATGGAACACCGTGAGGTTGTAGTCGGTAGTGACGGCTCCTCTGGACCTCGAGCCCGACATACCCCGCCCGCCTCCCAGACTTGCGGCGGTAGATGCGTAAATGCATTTCCTCACGTAAAAAAAAAAGGAACAGCTTATATACTTATTGGCACGAGATGTACGTGATTCTAACTAAATAGTCACTTGTCGTATTAATATTAGTACCTAGTTTTTTTTTTGCCATTTTCTAAAAATGATTCCCAGCTATATCGATTTATCGACCCCGAAACCCCATATTTACAAAATTTCATGAAAATTGTTGGAGTCGATTCCGAGATTCCAATCATATATATACAAGAATTGCTCATTTAAAGATATAAGATAAATACGAAAGTTTGGGTGTGTGTATGTTTGTTACTCCTTAACGCTCCAGCAAACGATTTGGATGAGATTTACTATGAAGATTTTGAACTAACACGCAAATTTTTCACCCACATTAACATCTTTTGTCCCGGATTAACACGGGTAACACCGCGGGGTGCAACTAGTCTAAAATAAGCAAAGGTATGTTGTAACAAGCTCACCAAGCTTATGGTTCCAGACGGGCCCGAAGGGCGCGCGGTCCCTCATGAAGAGGTCGCAGAAATCCTCGAACGAGCCCTTGAGGCCGTGCACCAGCTGGCAGTAATGGTAATACGACACCACCATGTCCTTAGGGTTGCGGGATGTGTAGATCACCTGGTGAAAAGGAAAACAGGTTCACTTCAAAATAGAAGGAGGTTTAAAGCTACGAGTGTGTGAATGAGGACATGAGAGAGAAAGTATTGAGTGTGGAGATGACGTCTGATAGAAGAGAGTGCAAGAAAAGGAAAAAAACAGGTTCCCTTCAAAATAGGAAGAGGTTTAAAGCTATGACGGGAATGAGTGTGTGAATAAGGACATGAGAGAGAAAGGATTGAGTATGGAGATGACGTCTGATAGAAGAGAGTGCAAGAAAAGGAAAAAAACAGGTTCACTTCAAAATAGGACGAGGTTTAAAGCTATGACGGGATGGAGTGTGTGAATGAGGACATGAGAGAGAAAGGATTGAGTGTGGAGATGACGTCTCATAGAAAAGAGTGGATGAAAAGGGAAAAAAGGGTTCACTTCAAAATAGGAGGAGGTTTAAAGCTATGACGGGATGGAGTGGGTAAATAAGGAAATGAGAGAGAAAGGATTGAGTGTGGAGATGACGTCTGATAGAAGAGAGTGGAAGAAGAAGATTTGCTGTGCCGACCCCACCTAAGTGGGATAAGGTAAAGAAGAAGAGCTAGGTAGTTACCTAAATTAAAACGTACAATTGTATCCATTCTCTTGTTTTAAAATGATGTTTAAAATATTATGCAACAAAATAAATATACGAATATAAAAAAAATTGAAATTTGAAAACTGAAAAAAAATCGTTGCAAGAAGACATCCATGTCTCCTCCCTTTCCATATATCTCCTCCCTTTCCATAAGTCTCTTCCCTTTCCTTTACTTAACTAAACCATTAGGTCTTTGAATAATAATATATAGAAGCTATATTATTGTAATTTAATTTAATCTGAAATTCTAAATACGTCTTATATATCATTGTAAATTAATCTATAAACTATGTATGTACATAAACTATTTAAGTCACTGGAAGGCACTAGCCTCCATGGCACGGAGTCCTCCAGTTTGAGGGTTAGTGTACAATTTTTAACGAATAAATATTTTTGAATTTAGAATTTTTTTGAATTTCCATATGTCTCTTCCCTTTTTATATTATGTCTCCTCACCTTAGGCCTGACAGTGCCATCTTCGTTCTGTATCTGCTTGGGCAGCAGGTCCCACGGGAGATGGCTGCGGATGTACCGGGGGGTCGGCAGCCTGTACTTGACGAGGTCCACGGAGGTACCCTTGACCGACTCGTCGTGCCACGCCGCGTGCCCATCCACCATGATGCAGGACAGCTCTACTAGGGGACACCGGATCTGCGATAAAAAATTTGTTGAGGGAAAAAGGAAAGATTTTTTTTTGTGATATTTGAATGAGCATGCCTAATCTTTAACTGGCCTTCAAAGAGGCTGCCTAATCATATTGTTAGATGATTTGCAACAGATTTTTCAACTAAATAGCTGTTAGTCAGGCTAGCACTAAAAAATGCTCTACCACCACGCTATGGTTTCCTCACGATGTTTTCCTTCATCGAAAACTCGAGCTCTCTGCCGGGGATCGAACCCATATCGTGAGGCGGCTGCACGGCCGACTGAGCTGTTATTGCATCAAAACATAAATGCAGTTTGCAATTAAATGATTCTTATGCGTCAGTGGAGCATAAGGAAGTAACTCCAAGTGCTAACTTTCATCGAGCCATATCGGTGCATTGAGAAAGTACTTGCGACGTAATGCAACTGCAAATATACAGGTTTCTTATGTAAGGTAAGTGAACAGGATGCTTGAGAAGAGATTGTGGCCTGTTTCGTTTGTTTAAGCATTTATTTAAAAATCATCCTACTTAATATTTAACGAGTAATACGAAAGTTTGTGTGCAACAATACAAAAATATTAACGTACAACAAGTTCCGAAAGAAACCATTTATTCATGTCACAATATATAGTTAATATGTAAAAAATAATTTAATTTGATTACAAACAACTTAAATCTAAATAAATAACCCGCCCCTAATAGTTCCCGGTGCAAAGGTGCCCATCAGACTTGCAGCGTTCCCGCGCTGAATGGCAATCGCAACAACAAGTTGCCAGAGAAAATAACAAATCTTAATAGTAGCATGTTTAAACAGAAAATAAAGAGTTTTGTGAAAGTAATCCCTTTTATAATTTATGCGAATATATGAATATGGAGCTTGCAGAATCGTTATAGAAATTAAAAACAAGTGCTATTGTGTGTAGTATTGAATGGGGAATATTTATTTAATGAAATTTATAAGTTTATTTAATTTAATCCAACTAGTATTTTTAAGTATTACGTAACTATTGTAGTGTGAAATATTTATGGCTAATAAAGTTCTGTATTCTGTATTCTGCAAATGTTCGATTCTACTTTCAGTTCAATGAAATTTGGTAAAGTGATAGTTAAGACTCTTCTTCCTGAGTCTGAAAAAAAAACTCTTTGCAATTGATGCCACTGTCATTAAGAATGACCTCCATTCTTAGTCTTATCTGATACAAAAATTACCATTCTCAATGGCAGTCAGAGGTCTAATTTCTCACATTACGTATTCTTTAACTATGGAAAACAGAACGGTTGAATGATTTTGAGAATAAATATGCAATTGAAAAATTACATTACATTTAGTCACAGAATAAGTATTTTTCTTAGAATAATGTATGTATGTGTATAAGAAGTCTATCTCGCCATTGAGAATGGTATTTTAAAGCGGACGGGCAACTCTATGCTATAAGAGCAGTAGTTACACGCATAAACTGGTGACTGTGGTAAAGATAAGTTCTCTTTACAGTTCCATACCCAAAGGGTACCCTATTACTAAGACTTTACTGTCTGTCCGTTTATCCGCTGTCAGTCACCAAGCTGTATCTTACAAATTAAGCCGCCCGAAAGCCTCTGACTTGGCTTAACGACTGCTTGTACTAAGACTAACAGCCGGTACCTACAAATTAACGTATTATTCGACCCATAGAAACGCCTAGATAAAAAAAATGCCACTATACAAACGAAAGTCTGCTGTATTACTTTCCGTAAATTGTCGACCGTTGCTTAGCTTCGATGATCGTGTCAGATCACCTTAGCTAGCCGAGCTACAGGCGCTACTAAGTTGCCAGTATAAAAAAAACTATTATATTACAAATGCTATTAATGACTCACCTGTTGTAGAGATTTAGCCCCTTCGTAGTCCAGGTCATGGCCGATCAGCCAAACCATCTCTTGCGCCCAAGTAGATCCTGGAAATACGTATACCATTAAGAACTTATCATGGAAGTTGGGTCAGGCTGCTGTATGGAACGCTACATAAGCTGTATTGTGTAAAGAAAGTTAAAGGCAAAACGTTTACCGGCTCAGCTAGTTTTAAGGCGCTATGGGACCAAAATAGCATTTTTTGAAAACTTTTCACTTTTATTATCTTTAATTCAGTAAAAAATTCGTTATACCTAGTACCAAAACACGATTACGAAAAATGGGCTTGATAGCTAAAATTTTGAAATAGTCGTTATAAGTTGTATAAATGTTGTGTTTCTTTAAGTAATAAACAAATTCAAAACAAATCTTACTTCTTTGTAAGTAATAAAGATATTATCTTAAATAGTTATTTATAACAATCGTTTGACAAAAAATATATCGATTTACCATTATAAAAAAAGACCAAAAGTTGATTTTATTTCGCGAAATTCTTAATGCCCTGCGACACGCGTTTCACTCAAATTAGTTTGACGCGGCTAAACTCTGTACAAATAGTTAATTTATTTCCAAATAACTAGTACGAAAAAAACAATTAAAATACTATTTACAAACTTAAATATAACAAGAAAAACCAAAACACTACAAATTAGAGTAAGCTCCATCTGTACAAATCGTAAATAGTTCAAACTCACCCGTCCTGGGATACGAGCAGATCCAGACATCGGTATCTCGCACCTCCATATCCAGGATATCCTGACCGATATCCATGTAATCGGCCGGAAGTATCACGCGGCCGGGGTTGATCTCAATCATGCAGTCCTTCTTCTCAAACATCCGGTCGAGTAAAGTCCCCGTCTCTTCATCTAGCTTTGAAAAGGTTAACTCTGGTTTTGGCCTCATTTTTACAAAATGAGGTGTAGTTTTTTATTAATTAGAACTGGCAAGTCTTTGCTTCTGACGCTTGTCTCTAATCGGTAAATCTTGTTTAGTTTTCGATTATTTACAGTTCAGAACTCTTTGCTCTTAATGCTTTTGGGTTGAAAAATAGACGTCAAACTAAAATTTAGTTAAAACTAAAGTTTAAAAATGGCTGAATCTTCTTTCAAACTGAAAAATTTAAGCCGCTTTTTTCACAAAAGCTACTAGAAGTTTTCAATTGTTTCACAAAAAGAAACCCTTTATTTTCGACCACCGATCCGAAAAGGTATATTTTTCAAACAGTTTTACGCGAAAATAGAATTTTTTTTATAGTTTTTTTTTTTTGTAAATACGATAGCGTTTAAGCAGACGTCCACTTAGGTCCAGCTAAGGAAGTGTTGTGCTCGCGTGCAATATTAGCTGTAGGTTTCCGACTCTCACTTCGGAAGTGTTTGAATCGAACCAGTTTCTAGGGCTCAGAACAAGTTTCTTCTTTCATAATATAAGGTTTCATAATATAAGTAAGTAATTGTCTATTTATGTATTAGGCCGCGAACTCTTCAATCCACCCTTGTACGTTTATACCTCAAATATTTATTTTATTTAAATGTTATGATTTAATTTGATAGCTAATAGATAATATACGTCATGTATATATTTTATTATAATAAATAATATATACCTAAATAATGTTTGTATGTGCTGAAAAATGTCGGGCTAATATCGACTTAATAAACGTAAGTGATAGCTGGCTATACAAATATGCCTTACGAAAGTTTTAATACAGTAATATATACATATTACTGTAATACTGCGCAGCCACGTTTTGTGTGATTTGTACCCACTATTGTTGGCAAACGTTGTTTTGCCTCACTTAGGGGTATGAAAAATAGATAGTATAGCTTATATGACACGTTCGTAGATTTACCATAGCAGCGCCATCTATTGATTACTTACTCAACCCAGTCGAAAGGTATCGAAATCTGTTAGAATCATTTGGAGTTAACAGATAATTGTGACTGTCAAATAATAACAGACAATAATTAGCAATAAATTAAAATTGCGACTATAATTTGAGATTTAAACTATCCTATCTCTCAAGTTGGATCGAACTGCACATGGTGTGCGAATTTTATTATAATCGGTTAAGTGGTTTAGGAGTCCATTGAGGACAAACATTGTGACACGAGATTTATATATATTAAGATATAGTGGGTACAAATCATCTCATAATATTAGTGTGATTTGTAAAGAGAATCATAGTCTACTTACTTCTTTATTATCCGGTTACTAAACTAATGCAAAGAAACATCACTTTCATTTTCCAAGCTTTTTGTTATTAACTGAAATATGTAATTTCAGTTAATAACAAAACTTGATTGATATTTAATCCTTATGTTTAAGAATTAAAGCTTAAAATTGAAACAAATAATGGTAATGCACATCTTATGCACGTAACCAATTGCATAAAACATTAATGTGTGAATCGAATTCGCGCAGAAAGAATTCCGTACCATTTCAGTAAATAAGTGCAACAAATTGCTTTGTCCCTGTTATATATAATGTTTTTACTACTAAATAGGACAAAAAAGTTCCTAATATAATAAAAGCAAAAGTTTGTGTGTGCGTGTGTGTGTATGTTTGTTACTTCTTCACGTTCAATCGACTTAACCGTATATTTATGAAATTTGGTGTGAAGATAGATTAGACCTTGGATTAACGCATAGGCTACCTTTTATCCCGAAAACAATTGTGGTTCCCGTGGGATACGCACATAACTACAAAATCTATGTTTCTCCTTCACGCTCCAATAACTGGACTGATTTTGATGAGATTTACTATGAAGATAGGTTAAACTTTGGATTAAAACACAGACCGATTTTTTATCCCGGATTTAGTCAGGTAACACCGCGGGGCTTAACTAGTCTGTAATTTCTACTGGCACGGTTAATGAGATAAACCTGATAACAGACAGACGGGAAGTTTAGTATGAGAACCTAATAAGTAAAGGTCTCGTTGTTTCCCTTTGTGTACGGAACCCTAAAAAGATTCGTAACATGAAAAATATATTTTCTGAGAAATTATGAAAACTGAATCAGTGAAACAGTGCGTGATGACTGTCGAAGCGATGATAGCTTAGTTGTTAATAAGTTTGATTTCCTTGTTACAGTAGTAGATTTACCTTCGTATTTTTGCTATATATTACTAATCATATTATTTCATTTAGATATATGAATAAATACATATTTTACTGAATATAAGATGTATAAAATATATTATATTTAAAACGTTTGCCGGGTCAGTATACTCGTATTATTGTAAGTATATGAATATGAGTATTGGTATCAATAATGTATTTTTTATTATATCTAATACATAAAATTTTCTTGCCACAATGTTAGTTACCGTGCTCGTCCTAAACGGCTTGGCCGATTTTTACCAAATTTTAGTAGGTCTGAGAATCGGCTAATATCTATTTTCCATACCCCTCAGTTATAAGGCAAAACAACGTTTGCCGGGTCAGCTAGTAATTCATAAATCTTACTGCATCCTCATCATTGAATCCTTGCGAATGCACTCATAATAATATATTGCATCATGTACCTGATTTACAGCTTTCCCGATCTATACACTAAGTTACGTAAGAATGTGCACAGACCACTCGACACAGACTGCCTGGTTGCCTAGGTCTTAAATACCAGACTTGCCTCCCAAGTCACTGGTTTAATATTAGTTTATTTTAAGTCCTCCATCATAATGCTTAGTTTAAGTCCTCCATCATAATTATAAGTATTACTATTCTTTATTGTGCAACCCCTCTTTTTTTCTCGTCCTTTCAACTCCTTTCCATCCAAAGGTTGTCTGGAAGAGATCGCTGCTAGCGATAAGGCCGCCGTTTGTGGCACTTTGTAAATATTTTTATGTTGTTACTTTTTATTTGATGTTCCTTGTACAATTTGTACCTATGCTTTGCCCAATAAAGAGTTAATCTATCTATCTATCTATTTAAGTCACTGGAAACTGCCACCACGGCCTATGAGAATAGTCACTGCTACCAGTGGCCGTAGATTCATGAATTACTCTGCAGAGCGATGCGGCAGTAATCTAAAATAAAATCCTATTTATTTTGTCTGTAAAGACAAAACTGACTGATTAGGTCAGAATAAGAAATAAATAAGATTTTAGCATTTTTTACTGTCTTTTGTTATATATTCCTATGTAATTGAAAATTTATAGACGTAGTTGCGTCTGTCAGCATAGTAATCGTTTTATATATTGCCGCTGCTAGCAGTGGCTATTGTCATTAGCACTGGTGACAGTTACCAGTGTCGTAAATACGTGATCTGGGGTACTGCAGCTGCTCAATTCTGGTATTTAAATACTATTCCATATATAAGATTTGTTTTTCGAGGAGGAAATCTTCATAGATCCCCGACTACGTTGGGGTGTAGCCGGGGTATGTGAGATTTTTACTCACTAAAACCTCCTCGATGGCCATCTCTTGTGCTTTCAAAAGGAGGATGTCATTTTGATTGCACCAGAACCCCTGCACTTTACTGTACTTCCTCTATGATGACGTTTTCAACCTTCCTAGACAAGTCAGGGCACTAACATGCCCTAGGCCTTCTTTCAGTCGACTTAATTTGACTGGCTGGGGGCTTACTGCATTCCGTCCACCCCGGCTCCAGGGTCAAGCAGTAAGGATGATCGTCCTCGCCCCTCCCCTCCCGCTGTGATGCGGTGTCTGCACTACGCTCTCTATCTTTGCCTACCTATATTATGAGATATACGTACAGCTAAAATAATTTGAAGCGTTATTACACCGAGTTCTGCCGTGCTATAAATATGGGCGAACGACTTCCGCACCGCTGTTGGGTTTTCACCAAAGGAATAAATTTCACAATTCAAAAAATATATATAATCAACAGTTAACAATATTGAAATTATAAGTTTTAATGATTCTAGACAATATCATTACGTACTAAATAAAGTAGATTTGTTCCTATTACTTCACAAGCACCAAATTTTTTATTTTTAAAACGACTATATAACAAAAATAAAACTTTAACTCACTCGTGTTTTATCGTATTTTGAAACTGTAATTATGCTTTAAAAAATCATATCAAATGTAGTAAAACTGAAAAAATGGTAGCCCCTTCATTACGCGCTTAATAGGATTTTTCAAAATATGCTAATTGGCTCCCATAGCGCTAGACTTTAGGGGCAGGGCAAATGGGCATGATATAATGTACATACATACTATGTATAATACATATATCAAAAGTAACTTTAGTATACGTTGCGCCCAAAAGGTATCCATAACTAATGTAGCATGTATTATAATAAAATACTAAATAAGTACTGCATTAATATTTACTACGGTGGCGTTAAATTTCTGTATTAAGACATTGAATACTAATATTAAATACCTCAATATGATAAATTGACAATGTTATTCATCGTATTAAAATTTGTTTATCTTTTGGAAAATAGACGTGTACTAGGTAAGTAACAAAAGGTGACGCCATCTAGTGGAGAGTAGCAGAAGTAATTACAAATTAATTCGGTAATTATTATTAATTTTTTACTTCAGTTACAACGTTGATAGTTTTTATGACATTTCTTCACGGATACAAGCTTTATTTTTTATTTGTTTACGTATGTAATTTAAATTATCAGCGTTTTAGACTTTACTTAAAATCAATAATCAATTGCGCGCGCAGTGTTAAACGTTTCCGAATCCCCCCGCCGCCCTCTCCCCGGGCCGCTTAATCAGCTGTCACCTCCTTGCAGTCGTGCTTAGCAACAATATCATAAACAAAAGTTTACAAATCAATTAAAAACACACAAAAATGTCTAAAGTAACGAACGTAAACTCAAGCTTGGCTTACGAAATACTCCTATACTTGAACAGTTTTTATTTAGGCATGTTCTTTGTGTGCGAAGTTGCTATGGGAATTCTCAAGGCGATAAATGTTACCTATCCCGAAAACGCCTTGCTTACGGAAGCAGGGATATTCAGTCTACTCTGCTTCGTGGAGGTTATTCGTATTTTCTTGGGACGTAGAGGCAATCTCGCTAGCAAAAGTAAGTCGACTTATATTTTAATTCTAAATAAGTAAGAAAATAGTCATAGCAATGTAAGAGAGTGTAAAACCTCTTTTTGCTTTTGTGATTTACTAAGACTTTCTACCAGTGTGATAATTTTGTCTATTTCACTGCGGTAGATTTAATTAAGTTGAACTTAAACAGTGAACTTCACTTGCAACCATAAGACACGTTAAATTGTAGGTTTCAGCTGAATCTCAATACAACAATGACTGTATCATATTTATTTAACGCAAGTGTAAAAATAAAATTAATAAAAATTTATTGAATAAATAAATAAAAATGTATTATGTACTGCATGCTAAATACATACTTGAATGTTAAAATAAAGTAATGCATTGCAACTCATTTACTTACTTCAAAAACAAATTTCTTGTTTCGAAATGATAAAAAAAACCGTTTTTATTCTATTTGATTATTTATATTTTTTTTCTTTTTCAGAGATCCCCGTGTTCTTCTCAATAATCTTGACCATACCCTCAGCCGTTGGCGTTTGTTACTTCCTCATCTACCAGACCTACATCCTGCGGCTTGAATACATCTGGTGCGCCGTCATGCTGATGTTCCACGCCTTGGAGCTGGGCTTCGCTTTGCTCTTCATCTTCACCGTGTGCAAGAACCACCAATATGATTAGAACAAGGCTGGTGCTTTGTTGCCAAACAGATACTGAAGTAGCCAAAATGTGGACTGAACTGTGTATTTTAAGAGTATAAGCATAGACAAAATATACTTTGGTATATTATATTAAAATATTATATTAAAGAACAACATCCTAATACCATAGACAAAATATACCAAAGTATATTTTGTCTATGGTATTAGGATGTTGTTCTTTTATCTCAGTTTGTATTTGTTTTTCAGTTTGTTGAGTACTTAATGACTTTTAAATGATAAAACAAAAAATAAAACAAATAATAAAGGAAACATTGAAAAGTTAGTCCTCTCGCTTGCAAAACTGAACAAATCCAATCAAATGTGAGAGAACTTTCTAGTATTTTCTTTACTAACTCAAGTTATAAGAAATATATGTATTTTTTAAAACCCACTAAAGTACGAGGGAATCGGTATTACTATGCGTGCCAACTAAGAATAGGATCGCGCTTGCTTCAACTTCACACGATAACTGTCAAAAAAGTACTACTAGCAAAGAAAGCGTAAAAAAGACATTTAATAATTATTTTTTTGGTTCAAAGATATAAATATAATTATTGTTTAATTATTCTTGATTTTATTATTGGATAATTTTGGATTAATTAATTCTACGGTAAGAAGTACCCAAGGTAAATTAACAACACCTAAAAAAAAAATCACGTGACGAGACATTGGTTTTGGATAGTTTCGACTTAAGTGCTGTAAGCAGTATAATAAACTATTTTTATTTGGTACAAAAAGAAGTGACAACAATGAAAAGGAAATTATATTTTTATAAATATACTTTTACTTTCAAATCCTACTCATTTATAATTAATTTGCCGTAAAATGTATAAGAAATAGCAAAACAGCGTACATTAAACATATAAACTGAATATAATTTGTTCATAAAAATTTTTGCACACCATACACTTTGGTTATTAAGTTTGCGCGTATGATTGAGCAAGATGGCGGCTTTGACAGTCCTATTCTTAGTTGGCACGCATTATATCTATGTATACGGGAATAGATAGTTATAATGACATTTATGTACATGTAAGAATTGTATTGCCCTATAATATTACTATGTAAGTATTATGTAGGCAAGTTCTAAGCAGAAACCCCAGGATCTGAGATATTGTCCAAGTGCCTTTTAAAGCTATAAAAGTATTTCTTTTCACTCCCAGATAAGACACATTTAAAGTGTTATGGGAGTAAATAGTATATTTTGAAAAATCCTACGTAAATGTTTTTAAAAATGGATATTTAAAATTCTAAAATTTGCTTCTTAGTAGTAGAGATATTACAAGTAATGTTACTTTTTTTGTAGGTAAAGATATTATTATCTAGAATCGTTAGAGTTTAAATCGTTTTTGCTTATAATTTCTATATGACTGATATGAATTAATTTCGTGACAAATCCACTGCTGCATACCCTAAGTTCTAGGTTTTAGTTCCTACTGGCAGAGATCAGAATGTAGCAGACAAATAATATAAGTATTTTGATTATATATCGGTGGCGATTCAGCGGCACACATGACTAAACTAAATTTAAAGAAGTCCCGTCTCTTTTCATCTTAGATGGCCAGAAAGAGACGGCCCGTTCTGAACCCCAGACAAAACAACTAAAATCACGTCAAATATGGAATGTGCAGGCAGTTTTAGAAGTGATACAAGTGAGTGCGTTCTAAAGTCGCCTATATTTTCTACAATTGACGTGATTCTAGTTGTTTTGACTATGGTGCAGAATGTGCCGTCTCTTTCTGGCCACCTAAGATGAAAAGAGACGGGGCTTCTTTAAATTTAGTTTAGTCGTGTGTGCCGCTGAATTGCCACCATCATGAATTTTTTGGGTAAATATGTAAACTTACAGCACAAGTTGAATAGTTTACACAGTTTTAATGTGTATTATTTTGCTAGCGCATTGAATGTGTTTGATACTCAGGCCATTGTGGCCCGGTGATTTGCCTTTTTTATGTCTCTTATAGCGCGCTTAACATCATAAAAATCATAATATAGCGCGCGTAAACTCCGTAATAGCCCAGTGGTCACCCAGCACTGGGGCCTGAGTATCAATTACTTTCTCAGGTTCTATTTTAAAGTGTTTAGCGAAGAGTTCTGCTATTCTGCTAGGTTCCTGATCATATTCTTGTTATCATATTATAATCTTCTAGTATTCTGATCCCTTTTACTACACTTTTAAGATTAAGTGCAAATATTGCTATTATGTAAAGTTTTAAAAGGACTTAATGCTTCCATTTTAAACACAAAATTTCTATTATTCAATAAAATTAAGGTTAAAACTGAACAAGTTTTTATTTCTACTATCTAATCTTATTAATTTTTAAGCTTAGGCTTCACTAGGAGGTGTCAGATGTTCCGGAAACTTCTGACATTCAATCTTTGTGACTTTTAAAGCACAACCTTCAGGCAGATTCCTTTCAATGTATTCTAAATATGTGTCACAAGTAGAACCTGTCAGACGTTGAAGTAATATGAAACGGAAGTATGTTCTGACTTCATATTGGACCTTATGCTTTTTGAATATATGAACACTCTTTAGAAGAGTTAGGCGCTCTTTCTCAGCCTTCCGTAGAGCCCAGCTGAAAAAATAATATAAATAATATAAGGACACATTTCACACACGGCTCGTTAACCACATACTGAACCATTTCTAGTTCGTATTATGGTTGCTAACACAACTGATATACTACATATTTTATATAGATACATATTTAATACCCAAGCCCACAGTCAACAAATTTAGTTAAGCACAAAGATGTTGGCCGGGCCGGGAATCGAACCTGGAACCTTCTGATTAGCAATCCAGCATGGTAACCCTTACTCCAACAAGGTCATCAAATGGTTATAAATAGATTTAAATTAATTTTATTAATGTATTGAGGAATACAAACCTAGTTGCATACCCTAAGTTCTAGGTTTTAGTTCCTACTGGCAGAGATCAGAATGTAGCAGACAAATAATATAAGTATTTTGATTATATATCGGTGGCGATTCAGCGGCACACATGACTAAACTAAATTTAAAGAAGTCCCGTCTCTTTTCATCTTAGATGGCCAGAAAGAGACGGCCCGTTCTGAACCCCAGACAAAACAACTAAAATCACGTCAAATATGGAATGTGCAGGCAGTTTTAGAAGTGATACAAGTGAGTGCGTTCTAAAGTCGCCTATATTTTCTACAATTGACGTGATTCTAGTTGTTTTGACTATGGTGCAGAATGTGCCGTCTCTTTCTGGCCACCTAAGATGAAAAGAGACGGGGCTTCTTTAAATTTAGTTTAGTCGTGTGTGCCGCTGAATTGCCACCATCATGAATTTTTTGGGTAAATATGTAAACTTACAGCACAAGTTGAATAGTTTACACAGTTTTAATGTGTATTATTTTGCTAGCGCATTGAATGTGTTTGATACTCAGGCCATTGTGGCCCGGTGATTTGCCTTTTTTATGTCTCTTATAGCGCGCTTAACATCATAAAAATCATAATATAGCGCGCGTAAACTCCGTAATAGCCCAGTGGTCACCCAGCACTGGGGCCTGAGTATCAATTACTTTCTCAGGTTCTATTTTAAAGTGTTTAGCGAAGAGTTCTGCTATTCTGCTAGGTTCCTGATCATATTCTTGTTATCATATTATAATCTTCTAGTATTCTGATCCCTTTTACTACACTTTTAAGATTAAGTGCAAATATTGCTATTATGTAAAGTTTTAAAAGGACTTAATGCTTCCATTTTAAACACAAAATTTCTATTATTCAATAAAATTAAGGTTAAAACTGAACAAGTTTTTATTTCTACTATCTAATCTTATTAATTTTTAAGCTTAGGCTTCACTAGGAGGTGTCAGATGTTCCGGAAACTTCTGACATTCAATCTTTGTGACTTTTAAAGCACAACCTTCAGGCAGATTCCTTTCAATGTATTCTAAATATGTGTCACAAGTAGAACCGGTGAGACGTTGAAGTAATATGAAACGGAAGTATGTTCTGACTTCATATTGCACCTTGTGCTTTTTGAATATGTGAACACTCTTTAGAAGAGTTAGGCGCTCTTTCTCAGCCTTTCGTAGAGCCCAGCTGAAAAAAAATAATAATAATATTAGGACACATTTCACACACGGCTGGTTAACCCCTTATTAAACCATTTCTTGTTTGTATTATGGTTGCTAACACAACTGATATACTACATTTACATAAATACATATTTTATATAGATACATATTTAATACCCAAACCCACAGTCTACAAATTTAGTTAAGCACAAAGATGTTGGCCGGGCCGGGAATCGAACCCGGAACCTTCTGATTAGCAATCCAGCATGGTAACCTTTACTCCAACAAGGTCATCAAATGGTTATAAATAGATTTAAATTTATTTTATTAATGTATTGAGGAATACAAACCTAGTTGATCCTTAGCTTACAATCAAAAATAAAAACTAACAGTCAAATCAATAACATCCTAATATTTTGAAGTTTGTTTAAAAGTAGCTGCTTTTATTAGTTCATTTTTGAGGCTTTGAACGTGAAACGTCATATCAGCCCTGTAATTAAAACATAAAACTTAATTCTAAGATGTGTACAAGATATCTAAAATTAGCTTGTAGAGGAACCTGGCAGGACCACCAAGTGGATCAGTTAGAATGCTCTGAAAACGCCCAAAATTATGAGAGCCCCCTTTTTCAATTAACAGTACAAACCCCTGACAATGGAACAGGTATGCTAGCAACATAAGGTCATAGTCATCAATTCCATCCATAGATTATATAATACTACAGATCAATCCTTGTTAGTTGTGTTAAATGGCACTACAACTAGAAATGAAGTCGGTTAAAAAATGTTACAAACATTGGCATATTTCAACCAAACCACAAATAAGGGCCTCTCCCTTACTAAACTCTTTGGTTATTTCAAGGATGTCAGATACCTTGGATGAGGTGATAGGATAGGAGGAAGTGCACTAAAACTCTTGCGAGTTGTCAGTGCAGGTCAGACTACTCCCGTTAAAGAATAAGAATAACCACAAACCTCTTAGTAACTTCAATGCCAAGATGTGAAGCAGCAGCGACACAGAACCAAGAGTAACTGAGAAGAACAGCAGGGTCAATGCCTCTCATTTCAAGTTCCACTCTCTTGTACAACTTGTCTAATTCCACTGTTGATGATACCGAAGGACTTTCCAAAGGTTTTGTAAGTGTAGTTGTAGCGACCGACGAAAGAGGTCTTATTCCTACATGGTTAGCAAATACTGAACTTCGTGCGGCTGGAACCGCGCGTAATATATTCTGAAATATTAATTAAAACTCTCTGATATGTGATGTTTGATTATAAAACTAACACAGCAATACAATTTTTATACAAGTTATCAAATAAAGTACCATGTACCCTGTAATCAAGTAGTAATATAATAAGGTGAAGCTATATATTGCTCATGAATTTATGCTGCAACTAGAACTATTTTCTTAACTTTCTGATTAGCCAAGGGGTTATAATTTGTTTTCGGAAATTGAATTGAATTACGAGAATAAAATACACGCATGAGTAACATGTAGTAGCTGATATCCTACTTATTATTGATGTTATTAACGAAATAAACATATAAAACGATGCTTATATAAAATGTAAGATTATAACCTTACCCGAATTGTGTTCATTTTTTTTGTTTTTTTTTAATCAGTTAATATAATCAGAAAACTGTTCTCGTTTCTTTCCCTGCCGATTGATAATAAATTGTGTTAGATAATGTGTATAACATACAATTTCCTAAATAGAATTTCTAATTTAATTTCCATGTAACTAATCCATGTTTACTTTTATTTCCACAAATTAGGGTTGCTAGCTTATGTGAGTGATGAGTGCTAAGTAATATCTCAAATAGTGCTAAATTGCTCGAAAGATTTTGCGGGAGCAAAAGCTTTATATTCCTAGGCTAGATCGCACTTACTTATCATCGCCGCCAAGTTCAATGCCAAGTGAACAACTATTTAGTGCAGCTGGTTTGATTTATGAACCCTTCAGGAATCACTTGGAAAGCTGCGAAGTTGTTGTTCAAATATAATTTGGATCTTCTCAGTTTTTTTTTTTATGAATGCGTACCATGTATGTATGATGTAACCTTACCCATTAAAATAAATATTTAATCACCCATTTTTCTTCAATTACCCATGATTATTTTTATTTTTTGTTAAAAAATCACGTCAAATTCCCCCTCTGCCTCCGCCTCCGCGGAGGCGATCCTCTTCTCCTTCGCAACCGCCTCCGCCTCTGCTAAGAGGACCTCTGTTACAATTCTAAAAATAACATAATTGTAACAGAATAAGTATTAAGTTTTGAATAAGTAAAATGTTGAGTATTTCATTATTTGTTTACAATATGTTTACGAATAAATAAATTAAGTTTACAGCATTTGTAGCTTTTTTTTGAAATACGGCAATTTTTCAGTTAAGTTACGGCAGCACCAAATTTGGCTAGGAACTTCGGGATTTAGACACAGACACAGATTTTTATTTGTTTACTTCCCTCGTATCGAATTAATAATATTAAAATCAGAATAAGACTCAATAAACATATGTAGTTTTGTGTAGTATTACCACAGTACCTACCAGTACTACAACTATTGGAAATGTTATCCTTCACCCTTCAAGTTCCACTATGAATTGGGATTATAATTGAAAATGGTGGGACCTCTAACAGTGTTGAAGATGTTGCACTGTAGGAAAGCTTACTCACATAAAAGATCAACAAAAAACAAGAGAAAGGAAAAATCAATTGCAGAACAATGCTATGAATCCTCAGATGATGACGACATGGACGATCAGAATTTGAACAAAGGCATAAAATTAGAATCAAATAACGACTTATGCAGAGTTTGTTTAAAGCAGGGTGCGATATCTATTCTCGGAGATAACTCGAAGGACGATCTGTCGGTTGCTGTCAGTACTTTTGGAGGTATAGAAATAAGTGTATTTGACCCCTATCCAAAGTATTTATGCCATTCTTGCAACGCTCTTCTTCAAGGCGCAATTCTGTTTAGAAAGACTGCCCAAGACTCGGATGAACGTCTCAAAAAAACAGTCGAACCCGAACCTGAAGTAGATGATCACTTCAGCGACACGAACATAGATAATGAAGAGGAACCTACAACATCAACAGAACAAAAATTCAGCCTAACATGTAAACAATGTGAAATACAATTTGATACCTTTGACGATTACAACGAGCACAGGATGTCGGCAGATCACGAAAATAAGAAGAAAACATGCCCAATATGCAACAAAAGTTACAGTCCAAATTATTACAAAATACACATGAAAATTCACAAAGGTAGAACGTCACACATATGTGATGTATGCGGCAAAAAGTTCACACTACAATACCAGTTCAAGCGACATCGTTTGACACATTTCTACAGCTTACCATTCAAATGTTCCGTATGCCCGTATCGGGGCAGATTTTCTGAGGCTTTAAAGATGCATATGAGATCTCACACAGGTGAAAAGCCGTACATCTGTGAGGAATGTCCGCAACGTTTCATCAGTAAGAGTAATTTGAACAGGCATATGCTGACTCACAAGAAGGAATATGATTTCCAGTGTGAATGTGGCCGAGGCTTTTACACTAAACGTGAATTAGATTTACACTTCAAAGTAGAACATGGGGGAATAAAGGAGCATGTATGTAAGATGTGTGGCAAGGCCTTTGGGTACAGGAAACAGCTAATGAAGCATGAGAGGAAGGTTCATAACAGGGAGAAGCTACAAACTGGGAGAATGCCAATTTATTTGAAACTGGAAACTATGAAACAGCAAGAAAATAACACAGCACTTCTTTCTTCTTAAATGCTCTTTCTATTCACATTTTATTTCTCACAAATAAAACTGTAGCGACAAGCAAATTCTTTGATTTTACATTGTAAGAAAATGATAAAAAGTATGTTTGTATGTTTAATTATACCAACCATAATACAAACTAGAAATGGTTCAGTATGGGGCTAACCAGCTGTGTGTGAAATGTGTCTGAATTACTTATTTTATTTATATTTTTTTTATCATTGTAATCATTTTTTTCTATGAATGTTTAGAGTGCATCAATTGTTAAAAAGGCAGAGTAAAAAAAAAATACCTAAAAATTATGATTGTTGTATATCCCTCAAATATATTTTTATTTATTTTAACTATTTATTTCTAAGGAAAATATACAACTATGCATTCTGTTAAAATTTCAAGCCTACCGGTCACAGTAATTGATACGTAGCAAAATATAGGAAAAAACATGTTTATATTTTCATTTTCAGTATTTGTTTAGTGGCAAAGAAAAAAGAACTTGTGAAAATTTTAGGTTCCTAGCCGAACGGCAGCGGAGGCTTAGCAATAGGGTCCCATTTTTACCTTACAGGTACGGAACCCTAAAAAGGACTGTCACAGGCGTAGTAGATACGTCACTGGTCAATAACTTGTGTATTTGTCGTAGACAGAGAAAACAAATACCTACGGTATTTGTCCTTCTTGGTACAATACCCGTAAAATGATAATTGGATACCTATGATTAATTAGTATCGATCTTTCTACGGTATCGATAGTGAACAACGCTGACAGTAGCTGTGGTGGCGGTGCTATCTATTTATTTATATGTACTGTATGACTATATTTTTGAAAGTTTCGTATTATTGGGAAGCTTTTAGATGCGGGAAGGAACCCTCGGCAGCCAGCCCAAGCCAAGGAACAAGGAAATATCAAGTATCAACATAATATAACATAACATTGTTAAATTTTATATCGATAGTTTTGTAATATCGTTATCGAATCAGCATTTCGGCATCACTATTCATTAGAGATGATTAGAGTCACTTAGTACTCACTTCACATCACAGTTGACTAAAATTGAACCGCTTCTAAAAGTTGGAAGTAATTGTTTATATCTTACTTCATCGATTATTCATGATATCAGTGATATTCCATCATCTTAAAGTAATTATAGCACAATGAGTATGGATATAAAATCGTTCTTCCATTCTTGGTGCAATAAGAAAAATGTTTCCCCTAATTTCGATATTCGAGCTACCGGTGAGTAAAAATATTAGTTTAGGGAAGTGATACTGCAAAACAGAATATTTATTGAAAGTAAACTTATGTTGGCCGTGTATCTTGAGTGTAACTTTCAATATAAAAACGCAATGTTTTTAATAAAAATTATAACCTAAAATACCTATAATGGTTTTCAGGGCCGAAACATCGACAAAGGTTTCTGTGTGAGGTTCGTATAGAAGGCATAAGCTACGTAGGCGCCGGAAATTCTACTTCTAAGAAAGACGCTCAAGTAAATGCTTCTCGAGATTTTGTCAACTATCTGGTGCGAAGTGGTGCGGTGAATGCGTCGGAGGTTCCGCAGGAACATCGTGTCAAAGCTGAGGATAATGATACCAACCAGAATCAAGGGGGTGGCGCACCAGCCATGGAGATGCCAATGCCGCAGAGACCAGTGTTTCAGGTATTTATGCAACAGCTTTTTTTTTGTTGGCTGTCTGTCTGGGTGTTAAATATGTATCTATGTATATAAAATATGTATGTATGTATGTATATGTAGTATATCAGTTATGTTAGCAACCATAATATGAACTAGAAATGGTTCAGTTTGGGGTTAACCAGCCGTGTGTGGAATGTGTCCTAATATTTATAATATTTATTTCTAAAAAAACACTACAGCTTTGTTATCACAGTTGGTATCATACACGTAGGTTGGTACAGTTTAATCTACATAGGTCTATATTTTATATTTGCTACACACATGTTGAATAGCCATATTAATAATGTAACTTTAGTAATAATAACTCACATCAGAAGTAGATTAGAAAATTCTTTATTGGGCCCATTTTTATACTGTATTTGCATACAGTATATAATTTGAAAGTAATGTAAGTACAAGTAATATACAACTAAGTGTGCCTCAATTATTATTATAGACAACTACCTTTGTTATGTTAAGAACATTGATTTTAAATAAAAAAGCAATTTTGTGCAATAATCAATAATTAAAGGTTCTTTTAAAACCATTTCATTTGTGATTCACTATCCTGTTGCTCCCTTCAAGATCTAAAATAGCTCATCAATGTGTTCATCCTGTCCAGGGATTGCCTGCATTGCAGTAATTTCTTTATTACCTAGTCCATCATTCATAGCTTTCACTATATCTCCATTATCAGCTTCTATAGGCCACACAAACAGCCCTCCCAAATTTTTGTCAAGTACATATATGCCTTTAGCAATTGTTGAATTAGGACTGTCATATGTCACCAGGTCCCCTGTCACATTGTTGAAAACATAAGATGCTTCTGCTGAATAGTCGTAGTGCTCTTCCCATTTACCTTCGTTAATGCCTTTAATTATTTCCTTGTAGTAAAGATGATGAGGATTGTATGTTCCTACAACAGGTCCAGTAGCTGTACCCGTAAAAGGGATATCTATATAATTATGCACACCTGTCCATCCAGACCCAAGTAAATTTACTTCTACAACTATCTTCTCAGGATTTACTCCTTGAGATAAAATTTTTGTCACAGCTTTATCTACACTATAAGCTTTTTTGTCAAAGGCAGGTGAGTAAAGGTTATTTTGATGACCAAGTGTGGTATTTGACAGTGAGCCTCTAAACCAATAAGTCGTGATGTAGAAGTGATCAACATAACTTTGAACCTCATTGTAGTTAACAACTGTTTCTTTTTCAAAATCAACTTTAGCATTTGATGTTAGTTCATATCTCTTACCATATAGGGCTGTAAGTTGTTCCATAACTTCTCTGAGCTCCTTCATAAGTTGTACATAAACTTTTCCATCCTCTGTGCTATGAGGATTGTCCCAGTGTAAGTTGACTCCATCGAAAAACTTCCAAGTCTCCAAAAATTCTTTAACTGACGCAACAAATGTGGCCCTCTTTGTCTCATTATTCAAATGTTTGAAAGGACCAC
Organism: Mellilla xanthometata; assembly: GCA_035578125.1. Classification (NCBI taxonomy): domain Eukaryota; kingdom Metazoa; phylum Arthropoda; class Insecta; order Lepidoptera; family Geometridae; genus Mellilla; species Mellilla xanthometata. Next base: position 1,645,144 of record JAPUBQ010000033.1, on the reverse strand, counting down.
TTTGAAAATAACCCCCAATGGAAGCTAGGATGGTTAAATGGGGTGAAGCTCTTTTCAATATCATTAACTCACCAAACATGCCTCTATTGTATGGATCCTCTTTCAATATGTAAGGAAGAATCATCTGAATTGCAGCATGTGGATCTTGGATTGTGACTTGAAAGTCGTCTCGTCCTTCACACGAGCGTTGCACAGCCTGATATTCAGGCAGCTCCTTATCATTAATACCTTCACCAACGCAGATTGGAATGCAACAGTACATTAAATGAGTTAATTGTGCTCCGCTATTTTAAGGAGCTTGGATGGCTTGGGTAGGCTGGTAGGGGGAAATGCACAATATGCCTCTTGCAGGTTGTCAGTGCAGGTCTGATCGCCCCCATCATAGAATAAGAATAAGAAATGAGTTAATTTTGAATCAGGCACCTTATTAGCAGGATAGTTATGGTAAATGCTTGATTCTTGTAAATATGCTCCAACAACTTTTCTAGAAATTTGTTTGTACCCATTTCGTTTCTCAATTGAAGAAATCAGTAAAGAATCTAGGTGGCTGCCATCAGTATCAGCTACCAGAAGAAGTTTCTGGTCACTTGAACAGCCATGCCGGTTGCACAAGGCCACTGTAATGTTGTACCTACCTCCTTTGTTAACTTGAAAAGAAGCTTCTTCATAATGGCCGACTCTTCTCCATGTAATAGTGTCATTCAGGTAGATAGTGATCTCAGTCTGAGAACAATTACTATTATTAAAATCCCATTCAACTTTGACCTGAACAGATTCCTTTCTGGTAACGAGTTTGTTGTATGCTGTAGCTTGCTGGTCCACCGTTACAAGAGCATAGCTTTCGGTGTTATGTATGATAGGTTTTGTTGGTTTGCTCGCACATACTACGCTTGTTTCCTTACTGATGCTACCTGTTGGTTGTTCATCGCCTTTGACTTTAGAATTCGTTGCAATTATATTATGTATAGTTTCAACTGTTGATGCCATTTGGTCCATCTTTGTTTCAATGTCCACTAGTTTTGAAGTGATGTAACTGTTGTACTCTTTGGAGATATCAACGAAATTATTTGAGTCGCCGGTACTACCTGGAAGAGATCTGCTCAAGATCAGTGCAGGTGGGACATATCCTATACCCAGCAATGGGATAAAAAGGCCTGTAGATGTTGATGATGATGATGTAGACCTTTCAGATATAATTTGCATTGTTTCCTCCAGATTCTTTATTCTTTCCAGTACAGATTTGGATTTGGTTTGATTGTCCGTCTTTGCCATAACATTTTTAAATTGAATTAAAATTAGAGCCGTCAAAATAAGTCTTAAATTCATTTTGATTCCACAGCACGCTGCTTTCAGTTTCAGACTATCGGTGCATTATATTCTTGTGAGCTTATATATGTATAGTTAATTAGTTATATATAGATATAGCAATAAGTAAATACATTTGTCAGTATGATTAATGGGTTTATGAAAATAAAATGACTGAAATTCAGGCCTAAAACATTTTCAATAGATAAGAAATTTTAAAATTATTACGTTATTATGAACTATTAAGTATTGACAAATATTTATCTCTTTATACTCGTATATATCTCGTATCTGCGAGTATCTCTCGTATATCTGAGAGCATAATCAATTCCCAAGTACAGCCACGGTACTTATTTAGTGTGTTATAAGGATAATGTAGGCGCATAATGTTAACTGATAAACGTCCGACGCTAAAGCGACGGGTTTTGACGTGTCTGTGTGTGTGTGTGTAGCTCTCGAACGGATGGGACTGATATTTCCCCCGACTTCACTGCCAAAATAACATATGACATATTTTTCCAATTTCCTCAAAATGTCTATCAAATTGATGCGCTAGTCTGCTAGAATACATACATCTTTTTATCTTCTTCTTATATATAAAATTTCCGTGTCACAATGTTAGTTACCGGTACTCCTCCGAAAAGGCTTGACCGATTTTTCTAGTTACCGGTACTCCTCCGAAAAGGCTTGACCGATTTTTCCAAATTTCAAATACGTATTCAGTAGGTCGCAGGTCTGAGACTCGGCTATTATCTATTTACCATACTTCTTTTTTTAAATTAAAAGATATAATTTATTTATAAGGCAAAACAACGTTTGCCGGGTGAGCTAGTATACTATAATATATTTCGTATCCAAGATGACAGTTATCGTAAAATAGGGCTGGGGGTTATTAGATTTTAATTTACACTCGTTATTAAATGAATAAAATAAAATAAATAAATATTAGGACATATTCACACACGGCTGGTTAGTCCCATACTGAACCATTTCTAGCTCGTATTATGGTTGCTAACACAACTGGTATACTACATATACATACATACATAAATACATATTTAACACCCAGACCGACAGCCAGCAAATTTAGTTAAGCACAAAGATGATGACCGGGCCGGGAATCGAACCCGTAACCTTCTGATTGGCAGTCCGGCATGGTAACCTTTACGCCAACGAGGTCGTCGAATATTCCCTCTCCATCGAAAATAATGCAAGCGTGCATCATATGGTGGTGACTCCGTCGAGACCGCGGAGATAGCAAAAGCGGCGCATCGTAATAATCTCACTTTTCACCTGCCGCGGCTCACACCCTCGGCTGCGGTGATTACCAATCCACACCAGCTCAGTTGCAAAACCCCCGCCCCCCCGGAACGAAGTTCCGCAACCTACTGGTGCCACTCCATCTAGAACTTGTATGGAGGAGTACAAGTCTAGGTAGTGGCCCGCCACAGGGTCCATCTTAGTTTCACTGTGGGTGACCAAGCAGCGGTTACTGACGGGGCCCATGGAACATTTGTCCAGGCAAACTGACGGCAGATGGAGCAAGGCTTTGAATGGCGAGGTTAGGATTAGTCCACCGGCAATATTAACGACATCTATTAGTCACAGGTCGTACCATGGTATTATTAGCACTGGAAACAGACATCATTGGCCATAAATAACATATGTTAAAGGCAAGACACACGAAGAAGGTGAATAGCGTGTTAAGAGAGATACCTATTCCCAGCAGTGGAAGAGAACCAGCTGTGGATGTTGATGAATCTTCTAGTAAGGGAGCCGAAGAGGGGATTTTTGTAGTATCTCGAGCGCGTCAGATTAAGATATGGGAGATATCTTGAACTCATTTTAATACCTCCACCAAATACAAGCATGCCCCGTTGGTGGGATTGTTTTTAAGAACGACTGAAAAAAAAAGTTATACGGCAGATATACTCTACATTGTCAGATTAAGCTAACGTAAGTTAAACGTCTATAAGAGTGTATATTTAAAATAATCTGATAATTTAAATGTAACACTTGGGAGTAAGGGGGTCCCAAACTTTCAAACTTTGATGTTCAGTAACGGCCAAATTTGTAGATTTATCTTCAAGGAGATAATTTAAGCATATTAGGAGACTTATAATCAGCCGATTAACACAAAAATAATTTAAGAAAAACATTGCTTAACTTTTATAAAACTTGTAAAAGTGCCTGGTGGCGCCCTCCATTGGTGGATGAACTAGGTCTCATACAGATTTATAATATCTACATTATAATCCAATAAGCTCCAAACGCGCTCGAGTAAGTACACATATAGCATCGTGGGCTCCCCTGCTATTCTCTTATTATTTGCTCCTTGCATATTAGGTGTGAATAACAGGAAACTGATAAACTATTGTTTTTATAGATTTAAAGTACTGAAATTAATTGGCTGTAATTTTATGTTATTAGTGAATTTTTCCTTGTTATTCATCTTGTTATTTACTTGCATAGTGTATGAATAAAAACATACATGGAAAATTAGATATTTCATAGAGTGAGAGAGACATTAAAATATCATTCCAAATATGAATAACATCTCCTTGTCCATTTACAATTTAATAGATATTTTGCCTTGTAGGAACTTATTGTCATATATAACATTGAGGTCCACATTAAGCTAAAAAGTTATTAATAGAATAAAATATTTTTCATTACTCATACTCTGAAAGTAGGTCTGAAGTTGCCTGAGGAGCTGGATGAAAGTCATACATTGCATCCCTAGGGAGAATCGCTTTGCAATTGACTAAAATTGAAATAACCTAAAGCTAAGTATTGATTCAAGAATATACACTTTTAAAATAACTTAGTTATAATTAAGTTTTAACAATTTCTTTAAAACAACTTATATTTGGGTAAAAATATTTACCATTTTTGCAATGATGATTAATTAATAATGGCTGAATAGTTGGCCGGCCACAGAAAAAAGAGTATTATGTATGAGTAAATGTTGTGTGGGTGTAATGAAAAGCACAGTGTTTACCTCGGGTTTAAGACTTATTTAGTCCCTCGAACTATTGGGCAATCCCCATCTCGGGCCTAATCAAAGTTACTTTCATCCCTAGGGCAACAACGTACTATCGCCTGCTCGATAAGCTCTACTCTTTAATTTGCTCCTCTAGAGTGGACCTTGCTTATTTCAGGGTGGCATGGGCCCCGAGTCCATGGGTACGGCGTACCAAGCCTACGGCGGCGAGGGCGACGCTGAACGCAGGGAGTTCACATACATGGACCGCATGCAGCAGCAGAAGAACGTGGAGGAGGCCGAGGACTTGGACGTGAACGCCAGTCTCCATGGCAACTGGACCATGGAGAATGCCAAGTCTAAACTTCACCAGTTCATGCAAGTGAATAAGATTAACGCCGACTACGTTTACAAGGCAGTCGGGCCGGATCATACACGGTTTGTTTGCTCACGATCTTCACTTGTTTAGACTCTCTTAGTTTTCTGTCGTATTTAATTTAAAGAAATTGTATGAAAAAACTTTAGTTAAACGATCTTCACTTGTTTAGAGTTTCAAACGATCTTCACTTGTTTAGAGTCTCAAACGATCTTCACTTGTTTAGACTCTTTTAGTATTCATTCGCATTTAATTTAAATAAATTGCATAAAAACTTTGGTTAAACGATATCCTCTTGTTTAGAGTCTCAAACGATCTTCACTTGTTTAGAGTCACAAACGATTTTCATTTGTTTAGAAACTCAAACGATCTTCATTTGTTTAGACTCTCTTAATTTTTATTCGCATTTAATTTAAATAAATTGCATAAAAACTTTAGTTAAACAATCTTCTCTTGTTTAGAGTCTCAAACAATCTTCACTTGTTTAGAGTCACAAACGATTTTCACTTGTTTAGAAACTCAAACGATCTTCACTTGTTTAGAGTCTCTTAGTTTTCAGTCGCAATCAATTTATAGAAATTTACAAATAAAAAATACGAAGGCATTAGGTTCACTATGAGTAGCAGTGTCCATGGCAACTGGACCATGGAGAATACCAAGTCTAAACTTGACCAGTTCCGGCAAGTGAATAAGATATACGCTAGCGATGCGCGACTGTGAATGATTCCAGTCGAATTATTCGACTTTATAAATCATTCGACTCATTCGAATGATCTCCGAAATTAGTAATTTACATAATACCCACTCAAAATTAACCGGACTGAATGAATACTACATTAGTTACTACTTGAACCGACTCCACTCCAATGATTCACTCATATTTAATTCATTAGAAACTAACAAGTGACATTGACAAGATTCGCTAACAATCGAGTCAAAACGCCATTAGTTACTAATTAGTAGTCATCATTCGATTATTAACACATATACAGTATATTACTAATATTCAAGTCGAACGTGTATATTAGTAGTTGTAGATAATTCGACTGGTCAGATTATTCGCAGTCGCGCATCTCTAATATACGCTGACTACGTTTACAAGGGAGTCGGGCCGAATCATTCGCGTTTGCTAACGATATTCATTTGTTTAGTATCTCTACTAAATACTACTAAATTACGATTTTCTCAACATCGATCATTATATATTCAAAGTATGTACTACAGACGCCCTGAAAAGATTTTGCGTCACTTACTTGTAACTTTGTATAGTGCACTGTATCTAACTGTTTGCACAACTTATGTTTCATGTATTCATTATGTCAGTTTATTCATCATTCCAGTCTTTAAGGCGATGACAGAAGCAAAATCTTGAATTTACAGTTTTTTAGTTATAAATAAAAAACCTAAAAAATTTGCATAAATAATAAGGCCGTCTAAAGAACAACTCTAAATATATTTATATTTGTTGTGGATAATACTTGTCAATATGAAAAAAAAAAAAGAATGAAACATTTTTATTTTAGTTTCTGTAAACCAGCTTTATCTCTAAATCTCGTCTGATTGGTACCAAAATAAGTACGAGTATTAATATTCTTATAGTCGTTGTGTAGTTTAAGCTATTTTTAGTTGTTTTTTTTACCTATTATGGTTTTTACGAAAAACTGTAATTTCAAGATTTTTCCGCTGTCACCGCCTTAAAGAAGACATTACATTTGAGATGTCGTCCTGCTCGCACTATTGTATTTGTGCGAGTGAGATGACACATGAGATGATTCTTTCTTTTTTGATTCGAATTATGCGCCTATTTTTCATTTCATTGTTTTATGTTTTTAAGAGCCAGTGGTTATTCAAAAATATTTGAAAATCCATCGGCTGAATCCTGATTTGCGAACTCAAAGTGTGGCCAAGTCAAAAGTACAGTCGGAAAAAGAAGTGTCCTTCTTTAACAAAGAAAAAAAACGAAGGGTACTTTTTTGAAAAAGAAGTAACCTTCGTTTTCCAAGAAGGACACTTCTTTGAACTTTAGAGTGAGTGCATTATCACATAATTGTTTAGCACTGTTTTAGTACTCACTTTGAAGTTATTATTATATTAATTAATTGAGTCATTCGTATTTATTTACTCGTACATATTCCTACAAGTAAATAAATAAGGAATAAAAAGTATTTTTTTTATTTAAAGTTATTGATTGAAGAAGTATTGTCCACTTATATTTAATTTTATAATTTTGAAGCTAACTCTGCTGTAGAGAAAAGCAAACTTGGCTTCGACATTGTTTTTTGCCGTTAAGAAAGAATCCAAGACAAAATATTGTAAACAAATCATCTCCCAAAGTTAGCTTAAGGCGCTATTATACTGGGCTCAGTTACGCCATACAAAATCGAGCAAGGCGCCTGCCGCCTGGCTGTGGATATATCACGAAATCAATTCATATTAAATCAACAATTAAAAACATTGAAATGATTAGCACTAAATATTCTAGATAATGGTGGCAATTCTGCTGTACACGCGACTAAACTAAATTTTAAGTTGCCCTGTCCCTTTTCATTATAAGTGGCCAGAAAGAGACGGCACGTTCTGCATCATAGTCAAAACAACTAAAATCACGTCAAATATAGAAAATATAGTCGACTTTAGAACACACTTGTATCAGCTCTAAAACTACCTACACATTCCATATTTGATGTGATTTTAGTTGTTTTGTCTGTGGTTCAGAACGTGCCGTCTCTTTCTGACCACTTAAGATGAAAAAAGACGAAGCTTCTTTAAATTTAGTTTAGTCGTGTGTATGGCAGAATCGCCACCATTATCTTTATTTACAAAAAAGTAAGGTTTTTAACTTCTTTATAACATTCAGAAGCACAATAATTTTAAATTATAAAAAGGCTATATTTTGAACAAAATAAATATTAAATGGCCTCTCCATTTGGGGGATACACACACACACACGCATAAAGACACGTCAAACATATAATTTAGTGTCTTTTTTTTTTGTTGACGAGGGGGAAATCTTCGACAAGATGGGGCGCAGCCAGGTTATGTGGGATTTGTACCCACTAAAACCCCCCCGGTGACCTGCCTCTGTGCTTAACCTGTGCTGAACCCGGAGACCTCCTCCGGGTTCTTCCGGGAAACACTCCGGAGACCTCCTTGCACTGCGCTGTGGCCCTTCCCGGATTGTTGTCGTTCAACCCGGACTCGATGGAGCAGGTGTCGGAACCCCATCTCCGAACACTTTCGAGTCTGATGCCCCTTTTAGTCGCCTCTTACGACAGGCAGGGGTAATTCCGCAGCCTTATTCGTTCGCCCAGGCTGCAGGGTTAGTCGTTTTAGTGTCTAGGGTTATATAAAATAAAGTGAAAACTAACTTTGTGAGATGGTCCTACGTATTTAAGCTGGAGAGTATTTAATGTCTTGGATTGTTTTCTTGGCAGACTTACGTTGAACCCTGACTTGGCTACCCTGCGAGATTATCCCATATTGTGTACTACAAAGCGAATTGGTAAGTTATTTTGTAACACACATCAGTAAAGAAAACATTTAAAAGTTCGCTTTCTCTTTCTCACACTGATTTGGTTTATATTCTATTTTATTTTTATTCTATATTTATTTTATTTTCCACACATTCTTCTTCTTCGTATGAGCTAAGTGTCGGAGAGTTTTCAAGCCGCCCGAAGGCCTCTGACTTGGCTTGACGACTGCTTGTACTATGACTAACAGTCTGGACCTACAATTTACGCCGTCATTCGACCCTCTGTAGAGCCAAGGTGAAAATGCCACTTGAAAAACGACAGTGTTGTGCATGGTCACCCATCCAAATACCGTCCGCTTCGACCGTTGCTTAGCTGAGGTTTACAGTCGCCCACTTCACTCATTCTTGCTTAGGCTACGTTAAAAATTAATGTAAAAAAAGGAATTACATATTAATGAAAACATACTGCTTTCGTACTATCTCATTAGTATCGTAGCCCCTGTAGCTAGGCTAGCTAAGGTGATCTGACGCGATCATCGCAGCTAAGCAACAGTCGATGTAGACAGTGTTTGGAAGGGTGACCGTACACAGGACTGTCGTTTTAAAAGTGACATTTTCTTCTGGGCGCGACCGTGGGTCGGATGACACGTTAATTTGTAGGTCCTGGCTCGTACGAAGAAGTCAGCCACAGCGCTCACTTTTGCTTAGGCTATGTAAAAAATACAATTAAAACAAGGAATTACAAAACAAAAAAAAAGAAAACATACAAACATTTTGTTTTCATGCCATGTTATTTAATAACATTATTATCACAAATTTATTTATTTAGAAAGAAAGAAGAATGAAAATTATTTATTATGACAAATTGACACAAGACAAGATATAATATATTTTGTTATGGAATAGAGACATTAACTTTGAAATGTTTTCTTTATTGAATCGTGTTATAGCTTGTGTACACATCTTATCTAAACGGATTTTATGCAAAGCTTTTAGAATCATACGTTAAAAGATAGACGTTCTACCACCAAGCCACACTTGCTTTTTTATCATAACATAATATACAATATAATTTCCATTGCCACCTAGTTTATCTCGGGCGTAAACAGGAAAACTTTGTTTGTACCATAATTGTATTTGATATTAAATATTCCATACTAATAATCTAATCTGTAAATAGTTACGTTTAAACTAATCTAATTAACAAGAAACAAACAGGCATAACTTGCGTTAATAAAAAAAATATTAGAATACAGTGTAAGCTCTACATAACGACACTGAAGGTACTGTGCATTTTATGGCGTTATAGAGAATTATCGTTAAATGGAGAGAATGTATCATTGTATGGAATACAAGCTAAACCAATTGAAGACAATTGATTTCGACGCTTTAGAGAGTTTGTCGTTAAATCGAGTGACGTTACGTGGGGTTTACACTGTATTTGATATGAACTGTTAAAAGGATTAAACTAATCTAATTAACACGAAACTAATCAGGCATAACTTGCGTTAATAAATAAATTATTAAAATATGTGTTTTCTCTTGCTCGCACTTTTTGTTCGTATGAGCTAGGCTCTGGTGTTGAGAGTTTTCAAGTCGCTCAAAGGCTAATTGGCTTGACGACTGCTTGTACTAATACTAACAGTCGGGACCTACAATTTTACTTGTCATCCGACCCACTGTAGCGCCCAGAATATAATGGTCTTCAAGTCAGCAAGGTTGTATTGTACACATTAAGTTTATATTCATTGGGAATATGGATTATGGGATGGAGAAAATCTTTTATACACATATTTATTAGATTACAATACACAATTTTATTTTTTGTTTAGCTTATATTTATGTCATCCTTCAAAAGTAACGTAAAAGTAATATTTAGAGTCGTGTAACATGAAAGTAAAATGACGGGGTCAAAAGTAACTTAAAATGTTAATTTCCAACATTCTGGCAACGCTGCTGAACGCGCATGACCAATGGTGGGGGGTTTTACAAATTTCAATTTCACTCGTAAATTTTTCACTTTATGATTTATGTTTTAAATAATGAAATACATATTAAATTAGAAAATAACGAATTGAGTGTAAGACTAGTGCCTTAAAAGCTCAGGATAAAATCAGGCCATTTTATTCTTTACGCAAATCCCCTATTGATGATTTTTAGTTTTTTTAAATGGTATACTTGAATGATACGTTCCAGGTGTGCCGGAATTTATACTTATGCATAAAAACCGTCAAACTTCTTAAGAAAGTACGCGTTTGTAGTAAAAAGTTTCTGTCCATAGAATATAATGTCACTGATACCAATTGTAACAAATAAATGTATAATTTATTTGTTTGGGTTATAGGCGATGTAAAAATGATTTTTGTTTTTTTTTTTAAATGGTATACTTGAATGATACATTCCAGGTCTTTCTGCTGCGAAATGACGCTCTACGTCCGGCAACTGGGACGCAACGTGACCGGCCGTGAGACCGCATCCAACAAGCAGACTGCGAGCAAATCATGCGCTCTCTCTCTGGTCAGACAGCTCTACCATCTCGGTGTGATTGAGGCCTTCAGCGGCACTCTCAAGAAAGACAGGTATAGAGTACACAAATATAGAGAAAGACGTTTTTTTAGACATCTAAGCCTATAAATCAGCCCGCTGTAAGGCAAAGGCCTCCCTAATGTATCTGTCCTTATTATTATAAAGTTAGTGGGATTAAATTAAAATTCTTTATTTAACCACATAAATAACGGAAAATTTATTTTCAAACCAGGCGCTAATATTCTATAGTTAAAACACTGTGGGATCGTCGCTACTCGGTATTTAAATTACGCGGCGCGAGCGGGCGAGACGGGCGGCGTGCGTTCTGCGCGGGAGTTGGTTTTGCACTGACGAGCGGTCGCGCCGGCGCGCTATTGTTTTCAGCCCTATTGTCTTGCGCGTTGGGTGGTCCGGCGCAGGCTTTTTTAGCTTTTAGCCCGTACGATACGTTCACGACTATTTAGTCGTGAGCTATGTGGCCCTGCCACAAGTTTATCACTATCCGATCTATCTAAAGAAAAGATAAATATATTTTATTGCGTCTAAGTTGTGAGCACGGAATTAACAAAATAAAAGTTTATTTTTAATGAGACTTGAGTCGTGCTTTTCAGGATCATTGCGCCTCGCTGTAGGTGTCATGAGAACCTGTGTCGCAAGGCAGCAATCTCGTTCTATATAGAGTATATACACTAGGCTTGTGATTTTATTTTGTCGAATATACCTGTTCCATGTTGCCCGTGATCTAAAAGAGAAACACCTTCATCATCTGTCTCTCAAACGCTGTGATATAGTTTGTAAAAGTGGGCAAAGTAGCTTACCTGTGCCACTCCTGTCATATTGTGAAAAGCAAAATGTGAACAAGTCTTGCTCTCTCACTCTCTCTGGTCAGACAGCTCTACCACCTCGGTGTGATTGAGGCCTTTAGCGGTACCCGCAAGAAAGACAGGTATAGAGTACACAAATATAGAGATAGACGCTTTTTGAAGAATACTCTTGTTCCAATTTGCCCATGAGCTAAAAGAGTATTTTGTAGTCTTCAAATATTACGGTTTCCTCACGATGTTTTCCTTCACCGTAAAGCAAGTGCAAATTATTATATTTTATTTATTTATTAGGACACTTTCACACACGGCTGGTTAGCCCCATACTGAACCATTTCTAGCTCGTATTATGGTTGCTAACACAACTGATATACTACATATACATACATACATATTATATATAAATAAACATTAACACCCAGACCCACAGCCAACAAATTTAACCAACAAATCGAACCCGGAACCTTCTGATTAGCAGACCGGCATGGTAACCTTTACGCCAACGAGGTCGTCAATCCACACATAACATGAAAAAAAAAATCTACACCAATGATTTGTATTTCAAGTTATGTGTGGATTTGTGATTTCGACGCAGAGGCTGCCAGATAGAAAAGCAGATGTTTCCCCACCGCATCACACTCACTTGTTTTTAATTATAATAAATAATCTTGTGCAGGACTAATGAAGGCATTTTGAAACCGTTCCCGGTTGCAATCAGTCCAGAGCTCGAAGCCAAACTAGAAGAGACGTTGCAAGGTAAATAAACTTATTCTTTTCACTATTCACTATTATTTTACTTTATTATTATTTACAAGAAAAAATTGACATACTTAAAAACTAAAAATTAAACAAGAGTTTTTTTTTTTGATAATTCTATTTCAATTTAAATTTTGATAAATAGTGACATTGTGATTGTGAATTTGAAACTGAACCTTATAATGATTGTAATTGAATAAATGGCTTTTATACTTTTACTTAAATGTTAAATAAATAAATATTAAGACACATTTCATACACAGCTGGTTAATCCCATACTGAACCATTTCTAGTTTGTGTTAAGGTTGCCAACACAACTGATATACTACACTAAGTCTTACACTGGTCTACAGTGGTTTTGTTGCCTTTGATATGATGATGATTTTGGGTCCGTTTATACACACAATTCGTGAAAATATCAATAATTTTGTAAGATTTGCTCGGATTTTTTTCAACAAATGACTGAAAAATTTAATTTTGAAGATAAATCGTTCAAAATTCAATTTGTAGAAATGAGCAAATTTAGTACTTTTACGAATATATTCGTAATCTGGGCACTTAAAAACGTAACAATTTGCTATGATTAACAGGGCAACAAAAAAAAAAAAAAATTTTTTGTAGAGCTGTGTTATTATTTCTCAGATCTGGGTATAGAACCAGTGGACGTGACAACAGCGGTTCCGAACCAGTCCGACGCAGGCCAGGACGGTAAGAACGTGGTGACCATACTGCAGATGGACCGAGCAAAGGCGATGCGCGACGCGCGCCCTACTCCAGGAGGCGTGGTCACGTGGTCTCCACCTCAGACTAACTGGAACGCATGGACGCAGTGTAATATTGGTGAGTGAGTGTGCGTTGGAATTTTTTTTTTACACATTCACACCCGGCTGGTTAGCCCCATACTGAACCGTTTCTAGTTCGAATTATGGTTGCTAACACAACTGATATACTACATATACATACATACATACATATTAAATATAAATACATATTTAACACCCAAACCCACAGCCAACAAATTTAGTTAAGCACAAAGATGTTGACCGGGCCGGGAATCGAACACGGAACCTTCTGTTTAGCAGACCGGCATGGTAACCTTTACGCCGACGAGGTCGTCAATTGCTCAACTTAATTCCCCCATCTCCGTTCCACTATAGAACGAGCAGGGCAACGGGTAAGAGACACCGCTACACAGTGGAAATTCCAAAGATTCGTACAAAGCACTACTTGTAAAAATATGTAAATTTTATATGACCTGGCAATCGTTGATTGGACTTAAAAATTTAAGGGTGAACAACTTAGGGGTATAAAAAATAGCAGATAACAAGATAGTAGCCGATTCTCAGACCTACTGAATACGCATATTATATAAAATTTGGTGAAAATCGGTCAAGCCGTTTCGTAGAAGTACGGTAACTAACATTGTGACATGGAAATTTTATATATAAGATTTTTTATTTATTTCTGTGACATCTGTTTGATTGATTTTATTTTTCTTTTTGTTTATGTAATTTTTATGACTTAAAAATAGTCGAAATAAATGGTATTTAAATTAGAATATTTTTTTGGCTCACGTTTGACTGCAGCTTGTTTGATGTTAAGCTTTACTGTGGTCTAAGATGTAACAAGTGTGCCTAGAAGATTTGAAGACACCCAAATTGAAATTATACTATATATAATATACATATACTGAATATAATTCTATAATGGTGGCGATTCAGCGGCACACACGACTAAACTAAATTTAAAGAAGCCCCGTCTCTTTTCATCTTAGGTGGCCAGAAAGAGACGGCACGTTCTGAACCGCACAGAATCACGTCAAATATGAAAAATGTAAGCGATTTTAGAGCGCACCCAATTGTATCAGCTCTAAATCTGACGCGTTTGACGTGATTTTAGATGTTTTGTCTATGGTTTAGATCGTACCATCTCTTTTTGGTCATTTATGACAAAAAAAGACAGAGCTACTTTAAATTTAGTTTAGTCGTGTGTGCCGCTGAATCGCCACCAATATTCCTTGCCGAATTCCTTGATAACTATATAGTCTAAAATATTTCAAGCCGAGAGCAAACCGGTGCCTTCTGGGTAGCACACTCCACTGTAGATGTCACTTTTATTCAGGTGCATTTTGTAAATAAGTGACTATTTCACGTAAAACAACATCTTATATCTTTAAGACTTCCAGAATAAGAGCTACTTTCTGTTTTCAGACGAGGGTCCGCTAGCTACCACTACGTTGGATGAAATCAGCTCAGATCTGGAGCGGCATGCTAAGGATATCAGCCAAAACAGCACCCTATATCAAGTAAGAATTCATATATTTATTTTATTTATAGGCGACAAGCATTATGCTGATGTGTCTATATCTATCACACTGAGTTGAAATTATTTTTTTAACAGTTCACAAAATGTTCATTGTTCAATGTCAATATTTAAAGTCCACTAGTGCACTGATCACAGGTTAGCAAGAGATTTTTTTGTTTTCTGCAGCCAGCTATCAAGCCGGTTTTTAAATCTGTTTACTGATGTAGCACTGACCACTTCCTCAGGCAACTTATTCCAATTATGAACCACTCTGTTGCTGAGTATGTGATGCCCCGTATTAGTGTTGGCAAGATCACGCTGGATTTTCTGGTTAAGGCCTCTGCTATTTAGTACACTATTTGTACCACGAGATGGCCTTTACTAACCTGCAATGAAAGACAATAAATATAAAGCTCTGAGTAAACTGTGCCAGAATTTATACTTTTGCATAAAAATTGACAAATTTCCTTGTTTCTGTCCATAGAGTATAATGTCACTGAACCCAATTGTAACAAATAAATGTATCATTTATTTATTTGGGTTATAGGCGATATAATTTTTTTTTTTCATACACACATATAATTATATGCAAAGAGTGAATAAGTGGTAACATTGTGGGGTACGGTATAGAGACGCTGTGCCCCGCGCTAAGTATCTTTCGATCTGTGCAGCGGGGCAATAGTTTTATCCGCGCCGAGCTATTATACACTTACACTTTATTTATACTATTAAATACTTACTTTAGAAGGTGGAAATACACAAAACGAATCAAAATATTCATTCATTCATTCAATATTTAAGAGCTGGGCTCTTGTCTGTGGAGTTTTTTCCAGGTAGTTCTGTCTTCGGCCAAATCCTTGACCTCCCTATACGACATGACTTTCGCCTTCTCCTTAATTTGGTCTAAATATGATCTTCTAGGTCTTCCTCTTCCTCTTCTGGCTTCTATCTTTCCTTCTACGATATTTTTAATGAAATTGTCATGTCGTATAAGGTGGCCAAACATCTTTCCTCTTGTGTTGTCTAATGTATTTATTATGGTATGAAAATAAAAACAAACAAAAACAGAATAAACAATAGAGTGACAGCCGTGACATTGTCATTTTCAACTATAATCAATTAATATTATTTTCTTTTATTACAGGAAAGTTTGCGCGAAAGAGAGACGTTGCCAGTATACGCAATGCGTTCTGAAATTATGAGCGCGATCAACGATAACCCAGTAGTTATTATTAGGGGCAACACTGGCTGCGGTAAAACTACCCAGGTGATCTTTTTTTTATCAAATCATTTTATAATTGGAAGAAAAACTGACAAATTTAGTGTGCTTCTGTTGAGATATTTCCGTCCTTCACTTTTTTTATTGCATTTGCTTATGTCTATTTGGTTTCAGATCACAGCATAAGTACACATAATATTTCAGTTTATGTTCCATTTGCAATACATTTTGCTAAGTATTGCCTGAAGTTAATAGGTTATTAAAGTTAACTTGAGTAGGCTGCAATATAATTAAAATTATAAGGTTTTATGCGCCACAGTTTAAACTTAACCTCACTTACACCCTTTTTACTCTTTTCTCCGATGAGTCTTTAGTTGAGAAATACTTGTTTATTTTAACTTTGGTAGCTAATTGAAACGAGTATAAATAAACCTGGAGCTGGCAAGTTGGACATAAATTATTAAACAATTTAATTAGATTTTTAAATATGCTACAAAATTATTTTTTTTGTTATTTAGCTTACTTATTAAGGATAAATAAATAAATTGAAAATAGTAATATCTGAACTAAAATTGCTTGTATGACTTTTAATGTAAAAATATATGTGTCATAATCACGTTTTGACATTTCAGGTGTGTCAATTCATCTTGGACGACTACATCATGAGTGGGCAAGGTGCGTGGGCCAATGTGTGTGTGACGCAGCCGCGTAGGATCTCTGCCATCAGCGTTGCAGAGAGAGTGGCCAATGAACGCTGCGAAGAACTAGGGAACAGTGTCGGGTGAGTGTCAAAAATATGTCACATAGTAATTATGTATGTGTCATATTTCAATTATGTCATACGATAATTACTCTATCATCGTGTTATACATAGCCAAATGTATTTTATCATCATCATTGCCATATATTCGTTGGGGATAATGTTGGGATTTTTTGACACTCGCTTGGTCATCTAAAAATTATATTGGCCTTTTTCGATTATGTCAATCAAGTGAACTGTCACATCAAAAAATCAAATATAATAAAATATAAACCAGGCAAAGTTCTAAAAAATGCATACGATAAATGCATTTTATCAAGGACTTTGCCATAAATTCCTTAAGTTAGGGTAAGTGTCAGAAATATGTCACATGGTAGTTAAAATTATGCCATATAACTGTAGTATGTTATATCACAATTACAAAATTACACTGTTACATCTCGACAAAGCATTTTTAAAACACATTTAATTATGTTGGGTATATTTCGTATATCGTCATAGCTAAAATGCATCTTATGTAATATCGTTTATTTATATAGATATCTCTGTAATAATACAGTTAAGTCCTAAATATTATTAGATAAAATGTTTTTACATAAAAAATATAGCAAAACAAGAACACGTTCCAAACAAAATATATGTTTAAAGAATAGTCATTAACATATACAAAAAAATACACTAGTCCTAACAGATCACCCTGAGTAACTCCACATTTCTTCCACAGGTACGCAGTACGTTTCGAGTCAGTGTTACCCCGTCCATACGGTTCCATTCTGTTTTGTACCGTTGGAGTACTTCTGAGGAAACTTGAAGGTGGATTGAGGGGTGTTAGCCATGTTCTGGTTGACGAGGCACGTTTTTTTTTCTCCTTAATTTTTTATTTACAGTATAGTAGGCTAGCTTATGGCTTGGATAACTAAGGTGATTTGACGAGATCATCGAGGTTAAGTAACGGTCGGTGCGGACAGTATCTGAATGAGAGATCATGCACAGAGACTGTCTTTTAAAAGGTGGCATTTCCTTGTGGGCGCTACCATGGGTTGGACGACACGTTAAATTGCAGCTCACGGCTGCTAGTCTTATTACAAGACTCAAGAAATATAAGTGGAGGAGGCACGTTGGAGGGCATAGGGTGGATTGAAAACTCTTGACACCAGAGTTCAGCCACTTAGCTCATACGAAGAAGAACATCAGTTGTTAGCGTAAACAAAATAAATCAATACACGCAGTAGCAGTCACTCTGAGTCAGCTTATTCGAAGAAGAAGGAGATTGCAAGCATTTTGTGTCCGGGCTGCACTCTAAAATAATCTGAGTAGCAAAGAGAAACAAAACATGTCCTATGTTACTCGGAGATAATGTAACCTCCCAACGGTGAATGAATTATTCAAATCGTTCCAGTAGTATCGGAGACTATTTGCTTCAAACAATCAAACTTTTCTTCTTTACTTTAATATTGGTATAGATAAAAATAAATTATTTTTCTTTCAAAGGTGCACGAAAGAGACGCCGATACAGACTTCGCTCTCATTCTTCTGCGTGACATGGCCCATACGTACCCTGATGTGAGGATTATTCTCATGTCTGCTACTGTTGATACCACGCTGTTCACTGAGTACTTCGGCAACTGTCCCGTTATAGAGGTAAATATGGAAACATTTCTGTTCACAATATCAATAATCAACAATGTCAAATATAAATAGTAAATTATTAAAATTATAATTTAACATTATTCCTGATGTCAAATATTAAAATAAATAACATCTAATTTCATAGTATGTCACAATTAAATTACAACCGTTATCCGCGTAGTAACGTTTCTTTTCAGTTTCAATAAACTTGTCATCTTCTTAATATATATAAATCTCGTGTCACAATGTTTGTCCTCAATGGACTCCTAAACGACTTAACCGATTATAATAAAATTCGCACACCATGTGCAGTTCGATCCAACTTGAGAGATAGGATAGTTTAAATCTCAAATTATAGTCGCAATTTTAATATATTTCTAATTATTGTCTGTTATTATTTGACAGTCACAATTATCTGTTAACTCCAAATAATTCTAACAGATGTCGATACCTTTCGACTGGGTTGAGTAAGTAATCAATAGATGGCGCTGCTATGGTAAATCTACGAACGTGTAATATAAGCTACACTATCTATTTTTCATACCCCTAAGTGAGGCAAAACAACGTTTGCCGGGTCAGCTAGTACTATAATAAGTTCTTTGTACGAGCCATTATTAAGTAGTGTTGTATGATCCAGGTCCCCGGGCGTACATTCCCCGTGCAACAATACTTCTTGGAAGACGCGATAGAGTTAACACAGTTTGTGCCTCCGCCTGACTCTCGCAAACGCAAAGCGAGCGGCAAGCGGGCTAACAAGGACGATGATGATGATGACGATGAAGGTAACATTACAATGGTGGCGATTCTACTAAATTTAAAGAATCCCCGTCTCTTTTCATCTTAGGTGGCCAGAAAGAGACGGCACGTTCTGCACCATAGTCAAACCAACTAAAATCACGTCAAATGTAGAAAATATAGGCGACTTTAGAATGCACTCACTTGTATCACCTCTAAAACTGCCTGCACATTCCATATTTGACGTGATTTTAGTTGTTTTGTCTGTGGTTCAGAACGTGCTGTCTCTTTCTGGCCACCTAAGATGAAAAGAGACGGAGCTTCTAAAATAAGTTTTTTTTCTCAACTGCCTCAATATTGGTATCAAATAAAAAGACTTATTATTAATCTTCTTCTTCTTAATATGAGCCTAGTCGCCAAGTTTTGGTGTCAAGAGTTTTTCAAGCCGCCTGAATAAGCTGACTTTTATAGTATACTATGGTCTATTACTATTATTACTGTAGTGTATTACTATAGTATACTATAGTATATTCAGCCTATTATATATTGCCGAAGCCTGAAGACACGAGTTTACAACCAGTGCGAGTCATGACTTACGGAGCCGAGACGTGGACATTCACAGCAGGTTTGGTCCGAAGGTTCCATGTCGCTCAGCGAGCTATGGAAAGAGCTATGCTCGGTGTTTCTCTACGGGATCGTATCCGGAACCAAATAATTTGACAGAGAACCAAAGTCATCGACATAGCTCAACGGATAAGCAAGCTGAAGTGGCAATGGGCCGGACATATCTGCCGAAGAACCGGCGACCGTTATGGTAGACGAGTTCTATAGTGCAGACCGCGTCTCGGCAAACGTAGTGTAGGACGCCCTACAACCAGGTGGAGCGATAATCTGAAGAAGGAAGCGTGTAGTGGATGGCGGAGAGAAGCACGGGATAGGGCCAAGTGGCGTGCCTTGAGAGAGGCCTATGTCCAGCGAACATAGGCTGATGATGATGATATACTGTCTATAGTTGACTATTATTATTATTTTCAGCTTATTAAAGGCCTCTCTTCCCTTCCTCTCGGCCTTCCAGACAGCCCGGTCTTCAGCTTTGGTGGCCCAGTTTGTTTCCCTAGTTGACTATAGTTGTTTAATTTATCATTGCTTTCAGGTTGTGGCGCGGACGAGCCAGAAGAGGATTTGAACAAGACCTGTGAGTTGGATAGCAGATACTCCCCGCAGACCAAACATTCCATGTCGCAGCTCTCTGAGAAAGATGTAAGTAGAATCAGGACTCGCTCACACACGGCTGGTTAACCCCATACTGAACCATTTCTAGTTCGTATTATGGTTGCTAACACAACTGATATACTACATATACATACATACATACATATTTTATATAGATACATATTTAACACCCAGACCGACAGCTAACAAATTTAGTTCAGCACAAAGTTGTTGGCCGTGCCGGGAATCGAACCCGGAACCTTCTGATAGGCAGTCCGGCATGGTAACCATTACGCCAACGAGGTTGTTGACTATGTCAACTATAGAATATATCTTATATATAAAATTTCCGTGTCACAGTGTTTGTTACCGTACTCCTCCGAAACGGCTTGACCGATTTTTTCCAAATTTTATATGCGTATTCAGTAGGTCTGAGAATCGGCTACTGTATATTTAGTTTTTTTTTTTATTAAGGCAAAACAACGTTTGCCGGGTCAGCTAGTAATATATATATATACTAGCTGACCCAGCAAACGTGGTTTTGCCTTAAGTATAGTCAAAAATAATATAACATATCAGTTATCGAGCGGGGATGAAACATTTATTTAAAATAATTTATTTATGACCTGTTTGTAAGCCAAGTTATTGATGTCCACAGTTGAACTTCGACCTGATTGAAGCCATCCTCCTCCACATCAACAGTCTGGGCGGTGACGGAGCCGTCTTGGTCTTCCTCCCCGGATGGAACCTCATCTTCGCCCTGATGAAGCATCTCTCCCACCACCGGGTGTTTGGAGACATGTCCAAGTTTATTGTGCTGCCGCTGCACAGTCAGATACCGAGAGAAGATCAGAAGAAGGTGTTCGTCACCCCACCACCTGGGTTGACCAAGGTAAAACATAAAGATTAATATAAATAGAAGACAAAATTACATATTTAGTGTACTTCCGCTGTGACCCGAAATCCAAATTAAGACAAGTAAAGGAAAAATTAACTAAGATTAATTAACTAAGATTAACGTTACCTATCACAATTCGGAAATTCTTAACTCTACACGTGTTTCGCCTAACCACAAGGCATCATCAGGAGATGCTGACTCTTCGAACGGCAAGTCGAGAGACTCTCTTTTTTTGTCTTCTATTTACAATGAATTTCCGCAAAGTAACGCCTGAGTCAATAAGTGATAAATATAAATTTTATTTGTGGTAAACCTTAGGTGTACGTATATGATGACTTAGCGATAGGTTTATAAAAACAGTTTGTTGTATGTTGTGGGAGAAACTGCATCTCGTGCTAGGTCACCTTGGAGCCCGTTTACCGAGCCGCAGTTGTCCCCGCTCCGTTAGAATACACACTGAAACACATTTTTAGGATTGACAATACAAATTTACAAGACTTACAACACAATAAATTTATATACATTTTTCCTAAAGACACAAGAAAGAGCAAACAGAACAAGGTGTAGAATGGAGTAGATAAAGGAATCGCTGTTCTTTTTTTTTTTTGGCCATATACTTACGAGGTTGCCATTCTTAATAAAATATTTTCCTTATCATATTCTAGATGATTCAAGGTGAGAGTTTAATATTGAAAATAGTACCATTTATTCATAAATACATGTCCAAATGTATCACATCACTTAATGTAGATAGATTAACTCTGTATTGGGCACATAATAGGTACAATAAATATAAAGTTGGGCTCGCGTATGAAGGGACCGTACCATTGTTGAATGGGAGCCACCCTTAGATATTTTTTTTATATTTTTTTTCCGAAATGGAAATCGAACCCGGAACCTTCTAATTAGCAGACCGGCATGGTAACCTTTACGCTAACGAGGTCGTCAAACATATATATGTGTTGTTGTTTTTTTTTTGTATGTTTTGCTTTTAACCCTCTGACTTAGGTCGTCGGAGACTTTGTTCAGCTATATATGTGTTGTCCGCAGGTGATCCTATCAACGAACATAGCGGAGACATCGATAACCATCAACGACGTGGTGTACGTGATAGACTCGTGCAAGGCTAAAGTGAAGCTGTTCACGTCACACAACAATATGACGTCATACGCCACCGTGTGGGCGAGCAGGACCAATCTCGAGCAGGTTGGTGAAAGAAAAACATGTATTTTTTGACGTGACAACGTCTTAAATTAGGTTGCGGCTGGGAGTCACTTATGAAAAAGTGTAACGCCCGGTAACGTTACGATGAGTCACCGAACGAGAGAGAGGCCCGCCGAATGCCTTGCGTCTCTCTCCCACTCAACTATGATCGGTCTGCCGCGCGCGCAGCACGCGGCAGACGTTGTCACGTAAAATCTTCGCCCGTAAAACCGACTTTACAGGCAACCATTTTTTTTTCTTTTTACACATTCACACACGGTTGGTCATTAGTCATTCATTTAGTTGACGTGTCTCTGGCATCGTAACTCCCTAAAGGATGGATGGATGAAAATTTGTATTTGTTGTAAATATAAAGTGATTTTTCCGCATTTTCTACTCTATAGTATTAATAACGGTAATAGGATTGCCGCTTAAAATATCTTTTTTTTTTTACTCTGAATAGGTTAGCGCTTGATCACAATTCACCTGATGGTAAGTGATATTGAGGTCTACGGTGGATCGCGCTTACCTAGAAGGAACCGGTTCACTCTCGCCTTGAAAGTCGCTAGATTGTAGTCATTGGGGAACAGGGAATTCGGCAAGGAATTCCAAAGTTTGGCGGTTCGGACAACAAAGGTGGAGGCAAAACGCTTAATGCGTGCCTTGGGCACCTCAACCGTAAACCGATGCCGCCTTGGCGTATCCCTGCTCGTAAAATATATCTGCAGTATATGTTGTATTTTGTCCGAGGATATCTGATAATCTACTGGCGCGCTTCAGCACGCTTTGCTCAAATATGTGTGGCGCGATTGAACTCGCCACAACCATAGATTAATAAATATAATAGACTTAACCTCTTGTAAATCGTACTACGTGTATCAAATGATACACATAGCCATCTATTCGTATTTTCTTGGAACGACTTCACTCGGGTCACGAAATCTACTATCGTTATATCACTATGCGGCTGCAGCGCGTTGCGGGATTTGGCGACAGCTAGGCTGTACGCACCATCTAGTCGGTTTCATCGGTAATTAAAAACTTAAACTTATACTAAACTAATTTAAATTGTAGCTTAACCTATTTTTCACCAACTAGTTTTGTAGTTTTGTTTTGATTCTTTGTTTCGTACTAATACTTATATTTGTTCATGTTGTGTACACATAGTTAGGAAAATAATCTAGTTTTGATCCTGGTTAATTAATCTTTTTTAGTTATAGTTTTCGATTATTTTCTGTTTTGTGAACCATAATAAATAAATAAATTTAAAAAAAAATGTGGCAAACTTCCGCGCCACGCATTATTATTTGGGAATCGGCAATCCTCTCTAGTATTCAAATACAAATCATTTATTGATAACACCAAAGTTACAAGTCAAATAATATGATATCAATACAAAAGTATATGATATCTATCCATGTCAATTTTCAATTCTAATTCTAATAATATCATTACAATAGTATATGATATTAATCAAATGTCAATTGTCACATCTAATTCTAGTAATATAATATCATTACAATAGTATATGATATGAATCAAATGTCAATTTTCAAATTTAGATAATCATTTATATTGTACAAAGTTTTATCTAATAGCCAAACCCTGAGTCTAGTCTTAAAGCTGGCGGTGGAAGGTGCATCCCGGACAGTCGCAGGTACGCGGTTGTAGATCGCGGGCCCCAACACGTAAACGGACCTCTTCTTCTTCATCTTCTACTTCACCTTATCCCATTTAGGTGGGGTCGGCACAGCAAATCTTCTTCTTCCACTCTCCTCTATCAGACGTCATCTCCACACTCAATCCTTTCTCTCTCATGTCTTCATTCACACACTCCATCCATGTCTTTTTCGGGCGGCCTCTTGCTCTTCTTCCTTCCACTACCATTTCCATACATCTTCTAGTGACATGCTTCTCCTCTCTACGCATCACATGTCCATACCACGCTAACCTTCTACTCCTTATTTTCTCCCTCACTGGTAAACGGACCTCTATATCCTTTTTTTTTTTAAAGCACCGAAACTGTTGGACTCATTCCAACTTTTAATAATAAGTAAGTGTGACCGTTTTCTACGCGAAAATATTAAGATGCCTTACGTGAACAGTTTACAATGTTCTCTATATCCTTGTTATCTATCCTTGATGTGTTGCAGAGGAAGGGTCGCGCGGGCCGCGTGCGCCCCGGCGTGTGCTTCACGCTGTGCGCGCGCGCACGCTACGAGCGCCTCGAGGAGCACCAGACCGCCGAGATGTTCCGCACGCCGCTACACGAGCTCGCTCTCAGGTATACTCAATAGCACGCTTCAAGTATACTCAATAGCATATCTTAGGTATACTCAATAGAATATCTCAGGTATACTCAATAGCATATCTTAGGTATACTCAATAGCATATCTTAGGTATACTCAATAGAATATCTCAGGTATACTCAATAGAATATCTCAGGTACACTCAATAGCATGTCTCAGGTATACTCAATAGCACGCCTCAGGTATACTCAATAGCATGTCTCAGGTATACTCAATAGCATGTCTCAGGTATACTCAATACTATGTCTCAGGTATACTCAATAGCATATCTCAGGTATACTCAATACCATGTCTCAGGTATACTCAATAGCATGTCTCAGGTATACTCAATAGCATGTCTCAGGTATACTCAATACTATGTCTCAGGTATACTCAATAGCATGTCTCAGGTATACTCAATACCATGTCTCAGGTATACTCAATAGCATGTCTCAGGTATACTCAATAGCATGTCTCAGGTATACTCAATACTATGTCTCAGGTATACTCAATACCATGTCTCAGGTATACTCAATACTATGTCTCAGGTATACTCAATACCATGTCTCAGGTATACTCAATACTATGTCTCAGGTATACTCAATAGCATGTCTCAGGTATACTCAATAGCACGCCCCAGGTATACTCAATAGCATATCTTAGGTATACTCAATAGAATATCTCAGGTACACTCAATAGCATGTCTCAGGTATACTCAATACCATGTCTCAGGTACACTCAATAGCATATCTCAGGTACACTCAATAGCATATCTCAGGTACACTCAATAGTATATCTTAGGTACACTCAATAGCATGTCTCAGGTACACTCAATAGCATGTCTCAGGTACACTCAATAGCATATCTCAGGTACACTCAATAGCATGTCTCAGGTACACTCAATAGCATGTCTCAGGTATATTCAATAGCATGTCTCAGGTACACTCAATAGCATGTCTCAGGTACACTCAATAGCACATCTCAGGTATACTCAATAGCATGTCTCAGGTATACTCTATTGAGTATACCTACTCTATTGAGTATATTGAGCATGGGAAAAAATCCCGTAACCCTAGACAAAAGTAATTAAAATTGAGTGGATTGAGATTCCATAAAATATAAGATTGACATAACTTGTCATCGTGACAAAATCTGACAACTGTTGTTTGATAACTCCATATACTTGCAAAATTATAGCTGAGTAATAAAAAAATCTTGTTCCTCACCTTCCAGCATCAAACTCCTCCGGCTGGGCAGTATCGGGCACTTCCTGTCGAAGGCCCCGGAGCCGCCGCCGCTGGACGCGGTGATCGAGGCCGAGGCGCTGCTCCGTGAGCTCGGCTGCCTCGACAGCAACGACGCGCTCACGCCGCTCGGCACTATACTGGCTAAACTACCTATAGGTGAGTGGACTGTCTCCGAGCATCTAGCGGCGTGCTTCGACAGCCTCCTTGACAACCAGATATCGACGACCTCGTTGGCGTAATAAATAAATAAATATTAGGACACATTCACACACGGCTGGTTAGCCCCATACTGAACCATTTCTAGCTCGTATTATGGTTGCTAACACAACTGATATACTACATATACATACATACATATTATATAAATACATATTTAACACCCAGACCCACAGCCAACAAATTTTGTTAAGCACAAAGATGTTGACCGGGCCGGGAATCGAACCCGGGACCTTCTGATTAGCAGACCGGCATGGTAACCTTTACGCTAACGAGGTCGTCCTCGTTAGCGTAAAGGTTATGGTTAGATAGATAGATAGATTAACTCTTTATTGGGCAAATTATTGGTACAAATTGTACAAGGTACAACAAATAAAAAGTAACAACATAAAAATATTTACAACGTGCCACAAACGGCGGCCTTATCGCTAACAGCGATCTCTTCCAGGCAACCTTTGGATGGAAAGGAGTTGAAAGGACGAGAAAAAGAGGGGTTGCACAATAAAGAATAGTAATACTTATAATTATGATGGAGGACTTAAAATAAACAAGTAAATAACATTAAATTATAACTATAATATATAAATACATATGAATATGTATTTATATATATAACATAAATACACAGATAAATAAGCACACTGGTTACCATGCCGGTCTGCCAATCAGAAGGTTCCGGGTTCGATTCCCGGCCCGGTCAACATCTTTGTGCTTAACTAAATTTGTTGGCTGTGGGTCTGAGTGTTAAATATGTATCTATATCAAGTATATCAGTTGTGTTAGCAACCATTATACGAACTATATACGGTTCAGTATGGGGTTAACCAGCCGTGTGTGAAATGTGTTAAAAAAATGATATAAAAGATTAGGCTTGGTCCGAAGGTTCTAAGGCTCCTATAAGTTTTATTGGTAACTGGAGAAGGTTGCTTCGATACAGGCCAACCGCCTAGTGAAGCAACCACTAGATACTATAGGTTATAATAAGTTTTTTGGTAAATAAATATTTGTATTTTTTTTTTCCCTAGCCGGGACTTAGGCTAGAGTGTATATATATAAATCTCGTGTCACAATGTTTGTCCACAATGGACTCCTAAACCATTTAACCGATTATAATAAAATTCGCACACCATGTGCAGTTCGATCCAACTTGAGAGATAGGATAGTTTAAATCTCAAATTATAGTCGCAATCATAATTTATTGCTAATTATTGTCTGTTATTATTTGACAGTCACAATTATCTGTTAACTCCAAATGATTCTTACAGATGTCGATACCTTTCGACTGGGTTGAGTAAGTAATCAATAGATGGCGCTGCTATGGTAAATCTACGAACGTGTCAATATAAGCTACACTAACTATTTTTCATACCCCTAAGTGAGGCAAAACAACGTTTGCCGGGTCAGCTAGTTGGATTATAAGTTTCATAAAATAAACAGTGTAATAGAAGACAAAATTAAATATTTAGTGTGTGTGATCCGAAATCCAAATTAAGACAAGTAAAGTAAAAATTAACTAAGATTAATTAAGATTAACGTTACCTATCACAATTCGGAAATTCTTAACTCTACACGTGTTTCGCCTAACCACAAGGCATCATCAGGAGATGCTGACTCTTCGAACGACAAGTCGAGAGTTCTTGTCGTTCGAAGAGTCAGCATCTCCTATTTACAATGGATTTCCGCAAAGTAACGCCTGAGTTAATAAATGAAATGAAATAATTTTATTTGCGTAGCCACAGGTAATATATAAACATGGAAAATAATATAAAATGTCCCTTGTAGGCTACCGCATATGCGGTGTGCAAAAAGTCAATTAATTAGTTAATTTATAAGTTAACTAGCTGACCCGGCAAACGTTGTTTTGTCCTAATAATTATTTCTAAATATACATAGTATATATAGTAGTCGATTCTCAGACCTACTGAATATGTATATAAAATTTGGTAAAGATCAGTCAAGCCGTTTCGGAGGAGTACGGTAACAAACACTGTGACACGGAAATTTTATATATAAGATTTAACTCCACTATAGTTTACAGCTAAGCAAAGTTATTAACAGTGTAAGAGTATTGTGACAAGCTATGTGTTCTGGCGGGGGCTCCCACTGGGAAAAGAAATGTAGGGAGACCGTTAAAGAGATGGAAGGACGATATAGTCGAAACAGCAGGGAAAGACTGGCTGCTCAAGGCAAAGGACAGAGGAAAATGGGACAAGCTGGAGGAGGCCTTCACCCTAAGAGGGGTCCAACTTAAAGATTGATTGACTAACATTACTAACAACTAGCCTACAAAAAGACCACTAACAATCTTACTAACAACATTTGCACTGTAAAATAAGTTAAGAAGTTGGAAACAAATGGCTTTATTATTATTATTATTATCTGTTTTGGCAGAGCCGCGGCTGGGCAAGATGATGGTGCTGGGCTTCGTGCTGGGCGTGGGCGACGCGCTCACCACCATGGCGGCTAACTCCACCACCTTCCCCGAGATATTCGAGCTGCGCGACGGCCGGCGCCGCCTCTCGCCGCACCAGCGCGCGCTGGCCGGCGACCGAGCCTCCGACCACGTCGCCATGCTCAACGCTTACCAGGTCAGCCTATTTAGGTACCTTTTTTTTTTGTTGACGAGGGGGAAATCTTTGACAATATACCTGGCTACCAGGTTATGTGGGATTTCCCCCGCCCCCTCCGTGGGGCCCCGCATTGTCGAGGTGGAGGGGCTCAGTAACCGTGGCCTGGTCACCCACGGTGAAGCGAAGAGGGTCCCTGAGGCGGGCCACTCCCTAGACTTGTACTCCCCCATGCAAGTTCTAGATGGAGTGGCACCAGTAGGTTGCGGGAACTCGCTCCGGGGGGGTTTCGCAACTGAGGAGGGCTGCGGTGTGGTATTGGAGACACCCACCGCAGCCGAAGGTGTGGGGCCGCGGCAGGAGAGAAGTGTCGGTATTACGATGCGCCGCTCTTCCTACCTGCCGCGGACCCGACGGGGTTATGTGGGATTTGTACCCACTAAAACCCCCCGGTGACCTGCCTCTGTGCTTAACGGAGGTCTCCGGGTTCTTACGGGAAACACTCCGGAGACCTCCTTGCACTGTGCTGTGGCCCTTCCCGGAAACTGCTCTATCGCAGCCACGAGTATGCGTATGCGTACTACGCATACGCATACTCGTGGCTCAGGTATGGTATCATCCTCTGGGGTAACAGCGTCGATGTAAATGACTTGTTTATAGCACAAAAAAAAATGCATATGTATACTTGCCCAAATAAATGCCCCCAATAATCACAAAATCCCACTTTCATAAACAATATTTTGTTACATAAAAAAAAAACAACAGACGTTTTCCCACCGAATTTTGCGGTGGGTGTTAAAAACTAGCTTTTTTTCGTAATTATTATTAATTCATTTATTTCAGAATAATCCATCCATACAATTCAAACAAATCTCAATAAAATACAATCAAATTACATTAAATAATATACAAATCAAATTCAATAGCAGTCATAATATTTCTCCCGTCACAATTCTCATCCATTTAAAATGTATAGGGCAATCTAGACGCTCATGAATCATGTCTCATGTTTGTCACGTTATCGTAACAGATGTGGGAGCGAGAGCGCACTAAGGGTGAAGCCGTGGAGATGCAGTGGTGCGAGTGGAAGGGAGTGCAACAGACCACGCTGCGCGTCACTGACGAGGCCAAGCACCAGCTCATCAGTAAGTCTATTTAGCTCTAAGCTATATCTGTTTCACTCACTCACTCTCACAACGCGCCTAGAGCGACAAGGACGCACAACCCCCGTGCACTATTTAACTAATAATAATTATTAATGTCAAAGATTATTTTTATTAAATTACCGAATGCTATGTGTGATACTTTCATTACATGCTTTAATTAATTGCGTTATTATAATATTTTTTTTTATTTTTTTTATTTATACACCTTAAACATAACTTTTTGAACACATTTAAGTTTTTCAACACACGGTTGGTTATCCTCACACCTGATAGCTCGGCTAGCTAAGGTGATCTGACGCGAGCATCGAAGCTAAGCAACGGTCGATGCGGACGGTGTTTGGATGGGTAACCAAGCACAAGACAGACGTTTTTCAAGTGGCATTTTCATCTGGGCACTGCCGTGGGTCGGATGACACGTTAAATTGTAGGTCCCGGCTGTTAGTCTGAGTACAAGTAGTCGTTAGGCCAAGACAGAGGCCTTCGGGTGGCTTGAAGACTCTCGACAGCTTGGCCACTTAGCTCATACGAAGAAGGAGTCACTTTACATAAATAAATACTTTGTATCGATACATATTGAACACACTTTTTGACAATAAATTTTTTGGAACATATTTCTCACACAGCCGGTTAGTCCCATACTAAACCATTTCTAGTTCGTATTATGGTTGCTAACACAATTTTTTTTTTATAACTTCTAGGTTTGCGTTTGACCACACCTTGCCTGGTGTTAAACAATACTATGGCCTACGATGTTACACGCTTACCTAGAAAATACCTATTAACTCTAGATATGAAGACCCCCAGGTGGTACTTCTCAGGAAACAGAGACTCAGGAAGAGAATTCCAAAGTTTTGCAGTCCTCACAAGAAAGGAAGAAGCGAAACGGCTTGTGCGAAACTTAGGGATTTCGACTGTATACCTATGTCTCTTCTCTAAGTCTTCTTTCTTTCTTCTCCTTTACCATTTCCCACTAGGTGGGGTCGGCACGGCCTGTTTTTCTCTTCCACGCCACTCTATCAGCCGTCATCTCCACATTCACTCCCTTCTCATTCATATCCTCCTTCACACAATTCATCCACGTCTTCTTTGGTCTACCTCTCCTTCCGCTACTTCTTACAATCATATCCATACTTCTCCTAGTGACATGCATCTCCTCTCTACGCATTACATGTCCGTACCACGCTAACCGTCCACTCTTCACTTTCTCTGAAACAGGCGCCACTTTCAAACTTCCTCTAATATACTCATTTCTTACCTTGTCCATTCTTGTTACTCCACACATCCATCGCAACATTCGCATCTCTGCCGCATGCAATCCTCTCTCATGCACTACTTTCGTCGCCCAACACTCGGATCCATACAATACGACAGGTCTAATGATCGTTTTGTAAATTTTCCCCTTCAGTTTAAGCGGAATTCTCCGATCGCAAGTTGTTCCAGAGACCTGTCGCCATTTCATCCAACCAGCGTTTATTCGGCTTGCTATGTCACGATCAATATCGGCGTCATTTTGGAAGAGAGAGCCAAGGTACTTAAAATTGGAGCAGGCTGGCAGGGATACACCATCTAAGGCAATTGGAGTATAACTGGAGGACCCGCCAAAGTCACAGAACATCTGCTCGGTCTTGGTGCGGCTAATTTTTAGCCCGACTTCCTCCAGTCTCTCCTGCCATTTTACCAGCCTCCTCTGTACCTCTGCCCCCTCCTCACCGACAAGCACAATGTCATCTGCAAACATCATGCACCAGGGCGCCTCCTCTTGTATGTCAGCTGTTAAAGTGTCCATCATAAGGATGAACAAGTAAGGGCTTAAAGCTGATCCCTGGTGCAAGCCTACAGCCACACTGAACTTGTCGGTGTCGCCGGCGGTAGACCGTACGTATGTACTAGCTCTACCGTACATAGCACGAATAAGCCGCTGGTATTTCCCTGGCACTCCTTTCACATTCATACTCCACCACAGAACCTCTCGGGGTACCCTATCATACGCTTTTTCGAGGTCAACGAACGCCATGTGCAAGTTTTTACGTGCACGGCGGTATTTCTCGCACAATTGGCGCAGTGCGAAGATGGCGTCCGTTGTACTGCGTCCCGGCATGAACCCGAACTGGTTCTGTGAAATCTCACTTTCCTCTCTCAGACGTCTCGCTATCACTTTCTCCCATGCTTTCATACTGTGTGACATGAGCTTATGTCTCTTCTATGTCTCTTCTCTAAGTATTAAGTAATTATTGTAGTATGACTTGCCTTTAACATAATTATGTTATTTAGGGATAATAAAGTTCTGTATTTGTGTATTTGTCGCGTTGCAGACATCCTGACGACTTCGGTAGGGTTCCCGGAGGACTGCTGCCTCGCCCAGCGCTGGGTGCCAACGGGCCCAGAGCCCACCCTTGACCTCGTCATAGCCCTCATGTGTATGGGCTTGTATCCCAACGTGTGCCTGCATCAGGGCAAGAGAAAGGTATTACCCGGTCACATTATCTTGAGACCTGGCGGCGATGACGTCACGTCGCGTCGGCGCTCTGATACGGTGCGCAAAACAAGCACCTCTAGTAGGATATTATTTTAACAATAATTTTAATAATTATTTCCAACAAAACAAAATGTACAAACTTAACTAAAATACCCTACGTTGCAACAAAAACAATATTTTAACGTTACAGCAATAACAAAATAACAATAAAGTCCAAACGTAACAACGAAATGTTTATAAAAATATACAACGAAAACAAGTAGACGCGTATCGGCAACGGAAGTGCTAACCGTACTGACGCGCCGTGGCGAGCGCGGGGAGGTGAAAGGAGAACGGGGCGGGGGGTTCGCATTCCGGCGAGGTCTCGAGATAATGTGACCGGGTTATAAAGCAAGACACTACTTTATAAAACCTAAAGATGGGTCTGTCTGTCTGTCTCAGGAATCGTAGATTAAATCATATTTTTTTGACACATGGCTGGTTAGCCCCATACTAAACCATTTCTAGCTTGTATTATGGTTGCTAACACCATTGATTAACCACAAATACATTTAACATACTTTATCTACACTCTAATGTTGTAACATTCTACTTATGTTTCCAATATGTACTTGACTTATAATTACTACTGTTATTGCACAGACAACAAAACACTCAATAAAAGCAATTTCACATGATGGTAACATACAAATTAAAAGTTAAATGGATAGCGCCAATGATATTTGTATGCCTCCGGATATTCTAGAATTGGCAACAAAAAAAACTCCCAATCTTTTGCCAGAAAAATCTAGAAACAAACCATTGTCAACTTTTACTCTTGTTGTTCGATTAATTGCATCAGTGAAGTATAAAGTAGTTTATGCAACTGTCATATAATGAAGGGTATTAAAACACTCGTTACTATTATGAAAGTCATAAACTCACACTCGTGTTTTAATACCCTTCATTATATGACAGTTGCATAAACTACTATTATAAAGATAATATAATTAACTTATTGAATCAGGCGTTACTTCGCGGAAATCCATTGTAAATAGAAGACAAAATTAAATATTTAGTGTACTTCCGCTGTGATCCGAAACCCAAATTAAGACAAGTAAAGGAAAAATTAACTAAAATCAATTAACTAAGATAAATTAACTAATATTAATTAAGATTAACGTTACCTATCACAATCCGGAAATTCTTACCTCAACACGTGTTTCGCCTTTCCACTAGGCATCATCAAGAGATGTTGACTCTTCGAACGACGAATCTAAAGCGAGAGATATAATTATTATATTGTCATGTATGTTGACGGCTGATAGAGTGGCGTGGAAGAGAAAAACAGGCTGTGCCGACCCCACCTAGTGGGAAATGGTAAAGGAGAAGAAGATTGTCATGTATGTTGCTTTATTTTTATCTTAAAAAATACTTTTCTTTCTTTGTTTATAATATGTTTTGTGTAAAATTGCAGGTAGTAACAACGGAGGGCAAGCCGGCGCTGATCCACAAGACGTCAGTGAACTGCAGCAACATGGAGCAGAAGTTCCCCTCCCCGCTGTTCGTGTTCGGAGAGAAGGTCCGCACTCGCGCCATCAGCTGCAAGCAGACCACCATGGTGGCGCCGCTACACCTGCTGCTGTTCGCCTGCAGGAAGGTCGAGTGGGTGAGTGCCCGCCTCCAGTCTCAATATACACTGTAAACTCCGTGTAACAAACATCACTCGATTTATAGTTCGAAATATGTACTAATTCTTTGTTGCCTGAATAAACTATTTATTATTATTATTATTATTTAACGACAAACTCTCTAAAGCGCCGTAATCAAATACAAATACAAATAATTTATTGATAACACCAAAGTTACAAGTCAAATTATATGATATCAATACAAAAGTATATGTTATGTATCCATGTCAATTTTCAATTCTAATTCTAATAATTGGCTTCAGTTGGTTTAGCTTGTATTCCATACACATTATCTTCATTTAACGACCACTCTCTTTAACGCCATAAAATGCACAGTCCCTTCAGTGTCGTTAATCGTTATATAGAGTTTACACTGTAACGACTAAAAACTACTAAAACGAAATGACTACCTCGTTGGCGTAAAGGTTACCATGCCGGTCTGCTAATCAGAAGGTTCCGGGTTCGATTCCCGGCCCGGTCAACATCTTTGTGCTTAACTAAATTTGTTGGCTGTGGGTCAGGGTGTTAAATATGTATCTATATAAAATATGTATGTACTATATGTAGTATATCAGTTGTGTTAGCTACCATAACACGAACTAGAAATGGTTCAGTATGGGGTTAACCAGCCGTGTGTGAAAAGTGTCCTAATATAAAAAAAAAAAAAAAACTTAGGTGGCCAGAAAGAGACGGCACGTTCTGAACCACAGACAAAAAAATAAAGTAACCCCCTGTATATTTAATCCATCCCACAACCCTGTAAAAATTAGATAGTTAAGTTAGTACCTAGCCAGATTTAGATTAAAACTGAGAACGAAAGATGATGAATGAGAGAAAGAAAAAGTATGGAGAATGCAAGTACGAGAGGCATGGAAGCGATGAAAGGAATAGTGTAAAATAGGTCTCCGACATGTAAATCGGAGGTAGGAGGATAAAAAAAAAGAACCACAGACAAAACAACTAAAATCACGTCAAATATGGAATGTGCGGGCAGTTTTAGAGGTGATACAAGTGAGTGCGTTCTAAAGTCGCCTATATTTTCTACTTTTGACGTGATTTTAGTTGTTTTGACCAATGAGCTTCTCCAGATTGTCCGCTGGTTTCCGTGCGATCATCATCATGGGCCTTCATACATCTTTATCAGATGATTTAAGCAGCGTCCGTCGGTGAGCACCTTCGCTGGTGGCTGAACAACCCTATCCGGGATCCGGTTGCATAAAAATGTAGGCGAGTTAGCGGCATCTATGCTATTTTTGTTTTTATTTTTCCGTGCGATATGCCCGAAGTATTGCAGCACTCGCTTTAGCCATAATAAGTACCCTCATTTATTGATTGTGGTTGTTAGGTAGACAACATGGTCCGGCTGGACAACTGGTTGAACCTGGCGATGTCGCCGCGCGCAGCCGCCCTCGTTGTGGCGCTCCGGCCGGCGATCGAGAACATAGTCGAGCGCGCCGCCGCCCAGCCCGACACGGCGCTCAACTTCACGCCGCAAGAAGAGAAGGTACATAGATACATAGACAACACTCTTCATTCCAACACAGAAGGATAATACAATAACAAGATAAAAAAAAAACTTAAATAGCTGTCAGATGCGTCAATTGACCGGCAGCCAGGATAGTTTATAGTTTACTAGCTGACCCGGCAAACGTTGTTTTGCCTCACTTAGGGGTACAGCGCCATCTATTGATTACTTACTCAACCCAGTCGAAAGGTATCGACATCTGTTAGAATCATTTGGAGTTAAGGCTTTCCGAGCCCCATACTAAATGCTTCTCAGACTGGCAACCATTTCCTCTAAGATTTTTAAATAGTAATCACTTAACATAAACTTAAAATGGTCTAATTGGGGCGCGAAATAGGTAATATTATACATTTTTTATCGCAAAACAGATATATCAGCGTGATTTTTTCCAGCAAAATACACATGTATGAGTGCAGTGCAACAACTTAGCTGTTCAGTTGACAGTGTCGCTAGTGGAGATTTGTTGCCACCTAAGAGTGCTGTCGAACTTGTAAGTCCAATTTTGGCCACCTGAACAGCTAAGTTGGTGACATGTATACGTATACATTATTAGTTTCCGTTTCCGTTAGTGTCATTCTCTCTGCCAAACATGAACCCAAGCTTACCATCCGTAGTAATAAATCAACAAAATTCCGTTAGATGGCAGGATCAAAAAAAGTATTGTTAAAGAGTTTGATGAAATTTATTTATTATTTTTAAATAAATTATTGCTATTTTTATATTAAGTATCGTAATAGAATTAAAAATTTAAAATATGTATAATTTTGTTTGATTATTTGAATGAAATTTAGTTATGTCAATGTCAGTTTGTCATATTTGACATACTATGCGTGCCAACTAAGAATAGGACTGTCAAAGCCGCCATCTTGCTCAAGAATACGCGCAAACTTCATAACCAAAGTGTATGGTGTGCAAAAAATTTTATGAACAAATTATATTAAGTTTAAATGTTTAATGTACGCTGTTTTGCTATTTCTTATACATTTTACGGCAAATTAATTATAAATGAGTAGGATTTCAAAGTAAAAGCATATTTATAAAAATATAATTTCTTTTTCATTGTTGTCACTTCTTTTTGTACCAAATAAAAATAGTTTATTATACTGCTTACAGCACTTAAGTCGAAACTATCCAAAACCAATGTCTCGTCACGTGTTTTTATTCTAGGTGTTGTTAATTTGCCTTGGGTACTTCTTACCTGTAGAATTAATTAATCCAAAATTATCCAGTAATAAAATCAAGAATAATTAAACAATAATTAAATTTATATCTATGAACCAAAAAAAATATTATTAAATTTCTTTTTTAAGCTTTCTTTGCTAGCAGTACTTTTTTGACAGTTATCGTGTGAAGTTGAAGCAAGCGCGATCCTATTCTTATTTGGCACGCATTATACTTAAAAAAACGTATTTATATTGCAGCAATAATTTTTAGGGTTAGGTACCCTAAGAATAAAATTAATATACTACTGCGATCTTTTCTGTACTTAAAAGATAAAAACGAATGCCTTTTACAAAATATTCGTTGTCTGTCTTTCTGTCACCAGGCTGTTTCTTATACACTTTGATAGCTGAAAATTTCACAAATTATTTGTTTCCGTTGCCGTTATAACCCAAGAGTATACAAGTACTAGATACGCTATAACAACAAATACTAAAAACAGAAAATATACAAATATAAAGGGTGGATGACACGTTTTTAAAGTGTACCTTAAAAGACGTGTTATATTTTGTATTTTTGCTCAATATCAAAAACGATAACAGGACACTAAAGAATTCTACAGAATATTAAGCTACGTATTACCTCTTTTTACTCTATCTTTACAATGACACTTGGTAGATTCTTTCATGATTTCTCTCTTTCTTTCTTTCAAAATAAAATGAATGTTTGATATGGGGTTCTCATACAAAAAACATGTTTTTTCGCCATATTTTAATAATGGTACGGAACCCTTCACGCGCGAGCCCGGTTCGTACTTGGCCAATTATATCAAATTTTTATACCTACGTCTTTTGTTTACCTATCAATATCTTTAACAATCTCATAATTACAAAAGGCTTGTTTGTTTGTTTGTTTGGATGTTTTTATGTTTTTTTGACGCGAATAGGCTCCGAAACTATTGGATTAAAATTACAAATTCTTACACCGTTGGGAAGTTACATTATCCCCAAATGACATAGGCATTATATTTTGTTGCAAAGGGTAAGAAATTCTTATTAAGACTCCAGTAATGTAACACAAGGTATAAAAATGAGTAAAAAATTTGTTTCATCGCATGCGCTAAGAAAAGTTAGTTGTGGCGGGTGTCGTTTAGTATGTCTTGAGAGCAGCGAAACCCATATATACAAAAAAAAACTTTAATCTATGTCAAAATTATAATGCGATAAAGTTTAAATGTTTGTTCGTAACGAATAAAATATTACACTTCTGAACGACTTTCAAACATATCTCCTAGAATTGATTTTTTTTTATGCCCGTGCTAAGCCGGGACGGGCCACTAGTGTATAATTATATCAACGATACATGTAAACTGCCAGGTGTATATTTATAATAACTAAGATTTCGACAGGCCTCTTACCTTAGAATAATAATAATAGTTTTTTTTTATTTCAAATGAAGCTAAAATAATATCCATAGTCTATTATATATAAATTCCCTGATAATATGTAATTATTTACTTTTCTAATCATTAGACTTGAAGCTGTTATTCCGGATGAACCGATTTTGATGTTCTTAGCTATGTTTGATGATATTCGGATGTCCGCCAAAATAGCGGATATGATATTATTCGCAACTTTCCCAAATGAAATGGCTAACATTTTGGAATCATGCGAAAAATACAACTGTTTCATGCAATATGTTAGATGATTCGTGAGAAAAGTTTTTTCTTGTTACTCGTATCATGTACCCAATAGATTTATTTTTTAATTTCATTTGAGGTTTTAAGGTATGCACTATGAATATTAACATACACGAAAACGAAACCTATTGAAAATATTGACTTTCCCATAATATTCCTTTAAAAAAAAAGAGTTTCGAACAAAATAAAATAGCAAAATTAATAATTCATGAGATTTGAACCATAGTCAATTCAAAACATAAAAATATTTCCTGTTCCAAAAATGCTTCCTCTACGAACGAGCCATATAATCGACAATTGAGCGTTCGAAATTGGCATGCATATTCAAATATGCTGAAGTTCAAGTGACAAAAAGAATTGTCAATGCTAGTGTGAGTGTAGCCGCATCGTCACAGAATAGATGATAGTAGATATGGGTTTTATATGGCTTTTTGTACATATTTGCTATCAACGCTTAATAAATGTTGTTTTGTGATGAGCCTTAAAAATAATACTTTAACAGTAGGTTTCGCGAACCGATTCTAAAGTTACAAAAAAAATCACTTGGGATGCTGGGATGAATAAAACTAACTTATACCTATTTAACGCCATCTAGCGGCATATGAGCACTTGCAGCATGCTAGCGAACAACCTTAACAGATAATTGTGACTGTCAAATAATAACAGACAATAATTAGCAATGAATTACAATTGCGACTGTAATTTGAGATTTAAACTATCCTATCTCTCAAGTTGGATCGAACTGCACATGGTGTGCGAATTTTATTATAATCGGTTAAGTGGTTTAGGAGTCCATTGAGGACAAACATTGTGACACGAAATTTATATATATTAAGATAAATACTAAAGGTACACAGTGTAATAATTTGCTTGTCGTGCACAGGTGGTGCATTGCCTCCGGGAACTCTGCGTGGTGACGGCCGGTGACTACGGCATCCAGCGCGACACGCCAACCCCCATATTCCGCTCCGACGGGGCCAAGCGGGGAAACATGCGGGGTTGGGGGACTAACGGACCCCGCGGCGGCATGGGCATGGGTAGGGGGGGATACGCTGGAGGTGGATTTGGCGGGAATCGGGGTGGATTCGGCGGGAATCGAGGCGGGTTTGGCGGTAATCGAGGCGGTTTTGGCGGTAATACGGGAGGGTTTGGTGGCAATTCGGGAGGGTTTGGTGGCAATTCGGGAGGGTTTGGTGGCAATTCGGGAGGGTTTGGTGGCAATTCGGGAGGGTTTGGTGGCAATTCGGGAGGGTTTGGTGGCAATTCGGGAGGGTTTGGTGGCAATTCGGGAGGGTTTGGTGGCAATTCGGGAAGTAATGGCGGGGGAGGTTACAGTAGAGGTAACAACCGTGGATTCGGGAACCGAGGCTACAGGGGCGGTGGCAATCAGTGGTAGACAATGTCCATTCCTATTAGTGGCATTTAATTTAATTAAGTAATTATCACTTAGTAAAGTTTTAATCTAACTTTTTTGTTATTCCTAAGTTGTCTGTGTGATCTTAGTATGTATAATTTGACGAAATAAACGTTTAGTAAATTAATGAAGAATTTTTATTTAAATTATTGAATTAAGTCCTTAATTTGCCATAGTCGTTTAGTTAATTCTCCTAAAATAGACTATATAGAGACATCCTTTAAATCAAATAAAATAGCTTTTTGCTTCATTAAATGTTAAACAAAATTATATTATAATCATAAAACATGAAATGTAACTTAATCAGGGTGTCGCAATACTGGTTTGAAGCGAGCCGATTTATGTTTTTCTAGTAAATGGTGTACATATTTTATTATGTTTTTAACATTTGAAATAATAAAGAAATATCATTAGTATTATAAAACAACACTTTATTATTGATGTCTAAGACGATTTGTAGATCATACATACATGTCTAAAGGCTCAAAGTATAATCACTACACCTAATTTGCTTGTTAACTCCCTGATTGAAAATTTTAACTTTAATAGTAACGAGAGAGTTATCTTAAAACATTATAAAATTAAACTAAAATATCGGCAAGTCAAGAAAAACAACATATAAATAAAGGGTTTTCTCTAGTGTGGGACATAGGGATCAAATCAAAATGGGAACATACAATTGTAAATATTAAATAAGGTTGTATTATTATTGTTATAACATTGTATGTGTTTACTGGTCAATAAATGCGTTATTATTATTATTATAAAGGATCGTGGCCCACACCGCCACAAGCCGTCGTCATTCGACCGGATTTTGAACTACAATCAAAATGAACTCTTTATCTGGAGCAACCATGATTTCGCTTTTCTTGCTGCGTATTCTTAAAAACGTCAAATCGTTTGTTGGGTCCAAATCCCTCACAACTGCCCTCGCTTTGTCCACTAAAGCGCTCATTAGACCAGCGTATTGGACTGAGATGTGGTTTTCCAAAGTTGTTTTGATTGGAATCCCTTCACCGTTAACTACTATGACACCAGCAACCCCTTTGTGGGTTGCTAGTTTGCGGACTGTTTCTTCAGCCTCGTTAGCCATGCTTTGTTAAGGTTTTAGAGGAAAAGCTCTTGTTGAATAAAATGTTTGTTGTCAAATTGTTAGTCTGGCATATGTTTGGTATTGTCAAAATTATGTGACGATATTTTGGATTTTGTTTCAAAGAGTTTTAATACATAATATAAAGGTTGTTGTTGTAAAACTATAAAATAAATGTTTGACTGAAAGTTTCTTATCAATATTGACGACCTCGTTGGCGTAAAGGTTACCATGCCGGACTGCTAATCAGAAGGTTCCGGGTTCGATTCCCGGCCCGGTCAACATCTTTGTGCTTAACCAAATTTGTTAGCTGTGGGTCTGGGTGTTAAATATGTATTTATATTTAATATGTATGTATGTATATGTAGTATATCAGCTGTGTTAGCAACCATAATACGAGCTAGAAATGGTTCAGTATGGGGCTAACCAGCCGTGTGTGAATGTGTCAAAAAAAAAAAAAAAATTATCCCAATGACTTTCATTATACACCGTTTCACCGGACCACCCTCTATATTAATTTGAAGCAATGCCCATAACGAGCGCCTGCGATTCAATATAACTCTTAGTGCAGGGCTCGCTGGAACACTATCCTACCTTAGCATAATAAGTTTAGGTATTTTATAAGTTTTACATATTATTATATGAAATGCTTAGATAAGAGGGTTGTAATCATTTTGAAAAGAAACCAATTTGAATTTTAATATACAGAGTTACTACAAACTAAATTTAAGTATTCGTGTATTTCTCTAAGTAGTATAGATTATAGAAAATATTTTTTGTGATCTCATGATATCATAATCATCATTCACTCTTGACATCCACGAGATATGATGTTATATAGCATCTGAATCTTTTTTTTTTACATTCACACACGCTGGTTAGCCTCATACTGAACCATTTCTAGCTCGTATTATGGTTGCTAACACAGCTGATATACTACATATACATACATATTATATATAAATACATATTTAACACCCAGACCCACAGCCAACAAAAGACGTTGACCGGGCCGGGAATCGAACCCGGAACCTTCTGATTAGCAGTCCGGCATGGTAACCTTTACGCCAACGAGGTCGTCAAAATTGGATCTGCTTGTTTGAACTTAAGCCTCTATTAAAATCTATTGTGTTAGTTTAGATACCAGTACTGATTAGAGTGGCGACGAATTAATTATGAGTGGGAAAGAGACATCGCTACAGTGTAAGTTCCGAATATTCGTACAAAGTGTCTCGCTTCAACATCTATAGTGAGGACTGCAAAGCTTTGGATTATCATGAGATCTTCAAATTGAAAGTGAATAGGCTCCTTCTAGGTGAGCGTGCTACAATGTAGGGCACAACACTGCTTAACATCAGGCAATTGAGCTGTGGTCAAACGCAAACCTATTACAAATAAACAAAAAAAAAATGGTTGCCTGTAAAGTCGGTTTTACGGGCGAAGATTTTACGTGACAACGTCTGCCGGCAGACCGATCATAGTTGAGTGGGAGAGAGACGCAAGGCATTCGGCGGGCGTCTCTCTCGTTCGGTGACTCATCGTAACGTTACCGGGCGTTACACTTTTTCATAAGTGACTCCCAGCCGCAACCTAATTTAAGACGTTGTCACGTCAAAAAATACAACATGACACTTTAGGCCATTTACTTAGTACTTGTTATGACAGCTAGGTGCTTCCAGAAATAAACTCAGTGTAGACACACATTATCTTTATTCGTAAAGAATTTATTTGACTATTGAAGAAAACATTTGAGAGTTTGTTCCCTCTTACTTGCACTCATTTAGGTATATAAGTGAATGAACATGATCTTTCGAAGTTTTCTTGATTGCCATGAGATAAAGTTAGTACTTGAGAAATGAATTGTCTAAACTTTATCTTCAAATGCTACCTCTTTCTCTATCCTTAAATAACTTGATCTTTTGAGCTTCTCTCTCCCATGAACTTTAAGCTCATGTCGCGCCAAAGATGTCCGATAGCTAAAACATTTCCCGCAATCTCTACAAATCTCCTGTTTACCCGTATGTATAGATTGATAATGCATATCCAACTTTTGTTTTGACGTATACTTTTTGCCACAATCACACACAAATTTGTGTCTGTCTTCGTTTGTGTGAGCCTTTTTCTTGTGAACTAGAAGGTTGCAACGTCGATGAAAACTTTGAGGACATTCGTCACAAATAAATGATTTTTCTCTGGAGTGAACCAGCATGTGAGATTTTAAATAATCTGCTGCCGGGCCTCGGTACGGACAAAGGGAACATTTAAATGGGAAGTTGCTTGTGTGAATAGCTTTGTGACGTCTCAAGTTGCCTTGGTCGGTGAATTTTTTCCCGCAAACCTCACACATTGTATGTTCTCTCTCAGGGTTTTTATGTTTTCTTCTATGCTTCCTCATGTAGGTTTCAGAGAAGGTCTTGTCACAAATACTGCAATAGTTCCTCTTTTCTTTATGCTCGGCTGTTTGTGCGTGTTTTAAATACTCTTTGCCTCCATTTACTTGTATGTTACAGTATTTGCAAGTAATCACTTTTTCTTTCACTATAGGTTTGTTTTTAAATTTTATTCTATTTTCTAAGTGATGAAGAGGTATGCAATCTGAGTCAGATTCTGTATTATTAATAATTTGCGGCATGTACTCTTTTTTTATGGAACCATGATAACAGCTTTTCAAAGATTTACTATCCTTGTCATTTAATTTTGTATCATCCAATCTTATAATATCATGTTTTATTGTTTTCTTCAAGACTTTCTTAACCTTGACTTTTTTGCTTATGGATTCTTTTACATTTCTTTCTTGAGGTAGAATACAATTAATCATATTTGTATCAAATTTTCTTTTTACACATGTAACATCTTTTTCATTTGTACATAACACTTTGGAATTACAATATGAACATTCCAGTGTTCTGTTACATTTTGCACAAATATTTTGTTTGACAAATTGTTTCATATCCAAACAAGACTTTCCCTTTTTTTCATCCTTACCCGAGTTACTAATATTATCATAATTACATTCCAGTTTTATTGTAGAAACATTTACTGTACTTGATACAATATTTTTATCAACATCCAGCACTCCATACTTTTGGCTACAGGGTATTTTTCTAAGAATTTTATCTGTATTTTGAGCAGTTTTTCTTAATAATATGGCACCTTGCAATATAACATGACAATTAGGACATAAATATTTAGGATAGGGGTCAGATTCTCCAACTTGTATACCAGCCATTGCGCTAATAGTTGTAGCTAAATCTCCA
The DNA here is from genome assembly GCA_035578125.1 of Mellilla xanthometata. Taxonomy (NCBI): domain Eukaryota; kingdom Metazoa; phylum Arthropoda; class Insecta; order Lepidoptera; family Geometridae; genus Mellilla; species Mellilla xanthometata. Next base: position 1,601,169 of record JAPUBQ010000033.1, on the reverse strand, counting down.
TTAGAATTATTATGAATAGGTATAGTGCCATCTTTCAAACAAATACGGCATTGAGTTAAAGAGTTTACAGTCCCATTCTTATCAGAGTTATCTTTATTTTCTGACTTAAAAGACATGACAAGTTTTGAACACTTGATCTATGATTATCAGCCAATCCAAAATTTTGCTTAGAAGTCACCAACTCTTTCCTTTACTTGATTCTTGAGCATAGAAAAATATGCGATGTTATTTTCTGTTTATGTTCTCGAAGTTAGTAAGATAATAAATAAGACGATGAAAGTACTCAGTGTTGGAAAATGCTGTATTTTTGTACGAGTGTAATTTAATTTTATTCACATTCACAAAATACTTATATCCTTTCACATAGCTGCTATTATTTCAAATCGTATTTGTTTGCAGTTTGTTTTGTTTTGCAAGATTTTCGCTGAAAAATTGAAAATGTCAAAATAGTTTTGACGTTGACAACAAAATAAAACTTTTACTGATGAATGATTTTTCACGATTTATATTCAGCCTCGTTCTGTTTTTTGATGGAGCGAAGTAGTCATTTACCTTTAGATTTTTTTATTGTCATAGACCACCAGCCCGATGGACAGTCGCATGCTGGATCTTTTTATTTTATTTCGAAAGAACTGGTGGAGCCTGACTGGGGATAGTATTGAGTGACGTGATGGGAGAAGGCCTTTACCCAGCAGTGGAAGAAACAGGTTGATGATGATGATGAAGTAGTCATTTATAATACAACCTTAAGGCTTCCTTTACATAAACATTAAAATTGGTCATTATGGTATGGCAACTTTTAAATTGGCATGTACAATTTAATATAATTTCTAAGGTGAATTTTAATTTTGTATATTATTTTTCTTGATACGATGTAAATAAAATATATAAATAATACTATTCGTGGTAGTATAAATTAGAGTAATCAAACTAAGATATTTTGATAAAAGATTTTATTACAAAAACACACCGATACATACAACACTCGATCATTATTATTTGTCACGTTTTAGCAAATTGCGAGTTTGATACTTACATTAAGTATTATAATGACATCACGTAAACTCAACAACTCATTAAAATGAAACACAATTTGTTGCTAATAACATTCATATTATGCCTAATTTTCTTAGTTATAGTCTGTTCATCGAATGGAGCTAATAGGGTAGTACAATCCTAGCGCCTGGTCGTCAGTTATGTATAAACAGCGTTCCCTAATCGAAGCTATGAACGTTAATGCGCGTCATTTTTAGGGTTCCGTATCTAAAAGGTATTACTAAGACTCCGCTGTCTGTCTCCAGGCTGTATCTCAGAAACCGTAATAGCTAGAAAGCTGAAACTTTTACAAGATATGTATTTCCCGTGACGCTATAACAAGTTGAGCTGTTATCACTTCGAAATGCGCGTCATTTCTGCTGAATAAGGCGTCAGGAATTTATCTTCCTATTAGCTTGACTCGCTGAACAGACAATATTTTTAACATCTTGTCTTACTTTTGAGAAAAAAAATGCTGTAGGTACATAATTATATTATAAGAATTTTCGAAAGACTTGAAAGTATCTCCTAGCATTTTTTTTCATGTTATAAACGAAAAACATGTTTATTTTCAATTTTGTTATTGTTTGAACAAAACTGCTCATTTTTCAGAAGTATGTAATCAAAACATTCAAAATATTATGAATATAAATGATTTCAATTGTTTTAGAATACATAAGTATTTTGCTAAACAATTGAATTCACAGTTACTGTACTTCCTCTAATCATTTACATAAATTATAATTCATGAGAAAAAAAAAACATCACTTACATCACAACATTAATAAAAAGAATAGGAATAAGTAATTGTATGATTACACAAAAAGTAAATCTTACTGTACTATTTGTATAAGTTACGATATGACAATGACTGTTTCTCCTACACAGAAAAATTAGAAGTAACGCTGTTCAAATGCTATGCGACTTGGCCCTTGAAGTCACTAGTAGCGTGCGTCAAAATTTGCAAAATTAAACGTTGAAATATAAAGATTTTTTGTTTTTAAATATTATCACAATAATATAATTAATAATTTATGTATATTTTAACGTGTTTGTTATTTTTACGTAAATATATCTAGTGACAATACGTTCCAGGTCGCAAAACATTTAAAACTGATTATTGAATTCAACAATCAGTAATAAAAAGAATGGTCAATGAATAATAATAATTAATGCAAGGAAATTACAATTTTGATAATCCTAGCAATAATTTACTTAACTTTACTTGAATAACCCTCATATTTAGGAAACTAACCCACCATTATTAAATTAATATCAATTATTTGTTTATTATTAATATCAATAATAATTGATAAAAATATCAGAACCATTTTTTAATTTCATTTAACGGTATGATTGTATAAGTTTCTTAAAGTAATATTGCTTTTAAAAGTTTGATATTTAATACTACAAGCCAAAGATAAGAGAGATCTATCTAAAATAATTAGAGAACTCTAGGATCAGACTTCAAAAATATTTTTTTATAATTAAATGTGATGTTATGACCTCCTTGAAAAGAAGAAACAAAATAAAATAGAACTGTCAAAATTTTAAAACTCCCGCGCAATGTTATGTCAATGTTCGACTTACCAAAATTAAAAAAAAAGAAAATAACATTTACGTCAAATGACATTAGATTGCGTCTCTTAGGCGTCAGATTCTTAGATGACGTCTGATTAGAGACGTTTTCAAGGTTGTGCCTGAGACATGACGCCGAAAACAACTTAGGCGAAGTTAATAATTCTTTGAAACTGGCAAACACTAAAAGTGTAATACCAAATTGAAAAAAAAAATATTGAAAATAACGTCATGTGAAAAGACGTGGGTGCGTCAGAATCCAAAATGGCGGCTCTGCTAATAGAGGCGTTTTCTAGATTGTTCCTGCCGTTTCTGGTACCACATGATGCCTAGAACAACTAAGACGATGATAATGATGGCGACAAACATCATCCAGAGGAAGGTTTTGATGCCTGACATGGCGGGTTTGGTGTCTTCTACGCGGTCACGCGGCGCCTCGAACGACGCTGCCGACGGGACGATGTGCGAACGATCTTCGTCTTTGACTTGCTGCGGGGGGCAAAACAAACACAATGAGTCAGCACATCGTTTTTTGTTTTCAGCATAAAATGTTTAATAATTAATGATGCCGGTCATGTTGCCAAACTTAAGTAGAAGTATAAAGAAAAAAAACCCAACACATTTTGTTTTGTCGGCCATCTTGTATTTGTAATGTATCATTAAGAATGTATTATTATAGAGTATAATTTACTATATGAAATAATGACTTTTAACTAGGTGTTAGTTATGAATGAATTAACTATGGTATTCAATTCATCAAGCCCTAGTAGGATGCTGCGAAAAAATATGTAATCTGCCATATTGTAGCGCAGCCATCTTGGACCGATTTTCTTAACATTTGTACAATGATAGTGGAATAATAAATTGATATTAGAGTGAACAAACGGCTTACTCGATTTTGAATAAATTTGGTATGGAAATAAATTAGACCATGGGTTAACACATAGGCTACTTTTTATTCCGAAAACTATTATGTACGTAAAAATCTTCAAAATCTATGTTACTCCTTCACGCTTCCAACGGCTACACCGATTTTAATGAGATTTAATATGAAGATAGGTTAGACGGGCGATTTGGTTAAAACTGTAATGCTCTCTCTATGATATGTATATAATAAATAAATAGACCTTGGATTAACACACGGGCCACTTTTGACCGGGTTTTTACGGGTAACACCGCTGGGCGCTACAGCTTGTAAATAATATAATAAAACTCACAGTATCAAGCAGATCTAGCTCGTACATCTTGATAGATATAATGTCATGGTTGTCGCTCAGGTCCCCCGTGGTGGCCGTAGCACCGAAGAAGTACCCCGTAGGAAGGTGCACGTTTTCCACTGTGAAGCATTCTTTCCACGCACTCTTACCATCCAGGTCTGTTGACACTGCGGATAGAAATTAACAAATAAGAATATTATTATTAATAGATGACAAAATTAAACTCTCTCGACTTGTCGTTCGAAGAGTCAGCATCTCCTGATGATGCCTTGTGGTTAGGCGAAACACGTGTAGAGTTAAGAATTTCCGTATTGTGATAGGTAACGTTAATATTAATTAATCTTAGTTAATTGATCTTGGTTAATTAATCTTAGTTAATTAAGCTTGGTTAATTGATCTTAGTTGATTTTTCCTTTACTTGTCTTAATGTGGATTTCGGATCACAGCGGAAGTACACTAAATATTTAATTTTGTCATCTATTTACAATGGATTTCCGCAAAGTAACGCCTGAGTCAATAAGTTAATATTATTATTAATTATTATTATTATTTTCAGCCTATTGTGTCCGACTGCTGGGCAAAGGCCTCTCTTCCCTCCTTCCAGACAGCCCGGTCTTCAGCTTTGGTGATCCAGTTTGTGTCATGTTCGTCTAGGTCATGACGCCACCTTTGTCTGGGTCGACCTCGAGGTCGTTTCGCGTTCGGTACCCAAGTAGTACAAAACTTCGCCCAGCGGTCACCTGACATACGGCAATAAGAATATGCATTAACCATATATGTAGTAGCTCCAGTGACAGAGAAAGTGAAGAGCGGAAGGTTATCTTGGTATGGGCATGTGATGCGTAGAGAGGAAATTCATATGACTAAAGTATGGATATGGTTGTACGAGATAGCGGAAGTAGAGGTCGACCTAGGAAACGCCGAAAGAAAAGGGATTGAAAAGGGAAAACTTGCTGTGCCGACCCCACCTAGTGGGAAAGATTGAAGAAGAAGAAGATTTCAATTATATGTACTTTGAAATAAGAAAAAAAAGGCCAGAGGGGCGTCACTACCAACTAAAACCTCACGGTGTCCCATCTCACGGCGGGGGCAGGGATGCAGGACCGCTTCACGCATTGCCGCTGCTCTCCCCGCCAAAGATGTAACACGCCTTTTTTTGTGAGGAAATGCATTTATGCATCATCTCCTGCCTGGACGAGGCGGGCGGGGTATGTCGGGCTCGAGTGCCAGAGTTGCCGTCACTACCGACTATAACCTCACGGTGTCCCATTCCCATCTCACGACGGGGGCAGGGATGTAGGACCGCTTCGCGCATTGCCGCTGCTCGCCCCGCCTAAACTATACTCCGGCGTTTTTTTTTTACGTGAAGAATGCATTTACGCATGCCAGAAGGACATCACTACCGACTAAAAAACCTCATAATGGCCTCCTCACCGGAAAAGGGCGGGGTGAGGTTCCACTCCTCGCATTAACTCACCACCCCGCCCACAAACTACACTCCGGCCTAGGCTGGAGTATACTTAGTCTGGAATAACTGGCTCACCTTTAAGCGTATCATCCTTGTACACGATGGAGAGATGTGTGTCGTGGTTGTAGTTGCGGAACTTGGCCTCGCAGCCGGCGAGCTGCGTGTGCGTGCCGTCCCGGTCGTGGTCGTAGTGAAGCGACCCGTTGTTGATCATCGCCGAGATGTACGGGTGCTGGTGCTAACAACAGAACGTACGATTTGAAATCAACAGCTCTTCCGGGCACAGTTTTTTTTTAAATTAGCCGTTCACCTCACAGAGCTGTATGCTGTACAGTAACAAAGCCTTTTTGGTCTCTAGCTAAATCATCACTGAATCGTGGTTAAAATTAATCACATATAAAATATGAATGAGGCTGCATTATCACAGGATTGTGGCTAAATTATCACTGGATCATGGATAAATAATCACTGGAACATTGCTAAATTATCACTGGATTACGGCTAAATTATCACTGGATCTTGGCAAAATTATCATAGGATCATGGCTACATTATAGCTGGATCGTGGCTAAATTATCACTGGATCATGCCTAAATTATCACTGGGTCGTAGCTAAATTATCACTGGGTCATTGCTAAATTATCATTAAATTATGGCTAAATTTTCCCTGGATCATGCCTAAATTATCACTGGATCATGCTTAAATTATCACTGGATCATTGCTAAATTATCGCTCCATTCTAGCTAAAGAGGCATTGATTCGGAACCGTGCTCTAAAATTAGTGAAGTATTTATGAACCATGTTAAATGATATCTTAACAGATTGTCTACCAAATTTGTCCTATTGCCGAAGCTTTTAAGACCGCCGAGGCGAGGAAAAAGTGGAAGACCATAATAAACCGAGTGATCGACACTCCGTATTAGACACGACCTTCAGTAATGAAGTTACGACTCAGTCGAGAAGATCAAGGGATGTCAGTGCAGGTCTCATCAGGGATGTCAATGCAGGTCTCATCAACCCCAATTCAAATTAGAATTAGAAATTAGAAGAGAAGAAAGAACAGATTGCCTTACATTATGCGCCCCGTTATGATTGCTGTATGTATCCAGTATGATGGCCAGGCCGCTGTAGTAGTCCTTACTCCCGAACACCTCACCGGGCTGCATGCGGTCCCGCACGTACCAGATCGCGAACCCATCACCAAAGAGGTCCTTCCCTCGACCGTGAACCTTGAACTGCACTTGGAGCTCCCAGTTACGAGTGTAACATGGCTGGAAACATATAATAAAGTATTTTGAGGCTCTGTAAATATGTTTAGCATTTGTAGCCCACTATGTGTTTCCACACAAGCTAGAAGGAGGCCTATACCCAGAGTGGGGTTCCAATAACAAAAGATAAAAAAAATATTTTTTGATATAGATAGTCAAATAAGTTTAAGATGTTATTTAAGGTTGTTGGAAATAAATTGGGCTTTATTGTTATTATGCGTGGGACTCCAGGCCTTCTCTCGCGAAGAGAGTCTTAAGTTCACAATGCAGGACAAGTGCGGGTTGGCGGATGACACAAGAGTGCAAATCCACACGTTACTTGAATAACAAGGCATTGGTTTAGGGTCGAACTAGGGGCTGTCTGATGAAATTGAAATGTCTGACTTTAAACATTGACATAGAACAATGGACACTTTATTAACTGTTAAAGATTTAATTTCAACTCAGTGTGATATAGGCATATCAGCATTTTGCTGCTCGCCTATAAATCAAATAAATAAAATAATACAATAAAATAAAAAATATGTAACAGATCCTAATTATATATTTTTTTTAACAAATTGCTTACGCTTGACGGCTACCGCCTGATGAATTAAATTTCTACAATGCATTACCGCAAAGAAACATCACAAAGTATGAGTTATTTAGAAATATTCAATTCAATATTCCTATAGACTATTACTTGTAGACTGCCTTGTAGTTTGAAAGTGGTATGGCAGAGAAAGTTGAGAGTGGAAGGTTATCTTAGTAAAAGAGGAAAGGTATGTAACTAGAAGAAGTATGAATATGATTGTACAAGGTAGTGGAAGTAGAGGTCGACCTAAGAAGATGTGGATGAATTGTGTGAAAGAGGATATGAAAGAGAAAGGAGTGAATGTAGATATGACGGATGTTAGAAGAGTGTGGAAGCAAAAAATGGACTGTACTGACCCCACATAGTGGGAAACGGCAAGGGCAAAGAAGATAATTACTTGTAGACTGCCGTTATTTGAAATAGCACACCACATATCCAATTAAAAAACATACATGATAAGCATCCATTTCACATAAACATTATGATAATAGTATTTAAAAAAAAGTAACACAAAAACCTGGCCTACACAAATTATTTGCTCCATTAAATTATAACTAACAAACCATGAAGAGTATGTAAAGTAGCAAGTTTATGCAAATAACAACCTTCTCATGCAGATAATAAGACAGAATATTAAGTGACTAGTCAAATAAAAAAACTATTAGTGCCTTGACCAAAATGTCTGTGACCTTAATTGCTGGTTAGCAAAACAATTCAATGTCATAATGAGTTTTTAAGTAGCAAAATGTGTATTTTAATAAAAGTTTGTTTAATTGTAATTTTAATGGTTTTTTTTTAATAGAGGTACTGTGGCTCCTTGGGAGAATGTTAGACTGCAGTCTGCAAAAACCTGAGATCAAATATAAATTTATTTGTGTGGTGAATTTAGTTGAATTTACCACACTAATCAAGTACAATATATTTTGGGAACGAAAGTTAGCAATTATCTCGAAAAAAAATACTCCAATAAGAAATTGTATTCCTGTATCAGGAAAACCATAGACATACAGAGAGATAATTTAGGTGTGCTGGAGTAAATTGAAAATCAGCACAGGAGTACTTAGTGCTCTCAGCATTATGATGAATTTGGTCCCTTTATGGACCTTTAGCCATAAATATGTATATCACTAGCTTTAAACTATCTAAGTTTGCTAAGAGAAACAAAATATAGCCTATGTTTCTCAGGGATAATGTAACTTCTCAACTGTGAAAGAATTTTTCAAAATGGTCCAGTTGTTTCGGGGTCTATTCACTTCAAACAATCAAACTTTTCCTCCTTATAATATTGGTATATACAATAAATATATATTTTTTCTCTTTCTAAATTCGCCATCATCAGATATGCAGAAGGATTCAAACTCTGGACCTTGCAGTTTGCTAATATTCTACAAATACTTCTAGGCCAAACATGCAGTGAGCGGAGTAAAGGTGAGTAATAAATAAACTATCTATATTAATCTAATGTATCACAATGTATAATGCACTAGTATGTAATGTTTTTAAGAAACCAGACAGATATATTTTGCATGTCCTAGTGGTAGGTTTCAGTTAGGACATTTAAATTAATTGTACAACATGAACACTCTGAAACCGCAATAAATTATTTGATTTGACTTTATCAGTGCAAAGTTATGGTTAGTATGTCCTTCTACTGTTATCAGGCAGCAGTATCACATTTACTACACATAAAACAATATTGTAGCTCGTAAGTTGCATGACTTGGATATTGATATCAGCAACTTTCGTACTCATGTGTTACCTATATTTGAAGGATAGGTATTTGTTAGAATATTATTTACATTTGTTGTGAATATTAATTATTAACTTTTCATTTATTAACTAATTTCATTATCATCCCTGGATTTGGTGTGAATATTAATTATTAACTTTTCATTTAGTAACTAATTTAATTATCATCCATATTTGCTATAATTATTATTACTATTTTTTTTTTTTTTTTTTTTTTTTTTTTTTTTAATATTAGGACATATTGGTTGACCAAAATTTTATATTATGTTTTTATTATTTTCTGTATGGACCTTGTCTGAAATAAATGATGATTTGATTTTTATTTTACTTAATTTTATTTAATTAAACAAATACAGTAGAACTCGATTAACCGCACTAATTGTTGTTGTCAGGCATTTGGATAATAAAAAAATCCGGATAATCAAAAGTATCAAGAAAAAAGTTGTTTTTTAATTTTCCAATGAGAAAACTTCGTGGGTGGTGTGATGCCAGTTTCGTCCGACACATTCATGTTTGCAAAAATACAACTTTAGACAATTGATCTGTAGTACGGATAATCACGAATCCTTACAGAAATACAGAACTTTATTAGCCCTAAATAACATACGTTAAAGGCAAGTCATACTACAATAATTACTAAATACTTAAAAACATTAGTTAGATAAAATTAAATAAACTTACAAATTTCATTAAATAAATATTCTACCCCATTAAATACCACATTAGCACTTGTTTTCCATGTTTATTAAATTTAAAATACTACTGTTTACACATGAATAACGATTCTGCAAGCTCCATATTCATATATTCGCTTAAATTATAAAAGGAATTACTTTCACAAAAACTCTTTATTTTCTGTTTAAACATACTACTATTAAGATTTGTTATTTTCTCTGGCAACTTGTTGTACATTAATATTTTTGTATAACATCCCTGTTTCTGTACTTTAGCTAGTCTATTTGCTGGTAGAACTTTACCTATATTCCTACGTAAACAATAAGAAATAACATCTTATAACTGAGGGCCAGATAATTGAGGTTCTACTGTATTACTTTGGAAGGATAGATATAATACAAGTCAATAAAGAAAACTTGCATAACAAGAGTGTGATCTTGCTCACAAACTTTCAAATATTTTCTTTATTGTGTAACGTAATCTAGAAGTTTCTAGAAACTTTATACTTATGTGGCACCACAGTGCATATGTTTTCGTTCTAAAGTCACATACTTTTCTTACAACATTTCCTACATAGTATGTTTATCAAAGAACCACATTCAAACCTTCTAGTTCTTCCAACAAGTAATCGGGATATACAAACAACATCTGTAGAGTAATACTTAATCAGCAAACTTTGTAACCTTAATGAGTTGTTTTATCGTATACGGGCAAATGTACCGGCTTAATCATACTCTTGGATGCTTTGATAACAAAACTTGTCTACTGCTTTCTAAAAATTGAGATAACTCAATTTTTAGAAAGCAGTAGACAAGTACGGCTTATAGTCAAACATACCACAGTGTTCCAAATAGCACCAGATTTCGATTGCAAATCAGGCGTCAACCGAACGTAGTTGGACGTTACTATTGTGCTACCTAAGAAGTCCCAGTAAGGCACCGACATCCCACTACCTGAAATTAAACAGTTCACTGTACTATTCACGCAAATTGAGTTTATAGGTATCCAAGATCATAGTCATCGAGAGGTCACTCACCTTGGTAAGGTTTTGTGAGGGAATGCTCCCTCCTCACGTAATCTCTTGTATTCCATTCTGCGGATATACAACTAAATAACACAGTGATATAGAAAAATTGGGCCCAGTTTAGCTTTTCATTGAACATTTTCGTTAGTAAATTCGTGGACGATTCGTGTAAGACGGCAAGCGCCAAATCATGGCAGCCGATAACTGTGTTGCCAGTGCTTAACTAAAATTACCAAACTCCTGCCGTTAAATTATTTGCTCCTAAAAGTAAGCTATTTAATTTTTTTTGTTTCAGGATTGATGATTAGGAAATTTAATTTTCATATTTTTAATCATTGTCGATAACTATTTTCGGTCTTCTTTAGTAGCACAATTTATAGCAAATAACTTTTTTCGCTTTTTTAATTATTTTTTTTATTAAGGGTGATCATAATATTCAGTTAAATATCACATAATATTTCTAGATGTGAATGCAGCCACGGCTATGTGACAATTATATATAATCAACTATTTTGAGAAGCTTCAAAGGTAATTTCAGCAAGTGGCAACTTAAAAGTGATCTGTCACAAATTCGGCAACACTGTGACCAACAAAAAACTATAGGTATAGTTTTGTACAAAACAAATAGGTGGCGCAAAAAAAAAGCAAATAGAATCATGTTACAAAAAAGTTCCTTGAGTATTTACTAGATGTCGTTTCCTGCAATACTTTATCATTATCATCAACAGTAATACATTGTGGGAGATGCATATATTACTGTCCAACAGTAGACGCAGACGGTCTGATTTATTAACAGCAAAAAAAAAGGGAGGGCTCCCTTAAACACCTTAAATATATATTTTATTTTTAATGAACAATTTTTTTTATAAGTGAATACCCACGTAAAAATATTTTACTTATCGTTATTAAGATCGAGGAAACAATGCATTTCGGTTGTGTAAAACATTTTTAGAATAAATACTTACCTATTTTGAACAAGTTTTTTTTTATTGATAAATCTGATTAATACCATATTTGATATAAATATTCTTAGAGTTATTCTTATACGGTCTATAAGTTATTTTATCTAGTATAACTCTAACCGTTAAGGATTTATAACTATAACACTGTAAATTACAAGATTTTGCCCATGTCATAATACATTATTCTTACTGTATTTGTCATTTTAATTAAGGAATTGTAATTTTGAACGTGTAATTTATCTAGTGCTCATCTGTATTCGTCGCCGTATTAGCCTATATTTTCTTGTTCTTTTCTTTTTATCTTTGAGTTTATACATAGTATTTTAAATTGTATTTTTTAGGTAAATAATATACCATTACTCTCATACCTGCTCTAAAGATATGCATATTTGCATGCTCCCTTCATCTATACCAATATTATAAGGAAGAAAGATTTGTTTGTTTGCGTCCCTAATCTTTTAACCATTTAGAATATATTTAACCCTTCAATGGACGATTTTTGTTTCACGTTTAAAAAAATAATTGTGTAATAGACATGTTAACTGTCTAGGAAAAAATAGTCAAAATCTAGACAATAATTTACTATACTTTTTTTCAATAATGTGAGTGTTGTTTATAAACTACAATGAGCAAAATTAAAAAAAATAATTAAATGAAGGTCAATTTTATGTGTGATTTTTAGAATGTTGTTTTAAAACAACATTGTCCATTTAAGGGTTAAGCGAGTGCGAAGCTGTATCGGTTTGCTAGTTGACAATATTTTTGGTGAATAGCGAAATCGAATACTTAGTCATGTGAAGACCAGTAGACTAAAAGCCTCTCTTTCCGCAAAAGTAGGTTCCACGTGTGAGGTGAACCACCTCTCGGTTTTGACCTTCCCAGGTTCAGCAAAATAGAGTGAAAGTGATGAATGGGTGGGGAAAGCGACCGCACCCAGCAGGGCTAGCATGAAACGAGGGCATATTGTCTTTCCACCCCTTTATTCCACGTGCCAGTGGAAATAATAATGTTTTCCATCTGCATGGTAATATTTGTACTTGACGTTTGTCGAGGAAATTTATTTTATCCCGCTCTTACCCCAGTTTTTTCCTTAAAACGATGATAAATAACTATTTGACATATTAAATATTAGCACACATTTCACACACAGTTCGTCAGCCCCATACTAAAACATTTCTAGTTTGTATCATGATCGCTAACACAACTGATATACTACATACATACATAAATACTTTATATCGATATATAACAACACCTAGACCGACAGCCAACAAATCTGGTTCATCATAATGATGTTGGCCACGCTGGGAATCAAACCCGGGACCCTCTGGTTAGCAGTTCGCCATGGTAACCATTACGCCAACGAGGTCTTAAACTTTAAGCGCAGCTATAAAATATAGGTAATAAGAATCGAACAGATTGTTTCCTCTCCCGGTAGATAAATTGTCCACTAGCCGTGCTAGCCCCGACGCGCTGGGCGGGTTTTGCGGACTCGACCCGAGGTGTATGATCTATCGATCACTTTGTTGACCGAAGCGAGAGAAATATTTGCATCAATTGGCCAGTTTGAAATCATTTTCAGATCTTTTTTTACTCTGAATAGGTCAGCGCTTGACCACTATTCACCTGATGTTAAGTGATATATATCTACAATCTTATATATCTTCAAATCAAGAGTGTGTAGGTTCCTTCTAGGTAAGCGTGCTATACAACGCGTGTTTTTGTTTGTCTGTACCTGTTTTGATCTTGGTTCCCGGGTACAAGTCGCAATTTTGAAGCACTTACTCTACCTTGTACAATCATATTCAGTGAAACCTGGTTAAGTGAGACATCAAGGGACCTGCAATGTCGTTTCACTTATAGAGGTATTCCACTTACCCAGTGTCTCAGATATAGAGGTATAAATAAATATCTGTCTCATTTACAGAGAGTTCCATTAATCAAAATTTGTACTTACGTACTTGGAATTACTTGTGGATTTATGGGTAGAATAAGAATGAGTAAACAAACAATGTTATCTCAGTTACAGAGATTTATGCATATAAAATTGACTCGCTGTCTCAGTTACAGAGGTAACTATGATGATAAATCGAAAGAACAAATCCCAGATATAGAGGTTTACCTCGTCCCACTAACAGAGGTAATTCAGTGCCAAAGTGTTGGGACCTCAGCATGAGTTCCAGTTATGGAGGTTTCTCACTTATCCAGGTCCCACTTAACCAAGTTTCACTGTAATACTGTTTCTGATATAATAAAAATCAGGTATGAGGTATCTATGTCACAGCGACTAAAAGGATAAATAAAATAAAGACAAACAGTGAGTCATGATAAAGCGTGTCTAGTCGTTTTGTCTGTCTGTTTGCTCGGAAGTGAAAGTACGTAGAAAGCGGACGTTATTCCGATGCCACTGTATGCAACTATGCAGTTTGTTTTGCTAAGCAATAGCTTAGACTCCTACTGTTTTGATTTTGTTTTTTTTTCTATAGCCGCACGTAAAATCGATTTCTGGCGTGGCGGCGTATGCCGTGGTGACGCGTCGCCAAGCTATATGATGGTATATAATATATACAGTCTATATGCAGTAGTGTGTGGTGGCGACGGATCGCCATACGCAATTGACTGTGACGAATGCATAGGCTTTTTTCGGAAAGGCAAATAGACGTGTTTGATTGCAAAATGAACACGTCTATTTAATAGATTTTTAAAGGTTTTTTATTATATCGATAGCTTAAACGAATACCTACTTATGCACGGTTATTTCCAATTCAGTTTTTGCTATTATGTTTGCCTGCTTTCTTCACGAGTCAGCGGCTCTCTGGGTGAAGCATGATTAGTTTGGAGCTATAGAGTCTCAATAAAGCTGCTGAAATACATATAAATATACAACAAAAAACGTTTGAACATTCATATTTATATCGACAATTGTTTGAAATAGGTAATAAATTATACAGCACCACAATGCTATGTTCAAAAGGGAAAACCGTGAAAACGCATGCACTGCGTTAATTAACAAATTCCACGAATTTCCCTTTCTCGAAAGAACCTTACCGCGATTTATGACACCATAACTGTTCGGACATTCGAATCTAGTGGAAACTTTACAGCAATTTACGACTTCACGCTGAATAAACGCACGGAAATTAGAAGACACCATCATTAAAGCACAATCAAAAGAATTGTCCGGTGCGTAGACGCGACCCAGTTTCGCCGCACACAAAATTCGCCCCAAAAGCAACGTGTTAAAGTAGTAAATTGGTTAAAGTTTGACGGAAAAGTGAATGTTTAATGTCAAGAACACCGATAAAATTTGTGGGGAGAGTACTGGGAGTAGATCACGGCCAGACTTTCACTGTTTTCTTTGACCTAAATACGCGAAGTGTTAGGCTACGGCCTTCGGGGTTGGTCCACGGTTCACTTTTGGTTTTATCTGTCACTTTCGATAATCTGGCTGGTGCATGGGAAAGTTATGGTTCGTTTTTAGGTCAGAGATGGTAAAAGTTATGGGAGACGGCTGGATAGGTCATGGGAACCGGCCGGCTTGTGGGAGAGAGGATTCCGTAGAACGCTGTTACGCGTCCAGACGGTGTAAATGGGGACACGTTTTGTTAGTTCGGTATTAGCGCCTGTAGCTCGGCTCATCAACATCATCATCCATAGTTGGTTCTCTCGCACTGCTGGGAATAGGCCTCTCTTTTAACATGCCATTCATCTCGGTCCTGTGCCAATCGTGTCCAGATTCGACCTGCGACTGATATGATGTCGTCCACCCATCTTGCCGGCGGACGACCGACGCTCGGCTAGCTAAGGTGATTTGACACGATCATCAAATCTAAGCAACGGTCAGAGCGGACGGTTTTTGGATGGCTGACCATGCACAAGACTGTCTTTCAAGTGGGTCGTATGCGACGTTAAATTGTAGGTACCGGCTATTAGACTTAGTACTAGCAGTCGTTAAGCCAAGTCAGAGTCCTTCGGGCGGCTTGAAAACTCTCGACACCAGAGCTTGGCCACTTAGCTCATACCTACGAAGAAGAAGTTGGGTATTCAATTATTTTTTATCTAGGTTTCTATCTTTCTATTTCCGTATGCCGGGTGGAGATCACCATAGGTGATTAGGCTGCCTGTATTGTATTGTTATTACTTGAGGTTGTATAATAAGGAGTTATGTATACGTATTATATATACTTACTAGCTGACCCGGATATTTTCCAAAAAGCTGATAGTAGCCGATTCTCAGACCTACTGAATACGCATATAAAATTTGGTAAAAATAGGTCAAGCCGTTTCGGAGGAGTACGGTAACTAACATTGTGACATGGAAATTTTATATATAAGAACATATAGTCAAATTATATATTTTATAGATCTATTGGATAAAGGAACTACATCTGGTGTCTACCTTTAGGATAGAGAAATACAGTCCAAGTAAATAAAATCCCTTGTTTTAGGGATTTAGACTGTGTAAACGCTGTCACGGTATTGTATTGTACGCGTCACACTTAAAATATGGCAAACTTTGTTCGTAAGGTTCTAATTATGTTTTCTTTGATTTGAAAACATCCTCATCATAAAAAAGGTCCTCAGTTAAAAAAAAATACCTTGTTTCAAGGGACTAGAAGGTGTTGTTTTCCATAAACTTCAATACACTGCAATACTGTTTTTAGGGTAGATGCTTAATTTTTTTTACAGAATATAAGGAAACCTTTCGTAATAAATAAATATTCTATATTGATAAATAATAAATAAATATTCTATAATCATTCATATATTCCTGTACATTTTTTTATATGATAAATAGGCTCACGTCTGATCGCAGCTTGCCTGATTTGGTTTAAGATTAACACTTTTTTTTCGTGAGAAAATGCATTTACGCATCTCCCGCCACAAGCCTGGGGGAGGCGGGCTGGGTATGTCGGGCTCGAGGGCCAGAGGGGCCTTCACTACCGACTACAACCTCACGGTGTCCCATCTCACGACGGGGGCAGGGATGCAGGACCGAACAGCGCAATGCCGCCTACAGATGTAACACGCTTAGAAGGAAACTATTAATTACTCAATTTGAAGAAATCAAATTACACTATTCAGGAAAGAGAAATTCAGGAAGAGAGTACCATTTCTTCACAGTTCTCACAATGAAGGTCGAAGCAAAACGTTCTGTGCGAACCCTCGGAATCTCGACAGTAAATCGGTGTCTCTTCGCTGTGCCCCTGCTAAACAAAATTATAACAGTGTTATAACTAAATTATAACAAAATTATAACAGCGTTATAATTTTGTAATTTGCATCTGCTTTCACCACCAAATCCATAATATTTCATATGAGTTAACTAGCCAAGCTCTAGTGTCCAGAATTTAATTTAATTAAATTTGCCATAGGACGAAGTACTAGTTATTATTCTGTGCCATAGGGCCTATATGAAGTAGTTAGTACCTATACCAGAAGCACCTATGTCCTATTACCGTTCTAAAAATAACTTTTTCCTAAGCCTTTTCAAATTGAGAATTTTTGACCACAGACAACGTAGAACATAGGTGAATAATCCGCCAGCAGCAGTTCTTTGACCCCAGAACCAATCGGCCAATAAATCGGACAATTAATGCCGATACAACGTTGTATCCGACTATAAAATAACTGAACCGAATTCTGATTTACGATAGTATCCTGCCGATTGGTGGATTAATGATAAATGATTACATCGTGTGAAGGCACATAATGAAATGACACTTCCGGTGTCTATGACTTTAAATGACTTTACGATATGTATACTTTTAATAAAATAAGTCGGTTTACGGTTGAGGTGCCTTAGGCACGCACTAAGCGTTTTGCCTCCACCTTTGTTGTCCGAACTGCCAAACTTTGGAATTCCTTATCGAATTCCCTGTGAAAATCGCTAGAATGTAGACATATATTCTAGCGATTTTTAAGGTGAGAGTTAAAATTCCTTAGAGGTAAGCGCGCTCCGCCGTAGACCTAAATGTCACTTACCATCGGATGAATTAGTGAGGTGAGAAACCCTGCAAACACTGCCTGCGGGGCTCAGGGCTAAACCAAGCCACAGAATAATAACTTGTACCTCGACCAAGCGTAGGTACTAAAATGTAATTTGTAAGTATAGTTTTTAAGTATGTATTTTTCTCTTTTGTA
The DNA here is from genome assembly GCA_035578125.1 of Mellilla xanthometata. NCBI lineage: Eukaryota > Metazoa > Arthropoda > Insecta > Lepidoptera > Geometridae > Mellilla > Mellilla xanthometata. The sequence continues at coordinate 1,583,475 of JAPUBQ010000033.1, read as the reverse complement.
ATCTGTACGCATATTTATCTTTTGAAATAAATATACTCACAAGTATTAAGTTTATTTTAATTTGTTTTTTTTTTGTGTCCAATAAATAATTTTCTATCTATCTATCCAGGATTCAATCAGCTCAGTGTTTGAATGAGTGGCCATGCATAAGACTAATTTCAAGTGGCATTTTTTACTGGACGCTACCGTGGGTCGGATGACACGTTAAATTATATTTCTCGGCTGTTAGTCTTAGTACAAGCAGTCATTAAGCCAAGTCAGAGGCCTTCGGGCGGTTTGAAAAACTCTCAACACCAGAGCTTGGCCACTTAGCTCATACGAAGAAGGAGTTGAGGATTATAAAAATTGTTAGAGCTTGAAGAATTAACAACAAAAGCACACACACACACACACATATATATATTTTCGCCTTAACAATTTGTGTAGGGTAAGTATATCTTACAAGTTGATACTTAACAAGTCTCAATATGCTACTTATAACTTTAAGCTACTAAGGTCTATTAAAATCTATTTATAATGTGACTAAACTAGGTCTAGTAGTAGAAATAATTGGCGAAGTACGAGTTGGGCTCGCTCATGAAGGGTTCCGTACCATGGTTGTATGGGAGACCCCTTAAATATTTGTTTAAATAACTTTATACTTTATTTTTAATTTAATACATAATTCAATATTATGCGAATGCACAGAGGGAATCTTTTTCTGGAAATTTGCTAGAAATCTACCAAATATCGTTAAAAAGATAGAATAAAAATTACGTTTGTTGTATGGGATCCTCTATAAATTATTTTTATTGTATCATTTAAATTTTATAATTTAATTTCATAGATAATATACATTATAGCTTTTGTGAAAAATTTAAGTCTTCTTCTTGTCCTTTACCATTTCCCACTAGGTGGGGTCGGCACAGCCTGTTTTTCGCTTCTTTTTTTTGTGAAATATTTAAGTGTCTACCGCTATTCATATATAGTAAAAAATACAAAAAACGCGTTTATTGTAATTAACCCTTAATATTTAAATATTTTATTATTAGTATTTGTTGTAATAGCGGCACGGGAAATACATCTTTTGAAAGTTTCAACTTTCTAGCTATTACATTTTCTGAGATTTAGCCTGGACAGACAGACAGCGGAGGCTTAGTTTACTCCCTTTTTTAACCGACTTCAAAAAAGGAGGAGGTTATATATTCGACTGTATGTGTTTTTTTTTACCTCTTAGATACGGAACCCTAAAAAAAAGAGAAACCATAAAGGTGGTAACATTTTCGAGAGCATCTTAGCGCGTGTCGTCTTAGCATCCCGCAGGTGCCGATTGTCCCGACAGGTGGGACTCATTTGCTATCTTTAACGACGCTTTCGATTTCATTCGTTTTTTCCCGAGCCTCCACTTAGCGTCGATAAATTAACAACCACAGATCATGTTTACGATCGCAGAATTTATCGGCTCAATGGCTGAACTGTCATACGCATCTTGCTACAAAACTTATGGACTTTGGGGATTGGTTTTATTATGTTGGCACTGGCAACAAACTTTTTTGACAGCTCTACCAAAAAGGTTAGTTAAACTATTCGATTTTGAGTTCGCCGTGCTTCCTTTTTCAAACTTTATAAATAGAGCAGCCACTAAATTTCGTTCTCGAAAGTTTTATGATTCAACTGACAGTTTTATCTCTGTTTATTACCAACTAAAACAAAATACGAGACGAGATGGAGTTGGAAACATCTCGCGTAGCTAAAGTTACATAGATGTGTTACATAGCCCGCGAATAGATATAAATAACCAGGCGTGCAACAGTCGCAGGTGGTGCAGGTTGTGTGAACCCGCGCCGGCTCTGTGTGACCGCGAAATTATTTTCAAGACTACACCAGCTCCGCGGCACACACGCAAGCCTCGCACTTCTTCTCACTACCGGCCTGCGGATGTACGGGTACTCGTGAGAATCTTGCTCTTCAATTACTTAACAAAATATAACTAAACGCTTGCCAGGCCATTCTCGAATCTATTCAAAATCAAATAGAGGCTATTTTTGTGACTGATAACAAAGGTGTTTACGCCGTTAAACAACCAGGAGGGTATGGTAAAGTTGCTATCTTGTTCGTAATGTCCGCGAACGGAGGTACATTCAACTTTTAGCCCAGTAAACTCGCGAGGTTCGTTCACCCAGTGCTTGTCAACTGACGTAAGGCGAGAGAGAGCGCGAGAATAGCGTCCCGCTTCCGCCGGTTCAAGTTTAGAACTTTTTATTGAACTGTCAAAATAGTTTACCTTTGTGCTAGTTATGCGAGCCTGGTAGTTTTGACGGTTTACGTTGTCTATGTCGATATTCCATTACGTGACTTTAGCGTCTTGTTTTGTCGATACGTGTGGGCGAATAACTCTTGTAAAGCGTACAATGAATGTCGACGATTCAATAAATAAGAAATATAAGTATGTACATAGAAATCACCAGAATATGGTGTTTATTATTTATTTTTAATGTTCCTAGAACCCAATTTTCCTGTATGTTTCTTAGCATGATTTGTTTGTGTGTTGTTACATGAGAACAAAAAATACTAAACTTACTATTTAAACTTAAGTTGCGTATACATGTAAATTACTTATTTGTACGTTATACATACATAATTGTGCGTTTTAATGAAGTTAATTTATGTTTCGCACAATTGGTGATATACAAGCGTATATTCTAAGAGACCTCTCTTAAAAAACCTCAAAATGTTTAAAATAACAAACTCAGCATGTCCGTGTAAGTTCTTCTTTGTCTCTCTATGTTTGTTCTGTGCCCGTGGGTGTACCGGTTTTTTATTATGGTTTCCTAACTTCATTCAAAACCATAACTTTATGGTAAAACGACGAGATATGTTTATGGATATAAACTTGAATAAAGACCGCTTACATCTACTAACTTTAGGCAGTACTAACTTTAACATCTTAAGTGGAAAAGTTTCAGACCAAAAAGGTTTGTATGCCTATGCTGTGCTACCAACATTAGCGAGATTTTAAAAACTGAAACTATTTTGTCAATTTGTTTTTATTGCCAAACTATTTACACCAAAAACGTCTTATCTCAATTATTAACCAAGATAATATAACGAGCCAAATTACGAGTTATTAAAATACTATTATTATTCTTTCTTAGTTCCGATGCCATATTTTGAAGCAAATTCCGTTGCTTTAAATACGCTTGTGTTTAGTATTTGGATGTTTTAATCAATGAATAAAATATTTGCCATTTTAATTATACGATTTACTGGTATAGCTTTGATTTAATTAGCTCACGATATTTGTGAGAACTTCTTTTGACTCTGACTTCTATGCAAAATAATCTTTGTTGTTTTGACGTTTATTCTTTGTAGTTGTAGGTCTAAAAAAGAGAGGAAATTTTGTAAGTTTTATTTGTTGATAATTGTAACGGATATTTATTAAATATAAAAAGGTTTTTGGAATAAGCTTTTGCGTTAAAAAGTGGCGCCTCGGTTCAACCCTTGATATTATGTTGGTAGATGGATATCTTCCTTACATGAAGGTTTCGCATCCGCATCATTCCGTCTTTAGAACATGGTCCTACGTGTTCCCCATTCAGAAACTCGTTTACCGACGCATTCCAGGCGTTAGCTTTATAGCCAATAAAATAATACAAAGAATCCTCACTGATAATACGATGAGCTTTATCTATCCTATTTCAGATTTATATAATCTATGACCCGTGGAAGAAGTAAAACGAAAGCCGGGGAATTTGCGCGCCAAACTTGAAAATCCAAAATGGCGGCTAAACTCCTGAATTATTTCACATTTGCAAGTTCAATTAATTTAAATACAAATACTAACAGTGCTGAATATAGAAGAACCACATTTCTTATTTTTTTGGCTTCGAGTAGATGTTGAACTTGACGATGCGGTGTAGCCGAATCTTAAAAATATTTAAACTATCTCCAAACATTTTCTGCCCGCCTAGTAACTCGCTGGCCACTGTTGGTCTCTTTGCTTTCGTTTTTTGTGGTTAAATTGACCAAAAACAGTGCAAGACGAAGTTGTAACACGAAAGATACATTTTCGAAGAAGTAATTGGGAATGTTCATTAAAAATGGAATGGAAAACTTTTTGAAGTTACGAGACACAGAGATTACGGAAAGCCATTTCTTAGCTAAGAAAAGTATAGGTTCTAAATAGTACACAATTTAGTTTGCATAGTTTTTCCTAGGTTGTTAGCATACATTGTTGCGTCGCATTTCCGCGGTTGTCGATGTTGCTGGATTAAATTTGCCGTTCTGAGTGCATGGATTCTTGCTTTGATGTTTGATGAATATTAGGAATACCGCATTTTAATTTTCTATCTACGGTATAGGCATGTATGATCTTTTAAGGACGTAAGTTTGTTGAAAAAACGTTTCATTATCGTATTATACTTACGGAAAAATATTATTTTAATTTCATTGCTTTTATATATTTAAAGTACGATTTGAAAATAATAATGATTTGAAAATAATATTGACTCAAACTTCTTGCCTATTTGTGCTCAACATTTTCATGCGGCGTTCGAATTTTAAATTCAAATGACATCTTGCAAATTGTCAAAAGCTGCAGTCGCGTTAGAGATGGGTTTATTTTAATTCGATTCTATTTCGAGCATTCGAGTGTCCAGCCGGCCAGTGTCTATCGAGATAAGTGTCCTGTCAGAGCGAGTGTCGGTCGTCGAACTTTTAGCCCAGTGCCTGCGCCAGGTCGGGGAAGCCAAGGGGAACGTGTTTCTAATGATGCGCGCCTGGTAGGGCTGACGCGATGATAGTCGGAATGCGAGTTAAGGAAATTTATAGTGCAATACGAGTACGGTTCAATTTTATGTGAGCCTGGTAAATGTACGCGAAAGTATCAGGCGCGAGACTAAAATTACTGGAATAGTTTATTTGTAAGCGGTTAGTTAGTTGCGTTTATTTAGAACTGACTTTATTTAGCTTAATCCGCTTTGTTAAACCGGGCTGTTTGCCTGTTTATACTGTAGAAGAACAAAATAATATGATCTTTTTTGTTTGTTTTTTGCCTGATTTACATAATTGCACCTATAATGAAGCCCCAATCTATGGCACTGTATCATATTATATTATAACCAATCGTATTTTAGGTTTAAAAATAAGGAATTCTCTTAGAAGCTCTCTTTTTAAAATAGAATACTTTTTTTTTTATTTTTGCCTACGAATATAATATTGCACCCTGTAATACTTGCAGATGATTAAGCTAGAATGTATGCAACTGGCATTTTATTTTTTAAATGATATGTCATTTTGATTGTCATTTTATTTTGTTTTTAAATATGCAGGACAACCCTAGAAAATGACGGAAGTATCAACAGCGCCGGCAGGTCCGATACGCGAGTGGCAGATACCGACACAACTCGATTACGCTACTCGATAATCACATCACTAGTGTCCCTTCGCCGCGATAAACAACGTTTAGTTCACATGCATCACCGTTAATATCAGAAATAGGTGCTCGATCAGAAACGTGCTGCAGCTCAATTCTACAAAATTTGAAAAAAGAATTTGCTTTTATTTTTTTCTAATGTCATTTGATTATTTCGCTAAGCATTGGACAAATTGAAGTATGCAGAGCTGATTGCTAATCTTCATTAGTTGGAGAGATATAAGAAGAAGAAGATTTGAAAATGGCTTACAGTTCATTTGATGTAAATAGTTTCAATATGAGTCGAAATATTTAGAAAAAAAATATGTTTACATGTACAATATAAAGCTTTTGAGTAGGTACCTATTGATTATAATTATGTATCTTCCTCCTTAAAAATCAAGAGTGGCTCGGTTGTAATAACGTCTGCTTTTCAATCAGACGGGCCCTGATTCAATCCCAGCCCTAAACCAATGACTTGTTTTCCAACTTATGTGTGGATTTGCACTCGCTTTACGTTGAAGGAAAACATCGTTTGAGGACCACAATATCCGAAGCATGTTTGAGGACCACAATATCCGAAGACATGTGTCATCTGCCAACCCGCACTTGGCCAGCGTGGTGGATTATGGCCTATATCTCTCTCCTCGTGAGGTAAGGCCCCGAGTCTCAGCAGAGGGATCGTATAGTGGGCTGCTTAAGCTTATGCTATCGTCCTCCCTAACTTTTTATACGTATGCTCCAATTTCACTGATTTTGCTTATGGGATAGTTTATACTCTGGAATTAGGCTACTTTTGATACCGGATTAAAGCGAGTACCAAAGCTAATTTTCCCAATAAGTTTTTCCATTTTCCAGTTTTCCCTGCTTGCCAGGTCTACATTTGCATCGGAGGTCGTTCACCCCGGATGGGTGTTACTTCGGTTTGACTTTGATAACCCTAGACTCTTGTTGTCTCCTAGACTCGTGTAGTTGAAGATAAACTGGAGTTACTAATGTTCTAGGATGATGAACAACTGCTGAGTACTAAACAGATAGATGTTACTTATAAATATGGTATGGTTTAAGGTTACTTACGTTTTTTTTTATTACAGATTTTAGTATATGGTTGAATATGATATGTTCTATGGTTACGTACGTTTTTTTCTAATTACAGACTTTACTTTGAATAAGCATAAGAATAAGCAGCCCATTATACGTTCCCACTACTGGGACTCGGGCCTTTTCTCACTAGGAGAGAGATATAGGCCATAATCCACCACGCTGGCCAAGTGCGGTTAGGCGGATGACACACGTCTTCGGATATTGTGGTCCTCAAACATGTCGGTTTCCTCACGATGTTTTCCTTCACCGTAATACATCACAAATATCATAAATATGGTATGGATTATGGTGACTTACGTTTTTTTTTAAATTACAGATTTTAATTTGAATAATAAGCTCTAATTTTTTTTATAGTAAAAACAAGAAGTTTGAGATTTCGAGTGAAAAAAAATCGATAGTAACTTTATGTAAAAAGTTCGTTGACCCGCAACTTAATGTGTAAAAAGCATGTTTTTAACCATTATAACAACGCTAAAATAAGTTCTGAAACAAAAAAAATCTAATTCTACGATAGTATATTCTATGTATTTTGGTCACCATCGATTCAGATAAAAATCACTCTAAAATGACACAGTTTTAAGCCTTTACTACGAGTATGTATTCTGAAGTCTCAAATAAGTATGTTCCTATCTAAATCTAAATGTAACTAAGTACTTTGACGAATAGTAATATAAACTAATATTTTATTCTAAATATTCAAAATTTTAAAGATTAACTTTACTAACTACTAATAAATTAATTAATTATATTTTATTTTCTAAAACTGGTATATGTATATGGATAGTTTAATTAAGACATTGGCTTCCAAAATACAGTTTATACAACTAGTTTGGAAGCCTTTGGATTCCATATCATTTTGTTGTTTTTTTTATTTACTGTGTCAAATAAAGAAATTTTGTATTTTGTATTTGTATTTTGTATTCTCAAAGGCGTCTCATACTTAGGAAGTATTATAACTCCTTTACTATCAAAGCGACGTTGTCACGTAAAATCTTCGCCCGTAAAACCGACTTTACAGGCAACCATTTTTTTCTTGTTATAAAACTGTTTTTTTTTTGTATTTGGTGTGCAGTAAAGTCATATTATTAAATAATAATAGTATTGTAAGTATCACAAAGTTTTCCCTTGCAATACAAAGAGGCAATGCGGCAAGCCTGATGGGCACGTTTGGGCGGGTGTCTTAATTTTTTTTTTTTTGTTTACTAAATTTTCGTCTTTTCTAAGCTTTGTAAATATTCTTAAGTCCTGTAAAATATAATTATATATAATATTTGTAAATTATGTTTTAGATTAAAAGAACTACAGTATCAAAATAAATGTAAACGGTAATATTTATACAAGGTGTTACGGAACGCGAGTAATGTAATATAATGCAAACAGCGAAGTTATAAATCTTGAGCGCGCATTCCGGCGCCGCGCATGCGCTGTAGCATGACGCGACATCTGCGAGATGTAACTTTACTGCCTGCGCCCCGCGGTGCTGTCTGCGTTCTTCTTCGTAGGAGCTAAGTGGCCAAGCTCTGGTGTCGAGACGTTTTGCTTCAAAAAGCGTCTGAACGACTGCTTTTACTGAGACTAACAGCCGAGATCTACTATTTAACGTGTCATTCGACCCATGGTAACGCCCAGATAACTATGCCACTTTTTAAAAGACATAAAGAAGTCTATCTTAAAAAAGTGTCATTATCATCTGGGTGCTACCTTGTGCAGGGTGTCCAAGTATTTTTTGTGTAAATTTAAGGAGCAAACTATCAATGTCCCATTTTATTTCTCACATGTTTACCAGTTTGCGCATGTAATGAAGAAACTTAGACACACAAACTTCATTTATTTTATGTTATTATTAATGAGTTTAAACTCCTGTTTTTATTACTCTTGAACTGACAAATGGTAAAATAAAATACAACCACAAAAATAAACATAATTAACGTATAATATGAATATGTCATGACAATATCAATAGCAAATAAAAGAAAAGACACACATACATAAAAGAAGCTAACAAAAAATCAAGGAGTAAAACTAAGTATAATGAAAATGTCAAACGAAGTATTTTTAGCAGAATATTAACAAATTGTAATGGTTTCGCAGTAAAGATACACCAACGTCTTAAAACATTAGCACTAAAGTTACTCGATATTTCGGTACTCGCAGTAAAGTGGCTGATAACACGGCACTTGCAAGAATATCTTTTGCGACCGCATTTATTCCTTGTTATTACTGTTTTTTTGTTTTTATAAAAAGTACGTTTATTATGGGTATGCTTAAATGTCTGGTAGTCCTATAGCAGGGCGTAGTGCTCCTAACAGCGTACCAGTTAGTCTTAAGGTATCATGTAGACGTAAGAACTTATGTACGTGCACATGTGCACTCTCTTGTTACACGCTTTATATTAGTTTCACCTGTATGTTTGTTTGTTTGTAACCGACTTCTTTGGGCGCGATTTTGACCCACTTTAAACGGCCAGATTTCGTTGAAATTTTGTAGATTTATTGAGGACCGATGACAATACACAAATTTGATAAAATTATTACATTTTTTTGTATTTTTGTTTGTATGTTTGTTTGTAACCGACTTCTTTAGGCGCGATTTTGCCCCACTTAAAACGGCCAGATAAGCGTGTTTTTTAGTCTTTTTAAACTACTATTATTTTTACAAATAAATTTATCTTTATCTTTAATAGCAAAAAGTTTGCTACTACAAAAAATTGAACCACAACGAATACTTACCGAAAACGTTCTGTTGTTAATTATAATTCCACGTTGTATAAATATCATAAAATATTAACAATGTTCTATAAAAGTAGGCCAAAGATCTTGCAGGCTTGTGATCAAAATTGTAAAAATATAATATAAGAAACTATATTTTATCTTGCACCTGTTTGCGACAAAAACTATAAAATGTCATGTATTTTGCATATGACTGTTATCTTACCTGAAATCTAGGTTTATGACCAAGCATTTTTGATCCGTTTACAACAAAACGATTTTGAACCGTCACGTTTAAATATGATTTTAAATGAGTTTATAGTTACATCCATCAGTGGTAAAGCGCACTTATTGGATGAAAAGAAAAAAAATCTGTCGAAATATTTTTGATATTTTGTACGTAGACACCAGTGACATAGTATTATATACTCTATGGACAGGAACTTTTTACGGCAAATGTGTGAAAACTTTTGGTGTACTTTCCCCGTAGACAGAGAAGGCAATAGACGGAGTCACATTTCCATCTCTTTTACTCAACAGCGAAACAGCCATATGTAAAAATAACATGCGTGAAAGAGAAAGGCTTATACTGTTTTTCTCTCTGTCGCTGTAACTGTTTGACACCAGCATATTTGTCAGTTTCGGTGCCAAACATTACTGCGATTCTGAAAATTTTGTGTTTTTTCGAAAAAATATCGTTTAAATTCAAGTGTAAGTGTTATTCTCGCGCGGTGAATAGTTTTGGACATCGACAGAATGGTGCAGTGTTGTATTTTGAGTTATTAGAATAGAATAGAACCTGGTTTATGTGATGTTACATTTCACAGGTTGGTACTGGCCTTTTTTATATACAATATATCTTCTAAAATCAATCCAAATATTAATTAAATAGGATTAATTCAAGTACTATTGATTTGGATGTAAAGTTCTGCTTCAAAGTGGTAAAACATGCAAATGCAAAATAAAAACATAACCTACAAGAAATTGAATAAGGGTTGTCATAATCTGACTTTCAATTTTAACCCTAGTTTTACAAAAACCGTTTGCACTGTACTTGAGAATTGCTTAAACAGTCCTTTTACTAATTACTTCCATCGAAATATTCGCTCGCTAGTCGGGCTTTTTTTTACACTAAATGGGTTAGCGCTTAGTCTCAATATTCCTCGTGGTAAGCGATATTGTGATCTAAGGTGGACCGCGCTCGCCCAGTGAAGTTAAGCCCAGTTATTTGACATGAAGTTACCATATTATATAATTTTCTGTACTATAAGACTCTTTGTCCTGACTTATTCATTCATTCATTCATCTATAGACAACGCAGAGCCCAATCGGCTGGTCTTAGGGTTGTGAATTTTTATTTATTTATTTGGAATATTTATTGTTTATGTAAAATTAAAAATAATGGTATCAAGTTTTTTTGCCAGGGGTGAACTAAGGGTTTGTAATGGGGGGTGAAAGTTTGTATGGAAAATTCTTTATTTATCAAGTTAAGTTAGTTAGTCTTGTAAGTTGTTATGTTTGTAGTTTCTTTGATGGTTAAAATAAATTCGTAAAAATATTTGCCAGGAGTGCATTTAGGTATGCTAATGGGGTTTAAAGTTCAAAGGGAAAGTTTTGTGTTTTTGAAATTAAATACTTCTGAATTAGAATTTAAGTAAATGGTTCACTTAGTGGTATGGTTCACGTATTCTAGTTACATATTTAAATAATGGCTTGGAGAAATCGCTCGCATCATCACCAAAGTAGCTAAAAACAGAGGTTAACTAGATCTCAGGAATCGAATGAGGAAAGTGTACATAAAATTGGCACGGGAATAGGATACCATAGAGTTTTTCCACAGGTTACCCGAAAAGCGACCTTCACGCGGGCCGCGGGCAACCTCTAGTATTTTATATTTCTTAATATTTTTTTTACAGATTTTCATCGAATGCTGAACTTGTAGAGATTTGGATAGAAGCATATGGTAGATAATATTTTATGATTGGAAATCAACGCAAAATTCCAGGATTTGTTCCAACCATTTTATGGGTGACGTTTTTGTGAAGCGTGGAAATAAAGAGTAAGGAATGTGTACAATAAACTGATTTTGTTTAAAAATTAATAAAACGTAGAAATATAATCTGAAGTCTTTTTCTGTATTATGTGTATACCCTAACCCTAATTTCCTAAAGTGGCTAAAGTTCTACTAAAGTGGCAACATTGTCCGAAAATATCGCTATCTCATGTGCGGTCACACAGTACCTCCGTCTTTTTTTTCTTTTGTCTATGACTTTCCCATTAAATTTGACATTCAGACTTAATTCTTTGACAAAAAACGCAGCCAATGGCATCCCTTTATTTCCATCTTCTATGGAAAATATTGTCAAGTAAATAAAGTAATAAATTATAATGAATAAATAAGTAGTTTCGATTACACAATATCTACTTTTAGTGCTAATTAGGTCTTACACTGTCAGTTTCAACAATTGATCGATTTTATACAGGACAAGAAACCTTATTTATACTTACCTATGCTATTAACCAATGATATCGACATGACGTAAATTACACGGTTGCTCTTAAAGCCACCTTGACATATAGGTAACACATTTAAAAAGTATTAAAAGGTAAGTAATCTTACGAGTTATGCAAAAACGTAAGCAATTTTAACCTTTTCAAACTGCTCTCTGGGAATGCCAGTTATTTTTGGTTTCTTAATTAAGTAGACATTGTCAATACAAACTACATAAACGACTTAATCGTCTACAATTCAAGAATTTCAAGCGAGTTTTGTGACTCCAAAGCTCAAAAGTTGGAGACATTTTGGGCGCAAATGACCTTTTTTACTTTTCCCAACGCGGAAATGCAAACACGCCTTTAAGATATGGCCTGTCCAAGCCGGTTTGTTTTATTTTAAACCTCACACAAGTAAGAAAAAACTCGTACTAAAATGTATGCGCAAACGAGATCTCGCGTACCAGGGTTACATAAGATTGTAGAGCTCCATCCAAAGTCAAGCGTCGCGCGTCGCGCTCAAAGAAGTTTCGCCTACGCGTCTGGCTTGTACAAAAGAAACCAATTAAGAGTAATTACGATCCTATCTGGATCTAATAATACATTTTCGCGGCCAAATGACGGCGGCGGGTGCCACCGACGGCCGGTAAATTACGAAGTTTATCATCAATTTGTCCCGAGTACGTCGCGAGCGGACGTGATGCGAATGCTCGATTCATTTGCCCGAAAAGAATGAGACGAAAGTTCATTCACACGGTTCGAAATTCGAATTCGAATTTTCCGAAACGTGCCGATTGCAACGTCAAAGTCGGAAGTAGCCGCGAGTGAGTTATCAACGTTTCTCACGCTTCGTTTTCATCAGTGTGGGTTCATCTTTGTTTCCTTGCGCTGCGTATGTGTGGCGGTGTGTGTGAGAGCAATGAGACGATCGCTTCCTAGGTTCGTTCACCTTTTAGCCCAGTAAACTCGGCGGTACGTAGCTACGTAGGCATAACGACATAGCTCCCGCAGGTTGCTGCGGGCTGGGTGTCTGCTGTTGCCAGCTAACAAAACTTCTTACCACCGATATAAATTACGAAGCGAATACAGACAAGTTTGAGGCAATTAGTCTTTGTATAATGGAGCATCAAATGTTATAAACCTAAATTAATAATATAATACTGTACATAGAGTGTAGATAAGTCTTAAAAATGCTAAGTAATAGAAAAAAATTGTTTCAGTTTTCAAGCTTCGGTCCCATATCAAAGTTGTTGGTATTGTTGAGTTCAATGACCCTCATTCGGCTTAGTACAGGTTTACGCAATAATCCTGTAAATTAAAAGGTATTTTCAAGGCGTCAGTTTGAAGATATAATCAGAAGAGACATCGTATGTCTGTTGGTCACAGCACTAAACTAACAACGAACCAAAATTCTGAAAATTTGAATAATAAATGTATTTTTAAGAAGAGAAATCATAAAATAAAGACTTATAAAATAGAAATTATAAAATTTATATTGAAATAAAAACCAAGTTACAAATAATTGTAATAATATATACCAAATATAAATTACCACTTCATTGGTAAACTTACCATAAATAAAGCTACAAACTAAGCTATTTTAAAATGTCACTTTTCGACTTTTGCGGATTGTGCATTGGCGCTGCAACCTTGCGGTTTTGGAACCTGTCACTTGTTTCAAAATTGTATCTGCTGCGACTTATGTGGTCCTAGTACATTTTCGAAAATGTGTTCTCGTTTTTTAGAATTTGGTATGCCTTTTATCTGCGTTAGGTAGGATTTTGTGTAGGCTATGTGAGTATATGAATGCGACTTGTAACTTTGTTATAAATAAACTAGCTGACCCGGCAAACGTTGTTTTGCCTTGTAAATTATTTCTAGTTTCTGGATAAATTCTAGTGTAAACAAAAAGTAACTTACTTAATAAGTGTGTATATGGTATATGCGTAAAATGGCCATAAAAATAGAGGTTGGTGATAAACAAGTAAAAATTTTGGGGTGTATAATGCCACATTTAAAAAAATAAAAACAAAAAATTTCGTCAAAACAAAAAAGATAGATTTTTTTTTTTTTAGGATGAACAACCCTAAAGCCCGTCACACACGTAGCTATAATATAATTATATTAATATGCCGTGCTATAATATATATTACAGTAAGCTACAACACACATCTAAGAAATATATATTATAGCTGCGTGTGTGGTCACTTGAATATTTGTATAGATAATATATTGTAATATGCCTTGCTATAATTTATATTAATATATATTATAGCTACGTGAATGACGGGCTTTATCATTTAAGGGTATGAAAAATAGATAGTAGCCGATTCTCCGAACAATTGAATTGGCATATAAAATTTGGTATAAATCGGTCAAAAGACGATTTTTTTCCGTCTAGCCCCCTTTCATAACGCGCGATAAGGAACTACGTTCCGATATGAAATCCTTACTGCAACCGAAATAAGCTTGCAAGTTCATTGTACTTCAGGTTTCGGTAGCGACGCCGCTCAGCATTCTAATAGACTTTATCTAGTGTCTGATTTATAATTATATTGGTTAGTAATAGCAGGTAAATGCACTCTTAGATAGATGGATCGATAGAAAGATCTTTATTGGACAAAACATTTACAAATACAAATACATTGTTTTTATTTTAGCAATCAACAATCAACAAGAAGGAGTAATAAATATATATATAAGTACAAGTAGGTAAAGTGAACATACAAATAGGTTCTATTTAATGCCGTAAGGAGGTTATGTTTATGAATAATCGCTGGTACCAGATGGTCCTGTTATGCAGAGCGACATTTAAAATAAGCATACAACTTCAAACAAAATAAAAAACATATTATTTAAAATTAGTGTGTCTCTTTTGATGGCTTTATCGCGATATCTTCCATCTTTGGATGGAAAGGAATTTCTAAACAACTAGAAAAGTACGCACTGTACTAGACTATATACAGGTTAACTATAGATGAATCGAACAAAACATTGAAACTAGTAATCTATACGAAACACGATTATTTGGAACTTGAAAAAACATCGATGATAGGTGATCGATCCTATTTTATTTATGATTTAATTACATAATACACACACACACACACACACGCACGGCTGGTTAACCCCATAATTTAACCTTATTTTTTCACCATAATATGTACACTGTACAATTTGACAATAAATGTATCTGAATCTGAATCAAAGTCTAATATTTATTATTTCATTATGGTTATAGTATACATAATTATGGTGTTACACATTTATAAGTAAGTATCTTATAATGGACCCTGTTCGGGTATCGCAAAACTTGAGGCCAATTTATTTATATGCAAAATAAATCTTCATCGTTAAGATATTCGTCAATTTTAAAAAAGGGATTTTTGCAACAATAAGTGTTTCAATTTATTTTCAAACCTTTGTATCTTTTTAATTATTCAAGTACCTTATTTAATATTTTGAATGCCATTGAGTTAGGACCAAAATTATGTATCAATTATGTATAAGAAAAGATTATATAAAAAAAGAACAAAAAACGATTATTAGATATTTTTTTTTAAATAAGTTACACAAAACAGTATACATCCTTAAATGACAAAAAATGGTATACATGATTTCGTTCTAGATCATATTTCAATCAAATGTGTACACATAAAAAGAGCGATTGTGGCTCGGTGGTAAAAAAGTCAGTTTTACCTAAGACTGCCCGCCCCTGGTTCGATCCCGACCCGACACTAATGATTTGTTTTTCAAGTTATGTGTGCAC
This sequence comes from Mellilla xanthometata, assembly GCA_035578125.1. NCBI lineage: Eukaryota > Metazoa > Arthropoda > Insecta > Lepidoptera > Geometridae > Mellilla > Mellilla xanthometata. The sequence continues at coordinate 1,568,009 of JAPUBQ010000033.1, read as the reverse complement.
ACGCTTTACGGTGAAAGTAAACTTCGTGAGGAAACCGGCATGTTTGAGGACCACAATATCCGAAAACGTGTGTCATCCGCCAACCCGCACTTGGCCAGCGTAGTGGATTATGGCCTATATCTCTCTCCTCGTGTGGGAAGGCCCCGAGTCCCAGCATGGGATATAGATATAGTGGGCTGCTTATGCTGTGAACATACCATGATCTAAATATACATGACTATGATTAATAGTGTTGAAGTAATTGTTTTAGATCGCATATCACAAATGGTAGCCCGACTACCTGTGCGGTCATTACCACCTCGTACAATTTAATCAAACTAATTAAAGGTAATTAAACCTCTTTGTATAATTAAAAAGCAGCTTTTATATCGGATGTTGGCAATTTGTTCGCAGGTTTTGTGGTGTCTTGTCTTGGTCCCTTGCCTTGTTCGCTCATATTTTGCTTCCACTAGTGGGGCTTAGTTTAAATCTTAGTGGAACCCATCATCAACTTTTAGTGGATGTGAGTGTGACCGTGAAATGATTGAGACCTTTCTAAATTAGTTTGGCTTCAAAATGCTTAAAATAAAAACAGTATATTATAAATAATAATATTAATTTATTTCAGATTGTCATCCATAGCATACATACAAAAAAAATAACACAGAAATTAACTTACAAAGAATAATTAAATAAATGTTATGAAGTTAAAAATGTATCATTATCAAATTAAAATCAAATAAGAATTACAGTGCCAGTTTAAAATTACAATATTTCAGAATTTTAACTTTTAAAACTTATATAATGCTATAGTAAAATGATGTATGAATTTTTTGCGAAACGAAAAATGTTTATTCTGTCTCTTTCAACCTATTTTTCTGTCTAATGACACTATCAGCTCATCAATGGTACCAATTAAAACAGCATAGCTACCACCAGTGGGTCTAAGCAGCGGTGCCATCAAACAGTATAAATTCAGCAGATAGTTTGGGAAATGGCGTGTTGCTACGAGGAAGTTCATTGCTCTGCGATGCCTTAGTTAGATACTTGTTTTGGGCATTGCATACGTGAGTGTAATATGCTATTTGATGCAAAACTTGCTGCAAACTGGACTGTCATAAGATGCTGGTAATTTTTGAATGAAACTCTAAAAAATGGTTGCCTGTAAAGTCGGTTTTACGGGCGAAGATTTTACGTGACAACGTCTGCCGCGTGCTGCGCGCGCGGCAGACCGATCATGGTTGAGTGGGAGAGAGACGCAAGGCATTCGGCGGGCCTCTCTCTCGTTCGGTGACTCATCGTAACGTTACCGGGCGTTACACTTTTTCATAAGTGACTCCCAGCCGCAACCTAATTTAAGACGTTGGTCACGTCAAAATGTTTTGGTTTTTGGAAAATGAAACAGTTTTTTTTTATTGATTAATATTATGTTTGACCGCAGCTTGCCTGATGTTAAGCTTAACTGTGGTCTAAGATGTAACACGCTTGCCTAGAAGGAACCTATTTACTCTAGATTTGAAGACCCCAAAATTGTAGAAAAGATTTTCCCTATTTTGTGTAAAGAATTTATAAAAAGTAAGAGAAAATTCACTTTGTTTATTGAATTTTATGAATCTTTTATAAGGTATTAATCTTATGAAACGATATAATATTTTTGTGTTCTTGAATATAATAAATATAATTCCGTTATTTTTAGCGGGTCTAAGAACTTTGTTAATGACTGTTTTTTTTTTTAATAAAAATATAGAAAAATAATAGTAATATGTTAATTTAGTGCTCGCTCACATTCAAAGTGTAAAATACAAAGATACAAATTAAAAAACCTTAATTAGAAATAAAACACTAAAAATAATTGAAAAATCTAATTATTACCAAATTATGATTAAATACATGTCATATTGTATAATTAAATCGTGGTTATTTTTTTAAATTATTCTTATTTTCAAATACAGTGTAAACTCCATGTAAGGTCACTCGATTTAACATCAAACTCTCTAAAGCGTCGAAATCAATTGGCTATTTGGTTTGCCTTGTATTCCATACAATGATACATTCTCTCCATTTACTAACCGCTCTCTATAACGCCATAAAATGCACAGTCCCCCCTTCAGTGTCGTTATATAGAGTTTACACTGTAAGTACTTTTATAATCCCTATTAAACAAACATCCGATACTCGGTTTTTCACTTTCCTACAAAACGCAAGTTTTCTAACATTATTGCCCATTTATACTCAATTTCCGCCATAACAATCATTTATTGCCAAAAACTATCGAATATCGAACATTTGTCGTCAAGTGCCTTAAATATAAGGGGAAGGGGCTAGGACGGACGTTGAACTTCGCAAGAGATACCAACTCAAATAAAAACGACATAAATCTCTTTTCACTTGCCAAAATACACTAGCACTTATTCCCTAAAACATAAAGTCAGTATTCGCAAAATCCGGAAGTGGGATCATTGAGCTTCTCAGCAATTTTAATTTCAATACTGGAATACCATAAGTGCAAGTTTAGAATTATAGAAAAACAATCTTTATTTGTATGATGTTATGGTTGTTTTCTCTTTGACAGGTTGTGAAGAGGTCCAGGGAACTTCCTGGACGTATCATATCATGGGATAGTAAGTGTTAGCTAATTTAGTATAAGAAATAGGTCGAGATGCTCACGATTGTGGTTCAAGGGAAATGGAGAAACGTGAATTTAAATAGAAAGCAAGGATAAGAATGCGTTCGTATCTTTCGTATGAGAAAACTTTTGTCAACGGATTTTTTTGGTAGAAGAAAATCTGTCAGATTTTGTGTATAAACCTCCGTCTACGGTATGAATGAATGAATAAATGTCACAAAGTTAATACAATTCACTTATAATCATAGACAAAGAAAACAAACTACGCTTATAATCGTAGACAGATTGTTTGCTCTGTCTACGCTTATAATACTAAACTTCAAATTGGAATTGTCTTATTAGTAGTTTATGCAACTGTCATATAATGAAGGGTATTAAATTACGAGTGTGAGTAGAGTGTGAGTTCATAATAGTAACAAGTGTTTTAATACGCGTATTATTTGCAGACAAAATCTGTCAGATTTTCTTCCAGCTACCGTTATTGATATATTATATTTAAGTATTCAATATTAATGTAGTGTTGTGACTTGCCTTTAACCACAGAATAATAACTTGTACTTCGTACAGAAGCTTCACTTCGCAATGGTTTTCAAAGAAATATGAACTCAATCTGATAAACAATATGATTTAATTTAGCTCGCAGTCCAGTCGATCACGTGATCATTTCGTTGCCTGCCAATTTCTTTTCAACGGAATATGGGCCTTAATTCACTATGCTACGGTTCATAATACGTTGTACATGGTTATACGGAGTACTAGTTATTATTCTGTGGTATTGAAAGAGCCACGGACTAGGGTTGCTTACTTCGAGAAACTACTTCATATGCCATCTAGCGCGAATAGAATTCCATAGGTATCATCTATAGTATCACCGAAAATATTTTGCGTTGGGCTCTTAGTCTTAGTTCGTAAATGTACGACAAATGAAATGCAACTCGAATGAAACGACTAAAATATCTTTTTTATTGTACTTTTAGGATATTGGAATAGTACGGGGAGAAACGGTTTGTAGTTTGAATTAATTTCATTTCATATAGGAACATAATGTAATCCAGTCAAAATAGATTTTACCCTTACCTGTCAGCGTCTTTAGGTAACCAAAAAAAAGTTAAATTTCGATCACGATCCGTATTTAAACAATTAAATACTGCACAGTATCTTTTTGCTATTTTTCGTTTTGTGTCCATCTTGCAATTATATAATGAATCAATCAAATAATTAAGTTGAACGTGGTCGAACATATAGCGCGCACGCGTGTGTTTTCGTTCGCTTGTGGCAGTCTACTAGATTGGCCACTCCGGAGTGGCCGCCGCCCGTAGGTATGTTTTTAACACCTACACGCGGAGTGACACGGGCCTGCTTTAACGTATGTTCCATTATGCTTAATAAAGTTCTGTATTTCTAATTCACTTTTATTTGTAGTAACCGTTTTAAATAGCACTTCATATATACGAGTATATACATACATAGGCTAGGTCATTACAAAAATACAAAAAGAAAATATATATTCACAAACACCTATAACATAAATAGAAGACAAAATTAAATATTTAGTGTACTTCCGCTGTGATCCGAAATCCAAATTAAGACAAGTAAAGGAAAAATCAACTAAGATTAATTAACCAAGCTTAATTAACTAAGATTAATTAATTAAGATCAATTAACTAAGATCAATTAACCTAACCTCGCCTAACCACAAGGCATCATCAGGAGATGCTGACTCTTCGAACGACAAGTCGGTGTGGTTAGGCGAAACACGCGTAGAGTTAATAATTTCCGAATTGTGATAGTTAATTGATCTTAGTTAATTAATCTTAGTTAATTAAGCTTGGTTAATTGATCTTAGTTGATTTTTCCTTTACTTGTCTTAATTTGGGTTTCAGATCACAGCGGAAGTACACTAAATATTAATTTTGTCTTCTATTTACAATGGATTTCCGCAAAGTAACGCCTGAGTCAATAAGTTACCTATAACATAAAAAAATCTAGAATCCTAACCGGTCATAACCCGACCTACATTTTCAATGTGAAAAATATGCGACGAACATGTGATTCGTAGATCTAGAACAATCTAATGCAATAGTTTTGGAGAAATAACGTGCAGAAAAACGTGAACCATTGGGAATCATAATGAGGGCCGAGAAACTTTTGTAACCTCATCTGAGGCCTACTTTCATTGAAAAGTTCCTTGAACCGTGGGCAATAGACTAGGTTTGTTATCTTTATTAATATTATAAGAGGAAAAGTAGTAAAAAAGTAACATAGACTATATTTTGTGTCCAAAAATATTAAAGATCCTAACTAAAAATCCAATTATTAGCCCGTGCGAAGCCGGGGCGGGCTGCTAGTATTGAATAATTATTTACCTTATTGTAGATACGGAACCCTAATAATGACAACACTGTCATTATATGGGTTATATACCTAACAGGTAAAAACCTTATTACTAACTACCTTCGTAGTCTGTCTGTTTGTCTGTCAGTCTCCAGGCTGTATCTCTAATAGCTAGAAAGCTGATCTTTATAACGATACTAGCTGACCCGCCAAACTATTTATTACCTTAAAAAATAGATAGTAGCCGATTCTCAGACTTACTGATTACGAATATAAAATTTGGTAAAAATCAATCAAGCCGTTTCGGAGGAGTATGGTAACTTACATTGTGATGTGGAAATTTTAAATGTAAGAAGAAGATTTAATAGACCCTCGATACATTCACAGAATATTGAATTAAGTATTCAATTAAATAATAAATTATAAATAAATGAAAAATATATATTTTAGGGGCGGCTCCCATACAACAATGGTACGGAACCCTTCATGCGCGAGTCCAACTCGCTCTTGGCCAATTACTTTTTACTCACTTTTTTCTACTTAGCTCATACGATGAAGAAGAAGAAGACGTGCGTATAATGAATGAATGAATGAATGACAAAACAGTTGTTGTCGACTGCGATAGATTATGCAGTCAGTTGATCTTGCTTCACGTAATTCAGTAAGCTCTATATTGTCTTTGCAAGAGTTCGACGACCGTTCAGTGTTCTTTCATTCACTGAATTAATTTCTGTGTGTTACTGGTGCTGGTTTAGACTGGTTGTTGCCAGCGAATTCTTTTGCTCATTTTTTTTTATATTAATGGGTAAACCAACGTAATTTCAATGTGATAAGATAATGTTAGTATGCTATCACAAATAATTGTTATATGTTCATTCAATCGTAATAATATAATTTTAAGGAATAAAATAACAAGATTAACAGCAAAAAAAAGAAACAACTTTACTGCAAGAAAAAAAAACCTACGCAATAGTTAAACAATAAAAAACCATACAATTTTATGAATTTAAGAAATAATTATAAATAATTATTATTTATAGCGCCTGTAGTTCGGCTAGCTTAGGTGAAAAAAAAATGATTTGTCTATTTCTAATATGTGTGATATCAGTTGAAAATTAGCCTTTAGTCTTATGGGAAAAAGAAATGGGCATGAAATTGTCAATTTTGTATGATTTTAGTGTAAATAATAAAATCTAAAATGATAATAAAGTATGGTTAAAGTTATATATAGTAGACAGGTCGGTATAGATAGTAGACATTAGATTAATGTTAAAGTCTTGGATAAATTTAAATGTATTAAGTAAAATCAAAATCGTACTTGATCGTACTGAATTGACTGTAAGTGAATCGTTTGCTGAATGGTACAAGAATTTTCTATTTAAAATTTTTAATTCACTTTGTTTTCGGACAACAATGACATACTACTTAATTATACTAGAACAAAGCGTCACAAATAATATAAATAGAAAAAGCAGTAAGTAAAATAAAACAAAATAAAAATTACAAAGAGAAATAAAATCATAAACGTCTGTAAATAATTGATATGTTGAAGAAAGAAATTACTTATCTTATAAGAATAAATAAATATTAAGACACAATTCACACACGGCTGATTAACCCCATACTGAACCTTTTCTAGTTCGTATTATGGTTGCTAACATAATTGATATACTACATATACATACACATACATATTTTATATAGATACATACAATAAATAATACAGAAATACAGAACTTTATTAGCCCTAAATAACATACGTTAAAAGCAAGTCATACTACAATAATTACTTAATACTTAAAAACATTAGATTAAATAAACGATAGAATCGTACCAATATATTCAAATAAGAAAAAAAGCCAAACAAACTAAATGTTTTCTTTCAAATATGTTTATTTTAAGAGGAGCGCCAGAGTCACGAGGTTTTCTAGCACAGATTTAACATTTTGAAACCCTTAGATGAATAGTTGAATATTTGGCAGTCACGTTGTGAGCCACGATAGTGTATCTACATAATTGAATAAATATTTTAGTGACTACACAAATTAACAACAAAATAAAGTATTGTTAGTTTTGTGTATACAAATATTTTGTATTATAATTATTTTCACTTTTCATTAATATTTGACGGCCTCGTTGGCGTAAAGGTTACCATGCCGGTCTGCTAATCAAAAGGTTCCGGGTTCGATTCCCGGCCCGGTCAACATATTTGTGCTTAACTAAATTTGTTGGCTGTGGGTCTGGGTGTTATATATGTATTTATATATAATATGTTTGTATGTATGGATATGTAGTATATCAGTTGTGTTAGCGACCATACGAGCTAGAAATGGTTCAGTATGGGGCTAACCAGACGTGTGTGAATGTGAAAAAAAAAAGTTTATTAAAATTTTGCATTATGTTTGTAAATTTGTACATGTAAAATAGAGGTTTTTATTGTAAGGTATATTGATGTTAATACTTGCCATATATAAATTGTGTGTACTCGTGCTACCTGCTACATACATTATGTCTACATAAAGTGTGAATGAAGGAGCAAATTGAAAACCAGTGGAGTACTTGGTACTTTCAGCATTATGCTGAATTTGCTCCTTTTGTGCACACACCTGGCACCTGAGTATATTGTTTTTAATGTCTATTTGTATCTAAGTGTGCATAATAAATGTATTTTCTTTCTTTCATAATTTAGTCTAAACGAGTCACCCTAGATTGTAATTTCAAATAACAGTACAGTTACAATGTGCAAATTTAGACGTCGCCTTTTGCAATTGCAATTTTGTATTGTTTTACAAAGATCGTAAATTAGAATAGATTGGTGGCGATTCAGCGGCACACACGACTAAACTAAATTTAAAGAAGCACCGTCTCTTTTCATCTTAGGTGGCCAGAAAGAGACGGCACGTTCTGAACCACAGACAAAACAACTAAAATCACGTCAAATATGGAATGTGCAGGCAGTTTTAAAGGTGATACAAGTGAGTGCGTTCTAAAGTCGCCTATATTTTCTACATTTGACGTGTTTTAGTTGTTTTGACTATGGTGCAGAACGTGCCGTCTCTTTCTGGCCACCTAAAATGAAAAGAGACGGGGCTTCTTTAAATTTAGTTTAGTCGTATGTGCCGCCGAATCGCCACCATTGGCGCGTATAGAATTTATATTCGACTATTTAAACGTACTTCTAGAATTTGTAGCGCCTGTAGCTCGGCTAGTTAAGGGGATCTGACGCGATTATCGAAGCTAATTTTACATTTTTCGCTAATATGATCGTAAACGGTAAACAATATTGAAAAAATAGTTTAAAAGCCATGTAAAGAACCAGTCTCAGAATATATGTCGATATTCTTAAAGTTGTTCTTTAGTTTCATATTGATTAGTCTGATTGGTACCAAAAGTAAGGTAAGTTAAAGTCAAAGTCAAATACATTTATTGCTTCGTTATGGCATAATTAAGATGTTATACATTTAAAAGGTAGGTATCTCATAACGGACCCTGTTCGGGTATTGCAACACAAGAGGAGTGAGCCGGTTTATTTGCATGCAAAAAATAAATCCTTATCGTTTAGAAAGGTAAAAGGTAAGTAGGTATATTTCTTCCGCATATCCCTTAAATATCTTAAAGTCTGTCATTAAATTACTTTTGTAATATATACCTACTAATAAAATAGTCTAAATCTTATATATACAATTTCCATGTCACAATGTTAGTTACCGTACTCCGAAACGGCTTGACCGATTTTTACCAAATTTTATATGCGTATTCAGTAGGTCCGAGTAGGTCTGGTCTAATCGGCTACTATCTCTTTTTCATACTCCTAAGTGAGACAAAACAATGTTTGCCGGGTCAGCTAGTATATCTATAGTCTTAATAAAATGGTACTAGGATCCCATAATGAGAGTATAATAGATGCAAACAAATAAACCGATGAAGTCAGTGTAATTTCCATTCGGCAACCTCCTTGTTGTATATTTGAGCGATTGACGCAGCAGAATACATTCTGGGGGTGTTGACTGCGCCTCGTTTACTAAACATTTGTTATTCCTTGTTTAGATAAAGTATGAGGTGCACTGAAAGAAGCGCCTGTAACTCAGCTGAATTATCTTTTAGCTTTTTTTTCACCTTTTTTTTTTGAGGGGGATCCCATACAATAAACGATATTTTTCGTATTTTTATGCTATACAGTAATACCCCGACTTTCGCTACCTCGACTTACGCGATTTAATTTTCTCGTCTATTTTAACGTTTTTTGTTTGAAAGCCGCGCACTTCAGATTGTGTTTATACATTTTATTAATATAGTTTGTTGTTTTATATTACCTAAATTATAGTCTCCGGTCCCAATTAAACATACTTTGTATGACTTTATAGGTATGTATATGCAAAATTGTACCCCGACTTACGCGAATTCGACTTACGCGGATAGCGCTCGGTCCCACCTATCGCGTCAGTCCGGGGTATTACTGTATATCAATAACGGTAGGTGCTAGACACTTAAAATTTTCACAGAATTTAAATATATATGTATAAAATATTAAATAAAAAATTAAAATAGCCTTTATTGCTGTTTTTCTTAACTAAAATTATTATATACATGCCTACTAACTAAATACTTAAGTTATTTGTATATTGTATTATCTTAACTAATTATCGGCAACTGGATTTTTGTCTGTAACAGCCTGTCTGTCGACAAAGGCCTCCTCTAAAAACTTCCACTTATTTCTGTTCCTTGCTAAACGGGTCCATACCGGACCAGCCACTTTCTTGAGGTCATCTTCCCATATTTTGATTTGCCTGCCTCTATTTCTTTTGTTATCTCTTGGATACAATTCAGTTATCAATTTAGTCAATTTTTCTTTACTGTCTCTTAACATACGTCCCGTGTAACGCCATATAAGCCGTCTGTAGACAGTGTGTGCATTTTTGAATTATGTTTTCATTTTTATATCTTGTAATTTTACTTTATCAATTCTTTTTATACCTAAAATACTCCTTTCCATTCCATTTTGGCAGACTTTTAATTTATTTTCTTGTGACTCTGTTAGCGCTCATGTCTGGCACCCATATAGTAAACATGGCATTTATGTATAGTAACCATTAAATTAAATTATAAAATTTAGATAAAATTAGTATTTAAAGGGGGCTTTAATTATTTTTACTAAGTCAATTTGGTACTTTCCCAATACAACATTTTATATTATTATTGTCAGCTTAAGAATTTACTCGTATTTCATTTTGAATTGGTGCAGTGGAGAGAAGGGTTTATTTTTACATGTATAATGCAAGTAAATAAGATTGAGCACATCGGGATAATCTGTCTGTTTTAAATGTAAGATTAATGTGGTGTTTTTACAAGGAATAAATTTGACATATGTATATTAAGGATGACTTCACACAATTTCAAGACCAAGGTATTTTATGGAAATATGATAATGTACTTACACTGATTTTTAAACCAATAAAATTTAACAAGCTTTTTGTAATTATTCTGTATTATTAGAACAAATGTAAAATTTTACGTCCTTTTTAATAGACCCAATTAAATGAAAAAATCTACAAAATAATAAAAAAGGCACGAGGGTTATGGGTACCTTTCCATCAGGTTCTGTCCGGAGTGGCCTTTTAAATTAGTTTTATTAGTGGTTTTGTTTTTAGTTTTTTTTATATAATTTATTTTAAATTGTATGCTTTGTACATTGTGAGTAATAAAATAATTTATTTTAAAAGATAAAGATTAAAAAAAACTAAATTAATAATAGTCAATTATACCTAAGTCAGGGTCCACGGGTAAGGTGCCTAATATGCTGGCGGCATTACCTCACTGGATCAAAGTAAAAAAGTTTGAGGACCACAATATCCGAAGACGTGTGTCGTCCGCCAACCTGCACTTGTCTAGCGTGTTGGATTATGGCCTATACCTATCTCTCTCTCGTCGAGTCCCAGCAGTTCATTAAAACATCGTTTAGAATTAGATATAGAAAAGTTTTGTGTTTATTACAAACACAATTTACTTATATCTTTTCATAAATAATACGTACATACACGCAAATAAAATATTCAAAATAGACGATTAAATTCTAAAAGGAACTCTTTATGCAACCTTCTAGGTTTGCCTGAGAATAATCACTAATTTAGTAGTCTCTAGTACATTAACCGGGTCAAATATAATCAGAATAATTACATATATCCCTATATTTGCGATAAAAACCTTCGTGGTATATTTTTATCTAGTTATCAGTTGTTTGTGTTTTGAATTGGATATATCAATTGTTAAGAAGTAGATGTGACTCAATATATAAGCTAAATATTTATAATAAAGATTTAAAGACGCGCTTGATCGACGCCACTAGTGACCAAAATGCCGGCCTCTACTTAGCACATCGTGTCTCTGTTCCTATAGCATAAGCAGACCACTATACGGCCCCACTGCTGGGACTCGGGACCTTCTCTCACGAGGAGAGAGATGTAGGCCATAATCCACCACGCTGACCAAGTGCGGGTTGGCGGATGACACACGTCTTCGGATATTGTGGTCCTTAATCATGTCGGTTTCCTCACGATGTTTTCCTTCAACGTAAAGCGAGTGCAAATCCACACATACGAGTAACTTGAAAAACAAGTCATTGGTGTAGGGCTGGGATCGAACCAGGGGCCGTCTGATTGAAAAGTAGACGTTATTACTACCGAGCCACACTCGCATTACACTGTTCCTATACTAAGAGGCAATTCGGGCGCCATTTTCTGAACTCCACCCACTGGTTAATAGAAAAATCCCTATTCTAGATAATAGGTTAGGAAATAAAAATAAAAAATCTACAAAGTATGCTCACTTTTTTCTCACCAAATGCGTATAAATGTTTAAAAATTAAACATAAATCATTAACATCCCGTCAAATAACTTTTAATTTTACTACTTCCAATAGTTACTATCATTAATTTTAGCGCTATTAAAATTTCAAAACATTTGACAACGACACAAAATTATTTGCACTTCTAGATAGAACTACATACATCATCAAAACACATTGACTGTCTTACCCAAAAACTTTCCAGTATCCATGCATTTCAATTTAAATGAAAATCAACCTTAAACATCAAGCTATAAAGTTAAAAGTATTTTAAAAAATGTAAGTAAGGTTTATGAGTAAGATTAATAATTTTTGAGCACATTTAACCCATTGTTACAGTAATCCTATTGTAGCGAGTCAATAAACCGTGAGTTTTGAAGCCGATGCGTTTTGTTCCGCACAAGGTGGAAAAAACTGCAGTGGACATGAATGACCGATTTACTACAAGATGCTTAACTAATATATACAGGCTGTTAATTAATATTCATAATATTACTACTCTTAATAGGAGTAAACGTAGCGAGAACGAATTCTTGGAACATCATTTAGAACGAACATTTTAAATGTTTCAATAATTCGTTAGTTATTAGATACCAATATTATAATGAGGAAAAGTTTTTTTTTGTTGCAAGAAGGCTTTGAAACTACTGGACTAATTTGAAAAATTAATTTATGTTTGTTTGTTTGACGCAAGTAAGCTCCGAAACTACTGGACTAATTTGAAAAATTCTTTCACCGTTGGGAAGCTACATTATCGCTTAGTAAGTAACATAGGCTATATTTTGACTAACTTAGATTATTTTATAGCCCTTGCGAAGCCGGGACGATCTGCTAGTCACGTATATTTATACCTTTTTAGAAGCTACTTATGTTATGTTTACGCCAAAACTTTATTTCTAGTTTGTTATTATTGAAACTTTATAACCTCATGATTTTACCAATCACTTGGCCAATTTTATTTATATACACAAGAAACCTTTTTGTGATATGTTTTTTTGTATATGTAATAGGTTTGCGTTTGACCACAGCATGCCTGATAGTAAGCAGCGCTGCGGCCTACGTTGTAGCACTTACACCTAGAAAGAACCTATTCACTCTCGATTTAAAGATCAGGATGTTACTACATTGGAAACAAAGCCTTAGGCAGAGAATTCCAAAGCTTTGCATTCCTCACTAAGTTGAGGCGAAGCGCTTTGTACGAATCTTCGGAATTTAATTGCTGCGCCAAAAATCATTAAAGTCATCCAGTAAATAGCACTGCATCGAATTTCTTCCTTTTCGTGGGAACCAACCCCTTAATCACAAATCGCAGACGACAAAAACTATTGTAAACCAATTTTATATTTAATACTATAGTGATACAAACGGAGTTTATTGGGCTGCAGACTGGGATGGTAAAGTAGGACAGAAACGTTATTTCTACTTAGTTTGTTATCTCGAGCGATGCCCTGGGACAACCAAAGGCATCGTCCCTCGGGAGGCCCTTATCCCTGGTGTGAGGCACCGGACTCCCCCGCGCCAATGCCCCAGGGCCTTTCGTCTAGTGTGTAGTCCCCAACTGCATTGGGCATGCAGTCGGGGTATGTGAGATTCCTACTCAATAAAAATCCCCCCCGGTGGCCCTCCCATGTGCTGTGAAGGGAGGCTCTGGGATGTCTTATCGAATGCACCAGAACCCCCCACACTCATGTTTTCGCCTCTCTTCTTTGATGAACAACACGTGTCAAGTCGCGCTGTCATCATCCCTGGTCTTATTATCATAAGAAGCCCACAAATTCCCTTTTCGTCGGATCCTACGACTGGCAGAGGCTACCGGAACCGTATTCTTACTACCCCGGTTGCAGGGTTAACTCTCGTCTAGTGTAGCAACACCCTGTAGGGCAGTCCTCGTGCGGAGAGCTAGGTGGCAGCCGCGAGGCTTCATCCTCACAATGCAAGGGCCATCCCTTCATTCGCAAATCCACACGTCGGCAATGGCCACACCAGGAGCGTACGGCTGCCAGTAAGTACGAGAAGTTTTTTTTACTGCTATGCATTTGACCATCAGAATGCATTACTAGCGTCAGTGAGACTGGCGGACGGTAGAATATACCGTATATATATCGTAACGTATATACATATAATGGAATAAATAATAATATCAGGCTAGTACCGCCAAGGTAAACGAAAGTGATAGAAAAACAAAAAATCAATATGTTTTTATTCAAGGAATGTATGTACATAATTTATGTCCCTAACCCTTAAACCGGACTGCAAGCCCGTGTCTTGGAGGTTAGTTCCTTCCAGTGACTAAACTAAAATGAGCTGGTTATACCTACTAAAAAATTTCCGAATATATAGTTTTTTATTCAACGTGGTTATACTAGATATAATAGTTTAAGATGTAAAAAAAACCTAATCTTACTCGATGTAACCTATTCTTAAATCATGCAAATATTTTTTTTTATTTATTATTATTAATCCTGCCAGCACGCTGCTTTCTGGTAGTGGGCTTTTAGATTAGCTTTTGATATTAATCTTAAGCTAATCCAAATTGCTTATTTTTTAAAGTAATTAGTATTTTTGTAAAGAACATATTTCAAAATCAAATCAAATCAAGATCATTTATTTTTGTGACAGGAAATACATATAGGTACACAAATAACAATACACATGAAATATTTCCGATCACAAGATATACATATTTAGATTGTAATTGCTGGCTTACAAGAAGGCTGTCGGTACTTACCGTGAAGTGCCAGGTGACAGATTTTCTACTTGAGAGAGTTTTAGATTAGCATTAGAAAATCTCTAATACCATGCAAATAAAATAGAGTGTCATGACATCGTAAGATATTTGTATGTAAAATAGATTTACTGACAATAAATTTACGTGCATACGTCATAAGAAAACATTCAATATAGACCGATGCCTCTAAAGGAAGAGATTCCTGCCTGTCTATAATAATTTATCCTTGTTTACTTTACACACACTCACCCATATTTAACTAGCACTCAACAACACAACATAATTATCCCAACTTAATTTGTAGCACTTATGAAGATAGCTAGCTCCTGCAAACACAGGGTATCATACTTACATTAAGACATAGTTTCTAGAATTAGTATTAATTAGTTACTTTGTTTGTTTGGTTTAGAATGTAAGTTGGTCCAATAAAATTATTTTGTATTTATATTGTATCTATCGTATACTCCGCGCACTCGCTTACACTTTCGGTTTAACCGGAACGTGACATTTTTTCGTACGTTCAGTCACTGTTCATCTATTTATAGCACGTTATAACATCAAAACGATCTCAGACCTCAAGACGACCTTGTTGGCGTAAAGGTTACCATGCCGGTCTGCTAATCAGAAGGTTCCGGGTTCGATTCCCGGCCCGGTCAACATCTTTGTGCATAACTAAATTTGTTTGGCTGTGGGTCTGGGTGTTAAATATGTATTTATATATAATATGTATGTATGTATGTATATGTAGTATATCAGTTGTGTTAGCAACCATAATACGAGCTAGAAATGGTTCAGTATGGGGCTAACCAGCCGTGTGTGAAGGTGCCTAATAAAAAAAATGTATTCTGCTCAGCTGTTTTTAAATACACACGCCATTTAGTCCACTATCACAGCTCATCTAGTTCATACAAAGCGTAACAAAAGTTTCACTAACACTTCAATTAGGAGCAGCGAATAATAAATGACCTAACATTAAGTTCGCTTTTATCTCATTTGGCGTAACGATGGACCAGTTCTGGGTTATAGAGAAAGGGATACATACTCGTATAACAAGAAAAATAAATAGTTTTTCAAAGAGACAGCATAAGCTAAACAGCTCGTGTTTGAGATAGGGTGGAAGTTAGTTGATAAGACCAGTGACTCCAGCGCATAAAGGTTCTTCGTATAAAGGTTAGCCATAGTCATACAGCGCGGCAATTCAGCCAGCTTTGTGGAAACCTTTGCAGCAGGAATAATTAGGGGCAGGTCTTAATGTATTTAACTGTAGATTTATTTTTATTCTATTTAGTACTCGGTCATCTTACCTGCGGACACTGACTTATATTTAATCTACTATTTGTATGTTTTTTTAAATTATTGTGTTGTTTTTTTTTCATGTAATTTTTAGTTGTAGTATAGTCGAAATAAAAACATAATATAAAGATTTGTGTATAAATACAAAAATAAAAAGTTTTTGGCCTGTTACCTTCCTTTTCGATATTCTTGGCATTTTTTTAATTACAAGACTGGGGTTTTTTGTTTTTTTTTTTCCTTGATAGGTTAGCGTTTGACTACAGCTAGCCTGATGTTAAGCTGCACTGCAGTCTACGGTGTTGCACGCTTACCTAGAAGATACCTATTAACTCTACTTTTGAAGGCCCCCGGATGATACCTCTCAGGAAACAGAGACTCAGGTAGTGAGTTCCAAAGCTTCGCAGTCCTAACAATAAAGGTCGACGCAAAGCGTTTTAGTTTTAGTATAAATAGTTTGCTAAATAGTCCTGTATAGTGAGCGTAGCGACATGATATATTCGCGCCCATTACTCCGTCCGTATGTAGAGCGAGCCAAACGCTTCGCAAGGTTGAGGTCAGCTTTGTTTGTAAATATTGGACGCATTGTGATTAAGGCTAATTGACGTGGCCAAAATCTAGATATTAGAGTTTTATCGTTATAAATCATAAATGGTTGAAATTATATGTAAGTTTGTTCGGCTTGTTTATTGATTATTCTGCTCTTCACAGAAAAATACAATACTTGCAAACAAATTGTGACAATAATTAACAATGCAGTAAATAAATTCATTGTAGTAGTTGCATATGGTAATGTAGGAAATCACATCAACAATAGAAAATGATAAAACAATAAATAATTAATGAAACACTATACCTAATCTAAAAAATCAGTGCCAGTGGGAAGAAAGCCCAAATTGAAATTATTGAAATAACAACTAATAAATCGTCTAAAGAACTCTAAAATATGTATATTAATATAAAACATAATACATACATAATTTAACATAATAAATATTTATATTAACATAAACCAACCAACTCATAAACGAAAAAAAAGAAAATAAACAATTTTTAATACGCTTTTTGTTTCATAGACATAACTATAAAAAAATATATGTTTCGCTTGTTGCTTATTAATTCAATGTATAACTTTTTTACCTCTCCCACCTTTCATCCTGTAGTAAACTTTCGTCCAGCCGTACCTCCGGTAGGTGTCCCCATCCGTCAAACCTTGTCCACAATATGGTCAAGCGTGTTGCCATTGTCCAGAACGGATTATCTTTGTCATAGAATATGTAATACAAGAGGAGAGGCCTGTTGGAGGCGATTTTTTGCTAAATTAGGTATGAATAAGTACTCTAGTATGGGGAAAGGGTTTAGGGATGAGGGATGCCGTATTTATAGAGTTTATAGATATCGAGTATATGTGTACGAAAGATTATGGTGCGAGCAATACACGTTCGTTACTCGTATAAAAAATATGGTAATTCATATTTTATTTATCACATTTATCCTTTTCAAATTTTTTCTTTATTCTATGTTTCATACTACTCTACGGAATGGCGTTTTTATGAATTATTTATTCATTTTTCATAAACAATTGACATAATTCAATTGCAACTTTTGAAAAGGACAAGTCAACTTTAGTAAAACATTTAAACAATTACTCTCACATTCTCTATAAACAGAAAACGAACACATTTCTAAAATTTCCCTTTAAAATTTTTAAAAGTGAAACTAATACCGATATTTGCACAGTTATCGACTTTACATCCTGTTGATTTTTCCCATCACTAATCTTAGAAAAAATGCGGATGTCGCAAACTGACCACCGGGTATTTTGGAGGAAAAAAAAACAAGAGAACATCGAGTGAGCAACACAATTGCATAGATGATGGATTTGCAATATGCGAAGTAATTTGTGGGCTTGTCAACTATTGTACTCTTGTCTGTATGGATATTCAACTGTTTCGACCGCAACTAACATATTTTTAAGATCTGTACTTATTGTTATTTACAAGTACTTTTGATTTTGTCGATTAGTGATATAAACTAAAAAAAAACTAAACAAAGTCTTTAATCTTTATTATTATATTTATTACTAGATGACTGATGACTTTTGCCTTGTACCACAGAATAATAACTTGTACTTCGTACTTGTACCACAGAATAATAACTTGTACTTCGTACTTGTACCACAGAATAATAACTTGTACCTTGTACACAATTTATCAGTTATCGAGCGGGATGAAAAATCATTATAAGAATTACTAAAATGGCCATAAAGAATATAATTTGGTGATAAAAAAGTAAAAATTTAGGGTTGTATGTATTTTTTATGCCACATTATAAAAAAATAAAGACTAAAAATTTCGTCCAAAATTAAAAAAAAAGGGGGAACAACCCTTATGATTTAGGGGTATGAAAAATAGATAGTAGCCGATTCTCAGACCTACTGAATACGCATATAAAATTTGGTAAAATCGGTCAAGCCGTTTCGGAGGAGTACGGTAACTAACATTGTGACATGGAAATTTTATATATTAGAAGAAAGATAATAATAGCTTTCATGCGCATCTAATGCCAAAAAATAAAATCGTAGCTATTTCCATACCAAAATACATGGAATTTCGTTAAGTCGTTTGATCGGAAACAGATAAATACTATCGTCTTTATAATATGTGTGGAACACACATCTATTAAATGAAAGTATTTAAAAATATAGATTTATATTTTTAAGCATATGCTTAGAACGTATGAAAACATTTACCAAAAGCTATACCTATAAAGATTTATATCTATTTTTCACATTTTTTATGCAATAAAAATCTCAAATTTATAATGCGTTCAGGCAGTCTCCTTGGGAGCCAATTATTCTAGACTAGGCATTCTACCTAAGACCAGAGAATTCTGCCACTAACGTGTGTACAAAATTGTAAAAAAATACCAAGAATAATAATTCCAATTCAGGCTTAAATTGTAATTAATATGCAACCTTTTCTTTGTACAACATACTGTTATGCCACACAGGTATCAAGCTACGATAACTTAAGAAGATCTTGCTACAGCAAATGAGATTTTAAATACCTTAAATTCTTTTCTTCAAACGAATATAATATGAAAAGATGCCACCCAAAATCCAAATTAACTATTACCGCAAAGTTGTTACCCAACTACCGAAGAATATTGTCATCTAATTTCGTGTTTAGTGGTGCAAATTTGGGTGAATCTTTCATAGAATTAACATCCTTGGGTGGTAAGATTATATCGAAAGAATGGGCTCTTAAGTGCGCATTCAAGTAAGTATTTATCTAAAGGATTGAGCAGATTACGGCAGCTATTAGAAACCTTTTTGCTAAAAGTGTTTCCTTTTCTCAGTCTCTATTTAGAAAAAAAAAATACGTAAGGAGATGTAAGGGCTAATAATAATATGGTTGATTAAATAAAGTTGTTATTAAGTAAGTTGATTAATTAATGTATGTTCCATATCTAAAATGTAAATAGCAATAGTAGTTAAATAAAGGCTAATTCTATTTTATTATAATTTTACTAGCTGACCCGGCAAACATTGTTTTACTAAAACCACTATTATTGATCAGTTAATCAATGGGGATGAAAATTGATAAAATTTTATTAAACTAAAATGTACAACTTTAATAGCTACAAATTTTACCAACTTTTGAACTAAATCTAGATTTATTGATAAGTTAATTATAAAGTGAAATAATTGTAAATACAAGTCAATTAAATAAAAGTAAATAAAAAAAAACACTCATAAAAATTAATTTAATAGGCCACTCCGGATAGAACCTGACGGAAAGGTACCCAGAATCCAGATTTTACCAAATAAACGTCACGAACCAAGTAGCATAGTATTTGAACGGCGTTGTAAAAGTTTGTTTTGATTTGATAATTTATTTTCTTAAAAAGGTAGCGAATGTCACTGGGGAAACCAAACCATGAATATTTTACCCGTAAATTATGGTAAAATGTATGATTAATTGTTTTTCCCATACAACAAATGTTATTCTATGTATTAACACAAGTCTAGTAGTTTTGCTTACGTCATACGTCATGTTGAGGTTAGACGATGCCAAAATATTTCTCTAATTTGTTACACATTTTAGTTCGAATTAATTAGTCATTAAATATACACTAATTTCTAAATCAACGTCAATGAATGTAACCACAAGGAAAATTGATAATAAAATAATGTAACTCCAATAAATATAAGACAAAAATTGTCTCATGTCAAACCTAAACATAACCAGCGCATGTCAAACGCTTATTCGTTAGGAAAAGCCAAGACACTTTTATTTCAATTTTCTTGAGGAAAAATGATACAAATAACTATTACAATTAAAATACTAATACCAACTTAAAGATAACATGAAGAGAACAAGAAAAATCAAAACACTACAATTTAAATTTAAGTAAGCTCACCATCCAGGCTGTCGCTGCGGGGCAGAGTTCCCAAGATGCTGGCAGCATTGCCCCGTTGAACAGCTAACTTAGTCTTATAATATAAAAATGAGTCGGGTTTTCATTCCTGACGCTATAACTCCAGAACGCACGAACCGATTTCCACGGTACAGCATTGAAAAGGTCTCGAGCTCCGTGAGGTTTGTAACAAACAAAATTTAGGGAAAATTTCAACCACAAAGGCGGAAAACAGGGAAAATCATTTTTCACACACAGCGCCATCACTGATACAAAGCATATACTACAAACCTTCTCGTAAAATATGGTTTTGCATGGTGGTGTAGCAGATTCAAAAATCAACCTAAACGCAGGCGGAGCCGCAGGCAACTGCTAGTGGTGGGCAATTCTGGCGTACACACGACCAAAACTAAAGTTAGAGTAGTTGTCACTTTTCATAATTAGTGAACAGAAAGAGACACGATCTGAACCACATACAAAACAACTAAAATCACGTCAAATAGAAAAATGTAAGCGATTTTAGAACGCACCCAATTGTGTCTGCTCTAAATTTGACGTATTTGAGGTGATTTTAGTTGTTTTGTCTATGGTTTAGATCGTACCATATCTTTTGGTCATTTATGACGGAAAGGCGGTGAATCATATCACTTACCATCAGGTGAATTGTGGTCAAGCGTTGACCTATTCAGAATAAAAAAAAAAAGAGACAAAGCTACTTTAAATTTAATTTAGTTGTATGTACGCCAGAATCGCCATAAAAATAGAAGCGGCGCGGCGCCTACTCTTGTGAGACGCTAATCCTTTAGAACCCATGTCGCTTTTTTTTTTAATTTCGACGATTATTTTTTTTGTCCTCGATAGTTACTGAATGGCTTATTGTGCGCATGCGGCGATCAGGAAGTATTGAGTGCAATTGGGTACGCCTCAATGGACATTGGTCATTCTATGTCCATATTAACATAAGAAAGTGGTATGAACGATGCGCTTAAAAGAACATTCCATTTAGAAAATTGCTGTTTTACATTATTGTTGGGACGAAGTAGTTTTTATTGAAACATAATCGTATGCTGAGAAGTTATTGAGATATGATTTAGGAATTAAATGTTTTTTTTCTTCAAAAAACATCAATGTTATTAGCTGCAAAGTTATCGAACACTTATAAAAACCTAATGAACCTAATGAAATGAGGCAAAAAAAATAATCTAAGCTAGTATATACAGAGAAACCAAACTATTCAAAAACTTTCATACAATATTTGGTAATATAAATTATACATATAACTGTATATTCAAAACTTTGATATCTTATTCTTGCTAGGTCCGTTTCCTTAAAACGTAAGATTTTTTTTTTAATTCTTAAAAATTGCATTACCCTTGAATACTAAGTAAAATTTATTGAAAAAAAAATGTTATACTAAGAATAGAATAAAATAAAATATATGTTTATGTACATAAATTTTATTTCATTTGAAAATACTTCAAATGTATGGACAATATCTAATATACATTTTTATCTAAGATCCACTTACTTATCTGTTGCATATTGACTTTAAATGTCAAAATCTGTAGGTAAACGCACAAAGATCACAGGTCGTTGGCATACTTTTACTCCTTTCCGCTTCTGACTCATACTTTATAATTTAGTTGAAAACGTTTCTCAATAATTTACTAGTAGTTTGATGACCGTCGCAAATTAGTTAAAAACTGTTTCCAAACCATCATTCAGCATTAGCATAAGCAGCCCACTATACGTTCCCACTGCTGGGACTCGGGGCCTTCTCCCACTAGGAGAGAGATATAGGCCATAATCCACCACGCTGGCCAAGTACGGGTTGGCGGATGACACACGTCTTCGGATATTGGTCCTCAAACATGCCGGTTTCCTCACGATGTTTTCCTTCACCGTAAAGCGAGTGCAAATCCACACATAACTTGAAAAACAAGTCATTGGTGTAGGGCCGGGATCGAACCAGGGGCCGTCTGATTGAAAAGCAGACGTTATTACTACCGAGCCACACTCGCTTTACACTGTTCCTATACTAAGAGGCAATTCGGGCGCCATTTTCTGAACTCCACCCACTGGTAAATAGAAAAATCCCTATTCTAGAGATTAGGAACTAAAAATAGATTAGGAACTAAAAATAAATTTGAATAAATAAATTTGATTGACGTTACTAACACCGAGCCACACTCACTTTTTTACAATTACTATTATGAGTACTAAAATGGTTTGGCGTTCCTGGAAATAAAACAGCTTTAGCTTGTAAAATAAAAATCCTAAAACCACCAATTCACATATCCAAATTTGGATATTATCATAACATCAAATTTCCGCGTATTTTCAACTGTGTCAGTCAAACAATACATCCTTTCTTTGGTGTTCAAAACTTCACGCTGTTTTCACGGCTCGTATTGAGGTCGCTTAGATTTATGGTAATTAGTGTAGGTTGTTGATGGAAAGAGTGGAAGGTTAGCATGGTATGGACATGTGATGCGTAGATAGGAGATGCATGTTACTAGGAGATGTATGGAAATGGTAGTGCAAGGAAGATCATATTTAACATTTATGATAATATTTAACAAAATATTTAAAATATTTAACAAATTACCAGACGACCTAAAGCGTATCGATAATATTAAAACTTTCCTAACAAACTTAAAAAACTTACTCATAACAAAAAGTTATTATAAAATAGAAGACTTTTTAACTGACGGAACACTTAAAAAATCTAATGAGTTAACAGGGTTGCTCATCTTTATGTAACTGTAAAGTGAAATAGTATTGCAATAATGGTTTGACTTTGACTTTGACTTTTAGAAGAGCAAGAGGCCGCCCGAAAAAGACATGGATGGAGTGTGTGAATGAGGACAAGAGAGAGAAAGGATTGAGTGTGGAGATGACGTATGAGAAGAGAGTGGAAGAAGATTTGCTGTGCCGACACCACCTAAGTGGGATAAGGTAAAGAAAAAGAAAAAGAAGTATAGGTTGTTGATGTATTAACTAACTAGCAGATCATCCCGGCTTCACTTGATATAACTAATCAAAGTTGCAAAGATAAATAAAATATAAACTATGTTACTATGGGATAATGTAGCTTCCCAACGGTGAAAGAATTTTACAAATCGTTCCAGTACTTTCGGAGCCTATTTGCGTCAAACAAACAAACAAAACATCAAACTTTTTCTCTTTATACTCGTAATATTGGCATAGATAATAGAAGTGTTTATTTATTCTAGGATAAATTCAATAAATTTACAGTCAAAAAGCCAAAAGCATATTATGTCGGTATGGAAAAAATGCAATATGTGAAACTGAACTTTTTCCATAGATTTAGGTATATAATAAAATACAAATTTTACTCTGAATCGTTTTTCGATTGTTTTACCAAAGTTTCATTTATTGTTAGAATGATGGAATTATAATAAATTTCGAATTAGGAAAGAACCTAATTCGAATTTTAGTTTTTCAAGTTATTATATTTTACCTCAACTACTATTTACCTCGACGATCAAATAATTTACATAAGTTTAAAAAAGGGAGTTTAAGTTTCTGTATAAGAAGTTTTTTATAGGGGAAATTGTTTTGGAAAAAAAAAATGTCTCCACTTAGATGTTTCACAAAACCTTGTAAACTACAAAAATCTTTAAAAACTAGGTAGTATTTAAAGATTTTTGTAGTTTACTATAATACGTTTTTTACCTGTAACTTGTTTTTTTACGGAGACAGTATACGTTTTTTCAACTACCTCGTTAGCGTAATGGTTACCACGTCGGCCTGCCAACCAGAGGATCCCGGGTTCAATTCCCGGCACGACCAACATCTTTGCTATGAGCTAAATTTGTTGACTGTCGGTCTGGGTGCTAAATATGTGTCGATATGAAGTATTTATGTATATGTACTCGCAGTATATCAGTTATGTTGGCAACCATAATACAATTAGAAATGGTTTAATATGGGGCTAACCAGTCGTGAGAAATTTATCCTAATATTTAAAAAGAAAAAAAAACATATATGTGTTAAAGTTGTCAGGCTGTTTGTGCTAAACAGCAAATATTGCCATTTATTAGAATAAAACAGTGACTTTTATCTTTTCTACAGCGTGACAATGTAATACATTTCACCTAATCCACACTTCCCGTGCACAATCTTTAATAATTATACGACAAATAACGCTCTTTGCAAATTGTTATACGCTTACCAACTTAAATGAGAAAATATTTAAGCAATAGTCATACTTAACTACTAAGAAATAAGGTAGACATCATATGCAACAAGTATTTGTAGAGATTTTTATCACAAATTGCAGTATTACGAGTATATCTCTAATCTAAGTAGGGGAAGCTAAAAGTTTGCGGAATACGCTGTTAACCAAATTGATGAAAGAAGTTTTAGTGTGGTTTCAAAATGTTTTTTTTTGGTTGGTTCATCAATTGGTGGGCATCAGACTCGAGGGTGTTCGGAGATGGGGTTCCGACACCCGCTTCATCGAGTCCGGGGTGAATGACGGCGTCGCGTGACCGTCGCCGTCGTTGGCGGATTGGAAAGCAATCCGGGTAGGGCCACAGCGCAGGGGGAAACCTTCTACAAGATACCTGGCTTCGATGGGGCGCAGTCAGGTTATGTGGGATTTTAACACTAAAACCCCGCCGGTAGACCTGCTTCTATGCTTAATGGAGGTCTCCGGGTTCTTCCAGGAAACACTCCGGAGACCTCCTTCTCCGGAGTTGTTCACACTTAATTTTTTTTTAAAGCTTTTGGACGAAATTTATTTTTATATTTTTTTTTATTATGTGGTAGGTATTAAGTCAAGACAAAGTTTGCCGGGTCAGCTATTAATTCAACCCTAAAATGGACAATGTTTTTTTTTTTAAACAACACACTAAAAATCGCACATAAAATTGACCTTCTTTTTTTTTATTTTGCGCAATGTAGTTTATAAACAACACTCACTTTATTGCAAAAAAAGTATAGTATAAATTAATGTCTAGATTTTTTTACTAAGTTTTCATAGACATACATGCACATGCTATTACAAAAATAAATATTTTTAAAACGTGAAACAAATATCGTCCATAAAAGGGTTAATAAAAATGAAAAAAACAAAGCCCTATTATAGACGCAGGATATTTTGAACTTTTCAAAATATTATGCTATTTTGCTGCCATAGCGCCTTGACCGCGATGATCGCGTCAGATCACCTTAGTTAGCCGAGCTACTAGTCCCCGCAGTGCAGTGTCCCGTCAGATGAGCTGAGTGCACCGGCACCGAGCACGGAAGCAGCCAGCGCGACGCCTTCCCGGCTTTCTTTTCCGGGTGGAAACTCTTTCCACACGGGTCGAGGTTTCAACGTACGCAGAAAATATCAGTGACGTCGCTTATTACTGAATCCTACTCACTGACCTCTATTTCTACTAGTACGCAGTAGAAATAGAGGTCAGTGATCCTACTAATACTGAAAAGTTTTTTACTGCTGAGGTAGGTTAAGTTTCAGTTTCAAAAAGTCTTTATTTCAATACAAAAATATATGATTAAATTATTCCTTACATACGAGTTAATAATGTTTTACGAGCTACATTTAAAAACTTAAAACATTATATTTAGTTTAGGTATAATATCCTCAGAATTGTGAGGCACGCACGTAATCATGAGATAAGTTTGTGTACGCTTTAGTAATTAGCAATACATTCTATATAATTGAAAGAGAATTAGAACAAAAGTGTCGGATGAAATAGGCAGAAACTATAATTTGACGGCCTTGGTGGACAATGGTTACCACCATTACGCTCCGCCAATCAGAAGGTTCCGGGTTCGATTCCCGGCACGACCAACAAATCTTTGTGCTGAACTAATTTGTTGGCTGTCGGTCTAGGTGTTAAATATGTATCTATATAAAATATGTATGTTTGTATATGTAGTATATCAGTTGTGTTAGCAACCATAATACGAACTAGAAATGGATTAGTATGGGGTTAACCAGCCGTGTGTGAAATGATTTATTATTATTTATTTATTATTATAATATTTATTATCTTATTACTGAATCCTACTATTCCTACTAATATTATAAATGCGAAAGTGTGTAAGAGAAAGAAAGAAGAAGAAAGAAAATATATTTATTGTGCACACTTAGATACATATTGTTACAAATAGATATTTAAAACTCAGGTATGTGCACAAAAAGAGCAAATTCTAATATGTATAAAGATACTAGCTGAACAACCCTTATCACTTAGGGGAGAAAAATAGATAGTAGCCGATTCTCAGACCTAATGAATCCGCATATAAAATTTGGTAAAAATCGGTCAAGCCTTTTCGGAGGAGTACGGTAACTAACATTGTGACATGGAAATTTTATATATAAGATATACTTAATATATGTATTTTCTATTCATTCTTCTAAGCGCGCTTCATCTTAGACTGCAATGTCACTTAACATCAGCCAGCCCTACACCAATGCCTTGTTTTTCAAGTTATGTGTGGATTTGCACTCACTTTACGGTGAAGGAAAACATCGTGAGGAAACCGACATGTTTGAGGACCACAATATCCGAAGACGTGTGTCATCCGCCAACCCGCACTTGGCTATAGTGGTGGATTATGGCCTATATCTCCTCGTGAGAGAAGGCGCCGAGTCCCAGCAGTGGGAACGTATAGTGGGCTGCTTATACTTAAGCTATGCTATATCTAGCGGTAGACACGAGTAAGACGAGTAAGAAGAGTCTTTGAATAAACTTGCTAACATAAACCCAAGACGTCTGTTTTTATTACGGCTACAAACTGGTGCATAGAGTCTGAGGGCCTATTTATAGAATGTGGGCCAAGATGACTCAGGTACGGGTCTAGTTTGATGGAATTCAAGTTTTTTTGCATGGTGGTAGAACATTTTCTATTGCTCGCCTGGCTAGCAACTGAGATCAAGTTGAAATACTACTATACCAAACTCCAAACAGTTTTTTTCATTACTCACGGCTGGTTAACCCCATACTGAACTATTTCTAGTTTGTGTTATGGTAGCTAACACAACTGATATACTACATATTCTGATATAATACATATATACCAGAATGTGTAACTCCATAAAGCGTCGAAATCAATTGGCTTTAGTTGGTTTAGCTTGTATTCCATACAATGATACATTCTCTTCATTTAACGACCACTCTCTATAACGCCATAAAATGCACAGTCCTTTCAGTTTCGTTATAGAGAGTTTACACGTAATTCTAAAATGATTTTCTTAAATTTGACTAAGTTAGTATTCAATATAATGTGGCTAGTACCAATACCATATGCACTGTATTTGTGCCAGAAGTACTGGGCATCATTGTGTATTCACACCCTAATGGAATACAAACGCAACACATCCTGTCCCATATTCTATTTATAAGCGGGGAAAGCCGGAGGAAAACGCTTGTACTAGCTCAAAAGAAAGAAAAACTTTTCTTAGAAATCGGTTTACTTAATTGTTTTTGTTGTTAATGATAAATTTATCTATAACCTATTTACTTTGTGGAAATCCATTGTATGTAAAAGATTTTTTTTTAATATTTAGCTTACTTCCGCTGTGATCTGAAACTAAATTTAGATAAGCAAAGAAAACATCAAAATATTTGAAAAATGTTAGGTGTGTTCCTCCGACCGACCACCACACTTCTACTAAATTAATGCCTAATCGAATTAATGCAAATTTCCCACCCGAGGGTCTAAAAATATTTTTTTTTACAAACTTGAATATATATATGTCGCGTGAGAGCCAGACATGTCGAAGACTACAGGATGCCGGTGTGAAGAAATACGACAAGTGATGCTTGTACAAACATTTATTACACAATTACAAGTTATAAGTCCGAGACGTGCGCACACGGCGAGCGCTTCTAGTCGACTGTCCATGCGGCGGCCGAGTGCAGGCGTTATATAGTGGTTGGAGCGCCGTGATTCATCTGCACGTGCGCTGACGGGTGACTCAACCGCTCGTTGTCATTCGTAATAGGCGGCTGACGCCGACACGGCCATACTGACATAAGCTCGTCCTCGAGCGCTATTAATTTCCTGGAACAACAGTAACGCTCGTTCATCCTGACACATAAGGAATCGACATGAAGGATCCTTCGGTTTTATAACTCGACTGAATTGTACTAGACATTCATTTAAGCTAGCCTGGATTGATATCCTTTTTAGCAACAACATTGGACCGGAATAATCTATTTCAACGCACTCACAACTTTTTTTTTTTTTTTTTTTTTTTTTTATTCTAGAGCGGACAAATCATAAGTCTTAAATCATGAGAGACTTTCTTTTCTCTCTTTATAGTTTTCCCTTTAGCAATGGCAATGGACCGGAAAATCCCTTCAAAGCCATCATAAACTTTTTTTTTCTCATGCTAGACTGGATAAGTCTTAATAAATCAAGTCACAAGTCGTGAGAGACTATTATTTTTCTCTCCTGTTTTTTGATGCTAGACCGGATTGTTATCCCTTTAGCCATTGTGATACTATAAGTGATAAGTCGTGAGAGACTATTGTTTTTCTCTCCTGTTTTTTTGATGCTAGACCGGATTATTATCCCTTTAGCCATCGTGATACTATTTTTTTTATCACGGTAAGTCATAATAGTCATCAGTGTCATGAACATCAGTGTCTGTCGTCAATGCATCATTTTCATCCAGTGAAAGTTATATAGAACATCAAATTTAAGGATCTGTACTCTCTTTCAGCCCCAAAACTAGTGGTTTCTGTTACCTCCGCTTATTAGAAGGGCGTGATCATGAAACTGCTTACAATGTAATTACAAACTGATACTGTTTAAAGAATCTTCATTCAAAACTAGAATCAAACTAATAACGGTAATTAAATGTTACTTATCTGTAAAACACCATGCGAAGCTCGGGAACACGTTGCACTTGTAAGTCATTGTAGAAAACTTTGTTTATTTGGCGCCGACCTGGCCATTCTGCAAACAGGTCGCCCTCGATCTGCACTCTCGATCCAAGACTGATGGGGAGTGATTGGGCGCCCAGCGCCTGACTACTCTGCTGCTGCCAAAATTTAAAGCTTTAAGTTAAACAGACAGTTAAAGATAGATGACATAGACTCTCAGTTTGAAAAGGAACAAAATACCAAAAACCTTGAAAATTCCAATACACTAAATTAAATGAGAGTACCTGCAAGATAATTTTGAATTTACGTGTGTTTTTGATATCTCCAAATTAATGCAGTAAATCTTTACGAACGAAAGTTCTGTTGTAGGTAACTGAACGTTAAACCCCATTTAAAAACTTGGTCATCTATTAAACCGTCACTCCACAATTAACAGAGAAATAATTATAACTATCGTGGCAATAAATGTGGATCAAGAAAATCGAAATCTATTCTGTACTCTATACTCGCAGACACTCATTATTGTCGCAACTTTACTACATAGTTTGCCATTCCTTGAATAACGAGTATTCCACGCCATAACTAAGTAAAACTGATACATTCACCCAATCCGACGTCTCCAATGAGGGTAGCACAACACAGATATCTACGCGTCGTTCGGCACACGCTGTTACTTGCGCCCACTGTGCGCTGGAGCCGCTGTCACCCGGCTGGTTGCCGCTTGCGCACACTGTGCGCTGGAGCCGTTGTCACCCAGCTGCTTGCCGCTGCTGCTGCTGCACCGTACAGCAAGGTGATCTGGTTTCTGTCGTCCACAGCACATCGAAGAACTTGATGCTGGCTGCTGGTTCTGCAACGTAACATCAGCTTACGAGAGACGATTTCTTTAATTAGGGAACATTCCGCTCCCCAATCAAATCAAATTGAAAACTGCTCACCAAATTGCGTAATTAGTCCGGCGACAGGTTTCATACCGCATACGTCTATTCGCTTTACGACGCTGGGTGCGGTGGTGATGGGCTGTGTACTGCTTTTCCCATCTGGCAGTGTGTTGGAGTACCGCGATGCCACGTGACCATACTTCAAGTCACAGGACCCGCGCAGCAACTACCGTGTTGGGGTGCTGTGAGCTTCAATTAACTTGCTGCGTCTTATGCGGTCGGCATCAGTCGTTTTCAGTGGTCCGCTTGCTAGTGCTGCGTCCGGACTCAGTGCAATAGTGCTCGTGCTCTCACAGTGATCATCTCAGTGCCAGTCTGGGCCCCCCTCCGACGCAGGTACTCAGGGTTGCATCCTCCCCAAGTAGGTGCTCGGGTTAAGTCATGTGTGTCTTCCTTATGTGGACGTTTTTAGGGTTGTGACCACTTCTGATGTCGCGTGAGAGCCAGACATGTCGAAGACTACAGGATGCCGGTGTGAAGAAATACGACAAGTGATGCTTGTACAAACATTTATTACACAATTACAAGTTATAAGTCCGAGACGTGCGCACACGGCGAGCGCTTCTAGTCGACTGTCCATGCGGCGGCCGAGTGCAGGCGTTATATAGTGGTTGGAGCGCCGTGATTCATCTGCACGTGCGCTGACGGGTGACTCAACCGCTCGTTGTCATTCGTAATAGGCGGCTGACGCCGACATATACATAATCTATATAAAAATAAGTGGGGGTTTCCTTGCTGACGCTATAACTCCAGAACGCACGAACCGATTTCCACGGTACAGCATTCGTTGGAAAGGTCTCGGGCTCCGTGAGGTTTGTAGCAAACACAATTCAGGGAAAATTCAACTTTGTGGCGAAACGGAGTTTGCCGGGTTTACCAGTATCTTATAAAATACAATAATACTAGTTGACCCGGCAAACGTGATTTTGCCTTATCATTTAGGGATATGGAAAATAGATAGTAGCCGATTCTCAGACCTACTGAATACGCATATATAATTTGGTAAAAATCGGTCTAGCCGTTTCGGAGGAGTACGGTAACTAACATTGTGACATGGAAATTGTATATATTAATAGTAGTTTATGCAACTGTCATATAATGAAGAGTATTAAAACACGAGTGTTATATGCAGTTGCATACATCACTTTATCTTCACTAATGCAATTAATCAGACAACAAGAGTAAAAATTCACGCGTACGTGTATTGTCACAGTGAACTTGCCGCCATTAAAATCTAACCAATGAGAGCGCAGCTACGCCCGCAGGGCCAATCAGGAGCGAGCGAGCGATGTTATAATGAGATATTACGATATCGATGTGGATATTATACCATCATGTAAAATTGCTTAAATTGAGTGTTTTGTTGTCTGCGCTATAACAGTAGTCATTATAAGTCAAATATTAGAAACATAAGTAGAATGTTACAACATTAGTCTAGATAAAAGGAGATTAGAAGATGAGTGTCAACATTTTCCTCCTTTCATTTCATTATTTTACAAACAACTCTGAACGTATTCACAAACTGGTACTTGGTACTGTACAAGGAATTAAGTCAATATTAAATTGGCATACTTTCTTCGATGATTCACATCGTTCTCAGATAGTTCCTTTGCTAAATAGGTATGAATTGCAAATAGTATTAAATAGTTAAAACAAACGGATGTTACACGTATTCTTAAAGAGGACGCGACGTGAATGCTACTGAAGACTGTTTTATAATGTGGGATTGGTGATTAATGTTCTATACGACATGGGCATTATAGTTTTGTAGCAAAAATATACAATCATGGGTATAAGTATCATTTTTGACGACCTCGTTGGCGTAAGGTTGCCATGCCGGTCTGCTAATCAGAAGGTTCCGGGTTCGATTTCCGGCCTGGTCAACATCTTTGTGCTTAACTAAATTTGTTGACTTTGGGTCTGGGTGTTAAATATGTATTTATATATAATATGTATGTATGTATATGTAGTATATCAGTTGTGTTAGCAACCATAATACGAGCTAGAAATGGTTCAGTATGGGGCTAACCAGCCGTGTGTGAAATGTGTCCGAATATATACATTTATTTATTATAGTTTTATAGCAAAAAAAAATACAATCATGGGTATTAGTATCATACACATCACAAATCCACTTTGAATGAATAGTAACAAGGGATTTGAAGCAATTTCTTCGTACATCTTTCTAAAGCAGCAGCATTAGGGTAGTAATGAAGATATGGTTTCTGAGAATTATAAATGAGGAATGGTTTCACTGTAACAGTCGAAAGTTTTCAAGAAAACCGCCTTCGATTATCAGTTTTTTTAACCTTGTTTTGTTTGTGTTTGACTACAGCTTGCTTGATGTAAAACTACGCTGTAGTAAAAATACTAAGCCGGGACCCACAATTTAAAATGTCATCCGACTTACGGTAGCGCCCAGATGAAAATGCCACTTATAAAAATAACAGACTTGTTTGCATGGTCACCCATCCAAACAACGTCCGCATCGACCGTTGCTTAGCTACGATGATCGCTTCAGATCACCTTAGCAAGCTACAGGCGCTATATCTTATTTAAAAAACAAATTAAACAATTCTGGTAATTGTCACTTTGGTTTGCTATGTAGGCAGCCAAAAATTAGAAAGACCATAAAAACTACAATAGGACTAACTTAACATGAGAAGAAAGAACTGTTTTTTTTATTTCTATTTGACAGTATACTCGTATATCTATACCAAAATTAAAAGAGAGAAAAGTTTGATTGTTTGTTTGACGCGAATAGACTTCGAAAGTATTGGACCGATTTGAAAAATTCTTTCTCCGTTGTGAAGCTACATTATCCCCGAGCAACATATGCTAAATTTTGTTTCTCATTGCTACTCAGATTATTTCAAAGCCCGAGAGCGAAGCCGGGACAGGATGCAAGTAGCTAATACTTAGATTAAATTTTTATGATCAAGTAAGTGGTAAATGGGGGGTCCACTTGAAGTTTTTTTTTTTTTTTTTTTTTTTATCCTTGATAGATTAGCGTTTGACTACAGCTAGCCTGATGTTAAGCTGCACTGCAGTCTACGGTGTGGCACGCTTACCTAGAAGATACCTATTAACTCTACTTTTGAAGGCCCCCGGATGATACCTCTCAGGAAACAGAGACTCAGGTAGTGAGTTCCAAAGCTTCGCAGTCCTAACAATAAAGGTCGACGCAAAGCTTTTTGTACGATAGTTCGGAACTTCAACTCTGTATCGGTGTCTCTTCACTGTCTCTCTGCTCGTTCTGTAGTAGAACGGAGATGGTGGAATCAAATTGGAAGTGATCTTGCTGTAATGTTTCTATTAGCTACTTGCATCCCGTCCCGGATTGACGTGATCTTTCTTGCTCTAAGATTGTTACAGCATTTCAAAGCAATAAAATAGCAAACAAACAAACACTTCAAATGAAGTATGCTAAAACTAGCCTGTGACAACAGTGTGTTGGCAGTGCGGAGGAAGGGCTGCGTGAATGTCAATGCGGCCTCGAACGAAAGTACTTTTACTATAGACGCGTGATCGGGGTGAGATATCTGGTGTAGAGTACAGAAGAACAAAGGTTGCTTATTTTTGCAATCATCTAAAAATATAACCTAAAAATAAACACATTAATGAAGGCCTCATCATTTTATGTGTATATTTTTCAAATTTTTGGTTTTGGTTTAAAGTTGTATATACGTAATATGGAAGTAAGATTGTATAATAAATTGATAAGCGTATAAGCTTGGCGATCCAGTGAGGTAATGCCGCCAGCATTATAGGCACCTTACCCGCGGACACTGATTTAGATTTAATCTACTATTTGTAAGGTTTTGTGTGTTTTTATTTAGATAACCCTATTAACAAAAAAAAATAACTTATTGGAACTCGAAAACTCATAAATAGATTTGTTAAAAAAAAGTTACATTACAATAAAAAGAATATCTTTAGTGAGTGTGAGTGCATAACTTCATTATGATAGTACAGTCAAGTAAACTACCCGCCTATTTGTGCATATCCACAAATAGGCGGGTAATTTACTAATTTAATCTGAGATAGATTGTGAAGTACAATGTCTGTTTCAACTGAACTTTATATTAGTATTGTTTGTTATAGTAGATTTTTAATAAATTAATTTATATTAAATACAGCAATACCTTATTCGGAACAACACTTTCATTGACACATTTGACATTTGATTTTGATAATGAGTTCTGTTCAAGTTAGTAAGTATTTCAAAAGAACTCAACTTTTGAAATGCAATAATGAATTTGAAACATTGTAAACTGTTCACGTAAGGTATCTTAATATTTTCGCGTAGAAAAAGGTCACACTTACTTATTATTAATAAGTAAGTGTGACTGTTTTCTACGCGAATTTGAAACATTTATCGACCGTTCCCAAAATCTGATAGATATCGTTTATTTCTCATTATTACTACATTAGTATTTAAGTTTTTTTTCTACTTTGTTTTTGTTATTCTTGAGACGTTTACAGTCTTTTTTGAGACTTCTTGAGAAGTGTTGCGTCTATCGTAATATTAAAATCTGTATACGTTGGCTAGCACTATCTGTATTGCCCCTACTCTGCACTATGAACATGAGCAGTTGGCGCGGTGCCAACAGACAGTGAGCTAGTCCAGTGCACCATTGACCCACGTAGGGTGGCTATGATGACCTTGAACTTATTTTATTCACAACTACTTTTCTTCAAATATCACAATAGGAATTTTCTGTGTCAAAAGCAAGCGTGTCTCTGTTGGAAGATGTCCGTATTTTAATTTGACAGCCACCGGTTCGATCACAGCCACATCAAAGACTCGTTTTTAGGGTTCCGTACATCAAAGGTAAAAACGGGACCCTATTACTAAGCCTCCGCTGTCTGTATGTCTGTCTGTCTCGAGGCTGTATCTCAGAAACCGTAATAGCTAGAAAACTGAAATTTTCACAAGATATGTATTTTCCGTGCCGCTATAACAACAAATGCAAAACATAAATATAAAAAAATTTTAAGGGGGTCCCCATACAATAAGCATGTTTTTTTCATTTTTTTTGCTATATATCAATAACGATTTCTGTTAGACACTTGAAATTTACATAGCTTAAAGCTATCAAATTTTATTATAAATAGAAATAAAACAAATATTTAAGGGGGGCTCCCATACAACAATGTTACGGAACCCTTCATGCGCGAGTCCAACTCGCACTTTATTTAAGTTACCAATCATTTAAGTTGTGTGTAGATTTGCATCCGCTTTAGGTTGAAGGAAAACATTGAGGAAACCACAAAATCCGAGAATGTGTCTTTCGTGAAAAGACCTAAGCGCCCACTACGATTGCCCAAGGTAACTCCCCTAATAAAAGAATGGCAGGAATACTCTACACCAGAGTAGCATAAGATCAAACATGACATAGCATGACGTTACTACTACTGGTTCCTACTAGATAAGCGCGCTCCACCTTAGACCTTAATACCACTTACCATTAGGAGAATTTTATTGTGCTCAAGCGCTGACCTATTTAGAGTAAAAGAAAAATGACAGATAAGAAGCTTTTCAAAGCATTGGGTTAAGATAAAATAATGATGATAATATGCTGACCAGTCCATTGCTGAAATCGACTTCTCTTATCTTCTTCATGACTACTTGGTAAAGGTTTTCCAAGACTGGTGGTTAGTTGATGAACAAAGGCGTCGGGGCCGCTTTCGTCACTATGATCTTACGAGTATATTGGTAGACTTCCCCAATAATTGGAAAGAGGTTAGGTCCAGGGCAGATGTTTGGAATTCTAGGGTTTGTTGAACAAAGTTAATGTCTTTTAAGA
This sequence comes from Mellilla xanthometata, assembly GCA_035578125.1. Classification (NCBI taxonomy): domain Eukaryota; kingdom Metazoa; phylum Arthropoda; class Insecta; order Lepidoptera; family Geometridae; genus Mellilla; species Mellilla xanthometata. Next base: position 1,532,165 of record JAPUBQ010000033.1, on the reverse strand, counting down.
CCATTGTCGTAAGATTGGACTCTGTTTTCTCTCGGAAACCTAAAGCAATCATTGAAGTGTGGTTAAGAAATTTCACGTAAAGCTATTTAAATATATTGTTAAAGAAACATTGTAAGGCATACCTAATCAAATGTGAGAGTAAAATATAAACTAAAAACATGCCATTCCCACCGACCCTTCTTAGAAGGAAAATTTAAAGAAGATTATGGATGTTCAAATATTTGTATTTATATTTGGAACAATACTGACCTTCTAAACAAAATCTAGACTTCCCTACAATCATAGTGCCCCTATCTAGTCTCTAGGCTAGGCCAAGTATGCGTCGGAGGCGGTCAGAATAAACAATTGACGTCAGACGTGATCCAACTATCAACCTGAGCGGACGTACCTGACCTCCACTTCAACTATTATACGATATTATATGCTCCAGTAATCCCATGACATAATCTACATTATGGGTAGGTTTTGTAATCGAGCAGAAGTTTTCTGAAATGCGTGTTTCTGCTAGATATCCAACCAACTCTATTATTTAATACACTTATTAGTTTTTCCATATCTTGAAGCTTTTTTTGCGCTTGTATTGGCTCTTATTTAACTGAAGCATCTTCAAATAGGTCAAAATTGATAATAATATGAATCTTGTATGTATGTATGTATGTATGTATATTCATTTTTTTTGCAATGTACTGTCACATGGGCAATGAGGTCAAAAACTCATATCATACATATCTAGGTATAAGACGCTTCGAATAAAGCCTTATTTGTAAAGTAGTGGAATGGTGTTCAGAAGTTGAGAGGGAAATTATGAACTAACACATATGCGTCAAATGAATATCCACTTTCTTTTGCGTGGACGTGTAAAAAAGTACCAATAGCAAAGACAAGACAAAAATTGATTATTTGTCTAAACTACAAAGATTTGCTTCAATGAAGTCGGTTAAAAAGGTGCTTTACTTCAATCTTAATTGTGAGAACTGCACACTTTCGCACTCGTTTCATGGGAAGTAACATTCTTTTTAGACAAGCTAATCAACTTTTGATTAGCTAATTAATCTTAACTTTTCACAAACGTCTTGTTCCCCTAAAACTATAAGCTAAAGGTTTTCCAAGCATGAGTGAACAGGTTTCTTCTGGGCTAGCGCGCTTAGAACATAATATCACTTAACATCAAGTGAATTGTAACCAAGCGCAGGACCATTCAGCATAAAGAAAAAACATACAACAACATGAAATTAGACGTGTGTTCAAATCGTAGGTTATTTACCCTTCTCCGGGGTGTTTCCTGGAACACAGATTCTTCTGTTAAGCAGAGAGGCAGATCAGCGGGGGGTTTTAGTGGGTAGAAATCCCACATAACCTGGCTGCGCCTCATCGTAGCTTGATCTTGACGAAGTTTTTCTCTCGTTTACAAAAAAAAATATTTACCCCATATTCGATGACTACCAAAGATAATATATTCTAAGGAAACAGTTCATAAGACAGAGAGTTCCGTAAAATTCAATAAAATAACTAAAATTTAATGTGTATAGTTCAATGCAATAATGTGATCAAAGTACATTATCACAAACAGCGTGAATACCTTATCCATCACTCTGAACAAACACTGTCTCAATCTCGAGATTGTGCAATTCGCTTCGTTAGCAATTTTCTACTTATTTTGCGCAGATAGGAAATATTACAGATCGTACTAAACTTCAAATTGAATACGTTTAATAGAGTGATTTTTGTTTTAAACACTATGTATGTATATACAATATCAATAAATTATTATACATAGTTTTTCAGCTACTCTGGCTCTCGGCTGATCAGATAAATAAAATTAAGAACGTGAGCCATTGATGTTTTGTTGTATTGGTATTATAATTTATTATTTATATGTAGTGTACTTTCAATGTGGTCTAAAAGCAAATTGGACAAATCGACTTTTCTATACAAAACGCAATTCTAATCGGCTGGAATTCCCATATAAATAGCTTATCAGGTTTATTAAAGTAAGTAGTAAGTTATTATTTTCTAGATGAGCGTTTTTTCATTTTAGATTTCATCATCAAGCGCAGTAAAAACATACGTTAAACCCCTAAAAAAAAAAGTTTCATGTTAAACTTTCCCGTACTCTACAAACTCCTACGTATGTATTAGTGTATTATCTGCACGTATTTTTATTTTATTTTTTTACACTTAATAGGCTTGCGCTTGACCACAACTCACCTGATGTTAAGTGATATTGCAGTCTAAGATGAAGCACGCTTGCCTAGAAGAAACCGGTTCACTCTCGCCTTGAAGACAATTAGGTTGTAGTTCAGTGCACAGGGAGTCATTACCTATAACTTTCTTAGTTATCAAATTTTTAAGTATCATTTTCACCTCGCTCCGCCTGTATCACCTCTAGCCTAAGTTATTTATCTCATTTATTAAATTCCTTACGTGTTTGATGCCGGCGGGCGGAGACTTGCGGCTTCCCTCGTTGACTAATCCTTATTGTTTATGGTAGCCTGGTAATTTTATTAGTTCCTGTATTAAGAAAATTGCAGTTGTGCAGCTCTTTATTTAAATTGTATTCTATGTATATTTTTATGATGGATAGGCAAGCGCTTGATCGAAACTCACCTGATGTTAAGTGATGTTGCGATCTAGGGTGGAGCGCGCTTGCCTAGAAGAAAACCGATTCACTCTCGCCTTGAAGACAGTGAGGTTAGTTCAAAGGGAAAAGGGATTCCGGCAATGAGTTCCACCCGAACATATATTACAAATTCTCTAAATTTTCAATCGAGGCATTTTCAAATAAGCACTTCACTAAAAACCTTCTTCCCATGAGAAAAAGTTCGATTCTAACACTTTTCATAAAAATCTGCGTTAAAAACATTAGTTACTAAAAGCCAATTAAAACGAAGCAGCGAACCTAAACCTAATTATTTAGTGATTGTTTACAATTCATATAGCAGAATATTTCACGAAATTCCCTTATTTCCTAGTATGTCGTAACGTAGACAATAGTTCGCTAGTCTTGTTACATAAATAGCATTCATTAGTCCATGCGATGTCAGTTGCAAGTGGGACAGGGAGGGACGAAGGACGAATGCAGAAAGGGGGTACTAAATTCAATATCAACATGAAATTTATCGAAAGAGATGGAAAAAAAAATAAGATTCAGAAATTTAAATCCTCCGTTAAATTTAGATCGAAACTATACAGAAAATGTAGTAATTATAATAGCAACTAAGATATTACAAAAAAGCTATATTATCGACGTCAAATGCATGTACATTTTATATATAATTTTGTTATTATTATTTCTGTCCAAAATTTACCATTGCAACTTTATACATTTTGTAAGTTTTCAGGTATCAAAGGTACATAGAAAGAAGTGATTTTCGTATTTTCATATTAACATTGCCTGGGGGACCTAAAGTTTCTAAGCGACATTACGTTACAAAAATGTGTTTATAACGTAATATAAAAAGTTGTATACGCTTGATCACAATTATACTGGTAGTAAGTAACAATGCAGTCAGAAACCGTAATTTATGAAAAAAAATATGTTTATTAATAAAAAAAATTAATAGATTTATTTTACCAAAACCAAACTTTAGCTGTACTTATTTTAATAATGTTTGTATAACCGGCTATCACTTACGTTTACTCTGTCGGTATTAGCCCGACATGTTAGTGATAGCCGGTTATACAAACATTATTCAAATATGCCTTACGAACGTTTTAATTCAGTGTATTTATTTTGTTTCATTTCAATATTACACCTGTCCAAACCCTTCTTGCCCCTCCCCCTGAGTCCGTCCACCACTTGTCTGTGATTCACGGTAGCTTCCCTGGTTTTTGCTTACACGGAGGGTGTTGCTCCAACCACGTGCGCGGCGCGGGCATCGAACCCGCACTCCTGGTATAGGCATACTATGCGTTTACAGCACTGAGCCACCGCACACACGCTAGCTACGGGACATTCGAGAGATAGTGACATGTTTTGTTACTGCGTAAAATTTTACAGCGGTATCAATGATTACTGACGCTGTTAGGGTTTTTTTTTTATGATGGATAGGCAAGCGCTTGATCGAAACTCACCTGATGTTAAGTGATGTTGCGATCTAGGGTGGAGCGCGCTTGCTTAGAAGAAACCGATTCACTCTCGCCTTGAAGACAGTAAGGTTATAGTTCAGAGGGAACAGGGATTCCGGCAATGAGTTCCACAGTTTAATGGTCCGCACAATAAATGTGGAAGCGAAACGCTTCGTACGGATTTTTGGAACTTCAACTGTATAGCGGTGTCTCCTAGCCGTCTCCCTGCGCGTCCGATAATGGAAAGGGGCTGGAGGAATTAACTGATGCAATTCAGACGCGCACTCTCCGAAATGCAACCGATAGAAAACCGACAGACTCGCAACATTGCGGCGATGCTCCAAACTTTGAAGCCTCGCGTTGCACATGGACTCATTACCTATGAGCTTCTTGGCCTGGTTCTCAATCGACTCCAACGCTTGAAGCTGATACTTAGCAGAGCCATCCCAAAGGTGCGAACAATACTCCATACACGACCGAACTTGAGCCTGATACAGAGTCAGCAGCTGTTCCGGTGTGAAGTACCGTCGCACCTTTGAGAATGCGCTCTATGTGTTCATTTTACGAGTATGTTATATGAAACATGCATTTGGAGCGTATTGAAGAATACTGATTCTACATCCGGTGTCTTTTCCAGGCTCTTTTATACATATATATTTTTTCTTTCGAAGTCAAATATTCCGTTACATTAAAACACCTCGTCTCCAAGTTCTTTCTATGTGTACATTCAGAATTTGGTTACCTGGAAGAGATCGCTTTTAGCGATAAGGTTGCCAGTTAAGGCACTAGCTTTTAAACACCTCAGTAATTTCTGTAATTTATTTTTAGTAAGTGTTTTAATAAAGTGTTAATCTATCTTTATATCTCTTTCAGACAATCATTCCTAATACGGCATGCTCCACTCCTGTTCGTTACTCTGCTGGTCAAAGAAAGTATTAAAAGAACGATTTTGATTTAATTGACTGACAAATTTATATCGTATTTATTTTTCTTTATTATAAGACATATATTAAATTAGACACTAAAATATCTAAATTTAAACATTATTCAATGTAATTATTAATTATGTTAGTTGATAACTAACGTAATTATTAATTACTTTCATACGAGATTACGAGACTCATAACCAATTTGACCAGCATCTCCCCGTCTACAGTCAGGGGCTAAATACGGGCATTCTATCAGCTTTTTTCCGCCAACAAGAACTGAGGTAAGGCAACACGTATACAGGGCTAGTAGTAATTAACTCGTAAACTTTTGTAACAATATTTTTGTAACAAGATTACTAATTACAATTTTAACGGCCTTTTAAAAACGAGGAGGTTGTGATTTCCTGATTTCGTCTACGTTTGTAAGGAGATTTCTCGCAAAACCCTGGACTGATTTGATAATTTGGCGTCTCTGGAGGGGATATGCCTTCATGCCTTTACCATATTGGTGACCCCGACGTGATCCAATCATCCACTGAAGGTCTCTTGGGTCCCGACTCACTGTGGACACCAGCTACCTAGTCTCGACTCACTGAGGCATTGGGAGCGCTAGACCTTCACCACGGAACTCTGATCGGCGCAGTCATACAAAAGACCTTCAGAACTCCGTTCTCCTTGGGGGAGTTGTGTGGCGTCTCTGTCGCACTTCATCGCCCCCAACCAATCAGAGCACTCGTTCTGATTCGTTCAAGCTGTATTTACAACGCGCGTACGATGCATGACCTATGGAGTGCCGTCTCCAGACACAACATAATAATAATAATATTTTTTTTATTTATGCAAAAGTATTGTAACATTTTATACAAAATTCAAGTTATAAATTGAATAAAAGTCTTATTTTAGTGTTAGTTTTAGCTAAATTTTTCATGTTTGGAGGCTCTAGCTTTCTCACTAGGATCCCGGAGATAACATCTGTCCAGGGGATATCCCTTTGCTAGATGGAGGCAGACCGTCGCTCTATAGATACTTCACATTAAAGTCCCTCACTGACTAACCCTGTATCACGAATTAAGAGCCGTTCAGTGACGCGTAGGGATGCAGAAATCGTAGAATATGCGCTTTTTGTAGCAATAAATATTATGGTAGTGTTCACGTGTTACCACTTACACCTTATTTAGGTGAGGGGATCGGTGGTACGGTGGTGAAGGACAGGTATTTTAGGTACTATCTGTTCCATCATAATCATGAGCCCATATTCAAATAAGCCTGATCTTTAGTTGTTTATAAATTCAATTGGTCATCCAAAGACCGCCAACTGTGGCACACACATTTTAAGTTGTATTTTTTGTTTTTAATTCGTATCTTTTTTTTTTTTTTTTTTTTGTTCCGTCTATTCTTCTTCTGACCATGATTGTCAGAGACATTGTTAGACCAAACATATTGCTTACGCAGTTTACTTTTTGTTGGAATGGTCGGTAAATAATTCACCATTTTTATTATTATTATAAATGTACATGTATTAAACAAGTTAGGAACGAATGCCTGCTAACTGAAGGGCCATCATAATTGAGGGTTCACTCAGTGCCCCCCAAGTTATTAGATCCATCAGCTAGCGTATCTTTATCTATAATATTGTGTCTAATAAAGAATTTTATATTTATTTCTCTAATATTACTTTACCTAAGACCACAATATCGTTGACCATCTGGTGAGCTTTGATAATGCGCAAGCTTATTACACTGTGTAAAAAAAATCTACTTCTTCTTCTCCGTATGAGCTAAGTGGCCAAGCTCTGGTGTCGAGAGTTTTCAAGCCCTCCAAAGGCCAAAAAACTATGATATAGCTGTTTTTAAAGCAGTAGTGAACCGGTGTCTTCTGGGCAAGCGTGCTCCATCTTTGATAACCATATCGATTACTATACTAACTATTGTGTGAAGAATACACCCAAAAAGCCACACCTTTCGAACTAAAAAAACAAAATCAAAATCGGTGCTATCATTCGGGAACTACGTAACAAACAGACAAACACACATACGCAAATCACGTCGTTTTTTCGCAATTCACAATTTAACACCCAGACCCACAGCCAACAAATTTAGTTCAGCACAAAGATGTTGACCGGACCGGGAATCGAACCCGGAACCTCTTGATTAGCAGACCGGCATGGTAACCTTTACGCCAACGAGGTCGCCAACAGATGGCGTCGTAATAACTTGAAGAAGGTTTCCAAGTCTTGTCTGAATTGACAAGGTCAAGGGAATCTCTATGACCTTCCGAATATAAAAAAAACAAGCGCTATTAAATAATCAGAAAGGGGGAAGCGAAACCTTATTTTTGTATTGTTACACGACTTAACCGTTTTACAATAATACAATTTAATCAAGTTATTATAGAATAAAATTAAAAATAAATCATGCAAAAAAAATCGCAAGTCTAAAATAATTAAAAACTTACAATTAAAAATCAATTAATAAAAGCGTTTTTTTTGCATGTTTTTTTTTTATTGTTTTCTATAATAACTTGATTAAATTGTATTATTGTTATACTGTTAACATACCGTAATAATTAAATAAATAAATTAATAAAATTGCTAAACTTCCTTACCATTTCCATATAAGAGTGTTAGTGAATGAAAGAAAGACAGAAAATAATTTTACTGAGACAAACGAACAGGTATCATAGTAGAATCCTCATTAGCGTAGTTTAACTTATATATAAAAAAAACCATGTCACAATGTTAGTTACCGTACTCCTCCGAAACGGCTTGGCCGATTTTTATCACATTTTATATGCGTATTCAGTAGGTCTGAGAATAGGCTACTATCTCTTTTCCATACCCCTAAAATCATTTATAAGTCAAAACAACGTTTGCCGGATCAGCTAGTATTAATATAAACAACTGTTCACATAAGCAGACATACTTTTATATTATAAACTTTTTCTTCGTATAAGCTCAGTGGCCAAGCTCTGGTGTCAGGAGTGTTCAAGCCGCCCGAAAAAAAAAATGCATACGTATACTTGCCCAAACAAAAGCCCCCGATATCACAAAATCCCAATTTCATAAACAATATTTTATTAAATTTAAAATACTGACTGTGGCGTGTATTTATATTTATGAAATTTGCTATTATCTTATATATAAAATTTCCGTGTCACAGTGTTTGTTACCGTACTCCTCCGAAACGGCTTGACCGATTTTTACCAAATATTATATGCGTATTCAGTAGGTCTGAGAATCGGCTACTGCATATCTATTTTTAAGGCAAAACAACGTTTGCCGGGTCAGCTAGTATTTATATAAAATATCCGTATCTGTTCCAAAAACTAGCAGATATACCGCGCAAACACGTACTAAGACATAAATACAATTTGCAAGTACCAAGGTGTAGATTGGAAATGCAGAGAACGGGCCCACATTCTATGGCGATTAAAATATTTAACAAATTACCAGACGACCTAAAGCGTATCGATAATATTAAAACTTTCCTAACAAACTTAAAAAACTTACTCATAACAAAAAGTTATTATAAAACAGAAGACTTTTTAACTGAAGGAACACTTAAAAAATCGAATGAATTAACAGGGTTGCTCATCTCCAGTAAATAATTGCAATGCCTTATGGGTAATTATGTAACTTAACTTGTGACTTGGACTTTGACTTCGAAGTCCCCTGTCTAATTCGACAACTATAATATTTAACCATAATAGTTGTACATCCTCCAGGGGTCAGCAACCTGTGCGATGTGACAACCCGAAAATGTGGACGTGATACTTCTCACGTAACACATTTTGCGACATCAACGGCCTTACGTTAAGCAAAAACCTTTTTTAGATTTCAGATACTTTATTAACCATAATAACATGCATTATTTTTGGTACGTCATTTACAGTGATGCTATTTATATTTTAGATTTCAGTTACTTATTAATTATAATAACATACATTATTTTTGATAAGTCATTTACAGTGATGCTATTTATATTTTAGATTTCAGTTACTTATTAATTATAATAACATGCATTATTTTTGATAAGTCATTTACAGTGATGCTATTTATATTTTAGATTTCAGTTACTTATTAATCATAATAACATGCATTATTTTTGATACGTCATTTACAGTGATGCTAATAATATATATTTTTTTTATATACACTCTGATAGGAAAATGGTAATTAAAAGGTCCGCGAAAGTGTATATGTCGAATTGCATGTAAATATATTATAATTATATAATACATTATTATTTAGAATTAAATAATGTATTTTTTTATTATTACTTCACCTGAAAATATCCTTCTGTGAGCTTCATGTCCATATTTTCGACTTAAGCTGTAAGCAGTATAATAAACTCTTTTTTTATATTTGGTACAAAAAGAAGTGCCAACAATAAAAAAAAATTATATGTATGCTTTTTCTTTCAAATCCTACTCATTTATAATTAATTTGCCGTAAAATGTATTAAAAATAGCAAAACAGGGTACATTAAACATATAAACCGAATATAATTTGTTGACAAATTTTCTTGCTCACCATACACTTTGGTAATGACGTTAGCGCGTATTATTGAGCAAGATGGCGGTTTGACAGTCCTATTCTTAGTTAGCACGCATAGTACGTTGTATTTCACCAATAAAGTAGCGCCTGTAGCTCGGCTAGCTAAGTTGATCTGACGCGATCATCGAAGCTGGTCAACGGTCGATGTGGACGGTGTTTGGATGGGTGACCATGGATGCACAAGAGTGTCGTTTTTAACTTGGCATTTTCATCTGGGCGCTACCGTGAGTTGAATGACAGGTTAAAATGTAGACCCCGGCTGTTAAACTTAATAAGCCAAGTCAGCCGCCTTCAGGCGGCTTGAAAACTCTCGACACCATAGCTTGGCCACTTAGCTCAAAAGAAGAAGACGATTTTACCAATAAATAGTCGAGTAGGTATAGGGGTTGTACTGTGGTGGACGATGTGCTTTCATTATAAAAATAAACATAGATAGATAGATAAATTAACACTTTATTAAAATACTGACTAAAAATAAATTACAGAAATCACCGAGGTGCTTAAAAACTAGTGCCTTAACTGGCGATCTTATTGCTAAAAGCGATCTCTTCCAGGCTACCAATTCCTGAATGAACACATAGAAAGAACTTAGAGACGTGGGGTTTTAATGTAACGGAATGTTTGACTTCGAAAGAAAAAGAAAAAACATAATGAATTTAATTAATTTAATTTAATTTATTAATTATTATTGAATGAAATACTGACGAGTCCATATTGATGATAGTTATGATTATGTTTATATAATGTAATAATTATTTAACAATACGACATTAAAGACATTCTATTCTATTATATTCCACTGAAAATAGTTTGTAAATATTCATTAGTAGTTTTTAAATTATTCTCAGTAACGTACGACCAACCTGTCGACGTAGGTTTCGAATTGAAACCGAAAAGTATATTGTCCTCATATGTTTATAATCGATAGGTTCATTCCTCTCTAAACATCTATCTATGTATGTCCTATACAGGACTACTGGTGAAAAACAAAACTTGGTCAAGTGTGAGTCGGATTCGCGCATGAAGGGTTACGAACCATTTCTTCTTAAATCTCATATTCTTCTTCTTCGTATGGAGCCAAGTGGCTGAACTCTGGTGTCAAGAGTTTTCTAGCCTCTGTGACTGGGCTTTACGGCTGCTTTTACTAATGATAACCGAGACTAGGCTAGTAGTTAGCCGAGACCTACAATTGAAAGTGTTAGGTTTTCACTGTATTAAAACTTTCGTAAGGCATATTTGAATAATGTTTGTATAACCGGCTATCACTTACGTTTATTTTGTCGGTATTAGCCCGACATGTTTGAGCACAATCAGTGTGCCATTCTCAAGGCAGGACAAATATTTTGGCCAGAAAGAGACGGCATGTTCTGCACCATAGTCAAAACAACTAAAATCACGTCAAATGTAGATAATATAGGCGACTTTAGAACGCACTCACTTTTATCATCTCTAAAACTGCCTGCACATTCCATATTTGACGTGATTTTAGTTGTTTTGTCTGTGGTTCAGAATGTGCCGTCTTTTTCTGGCCACTTAAGATGAAAAGAGACGGGGCTTCTTTAAATTTAGTTTAGTCGTGTGTGTCGCTAAATCGCCACCATGTCCGCATGGATCGGTGCCTTACTTACGATGATCGCGTCAGAGCTCCTCAGTTAGCCACAGTTCCAGCAGTGGGAACGTTTAGTGTGCTGTTTATGCTAACCCTGTATTCCAGGTGAACAGAATAAGTCCAGTAAAGCCGGGACTTTGACCGACCACTCATCACGAGTCAACGTACTTCATTTCATCAACTTTCGTAGGTGTTCGCGGAAACACAGCTGTAGGTATTCTTTGTTGGTCATTTAAATTCGTTAACATTTTGAATTAACGCGAAGCAAATTTAAATAACATTATTTTATATAAGTAAACTCTTCTTCTTCTTCGTATGAGCTAAGTGACCAAGCTCTGGTGTCGAGTTTTCAAGCCACCCGAATGCCCGACTCGGCTTAACGACTGCTTGTACTAAGACTAACAGCCGGGACCTATCGGGTACATACCGGGTGAATAGCATGTTAGAAGAGAGGCCTATGTCTAGCAGTGGGAGAAAATAATATTTTTTCACATATATGGCTGAATCAGCATAAATATCTAAATTCTTTTTCAAGTGCCTCTCCAATACTGGAGGTATGCAGTTAGATAGATAGAAAATTCTTAATTGCACACATTCATTAAATTTTAAAAAGAAAAAGAAAGGATTACGAATTAGTATGCCACAATAGGCGGCCTTATCGCTTGAAGCGATCTCTTCCAGGCAACCCTTGGATGGAGAGGAGTATATTAACGGCTGAACAAGGACAACAGTTAGCTTTTTGAAAATATTCCGATATTGAGACAAGTGAAATAGCTCTTCAACGATGGCAATTCTTGTGCATCCTCGTATACAAAAATATTTTATATCGATACATATTGAACACCCAGATCACCAACCAACAAATTTAGTTCGTCACAAAAATGTTGGCAGTGCCCGTAAACCCTGGACCCTCTGCTTGGCAGTCCGGCAAAGTAACCATTACGCCAACGGGGTCGTCAGTTAAATCAACATGTTAAGTTAGTAAAATGACCTCGTAATGGTTACCATGCCGGACTGCCAATCAGAAGGTTCCGGGTTCGATTCCCGGCACGGCCAACATCTTTGTTCTGATCTAAATTTGTTGGCTGTCGGTCTGGATGTTAAATATGTATCCATATAAAATATATATGTATGTATGTATATGTTGTATATCAGTTGTGTTAGCCACCATAATACGAACTAGAAATGGTTCGGTATGGGGTTAATTTAGCCGTTTGTGAAAAAAAAAAAATTTATTTATCATAAAGTTTATGTTCCTTAGGCAGATTTGACTTATGAAGTAACAAAAGACGGTATGGTATCGCCAGTACAAAATATGTATACATATAAACATTATCGTGGCATTAATATAACAGATAGGAAACCTTTATTATAAAACTATATACTCGTACTTAAATAACTATAAAATAACATTTTCTTTTGTATTTATAATTTGAAAATTGATTAGTATTAGTTTTAGTTTTTAACATGTGACATGTATTAAATGTAATTAGGATATATATATACTGATATAATATACATTAGTAAATGAATAAATTATAAACATTTCAAAGTCATAATAATCATTTGCAAGAAATTCTTTATGTGTATAATGGTTCTTAATAGACACCCATGAAAATGTGTCTCTAAAAAACTGAATGATACATTCCTAAATTTAGATATTAGTAATATTGGTGGTCACCTGCACTTACGTCAGCATATATAAATATTTTTTTAACTTTACACATCAGAACACGAAATTATCTTTTGACTAGCTTTGCACTGCAGGGTTTTTTATGTTGTTTTTTACGGTTCCGTACCTTAAAGATAAAAACGGGACCCTATTACTAAGCCTCCGATGTCTGTCTGTCTCCAGGCTGTATCTCAAAAACCCAAAAGATAGCTAAAAAATTGGAATTTTCACTGTTCAAAGTGCTATTTATTCAGAGCCCCATACAATAAACGAGTATTTTAAATATTTTTTGCTATATTTAAATAGCGGCAGCGGCTACACTTGCAATTTTCGCAGACTATATAAATGTATTAGTTATCAAATTTAATTATAAAATTTAGATAAATATAGAAGGGGGCTTCCATACAACAAACGTAATTTTAAGCAATTTTTAAAATACGTATTTCTTAAAATTTGGATTTATGCGTTTTTTTTTGTTTTTTAGTATGTATCACGAAGTGTTTAAGAAAGAAGAAACAAGGCATTACAAAACTAAGTTCAAAACTCTCTTATCATGATTGTTTTACAAACACAAGACTCGAAAATGTTGCAGATCGAATATAATTATATATACGAGGAGATAATATGTAAATAACCGCCCGCGCTAATCCGGGTTTAAAAATTTGCCTGTGTGTTAATCCAAAGAACCTATCTTCACACCAAATTTCATCAAAAACGGTCTAGCCGTTGAAGCTTGAAGGAGTAACATATATTTCGAAGTTATTGATATGATAATAATGATATGATAATAATATCCAAATAGTCTATTCCATTCGATTTAATTCTAATCCAAGGTCTAACCTATCTTTGCACCAAATTTCATCAAAATCTGTTCAGCCGTTTGAGAGTGAAGAAGTAACAAACACACACACAAGCTTTTGCATTGATTTTTAGTAGGATATAATATTCTTAGTAAGTTGAGTTATTACTTATAAACCAATGTTGTGTTTTACATGATTTTGTCTGCGGTTTCTCTGCTCGAAGCTCTACAACAGTGGAATGGCGTTATCTGTTGCATAACAATGTTTATGTTTCCATTCACCTCGCCGCGTGCCGGCTTGTTTGTTTGTCTGTTCAACACGCAATGTCAACCTTACATTACACTCATATTATAAAGGAGAACTAGCTGACCCGGCAAACGTTGTTTTGCCTCACTTAGGGGTATGAAAAATAGATAGTGTAGCTTATATGACACGTTCGTAGATTTATCATAGCAGCGCCATTTATTGATTACTAACTCAACCCAGTCGAAAGGTATCGACATCTGTTAGAATCATTTGGAGTTAACAGATAATTGTGACTGTCAAATAATAACAGACAATAATCAGCAATAAGTTAAAATTGCGACTATAAAATTTGAGATTTAAACTATCCTATCTCTCAAGTTGGATCGAACTGCACATGGTGTGCGAATTTTATTATAATCAGTTAAGTGGTTTAGGAGTCCATTGAGGACAAACATTGTGACACGAGATTTATATATATTAAGATGTTTCTGAATGAGTATTTATGTCTGTATGTTTGTAAGTTGTCGCTCTTTTGCGCCAAATGGATGGCCCGATTTGGATTAAAGTTGCTATAAGCGTAGGTTTCAAAAGTGTAACTTTTTCAATTTTTAAAGTATACAATGATTCGTACTATGAAATTACATCTTCCCTCATAGCATAATTTACTAATAATCATTATAATCAAATTTAAACCTGATCCTACATCGCGAATAGGTATTTAATATATATTAAATTAAATATATTTAATATATGCTATGTATTAACTTTAAAAGTAAATTATGAAATAAAAATAAAATGGATATTGTTATTTTTAATTCTAGTGTAGTCGAAATAGAAGATAAAAAATAAAATAAACATTTCATTAGTAAACACTAAAATTGATATTTACACAATAATGCTACGGAACCCTTCATATACGAGCTCGACTTGCACTTGCCCAACTATTTGACAACCTCGTTGGCGTAATGGTTACCATGCCGGACTGCCAATCAGAAGGTTCCGGGTTCGATTCCCGGCACGGCCAACATCTTTGTGCTGAACTAAATTTGTTGGCTGTCGGTCCGGGTGTTAAATATGTATCTATATAAAATATGTATGTATATTATGTAGTATATCAGTTGTGTTCGCAATCATAATACGAAATAGTAATGGTTCAGTATGGGGTTAACCAGCCGTGAGTGAAATGTTTTTTTTTGCATTCACACACGGCTGGTTAGCCCCATACTAAACCATTTCTAGCTCGTATTATGGTTGCTAACACAACTGATGTGCTACATATACATACATACATATTATATATAAATACATATGTAACACCCAGACCCACAGCCAACAAATTTAGTTAAGCACAAAGAAAGATGTTGACCGGGCCGGGAATCGAACCCGGAACCTTCTGACCGGCATGGTAACCTTTACGCCAACGAGGTCGTCGTGTCCTAATATCGTCGGTATATTTCGTAAGCTGTTGCAATACAAATATTCGTCACTTTTAACATTTTCCTTCCCCCAGATTTTGACAAATCACTGTCACACATATGTATTTACAAAACAATTGGCACTTCCCGCGAGTTCAAGGTTTCTAAACATTGGTGGTCATTCACACGACGAGGCTGACGAACTCAGACCAATTCTGTTTTTATTCAAGTTCAATCAAAGGTAAACCACCTGTTTGGGTGGCATCTAGTTTTAAATACTAGCCAGGGTTTTGATTGAGGAATATTCCAGCTCGATTCTGAGGTTCAAAAAATTTCTGAATTTACAATATGTCAAAATAAATTTAAATTTATTACAAATAACTTAAATCTAAATAAAAACCCGCCCCTAATAGTTCCCAGTGCAAAGGTGCCCATCAGACTTGCAGCGTTCCCGCGCTGAATGGCAATCGCTATCCTTTGCACCAGGTTCAAAAAATCAAAATTAGACTTTTTTTTATTCGAATTCACATGTACAATACAAACTTATTCACTTAACCTCAAACAGGACGCATTCGACGTGTCACGGACGCTAGTTAGTGCACAATGAGACCCTAGTGGGATGTCAGTGCAGGTCTCATCACCCCCACTTCAAATTAGAATAACTGTGGTGATTTATTTGGGTACCATAAATCTTCCTCGTATGAGCTAAGTGGCCAGGCTATGGTTTGGAGAGTTTCTAAGTAATTCGATATTATGCAACAATCAATTTTGCCAGGCCTTGAATCAGTGACCGTATATTGGCCACTTTTATTGATCGGCTAGGAAAACACGTGAAATTCCTATAAAAAGAAGGGTCCTGGCTTAATGTACAGCAATCGAGAAGCCAAGACCTGTCTTCTTTTTTGACGTGACAACGTCTTAAATTAGGTTGCGGCTGGGAGTCACTTATGAAAAAGTGTAACGCCCGGTAACGTTACGATGAGTCACCGAACGAGAGAGAGGCCCGCCGAATGCCTTGCGTCTCTCTCCCACTCAACTATGATCGGTCTGCCGCGCGCACAGCACGCGGCAGACGTTGTCACGTAAAATCTTCGCCCGTAAAACCGACTTTACAGGCAACCATTTTTTTTTAACTTCTTTTTTACGTTTGAGTTAAGTGGCCAAGCTCTGGTGTCAAATTTTCAATCCACCCGAAGGCCTCTGGCTTGGCTTAACGACTGCTAATACTAAGACCAACCGACGAGACCAATAATCAAACGTGTCGTCTATCACGGCAGTGCCTAGATGAAAAAACCACTTTTTAAAAGACCGTCTGAAGCATGGTCGCGAATCCGAGGACTATACACATCGACCGTTGCTTAACCTTAATGATCGCGTCACATCATCGTAAAAACGCCTAGTTACAATGTATGTATATAATATAATAAAAAAACCTTAATAAAAAAAACTTATTTTTCTTCCATTGATCTTTCTTACCCTCTTTCACACAACATTAATTTTATTATTTTTAATTCCATTAGCCACGACTCAGAGTAATCGAATATGAAAACATAAAAATATACATATAATATTTATCAAATTAATTTTTGTATTACTTATGTTTTATTATCGTGAGTGTGTAAGCAGGTAGCCTAGGTTTAACTTCTTGAGACTGATGTCATGTCTTCAGTTCCGGTCTCCTGGCTCTGGTGCGCAAAGAGGGAACACCTTGGAGGTATTAGTCGGTAGGGGTCGCCACTCTGGCACTGAGTCCGAAATACCCCGCCACCTCCCCCGAGGATTGGCGGGCATGCGTAACTGCACTTCCTCCAAGTAAAAAAAATAGGTTTAACTTCTTCCACTACAATTATTTTCTATCAGACTATTTTAATTGAAGTACTCGTAGGTATTAATGTAAACAGAGTGGATCATTAACCATTCTAGCCGGTTCAACGACCCTCTAATTGCACATTATTGGGCAATGATACGATAATGTAAGCAGATACGTGAGCCAGGGATGCAATCAGGACTATACAGGACTTGTAAGAGAAAAATTTAAACAAATAATTGTTTATTCCAAAACAAATTATTCCATATACTCGTTAAAGTAACAGGTTAAGGATACGAAGTTTTTTTTTCTAAATAGGTATTAGGACGCAAATCACACATGGCTGGTTAGTCCCATACTAAACTCAGTTAAGCTTAAAATAGAATAATTTAAGAGTTAAAAAAAAGAATTTTGAGAATTGATCCACAAATGGCTGAGAAATCGGTGAACATACATAAAAAAAAAATACATACAGTCGAATATATAACCTCCTCCTTTTTTGAAGTCGGTTAAAAAATAACAGAGTGAGTGTAAAAATGACGCCAAATAGAAGAGAGCAGACAAACTTTTGTATAATAAACAGAACATACTCGTAGTGTAAAGCGTTCTTTTAACATGATAAAATAAGTTATTCTTCTTCTTATTCTTTTTTGCCTTATCCCATTGGGTGTCACAACAATTTTCCTTCTTCCACTTTCCTCTAAAAGCCGTCAGTCATTCAAAAGTTACTCTAAGTGTATGACTGATATATAAGGCTTTGCTTAAGAAAATTGAGCAAAGGCTAAACAATTGACCGGTGACTCCCGAGCTCCAGATCTTTCCCTGTGCAGAGAATGGTGATTTCTTTGCAGCGCGGGAACGCGGCTAGCTTGATGGGCACCTTTGCACCGGGAACGACTAGGGGCAGGTTATTTGTTTAGTACTAATCTTATTATATATAAATCTCGTGTCACAATGTTTGTCCTCAAAGGACTCCTAAACCACTCAACCGATTATAATAAAATTCGCACACCATGTGCAGTTCGATACAACTTGAGAGATAGGATAATTTAAATCTCAAATTATAGTCGTAATTTTAATATATTGCTAATTATTGTCTGTTATTATTTGACAGTCACAATTATCTGATAACTCCAAATGATTCTAACAGATGTCGATACCTTTCGACTGGGTTGAGTAAGTAATCAATAGATGGCGCTGTTATGGTAAATCTACGAACGTGTCATATAAGCTACACTATCTATTTTTCATACCCCTATGGCAAAACAACGTTCGCCGGGTCAGCTAGTTAATAATAAATTTGATATGTAAAACATTTTTTTAAAAATAAATTATGTGTTAAGTGTTGACTGGTTTATTTATTCTCTAGTTTCTCTGCACTCCCTTTATCAAAGCCCTTAATACGCCCACGTCCAAAGTCTACCGCATAGAGTACGAACGTCGCTTTTCCAAAATTTAAACTATTCCACCTCCAGGGGTCGACGACACACATTTCAAGAGCGTTCATCCGATTCTTTCTTTAGCTTTCGCGAATTAAAATCGTAAAAATGTCTATTAAATCAGGGATTTTCAATCGAAAGCCATCGAACACGCCTTAGAAGCATACTTATCTAGGTTTTGTTTTTATTATTTGTGTATAATATTATGGTAAAATAATCTTTAAGCTTATTTAAATACTTTCAAACTAGGTTGGCAATAACTGATTAGCATTTGTGAAATTATACTCAATGAACTCTGATATGAACATGGCGTGGGTTTTTTTTATATTTGTCTGTATCATTTTAAATACTGATTCAGGTCTGAAAAAATATACAGTTTTGTGTGAATTCGGTTTAGGTCTAATAAATTTAATAACCAAACAATACAAGGTGTAACAGTTACGCATTTAAGATATAATATAATTTGTTAATTTTTTTGTATTAAGAAACATCATCATAGATGTAAAACACAGGTACAGTTTTCTCTCTTATATTTGCCACTAAATATTGTCTATTTTTTAAATGTAGCCATTGCTTTTTATATATATTACGACAATCGACTAAATTTTAAGATATTTTATTCTGCCTCCAATGCCGTCTAAAAACTTCAAAATTATTTATTGAAATGTCAATTTCGATAACATTAAGCGATTAACATTAATATAACATTAACGATAAGTAATTAATATGAAGTGCAAAAAAAATATTTTATAAATTTGGTGTGTTTACTCATAATGAAAATGCAGGTGGCGCCGTCGCACGCGCAGCGCGCAAGCACTTTTTTGAACTAATTACGTATTCCGAATTTAAAATGGTTCCAGGAACGTTTAGTCATAAATCAGATGACAGTCGAGGCGAGTGTTCCAAGTAGGTTTTAGGCATTAATTGGGATTCATCAGCAGGCACATTTCGTCACGTTTTCGTCACGTCGTCCCGCCGTGGTCCGGTCAGGGACGAGATTGGACGAGTTCATCGGCCGGTCAAATATTTTTAACATTATAAAAAATCTGCAGTCCTCTTATTCTATTATGATGTCATAACTTGCCTGACCGGTTTTTGTCGAAACATTACATTGTACTTTTATTCAATTTCTCGCCAAACAAATTCGTTTCGGGAATGAGTTTTTTTTCCTATCCGCTCACACGATGAACATAAATCTTGTTCAGCCATAAATCTCTTTCGTTTCCGAAATGCATAAAAATAATGTATTGTAAATTGTTGCTAGTTAGGTATGATATATTGGAGACATCGAATTTTAATTAACGAATCCTACGCGTTTTAATCGAAACGAAAACTCAATCTGTTACATCATAATTTATGGCTTTAATCGATCACGAATCGAGTGTGTCTTAAAAATCTTTTATAGCGCCGACAAATCGCGATGGCCACGAAATTCAAGATGGCGGGTTTATTCGCGCCAAAATACGGCGCGGTCGTTCGTTGACCTCGCGGGCGTCGTGTGACCGTGTGACGTCACGAAGTATACGTCACGTGACGTCACGCGGGCTTGGCTCGCGTGCCGCGTGAATCATGTTCAAGGTTCCTTTTTGCCAAGGTTCTCGCTCATATTTTAGACGGCGGCTGCTTGCTTTGGCTAATTTAATGTACTTTGTTGAGCTGGACCATTAAGTTTTTCGTGCTCGCGATGGTTTTGGCCGATGTTTGTCGCTGATTTATGGAGTGAAAGTCACTTAGCTCTTGTTCGGGGTCTTCCTCAATAAACTCTGCCATGTGTGTGAAGTTACACATGACTAAGCACGCTCTTCCTTTGCAGGTTCATTGCGTATGGACAAGTTTACCTATGTTAGTTCTGTTTCCTTTATTGCGACAATAGTTTTTTTTTCCTCTTTACAGCTAGGCATTTGATCAGCAAGCCTCGTAACCACATGAGTTTCCGACACTTCAGCTTAAGGAGGAGCATGCCTAGTCTATAAAAATACCTTTTTTTGAAGGAGGCTGCCGGAATACGCTGTTACGTGCTAAATTCTAACGTCCAAACTTGATGGTTTCATCACGAAGTTTCACTGAAAGCGTTCGAGAGAGATCGAACCCACGAACTCCGGTACGTGAGGCCGTCGCACTGCCGAGGCCGACTTTACTATATTTCTGTGATCGCTTCAAATATAGTAAATAATTGATTTTAATTATAGTTAATGGTTCGTAGTTTTGAGTTGGTTAGAATAATGGCTACTTTTCCTCAAACCTGAGGTGAATTCAAGAGATATGGATAGTCAGTTATTGTAGGAGAGAGATATGGGAGTTATCTTTGGTTTTTACAAAAAAAAACAGACTTCTCTGGAGATATTTTTGATGTGTATAAGCTAACTTATAACAAACGCATCTCTTCAACCGATCTTTCGAAAAGGATCTCTTTCACAATCCGTCAAAATCTTTGTTGCTCTTTAGGATTCAGTAGCAAATGGTAACAAACAGATGTAAACCCTATTTATAAGACTCTGCTTCCCTCTGTATATCATGACCCCTGAAGGTGAGACAGTTGAAATATTCACACAAAAGTTTACCAAATGAATACGTATATAAAATATTAACAAGTATTTTGAACACTTCAGAAAAAAGAAAAGGAAATCAGCGAAATAGAAATACCCGATACACTTTGACCCACATCATTGTAATTTGTGAATTTGCAAAAACTGTAGAAATATTGTTTTAGATTACATGTACAGCATTGCATGAAAAAACGTTGTTTTTTTGCACTAGTTAAAATCGATAAATCATTATTCACTTGTAAATTAAGTAAAACGCCTGCATGCATACATGGGACCGGTATTTTTTTTATAGTCTTCTTCTTCTAATATATAAAATGTCCATGCCACAATGTTAGTTACCGTACTTCTTCGAAACGGCTAGACCGATTTTTACCAAATTCTATATACGTATTCAGTAGGTCTGAGAATCAGCTACTATCTATTTCCATACCCTTAAGTGATAAGGCAAAACAACTTTTGCCGGGTCAGCTAGTATAATATAAATTTAACTAAATTAGAACCCTACATATTTTACACATTACATTTTAATAACATACAATATGATAAAAATGTGAATCAAATTTATTAAAAACATATGCATACATAAAACATTTCTAACTAAAACGAAGCTAAAAAAAGACCAGAGGTAAAGGCAAAGATGCCCAAAATGCTGGCAGCATTTCCACGTAACAAAGATAAAGAGTAATTGATTTTATAAATAGTACACACAGGTTTTTTTACACCTTACAGCTAGACACTTGACTAGCAGGTCGTTTAACCACACGAGTTACCGACACTCTGGCCTAAGATGGAGCATGCCTACTCTGGAACAACTGGCTCTCAAAGAGGCTGCCGGAACAAGCTTTTTGGTATTTAGCAATAGATATTTCAACTACAGGGTGCGAACCAAGCGAACAATAGAAAATACTCTACCACCATTCAGATTATACTTTTTAGTAAATAAAAACTCTGTACCTATAGTTGTTGGTTGACACCAGGTAAAGTAGGTTAGTGTTAAGTCTTATATGTTATTATTTTTAAAAGCTATTACAGGAAGTTTGAAAGTAGCACCAGTGAGTGAGAAACTAAAGAGTGGGAGATTAGCGTGGTATGGGCATGTGATGCGTAGAGAGGAGATGCATGTTAGTAGGAGATGTATGGAAATGGAAGTGCAAGGAAGAAGGGCAAGAGGCCGACCGAAGAAGACATGGATGGAGTGTGTGAATGAGGACATGAGAGTGAAAGGAGTGAGTGTAGAGAAGACGGCTGATAGAGGAGAGTGGAAGAGGAAAATTTGCTGTGCCGACCCCACCTAGTGGGATAAGGCAAGGAAGAAGAAGAAGATTTTTAAAAGTTAATAAAGATAAGTTTAATAGTATGTAAGAAGTAATAATAAGGATAAGTTAAAGTGCGGACAATGTCCATTTTACTTAGTTAATATTTGTATCTTTTAATAAATAATTTTGAAAACAAAAAAAATAAAACAATTTAAAAAAAACTACTCGCACATAACAGTATTATGTTTTGCTCTCTATTCATTACAAATAGGCTAATAGCTAATTTAAATTATCCATACCAAACAACAAGAGTTTTGAGATAATACTACTTACAAAAGAAAGGTATTATCATTAAGATTTTAGCACACATTCTATTTTCTTTCTCACTGGAACTAATTCACGACTGACAATAGAGATAAAACAGTTATTCTTAGTGTTCAAATTTAGCTCAAACTTATTTGTTACGAGGTGAAAGATACATAACAAAAGTTTGAAATAGGGTTGGCACTTATATTTCAACTTTCAGGATCTGAAATAAAGGGTTCCTTCTTTTTTTTGTAGTTATTTGGCATGGAATCTGTACTATTTGGCTATATATATACATATAACAACTGTGTAGATCATATTTTAGGAATACCCTTTTAATTTTCGTTTCGGTAAGCATTATCTAGTTCTCGCCGTTAGCAAATACCCTCAATTTGAAAAGTCTGTCATAACACAGTGAATTCCAGCACCCTCCTTGAGAGCCAGTTATTCAAGACTAGACATGCTCACCTACGGTCAGGATGAAGTCATGAAGTTACAACCAAATGGAAGGAGTAAAAAAATCCAGCAACACTTCTTATTACTCCGCTAAACCACAATAGTAAAAAAAGAAAGAAAGAAAGAACGCATTTATTTCTGACACAGAAAACACATACAAATCACATTAAACAAACATGAAGAAAAGAAGAAAGACAGCATAGCATGTGTCCCCTAGCGTCCCAAAAAGTTCAGCCCTCAGTATAAACGCTACAGATTTCTCTGCAGCACTGATTTTATGGACCAACTATTAGAGACGCGTGGGGATACAGATGAAGAAAATGTGAAAAAAAAAAAATAGCAAAAGCATGTATAGTACGTTTTATCAAGAGATTTAGCTATCTCTATACATTTCATAAATCCACATAAATCGATTCAGCTGCTTGAGTATACAAGAATTTAATAAACAACGCATACATTGATAGTATTAGCTTAAAGTAATAAGGTGATGAGGGAAAGTAAGTGAGGATAAGTAACCAAATTACTTATTTATAATTTGGAACTCTCTTCCTGAGTCTCATTTTTTCGCGAAGTACAATTTGGAGGTCTTCAAATCTAGAGAAAATAGGTTCCTTCTAGGCAAGCGTGTTACATCTTAGACCACAGTCAAGCTTAACATCAGGCTAGCTGCGGTCAAACGTAAGCCTATTCATCAATAAAATATATATATATTATTATTTCACTTTAACTTACGAATCCAAGTACATGTAATTTGCATGATATATTTATTTTTAGCCTTCTTAGTATGAGCTAAGTAGCCAAGCTCTGGTGTTCAGAGTTTTGAAGCCGCCCGAAGGCCTCTGATATGGCTAAACGACTGATTGTACTATTAATAGACTAACTTTTATTTTTCGTAATATTATATAAAATAGCAATTAATCTTAATTGAGTGCCTTGATAAATATATTTATTATTATTCATAGATCGTTACGTTAACATAACATGATGCAGCTAACATCAACTTCTCCGGAAAGTTCTAAATTCAAAAAAATCAACATTTTTATTAGTTTTTTAGTTGTACATATAAACTTATTTACCACAACCTTCAACCTTCAAACTGCACTTGTGGAAAGTGTGTGAAATACGTATAAAAAAACTTAAGATTACCTACATCATTTTCTAAAGAAAAGTAATAACCACCTGGTTAGTGACAACCATACCTTTTACCCAACAAGTAATTTTCTAATGGCATAGATTCAAAAAGCCGCGGCGCTGGGTTCAATGACCCGCGGACTAAAGGCGATTGTGACCTAGATCTCTAGAAGGCACTAATTCATAGAAAATAAGCTGTGTCTAAGTGCTATTCAAACCACCGCTCACATAGCCCGCTAAATTGACGGTCGAGGTTGGGAGGCCTATTCTGAAAGGATTTATTATCTCTTGGTCATAATATAAACACATACAAGTGTCTTCTTCTTCTTCTCCTTTACCATTTCCCACTAGGTGAGGTCGGCACAGCCTGTTTTTCTCTTCCATGCCACTCTATCAGCTGTCATCTCCACATTCACTCCCTTCTCATTCATATCCTCCTTCACACAATTCATCCACGTCTTCTTTGGTCTACCTCTCCTTCCGCTACTTCTTACAATCATATCCATACTTCTCCTAGTATGGATATATAATAAACACATACAAGTGTGAAGGAGAAAATTGAAAACCATCAGGGGTACCTGGTACCCTCAGCATTATGCTGAATTTGCTCCTTTTGTGCACATAGGCTTATATTATAATAATAAGAAATTGTATATATGTATTTTTTTTTTGTGTGCACAAATAATTTTCTTTCTTTCTTTCTTTTCTGCCTTACCTACATGAATTACACTAACGGTAGATTATGTACGAGTCATTAAAGAAAACACATAATATTTTTTTTTAAACAAGCTCATTACAAATAAGTAGTTGTTTTTTTCTCTAAAACACACTCACGTAGTTTTCACTAATATATTTAAAAGGAGTATGTAACACATAATTTTTGTAATGGGACACTTTTTGCACAAGTCTGGTTAACTCCATATTGAACCATTTTTAGTTTCCATTATGGTCACTAACACAACTGATATACCGCATAGATACATATTTAACACCCAGACCGACAGCCAACAAATTTAGTTCAGCACAAAAAGGTTGACGGTGCCTTGAATCGAACCTGAAACGTTCTGATTGGCAGTCCGGCATGGTAACCATTACACCAACGAGGTCGTCGTATACAATGTAACTGGGAATTAAAGCAAAACCTTATAGGGCGGCTTCAGTGCGTCTAAGCAAACATCTTTTGTTTTACAACTTTTAGAAAATTAAAAAAATATATTTTTCTCCAATATTTTAAAATGTAATAAATTCTTTTTGTTACTTAATTGATCTAGAGTCTTTTGTTGGCTGTTGGTCTGGGTATAAAATATGTATCTATATACAATATTTATGCATGTATATGTAGTATATAAGTTGTCTTAGAAACCATAATACAAACTAGAAATGGTTCAGTATGGGGCTAACTAGCCGTGTGTGAAATGTGTCCTAATATTTTTTTATTAATATTTTATTTATTCTTAAGGTTTAATATGTACAGTACAAATTAAATACTAGCTCATTTATTATGGTCAATCGAAAAATAATGAAAATAAATAAAATTAAGTCATAAATCCTAAAAAGACTTTAAGGTTTAATTAATTAATTTATTTAGAATGAAGTCAATTATAATAAATTTAATTTTGATATTTAAATTGTAAAATGTGACATGTATGAATAAAATTAAACGAAAATTAGAATTTCTTAAGGTTAACAGATCTGCAAACCTGAAATCCTACCATCCGGCTCCAGAATAGGTCTCCCAGTTCAATGCGAAGGCGACCAACGGTTGGCACACATACCGGCCGGGATGTGACCTCTACAGCTCAGCACTGAAACCACACAACTACTGACAACTTTACATACCATTATATACCTTATTTTCTCACTTTTAAGGGCAAAAATAGCCTGAAGAAAATATTGTCGCTGAAAACTTGCCCTATGCTAAAAGAGCCTAAGTATGATTTTAAAGATATGCTATTATAAGCTCTATTAGTATAAGCCTAGGGTGGAAAATGTGCTGGGAATTATTTACTAAAACTGGGTCAAATGTATGGTGACCATGTTGCAGGTACAAGGAAGTAAATAAAAATATTATTTATTGCTTCTTTAAGGTATTAATTTTGGGAATCCCAAAGGTATGTTGTAGTCGTTATAGTATTTTATTGATTTCTTTACAGTCTTTTCTTTGATTATTCTTTGTCAGTATAAGTAAACTAAATAAATAAATAATAAATCGTTTTTTGAGGCAAAACATACATTAACATATCAGGACATTCATCATTATCATTATTAAGACTTATGATTTCGATATCAGGTGAAGTAAAAATAATGTATGTGTCATCATTTATTTTCTATGTTTGTTAGAAAAATTAGAAGTACTATCTCAATACCTAGAACGAAATTTGGTTTTATTTTCATAGACTAGCTGCAAACCGCGGTATAAAAGTAGTCTGTGTGTTAAACCAAGGTATTAACTACCTTCATACCAAATGTCTACCTAATAAATATATACATACATAACATGAAACATACATACACACAAACTTTCGACTGTATAACATTAGGGATGATTTATATTAGAACGGGCCGGGCCGCACACGTGGCCCGGACGGGGCACGGATTTGAAACGTTACATACATTTTATATGGACCAGTTTATATTGCATCGTGCATGATCCGTGACCCGTCCGGGCCCGGACGATGCTCGTCTACGTCGTCGTGATATAAAATGTATGTAACGTTTCAAATCCGTGCTCCGTCCGGGCCACGTGTGCGGCCCGGCCCGTTCTAATATAAATCATCCCTTAGTGGCATTTTAATAAGAAATCACCTAACGCGAGCTAATATTAAACATACATACATAGGACATGGAATACAATGTACATATTATAGGTAAAAATTATTAACTTCCTGTCCCGGCTTTGCACGGGCTCTTTAAAAAATCCTAGTTGCAAAGACAAACAAATTGTAGCCTGTGTTACTCGGAGACAATGTAGCTTCCCAACGGTGAAAGAATATTTCAAATCGGTCCAATAGTTTCGGAGCCTATTCGTGTCAAATAAACAAACAATCAAACTTTTTCTCATTTTAATATAAGCTTTAAATAAAGATATATCAATCTTATTCATTTCAATTTAGTACATTTTATTCAGAATCCTTTTAAAATAAGTTAATAGGTATTTTTTTTCTGCTGGAAAAGAATCCAACAAGAAATGATGTCCTCAAAACTAAGACAAACATATTCACACAAACACACACACAACCAAAATTGAAGCAGTGCTGTTTATGGCTAAGTTATTACTTACTCATGCTAAAATGCTGTCTAAATAATAAATGATACTTTTGTCAGTTGACCCAGAAGGGAACCTGTTAAAATCGGTTTTGCTTCGCCGAAGTGTGATGTTTATAATGAAAAATCATCACAGGGTTTGGAGATGTATATTTCGTACAGAAGTATTGATTTATTTTTAGCTAGCAGTTGCCCGCGGCTCCGCCCGCGTGTAGGTCACTTTTCGGGTAACCAGTAGAAACTACATTTGATAGATTTTTATCCAGACCTGTAATAGACTCAAATAATTCTTTAGTATATTCCTGTGCCAATTTTATATAGACCTTACATTGCTAAGATATCGATCGCATCTGTCATTCCGCATTCGATTCCTGAGATATTAGTAGCAGCGTGATGTTATATAGCCTAAAGCCTTCCTCGATAAATGGTCTGATCAACACAAAAATATTTTTTCAATTCGCACCAGTAGTTCATGAGATTAGCGCGTTCAAACAAAGAAACTCTTCAGCTTAATAATATTAGTATGGATTAAAATATTTCGTAGTAAATTATGTAAATTTTCAAATCCAAAATGGCCGCCATATGTTTTCCGTGAGATTTTAGAGCGGTTTGAAAGTGATACAGAATTCGTTCGATATGAAACGAAAACCTTTTTTAATTTAAAAAAAAATTGGGCAATAAAAGTTTATTAAGTTTTTGAATGAACTGAACAAAAAGAAAAGGACTTATAAAAGAGTGAATCAACGAATGAATGAATCATTACTTTATAGTGTTTTTTTTTTACCTGACCTTTTTTTCTATGAGAATTTAATATCCAAGCTTAGTGCATATGAAACAAGTAGGATAACTAAACAATTAAGAAAGCCACGGAAAAACACATGGCGGCCATTTTGAATTTGAAAATTTGCATAATTTAGTAAGTTACGAGTATGAAAAAATACGTTAACCACCTTTTATGGCAGCGGTCATTTCGATTGGATTGTTTCAAAAATAGTTCAAGACACTTTTAACTAAAAAAGATTTCAAACAGAATAAAAAACAAAATTGTATTTACCAATCAGAGCTACGATGCCACAGACAGACACAAAACAACACGTGATTTATAGTAATAATATGGTCGTTTTTAAATTACAAGTACATTGCAACAGATATTTGCAATAGATATTCCACATATTTGACGACCTCTTTGGCGTAATAGTTACCATGCCGGACTACCAATCTTGTCAAGTTCTGGGTTCGATTCCCGGCACAACCAACATCTTTGTGCTTAACTAAATTTGTTGGCTTTGGGTCTGAGTGTTAAATGTGTATCTAAATAAAATATGTATGTATGTGTGTATATGTGGTACATCAGTTGTGTTAGCAACCATAACACAAACTAGACTAACAGTATGGGGTTGACCAGCCGTGTGTGAAGTGTTTCCTTATAAGTATATATTTTTATTTATTTATTCTGTCAAAATAGAATACTTTAATGCCATATTACACATGATAAAAATGTCTTAAAGGCTTCGTCAAAGACCAATATACTTACATATATGTATATTATATTATGAATAACATAAATACAGTCTGTATCTTTTATTTTACTTTAAGGAAAATGCGTCTTTCTTGTTGGGTTATGTTTAATGCTTGGATTTGTTAAACTCTGTGTTTTATTTCTTCCTGACCTAGTATCGGTTCAAGTACCTTTAAAGTTGACTGAACAGAAAAAATATTGTAATCAATGTATATTGTATATATTATACATAATACATACTATTAACACGTATTCTTAAAGTTTTTTTTACTATAGTTAAAGTAACTATAGTAAAAAAAAACTTTACAATATTGCCAAAGCATCGTCAAATATATTTTTTTCATCATAACTAACACAACTACTATATACCACAACCACAAACTATCGTCAAAACTGATATTATCGTAATGTTTGTTTCCTTCCGTACGAATAGTAAGTTTTATATCTACTATATCTAGCTTTGTTATAAGAATAAGAATATATTTATTGTTCAACTGTGTTAGGTACAAGATCTTAAGTGTAAATACAGGTATCAACAGTCGTGTCCATTGCGAACATACAATAATGATGTAATGCTTCTTAACAATACAAATACAAAAAAAAAATACAAAATTATACGTTAGGTTTTACAAAAATATTTTAGTTAGACTACTTAAATTAAAACAATTACTACCTTAAATACCTATTCTATAATATAAATATTAAATAACTAGTGGGATTCGCAAATAATTACCGACAAAGATTTGTCCTGAATTGAAATCCGTTACTCAACCCTACTAATATTATAAATACAAATGTCTGAGTGTAAGTGTGTTTGTTTGTAAATTCTCCACGCTCAAACGGATGAACCGAATTTGATGAAATTTCGTATAGAGATAAGACAGCTTAGACCCTGGATTAACACAAAGGCTACTTTTAATCACGGAATAACGCGGGTAAACCCACGGGGCGCGGCTAGTTTTTAATATTCCGAAGTTTTGTTGCTAGCGGTAAGTCAAACATACAAATAGCTCAGTGGCCAGAGCGTTGAATCCAGTATGCAAGAAGACACAGGTTTGAATCCCGCTAGTCAGATATTTTTGATTCCTTTTCTTAAAATATAAATGTCATATATTTTATATACTAATGGGTATTTTTAATATTTGAAAACAAGTCAGAATTTACAATATTATAATGTCAAATACAAATAACTTAAATCTAAATAAATAATATGTATATGATGTACCCAGCGGTTATGCCCGCGATAAACCCGGCCAAAAATTGTTGTATATATAATACGTACACGCATAATTTCTTTAAAATCGGCTCAGTTTGATTACACACACTTTTACATATAATATATTAATTTAACATAAATATTTAATCATTTGTAATAGTTATGTAACATACACATTTGACGACCTCGTTGGCGTAAAGGCTACCATGCCGGTCTGCTAATCAGAAAGTTCCGGGTTCGATTCCCGGCCCGGTCAACATCTTTGTTGGCTGTGGGTCTGGGTGTTAAATATGTATTTATATGTAATATGTATGTATGTATATGTAGTATATCAGCTGGGTTAGCAACCATAATACGAGCTAGAAATGGTTCAGTATGGGGCTAACCAGCCGTGTGTGAGTGTGCAAATTAAAAAAAATAATACATATTATATACTCATAGGAGTAGGATAGAGATAATGAACCGTCCAAATTAAAAAAAACAATGAAGATACTTATATGTAAACGTATGAGGATAAACTAGGAACCAGCTATTGAATACCAATCTGATGTCACGCGACAAAGCGTATTTTTATCACTTCAAAAAATCCCTATTCCTCAATCGTAAGACGTAATTGAAAAAACCACTCCGATAAATATAGGTAAGTACCTATATTTCGTGAGCGCCCTTCTAAATGCGTTAGGTATTATGCTTATCCGGGTCAAGTCGAAGAAATAGATCACGTCATGAATTAAATCACATACGAACTATGACGCCATTATATATTTGAGGGGGAGTCCAAATAGTACGTAAGCGATTTTAGAGTATTTTACGAACCCCCTTTTGAACCTTGGTGAGATTTTGAAAGATATTGTTTTTTTTTTTTATATATATTTTGTATATTTGCATGTACAAAATGAAATGGTTGCACATACTTAAAAATTGATAAACGAGTACATACAAGTATTATAGTCTTTGTATTAATGCTTAAGCCAAAGTATCGGTAACGCGATTCTCTAAGCGCCTCGCTGGTCAAATTTGTAAGGAAATTTGTCGAAATCGGTGTAGCCGTTAGAGCGGGAAGAACAAACGCATTTTTAGGATTCCGTACCTAAAAGGTAAAAACGGGACCCTATATAACTAAGACTCCGCTGTCTGTCTGTATCTCAGAAACCGTAATAGCTAGAAAGCTGAAACTTTCACAAGATATGTATTTCTATCGTGCCGTTTCAACAAAAAATAATAAAATATATTAACAACAAACGTGTTTTTTCGTATTATTTTGCTATATGTCAATAACGGTAGCTGCTAGGCACTTAAAATTTTCACAAATATATAATTGTTTATTAACTATCAATAATATTATAAAATTTAAGTAAAATTAATATTTAAGGGGGGCTCCCATACAAAAATGGTACGGAACCCGTCATGCGCGAGCCCACCTCGCACTTGGCCAATTATTTGGTTTTGGCAATGCTGTTGGCCTGAGGGGCCTCTACAGCGACACCGGACAAGTGGCTGGGCGCTGATGGTGCAGGGCCAGAGTTTGTTGTTATGGGTGACTTGTTCCAAGGGCACTTCTAAAGGTACGAACCTCGGCTTGGACCGTCACCAGAGTAGGGGGAGACCAAAACGGCTTGACCGATTTTTATTAAATTTGGTATGCGTATTAAGTAGGTCTGAGGATTGGCTACTATCTATTTTCCTTACACCTGAGCGATAAGGGAAGATGTTTACGTTTAAAATATATTTATTTAAATCATTGACAAAATCTTTTATTTTGATTTTATTATAATGTGGCATTAAAAATACATACATCTCTAAATTTTGACTTTTTTTTATCACCAATCCCTATTTTTAATGGCTATTTTAGTCATTTAGTATTTTTTTATCCCGCTCGATAACTGATCAATTATAGTTTTTTAACTGTACTTAAGGCAAAACAACGATTGCCGGGTCAGCTGGTATGAGTATGACTTCAGACATCATACATATCTAGCTATATATACATACAGCTATCTATATACAGCTTACACGTACGTTAACTGTCTTCCAGAAACAAGTATCTACTATGATCCGCTAACGGTCAACCCAAACAAACCACGCAACAGTAGTTACTCAATTCCTTTAAATCCTAGTTAGTAGCATCCTACCACGGGGTAGGCGGGTTAGGCCTTTAAAGGTAACCGTGAGGAGGTACAAGGCATCGGTAACGGTTGACCTAGATACGACACACAGTTACACCCCTGATGCTGGCTCCACTGGATGAGATAACGGCCGAGGTATTAAACAAGAATGGAGTATTGCTGGAAGAGGTACATTTGTACGGGAATCTTTTTCTACCTACCCTAGAGACATGGAAAATTTTGACTCTTTGCACGCTGTTTTTAATGGAAATTAAGCTTTTTGTTAGAAGAGGAAAATTTGTAAGGGAATATTTTTCGGCCTAGATTAATGGAAAAATTGTACTCTTTCCCATGCTGTTTTTTAAATGGAAATTAAGCTTATTGTTAGAAGAGGTACATTTGTAGAGGAATATTTCTTTGTTCTGGATTTATAGAAAATTTAGATTCTTTCCCCCGCTGTTTTTTAATGGAAATTAGGCTTATTGCTAGAAAAGGTACATTTGTAGAGGAATATTTTTCTGTTCTGGATTTAAGGAAAATTTAGACTCTTCCCACGCTGTTTTTTAAATGGAAATTAAGCTTATTGCTAGAAGAGGTACATTTGTAAGGGAATAATATTCTACCCTGGATTTACGGAAACTTTTGACTCTTTTCTACGCTGTTCTTAATGGAAATTAAGCTTATTGCTAGAAAAGGTACATTTGTAGTGGAATATTTTTTGTTCTGGATTTATGGAAAATTTTGGCTCTTTCTCACGCTGTTTTTTAAATGGAAATTAAGCTTATTGCTAGAAGAGGTACATTTGTAGAAGATTTTTTTCTGTTCTGGATTTATGGGAAATTTAGACTCTTTCCCACGCTGTTCTTAATGGAAACTAATCTTATTACAAATACAAATACAAATCATTTATTGATAACACCAAAGTTACAAGTCAAAGTTATTGCTAGAATTGGTAAATTTGTAAGGGTTTTTTTTTCTGTCCTGGATTCATGGAATTTTAATGGAAATTAAGGTTATTGCTAGAAGAGGTAAATTTGTAAGGAAATATTTTCTGCCGTGAATTTATGGAAAATATCCACCCTTTGCCACACTGTTCTTAATAGAAATTATTTATTGTGAGTAAAGCCAACTGACATATAAAAGAAAAGGTATAGTAAAGTAGCGTAAGTTAGGTAAGTAAATAGGTCACAGTCTTACACCAATGGTTTGTTTTTCAAGTTAAGTGTGGATTTGTTTTCCTTCACCATCGAAAATGTATAAATTGAAAAACAACCGATATGTCTGAAGACCACAATATCTGAAGACGTGTGACTTCCGCCAACCCGCACATGGCCAGCGTGGATAACGGCCTATATCTCTCTCTTCTTGAGAGAAAGCCCTGAGTCCCCGCAACGGGAACGTATAGTGGGCTGCTATACTATTATCTTATATGCTGGAAATGTTATTATATCTTATCAATCTTATCATGGTAATACATAACGCACGCACATCATTGTTCATTAATGCCATCGCAAATGTCATATTAGTTAAAAAAATAATATTTTCTACTCATACTTTCATGATCTTCAAGCTAAAATGTATAGATATATAAAATAAACATTGTAAACTGTTCACGTAAGGCATCTTAATATTTTCGCGTAGAAAACGGTCACACTTACTTATTATTAAAAGTTGGAATGAGTCCAACAGTTTCGGTGCTTTCCGAGCACTATCTTCAGGGGCGAGTGTTACACGGACCGCGAAAATACAGAAGATATTTAAAATATTGGGACTCAAACCTGGATTAAATTTACACAGCATAGCTTGGACCTTTATCTAGCAAAAAAAAATCTGTTACGGATACAATACAATACAATTATTTATTAATAACACCTTGTTACACGTCAAAAATACAATTCAATAATTATGAAAATTAATGTCAAAATTTTACACATTACATTACGTAATATTAATAATAATTATAAATAAATTAATATTCCTTTAATTTCATAAAATCGTCAATTTTGTAAAATAATACGTCAAGCAACCAAGTTTTAAGTTTTTTTTTTTTAAGCTTTTTTTTAAAGCGCGCGATGGAAAGTGCATCTTTGACGGTAGCGGGTATGCGGTTGTATACCGCTATGTATGATGATGATGTTAAATCCAATGCCACTTCCAGCCTTCTATATCTCCCGATCGTTTATTATCAAGTTGTCCGAAGTGGTCCCGGATCTCGGTCGTAGTTGGCGATATATTTTCTTTGGTAAGCTAATTACGGAGACTCCATATAGCCGAGTTGACGGATGATTGCTGTATTTATAGGGAGGCTTTTTCTGCACGCTATCGATTGACTAATCTCGCTTTATCTTGTTTGCTTTAACAGTGTAATGGACATTTATATATTTACTAGCTGACCCGGCAAACGTTGTTTTGCCTTAATAATTTCTAAATATACAGTAGCCGATTCTCAGACCTACTGAATACACATACAAAATTTGGAAAAGATCGGTCAAGCCGTTTCGGAGGAGTACGGTAACAAACACTGTGACACGGAAATTTTATATATAAGATAAGATAGAATTGCTTAGTATAATTGACTTAGTAAGCAATCTAGCTTTGGTGAGGTTGTATGCTTATTTTCTTTAATTGCCGTAAACTTTTTGCCAGTGTCATGTTGCGAAAAATATGTTTTCCGCCATTTTGTAAGCGGCCATGTTGGAGAAATTTCCTTAAATACAATAAAACAAATATTGATTTTCAAACAACAGTAAATAAATTCAAATTTGGTATCACGCTATCGATTGACTAATCTCACTCCATCTTGTTTGCTATAACAGTGTAATCGTCATTTATATATTTATAGAATTGCTTAGGATAATTGACTTGATGAGCAATCTAGCTTTTGATGAGATTTTATGCTTATTTTCTTTAATTGGCGTCTTTTTTGCCAGTGTCATGTTGCAAAAAAATGTGTATGCCGCCATTTTGTTGGCGGCCATGTTGGAGCGATTTTAATTAAATACACCAAAGCAAATATTGTTTTTCTGACAACAGTAAATAAATTCAAATTTGGTATCACGCTATCGATTGACTAATCTCGCTATATCTTGTTTGCTTTAACAGTATAGTGGTCATTTATATATTTATAGAATTGCTTAGGATAATTGACTTGATTAGCAATCTAGCTTTGATGACATTTTATGCTTATTTTCTTTAATTGGCGTCTTTTTTTGCCAGAGTCATGTTGCGAAAAAATTGTGCATTCCGCCATTTTGGAGGCGGCCATTTTGGAGAAATTTCATTAAATACAAATATAAAACAAATATTGATTTTCAAACAACAGTAAATAAATTCAAATTTGGTATCACGCTATCGATTGACTAATCTCGTTCTATCTTGTTTGCTTTAACAGTGTAATCGTCATTTATATATTTCTAGAATTGCTTAAAATAATTGACTTGATAAGCAATCTAGCTTTGATGAGATTTTATGCTTATTTTCTTTAATTGCCGTAATTTCTTGCTATCGTCATGTTGCGAAAAAAACGTGTATTCCGCCATTTTGTAGGCGGCCATGTTGAAGCTATTTTCATCAAATACACCATCTCCGTTCTACTACAGAACGAGCAGAGAGTCAGTGAAGAGACACCGATACAGAGTTGAAGTTCCAAACTTTCGTACAAAACGCTTTGCGTCGACCTTTATTGTGAAGACCTAGAAGCTTTGGAACTCTGAGCCGGAGTCTCTGTTTCATGAGAGGTATCATCCGGGGTCATCAAAATTAGAGTTAATAGGTACATCTTCTAGGTAAGCGTGCCACACCGTAGACTGTAGCGTAGCCTAACATCAGGCTGGCTGTAAGTAGTCAAACGCAAACCTATCAAGGATAGAAAAAAAAACAAATATTGTTTTTCAAACAACAATAAATAAATTCAAATCGGTGTCATCAGTTCGCAGCTACGATGGCACAGAGAGACATACACACACTGTGAGGCTACCAAACAAACCAGAGGGAGTTACGGCCAGATGATAGCAGGTCGAGATGAAAGTTCGCCTTCCATTGCTAATCTTCAGACAAACAGACCATCTGACGCAACAGGGGTGGAACAGGTATGCCAGCGACCCAGGGCTGTGCTCCGTTATTTCAAGGAGCTCGGTTGAGTTGGGTAGGCTGGTAAGGGGGGAATGCACAATACGCCCCTAGCGGGATGTCAGTGCAGGTCTCATCACCCCCACTTCGAATTCGGATTAGAATTAGACATACACACACACATACACACAGTCAAACTTATAACACCCCGTCATTCTAAGACTTAGAATGAGAAGCCTTTTATCTTCAAATATCTGAGTATTGTTGCATATGAGTTGAAACCACTCGAGGCGCTTAGATCAATCTGGCGCTTAGGCTAAGGCTAAAGCTAAGGCGCTTAGACAAATCAAGACCTAAACAAAATATTATTAGATAATTTTGTAGCAGCATAGGTGTCTAAATGTTTTCTAAAATACCTAAAAACCCGTCCTACCCACTCGGATCGGACAACTAAAAATAACGGATCAAACGGTCACAAAATCTTTGTTGCATCCTACACGTTTGACCTATAAACATTTTATTTGTGTTTTTTTATTATATGTATTCGCAATAAAATTAAAATAAAACACACACATCCTTGTATTACCGTTGTAAAAATAAAATAAAAGCAGATTTTTGGCTTCCAATGTAGGTCCTTTAACGGTGCTTTGAAGATATGTTTGGTTTTGAATTCTGAAGCACGTATTAGGTTACTTAGCAGCTTACCGTTGTTGGGTAACCAAGTTTTTTTAACTTATTTGTATGCAGAAGTGATATAAGTCAATATTTTGTAACACTGATAATACTACAAAAGTTTTTTTTTAAATACAGTCTGGTATTTTTGTACCCCAATATTGATTCAGTAGGTTTTATAAAAATAGTTGAATTCTTAGATGTAGATGGACAAAATTGGATGCAGTTAATACTAATTTGACGACCTCGTTGGCGTAATGGTTACTACGACGGACTGCCAATGAGAAGGTTCCGGGTTCGATTTCCGGCACGGCCAACAGCTTTGAGCTGAACTAAATTTGTTGGCTGTGGGTCTGGGTGTCAAATATGTATCATATACATGTATGTAAAATATGTATGTATGTATATGTATTATATTAGTTGTGTTAGCAACCATAATATAAACTAGAAATGGTTCAGTGTAGGGCTAACCAGCCGTGAGTGAAATGTGTACTACAAAAAAAATATATAAATATTTTAAAGCTGATGTAGTATATATTATAGTAGAATATCGATTAATAAGTATTCTAACTTCCTTGATAAGACGCGTTATTAACACATTTAAACTACCGGAAGTTCTCGAAACGGAAATACCAAAAAACACCAATCACCAACGGCCATTATCGACCTGCCACAACTCAGTTATTTGAAACCGCGCCTCTAACCTCCCGGTCGTTGGTTCGACGCACGATAACGGGATCACAAACTGGGTCAGAAGGCTTCGCTAATATCATCGGGTACCGTTACATATCTCACAGCATTTATACTTTATACCCAGCATAGTTATCTATAGTTTCGTGTGAAAAAAAGACTTAAGCGCCAGCAAAAACTGACTTTTCATGACATTAACAAAATCTTATTTTCTCGGCTAAATAACAAAATGGCTGAAACTAATTTTGAAAAAAAAAATGTAAATTACGGCCTTTTTCGCGTGTTTTTTACTCTGGCTTTGCTATGGTTGTGGGATAGAGATAGTTTAGTAGCGACTATACAGCTAGGAAAATATAGATAAATAGATAATTAGGCCCCTAATTCGATACCAGGCAATGACTTGTATTCAAGTTATGTGTGGATTTGCACTCGCTTTACGTTGAAGGAAAACATCGTGAGGAAACCAACACGTTTGAGGACTGCAATATCTAAAGACGTGTGTCATCCGTCAACTGGTAGATTTTGGCCTATATCTCTATTGTAGTGAGAGAAGACCACACGTCCCAGCAGTAGGAACGTACGTGTTTATGCTATATGCTTATGATAATGATGAAGATATATAATTTATTTTAAAAACGATATTGACATGTTCTGTCATAAAACTTTAACAGCTTTGTAAGAGCTCTGTTTTATTTTACGGCTTCTTAATCCGTTGTCATTTTTATTGATAATAAAAAACAGTTTTATGCGATTCCTAATCAGCAATAGCATGTGTAAAAGATAAGCAAGAATTAATTAGGTGCTTAAACTAGTAAATCAAATTGGTATAAAATGCAAAAATATTTGTCATACTTATTATTCTTTTTTTTTTCACACACGGCTGGTTAACCCCATACTTAAACATTTCTAGTTCGTATTATGGTTGCTAAAACAACTGATATACTACATATATATACATACATACATACATATATATAGATACAATTAGACACTCGAGTACACAATCTTTAATTATATTTATTTATCATTTAATCAGTTCTTAAAAGTAATTAAGCAAAACTTAATTAAAATGTATAATTCACCAGGAGAACATAAGTGAACAGAATGTTGTTACCCATTTAGGTACTGTAATTATCTGCACGTACGTACGAGTAAACAAGTCTTACTTCATTATCGCCACTTGTAGATAATTGATAAAATACTGATAAAATAGTATGAAGACTTTTGCAATGGTAATATGATGAATGATAAATATAACATTACGAAACATGGGTGGCGATTCAGCGGCACACACGACTAAACTAAATTTAAAGTAGCTCTGTCTATACTACCCCTTATTTACTTTATGCACTTGTTTTTTATTATTTTTTCTGTAAAAATGATGACCATTTTGTAATAAAGAAGTATTTTGCAAGAGCAATGCGAAAAAAAATTGACGGCGTATTTTTTCATACAAGCTTAAATGTTTTAAGTGAATGAAAGGTATTTTAAGAAACATCTACTAGTATGGTTATAATTATAATGCCAAAGTTAATAAATTCATCCGTTGCCCAAATTAAACACACACACTCACTCACACACACACACATACAAACAAATTTGCTCTTTTATATAGCAACGAAATCCATTCATTCACTGGCCTCGTTTTTTTTTCAATGTTAGCATCAGTGCCTTTAACTACCAGGCAAGCATAGCACTGTGAGAGGCTTCGAAGTATTCTCTTTGCATTGAAGCAGTCGAAATCAGTACGTTTTTCTGAAAAAAAATACATTGATTTTACTGAAATATATATACTGACGGCAACATATTAAAACTAAATTAGGCTAAGAAAGAGGTAATAATAAACCTAAAATAGTTACCGGTATATAGGAAAACCCCAATGATGATGAAAACTTCTTATTTTTATTCTACAATGTATTACGGCATACATTGTATATTTAGATTAGATGTTACTTTACTTATTATAGCTCTGGTGTTGAAAGTTTTCAAGCTGCCTCAAAGTTCTGTCACACGGATCAACGACTGCCGTACTGAGACAAACAGCTAGGACCTAAAAT
The DNA here is from genome assembly GCA_035578125.1 of Mellilla xanthometata. Classification (NCBI taxonomy): domain Eukaryota; kingdom Metazoa; phylum Arthropoda; class Insecta; order Lepidoptera; family Geometridae; genus Mellilla; species Mellilla xanthometata. Next base: position 1,492,339 of record JAPUBQ010000033.1, on the reverse strand, counting down.
TAAAAAAAAAAAGTTGAACAATCTGTCGCCAAGGACCTAATAGTGAATTCCGGCAGTCTCCTTAAGAGCAAGTTATTCCAGACTGCATATGCTCCACCTAAGGTTCGAGTATCGCTTACTTGAGTGGTTACGCGCGTGGTCAAATGTCTACCTGTATTGCGTGAAGAGGAAAAAAATATTCATATTTTTAATTAAGTACCTATATAATTATTATTTATTTACATATAACTATTACAGAAAAACAAAGACTTCTATTCACGATTTTTTTAAATTGAAATTGGTTTGACACTACGTTAGTAGTATAAACTATTTATATTGGATTAATTATAAATTATTTATTTATATTTGAATTTTATTGACATTGATATTGATTTAATATTTAATGTTATTGTGTGACTTGTAACTGTATTGTTATCAATATAATATTACTTTGACTTTGACAATTAAAATACTATTTACAAACTTAAAGATAATAAGAAGAATCAAAACACTACAATTTAAATTAAAGTAAGCTCACTAACCAGGCTGTCACTGCGGGGCAGAGTTCCCAAGATGCTGGCAGCATTGCTCCGTTGAACAGCTAAACTTAGTCTTTGTAAGAAATAGCTACTAGCTCTTGGATCTCCAGAAGCGAGGACCAACCGTTTCCCAATGTCTTTACAAAAGGTTTTTGTGTCGGACGACCACGGGCCTAAAGTCTCCACGGACAGCGCAACAAACTCATAGTTTCCGCTAATCCGTGAAGTAAGTAGGTTCCCACAACACAGGATTTGCCTCGTGTGGGATTCAGGGATCAACCAAGTGTAAATTAATACATATTTTATACTTTTAAGCCTCGTACTTATTTATGTTTATTATTTTTAGTCTTTTACTTACTTTAATAACTAAATAGTCATAGTTTGTGTTAATTTACAAAAATGTACAACTTTTTAGTAAATAAAGATGTTTATGTTTATGTTAGTACTTGCGGCAGCAAAATTCTCTCGCGATTCAGCGAGGAAATGCTGCCAGCCTAATGGGTACGTTTGGACGAGGGGTTTTGACGTAGTCTTTTTAGGATATAAGACTTAATTTTATTTATTTTCATTATTTGTTGATATGACCATAATAAACGACCTCGTTAGCGTAAAGGTTACCATGCCGGTCTGCTAATCAGAAGGTTCCGGGTTCGATTCCCGGCCCGGTCAACATCTTTGTGCTTAACTAAATTTGTTGGCTGTGGGTCTGGGTGTTAAATATGTATTTATATATAATATGTATGTATGTATATGTAGTATATCAGTTGTGTTAGCAACCATAATACGAGCTAGAAATGGTTCAGTATGGGGCTAACCAGCCGTATGTGAATGTGAAAAAAATAAAAAAAAAACTTGATGAGTAAGTAGGTATATTAAATAAAACAATTTATATGTACAATTGATAATTTTATATAATTACCCTGATAGGCGTATACGTGACTTTACTAATTGGGGAATACCAATCAAATAATTTTAATGAAGTGGAACGAACAATGATTAATTATAAATTCGCTTATTTTCCTCGTCAATTAATAAATGCATCTTCAGCACATTAATCGTCATAGCAACCGTTATATATTTTGTCTGTGTAGCAACCAATTAACAATATAAATTTATAAGTAACGTAATTGAAATTTAATTTAATGGAATATATAATATAGCAAACAGAAGGAAACTTATTCAGGCTTACTGGTAGCACCATAATAATGCAAGATCTTTTAAGCGTCTTCCAGCTACCGTTATTGATATATGAATAGGAAAAAATGCCAAAATTACAAGTTTATTGTATGGGGACCCCCCTTAATATTCTGAGATACAGCCTGGTGTCAGACAGACAGCGGTGGATTAGTAATAGGGTCCCGATTTAACCTTTTAGGTACGGGGCCCTAAAAACAGTTTTTGTTAAATCGCATTTCGTCCGTGCACTTCTGAGATCTCCTATCTTATTATACACACATTTTACAGAAGGTACTATAAATCGATTAGTTCAACGCACTGTCAAAAGATGGCGTAAAAATAAATTTTTGATAAAAATATTAGTAAGGAGGTGTCAGAAGTTCACGGACGATTTGTATAATGGTAAAAAAATATTTGGCGAAAAAAAACTATGATAAAATTTATAAGTAATTGTTTTCTTATAGTCGTAAAAATAATAACTTACCTTTAATTAACACGTACATAAAATGGTTATTAGTAAACCCTTAAAGGGTTATTTGTAACCCAGAAATTAGAATATATTTTGTATGACCACATAAAACGGTCAGATAGTTGCCATAAATGTAGTTTAAATCCTTTAATAATGAATTATATCTTAAAAATTCTTTATATTAATTGATTTTACTCGTAATTTCCTCGTTAACGGGTTATATTAAAATCATCAATTACCATGATTTTCCTTTAGTTTGATGTAATTTTAAGTTATGTAATTGGTTTTGCAATATTATTATCACATATTTATATATGTATATTAGGTACATTAAACAATTTACTAAAATATGCATTTTCGTGGTCATACGACGACCTCGTTGACGTAATGGTTACCATGCCGGACTGCCAATCAGAAGGTTCCGGGTCGATTCCCGGCACGGCCAACATCTTTGTGCTGAACTAAATTGGTTGGCTGTCGGTCTAGGTGTTAAATATGTATGTGTCTATATAAAATATGTATGTATGTATATCAGTTGTGTTAGCAACCATAACACGAACTAGGAATGGTTCAGTATGGGGTTAACCAGCCGTGTGTGAAATGTGTTCTAATATTTATTTCATTTTTCAAATCAGTCCAGTTGTTTCGTAGCCTACCTGCGTCAAAGAAATAAACAAAACATCAAGCTTTTTAATATTGTCATAGATTTATATTAGTTATTAAATCAGATCTTGGATGTCTATAAATATAATGCCCCGAGACCCAGCAGTGGGAACGTATGGCTACTTATCTTTAATTATACATAAATCTCGTGTCACAATGTTTGTCCTCAATGGACTCCTAAACCACTTAACCGATTATAATAAAATTCGCACACCGTGTGCAGTTCGATCCAACTTGAGAGATAGGATAGTTATATCTCAAATTATAGTCGCAATTTTAATTTATTGCTAATTATTGTCTGTAATTATTTGACAGTCACAATTATCTGTTAACTCCAACTGATGTCGATACCTTTCGACTGGGTTGAGTAAGTGATCAATAGATGGCGCTGCTATGGTAAATTTACGAACGTGTCATATAAGCTACACTATGTATTTTTCATACCTTTAAGAGGCAAAACAACGTTTGTCGGGTCAGCTAGTGCTATAGTAAGATTCAAAGCCGATTGCACCCGGAGTAGATAGTAAAACAGGCAATGCAAACAAATTAGTAGATTTCATGCACTACTGGTCGCGAGAAAGTTACGATCTATGATAAACATGGACTGATTCATATTGAAGTGCTTCTCCACAATATTACTTACTACCAGTCATGCTAATTTTATTATTACACCAAGAATTCGTTGTGCTTTAGTGTAAAAAATATCTGTGCATTATCTTTTGTATTGCTTAGATAAAATAAACAAGGCAATAAGACAATTTTGCTCAGCTAAAAATTGCAGTAAACTTCCATTGTTTTTTTTAGTGCACTACCTTCTGGTACGTTTATACGCTTGCCAAGCCTTGGCAAACTGCAAACAGTCCCAAGCCTCCACAAATCTCCACAAATCGTTTGAAAGGCGTTTATACCTTTGTGAATACGTCAGTCTGCAATATACATCCAAGCATGGGCCCTTTGATCTGCGTAAAAAACCGACACTCTACTGGATCGGAAGCAAGCAGGCACAAGCCCACGCAAGCCAAGCCAAACGCCCCATTTACATGCTTGCTATTGTCGATCCTTGCCAAGGCTTGGCAAGCGTTTAAACGTACCATTCAATGAAAATTTACCGTCGGCATAAAGTATGAACTTGATAAGTATGTAGTTGTTAAAACAATTAATGTAGAGAGAGAAAGCCTGTACCCCTCAGTGGATAGAGATGGGCTGATGATAATGATGGTATTTTTTTTATACCCGTTTCACACACGGCTGGTTAACCCCATACTGAACCATTTCTAGCTCGTATTATGGTTGCTAACACAGCTGATATACTACATATACATACATACATATTATATATAAATACATATTTAACACCCAGACCCACAGCCAACAAATTTGGTTAAGCACAAAGATGTTGACCGGGCCGGGAATCGAGCCCGGAACCTTCTGATTAGCAGACCGGCATGGTGACCTTTACGCCAACGAGGTCGTCAAACTTTACTATATATCTAATATCTTACATTTATTTAACAATTTTTAACATATCTTCGGTTGAATCATAAGATAACGATTGCAACCAGCTCCTATCTATACGATCTATATTATTATGATTAATTTCGCCCGCTTCACTCGCTCAAACACTACAACAATAAAGTGGTTGAATAGTTGGATGTGAAAGGCGCGAAAGCCACACAACGGCACGACGGGAAATCCGCGTCTGAAAAATGTGGACAGAAACCGGTTGTAGGGGCTTTCAGGGTATTTTGATGGCTTTACTTCTGGTATTCTGTTGTTGTTGTTGTTCTGAGGTCTGGGACCAACTGAGTTCATAGAAACAGAACTTTATTGGCTATAAATAAACTTTAAAGCAAGTCACACTACAATTAAATAGTAACTAATGTATATAATATTGCTGACCCGGAAAAAGTTGTTTTGCCTTACAAATTATTCATGTTCACTAAAAAAATATTTAAGGGTGAATCACTTATAGCTAGTAGCCGATTCTCAGACCTAGTGAATACGCATATAAAATTACTTACGCATGTAAAATAAGTTACTATCTTAATCTACATGTTTGATCCGTCTCTAGAGGCTAAGGGAAGGCACTGAATCCCACAACACAGGATTTGCCTCGTCCATACGAGGCAGATTCAGGGATCAACCAAGTACATTAACACATATTTTATACTTTTAAGCCTAGTACTTATTTAGTCATAGTTTGTGTTGATTTACAAAAATGTACAACTTTTTAGTAAATAAAGATGTTTATGTTTATGTCTCTAGCCTTCTACTTCTCAGTATCTAATGGAAACTATCTTTATCTCTATTTCCCTTTGAAAAGCCATAACTCTGACGCATCTTTCGTGAGTATTTGCGACCTAGTTCCGACTACACGCTAAACGAGCATCAGCAAACAATTTGACAGCTCATCAAATCGTTTCACTCTTTTCAATGTAAACATAGTTCAAGCTTTCTACTACGCTCATTCTGCGCTTGCGCCTCTCACCGCCCTCTGTGTGCGTGAGTCACTCACACAGGCGTACGAAGCCCGTGTTTCTACATTCAAATTTTTAATTCGACCTTTCTCTAGCTCATTTTCTCCTGGTACGTCTGGTGCTGATATTTTTTTTTTCACCGCGAGCTCGCGGTTTGGGAGTTCATTGTGCTAGTTTGGCAGGTCATTGCCGTACCGTTTTTCGACCTACCTTCACAATTTGCTTGTATGCTTTTGGACAGTTACTTTTACGCGACATTAAAATGCTGTGCAAGATGAGATGGCGGCGATAAGGCTTGAAAGCGGTACGTGACACGAGTTTATCGAATTTATCGATTGACGGTAAACGTAGCGATATTCTTTATCGGTTTGCGGAAGTTGATGATAGCGCTTCGGTAACTTGCGCATGGGTGCTGGTTACTATGATTATTTCATACTTTGTTTTGGATAAATTTAAAATGAACTTAGATAAATTTAAAATGAAGAGGACGCATCGCGAACTGCAAAAAAAACATTGAAAACATATGTTTTTATGCTTCAATTTATGTTTCTTCACGAATAAAAAAATTGTTACATAGAACCCCTTTCTTTATCGAATAAAGAAACTTTTGTTTTATAGATTATCTTATTTTACATTTCTAACTGATACCAAAAGAGCCGTAAAGACCTCCTGAAAAAAAGTTAGTCACAAAGCTATTCTTTTGTCAAAAAAGAGAGCTTATCCAATGTCATTTTGTCTATTGTCTGCAGAAAGTCAATCGGCCAAAGTCCTACATTTTCTACAAAGAAATCGCGGATGTTTTTTGGCCATTAATAACTTTCGTCTTTTGACTTTTTGCCTAGTTTATTTGAATGGATATAAATAGTAGTGCTTAAGAAATGTAGAGCAAGCCTATTTGTGTCTTTATGTGGGCTGGGGACAAAAAACAAAAACAATTGGAAAGTGGAATAGGTTAGGTCTCAGTTTAGAAGTGACATTTTGACAAGCGCCATATTTAAAAATGACAGAAAATAAGTTCGGCTAAGTGATGCCAACATTTCAAAAAAAAGTTTTTGCTTTTGAGTGTTTTTGTTCAATAGTTTCATTCTTAAGATCCGTTTTCATAGCTTGTTGATTTTTCTTTATGAGTTTTTAAACAAAATTGTGTTTTTTATATAAAACCTTATTTTTTGTTTTTAAATATCATATTTCCTGCCTGACTTTCCAATCAATTAATTATACACGTGTCTTATTTAATAATGGTAAAAGAACAATGCAATCGGTAAAACCTACATAGTAGTAAAATTATTGGTATTTCCAAAAGTAGTTACGCCTACGTAAAAAAAATACTGCATTGAGGTGGATTTTATCGGAATCAATTAGGCAAGGAAAAATGTGGGGTAAAAGTGTATTAACCAACTTTAATATTAGATTATCCACTGTGGTTGTAATCATAATTTCCCTCTAATCTTCTACTGTAATCTTATAGAACCGAGTAACAAAATATTTAAGCTATATAAGAGGGAAAAAATGAAAAAATTAGAAAATATGTCTGCTTTTTTGAAAACTTGATTTGTCGAAACTCAATGTCTCTCAAAAGAACGAATTAGAAATCAAATATAAATCAACAGTTCAAAATTCGACTTTCCACTCGAAAAAAACGGCGGGAAAGCGCGCTGCCAACCGCAAAACAAAAAAGTCCGGCAACTTTTCAAACGCACAAAAAAGGTTCGACTTGGTTTGCTCTGTACGCATCGCATTCACGGTCGTATCTTGCATATAGGCAAATTGGGTCGAAAGGTGAACGTCCTCGGATCATTTCGCCGGACCACAGATTATATGACAGTTTGTAAAGAGGCCGTTGACTCACTAGTCAGATTACACTGCTATCAATTTTAATGTTGGTATTCGAAAGACACTCGCACGAAAAGCGGGCGACGACGCGCCCTCGTTTCCAAATTCGAATTTTAAAAAGTTTTTAGTTGTTTATACGATTTGATTTCTCAGAAATGTTGGATTTTAAGATCTTTTTTGTATTTTATTTTTTATTTTTATCGACTTATATTAGGTAGCTTTTACGTACATGTGTCGCCATAATTACAGCTAAACATGACAGCTGTCATTGTATTGATTGCCATTTCGCATGTCATATTACAAGACGGTCATTTTAGATACTATATTTTTCATCTTTCACCTTTATTCTGATTTCTGAAAATTTCTTAATTAAAACAATTATTAAGTATGTCAGAAAAAAACGTATTTCGTCTTATATTGATAAGTAAAAGCGCCTTCTTTAGTTATTTCAGTTTCCGGATGAAAGAGGTCGCATATCTATAAACTCTTTACTCTCAAAAGAAAAAAAAAGCTGCGCTTCGTTCACGCTTCTTTCTTTCGTCTATCTACTTAACATTGGTAAGTGTATAGTCCCAAATCTGGCAAAGGTGAGTCGAACAACGACCGATGCCGGTGAGTGGATAACTTCGCGAAGTGCCGACTTTCCAACTAGAAAGTAAGGGTATTAACTGCCTTTCTCACGACTCACTTTGTCTCGCTTGCACGGTGGCCATTTTTTTTTTATTTGACTGGATATACTTACGTGTTTTTGGGTGGCGTGAAAATTATGGTTCGTTTTTTTGGCAATTACAGACTAATGATATATGGAACCACATTAAGTACTTGTTTTTAAGCAGGATACTACATACGGGTCTTCTTCTTCTTCTTCACCTTTGTGCGAGCTAAGTAGCTAAGCTCTGGTGTCGTGAGTTTTCAAGCCGCGCGAAAGTCACTGACTTGGCATAATTACTGCTTGTACTAAAACTAAGAGCCGGGACCTACAAGTTTACATATCACCCGATTCACTATAGACCCAGACGTGAATACCAGTTTTTATTGGATTATTTCTATGGTTACCCATCCAAAGACTGTCCGCATTAAGTGTTGCTTAACTTCGGTGATGGCGTCTTTTCACTTAACATTTATAAAGAAAAGCTTACAGTGTGGGTTTGAACCATGTGTTGTATGAATGGGGAAAGCGTTCAATATGAATTTGACCATTCACGGTCATGGGAAATGGAGAAAGGTGATAATTTAATGATGAGAGAATAGTTTCGACAGTTTTTCTTTTTTTTTTTTAATCCGGGTAAAGCTAGGCAATGGTTCAAATAGTTTTGTCTGTCTAAAGAAATTAGTTTTGTTATATTGAAAGGTAAGGTCTGTTCGCGTTAAAAGAAAATATGTAGACTCGTTTACAGATTAAAATTCAACAGAATAAAAATATATCCAGTAGAATGATTTAGTCTCGATCGTAAAATATTATAGAAATTATTATATTTATATTTTATGTAAAGTCGAGTGGTGTGCCTTGGAAGAGGCTTATGTCCAGCAGTGGACGAAGAGAGGCAGATGATGATTATGATATGTATATTCAAACTGTTTTCACCGCAAAACGCAAAGATTTTACAAAAAGCCTTAGCTTAATGCAAAAAGCGAAGATTTATAAGAGAGAAGGCCCCGAATCCCAGCAGTGGAAACGTATAGTGGGTTGCTTTTGCTTAAGCTATGTAGATTCAGCAATACAAGCTAATTTGATTTAATTTTTTTTTTCCACTGACTCTTACGATTCTTTAGTGTTGCAATGCTTGTTTACAAGTAAATTCAGACAGCGCAAGGTGATTTCTACATTCGCAGCAGGTCTCATTCCACGTCATCATCTCGCCTTATGAATGAAATACTAACGCTTGCGTAACTTTTGTTTACTAGAATATTGTGTTACGAAACTTGTCTCATGCAAAGTGAATCATGGTTTCTTTCCTCTTACGATTTGGTTTAATCCGCTGGTGGAGAGGTTTTTGTTCAATATTTTTGCGCTTGATCACAAGTCAAACACACATACTATGATGGTAAGCGACATTATGATCTAAGGTAGAGCGCGCTTACCCAGAAAAAACCGGTTCACTCTTGCTTTGAAAAACGCCAGATTGTAGCTCTCAGGGAACAGGGAACTAGGCAAAGAGTTCCAAACCTTTGCAGTTCGCACTATGAAGGTGGAGGCAAATCGCTTAGTACGCGCCTTTGGAACCTCCACGGTATAACGATGCCGCTTTGGTGTTTCCCTACTTACTCGTCCGATAATGGAATGGGGCGGGGGGAATCAACTCATGCAATTCCGTCGCACACTCACCGAAATGTAAACTATAAAAAACTAAAAGTCTGGCCACCAGGCGGCGATGCTCAAGACTCTGCAATTTTCCCTTGCAAAGAGCACCGCTACCAATGAGCCGTGCGAGAAGGCCCCGAGTCCCAGCAGTGGGAACGTATAGTGGGCTACTCATGTATATGTATGTAAGTATCGTCGCATAGAAGCTAATATGGAGTGATAGGTTCTAAAACCGGAACTGGGTGCAAGAAGTGACTCATCATGCGCTAAATAACCCAGAAAATCTTGAGTACCGGTATAACACAGAATCTAAATCACAATACGTTCTTTGTTAGCGACTCGCAAGTCTGTTCGGTTTCGGGATTTTCCTTCAGCTAAGGTCAGCAAAAGGTTTTTGTTATCTATGGCGGTTATACAAACTGGCTGTCAATGACAAATCTATGGACTTCCGTTTAAATTCTTATATAGTTGTATCATTAAAACTTGTCTAAGACTGTTTTAAAGGTGTTTAAATGCCATGAAAATGCTTTTGAGATACGTTATTAGATAAAGGTTTTATAATAACAGTTTTACAATACTTTAATTATTCATTTAAAAATATACAAAACACCTTAATATATACATAAAAAAAATGGAAAAGTCGTTTTCATGTTGGCAGCCAAATTAAGTTTGAAATGTATGTATTCTACCAGGCAAACCCTTTCAATTCATACTAATACTAGCTGACCCGACAAACGTTGTTTCGCCTTAAGTACAGTTAAAAACACCATCATTGATCAGTTACCGAGCGAGATAAAAAATGATTAAATTACTAAAATGGCCTTAAAAAAATAGGGATTAATTATAAAAAAGTAAAAAATTTGGGTTGTATGTATTTTTAAAGCCACATTATAAAGAAAAAAATATATAAAATAACTGCAATACTGTTTCTATTTAAATGGTAAACCCTTTCCTTCGAATGGTGGATTTCTGAGGAATCGGGGAAAAGGATCGAGTGACGCGTTTTGCGAGGCGACGTTGAAAGAAGGGCTGGTGTGAAACGGCAGTCTTGGTCGGATTATTAAACTGTAAGACAACAAGTGAAAATATAAGAAGTACTGACTAGAATTCAAGGGTTTTTGTTGAAGTCCCCAGTAAGTAGGCACCCGTTAGGCAGATTAAACTAGTTTATCAATAAATGTCTGTATTCTGTATTCTGTTGCAAAGTTGCGATGGATGTGTGGAGTAACAAGAATGGACAAGAAATGAGTATATTAGAGGAAGTTTGAAAGTGGCACCTGTTTCAGAGAAGGTGAAGAGTGGACGGTTAGCGTGGTATGGACATGTAATGCGTAGAGAGGAGATGCATGTAACTAGGAGAAGTATGGATATGATTGTAAGAAGTAGCGGAAGGAGAGGTAGACCAAAGAAGACGTGGATGAATTGTGTGAAGGAGGATATGAATGAGAAGGGAGTGAATGTGGAGATGACGGCTGATAGAGTGGCGTGGAAGAGAAAAACAGGCTGTGCCGACCCCACCTAGTGGGAAATGGTAAAGGAGAAGAAGAAGTTGCAAAGGACTCTGATTCGGCTTCTTATACATCTGGAAATATGAAACAATATACCGTGATCGTTTATCGCGGTATAACCCGGAGCAATGCGTCACAGCCTCCGTCCGGCCTTGCATAACTGACACGGATCGAAATATTTGCGATACTCACTTCGGAGTTCAAGGAAACTGACATTCGTGACTCATAGACCGAATTGCATTGGCGCTAATATAAAAATAACAATAAATATTAGGACACATTTCACACACGGCTGGTTAACCCTATACTGAACCATTTCTAGTTTGTGTTATGGTTGCTAATACAACTGATATACTACATATACATACAAACATAATTTGTAGAGATACGTATTTAGATATGTATTTAGTATCCAGACCTACATCCAACAAATTTAGTTAAGCACAAAGATGTCAAGCTTCCTCTTGCTCACATTCCTTTGTTTAGAAAAGATAGAAGTGATGCATCATCAATGATTTTATGAAGTATTTTTATGTGTTACTACACACAATATACGATGTGTTGGAAACCATAATACAAACCATAAATGATTTAGTAACTAACCAGCCGTTAAGAAATGTATCCTAATATTTATTTATTTTATTTGAATGTGGTTCAGTGATCGGCACGAGTGTCATATGCTGATCACCAATTCATAAGCTTCCGGTCTCTAATAGACCTCTGTCTGTATAGAGAAAGAGGTATAAAGCTATAATGTCTCATAGACACGATAGCTTTATCCCTCTTTCGAAACATGTAAGTGATTTTTTAACATCCTTGTTCATAAAACTGATTTAATTCCACCGATTTTATTAAATAGTAGTTTTAAGCGGGTCATAAAAAACGCGTCTGTTACCAAAGCAAATAGTTAAGTAATAGTCCATACGAATTCCATAATACTAGTATTATTTGTCATTTCAAATATGGAATATAAAAATGGTCACCGCGATAAAATCAATCCGTCTGAAAGCTTTAATTTCTTTCTACTGGTTAACTTATTATTTTTTTTGTAATCCGTAAATAACTGATCGGGAATCAAATAAATAATTACAAACATGTGAAAACTAAAACACTGACACCCTTTTGAACTTTTAAGTCCGTCCTGCTCTACCGCACGGATACATTATAGCTCTGTCCTTTGCTAGCACCCCGTCCCGCGACCGCAGAGGCGAACAGTGCTAATATGAGACATTACTAACATCACCCATCAACTAGGATATTAATCATTGCTTATCACTGATACATGAGTTTCCGGTCTTATGGTAAAAGGTCATTTACCTATTCATTTCAGTGCTTGTAGCTTGACTTAGGTGATTTACTATTTATTGCTAGGCTTTTTTTTACACATTTCACACACGGCTGGTTAACCCCATACTGAACCATTTCTAGTTCGTATTATGGTTGCTAACACAACTGATATACTACATATACATAAATACATACATACATATTTTATATAGATACATATTTAACACCCAGACCAACAGCCAACAAATTTAGTTCAGCACAAAGATGTTGGCCGTGCCGGGAATCGACCCGGAACCTTCTGATTGGCAGTCCGGCATGGTAACCATTGCGCCAACGAAGTCGTCGATTTTGAAATAGAGGAAATGCATTTACGTATGCCCGCCAATCTTCGAGGGAGACGGCGGTGTACATACATATGTATGTCGAACTCGGTACCTGAGTGGCGACCACAACCGACTAAAACCTCTTTTTTTTCTAGTGCTAGCCTGGATCTAGCCTACTACTACCACCATGAAGTTGAAAATTCTATCACCAAGATCTTATAGAGTGTTCCGGCTGCCTCCTTGACGGCTATTAATTCCAAACTATGCATGCTCAAAACAATATAAAAAGCGAGTGTGGTTCGGTGGTGTAATAACGTCTGTTTTTCAATCAGACGGCCCCTGGTTGTCTTGTTTTTCAAGTTATGTGTGGATTTGCACTCGCTTTACGGTTAAGGAAAACATCGTGAGGAAACCGGCATGTTTGAGAACCACTATATCCGAAGACGTGTGTGGCCAGCGTGGTGGATTATGGCCTATATCTCTCTCCTTGTGAGAGAAGGCTCCGAGTCCCAGCAGTGGGAACGTTATGCTATGCTATGCATGCTCGACCTTCGGTCAGAGTGTCGTGTTTTCGAACCTTTTGTTGCTACGCCTCTGGTCGAATGCGTGAAAAAAGTCTTTGTGTTTTCAGTATTTTAGCTCATAAAATGATAATATTGTGTACAACATGATCCAATAAAGAAAATCAGTTTACAATTCCATGTAATATCACTAGATTCAACGACAAACTCTCTAAAGCGTCGAAATCAATTGGCTGTAGTTGGTTTAGCTTGTATTCCATACAATGATACATTCCATCCATTTGATGACCACTCTCTGTAACGCCTTAAAATAAACAGTATCTTCAGTGTCGTTATATATAGAGTTTACACTGTATTTAAATATTTGTTCTCTCTTACTCGCACACATTTCGCACGCGAGACAGCATGAACTTTTAAATGTTTTCTTCACTAATGAGAATAATACTAAATTTTGTTCAGGTAGGGTATAACGTACATATATTCTGCAATAGTTTACGAGTCGTAGAAGGACTTCCTTCAGTTGCTACAAAAATCGTAGAGCCGCTACGAAACCGTAGCCGGTTCTCTAAACGTTAAAATTATCTACGTATTAAACGTTAAAATGAGAAATTTTATTAAAAACAAAAGAATAAATAAAACATTGCTAACCAACACTAAACCTAAACATGAACAGAGGTAGAGGAAAAAGTGGCCAAAATGATAGCGGCCATGTTGGATGGCAACGTTTCTGGCCAAAATAAAAGCCAGCATATTGAACACCAAAATGACCTTTTTATTCAAGCAATATTCATAAAAGAAGATTTCATAGGTATACATATAAGTAGTGTAATCGTCCATTTGCAACGCGAGGCTTCAAAGTTTGGAGCATCGCCGCAATGTTGCGAGTCTGTCGGTTTTCTATCGGTTGCATTTCGGAGAGTGCGCGTCTGAATTGCATCATAATGCAATTCAGACTAATTCCTCCGGCCCCTTTCCATTATCGGACGAGCAGAGAGAAGGCTAGGTGGCACCGCTATACAGTAGAAGTTCCAAAAATCCGCACGAAGCGTTTCGCTTCCACATTTATTGTGCGGACAACTGTAGAACTCATTGCCGGAATCCCTGTTCCCGCTGAATTATAATAACCTTACTGTCTTCAAAGCGAGAGTGAATCGGTTTCTTCTAGACAAGCGCGCTCCACCCTAGATCGCAACATCACTTATCATCAGGTGAGTTTCGATCAAGCGCTTACCTATTCATCATAATAAAAAATTAACTGAGTCCAAACTTGCAATGCAAAAAACTTACATAAGACAATTCATAATAAAACTCCCAAAATACGGGCAATGCCGAGGTTGGGACCTGATACAAAAAACTCATTAAAGATGATATATATTAGAATTTAAGTTAATACGACGTTAATACGACTGGAGGACTGAATTCAGTGGCCCCAACGCAGCTATGTATATAACATAGTAACATAACTACGAACCCTAAATATGATTCACATATCAATCAAATCAAATCGTCTCAATAGGCAACAGATAGAAGATTAATAGATAGATAGATTTCTATTTTAATCACTTTTAACTTAAACTTAACATGAAGTTTAAGTTAACTGTATTTGTATATAAGATAACACTACTTCTAGAATATTTTATTACAGAAGAATACACGGTCATCATAACGATGAAAATTCCAGACAAATCACGTGTATGTCCGAATTTAAATAGATGTCAATGCAAATTATTAAAAAAATTAGACTGACAACACATTGAATCTTATTAGACTTTTTATAAGAATAGAAATAGATCGTTTCTCATTTGCGAATTAGACTGGAATCTTCTTTCTTTTAAGATAATATGCCTGTACCGCCTGTAGCTTGGCTAGCTAAAGTGATCTGACGCGATCATCGATGCTAAGCTACGGTCGATGCTGACTTTGGATGGGTGACCATGCACAAGCTGTCGTTTAAAAAGTGGAATTTTAAATTGTAGGTCCCGGCTGTGAGTCTTAGTACAAGCAGTCGTTAAGCCAAGTCAGATGCTTTCGGATGGCTTGAAAACTCTCGACAATGACATATGACCTAGCCTACCCTCCTGGCCAAGCCTAGAGCTTGGCCACTTAGGTCATATGAAGAAGAAGAAGATAATAGGCTGATAAAAATAACTATCAATAGGATTTTATATGTCAATGGCTTTATTTATATAGTATTCAGTTTGGACTAAAAACTCATAGAATAGTTGAACTTCGTAGACAGGGACTTTTTGTTAACTAAGCTAGTTTATCGATATATTATGTAAAAGGTATTTTATTTAGATATATCAGTATAAATTTTAAGGTTATATTATATTTTTTATTTTTCTTTATCATAGTGATGATAGCCCTAGATTTTTATTAAAAAGTTTTTAGATATGCAAAATGATAAGGATATGCGTGAAATATTTTATTACTACTTAAAATTAAGAGTACAACATATTTTTATTATTATTGTTATTTATATTTGATATACACAATAATACATACTTACAATACCCGCGGCCACAGACTTAGGTATAATTACTATTTTTGAGTTAGTTTTTTAATTTTTAAGTAATGCGTCATGTTTTGTAATTTTAGTTCTCATTCAGTTAGTTAAAATTTAGTTTTGAATTTAATTTGTTATAATTATTTTATTATGTATTCGATATAGGTACAAATATAAAATAACTCTTACTTTCGAAGTTACAACTTAACTCTAGAAGTGAATATTATAAATATAATATTTTCTCTAAAACTTAGGTTCAAAACTCTTGCAGTGGAGTTGATTGACCCCACATCTACACGAAATTTTGGCTAGTTCTCATATACTACGTGAAGGAATTCTGTAATGACCTCCCTTTCTGGCATGTTGGCGAATACATGGGATAAACAAAGAAAGAAATATAAACTCGAGTGTTTATCGGTGTGATACTTGTTTTTTCATATTCTAATTGTTTAATTAATATATTAGTGTTTAAATGTGGCTTACTAGCTTCTTCTTTAGAATAGAATAGAATATGATTTATTCGTCATAACGTATCTTTATTATTACAATTTAGAGATTAATAATAAAAGGATATATATGTTCTCGTCAATTTCTTTAGGATTATTTTTCTTTTTAATTAGCACTTAATTTATCTCCATAAATAATGAAAGTACATATTTAATTTTTGTTGTATTTTGTTGCATAATTATTTCGTACCCTTTTTAATTCATTATGCTGATTGTAAATAATATCATATAGAAAATGAGTAAAATAGATTTTTTAACTGATTTCAAGACATTTCAATTCCTGTTTTATGAAATAAATAAAACCTTTAGCGATTCTCTTCTAATTTAAA
Organism: Mellilla xanthometata; assembly: GCA_035578125.1. Taxonomy (NCBI): domain Eukaryota; kingdom Metazoa; phylum Arthropoda; class Insecta; order Lepidoptera; family Geometridae; genus Mellilla; species Mellilla xanthometata. The sequence goes on along the minus strand of JAPUBQ010000033.1, from coordinate 1,475,921 downwards.
AATATTTTAACAAATGTAGGTATCTATACTTCAAAGAGCATTGACCTCTAAAGTGCATTTTCTAGGATTATCTTAAACGATTATGACTAACATTAAACATTTATTTACTAAATTTATTTTTAAATTTGCAAAGGAAATCTCTTCTAACGGTTTTATATTAATTCTTCTAGATATGAAAAAATAAATTTGAAATAAAATCAAAAATACGTACCATATTGTAAAATGTTGATTAAGTATATTAAAGTAACTTGTTTAAAAAAATCTTTAAACTTTAGCTCTCAATTGAATAATTTCATTACAATTTAATTTACAATATTTATCCTTTAACGTAATGTGTTTTACTTTTTTTTGGTAAACAGATTATTTTTATCTATTTAGATACATTAAAAGGTAAGTACAAAACGGTAAACTAAGCTTTTAACTAAGACTTTTATTTTTTTAAATTAATTTGACGACCTCGGCGTAATGGTTACCATGCCGGACTTCCAACCAGAGGGTCCCTGGTGCGATTCCCGGCATAACCCACATCTTTGACCTAAATTTGTCGTTTGTATTGGTCTGGGTGTTCAATATGATTGGATATAAAGTGTGTATATGTAATATATCAGTTGTGTTAGGAACCAGAAGTGCTAATTATGACCAAATAAATAATTTAATAAATAAATAATACAAACTACAAATTGGTTTAGTATGGGGTTAACCAGCCTTGTGTGAAATGTATCCTAATATAAAAAAAAAACTTATTTTAATTAAATAAATAATCCGATTAGTAGTATACGCATAAGAAGTATTATTTAAAAGACAACAGTAAAATATGATTTTCAAACTTCCGCTGGTGAAGAATTTTTAATGCGTATTCTGAAATGACCTTTCGTTGAACCTTTTTTCAGATTCAGCAAAGAGTTCATTAAGACTCTTTATACGGTTGGAAATCAATTGATTCTCAATCCCGATGCCTTTTCAGACAGAGTACATCACTGGATGTGACACGACAACACAGACTACACCCGTGTATTAAAAATGTAATTTAGTTTAAAGAATTTCGGTATTTATAACACAGGTTTTTTTATACATTTAAATTTAATATAAAAATAATATTATTTTAGGATGTACGTACTACTTGTAATACTACTTCAGTGAATAGTTAAAAAGTCTTTCTAATATTCAATTTTTCAATAACAATTCATACGACGGTCACACGTAATATTTTACGGAGCTTAGACACATTAAAATAATACTATACATTGTAAATTCATAAATCTCCTCCTATTCAGAAGTCGGTTAAAAACGCCAATAAAACAATATATTCTGCATACTTCATACTGACACCAAATCATTTATATGACTAATTTCGCATTTGTCCATCATAACATCTAATAAATCTTATAGTGTGTTCCGGCACTCTCTTTGAGGGCTAGTTATTCCAAACTAGGCTTGTGCCACCTCGAGCTGGCAGGTTGCTAGCACGTACATAGCTACTAGTCAAATAAAGCCTGGCTGTAGAAGGTACGAAAAAATTTAACCTTTTTTGACATGTCATATCTAGGTGACACTTAATCCTCGATTGACAGGAACTTAATATACAACTACGTCAGAAGCAACTAAAATATGAAAACGTGCGGGTAGAAACGAGATTCTACATAAATTATTTAGTTTTTGATAAGATTTTAATTTTAAAACGGCCATTTATTCAGATCCTACAAAAAGTCTTTAACCTTTTCTTTAGTTTGTCATACATAAAATATCAGTTACTGTCCAAGTCAAAGGCCTTCTGGCGGCTTGAAAACTCTAGACACTTGAGCTTGGCCACTTAGCTCATATACGAAAAAGAAGTATCGGCTTGTGAAGTGTGGCGGAAAAAATATAAAAATTTAAAAATATTATAACTAAAAAAATCAGTGTTATTAAATTAAAAACGAGGGATATGTTTGTGTGTGTGTTTTATTATTTTTTTAATTCCTCTTCGTATGAACTAAGTGGCCAAGCTCTGGTCTCTCGAGAGTTTTCAAGCCGCCCGAAGGCCTCTGACTTGGCTTAACGACTGCTTGTACTAAGACAGCCGGGACCTACAGTTTTATGTGTCATTCGATTATTTTGAAAATTCCACTTTTAAAACAACAATCTTGTACATGGTCACCCATCCAAAGACTGACTGCATCGACCGTTGCTGAGCCTCGATAATCGCATCAGATCACCTTAGCTAGCCGAACTACAGGCGCTACTATTTTTTTTTAATTTAAACTTCCTCTTAATAGTTTTAAAATACCGATATTATTATTCTACACATTAAATACAATGCTCAAGAAAGACTCCTAAGAATTTTACTAAGACTCCGATCTTACATTTTCCAGAATAAAAAATGTAAGATCGGAGTCAGATTTGTCACAAAGGTGTCAGTTGTATCAAATCTAAGCAAAATATTTATTTTATACTCAATTCAATTCAATTTCAAATAATCTTTATTTAACAGGTAATATTACATTGAACACAACTAGTGTATATTATATCCTCGATTATACAATTAATATGTTTTACTATTCGAAATAATTTACAAAAACTTATATCATAATTATTTTAAAAGAGAATTACATAAATACATTAACAGGATAATATCATAACATTTTAAAATACGTAAACTTTAGCATAGAATTACATTTATTGCCTATTTATTTTTAAAGTGACTAGAAATTTTATACTGAATACAAACTAACATATTCAGTGCAAAATTATAAAAAAAAACACAGTGCATAAACTTTTATGGGATTTGCCAAAATGTGACATCTTGCTCACGTAGCGTCTTCAGATTGTTATACCTACTTCATTTGTGCCAGTTTGACACCAAATACAAATACATATCATTTATTGATAACACCAAAGTTACAAGTCAAATAATATAATTAAATAACAAAAGTATATGATATGATTCAATGTCAATTTTCAATTCTATTCTAGTAATATAATATCATTACAATTAGTAGGTATATGATATGAATTAAAAATATCGTAGAAGAAAAGATAGAAGCCAGGAGAGGAAGAGGAAGACCTAGAAGATCATATTTAGACCAAATTAAGGAGAAGGCGAAAGTCATATCGTATAGGGAGGTCAAGGATTTGGCCGAAGACAGAACTACCTGGAAAAAACTCCACAGACAAGAGCCCAGCTCTTTAATATTGAATGAAATGAATGATATGAATCAAATCACCATATAGTCGATGTATATTTTTTCCTGACGTACCATATCCTTCTTTTCTGTTATCAGTGATAAATACAATAAAATAAATAAAAATAAGAAAACTAATAAAGATTCAGTATCGTTATTCGTACTAAACTGTCGATTCAACCGTCCATTCAACAAATAGGTACATTCTTAAACAGACTTTCGATGAAATTCAAACTAGTTTTTTCATTCGATACCGGCTTAGTATTCTATAATATTCTGCACGTGAGTATAAATTGTTCCAAAAGTTACGTCAGGATTATATTTTAAAATTCATTCAACAACTTTTTTCCTGAAATAAATGGGAATTTAAGTACAGATATTTAAACTACGGTACTTTAAAGAACATGGCAACGAAATTATTTATTTGCAAAATACTAAGTGAGTGTACATAAAAGTAAAAAAATTCCGAATTATTTAATCAAAGTTCATAAAATGTTTATGGTACCGCTCGGAAGTATATCTTTTCTAAAAAAATACTTTTAAAATCGATCCATAAAAGATGGAATTCACAAACTCAAAAAAATATAGGTACAGACTTACATTTTGACTCAGTTATATTGAAGGTTTTTTTTATGAAAAATAAACCTAATGTCTCTTTGCTCTAATCTATTAGAAGTATTTTAGTAGAATGGTTGTTTTTATGTTTGTCATTATTGTATAGTGATCCTATAGTGTTAAACTAATTTATATACGTTACATATGTTAAAAAAATCTAGTCACAAGGTAATTTAATGAGTCACCATTTACTTTTGACGTTAACTTAAGTTTAATTCAAATTACCCAACTAACCCGTTGCGACAAAGCAAAATTTCTCGGGATAATGATATTCCAAATTCAAAAAGAATTTCGAGAATCAGCCACTGTTAGATTTCACGCAATAAAACTTACCAAAGAGTTTTGTTTCACGAAAAAGTTGAAAAAACTTTTTGTCAAAGCGAGGTTCTAGTTTTAAGACTGTGGAATAGCGGTGTCGTCAAATCTATGCACAGTGGGCCCGTAGGGTCGTAAATTAGGCAAAAATAATAATGAACGGGATCGTTTGTGAAACTGTTTATTTTTTGTCTATGGTGGGATGACGTTGCGATTGTGGCTATTATTCTAAGGTTTGACGTTTGTCGTTTCGTCATAGGGTTTCCGTTAGGCTTTGTTTAGGACGCATCAGTGGTTGCACCGCCACCGCATTTTCATATTTTTATTTTACGGCATTTTTTTAGAATAGCATACACAATGTTTTAACTAAGCACAACAGGAGAAAGACACTTTTTTTAAATATTATTAGAATAAATTTAAAATTTTAAGTATCCTTCAAAAGTATGAAATTTGTATATTTTCCTATGTGTCAATGAGATTAGGTGGTACCAAGACATTTGTAATTTGAAATTTTGTAAAAATAAAAGTAAATTCAACGCAACACACATTTTCTTGCAAACTACAAAAAATAACCATTTTATTACTGCTAGGTATGTCATCGTCAAGGGTTTTAAATCTAATGAAATTCGCAATTAAACATTTTCACAAAAATAAATAGAGAACGACAAAGAAATAAGGTAAAGGCACCTTATTCCGAGGGGTTCTGAAATTGGCACCATATTCCGAGGTATTTAGAAAAATAGCGCTTACAAGAGATTTAATTAATGAAAATTAATGCAAGATTTTCCATTCAATAGATAATATATCTTTGCGTAGTTATATCATCAAAAAAGTGGTGTCATGTGTAAACAGTTTGAAATAATCGGTTAGAATAGCGACAGCAGCTGGCTCAAACGCAAGCTTCATACATTTTGGACCCTGTGCACGTGAAAACCATGTTTTTTTAAATAGTGTTTTTCTCGTTATTTTTGTACTCTGTGTTTACTTCTTTGTGTTAGACTATTTAAAAAATATGTTTTTAATCTAAAACACTTAAATTTTGTGCATTTTTCTGAGTAAATTAAGCCCCAAATGTATTTCGAATTTACCGCGGCATTAGGTGCTAAATATTTTAGTCAGTTCCTAATTACGATGTATACCGCGGAATAGCGATTTCATAGACATGATCTATATTTTGATTTTCTGGGTTGTTTTTATGATTAAGGGTATCTCAGTTTGGATTTGACAAATTCAATATTCAATGAATATTAAAATCTATTTCCGAGGTAAGTTTTTGCATCACATTCACTAATGATAGCATGTAATAGATGACTTATTTACCTATTTTATAAATTCGTTGTATGGAAAAGATAAGAAAGAAAATTAAAGTTCATATTTAATCTAATATAAGTGTTAGCAAGTAATATATATATTTACGACGATATTGCAAATAAGATTTTTTCTGTATAAAAAATATGAAAAATTTATACATTTTTTAGTACTCGGAATTAGGAAACATGATATTTTTATACGAAACGCTATTCCGATGTACAGTAGGTCGGGATAAGGTTCTATACGCACGTAATTCCGCGGCACAGACTCAAGTAAAATACAGAGTGTTCACAACTTGTACAGGTAACAATGTAGTTTTATTTAGTTTTAGTAAATGCAAAAACTAAATAAAAATTTATAAAATTACTATTCTCCTATCATAATCATTAGTAACTATCACAAACTAAGAAAGATAGCGGTAGTTTTACTCCACTAGCAGAGCACGAATAAACTATGGGCAACCTTGAAATCGAAAAAAAAAGATCATTTGCTGTTTCATATATTTTGTAGACGATCAACGAATTTTTTGTATGGAACAGATGTTTTTTTTTCTCCATCTCAAGGTTGCGCCATCGTTTATTCATGGTCTGCTATTGGAGTATACTTACCTCTACAAATTTGGCGAGAATGTAAAGCAACACGTTGTATATAGCTCACTTCTTCGTTTAAATTTTATTATAATAATATTTATTTTTTTTGGTTATAGGATAATGAAGCCTAGAATAAAATATACAGAAGACGATCTCCAAAATGCTATTACACGGATCAAAAAGTTCTCATTGTTAAGAAGTCCAGTAACAAATTGTAACAAACAGTTCAACGTAGCTCTTTAGGAGCCATATTGAAATAATAATGTGATTAATAAATAATTAATGTTAATAAATAAGTCGTAATTTTTTGAACAACATGTATCATTCCTACCGATTCTATTTTGTACACTCGGAATTAAGGACCAAATACATCGGAATAAGGATTTTTACATCGGAATAAGGTGCTTAGGACTTTTTTCAGATTTAATTTAATTTTAAATACAAAGTTTAACCTAATTATGAAATATATAGTCTATTTAAAAAGGAAAAACAATAAAGCTTCTAATAAAAATAGCCAAACTGTTAGAAAGGTTCAGTTAATGCCTAATATTCAATATCCTTTCAAGTTTTGGTGAAAATACCGCGGAAATAGGTGCCTTTACCTTATTATTATTTCACTTCAACAACTGTCAGTTCCATACTTGAAACTTCCCAAAAACAGTGCTTAAAATTTGGCGACTCAAAAACAAAGCATTTCGGTAGCAAAGCGAGACAAATGATCAGAAACAATCGAAGTATACTAATATAACAACAGAAGCCTAACAATACAAAATACAACAATTCACGTATTGTCTTTCCAAGCTTATGCATATTTCAAAACGAAAGCTAACGGTTACATCCCTAAGTTATAAACGGTGGTAAATCAAGTAGAAAGGGTTGAAACGGTAAAGTGGCCAAATTTTATACTGCAGTGGTACTTTTATATGGCTTTTTAGGAAAGTTATCTTTATTTCGAGCACGTTCTGTTTTTATTTGTTCTGTGTGATGTAGCGGTAAGTCATATATCTTGATTTTTTGGTCGGAGAATTTTAAGAATAATATAATTATTATGATACTTCGTGTAGATTTGTGGGACTCTGAAAAAGGAATTCCCTTCAAGTCCACAAAATTAAGATGGCACATATTTGAGTTGTTGTCACAATTTAAAAGTTATAATACATTTGTAGTTTGTATTTGCTCATGTACGCCTGACATAAAAATTTATCTAATCTAAATTTGTAACAAAAAATATAAAAAATCTTGATTGTTTTGGACTGAGAATTTTAAACTGAGCTTTGAAAGCATCTGAAAAGGAAGTCCCTTCCACAAAATTAAATATCAATTATAAACAAATAAATAAAGAAACATATTTGAGTTGGTGTCACAATTTTAAAGTAACATTTGTATTTTGTATTTGATCATGTACGCATGACTTACGAGTAAAAACTTATTTAATCTAAATTGGTAAAAAAAAATAAGATAGTTCATGAGTAACCTATCCACCAACCCGCACTTGTCCAGCATGCTAGATTATGGCTTATATCTCTCTCTTACGCAGCCCACCGTACGTTCCCACTGGTGGGACTCGGGGCCATATCTCACGAGGAGAGAGATTGCCTAGAAGAACCTTGATTAAATCTTAACTTAGTATTTATTATTCTGTTTTTACTACAAACATTTCGATAACCGAATCCTCTAAAAAATAATGGTAACCAAATGAACAAGGTTACAATAGAGAGTTTTTTCGATTGCTGTATAGGAAGGTACATTTAATTGGCCCAATAAAATACATAGTCTTTAAAAGACTTTGCCGACAAAGAAAGACTTTTTTGTAAAAAAAGGGACATGTTTGGTCACAGACTTTTTATTTTATTCATATTTCTATAAAAATGTTTGCATACCATTAAAATTAGGTAAATATTGTTAAAATATGAGTTTGGGTAGTTAAATTTTGTTTCTAAACATAAAGGAAATATAACTTGCAATGAAATCGTGGAAGGACATAGTTCTTTAGTTAAAATATGAGTAAACAATTTGTAAGTACCTAAGTAAATGAAATTTTAGTTTAGTTAGTTTGTGGCATTGGTTATTTTGTTCATTTTATTACTAATTTAAGAGTTGACGTCATTAGTATTTCTCATTTCTTGGCGGTAAAATCTGGTTATCAATCTGACTGGGGGCAGTTAGAACCAGGGGTGGTTTGATCCCGGCCCTACACTTGTTTTTCAAGTTATGTGTAGATTTGCTTTCGTTTAAGTGAAACATTGTGAGGAAACTGACACTTTTGAGGATCATAATATCCGAAGGCATGTGCTATCCGCCAACCCGCATTTGGCCAGCATGGTGGATCGTGGCCTAAATCTCTCTCCTCGTAAGAGGAGGCAGTCCTAGCAGAGGCATGGTATAATGAGATGTTTATCTATACTAATAAAAATAAATATTTGGATTTTATATTTATGCTATATACATAAAATGCATGCCAAAACTAAGAAGGTTTACAGGTCAATCCGTTGAATATTTTTAAAGTACATAATATTAAAACAATTAACAATTAATTTCCATAATTAATATGCCTATTTTACACTTCTATTACACAAATTTCTATATTTTTTCATCCATCTGGAATCGTTTGAAAGCTGTATTATAACTATGAGACTGCTACAAGAATGAAGATTCTGTTATTTTTTTGTAATATTGTATAGTCAATATTTTTAACAACTCAATTTTACACTAACAGTAAAAAGTATCATAAACTAAATTCGCCATTTCCGAAAGATAGTAAAATGTTTTAGTAACAAAAGATATTATGTTAATAAAACTATTAAATAAAATACTTTAACTGTAATTTTTGTGCAACACTTTTCTAAAAGTACAGACAGAAAGTTTACGATCTTGCATTTGGCAAAGGAAAGGCTGTAAAATAAACAGTTAGAAAGAATAAAAAAAGTTTAAAAAGTTTGTGCAAAAATAATTGTTTTATAACTTACACCCCAAACCCTTCAGTAAAAAGCAATTAAAAAGGTAAAATAAGACAAACTTAATCATTGCAGAAAAGACTTGGATTGGTTGAAATAAAAACTATTCCACTACACACGTATTTTAATTTAATATTGCAAAGTTATGTTTCCTATAGGTTTGTTTGTTTGTCTTAATTATGATTTTTATACGTAATTCCAGGTTAGTGACGTAATACTCTAAAATGATGTGAAATTGCGTATTTATTCTATCTATATACTTATTGTTTCCTAAAAATAAAACTATTATTAAGTGTAAGGCAGATGTATAAATGTTGTTTTAGCACTTTGTGAACTAGACCTTTGGTTGAGTAAAACATCGTGAGGCAACCATAGCAAGGTGGCAGGGCATTTTCTAATGCTCGTCTGGTTAGCAACCACACTCAAGTTGAAATATCTGTCGCCAATCTCCTATCGTATTCTAGCAACTTCTTCGGGAGCCAGTTATTCCAGACCATGCATGCTTCACAATAAGACAGAGTGTCACTAATATTAACCCTGTAACCTAACTGGTAAAATTTCTGTAATGAGTACAAAAATATTCGTTTTTCCATAACCGCGGAAATATGTCTTCTAATCCTATTTATGAGAGTGTGCAAAGGGATTGCATGAATTGATGCCCTCCCCCTTTTCCACCATCGGATGAGTAGGGAAACACCAAGGCGGCATCGTTATACTGTGGAGGTGCCTAAGTCGCGTAAGCGATTTGCCTCCACCTTCATTGTGCGTACCGCCAAGGTGTGGAATTCTTTGCCATATTCCCTGTTCCCCGATAACTATAATCTAGCGATTTTCAAGGCAAGAGTGAACCGGTTTCTTTTGGGCAAGCGCGCTCCACCTTCGATCGCATTATCGCTTACCATCAGGTGAATTGTGATCAAGCGCAAGACTACTGGGCATAAAAAAACATCATATTTTAGAAGCTCAATCTTTGTTATACCAAATTTTTATATCTGCACCGATACAATTTCTTCAACAACCAACCAGAAGCAGGTAAACGTAGCTTCCTCACAACTTAAACAGAATCCAACCACAATATTGTGACAAAATATCCAAATTTATCTTAATCCTGTGTAAAAATCATTGTTTCACCAAATCGGATTAAAATCGATCCCAGGTTTTTAAAAATGACAATCTGGTATTTTTGGAAGTTACTTATAATTACTTTGAAGACAAGCAGCGGTGATCTTTGCCAAATTATGCGGGTCATTTATTTAAGTAAATTATCTTTTAATACTATTTAATCTTAGCTACCTGTGTTAAAGCTGTCTGTGCTTTGCGGTCTTGTTCGTTCTATTTAAAAATGGCGAAGTGTAAGTTGCAAATAATTTTATTTATTTAACGGCTCAAGGTTTTTCGTATTTTCGAATGATTTAAGTAGCTAACCTCGAAATTCAAGAGATTTTAAGCTTCGTACATCTAAAAGAATGTTTGAGAAATAAGAAAGTAGGTCTAAAAGTTATCATAAAAATTTAAAAAAAAACATTGTGAATGTTTCATAAGTTTGTTGTTGTTTAATTTCATAAGTATATAAAATACATAAAAATATTTAATAATAATAAATTGGGACAAATAATTTGTATTTTTTTTTGTTTATACTCTTATTAGTCTTGTTCGCTCATATAAATGTTTCTTTTTTATAATTACCTGCTCATATCATACCTTATTTGCAATAAACTTGCCTGGTTCTGGTGTCGAAAATGTACAAGTCTGACATGACTTAACTAATAGTAGTCTATCGCTGTTAATAGTAACAGCGATAGACTAAAATCTACAATTTACTTGTCTTTCGAAACACGAAAGCGTCAAAATATAAATACCGCCTTATCATTTTGCACAGGTCTTGCAACTAAGGACTGGGCCGTATCGACCGTTGCTTAAATTTTTGCTAGCTGCAATAAAATATTTGGCCGAGACTGTTCGATGTTTAACAATAATAATGTAGATAAAAGTAATGTTATCTATGCCAACGTCTAATGTTTGGTTTGCGGTCTATTTTGATAACGAATTTTTTTATCAAAATTGACCGCGTGAATTAAGTTATTTTGCGGTTGTGGTATAATTATAATTGTGATAAATTACAAACAACGCCGACATTCTTAGCAATTATTGAAAACCGGTTGTAGAGCAATGATTTTAGAATATGTATCTTTCAATTAACTAGATACTTATTATTATCAATATCATCACATTGACAGCGATTTTATAAATAACTTATTGACTCAGGCGTTACTTTGCGGAAATCCATTGTAAATAGATGACAAAATTAAATATTTAGTGTACTTCCACTGTGATCCGAAATCCAAATTAAGACAAGTAAAGGAAAAATTAACTAAGTTTAACTAACTAAGATTAATTAAGATTAACGTTACACTATCACAATTCAGAAATTCTTAACTCTACACGTGTTTCGCCTAACGACAAGGCATCATCAGGAGATGCTGACTCTTCGAACGACAAGTCGAGAGAGATCACAGCGGAAGTACACTAAATATTTAATTTTGTCTTCTATTTTAGCGATTTTATACTTGCAACTTCAGTGATCGCGTCAAATCACCTTAGTCAGCCGAGATACAGGCGCTACCTTAACCAGTGACGATCAGGTTCAATGACTTTGACATTTCTAATTTAGACCAGAAAACTGTACCAAATTAAATTGACGACTTCTCTTTCTAACTTTCATAAAAAACAAGTGTCTATTTAATTTGGTAGAGTATGCGAAAACCAATCTGCGAGACTCGGTGTCTGCTTTCTTTTATTCAAATTCGTATGTAGTGAAACCAATAATCGTACGATAAATTCGGCTAGACACCATAAATCATAGTTTTTCGATTGTCTGAGTGAACCGCGTTTGAATAATTCTGCTGGAAAATGCAGTTTTTGCATAAATAAGTACACATAAATTCGGTTAAATAATGAAGTAGAATTTTGACTTGACAAAACTCATAAACATTTTCTCTTTATAACCAAAAGTGCTGATGTTACTCTTCCCTTTGTTGTTTATACAAAACACTCTACCAATAATAGTAGTTTAAAAAATTAAAAAACACGCTCATCTGGCCGTTTTAAGTGGGTCAAAATCACGCCCAAAGAAGTCGGTTACAAACAAAAATACAAAAAATGTAATAATTTTATTAAATTAGTGTATTGTCATCATGTCTCAATAAATCTACAAAGTTTCAACGAAATCGCGCCCAAAGAAGTCGGTTACAAACAAACATACAAACATACAGTTGAAGCTAATATAAAGCGCGTAAAAACAAACGAAAAAGATTTTCTGAGAAATCTAAAATTGCGCTTTCTAATCATTAAAACACTAAAACGCGTTTTGCAAAGAAACGTTTTTAACCAATAAAAAAGGGCGTATAGTAAAAACATTAAAAAGCACGTTCGAAAAAAAGCTTCAAAAACTGCGTCCTTTGAAATTATTTGCACAATGCCGACTAAGTCATAAAGCAATTTTGGAACAACAATGATGCAAAAAATTTTGCAGAATGGTTCCACAATCGCATTCTTGTATCTTTTTAATGGCTTTACGATTGTTTCGGGGATGTTACCTAGATTCGGCATGCACTTACCTACGTCAAATAAAGGATAAAACAAAACTTATTATGCAACTTTTGAAGGGATGACATTTAATTCAAAGTCAATTCAAATTCAAAATATGGTTCCTAATCCTACCTAAGTTATAAATATCCTTATGCATAAATTTAGATTTAAGATTACGGCTAGGTTGAGCTCAGTGCTCTGCACTAGGAAAAAATGTTGTCCTGTATGGCAGTGCAGCAGAAACCCCGTTAGGTAGTTAGTTGTACTAAGTAATATAATAAAACTAAAATCTAGAAAACTGTAATTATACCTATGTTTTATATATAATACTAGCTGACCCGGCAAACATTGTTTTGCCCTAAAAACTATTTCTAAATATACAGACCTACTGAATACGCATATAAAATTTGGAAAAAATCGGTCAAGCCGTTTCGGAGGAGTACGGTAACAAACACTGTGACACGGAAATTTTATATATAAGATAGTGTAACATTATATAAGGTCACATTCACACACGGCTGGTTAGCCCCATACTGAACCATTTATAGCTCGTATTATGGTTGCTAACACAGCTGATATACTACATATACATACATACATATTATATATAAATACATATTTAAAACCCAGACCCACAGCCAACAAATTTAGTAAAGCACAAAGATGTTGACTGGGCCGGGAATCGAACCCGGAACCTTCTGATTAGCAGACCGGCATGGTAACCTTTACGCCAACAAGGTCGTAACATTATATAGCATAGCGGTAGGGTTTTCTAGTACTCGCCTGACTAACCACCATTAAGTTGTTAACCTAACCTAACCTGACACTGTATTCCGGAAGCCTTCTTAAGAGCCAGCGAGTTATAGAATAGAAATTCTTTATTGTCATTGTTCAGCCTATTGTGACCCACTGCTGGGCAAAGGCCTCTCTTCCCTCCTTCCAGACAGCCTGGTCTTCAGCTTTGGTGACCCAGTTTGTGTCATGTTCGTCTAGATCATGACGCCACCTTTGTCGGGGTCGACCCCGAGGTCGTTTCGCGTTCGGTACCCAAGTTGTACAGTTGCTTATTGTCATATTGATACATAATTATTACATTATATTTCCTTTTATTCACAACTATCATCAATATGGACTCAGCAGTATTGATAACATTTCAATAATAATATAATAAATGTCAATATTGGTTTTATACATGTCATATATTAAAAACGAATACTGACCCTTTTATTAACGATAGATAATGTATCATTATATGGAATACAAGCTAAACAAACGAAAGCCAATTGATTTCGCCGCTTTAGAGAGTTTGTCGTTAAATCAAGTGACGTTACATGGAGTTCACAATGTAAACATACGAGTAAGTACCTATTAAAAAGTATGCCAACTATTTAAATTAACATATCTAATATCCATCAATAATTTGAACTTCGCACTCAGTTATTCAATCAACTCATTATAAATCGCAGTGGAGGTAGGAAAACCACAAATAGGCTATTTTGTTTGCCTCTTACCAAAAACAGGCATTAATGATATAACAATGTACATATACATAAACATACATAGATAACTAATGTATAATACAGTAATACCCCGACTTACGCTACCTCGACTTACGCGAATTCGGAGTTACGCGATTTAATTTTCTCGTCTATTTTAACGTTTTTTGTTTGAAAGCCGCGCACTTCAGATTGTGTTTATACATTTTATCTACAATTAAATTAAAATTTATTTCCTAAATTATAGTCTCCGGTCTCAATTAAACATACTTTGTATGACTTTATAGGTATGTACCTATATGCAAAATTGTACCCCGACTTACGCGAATTCGACTTACGCGGATAGCGCTCGGTCCCACCTATCGCGTAAGTCCGGGGTATTACTGTATACATAAACATACATAGATAACAAATGTATAATAATAACTTACAATTTGTGGTATTCCTGCTATACTACGAACTGATAATATTGTTAAAATTAAATCGTGTCCCAAGAGGAAATACAAACGGATTTTATTTTTAATTGCCATGTGTAAAGACTTTGGTGTTTCTTTTTCTACCTAATTTTATTTACTCTGGGTCAGTACTTGACCACAGTTCACTTGATGGTTAGTGATATTGAAGTCTACGGCGGAGCGCGCTTACCTAGAAGGAATCGGTTCTTAGTCGTCTACTAACTTCAACGTCTTAGTTCAGCAAAAAGACGTCGGCAGGGCGGTAATCGAACCCGGAACCTTCTGATTGGTAGTCCGGTATGGTAACTATTACGCCAAAGAGGTCGTCAAAAGGTCGTATGGAGATATCTTATCTTAATCTTAATATATATAAATCTCGTGTCACAATGTCCTCAATGGACTTCTAAACCACTTAACCGATTATAATAAAATCGCACACCATGTGTGCAGTTCGATCCAACTTGAGAGATAGGATAGTTTTAATCTCAAATTATAATCCGAATTTTAATTTATCTGTTAACTCCAAATGATTCTAACAGATGTCGATACCTTTCGACTGGGTTGAGTAAGTAATCAATAGATGGCGCTGCTATGGTAAATCTACGAACGTGTCATATAAGCTACACTATCTATTTTTCATATCCCTAAGTGAGGCAAAACAATGCCGGGTCAGCTAGTATATATATATATATAGCTTAGACCCTGGATTAACACATATAAAAAAAAAAAAATGCTATTTTTTTATCTTGGATTAACGCGAGTAACACCGCGGAGCGCAACTAGTGGTAAATAAAATGGTTATTATCAAAAATATGGCAAAAACAAATTTCTTGTTCTGACATGTTTAGTTGCAGTTAAAAATAGATTAAAATAGATTAGAATTATTTTCATCTGAAACAAAATAAGTTTAATCTTTCAATGGTAACCGAAACACAAATTCGTTTGTTCACACTCAAAGACAACTTTTATACTAATTCTGCTTCCGTTCTATTATTTCTGCAAAAATATTTACTAACACCCGCATAATTTTGTCACAAATCTTTAAATTCCATTTAAAAAGGCTTTATATTACTCGAATTATCTTAACATTTCTATGTCAAAACCGCGGTTGATTATTATCTAAACATTTGCGGCGCTGTTAATTTTTAATCCGATTATAAGCGAACTAGTCTAATTTTAATCCTGGTTTTTAGAAAATTCGTGTTTGGTGTTAACTAAAACAGGTGTATTAAGCCCTAGACCTACTCGACAATCATCATCATCCAGAGCTATTCAATCATTCCTTTCGCATCGATTTGACTCCACTGATTTTTTGTCCTGACATTCATCGTGAGAAGGAATGGAATGAGTAGGATTGGAATAGAATTTGACAACCAGAGTTGTGACATGGTTGTCATGGTTACAATAAAATAGTTTAAGTATTTATGTATTAGGCTGCGAAGTTTTCTAATCCACCCTCGTATGTTTGTTGTATGGGAGCCCCCCTCAAATATGTATTTTATTTAATTTTTATTATTTAATTTGGTAGGTAATAAACATATACGTATTTTGTAAAAGTTTTAAGTGTCTAGCAGCTACCGTTATTGATATATAGCAAAAAATATTTGAAAAATAAGTTTATTGTATGGCTACTCTTAATATTATATTTTTTTTTATTTTAGGATTTGTTGTTATAGCGGCACGGGAAATACATATTATATTGTGAAAGTTTCAGCTTTCTAGCTATTACGGTTTCTGAGATACGGCCTGGAGACAGACAGACAGCGGAGGCTTAGTAATAGGGTCCCGTTTTTACCTTTTAGGTGCGGAACCCTAAAAACTAACCTATCTCGAACAAAAACCAAACATCGCTGACGGCAGTGTACAACCATATTACATTATTTAATCTGTCCTTGCCTATTTTAATCCTATTTCACCAGATTCCCTTCAACTAATTGTTAGAAAGCTCATAAATTTCCGAGATTTATAATTAGTTCTTTAAGCCAAAACTTTAGTTTCTAAGGATATTAGAGAAACAATATTTCGGTGGCATTTTGATGGGATTACAAGGGTTGATTGCTAAAGGGATTAAAATAAGTTGACCAGTAGCGACAAGACTCTTTTCGTATTTTATTGTGCGTTCTAAATTTTAAGCCACAGAAATTATCTGGGTAGCATATTTTTTGTTTTTAACAATTTCAACTTAATCGGGTGTGCGACCTTACGTCTCGTAGGTTCGATCCCCGGCAATGACTTCAAGCTTTGGAAAGAAAGAAAGAGAGAATATTATTTATTATGATAAATTAAAACACAGGACCACATATAATAATTAAAATAAGACACATTCCATAAGCAGCCCACTATACGTTCCCACTTCTGAGATTCGGGGCTTCCCTCACGAGGAGAGAGATATAGGCCATAATCCACCACGCTGGCCAAGTGTAGGTTGGCGGATGACACACGTCTTCGTATATTGTGGTCCTCAAACATGCCGGTTTCCTAACGATGTTTTCCTTCACCGTAAAGCGAGTGCAAATCCACACATAACTTGAAAAGCAAGTCATTGGTGTAGGGCTGTGATCGAACCAGAGGCCGTCTGATTGAAAAACAGACTTTATTACCACCGAGCCACACCCACTTTTAAATAATAGTAGTTTAAAAAAACTAAAAAACACGCTTATCTGGTCGTTTTAACTGGGTTAAAATCGCGCCCAAAGAAGTCGGTTACAAACAAACATACAAACAAAAATACAAAAAAATGTAATAATTTCATCAAATTAGTGTATTGTCATCGGTCCTCAATAAATCTACAAAGTTTCAACGAATTCTGACCGTTTAAAGTGGGTCAAAATCGCGCCCAAAGAAGTTGGTTACAAACATACAGGTGAAGCTAATATAAAGCGTGTAAAAATAGGATAGACATAATTAACTTTAATGAGTCACAACACAGCCTCAACTCAGCATAATGCTGGTCGCTGGGGAGCAACCAACGCTGGTCTTTGGTGAAGGAAAACATATAGTAACCAAACACAAGTTGAAAAACCTCTCAGCATCTAAAGGTGTGTTCTGGTAGCTTCTCTATGTTCCAGTTTGTCCAAACTACGCATGCTACACATTAGGCTAGAGTGTCACCAACTCGTACTGTTACTCGTCAAATGTCTAGCTGTGCTACGTAAATAATAGTAGTTTAAAAAAAAAACTAAAAAAACACGCTTATCTGGCCGTTTTAAGTGGGTCAAAATCACGCCCAAAGAAGTCTGTTACAAACATATAAACATACAGGTGAAGCTAATATAAAGCGTGTAAAAATATCGGATGGGTAATCTTGCTGATACATTTTTAATGCAAAATGCTTATTAGGGTTTTGTACCTAACCGTCCATAGCATACGCTGTAGTGAAAATCTTACATGTGATGTACTTTTTACACGCTTTATATTAGCTTCACCTGTATGTTTGTAACCGACTTCTTTGGGCG
Organism: Mellilla xanthometata; assembly: GCA_035578125.1. Taxonomy (NCBI): domain Eukaryota; kingdom Metazoa; phylum Arthropoda; class Insecta; order Lepidoptera; family Geometridae; genus Mellilla; species Mellilla xanthometata. Next base: position 1,457,981 of record JAPUBQ010000033.1, on the reverse strand, counting down.
CGATTTTGACCCACTTTACACGGCCAGATTTCGTTGAAACTTTATAGATTTATTGAGGACCGATGACAATACACTAATTTGATAAAATTATTACATTTTTTTGTATTTTTGTTTGTATGTTTGTTTGTAACCGACTTCTTTGGGCGCGATTTTGACCCACTTAAAACGGCCAGATAAGCGTGTTTTTTTTAGTTTTTTTTAAATACTATTATTACTTTTATAGTTGAAAATTTCCCCAGATTTAATTCCCGCTTCTCCATTCCACTACAGAACGAGCAGGGGCACAGCGAAGAGACACCGATTTACTGTCGAAGTTCCGAGGATTCGCACAAAGCGTTTTGCTTCGACCTTCATTGTGAGAACTGTGAAGCATTGGAACTCTCTTCCTGAGTCTCTTTTCCCGAGAAGTAGTACAATTTGGGGGTCTTCAAATGTAGAGTAAATAGGTTCCTTCTAGGCAAGCGTGTTACATCTTCGACCACAGTCAAGCTTAACATCAGGCAAGCTGCGGTCAAACGTAAGCCTATTCATCACTAAAAAAAAGAATAAAAATTACCTAATCTAATCATTCGATATGACGTGTTATAATCGAAATATATTTGTATTATAAGTTAAAATTATAAAATTGAAACTATGTGTTTCCTGTTTGACATGTTAAATAATGAACTGATTGTAAATACCATGTTAAAATACCCAATTAATTATGTAACCGGGAATTGTGATATCATAATTTTAATAATGTGCGTAATACCTACCTACTACTAAGGTCCTTTACTTACTTACTTCTTTATAGTGGAATATATTTACCATAAGTATGGTATAATATATTTTTTTAATTACTGTCAAATAAACGAAAAAAACACGTTTATTGTATGGGGACCGCCCTTAATATTTTTTATTTATTTTATTTTTAGTATTTTGGTGTTATAACGGCACGGGAAATATATGTGAAAGTTTCAGATTTCTAGCTATCTCGGTTTCTGAGATACAGCCTGGAGACAGACAGACAGCGGAGTCTTAGTAATAAGATCCTGTTTTTACCTTTTAGGTACGGAACCCTAAAAATGATTTATTCCAATCTTAATCTTGTATTAATACATAATCACCTTATCAGGCATATCATATGCTATTTGACTTTAGGAAACATGCGAAACAATTAATTATTCTTTAACTTTTTTCTAAACTTACGAGTATTTCGTTCATAATAATAACCTGATTTGACACTTACTTAAACAACCTTTAACGTTGACTGAAAATAGGTAATTACATTCCAAGCGATATCTTCCTATTTCGAAAGAAAAATATAATTGCTTAGTAACAAAATGAACAATAATTTTTAAACGCATATTTTAATAATGTATTTATTATGTCTACAAATTACCTAATTTCAGTAAAATCACGGCGCCTGGCTTTCAGCAATAGAGAGATAATGTTTACATTAAAATTGTAATACTCACACAATGTTCATAATTTCTTAAAGGAACGTGATACAATGTGTTTTGTCAGCACTTGTGATATTCATATAGTACGTGTATGTAACATGGGCCTGGAATATGTAAGAGTATGTATGGGAGAAATGGTACAGTCAGAAAAAATGGCCAAAATAATTTTTGGTCCAGTAGAATGAGATATTTATTTTATGATTAAAATTACCTGAAATCATAGTTTTGAAATAAATACAATTTTTAATTAAATAAAATGCGGTTGTAAAATATTTTGAAGTTGTAAGCGTCACTTATTAAGAATGTATTTATTTTTATAGTATATGTATATTTTATATTATTAGTAAAATAAATATATTTCATATTTTACAAGCGGTGATAAAAATAAATTTAAACTTGGTTTGTATATATTTTTTTAAATATTGTATTTATTAGTAGCATGTCCATATGCCGCTAAATTAGCTCAAAATTTCATTACTAAACCATATTCATGATAAATGACTATTTGTTAAAATAAAAATGCAGTCAAATCATTAAACCGCATATGCAACCTCATATCGTCTCTTAAAAAGTTTAATTTGATTATTATCTTCCGCAACATGTGCCAACTGACAGCGTGGCATTTTTTATTCTTTTTTGGTGCAAAAAATCGTAAGGGCGGGGGCGCAAGCGCACCCGGCTGAAAGCTTCCAAATTCAAATCGCAAAAAAATTCACGAACGCGCGACGCTCGGTTATAAAAAGAACACACGTGGCTTCCGCGGTCAGTCGCAAGACAAACTCCGAGGCGAACGTACGTCGCTCTCAACGCTCTGCGCGCGCTATCGTAAACAACATCGATATATTTCAAGTTCAAGTTTACATTTTTCAACATGGAGATCAAAGTTTTGGACCCCACCGGCGTTTACTGAAGAAAATTCGGATTTTTATCACAAATCCGTACGATTTGGAGAAAATATAGATTTTCGAAGATTTTTTTGCTGAATCTGCCAAAATGTTCGGCTTGGATCCCACCGGTGTCTACTGAAGATTTTTTGGACGAGATTTCGTTTTTAACGAAGCTATCGCCAGATTTCAAGATGTTTGTGCTCGACCCGACCGGCGTCTACTGATTTTGAAGACGGAAATTTCATCAAGATATTTTCAAAAACCCTTCAAAATGTTCGTGCTCGATCCCACGGGAGTGTACTGAAAAACTTTGTTCCTGAACTTAATTTCGTGTGTACGTTTCAAGAAAAGTGCTGCAAAATGTTTGGCCTAGACCCAACTGGTGTTTACTGAAGAAAAAAGACTTTTTAGTGCTAAGTGTATATTTTAGGGCAAGATGTTTATTCTCGACCCCACAAATGTGTACTAGGTTAGTTAAAAACTCCCCAAAAATGTCGTTTGGTTTAGATCCCACGGGAGTTTACTAAGTTACTTTCCAGTAACTTATCTTATTTTTTCTCTAAAGCCCCATAAAAATGTTTCATCAATGCAACTGTTCGTCAAACCGCCACAAAATATTTTCGACGAGTAGACAAGTCTCCTCGAACAGGAAGAAAAGGAAACCATGTAGTGAAATCGATACAAAATGATGTGTAAATTTAGCGTAAGTAACCAAAGACTGTCATTTGCCTGTCCGGAAACCCGACTGTTAAGTTTATAGTTCTTTCTTCCTTATGTTTTGAGTTAACTTTCTGTTTTCACTTTGCAAAGTGACTCGAAGACTCTTTGAATATGTTAAGCGAAGAATGTTGAGAAGCTATGTTCATGACTGTTAAATTTGCAGTTTAAACGTTTTTCTTAAATTTAACTTGAGTGGTTTAAAGTTTTATTCATAAAACTGATTGATTCTCGAGAATTATTGAAAGAGGCCGTAGAATTATAATCTCAGACCTAGCCTTAGGACTTTGGGCTATTTTAATTTATTAAAGTTACCTTAGAATTAAGTGATTATTTATTGACTAACACTTAGTATAAGTAGTGTAATTTGATATCGGATTTGTTTTAACAAGTTTGTTATTATAATCTGGATGTTAGTGCCGCTGTTAGAGACTACATGTCTGCATTTCCCCATTGCATTTCTTTTTCGATTTTGTTATACTCTTGTAAATTAATAAGACTGTTAGATAAATACTCTAGGTAATTGTTGCTGATTAGGTGTCATCAAATAAATATTATATGAAAAATTAATTTATTATATTTTTATTTTATTCCTGTTCTAGTTTTAAGATAGCATAACCCCCAGTGCTTAGGTTATTTTTAGCAGTTAGTATCAACACACAAAAAAATAACGCACAAATTTAAAACACACATAAGACAGGTTTTTATGGGCTATGTACCCAATTTATTAAACCTTTTAAAGTGGAATAAAGTTTTAGTTCTTATATCTACTGAATTTCGATAAATATCATATTTTAGTAGCTTTTGAAATCCTTACAATATTGGAGGAACACATTCACACATTTATTCAACTTATCATTATCACATATACATTTATTCAACTTATCACATTACGCTATACAAAAGATTAAAATAAATCTATGGCAAATTTTAGTTTCCTAACAATTCTTTATCACGAAGTTTTAGTAGTTATTTATTTACTACATTATTACAAACACTGAATCAGTAAAAAAATAACACACTTTACAACAATTACAATCTACAATTTAAATTAGGGTAAGCACACAGTTCAAGCTACCTATCAGCATTGCCAGCGTCTATTTTTAGGGTTCCCTACTAAAGGGTACCAACGGGACCCTATTACAGAGACTTCACTGTCTGTCACCAGACAGTATCTCAAGAACCGTGATACCAGGAAAGGACTATTGGAACAGAACAAAATAAATCATCATCATCATCCACAGCCGATTCTATCCCACTGCTGGGTATAGGCCTCTCTCCTGTCATGCCATCTGTCTCGGTCCTGTGCCAATCTAGCCCAGGTTCGACCCGCGACAGCTGTTATGTCATCGACCCATCTTAAAATAAATATTGTCAAAAATATACATTCGTATAATATGTATCGATTTTGACCAACTTTAAACGGCCAGATTTCGTTCAAACTTTGTAGATTTATCGAAGACCGATGACAATACACTAATTTCATAAAATAAAAAACAAGCAAATAAAAACAAAAAAAGGCATTATAACTAAACTAAACTAAGGAGTAGAAAATAAATAATAGTTTAAAATACTAATTAACACACTTTTTATATAAAACAGAAATAAAAAATAGAAAAAAAAACATAATAAAAATCATATTGTCAATAGTTATATTTAATTGGCAGATATGAGCAGGGATTATCGTGTTAAAATATCTTAAAAAGCACCCCACGCCTTTTTTAAGATAAAATATTTTTTATTCACACTATCAATCATAAATATTTATTGAAATTTTTAAAACTATTACAGTGTAATTTAAATTTATTTTCTATTTTTTAGTCCGGTTTTCTATAAAAAGCGTGTTTTTTAGTATTCTTAAACTATTATTTATTTCGCCAGTTTTTATATAATGCGCCAGCCCGAATCCCACTTGGTCGATTATATCTATGTTTCTTATTTAAGGAATACTACATACTTTCTTACTATCTTTGTACGTAAGGAAGATCCTGAACTCCACGACCTAGGTCGATCCTTGTGTGGAGTACAGCGCCCCCCGAGTTAGCATTAATTAGTTTAAGATGTAATTTTTAAAAAGAAGACAAAATTAAATATTTAGTGTACTTCCGCTGTGATCCGAAATCCAAATTAAGATAAGTAAAGGAAAATTCAACTAAGATCAATTAACCAAGCTTAATTAACTAAGATTAATTAAGATTAACGTTACCTATCACAATTCGGAAATTCTTAACTCTACACGTGTTTCGCCTAACCACAAGGCATCATCAGGAGATGCTGACTCTTCGAACGACAAGTCGAGAGTTTTTAATTTTCTAAGTAACTCGATGTAAGCTATTTTTAAGGGACTTTGTGCAAATAAAAAAAAATTAAATACTTTCGTAAGTATGTCATAATTTTTGTCAGCATTACATCAGCTTGCACTTCCCCCAGCCATGTTTCCACCACCACGGCTCGCGTCACGAAGCTACGAGTATACCCTGGCATTGAGTTACGAAAGTGAACTGATGCAAACATATCTACCTATTGGCAATTTTCTAGAAGAATACATTAGTACCTATGTAAGCTCTTGTTCTATTAGTATTCTTCTTTTTCGTATAAGTTACGTGTTTAGAGTCGACCTCGAGGGTTTTTAAGAAGAATACATTAATACCTATGTAAGCTATCGTTCTATTAGTATTCTTCTCTTTCGTATGAGTTACGTGTCTTCGAGTCGACTTCGAGGGTTTTCAGGCTACTTTAAGACTTCTTCTTCTTTGTAGAATAGATTGATTTGTTTTGAATTTGAAAGTACTTTATTGACATAATTATTGTTACATTTATGTTGTACAATGTTACTTTTCTACACAATATTAACTTAATACCCATAACTACTAGGTTTTTACTAGGCTAACAGCGTCTTTTAAATACTTACGTCTAGGTACTCTAGGTTATAAACTATTTCTTACTAAATCTTATTATATTATTATAACAATTAGCTACTAGTATTCTAAATCTCTAATTTTAATAAGAATACATCAATATGAGTGCTTTCGTTCTTTTAATATAATTCTTCTATCGTTACGTGTTTAGAGTCGATCTCGAGTTTTCAAGCCGCCCTAAGACTTCTTTTTCTTCGTATGAGCTAAGAGGCCAAGCTCTGGTGTCGAATTTTCAAGCCACCCGAAGGCCTCTGACTTGGCTTAACGACTACTTGTACTAAGACTAACAACTGGGATCTACAATTTAACATGTTATCCGTCAAATGCCACTTGAAAAACGACAGTCTTGAGGATGGTCACCCATCTAAACACCGTCCGGATCGACCGTAGCTTAGCTTTGATGATCGTCTTAAGACTTATGATTTGATTTATCTGTTGATCAAATGCCATTACAAAACTTACTCATAACAAGTTATTTTAAAATAGAAGACTTTTTAAATGACGGAACATTAAAAAAAAAACAAACGAACTAACAGGGTTGCTTATCTTCAGTAAATAATTGCAATGCTTAATTATGTAACTGTAGAGTGACATAATATTGCAATAAATTCTTTGACTTTGACTTTTGACTTAGCCTAGCTGTAAGGAGAAAGAAAAGCTGTGAAATAAAAAATAAAACATTAAAGACAGTAACAAAAACAAATGAATTAACAGGGTTGCTCATCTCCAGTAAATAATTGCAATGCTTTGTGGCTAATTATGTAACTGTAGAGTGACATAATATTGCAATAAATTCTTTGACTTTGACTTTTGACTTCGCCTAGCTGTAAGGAGAAAGAATAGCTCTAAAATAAAAATAAAACATTAAACCCAGTCAGAATTAAAATGTATCAAACCTGTTTCAATTACTATGCATTAAACTACGTAAAATTAGAATTACTAATGTAGTAGATTATGTAATCCATCTGTTAGATCCTTATTAAAGGGCCTTGCGGCGAGAGATCCGCGTTCGATGCCGGCTGTAGACTTCGGAGAATTTTAATGCATTTGATTTATCGATAAATATAAGTACTCGTGGTTACACTCAAATTCAAAAATTCAAATTCGTTTATTGTGTATACATCTAAGAGTTAGGTACATAAAGTAATGTTTATAGCTATGTGAGTGGAGGGCTGTGTCGTACCTGAGAAAGTCGCTGTGCTCTGTGCTAGGTATTTCAAGGGACACTAAAACATACGACTTAGATATATGATATCCAGATTAGCTGTAAACCGTTCTGTTAATCCGGGACTAAAAGAAGTTAATCCGGGATAAAAACAAAGCTATGTGTCCAAGGTCTAACCTATCTTTATAGTAAATCTCATTCAAATCGATCCAGCCGCTGGCGCGTGAAAGAGTAACATAGATCTGAAGTTATTTGCGTATCCCACGGGAACCATAATAGCTTTCGGGATAAAAAGTACCCTTTATGTTCATCCGAAACCAAATGATAAAATAATATTATAAATAATTTAAGAATAATATAGTGAAAATTATTTACAATGGGTAGAAAAAAATAAATTATGAAAACTTATAAAAAAATATGGTACAAAAATAAAAATACAAAATTAAGGCACCCGCCCAAATGTGCCCATCAAACCTGCCGCATTGCCTCTTTGGATGGCAAGGAAAAAATATTGCACTAAAATTTAGTCAATACTGATTTTCACATATACAAGTAAATTAGTTTATCTAGACGAAATGTATATGACCTGAATCAATAATGATATTAGATGCACTGTAAATTCTCACATGTTTAAATCTAAGTTAAATGAGTTTCTATGTAAAAAAGCCTATTATAGTATTAAATTCTTCCTAAATGATAAATAAGTTATGTAAAATATGAAATAAATACGTACCTACTTGCTCATGTCTATAAACCCTTTGGATAGAAACTAGCGGAATAATATTTAATTTAGTTATAAGTTTTTTATGACAATCAATATAACACCTATTGTACCTGGTTTCGTAGACAATAAATAATTCATTCATTCATTCAATCTAAACTAGGGCTCAAAGATCAACGACAGTTCAAACAAAAAAAATCACGACCAATTAGAGCTAAATCGCGATTCCGCGCAAAGGCTAAATTGTACCAAAAAAAAATACTACGTCATATTATTATTACAGATCACGGCCGCGGTCACTGACCTCTCGTTTTCTACAACACAGATTAGGTGTTAGTTAGTATAAGAGCGAAAGTTTCGCCAAAGACCACTGACTCAGCCATAGTTAGTACATAATATAGTCGTGAGTGTATGGGAAAGATAATATATACCATTAGACGGTGCATAGCAACCCTACTCCCAAAATATTGATTTCTACACTAACTCCGAAATCTTTGCTACGCGCTAATTTTATGTCTACAATCTAATCATAATCATATTTATTGGTAAAAAATATTTTACAAGTCAATTCATACATAATTATTTACTTCTGTACATTATATTATATACATTATATTATATTCTTATATATATGTATTAGGATACATTTGAGATACGGTTGGTTTATAGTTTGTATAATGGTAGCTAAGACAACTGATATACTACATATACATACATACATATTTAACACCCAGACTGACCAGCCAACAAATTTAGTTCTACACAAAGATGTTGACCGTGCCAGGAATCGAAACCAGGACGCTCTGGTTGGCAGTCCGGCTTGGTCACCGTTACGCCAACGAGGTTGTTTTTGTTCTACAGGTAAGCCTAATATATCAGTAATCAGTAAATTACTTTATCAGGAAATACAAAAATAATGATGAACTCGCGAAAATTAAAACACCGACATCCTTTTGAACTCTTTTAAGTGTATCCGTCCTGCTCTACCGCACGGACACATTATAGCTCTGTCCTTTGCTAGCACCCCGTCCCACGACCGCAGAGGTGAACAGTGCTAATATTGCTTACATTGCCCATCTAGTAGGATATTTATCGTTGTTATATGGTGACATACGCTTAGGCGTGGTTAGTTATTGGTTTGGGATATACTTATTTGGTAAAATTTCTGTGCAAATGTTTGTAGGGTGAAACAGAACATTCTTTTTAGTATATATGTAGATGTACAATAAATGAAATTTATTATTACATTACCAATAGCGCAGGGAGATTGCTAGGAGGCACCAATATACAGTGGAAACGACACATATTTTTTTATGCATTCTTAATTATTTTTAAAAAAGATACATAATATTGCTACACATTTTTTTTTAAACTGGCCAAGTGAGAGACGGTCTCGCGTGTTAAGGGTTCAGTACCATTGTTGTACTCTACGGGAGCCAACCATATTATATGAATTTTATAATTTTTAAAGACAATACATAATTAGATATTTTGTGAATGTATACAGGATCTACCAGATATTGTTATACAGATCGAGTAAAAAAATGTCCAGTTATTACGTTTGAAAGGCTATCAACATTTAGTAGCTGGTTAAGACCCTATTCTAGGGTTTTGTTAAGGTTATTTAATAACTCTGTTTAGTGAAGATAATTCGAGACAGACAGAGAAGTATGGATATGAAGGGGGTAGCAGAAGTAGAGGTCGACCTAGGAAGACGTGGCTGAATTGTGTAAATGAGGATATGAAAGAAAAGAGAATGATTGTAGATGTGACAGCTGACAGAATCGTGTGGAAGAGGAAAACTTGCTGTGCCGACCCCACCTAGTGGAAAAAGGTTGAAGAAGAAGAAGAGACATAGACAACGGTCATCAAAGTCGTGTGCAAGCGACGCGGGCGCAGGTGCCTCCGACGCTTTCTGAGCTAACCTACATAGAAGACACAAGAGTTATGGAGTCGACACACGATTAAAAGCTATGAACATTTCACAGCGGAAGTACACTAAATCAGGTTTTCTCCATCTTCTATGACTTTCCAAAGAGCACCTAACAGGTATAATTTTAAAACATGCGTAAATAGGTATAGCAGTTAATAGACAGGTATTTAACCAAAAAGTTGCAGAACTACACCAAATTAGCAATTTTTTAGCAGCAGGTAAAGCATGCTTAGTCTGGAATTACACGCTCTCATGGAGGTTGCCGGAATGTCATTAGGAGCTTGGCAACAGATTTAGTTACTAACTAATTTAATAACGTTCAATAATTAATATTTTTAGTACAATCAACCACTCTAATTGACTTGAAATAGTTATTTGTCTCTTGTGTCAAATTGAAGGGAATAAGTAGGGAAATATTATCACATAATTTTAGCCACAATCTAGTCTGAAACGCTTTATTGGTCCGTTTCTGTTTAACACTTATTTATCCTTACCTACAGATGAAAAGGACTATTCTTATAAGAACATGGCTTTAAATAAATTCTGTTATAAACTTGAAAGGGAAACTAACTTCTAAGATGTACAGAAAACTGTTTATTCGAATGGTGAAACACTCACATCAAATACGATATTAGATAAGAAAAATGAAGTAACAAAATCTTTTCTTAATATAAATATAACTAAATAAAAAACAAACTTAAAATTCAAAAGGACTACAAATATTTTTTTCTATAATATTTTGGCGTACTTAAATTCTAGTTGCATTATCCCGTTGTATAGCGACACTTATTTTTTTTCGTTGTACTTCATAAAAAATAGGTAATATATTAAATATGTAGGTACATATTAAGTGCACAAAAGGAGTAGGTTCAGTCTTGTATAATAACAACGACTTCATTCATTTCCTTGTTGAAAAATGCATCTAAACCAAGCTGGGTGTCGGTAGAATGGCAAGAAGCTTACTCTCTCCATTGTATAGGTATCTATGAGTATATATATCTATACGTTACTATAGGTATATACAACTATAAACTACTGAGCTAAGAAGGCTGTATTCCTAATTCGTGACGTTGCCTCTATCTATTAATGATCTAGCGAAGGATAGATCTAAAAAAGCGAGTGTGGCTCGGTAGTAATAACGTCTGCTTTTCAATCAGACTGCCCCTGGTTCGATTCCGGCCCTACACCAATGACTTGTTTAAGTCATGTCTGGTTTCAAGTTATGTGTGGATTTGCACTCGCTTTACGGTGAAGGAAAACATCGTGAGGAAACCGGCATGTTTGAGGACTACAATATCCGAAGACGTGTGTCATCCGTCAACCCGCAACTTGCCCACCGTGGTAGATTATGGCATATATCTCTCTCCTCGTGAGGGAAGGCTCCAAGTCTCAGCAGTGGGAACTTATAGTGGGCTGCTTATGCTTACGCTAGCGAAAGAAGCATATCCTTATTAACTGTAGCGCCTGTAGCTCGGCTAGCTAAGGTGATCAGACGCGATCATCGAAGCTAAGGAACGGTCGATGCGGACAGTTGTTTGGATGGGTGAAAAAAAAATTTTTGTTGATTTAATGTGTTTTGTATGTTTTTTTTTATACGAGTATTGACGATATATTATGTAAGAGTGATTTATATTGTATTTCTTAATAAAAATAAAATAAATGAAAATATTGATTTTTATGAAAAACTTTCATCATGTATAAGAAGTAAGTCCATTTTATCCCAGTTGCGCTTTCTGCCATCTTGTCTGACATCATCCGTTCGACGAAAACTGCTAATCAATGCGTCGAGTGTAACTAGAGAATGTGTTAGCTGTTTGTTTTGACTCGAGATCCATTTACTCCGTCACCTAGCGCCATCTGTTATCTTCATTACAGCTAACTGATTACTATTTTGCTAACTTTCAACTTTAGCGCCTGTAACTCGACTAGCTAAGGTGATCTGACGCGATCATCAAAAGCTAAGCAACGGTCGATGCGGGCAGTGTTTGGATGGGTGACCATGCACAAGACTGTCGTTTTAAAAATAGGTTTTTTTTAATGGCTTCCGTGGATCGTATGACAAGTTAAAATGTAGGTCCCGGTTGTTAGTATTTGTACAGACAGACAGTCGTTAAGCACACTAGAGGTAAGCTCCTTCGTATGGGCATTTAGCTCATACGAAGATTAAATTTACAGTGTTTGATAATTGAAATACATTGAAATTTTAATATTTCTTACCTCGTTCGGGTTTAAAGCGAAATCTATTTCATAAATGGTTTGCAATCAGCTATTTTGATATAACTACACAAAAGGCTAGCACTACCTAGCCACTACTACGCACAAACTTTCGTATTTATTATATTAGTAGGATTTTGTATTTGTACTGTCTGTATTCTCTATGACCAACATAAAAATAAGTCTGGTTTTCCTTCCTGACGCTATAACTCCAGAACGCACGAACCGATTTCCACGGTACAGCATTCGTTGGAAAGGTCTCGGGCTCCGTGAGGTTTGTAGCACCAACAGTATTCAGGGAAAATTTCAACTTTGTGGCGAAACGAGGTTCGCTGGATTAGCTATTTGTGTATAAAAAAGCTTGTACTTTGACTTTATAAGTAAAGCGTTTACTTTACTTTTGAAGTCAAATTAATTTATTGCATCATTATGGTATAAATAAGGTCTTAAAAGTTATTTATTTGGTACCACATAATGGACCCTTCTCGGGTATTGCAAAAACATATTAAGGAGTGAGCCGGCTTATTTAATTAGAATAATTATAAATAGTAATCGTTTATCGTCGTATAGTTTTATCTTATAGAAAATCATTAATTTTAAAGTAACATTTCTGTCACAAGAAGCTTTTTGATTTCATTTGAAAGGCACTATCTCCCTCTGTTTCTTTTAGTTCTTCAGGTAATTTACTAAATACTTTTACTGCCATTGAGTTTAGGCCTGTACAGTGCATTTTAATTCTACTTTTTGGAATTTTTAACTTATTTTTATACCTAGGCGCGTGTTTCCGCTGAACTGTCTGAACTTTTTGAGAAAATCTCGGGGTATTTCCTTGCAAATTTACTAATTTCGTAGATATATTAATGCTACAGTCAAAACTTTGTAGTAGGTTGACGACCTCGTTGGCGCAACGGTTACCATGCCGGACTGCTAACCAGAAGGTTCCGGGTTCGATTCCCGGCCCGGCCGACATCTTTGTGCTGAACTTAATTTGTTGGTTGTGGGTCTGAGTGTTTAATATGTATCTATTTAAAATATATATGTATTTATATGTAGTATATCAGTTGTGTTAGCTACCATAACACGAACTCAAAATGGTTTAGTATGGAGTTAACCAGCCATGTGTGAAATGAGTCCTAATATATTAAAAAAACTGATACTATGAGCGTAATCTATGTGATTTGAAAACAGAAGTCCACGCCATCAGTTTTCTCTGCGCTTGCGCCGCAAACCAAGTGCCACTTATTATTCTAGACGCGAACAGATCTCTTGCGCAATATACTTGATAAATACACGGACGGTCTACGGAATACTAGATGGGTTTAAACTTTTTTGGAGACTTTTTAAATTAAAAATCATCATCCTGACCGTTGGGCAAAGGTTTCCATGGAGTGGGACTTTTTAGATGGCAGAAGACGACGAGGCAGGCCGCCAACTCGATGGCGCAAGGAGTTGGTAGACTTCCACACCAACTGGAAGGAACTGATCCAGGACAGAAAATCGTGGAAATCATTGGGGGAGGCTTTGGCCCAACAGTGGGACAATATAGGTTAGATAAAAAAAAACATCATTCTCTTCTGGTTTTCTATCACTGCTGTGAATACGAGTATATATCTCTACTCTTTCGTTTTATGCACATGCAGCCCACTATACCGTTCCCACTGCTGGGACTCGGGGCCTTCTCAAACTAGGACAGAGTAATAGGCCATAATCCGCCACGCTGGCTAAACGTGGGTTGGCGGATGTCACACGTCTTTGGATATTTAAGTCCTCAAACATGTCGGTTACCTCACGATGTTTTCCTTCACCGTAAAGCACGTCCAAAATACATAGCAATTGCAAATCCACACGTAACTTTAAAAACAAGTCGTTGTTGTAGGGCCGGGATCGAACCAGGGACCGTCTGATTGTAAAGCAGACGTTATTACCACCGAGCCAAACTCGCGTCACTTTCGCTGTTTACTACTTCATAATGTTAGGGAAATAAAAGTTTTTAATACTAATTTATTTCAATAACAATAAGAGCTTGACCTCTTATCTTTTATTTTTAGCGGTTTAGCTCTTCTAACTAGGATGATCTGACGCGATCATCGGGGTTAAGCAGCGGTAGATGTGTTAATCTTCGTATGGACGACCTAGCGCAAAGATTGCAGGCAGCTATTAAGGCAAGTCGGAAGCTTTCGAGCGGCTTGAAAACTCTTGACACCATAGCTAGGCCACTAAGCTAATACGAAGAAGAAGAAGAATTAAGTAGTATGTATAATATATATCTGTGTACAGATAGCATGAAAACGCGTAACGTTGCTATAAGGAACAAATCAGTTAGAAACTGCGGAACCAGACGGTTCGTACTAATAGTACATGCGGTTTCTAATAATACCGGTACAGACGCGCGCAAAACTATATGCTTTATATTTTTTATACGTTGGGAATATAAGCTAAGTTAACATGTAAAGATATTTTAATTAGAGAGAAATTAAAACTATACATAATCTTCTTTTGTTTATGGCTTCTTTCGGTCGGTTATGACCACAACTTTGCAAGACGCGCGCAAAACCATATGCTTATTTTTGGATACCTTGGTAATTTAAAGTTAGATGACATTTAATGATATTTTCATGAAAGAGAAAAATTAAAACTATCTTATTGTTTTGTTTATGGCTTTTTTCGGTCGGTTAAGATCACAACTTTGCCAAAAATTTGAATTATATTATATGAGTGTCAAGTCAAATGTCACTGTCAGTGAACAGTGACAGATAGATCGGTTCTCCCAAGGAGGTTGAGTAAGGGAGACACCCGGTATCTACAAAGATACCGGGTGTCTCCCTTGATACAAATCAAAATGTGCCAATATTTAAAACAACTTTCTTCAAGTAATAGTGTCATTTAACACATTTAACAAGGGTAAATTGATCCAAAACGTGAAATGCACTTGTTATTATATGTTTCATATCTGGGAGATCATTTTGTGTAAGCTGTCAGCTGTTTATAATCACTTGCCGAAAATTATAAGAAAATGTAATAACTTAACTACCGTAGATTGGGGTGGATTGATACGATTTTGAACTTTGGCGATCAATATCACATTATATTTCACTATCGTTTTCAAGTTCGATGGATTTTTATATTGTTTCTTGTATTACTTATATTAGCGATTTCAGACAATAAAAACCGTTTTTTTTTTAATTTGATCACAAAATCTAAAAAAGTATCAAATCCCTATTCACCCGCAAAGGGGTTGAATAGACACGACATAAGGGTCACGTCAATAGGGAAATTCGCTAGGGTTGTCAATATTTTTAGACTTTTTTAAACCAATATAACCCGTGCGAAGCCGGGACGATTCGCTAGTATAAAATAAATAGAATCAATGTATGAATTGTGTCGTCGAGTATCCCATATCAAGGCGAGATACCACTAGTATTGGATATCGGAGATAAGAAAGTAGTTTTCACTTGAACAGGGAAATGCGAGTGCGAGTGGACGGCGCGCCCGCAGCGCCTCTACCGGCTGTTAGCTGAACAAACATTACATACTTACAGAATTTAAAATACCAATTAAGGCGAAGTAAAGAGCAAAATATTTATAATACAGTTTTTTTTTACACCTTTCACACACGGCTGGTTAGCCCCACACTGAACCATTTCTAATCTAATCTAAAGATACAAAGTCGCCTAATGCTGGCAATACACATCGCTATTAAGTGTAAGCGAACATACTAATACAAGCATACATATACAATTATATAATTTTTACTCTTAAATAAATCTAAGCTTGCGCTTGATCGCAATTCACCTGATGGTAAGCGATATTGCGATCTAAGGTGGAGCGCGCTTGCCCAGAAGAAACCGGTTCAATCTAGCCTTGACAGCCGCACACGGCTGGCTAACCCCATACTGAACCATTTCTAGTTTGTGTTATGGTAGCTAACTCAACTGATATACTACATATATAGATACATATTTAACACCCAGACCCACAGCCAACAAATTTAGTTAAGCACAAAGATTTTGACCAGGCCGGCAATCGAACATGGTAACCTTTGCGCTAACGAGTTTTTTCGCTATAAATTGTAAACGAAAAAAGAAAACCGCTCTAGGAATATTTATACTTGCTTTGGTACCATACATCATACTATCGTCCTTCATACGTACTCGTATGAATTGGAAATAGTCTCAGTACAAGCAGTATTTAAGCAAATTTGGAGGCCTTCGGGCGGCTTGAAAGCTTTCGATACCAAAGCTCGGCCTCTTAGTTCATTTGATAAAGAATTAGAATGTAAAAATATTCAGTTTGTGTTTTTTTTTATCCATAACATCACAGGCAAGACATGGATAAGAGCAAGCTAATACCTGTATGACTGGCGTACAAGAAGAGAGGCCTATGATCAGCACAGGCTGACAATGATGATGATGAATATCTCTGTGGTCAAACCAGCACCATCTTTGAGACCTACTGCTGCTTTGACGTTATAACTACTTCTTCGTAAAAGCAAAGCACCAAAAATCTAGTGTATGAATAAATATTTAAAAAAATATATAGGAGTCGATTTAAGAAAAAAAAAAATGTTTTTACTGTACAGGAAATTTAGGTTTACAGCTACTTGGTATAAGACACGTATGGTTTGCTTAATGCATGTAAAGTAGCCTATAAGAAAAATAATGTTTTTGAGAATCTTGTGTCTGTCTGGTACCTTTTTTTTTGTTGACAAGGGGGAATCTTCGACAAGATACCTGGCTACGATGGGGCGCAGCCAGGTTATGTGGGATTTGTACCCACTAAAACCCCCCCGGTGACCTGCCTCTGCGCTTAACGGAGGTCACCGGGTTCTTCCGGGAAACACTCCGGAGACCTCCTTGCACTGCGCTGTGGCCCTTCCCGGATTGTTTCGCGACGCCGTCGTCGTTCACCCCGGACTCGATGGAGCGGGTGTCGGAGCCCCATCTCCGAACACCTTCGAGTCTGATGCCCCTTTTAGTCGCCTCTTACGACAGGCAGGGGCAATTCCGCAGCCTTATTCTTTCACCCAGGCTGCAGGGTTAGTCTGTCTGGTACCTACGTTTTAATTTTGAAACGCATTTGACCGCGGTTTCACATGTGAATTATATATAATAAAGAACGTCTTTAAATCTTTGTTTCGTCAAATTCGGTTAAAGGAAAAAGAAGTTATGGTCAGTTAAACTTTTACTTCAATCACTGCTTCATATATTTTAAACTGGGTTGAATGCGGTTTACGTAAACGTATATAAGATTAACAAATATGGTTGCTAATACAACTGATATTATAAATTTACTAATTTTTTGACATTTTGCACACCGCATATGCGGTAGCCTACAAGGGACATTTTATATTATTTTCAATGTTTTTATATTACCTGTAGCTACGCAAATAAATTATTTCATTTCATTTATGCTACATATACTTACATAAATACTTTATATCGATACATTTTTAACACCCAGACCGACAAACTCAAAGATGTTGGTCGTGCCGGGAATCAAATCCGGGACGCTCTGATTACCTATCCGGCATGGTAACCATTTTATTTTATTTTTATTTGAATTTAAATCTGACTTTTTATCCACTTTTCTGTGACACATTTTTTAATTCAATTTAATTTATTTTAACAATATAAAAAACTTATGTAATATTTTTTTTTTTTTTTTTAAATTAATTTGTATTTGAAGTATACTAACGAGGCCTCTAGTAAAATAACACAATATGGAATTATAACTTAAAGTTAAAAAAAATCCTACACTTTAAAAAAATAAAAGCCTCACACCCGAGCGCAACTTTTAATTTAATACCCAACAAACAGCAGTCTATTTTAAAACTCACAATAAAAATATTTTAAAACGAGATCCTTGCTCTATGGCAAGTATTCGATACACCTTGTGATCTAAAATTAATGTCATACGCCTTTTAAACTCATATACAAACTATTTTTTAATCTACTACCCAGCCTTTTTGCTTACTACCTTATATTTTATTCTGTGGCAACAATTTAAACTTCGAACATAATTATTTATCGCGTTGCTATCAAAAATGCACCTTTTCAAAAAATATTTTTTAAAAGCCATTACCAAAGGACTCTTTTACGTAGAAACTATGTCATAATCTGTTCAAATTTTTACTCTCCTATAGAAACTAAGGAAAATAAATATTTATCGCGTTGCTATCAAAAATGCACCTTTTCAAAAACTATTTTTTAAAAGCCATTACCAAAGGACTCTTTTACGTAGAAACTATGACATAATCTGTTCCAATTTTTACTCTCCTATAGAAACTGTTACATTATCTATGGTTACAGAAACTTCTTGGCATACGAACTCTTTTACAATCTGTCACTGCGTCTCATAGAAACTATGCCGCAAACTGCGTCCGAAGGCTCTCAAACTGCATCTACTCACCACCAGGCGGCGTCAAATCGCTCGATTTATATAACCAAGAGGGAATTCCGACTCGCATTGGCCAGAAAGGCAGTCTCGCGAACGCACGTCCGTGAAATAAGCCCGCGTACTCGACTTGTGCTGTGTTGCCATGGATATTGTCACATTAGACCCCACCGGTCTTTATTAAAATGGAGTCTCTTTACAACCGGTCAGTACTATCAATAATGTCCGTACTAGACCCCACAGGACAATACTAGCGTCTAAGCATGCTCGGCTTGGATCCAACTGAGATTTATTGAACGAAAATGTGTTGCGGAAGACGCCGGATTCTGACAGGAACGCGGCCCGAAGAGACCTCTTCCTGCCGGAAAAGGAGGTTCGACACGTTAAATCCTCCATCGTGTAAATAGAAAAACGCTGCAAGGTCATTGGAACAGCTGACTGCGCGTCCGGAAATGCATAGCTGAAAACATGGGGCGGCCTCCACGGTTCAAAAACTACGTGAGTATTCTTTTTTCTATTCCATTTTCAAACTTTTTAGTGTCCTATGGCTTTTATTATCTATGCTCATAAAGTATTCTTAATTTAAAATGCTCTTTAGCTTTCTTTTGTTTTGTCGTAATCTGCTTTCGTTTCACTAAAATGCTTATAAATTGCAAAGTTTTTAATATTGTTATTGGTTTGTGGCTATTTTAGTTTATTTGTTAACTTTTAACACGGTATTAAGTTACGGACAAAGAACTAATCCAACAGGTGGTTACCGACAGGTACATTAATAGTCAGACTAACTGCTATTAAAGTCGCTTTAATAGTTTTAAAAACTAACATCTTTCGTTTATTTAAAAGTTATCTGTTTCGACGTTTACGAGTTTCTTTAATAATGTTTACTTTTAAGTGTTTCGCTTCAATTAATGCGGACGATAATTTTGTGAGATAAAGCGTGGTTGGTCGGTTTGTTGCCCGAATTTCGGCGGTATCGCGATTTTTACGGCACCAGCCGCGGGGTCGTTGACCGGACATATTTTATTTCATCGCGCGCTTCCACGCACACTCGCACAGCTCACACCCACACGCGATCTCACTCACACTAGCACGCCCGTTTGCGTGTGTGCGTGACTTTTCGCGCCACACACGCAAGCGAACGCGTGGCGAAATTCGGAACTAATGTTACGTGGATTTCCATTACAATTGCTTTGAACAACGTCAGGGAAATAAAGTAAGCGATTGTAAATTGCTTCATTAAAATAATTAGATAACATGCTCTGGCAATAAAATTAGCAGTTCATTTAGATTTCATAGCGCGTTGCATCGTCTTCGGCTTGTACGGATAAGTTTGTTAAACTAAAAACTTATTTTGATTTGAACGTTGTGGGTATCTGTAGCATATACAGCCCACTATACGTTCCCACTGCTGGGACTCGGGGCCTTCTGTCGAGAGGAGAGAGATATAAGCCATAACTGATATTACTTTAGTTTATAGTAGTCTTAAGCCTTTCCAGAGCTACACTCTGTAAGATTGTATTTAAATTCACAAACAAAACAGATATTTTAATTATAATCCACCACGCTGGCCAAGTGCGGGTTGGGTGACACAGTTCTTCGGGTTTTTTTGGTCCTCAAATACTATGTCGGTGTCCTCACGATGTTTTCCTTCACCTTAAAGCGAGTGCAGAGCTACATTATGTACCAATTAATAATTATTTGGTATCATATTAAGTCATATGTTTAGACACATTTCATAATTTGGGAAATAATTTTAGAGATTTATATAGACTAAATAAATGTACCGCGTGAAGCCAAAGCTTAAAAAAATTAATGTAATTCGTAGTTTTTAATCGTGTTCGTAATTTGAATGATTCGAATGTTGTAAGACGTTGATTTTAACTTCCTTATTGACAGAAGTATCATTTCCAACGAGTTTTCTGAAGTCCTGAAACAAAACTGCTGGTTAACCCCATACTGAACCATTTCTAGTTCGTATTATGGTTGCTAACACAACTGATATACTACATATACATACATACATATCTTATCCTATCTTATAAATTATATAAATCTCGTGTCACAATGTTTGTCCTCAATGGACTCCTAAACCACTTAACCGATTATAATAAAATTCGCACACCATGTGCAGTTCGATCCAACTTGAGAGATAGGATAGTTTAAATCTCAAATTAATTTATTGCTAATTATTGTCTGTTATTATTTGACAGTCATTTTAACAGATGTCGATACTTTTCGACTGGGTTGAGTAAGTAATCAATAGATGGCACTGCAATGGTAAATCTACGAACGTGTCATATAAGCTACACTATCTATTTTTCATACCCCTAAGTGAGGCAAAACAACGTTTGCCGGGTCAGCTAGTTCGATACATATTTAACACCCAGACCGATAACAACAAATTTAGTTCAGCCCAAAGTGGCAACCCTGTGTGGTAATATCGGCAGATTAACAAGCGGGTAATGTTGCCTGTTTGCCGAATTATTCAGTTCAATAACCGCAGGACCCGCGCGCGCGCCGCGCCGCGTCGCACCGCATAGATGCGCAGGCGCAACCTTCACAATTTTACGGGAAAAAATAATTTTAACACTTTTTTCATTAACAAGAATTACTTACTGATTATTGTCGTTATTCTATTCTCACAAAAAATATAAAGTAAATAGTCCTTTTTAATGAAAATGGAATTAATTTATCCCAGATTCTTATGAACCATGTGTCCAGGCTCTGGTGTGGATAGATTTCAAGCCGTCCTCAAGCTTCTTACATGGCTTAACGACTGCTTGTAATAAGACTAACAGCTAGGACCTACAATTAATCGTATCTTCCGACCCACGGTAGCTCTCAGATGGATGCCTTCTCACGCGACATTGAGTTTAGAACATTAGAACTAGGTAGTTCGTTTAATAAATGAATGCTATGCAACTTTTAACCGACTTCGAAAGTTTCCGAGTGCAAAACATAGTTTTTAACATTGGCGTACGATTGGCTACTTTGGCTTCTACAGAAAGGTAGAGAGTACCACCCGGATGATTTATATAAATGACATTTCAAAAAGATTAAACTACCACAAGGCAATCACAGTTGTCAAGAAAATTAGTGAAAGTATTTTTTTTATTTGATGATGACTCTATAGCAATTAGTTTTAAATTGTCACTTGGTCACTGACTAAAGTGTAATAATAGAATTAATAAATAATATATTAAAACCAAACATTAAAACATGTACCTTATTCAGCTATTACTTCGCGGATATCAACTAAATACATTATTTCAAAACTTACACATATATAAATACTCGTATGTATGATCACAGTGAAAGTACAACACGTATTTCAGAGATTTTTTCTTACAAAAGCAGTGAATAAAGCTAAAAAAAAATTGAGCAAGGGGCTTTGACGTATTCTTTATAAACGTAGACTTAATTTTATAAAATTTTATTATTTTTGACATGTAATTAATATTAACTAATTTATATCTAAGAATGTTGTGGAATGTTTTGATTTTTGATATAGGAAAACTACCATTTCAAAAAAAAAATATCAATGAAATACTTTAACTTTAGCCTTCAATCCGAAATCATTATTTAAAGTATAAATTTTATTAGCAACCCTAGCAGAGTATAAAAATAGGTGCGACTTGATGATATCAAATTACTTAACATTAAGTTACAACATAGTCGCCATGGCTATATTAAGTTGGAGAAACCAAAATAGTTGAGTTTAAAATGGACAAACAAAGGAAGACAACCGCGTGGCTTGAATATTATGAGCAAAAAATATGTCTGATGTTGCCAGATTGGTTAGAAATTTGGCTAAAATTAAAAGAAGATTTAGATTGTTTGAATACAAAACTAAAAAATCTTATTAGTATTTTCTGGGAAAAAAAACATATTTGTATCAGTTAATTATAAAGAAAAACAGCATATTAACTGATATAAAATATAAGACTTTTTTTGTAATGAAATGTATTAAGTTTGAGTTCGTGACTATTTAATGGCCAATATCATTATCATCTTTAAAGTATAGAAATGCCTACATACACAAGTTTCAAAAATACAAACACAGTAATTAAAAACAATGTTCTTTACAAAGCATTACTTATTACTTAATCTAGATAGCTAAAAAAATAAATTAGCAACAAAAAGTCAGTTAAAAAGGGCTGAGTTTGGTATCCCCCAAAAGCCAGCACCTAGGGAGTTTGACCTATGATGACGTAAGTCCAAAAACAGGCCATTGCAAGCCACGCCGGGGTCAAGGAGGTTCATGCGAGGAGGTTTTATCGCGGAATCTCTCACACGACATGCGAATCGTCGCAGTTTATTACTGGCCCAAAATAGAAAAAGTAACATGTCAATAAAGTTATCCATTCTTTCCTAAAGTAATATAACTATTACATTCAGCAATTTACATGTTTATAAATAGAAACAAAACAAACAACAATAATAATAGTTAAAAAAAAACTAAAAAAACACGTTTTTTTATAGAAAACCGTAATTTTATTAAATTAGTGTATTGTCATTGGTCCTCAATAAATCTACAAAGTTTGAACGAAATCTGGCCGTTTAAAGTGGGTCAAAATCGCGCCCAAAGAAGTCGGTTACAAACAAACATACAGGTGAAGCTAATAGAAATCGTGTAAAACGAGTGGAAGGTTGGCGTGGTATGGGCATGTGATGCGTAGAGAGGAGATGCATGTCACTAGGAGAAGTATGGAAATGGTAGTACAAGGAAGAAGAGCAAGAGGCCAACAGAAGAAGACATGGATGGAGTGTGTGAATGAAGACATGAGAGAGAAAAGATTGAGTGTGGAGATGACGTCTAATAGAAGAGAGTCGAAGAAGAAGATTTGCTGTGCCAACCCCACCTAAGCGGGATAAGGTAAAGAAAAAGATGAAGAAGATAAATAGAAACAAAACCCACACTTTTAAATAAAAATAGTATAATGTTGTAGCTAAAAATTGGCCTTGAAAAGTATTTACAAAAAAGGTTACCATCAAAGCCAAAAAAACATTTATGAAATGTAAGTAAGCAAAATAAGTTTTTAAAACAATCTGTAACTTGCAAAGGACATTCATCATCATACGAATATGGTAAGAGTATACATGGTACAGGTATTCGGTTAAACAAAAGTGCACTATATTCTGCCTTTCGGCGCGCAATACTGATTAATCAAAGTTAAATCTTAAAACAACTTACAATATTATACTGGAGTTATAAGCACTAAATTGGATATTTTTTTAACGAATTAATTTATATTAGATCGAATCACCTTAAGTTTGAAGATATTTACTACTTCAAAGGTACTAATTTATGACAGTATTTATTTAACTTAAAAAATAAAACTAAAAAACATGAAATAAAACTTATGATAAAAAATTGTGAAGCAATTGGTGCGATGTTATTTGTAATATTACACCATTTTAATATATAAAGGTCAGTAATACATTTGTAATCTAGTAAGTTCATGCGTTCTGTAATAAAGTTAAATTGCGACAAATATGTTGCCTTGCGGTGAAAAATATAAATAGTTTTATAAAATAACTAGCTGACCCGACAAACGTTGATTTGCCATATCACTTAGAGGTATGGAAAATAGATAGTGGTGGCGATTCAGCGGCACACACGACTAAACTTAATTTAAAGTAGCTCTGTCTCTTTTCGTCATAAATGACCAAAAAGAGATGGTACGATCTAAACCATAGACAAAACATCTAAAATCACGTCAAACACGACAGATTTAGAGCTGATACAATTGGATGCGCTCTAAAATCGCTTACATTTTTCATATTTGACGTGGTTTTAGTTGTTTTGTGTGTGGTTTATTATTCCGTCTCTTTCTGGCCACCTAAGATGAAAAGAGACGGGGTTTCTTTAAATTTAGTTTAGTCGTAAGTGCCGCTAAATCGCCGTGAGTAGCCGATTCTCAGACCTACTGAATACGCATATAAAATTTGGTAAAAATCGGTCAAGCCGTTTCGGAGGAGTACGGTAACTAACATTGTAACATGGAAATTTTATATATAAGATCTACATAATCCAGTAAGGTTTATTATTAGGCTTTATCGTGACACTTAAGGAAAAAGAACAAACGAGCAAGATTTTCCATATGGGTTTTCCACCGGCTGGCCCCATTGCAGTTGGGTATCTGTTTGAAGATTTTCCCCTTTATAAAAGGCAAGCGTGAACACCTTAGACCATACTAAAGCTTAACATCAGCCGAGCTGCGGCCAAACGCGAGTCTATTCAACATAAAAAAAAAAACTACCGAACGACGATTAAAACTAGAATCTACCTATAGACTATAGAGACTATACACGTATAAAGCTTAATACTATAAATACCTCGAAATATAATAAGCTCGCTTACTATAAATAAAATAAATAAATAAATGTTAGGACACATTTCACACACGGCTGGTTAACCCCTGAACCATTTATAGTTTTGTGTTATTTTTTTTTTATTTAGTTCACAAACAGATTTATACATTTTTAGACATATCACTATAACAAACCTAAAACTATTTACAATTTATATAAATCCTTAATAGTGAACCTAGCTCATTTATCAACAATGGTGTTATGGTAGCTAACACAACTAATATACTACATAATTATACATACATATTTTATATAGATATACATATTTAACACCCAGACCGACATCCAACAAATGTAGTTAATAAAAAAATAAGCAGTACAAAATTACACACCCAATACCTTACGCCAGAATTAATGTTATGCAAAACAGGCTAATAACACTGGCAATGTTTAAAATGCCAACAATGATCGCATTTTTTCCGCGGAACATACGCTTATGCTAAAAGTACATTTTTTCGTTACAAAATACAGTGTGACCAGTTAAAAAGGTGCAGCACAAGGTCGTGGGACAGATGGTAGGCATAATTAAAGGTTTTATGCTTAAATAATTAAGTGCCTACTGTGTCTAGCAGGTGCCTTGCATTCGTGTTTATACGCGAATAAAACCATTGGTGTCGATTCAGCGGCACACACGACTAAACTAAATTTAAAGCAGCTCTGTCTCTTTTCGTCATAAATGACCAAAAAGAGATGGTATGATCTAAACCATAGACAAAAATCTAAAATCACGTCAAACACGTCAGATTTAGAAATTGGGTGCGCTCTAAAATCGCTTACATTTTTCATATTTGACGTGATTTTAGTTGTTTTGTGTGTGGTTCAGAACGTGCCGTCTCTTTCTGGCCGACTAAGATGAAAAGAGACGGGGCTTCTTTAAATTTAGTTTAGTCGTGTGTGCCGCTGAATCGCCACCATTATTTACTGGCAACTAGCGATGCGCGACTGTGAATGATTCCAGTCGAATTATTCGACTTTATAAATAATTTTTTTTTACTCTAAATAGGTCAGCGCTTGACCACAATTCACCTGATGGTAAGTGATATTGAGGTCTACGGTGGATCGCGCTTACCTAGTAGGAACCGGTTCACTCTCGCCTTGAAAATCGCTAGATTGTAGTCATTGGGGAACAGGGAATTCGGCAAGGAATTCCAAAGTTTGGCGGTTCGGACAACAAAGGTGGAGGCAAAACGCTTTGTGCGTGCCTTGGGCACCTCAACCGTAAACCGATGCCGCCTTGGCGTTTCCCTGCTCGTCCGATAGTGGAAGGGGGCGGGGGGAATTATATCATGTAATTCTGTCGCACACTCGCCGAAATGCAACCGATAGAACACCGACGCCAGTCTGTCGGTGCAATCAGTGCAAACAATGCGGCGGTGCTCTAGGCTAAGTATTTTCGGAGATCATTCGACTCATTCGAATGATCTCCGAAAATTAGTAACTAACATGATACCCACTCAAAATTAACCGGACTGAATGAATACTACATTAGTTACTACTTGAGCCGACTCCACTCCAACGATTCATTCATATTGCATTCATTTGAAACTAACAAGTGACATTGACAAGATTCGCTAACAATCGAGTCAAAACGCCATTAGTAACCTAATTAGTAGTCATCATTCGATTATTAACATTAGTATATTACTAATATTCAAGTCGAACGTGTATTAGTAGTTGTAGATAATTCGACTGGTCAGATTATTCGCAGTCGCGCATCGCTACTGGCAACCCAATTTACGGTAATTTATTTATCTCTACATATAAGACGTTTAGCATAGCATAGCATAAGCAGCCCACTATAGAAATACAAATATAAAAATATTTATTGACGATAAAACGTAAGGTAAACTATACGTTCCCACTGCTGGGACTCGGGGCCTTCTCACACGAAAAGAAAGATAAAGGCCATAATCCACCACGCTGGCGAAGTGCGGGTTGGCGGATGACACACGTCTTTGGATATTGTGGTCCTCAAACATGGCGGTTTCCTCACGATGTTTTCCTTCACCGTAAAACGAATGCACATCCACACATAACTTGAAAAACAAGTCATTGCTGTAGGGTCGGGATCGAACCAGGGGCCATCTGATTGAGAAGCAGACGTTATTACCACCGAGCCACACTCGCTTTTTTATGACGTTTGTTCAAGATGAATAAGACAATCCTAATAATATTATAAATGCGAAAATATGTTTGTTTGTTACTTCTTCACGCTTAAACGGTTGGATCAATTTTGATAAAATTTGATGTGAAGACCCTGGATTAACACATAAGCTACAGCTAGTAGTTAATATATTGTATTAGTATATTTAATGAATTAACGCATTTTCAAAATAAATTTACTTCGCTAAACACACAAATCTAAGGTAGTCAGAATTACATAAGACATGGTAAACCTCTTTTATTAAAATTAGACATCTGTTGCTTTGTTACCATTATAATATGTTAAAAAGTCTTCTTCTTCATCACCTTATCTAATTTAGGTGGGGTCGGCACAGCAAATCTTCTTCTTCCACTCTCCTCTATCAGACGTCATCTCCACAATCAAACCTTTCTCTCTTATGTCTTCATTCACACACTCCATCCATGTCTTTTTCGGGCGGCCTCTTGCTCTATATTCTATATAATATGTTAAAAAGTATAACATATAAACTTAAATCGAAGATGCTCAATTTATCTTAACAAAGCCCAAGGTTATAGATTAAAAATCACTTTTTTGCTACTTTGACACAAGATGTTGCTATGTGTTTTTTTTCCTTGAAGCTAACTTCGACGTTTTTTGCCAGTCTTCGGCTTTAAATTCGTATCAAGTATTTTTTTTACCAATATTATAGTCATCAATACGCATAAGTCTTTAGTTGCTACTTGAAATATTACAAAGGCAATTTTTTTTATTGAAGTACCACCGCATGGTACAAAATCGCCTAATGCTGGCAATACGCATCGCTATTCAATGTAAGCAAACATACTAATACAAGCATTGTATATTTTTTTACTCTTAATGGGCTTGCGCTTGATCGCAATTCGCCTGATGGTAACCAAATTGCGATCTAAGGTGGAGCGCGCTTGCCCAGAAGAAACGAGTTCAATCTTGCCTTGACAGCCGCACACGGCTGGCTAAGGTCTGAGAGACCACTCTCTATAACGCCATAAAATGCACAGTCCCCTCAGTGTCGTTATATAGAGTTTACACTGTAATATAAATATTAAGAATCATTTCACACACGGCTGGTTAACCCCATACCGAACCATTTCTAGTTTGTGTTATGGTAGCTAACACAACTGATATACCACATATACATACATATTTTATATAGATACATATTCAACACCCAGACCCACAGCCAACAAATTTTGTATAGCACAACGATATAGGCGGTATAGGCCAGGCCGGGAATCGAACCCGGAACCTTCTGATTGGCGTCCGGAATAGAACTTTTACGCCAACGAGGTCGTCTATATAAAGTATTTGTATATAAATGTAGTATATCAGTTGTATTAGCAATCATAATACAAATTAGAAATGCTTTAGTATCTATATGGCTAACCAGCCGTGTGTGAAATGTGTCGTTCGTTATATTCATTAATTTATTAGTCAAGTATACATATAACATTTTTTAACCACCCAAGTTGAGCCGACAAGATTTTTTACATTGCACATTCGTAATGAAAATAAATACGAAATTAAAATTCAAGTGTCATATTTTGACCTACTGGCAGAAAAAGCACTGACATTTCGGTATAAACATGCCTCAGTTTGATTTGACCGGTGCAAACCGCAAGAGCCGGGTTAATTAAACTTGTGAAATGTCACTCAATGTTGCAGAACAGCCCAGTTTATATTTTGTAACGCACGATTAACTTTTATCCTGAAAATTAAGGGTTTTGCGTAATAAGAGTACTAAAAGTAGGTGCGAAGCCGAGGAAATTAAAAAAAAAACATGCCGTCATATGATACAGGGTTTATATGTAAGGTATGCTTTAAAGTCTATATAAATGTATGTACTACTCCAGTGCAATTTGTTATGTGTAGCTTACCTCAAATTAACCTTAAAATCTTGTTTGTAGACTTTAATATTTTTATTCCCTTATTAGTTACGTTACTTTAGGAGGTACTTATTATTTCCCTTTTTTAAATTGTTTGCCCATTAAGTAGAGGACACTGTGCTTCACAACACAGGACTTGTCCTACAGTGAACTTTGGAACTCCTTGCCGAATTCCCTGTTCCCCAATGACTATAATCTAGCGATTTTCAAGGCGAGAGTGAACCGGTTCCTTCTAGGTAAGCGCGTTTCACCGTAGATCTCAATGTCACTTACCATCAGGTGAATAGTGGTCAAGCGCTGACCTATTTTAAGTAAAAAAAAAAAAGTGAAGCACAGGGTACATCTTGTTGTTGTACAATATCGTAAGATAATGTAAGATAATTTTGTAAAAATATTCTTTTTCATTATTGTACACCATTTTATTTGGACAAATAAACGTTTTATTTATTTATTATTATTTATATTAATAAACATTATATTTATATTTACTAAATAAACATAACAATTTCTAAATTACTACATTGTACACATACTCGTAACTTTTAAGTTAAAATAATAAATTAAATGAAAGATTTAGTTAGTAGTTTTATGCAGTTATTTTTACTTACTAGTAATATATCACAGTTATTTCTTTATTTTTTATTGAAACAACTAACTAAAGTCAATGATTAATCAATTTAGTAAATTATTTTGTTTTTATCACATACAGATAGCTTCTTTTAGCTGTAGTTTTTAGCGCATAATAATAATTATACTGTAAAACACAAATTCATATATTCATTGCAAATATAATTTGTTTTTTTTATTTCAAAATTAGCTAACCCACGGATTCACCCGCTTTATTTCGATGTTAAAAATAGCCTGTGCATTAATCTACATTCTATACAATGTCCATCCCTCAGAATACAGAAAGAACTGTTCTGTTCTTTCTGTATTCTGAGGTCCATCCCAAATTTCATCGAAATATATTCAATCGTTTGAGCGTGAAGAAGTAACAAACATACACACTTACACACAAATTTTGCATATACAATGTTAGCAGGATACACTATTTAGAAAATTTTGATAAGGAATTACTTACTTACTATGATGGCTCGCTAAACCCAAAATGGATCCTGGCCTCCGACACCAAGAGACGCCACTTTTCTCTATCCTGTGCTGTCTCCTGCCAGTCTGTGGCATGAAGTGCGCTCAGGTCTTGCTGCACTAGGTCTTCCCAGCGATACTTGGGACGACCAACCGGACGTCGGCCAATTGGTCGTCCCAAGTATGCTCGCCTCACAGCCCGATCCTCTCCCATCCTTTCCACGTGGCCGAACCAACGGAGCCGATGTGCTTTACTTTCGCCCATGATGTTAGGTTCTGCCACAAGGTCTTCTAATTCTTTGTTTTTCCTTACTCTGTAATTGCTAAGGAATTAACAATATATAATCACAATCAGCTTAATTAGAATCTATGTTTGAAGAGAGAATTCTTAATGCCCTTGTACCTCTGATTCAAGACAAGCAAAGGTCCTTGACATACGACCACTGACCATAGATAAATAAATAATATTACAATCATCCAAAATTATCCATAACGTGCCTTCATAAAGTTCTAAAGGAATATTTGTGTTCAAACATTATAGGAAACCAGTTTCTTAGTTTGTTGACTCCTTAAAATATTTCTAATATGTAGTTACGTACCTACCTATACATAGAAATTGAAAACACTGGGCTGTCCGATGTGTTTTTTAAACAAAAACATCTTGACTGTCTTTTTTGTTGCCACTATGATGATATATGGGCAAAATTTATTGCTTAAACTTCTGTTTTAAGAAGGTATATGATAAAACTTCAAGGTAAACTTATAGTTAAAGATACTTTATCATTTAACTATTTTTAAATGTTTAATAGGCACTTTTATGAAACGTTAAGAATAAGTTACGTTATGTCGATCATTGCTTTTTGAGCCTTTACAGTAATCACACCATTATTAAATATTATTATTATTATATATGTGATTAAAATTATTAAATACTAACAAGCCGATCGATCGAAAAAAAAATGCAAAATAATCACGTTCTTTTTTATCGGAGCACTCTTTAATGTTTAATATATTGTTTTTTTTTTGTATTTGTTGTTTAAGCGGCAACAGAAATACATCATCTGTGAACATTTCAACTCTCAAACTTTCACGGTCCATTAGATACAGGCTGGTGAAAGACAGACAGACACAGATGGACAGCAAGTCTTAGAAACAGGGTCCCGTTGATACCCTTTAGGTACTTTACCTTATTTTACTACCTTTTAGGTATGGAACCCTAAAAAGAAACGAATGTCACTGATCACTCGCGGAAAGATCTGTTGTGTTTGTGTTGTGGACTGCGCCAGCGGATTGCATCAGAGGCTGCGTTGCATAAGAACACACGCCGGCTCGTTGCATTGCGACCCATGTAGGAATGCATTAATTGAAAACTCTATGCTGTTTCAACAACCAATTAAACTAATTACATATTAATATTAATTGTTAGCATGCTCATTGGCATATGCTCAGCCAATGTAACAGTATTATCCTACATTTGTGTTGTACAATTAGCGTGTAAATAACGATCAGTTTTTTTCGTGACTAAATTTGACTCGCAATTGATTAACCTTTTTTGTTGAATGTATATTTTCCTTAAAGAGGTCCATAATAAAGCTATAAAAATATAATCGCCATTAGATGACATGCTTCCTTGATTTTTTCAACATGGCAAGCGATTCGTCGTCCATCAAGTCATTGACACCGCTGCATTAGCCGATACACTAGATGAGATCCCGCCGTTCAATCAACCTTCCTCGGTGCATGCACCTTATCAATTCGAATTAAGAACAACATGCAAACGAATAAAAGCGATTCCTAATTTAAAATTTCAAATGTGTGATTCCACTCACACAACAGAAGGAAGATAACAAAAATGTATCAGATAACGCACACATGCGCGCGCACCGTGGCCGATAAACACGTGTCGCGACCGTGACACCTCTTCGTCTCTCCTAACTTCCTAGTACTCGAAACACAGAAACAGCCTCACGAATAAACTGAAAATACACACGTCGCAACTTTCTCGTGAGGAAAATCGTACACCGACGCAAACCGCCGGCATGTGTGCTGAGGGAGTATAAACACGTCCGTGTGTAGTGAAAACGCTTTCCTACGTTATACATCATGCTTGATATACGTGCATAAGTGGCAGTATCTCATAGCAGCAGCGTGTGTTAATAGCAAAGCTGTGTTTCCGCATAGGCAGCTCTGTACAACGCCGTGTGAGCGCTCCACGGGAGCGACAACCTTACGAATTAGAAAAAAGTCGCTTTACGCCAGTTGCCATGACGCGTAACAGGAAGATATCATTACAAGTACTTTTTAACAATACATCTTTACATACGTTATAATAAATAACTTTTTTTATTAAAAACTTTAAAAAATAAAACGCGACTGCCGGACTGTCAATAGTGGATAATTTTGGAAACGACGAATTAAAAATGTCGTCATTGTGTTAGTGACGCGCCTACACGCGCTTACGCACACATGCGCGAGCCCACGTAGTTTTCTTGTGTACACATTAACACTGATATAGCTGCGAGAGCTACGTCACAAGTTGGCCTCTCACGATCTGTGCGGCCCTGGTACCTCGACTCCCCGTAATAAGCCGAAGATAACTCGCTTTTCTTGATCTTAAACATAAAGGAAGGCAGGCAGGCGCATTGATTGTGACTTCCGCATATTCGTTTCATCCGTTACGATTTACATCATGCAGGTTACCTACCCTCCAAGCACATTACGCGACAATAAACCTCTACGTAAACTGCTCGTATGTGACTGCATTGTCTAAATAAAAATCACTTCCAATCAGTTGAACAAAAATTTTTATATAGTACATTATTTTAAGCGCATTCCAACAAGCAAAACTAATCCTGATTAAGCGTGTCTAAATCTGTAAGTCCTTTCATAAGACTTACACCAACACAAGGTCTTCAGAATTACCGAGAAGGCTACCTACCGATGTAAGCCCGTGTAATACAACCTCTTGCTTGCTTATGGCAGCCTAGTACATTGTGTTCTAGTTGACGATCTGAACAGTCGCGAGATGAGAAGAATTCGAGAGAACATTGCCGGTGATGGGTACCAATTATAAAATGACATGTGAGGAGAAGACTGATATTTTTTTTTTACAAAAACGAAGTACATATTGTGGGTTGATGATGAAATTGTACGCGAACAAAAATAGTACAAGTAGCGCCATCTGTTATCGACCGGCGGAGTTGTAGTGAAAAAATGTGCTCGAGACAAGAAAAATAGGTAACACGCGTTCAATTTGAGGTATTATTTAAGGCAATGTGTCGCCAGGTTTATTGGAAGCATGACAGGTGCAGTCGCTGGCGGCCAAGGATGTCCAGTTGGCCCGGTGCGACGCTACTGGACCAAGCGGCTGCTCCTATAGCCCGGTTTTTGCCCACTCCGCTCCAGCCTATTATAATTAGTGACTTTATCAGAATATTATAATTGGCCGTCTCGTGTTAAAACTAGATCCTTTGTATATATAATGTCTCTTAATTGCGAGTACATAATAGGGCCCGGTGAACAAACTTAGTTATAAAATAATGAACATAACCATATTCACATGTCAATTTTATAAATTTTACACGTTGAATATTGTGCATTTGTTTTTTTGCTTCTAAACAATTAACGAAGATCTCAATCGCGTTTATTTTTTATGGCAAAGGAAACATCGAATAATTTAATGAATTGTTCAATGCATTTTTTATATTCGACGAGTTGTTTTCGTCCCGGTATAATAAAGTCTAAGATAGAGTTATTTTATTGATATGAATTGTGTTAAATGAAATTAAATATCGTAAAACTCAGACGTTTAGTGGAGCGATTCCAATTTTAAAAATGTACAGCGTAATATTTATTACAAGCTCGCGTAAAATTGCGGCCTCAAATATTCAAATAACAAAAGAGGTCCAACCATTTGTTGCGCAAACAACTAAAAAAAAACAAATGGCTCCATTTTTTGCAAATAAAAAAAGGTTTTTTAAAAATATTTCCTTTTTGCAAAAAAATGTTAAAACCTATTCTTGTAATAAAACAATCAATGCATTATGTTATTGTTTTGTGTTAGGTGGTCACTGCAATGGTTTTTTGCATGCAATCGCTTCTTTTGTTGCTTTTGTCTGTTTATGCGGCAAAGAATATGCCGACTGGGTTCTATATAATTATTTATCTATGCAACACACTTTGCAAAACTATCTGCAATCTTTTTGTTTCACTTAGTTTATTTACAAATATCATGAATGCAAAATCTTCATATATGTTCGGCTAGTTTATACTAAATACATAAAATGTATGTATGTATTTATATCTAGTATTATTTTATTAAGTATGTCTGACTGAACACCTGACGTTGCTGGATACCATTAATAAACAGATGGCAAATTGACAATTTATTTTGTTGCTGCTTCTTTTATTTTTTATTCTATCTACATTTTGATCAATAACATTTTCTTTATTTTTTTTTTGACTGGTAATTCGTTCTGTTTTGTTATTTTTGTACATATTTTGGATTTAAGTATTTACTAGTTTTCTACCTTTTAGATAAGCATTTGTTTTTTTTAATTGAGTCATAGCAGTTGTGTAGAAGGTTTTATAAATTTAACAGTTATATTTATGTATGTTCTAATGTGTTTTTTTTTATTTTCAGATTTCGTCATCCGGTGACTTCTTCAGCTTCCCAACACATTTATTTATCAAGATTAGAAAACTGACTGTACAGTTCTTATGCATAGAGTAATCGTTTAAGTTTTTTGACGTGACAACGTTTTAAATTAGGTTGCGGCTGGGAGTCACTTATGAAAAAGTGTAACGCCCGGTAACGTTACGATGAGTCACCGAACGAGAGAGAGGCCCGCCGAAAGCCTTGCGTCTCTCTCCCACTCAACTATGATCGGTCTGCCGCGCGCGCAGCACGCGGCAGACGTTGTCACGTAAAATCTTCGCCCGTAAAACCGACTTTACAGGCAACCATTTTTTTTTTGACGTGACAACGTCTTAAATTAGGTTGCGGCTGGGAGTCACTTATGAAAAAGTGTAACGCCCGGTAACGTTACGATGAGTCACCGAACGAGAGAGAGGCCCGCCGAATGCCTTGCGTCTCTCTCCCACTCAACTATGATCGGTCTGCCGCGCGCGCAGCACGCGACAGACGTTGTCACGTAAAATCTTCGCCCGTAAAACCGACTTTACAGGCAACCATTTTTTTTTAATAGTAAAGATGTAAAATAAAATTAAACGCAGTCACGAAAATGTTCAGATTTTTTAATGAGTAGAGGTTTGCGCTTGACCACAATTCAAATAAAGTTAAATCATTAATAATTAAACTTGATCAAAAATAAATACAAAAACACAGTAAATATTTATAATTGAAATTTAAAAAAATATACATGTCTATAAAAAATGTAAACCTTTTGAGCGTTAATTTAGTTACATGCTTTTTTTATTTTTGACTAGTTTCCTATAGATTTGGCCAAAAATTTGTTGTTCATATTAACATAATTTCTTGGTCGACATTATTTTAAAAATAGACCGCCTTGAATATTTCTGAACATTTTCGAAGATACCATTTAATTTGTCAGAAACTGTACTCTAGCATTATAATTACTTTAAATAAACTTAGCATAGAAGTTAATTGAACATTATATAATATTAAAAAGCAATTTAAATAAGTTTTTAATCAATACTCATTAGTTTAAGTTTGACTGACTTCTCAAATTGTGCACATATCTTTCTTGCATTTGTAATTTATCTCTTTTTGAGAAAACTTATCAGTTTTTTTATTGTATAATAATCAATTTTATATAAGCGTTCGTATTTTTTAGTACGTAAGAAATTAAAATTTAAGGAATAAAATAATTAAATGTAAGAAATGAATGACAAGCAAAAAGAGGCATAGAGGATTTTTGCAAGGTTTTCTCTGTTGACTGTAAATTTTTTGAGAGGCCTTCAAAAAGTTTCCCATATTTAGACGCATTTCAAGCGAACATATATATCTTATACTATACATGAATATTAGATTAATGGTATACTGTATATTAGAGATAAGTTTTTTTGACAAGAAATTTTCGCCTCTATATTAATAGATACGTAATGTAACAAAACTGATTTTAGGTATCCTCTTTTAACGACTGTAAAAAAAAGAATAAATACATTGTTAATGTAATTTTTCACGCTCAAACAATTGGATTTGTTAAGATTATATAATAAATTTGCTAGACACTTCCTTTTTTTTAAATTCAGGTTTAAAGCTGGTAACACTGCACAGTTAGCAAAATAGCATGTATAATTATAATAGACTATCTGAGAAGAATTTACATTCTCTATTGCTACAGTCCTGTTTTGTTTTTAAACTTGGCAAAATTTGACAAATATTTTAAATGTAATGTTACATTCTTTTCACATCAGTATGTTATCATTTGGATTTTCAATTGTGAAAGAATATAATTCGAGTTACCATTCTTTTTGCTTAAAATTGTAAGTAAATGCATTTCTTTTTTTTTCACTTAGTAAATAAGCGGTTTCAAATATGTTAATATTATGCTTTCACGACGTATGTGTTTTTTATAAGATAAATCATTGCAAAGCCGTATCCATATGAAAATATATGCACATATAGAAAAGTATCTGCAGCATCTTTAGATTAACTAAGTAGGTACTTATGTAATAACTTACTTCAATTTTTAGTTGAAATAAATTTACGGTGTACTGAAAAATAAAACATTAAAAATTTATCATAAATCATGTAATAGTTTTTAATCAATTTTCGTATTTTTTTATCGCTCATTATAATTTTTTTAGTTAGTAAATATTCTAGAATGTTCGAATCTATCTTTCATTCATCATGTAATACGATTTTAATGTTAACATAGATAAAGACTGTTAATTTATATGCGGATGTGGTTTAAATCTTTTATTTGTAATTTTTATTTTAATGTCCATAAAATTAAAATATGTATTACGAAAATAAATTAATTAATTTGAATTTGTCTTTTTATTTTAAAACATCCAAGAAAAGTTGCTTGACTAGTGCGTTTGTTGTAAAAAAAACGCATTTAAACTAGTATATTATGTGTAACTATTAAATTGTGTTAAAATCAAGACACACCGATTAAATACTAACAATTTTGTAGGTATTTAAAAAAATATATTAATGTATTTGATAAAAATAATAAGGAATATGCGTAAAAACTAATTCACTCAAATACCCATTGACGATCGTGACGTAGCGAGCCGAATAAACGCTGGTTGGATGAAATGGCGACAGGTCACTGGAACAACTTGCGATCGAAGAATCCCAATCAAACTGAAGGGGAAGATCTACAAAACGATCATAAGACCTGTCGTATTGTATGATCTGAGTGCTGGGCGACGAAAGTAGCGCATGAGAGAGGATTGCATGCGGCAGAGATGAGAATGTTGAGATGGTGTGACAAAAATGGACAAGGTAAGAAATGAGTATATCAGATGATGTTTGCCAGAGAAAGTTAAGAGCGGAAGGTTATCTTGGTATGGGCATGTCATGCGAAGAGAGGAGAAGCATGCGACTAGGAGAAGTATGAGTATGATTGTACAAGGTAGTGGAAGTAGAGGACGACCTAAGAAGATGTGGATGAATTGCGTGAAAGAGGATATGAAAGAAAAAAGGAGTGAATATAGATATGACGGCTGACAGAAGAGTGTGGAAGCAAAAAACGGGCTGCGCCGACCCCACATAGTGGGAAAAGGTGAAGGCAAAGAAGAAGAAGACCCAGTTTACCCACAAAACACCAGTTTTCACTATAGTCGTTCACATGGAATTAGTTAAGCAATCGTTATCGTATTAAATGATGAATTTGATAAAGGTTTCGGTGTAAATTATGTTCGTAGAAATCGCGTTCGCGAGGTCTCTTCGGATAGTTACTAGCGTTATTATGAAGAAAAAAAGCCTTTATTTAATCAAAATATCGATAAATAAATATTAGACAATTATTAGACAGTGTATTATCCACTTTAAATAAATTTATATACTTTAGCCGCCTTGTCACAGAGAGTAGGGAACAGCACTTCAGATTATATTATATTCCTTGATAAGTTTATTATATTAAACGTACGTATGTCAACTAGTACATATTTCATACAAACATTCCTTTGTTTGTGTGTGTGTGTGTTTTATATACAACAACACATACAAACCTAACATAAAATAAACGTGTCAATATAATTCTACACATTATACAGTTAATTATCATGTATTAATTTAAATAACATATAAAGTTTATATCAAAATATATAACAAATATATACATTGTACCAGGCTGTCAGAAAACGTAAGAGGTAAATCGATTACCAACAAAGTCACATATAGTATAAGTAATACGCAAACACTACTGTGTAACCTTATCAATTCAAATGAGACGTAGTAAGTGCTACCTATACTGTGACACCAGTCAAGGTTCAACAGAAGTATCTGATGACGCGTACTTTGTGATTGCGTTATATAATCATTTGTGGAACGAATACTAGGGCAACATAACGTATTGTGAAGTAGTTTTATGTTTGCCTTTAACTTCACAGTTTTAGTTGTGTTAATCGTTAATTTATTTTTGTATTAAATAATAATAATAAAATCTTTATTTTCTCTAAGTACTTAGAGTACAATTTTATGTGTTCAGTAAAAAAATATTTTAAAATATTAATACATTTCTTTTGACAACATAACAGCCAAAATAAATTAATGTATATCAAAAAAATTAGGGTATTATTATTGTATCTACTCCAATGTTTCATAAATTCGAAGTCGAATTTAGTGCTGCTTCACTGGCAGTCTTAACACATTTTATAGGTCGATAATTAGATGATATCCGAATAAAAATGTCAATTTAAATCAAAAGTCAAAACCTACGGAACAAACAATCATATAAATTAAAAGAAGAAAATATGTTAAAATTATTAAAAATACAGTGTAAACGCCATGAAACGTCCCTCGAGTTAACGATAAACTCTCTAAAGCATAGAAATCCATTGGCTTTAGTTGGGTTAGCTTGTATTCCATACAATGATACATACATTCGCTTCATTTAACTACCACTCTTTATAACGCCATAAAATGCACAGTCCCCTCAGTGTCGTTATATAGAGTTTACACAGTATGTCATAATTATACTGTATTAAATGAATTCTCGTACTACTAATTACTTATTTGAAATGTAAACTTGTGTGTGATTAATTAATGCGATGTAATAATTATGTAATTTAAACTGTGTATTTAAATAATAAAATAATAATAATTAAACAATGACTTTTAGAAATGTGTTTAGGCACCTAAGACAAAAGCCATCGTCTATTCGTATGTGCACGATTTTTAGAACGTTTTAGTTAGGAACTTAGTGATCTATGATATATTATTGTAGTGATCAATTTTCACTAATAAATTTGGTGTTATCAATAAATGATTTGTATTTTATATTTGATCTTCATTAAAATTCCAATTAAAAATATTTCTGCAAAATCTCCTGAAAATTTTGTATATAATCAAAATGACGACCATGACGACATTGGCATAATGGTTACCACGCCAGACTGCCAATCAATTTTTTTTTATATTAGGATTCATTTCACACACGGCTGGTAAACCCCATACTGAACCATTTCTAGTTTGTATTATAGTTGCTAACACAACTGATATAATACATATAAGTACATACAAACACATTTATAAAGATACATGATTAACACCCAGACCCACATCCAACAAATTTACTTAAGCACAAAGATGTCGACCGTGCCGGGAATCGAACCCGAAACCTTCTGATTGGCAGTCCGGCATGGTAACCATTACGCCAACGAGGTCGTCAAGCTAGTCATATCTCCCTAGTACACCAAGGTACAAGGCCATAACATTCCAAAGCCCTAAGGTTTGATGTATCGTTTAGCGGGACCTATGTAGGCCTGAAACCCGTTAAACAGATGAATAGTGATGCGCCTTGCACTATCGATATCAAACCTCATCCTATTCACTGAGGTATACTCAAAAATTCAAATTCAAAACAATCTTCTTCTTCTTCTTCTTTACCATTTCCCACTAGGTGGGGTCGGCACAGACTGTTTTTCGCTTCCACGCTACTCTATCAGCCGTCATCTCCACATTCACTTCCCTTCTCATCCATACATATCCTTCTTCACACAATTCATCCACGTCTTCTTTAAATTCAATACAATTTATTGGCACAAAAAACACATTAACTGGGCTTGGGCTTGATCTCAATTCACCTGATGGCAAGCGACATTAAGACCTAAGGTATTATAGTGCGCTTACCCAGAAAAAACCTGTTCACTCTTGCTTTGAAAACCGCCAGATTTTAGCTCTCAGGGAACAGGGAGTTTGGCAAAAAATTCCACACCTTCGCGGTTCGCACTATGAAGGTGGAGGCTAACCGCTTAGTACGCGCCTTTGGAACCTCCACGGTATATAAGTTATGTTTATTTTTAGTTCATTCAGCTCTAGCTTCCAAAATAGGCGTTAGCCCGTGCCTTGGCAGCTAGTCCTGCCCAAGATTTATACAGTTATTAAATACACAATTCGAAAAAAAAATAGTTCAATATTTACTTAGCAACTAATTTAAGGTACTGCTAATAATATAGTTCAGTACTCATATTTTCTTTTTAATGCAGAGATATTTTTAAGCTGCTACGGATGCCTTATTTTAATAATTAAAATATTTTTTCGAGCACAATTTTTTTTCAGACTGAGTAGGACATTTTTTTGTATGTACGAAAGTGGGTAATCTTACTAAAATTATACAACCGAAGGTTTCATTTCAAATATAAGATTACGAATGAAAATATTTACATACAACTCTTTGATAAAACTTTCTGTATTGGATATGATAAAGTTTTAATCACTGTAATTAAATTAAAGGCTTTTCGTAAAAATATTTAAGCAGCTTGTTATAGTTATGTAAATAGGGCTGTACAAGTATTTTTATAACAGTTAATTAACAATTAATTTTTATAACTGGTTTTAACACTTAATTAATAAATCGTTTGCTTAATATATTGTTTATTATTTTAATAATTAAATCTAAAAGAATGCGCATTCTTGTACATGGTCATGATTATGTAAATGACATTTTTGTTAAATTCGCATACTACTGTCAAATGTTAATGAATACAAACTGGTTGACATTTTAACATGACAAATGAATGGGAATATTTGTTTTGATTATATTCATACCAAAATGACATTAATTAATTTGTTTGTAAATGTCTTAGGAAAGAATATATAATTGTCAAATGTAGCAAAGAAAACATATTATCATCATAGCATAGCATGAGCAGCCCACTGTAATACGTTCCTACTGCTGGGACTCGGAGCCTTCTCTTACAAGGAAAAAGATAAAGGCCATAATCCGCCACGCTGGTCAAGTGCGGGTTGGCGAAAGAAACACGTCTTCGGATATTGTGGTCCTCAAACGTGCCGGTTTCCTCACGATGTTTTCCTTCACCGTAAAGCGAGTGCAAATCCACACATAACTTGAAAAACAAGTCATTGGTGTAGGGCCGGGATCAAACCAGGGACCGTTTGATAAAAAAATATATCACCAGGTCAATCGCTTTTCACATACTATGTATTTAAAATTAACCATAAAAGCCATTGGTGTCTTGATTGAACATCAATAGATTCGTCTATATTTGTTTCCAATTCATCTGGTATATTATCGATATCGATGCCGGTGACGGCGCGTCACTAGCCAGGATCACAGATACTCGGCCACTGGCGCAGTGGGTCGCCGACCAGCGGGAATGCGGAAGGGCTAGCATCCCGCGCGCTCCACACCACGATGCTACGGCGAGATCTATCGCGAGATACATCGCGGGAGATCTACGGGAAAAAATGTTATGTGTTACTTGACATTGT
Organism: Mellilla xanthometata; assembly: GCA_035578125.1. NCBI lineage: Eukaryota > Metazoa > Arthropoda > Insecta > Lepidoptera > Geometridae > Mellilla > Mellilla xanthometata. The sequence goes on along the minus strand of JAPUBQ010000033.1, from coordinate 1,416,193 downwards.
AATATTGTAGATTGACATTGCAATATTGTAGATTGACATTGCAATATAAACCAAATCCATGGCAAATATTAATATGTTACTTACGTAATATAAATGTTTTTTGAAAGGTGGTTAATCGTTTATATGGTTATGTACCTAAAAGGTAAAAACGGGACCCTATCACTAAGCTTCCACTGACTGTCTGTCTGTACCTATCTCAGAAACTTTAATAGCTAGGAAGCTGAAACATTCACAAGATAATATCTTGAAAACATAGACTTGCGATTGAAGGATTCCGTATCATTGTTGTATGGGAGCTCCCCTTAATATTTATATCATTTAAATTTTATAGTTTAATTTGATAGCTAACATACATTTATATATTTTGTAACAACTTTAAGTGCCTAGCAGCTACCGTATTGATATGCCTATTGCAGCAAAATAATACGAAATTAACACGTTTATTGTATGGGGACCTCCCCTCCAACCTTAATATTTTATTTTATTTTAGGGTTTGTTGTTATAGCGGCACGGGAAATAAACCTGTTTTTTTCGTAGTATTTTGCTGTAATATATCAATACGATAGCTGCTAGGTACTTAAAGTTGTCACAAAATATATAAATGTATGTTAGCTATCAAATTAAATTATAAAATTTAAACAATATAAATATTAAGGAGGGCTCCCATACAACAATGATACGGAACCCTTCAAGTGCAAGTCTATTTTTACCATTTATCATTTAAGAAACTGTAAATTCAATATTTTGTAAATAATTAGCAAACACGACTTTTGATACCAAAAGACCTTTGACATACTAAAATGTATATAATTTTTTTTTTCAAAAAAGGCATATCATGAGCAACATTCATTAACTTTTAACTTCAACGCTTTTGCAAAATTATTAACGAAAATTATCAATAAATATCTGCCAGAAGTCGATTACGCATTAATTTGACATTCATCCGTCCAGACTATGAAAATAAGTAATTAAAACTGCAACTGAAACGCATGCCAGACTGATTGAATGTCAATGTCACTGCAATTATAATTACAAGAAAGAGTACGAGTATATAGAGTTCTTTATGCAATCTCAGACTGACCTTATGGGCAACCTTTAAATACCGATTTAAGGACTCGATTGAACAATCAGTTAACTTGTCTAGTTTAATATGTAAACGATTAACTCCATGTTTTTAACGCTATAAATAAACATTTCCAACATTACATATTTTTATTTAGGTACTCTTTTTCCAAATCTGCCTGCTTTTAGCCTGCTTTATAAATAATAAATATTAGGACACATTTCACACAGAGTGGTAAAAAAGGCTTACTTATTAATGTAAGACTTTTTTTTTTAATGTGAAAACTGTCTATAAGATTTTTTCTTGTTATTGACATAAGAAAAGTGAACCAGAAAACAAATATTATTTGATTGGTAGGTATGCTTATAATGTCGAAAATTGTACTTGTCTTAAAAGTTACAATGCATAAGCAAACCACTACATGTTCCATTGCTGGGATTCGAGACCTTCTCTGACGAGTAGAGAGATATATGCCAAAATTAAGAATTGGCGGATGACACACATCTCCAGATACTATGGTCCTCAAAGTCGTCAGTTTCCTCATGATGTTTTCTTTCGCCGTAAGGCGAGTGCAAAATTCACACATAACTTGAAAAAGAAGTTATTGGTTAGGATCGAACCAGATGCCGTCTGATTAAAAAGCAAGCAATTTTCTCACCGAGACACATTCGCTCGTACCAACCTTTACCTACTATGTAGTAAAGTCACTAACAACAACTCGGAAGTAAAAGAAATAAAACAAGCTTAATCATGATTCTTTCCCAAACGACCTCAGCAAATCAGCTCTCCCGATAAATAAATATATTATGAGACATTCACAAAATAGTTAAATGACATTCAGAAACGATCTCACCAACACATGCCTACGAAATAAGTCATAACATAGTCAAATTGTTATTCAAAACAATGGCAATAAACATCGACACGTCTATTTTTAACTTTCATATCGATTTAACCTTTAAGCGAAAGGTTAGTAATGCCTCGAAATAAAACTTTAAACAGATGCAATGTGACTGCGCCGTTGAAATGCCTTGTCTTTTACGAACTGAAGGATATCGGCGAAATTTAATCAGATGAAATAAATTAAGTCGTCTACATTGAAAGCATGATAAAATTATACATACTCTACAGTCAACTCGGTTTTTTAAGCACACAGTAGAAAGAAAGAAAGATATATAATAAATAAAAATTAGGACACATTTCAGACTGGTTAGCCCTATACTAAACTATTTCTGGTTTGTATTATGATTGGAAAGACAACTAATATACTACATATATACACATAAATAGTTTATATCGATACATATTTACGAGTAACATCCAGACTGACAGCCAACAATTTAAGTTTAGCACAAAGATATTGGCCGTGCCGGGAATATTGTAATATATCAGTTGTGTTAGCAACCATAATACGAACTAGAAATGTTTTATTATGAGGCTAACCAGCCGTGTGTGATATATTTGAGAAAACTATACATTTTTATATGACAAAAATGTTTTATCCCCAAATCTTCTGTCATTTATTTTGTTTTATTATTTATCAACGGAACTTTATTTTTTATTAGAACACATTTCACACACGGCTGGTTAACCCCAAACTGAACCATTTCTAGTTCGTATTATGGTTGCTAACACAACTGATATATTACAAATATATTTTATAGGTATTATTTATTCACAGAACTAGAAGTAAAAATAAATTTAAACAAACAACTTAAGAATAATATTTACAAAGCATAGTAAAAACGAAAATTTTGTAAACAAAAAAAAAATAACAAAACAAAAATTAAATATATTAATTAAAATGTATTTATATACATATTTTAATTTTTTTATTTTGCTGTTTGTAAAACTTATGGTATTACCCTGTATTCTGACGTAAGCATTTTTTGACGAGGGCATTTTGCGAACTTGGTGTGATTATGTGCATATCGTCATGATTATATATATGCACATAATTGCGTGTAAATAATTCAGAGCCTATTTTTAACGCGCATCTAGTTTAAAAGTCAAAATTTCCATTCAGAGACTTTAGTAAAAAAATGGGTAAGTCGTTTTCTGCTGAATGTGAAAACTGTCCGGAAGATTTTTGTTGTAATTAAAATTAAGAAAAGTAAAACGTCTTTCAGCTCAGCTGAATTATTGATGCTATTTATTATGCTGATTTATTTTATATTATTTGAAAAGTATTTAATACTTGCAATAGACGAGTCCATTTTGTTGCTAGTTCTATATAATTTCAATACAATGTAACAACTAAAATTTTTGTTAATAAGCTTTGATTACTAATTTATTCTGCTGTTTCACTAACGTTCGAAAACGCGTGTCTTTAAATTATTTCTGAATGGAATAAATAGAACAGAATATAATATATTGGTTAATTAAATATTTATTTGTAAATTGTATTATTAGAATAAAATAACCAAAGCTTAGTTATTAATAAAAAAATTGCATAACAATTGTAAACGAATTATCCACGAATCTATCCCAGGAGTTTCATACCACGTGTACCCTAAACTAACGGTACTCTTATAACTAAAATTAGGCGTTAGGATGGCCGATAAAAAATGGAGTCCACAGAGCTTTAAAAAAAACTCCGAGTCCTGTTAAAGGGGACTGACCTCGCTCCCAAGGGTGAAATGACCTATTTAACTTGAATGGGGTCATTATCAGCCGCCATGTTGGATTTTGTTTTTTTTTTCTGGACGCCCCGTTCGAAAACCGAAGATTGATTAGGATTTCTTTTTAATAAGCGGCCAGTAATGTTGTGATTAGAATATTGTCTGTCTTTTGTTTCTAACAGGGTTCTGTCAAGGATTTTGGGTTCCGTATAGTTACGATCTGTCTGTCCATCGGTCCATCTACTATGTGTATACATTTACGACTATTATGAAAATAAATGTAAAAGTTTAGTTTTACATTTATTTTTTTGTTTTATTGACAGTTTTCAAGCCGGTCCGAAGTTTGTGCGAAGACTAATAGCCGGGACCTACATTTCAACGAGTCATCTAACGCACGGTACTAGGTAGCGTCCAGGTGGAAATACCACTTTTTAAATGGCAGCCTTGTGTTTCCTTGTTACATTGTCTTGGTCACCCATCCAAAGACTGACCTCAACGACCGTTGCTTAACCTGGATGATCGCGTTAGATTAATTATTAATCACCTTAGTTAAGCTTAAGGCGCTTCAAGTGCCGCTCACAAGTAGTGAAACAACCATTAAAGTATAAATATTGAATAGAAGCGAGTGTGGCTCGGTGGTAATAACGTCTGCTTTTCAATCAGACGGACCCTGGTTCGATCCCAGCCCTACACCAATGACTTTTTTTTTCAAAATATGTGTGGATTTGCACTCGCTTTACGGTGAAGGGAAACATCGTGATGAAACCGACATGTTTGAGGACCACAAAATCCGAAGACGTGTGTCATCCGCCAACCCGCACTTGGCCAGCGTGGTGGATTATGGCCTATATCTCTCTCCTCGTGAGAGAAGGCCCCGAGTCCCAGCAGTGGGAACGTAAAGTGGGCTGCTTATGCTTATTAAACTATATAATATCGTAGAAATAACCGAATAAATATTTTTTCTGTAATACGTAGGAAATACCAACGTAAATACCAACCTTAAAAAACTGGAAAAGTAATCCACCTTTCAAGGAAATACATCTGCATCTCCCACTGTTTTATTAACCTTTACTTTACTTGGTTTAATTTTGTTTCAATATAAATAGTGTAGTTATTCCCCGCGGGCTTACTTGTTGCTAGCGGGTAAAAAGCATTATTTAGATATACACTAGCTGACCCGGCAAACGTTGTTTTGCCTCACTTAGGGGTATGAAAAATGGCGATTCAGCGGCACACACGACTAAACTAAATTTAAAGAAGCCCCGTCTCTTTTCATCTTAGGTGGCCAGAAAGAGACGGCACGTTCTGGACCACAGACAAAACAACTAAAGTCACGTCAAATATGGAATGTGCAGGCAGTTTTAGAGGTGATACAATTAAGTGCGGACTAAAGTTGCCTATATTTTCTACATTTGACGTGATTTTAGTTGTTTTGACTATGGTGCTGAACGTGCCGTCTCTTTCTGGCCACCTAAGATGAAAAGAGACGGGGCTTCTTTAAATTTAGTTTAGTCGTATGTGCCGCTGAATCGCCACCACTAATGTAGCTTATATGACACGTTCGTAGATTTACCATAGCAGCGCCATCTATTGATTACTTACTCAACCCAGTCGAAAGGTATCGACATCTGTTAGAATCATTTGGAGTTAACAGATAATTGTGACTGTTAAATAATAACAGACAATAATTAGCAATAAATTAAAATTGCGGCTATAATTTGAGATTTAAACTATCCTATCTCTCAAGTTGGATCGAACTGCACATGGTGTGCGAATTTTTATTATAATAAGTGGTTTCGGAGTCCATTGAGGACAAACATTGTGACACGAGATTTATATATATTAAGATAATTACATTTTGTTGTGGAGGTGCCTAAGTCGCGTAATAAGCGGTTTGCCTCCACCTTCATTGTGCGTACCGCCAAGGTGTGGAATTCTTTGCCAAATTCCCTGTTCCCCGATAACTATAATCTAGCGGTTTTCAAGGCAAGAGTGAACCGGTTTCTTCCGGGCAAGCGCGCTCCACCTTAGATCGCTTACCATCAGGTGAATTGTGATCAAGCGGAAGCCCATTAAGAGTAAAAAAAAATGATTCTACCCATAGACAAAATATTCTACTTCTTAATGCCACTTCCTACTTACGAGTATATATAAATGCGAAAGTTTGTGTGTATGTATGTTTGTTACTTCTTCACGCTCAAACGACTTAACCTAATGCAATGAAACTTGGTATACATATAGTTTACGCTGACCTCGCTGGCGTAATGGTTACTTTGCCGGACTGCCAACTAGAGAGTCCCGGGTCGGCGAACATCTTTGTGATGAGCTAATTTTATTTTTATTTTTTATAACTTATATGTTTACGTTTGACCACAGCTTGCCTGGTGTTAAACAATACTATGGCCTACGATGTTACACGCTTACCCAGAAAATACCTATTAACTCTAGATTTGAAGACCCCCAGGTGGAACTTCTCAGGAAACAGAGAATTTGTTGACTGTCGGGTCTGGGTGTTAAATATGTATCGATATAAAGTGTTTATGTATGCATAAGTAGTATATCAGTTGTGTTAGCAAACGTAATACAAACTAGAAATAGTTTATTACGGGGCTAACCAGCCGTGTGTGAAATGTATCCGAAAAAAAAGTTTTGACTTTGGATTAACTCATGGGTTATTTTATTACCCGGGATTTACGCGGATAGCGCCGCGTAATTAATTATAGATTCAATATATTTATCATATCCTGAATATTATTTTTAATACAGTGTAAGCTCCATGTAACGTCACTCGATTAAACGACAAACTCTCTAAAGCGTGGAAATCAATTGGCTTTAGTTGGTTTAGCTTGTATTCCATACAATGATACATTCTCTCCATTTAACGACCACTCTCTATAACGCCATAAAATGTACAGTCCCTTCAGAGTCTTTATATAGAGTTTACACTGTATTTCAAGTAGCTTTAATTATAAAATAATAAAATAACTTGTACGAAACAAAGCCTACGTTATACTTTTGTAGATTATATGGAAAAAGCTAGGAAACCGTAGAAATAAATATTAATAGGACACATTTCATACACGGCTGGTTAGCCCCATACCAGACCATTTCTAGTTCGTATTATGGTTGCTAACACAACTGATATACTACATTTACATACATACAGAAATACTTTATATCGATACACATTTAACACCCAGACCGACGACACCCTTCAAATTTGATCTTAAGGATGTTGGCCGTTCCGGGAATTGAACTCTTTAGTTGGCAGTCCAGCATGGTAACCATTACGCCAACGAGATCGAAAAATGTCGAGAAACTATTATAATTCCAAACTCAACAAGATAGTTTTGTAATAACTATCCCATAAACCAGTGCCGTCTCCTTGCATTCCCTAAATAATATCATTGAACTCGATCAAACGCTTTTAGTCCTTTACCGGTCCAATAAAAACTCCTATTAATTGCGTAAGCGTATGTAATAAACTTTTGGATTGGTTAAAAATAACCGACGCAGCGCACCACAGACCGGGTATAAATTCTTAAAAAACATAAACTTCATGCTACAATCCTCTAACGTCATTACTCCGAGCGCATTCCATTTCGAATTTCGAACAAGACGCTCTCCAATAGGAATCAAATTGGAATTAGCGCCAAAATTGACGTAGAACATTTTTATTTGAAAATCGAAGCTGCAATCTATGATTAGAACTGGATTCTAATACACCAAAAATAAAGTTTAGTATGGTGGTATGGTTCGGGCGTAGTTGGAGCGTTGTTCCGCGTTCGGTGGACGCTAGGATATAGGTCATTGCTCCCCTAAACCTGCGGAGCAGTCGGGGCGGTTCATGAGTACTTCCATGTTTAAATTGCCCAAGTTGTATGTACTCTCGGTACAAGGATAGCGGACATTACGCGTCGGGACGAATGACCATCCTGCGTGATAGCATCGCATTGACTCGCCCACTGCCAGGATTGCCAGATACCAACTCTCATTTTCTCGTACAGGGTCACCCAAAATCTCGCATTTTCACGTACAGTGTAAACTCCGTATAACGACACTGAAGGGACTGTGCATTTTATGACGTTATTGAGAGTGGTCGTTAAATGGAGATAATAAATAAATAAGATAGAATAATATATAATAAGAGAGAATGTATAATTGTATGGAATACAAGCTAAGCCCAAAACCAATTGATTTCGACGCTTTAGAGAGTTTGTCGTTAAATCGAGTGACGTCACATGGAGTTTACACTGTATTTTTGTACCTTAGTTTTAAAAAGGAAGTTTCTGTTATAATATCTTATTACTTGAAAAACTTTTTTCTCTAGTCGTTCATTTGTTTTATTCTTATAAAAATAAAAATGGTATGATCCAAAATCAATCAATAAGGGCCAAAAGATATTATTCTTGGATGGACATCAGTTTGAAAATCTCGTGCGCAAAAGCTCGAAAGTTAGATGTTTTGTCGGACCCAAAAATCTAGTAACCTTACGAGAATGCTCATACATCTGGCAACCCTGGCCACTGCGCCGGCAGCCGCGACGAGCCGCCGTAATGCGATCCGACGAAACACGAATTATTACGATTTCCTTGTTCGAAAATTTGAATTTGGAATGAAGATAGTGCGCTTCAGAACTCTTATTGATCATAGACTAACGTGCTTAATTAAATCGGGAAACTGTCTTGTAACGACGAAAAAAAAAGGTTACTAGAAAACACTTTATTAGATTTTCTGTCACAAGGGTGACATTTTATAAAAACCCTGTATAAATTCAAATAAAAGATAAAAAAAAACACTTTATGCTGCGACTCTCAAAAGATCGTGCATATTTTTGACGTTATAGAGAGTTGTCGCTAATAAGATAAAGTAATGCAATCGTAAAAAACAAAGTAATGCAATCGTAATGATTAATTACATCATACGTACATTTCATCCCAAGTTGTTAATAACTAGATTTCTAAGAAAGTTTATTTTGTCAATTACCGATACTTTCGCAGTGTATTTGTAAATGCTAAGTTGGAAGTATTGTAGATCTAAAAGCGCATACACAAAAATAATTAAATACCTATTAATCACGAAATTACTAACTTTATTTTGGAAGTTATTTTCATCATTTTCTAAATATTACCAGGGATCAGATTATATTATTTGTCAACAAATTCAAATAAAAAGTGACAAGAGAAAACAAAGAATATGTAAGTTTCTAAATAAAAACAAAAGAGTTACACAAACTGCTTTTCTTTTCTTTGTAAAAAAAGTATAATTATTTTAAGCTAGTTTTGCCCCATTGAAGAGCAAAGGCTTCTATACCTTCTTTCCATTTATGATTATATATTGCTATTTCCTGCCAGTTTTTACATTATAGTGTTTACACCTTAGAGGATCTATTATAGTATAATAGATCCCGTAAGGTTTATACATTTCATCCCGCCATATCCGTCTGGTCCAGTATTACAAAAGTATTGTGAATACATAAATAAAATGTTAACTATTACCATAGACGAAATATTAGTATATTTTGTCTATGCTATTACCAACTACTAAAGTTTTCTTCTATTATAATAAATTTAATAGATTCTTAGAAAAATCTAAGAATAAAATATAAAAACTTTTAGTAAGTATTTTCTATGGAACCAAAACGAAGTCACGATTTTTTTTTTTTTTTCGGGTGGTTAAATAAATGAGTTCAAAAGTGAACAGCAGAGATTGGAAATCTTTGGTGGACAGATTAACTTGTTGCTGACATACTGATAGCCTCAACACTGTTCTTATTAATAGGTACTGATTCTCTGGATTTTAAAATTGAATAGTGGAAATAAATTTTATTAGACAGAATTTGGAAGTGATGAAATTGCTGTGGAAAATAGAATATCACTTTGGGTTGAGAACGAAAAAAAAACAAGATTTGAAAAAAATACTGTTTATATATTTTCGGTAAGTATTGGATTTAATCATTTCTATATTACTACATTGAAAAAATATATATTTAATAATAGTGATTAGATCACTGTCAGCGATAAGCGATTAAGTTATTTGTATGTTTTGTTTCTTTTATTTTTGACATTGTGAATGTTATATATAATTAACTAGCTGACCCGGCAAACGTTGTTTTGCCTCACTTAGGGGAACAGCGCCATCTATTGATTACTTACTCAACCCAGTCGAAAGGTATTGACATCTGTTAGAATCATTTGGAGTTAACAGATAATTGTGACTGTCAAATAATAACAGACAATAATTAGCAATATATTAAAATTGTGACTATAATTTGAGATTTAAACTATCCTATCTCTCAAGTTGGATCGAACTGCACATGGTGTGCGAATGTTATTATAAACGGTTAAGTGGTTTAGGAGTCCATTGAGGACAAACATTGTGACACGAGATTTATATATATTAAGATTATTATTGGGGTTGTCCAATTGCACGTTAAATAAATAAATCAAACTTTATAATGTATTTTTTTTTTACAATCGAAAATATAGAGTATAAGTATAAAACCAACAAATAAAATAAATTGCATCACTAACTAGAATGAATATTTTTGAAATATTACCGTCAAAAACAACTTTAAGTTTAATTACTCTTTACAGTAATTTCAACTTTAAATACCAGGGCAATAGAGTCCACGAAGAGTTATGGTTATGAATAAAACCACAGAGGTTAACCGCAAAAAGCTTAGATGCGTTTCCGGGTGTGAAATGTGGTCGACCCATTTGGGTTTGAAATAGGGTTGCTAAACGTAGATTAAATATGTCATAAAATTACAGAAAAAAATGCAAAAAAGGGAAATGAATTTTAATAAAAAAAAAACTTTCATCCAAAGATTTCCTCCTTGCCATAAATTTATACAAAGTTTATATATTTTTTTAATGGAGAATAGCGACCGGCATTTTAGGCTCATTTTTTCTTTAGATCAATTTCGTTTCACCTTTGTTCAGTAGTTTTATTTATATAAATTCAGTAATTTAATTTAATTTTACTATATAGGTACTACATATATGTATTTTCTAATTTTTATGTATTTTGTTTATGATTTATATGAAAATTTTATTCAGTAATTTGCTAAGAACAAACTGGAAAAAATACGATTCATAAGTATATGTATTATTATTTTTACGTTATATTTATACGTATTTTTAAATATAATAAATTTTGTTTCTGTATTTATATTTAATTCAGTTATTTGTTACGAGAAAACTGAAATAAATACAAGTAGAATAATTACATCTATCTCGTACCGTGGCAGCCCTATTCAAAGCGCATTTGGTCTAATAAAAACTCAGCGTTTCCGTGAGATGCATATAGCGGTGTCTGTTTTTGCCATCTTCCACGTGTGTCTCTCGGCTCGGGAAACCAGGGAGTTTGAGTTTGATAATTTTGTAAAGAATTGAATATTATGTGTGAACATAAGTATGAGCAAAAGTGTCTTTCGGTAGTTTATTTTCTAACAGTTTTATCGCTGTTAACAACAGTAAAACAACAGGAACAAATCAGAGAAATTAAAATTAGCTTTGTGAAGAGGACTGAAAGTTGTAACAAATGTATGAGCACGATTTTTTTGGTTCTTTTTGATAAATCTTGAGTATATTGTCAAAAGATACTAGTTATTATACTGACTAAAATGTGAAAATGTATGTTTGTTACTCTTTCACGCTCAGGAACTGAACTATTTTTCTTTTTATTTCTCAAGAAACAGATTACATAAATAAGATTGGATGAATGAATCTCCAAAGCCTCTTACACAATTAATTAATATTTATAATAAATAATCCTACTAATCATATTTATATTATTAGTAGGATTAGCATTAGTTTTTTCGCGTAGAAACGGTTACACTTACATTATTATTAAAAGTTGCAATAAATCCAGCAGTTTCGGTACTTTCCGAGCACCTTTCGAAAATTATGAAGATACTTCACGCGAGTTTACAAAGTTCGACTGTTTTTATCTTCTTTTATTTACAAAATTTTGTTTTTTGACAAAGATTAACACGAATCTCATTTAGCATCTTGAAATACATATTATATTTATATTTTAGAAAAATCCGTTCTCTCCAACAAGCTATTCCATGGCTAATTCTATGGGGACTGCAGGCGAAGCCGTGAGAAGTTTCTTGTATTCTAATTAGACAGACAGATACATTAGTACACTTTGTTTGCATATACATAGTGTTTGTGAAGACACGCCCTTATCGTGTTTCTGTTATTAATTGCTGTCTAAACGTTTTTATAAGTTCTTTTTAGGGTTCCGTACCTAAAGGTAAAAACGGGACCTTATTACTTACTATGCCATCACTGTCTGTCTGTTTTTTTACACGCTTTATATTAGCTTCACCTGTATGTTTGTAACCGACTTCTTTGGGCGCGATTTTGACCCACTTTAAACGGCCAGATTTCGTTGAAACTTTGTAGATTTATTGAGGACCGATGACAATACACTAATTTGATATTTTTTTTTTTTTGTATTTTTGTTTGTATGTTTGTTTGTAACCGACTTCTTTGGGCGCGATTTTGACCCACTTTAAACCGCCAGATTTCGTTGAAACTTTGTAGATTTATTGAGGACCGATGACAATACACTAATTTGATATATTTTTTTTTTGTATTTTTGTTTGTAACCGACTTCTTTGGGCTTGATTTAGACCCACTTAAAACGGCCAGATAAGCGTGTTTTTTAGTTTTTTTTACTGCAAAGTCGCCTATATTTTCTACATTTGACGTGATTTTAGTTGTTTTGACTATGGTGCAGAACGTGCCGTCTCTTTCTGGCCACCTAAGATGAAAAGAGACTTCTTTAAATTTAGTTTAGTCGAGTGTGCCGCTGAATCGCCACCATTTTGTCTCAAATCAGTACAAAACAAACAAACATATTCACGCATTTATAATATCAGTAGGATTTATCTATCATCTTATTTTATGCAGTGCCTCATATTAGGCACTCAAAATCTATTAAAAACTGCCATAAACGTAAAAAGTTTGAATCAAAATTCCTGTAAAGGATCAAAATATCCTATCACAGTAAAGATCTACTAATATAGATACACGTGCACTGTAAATACCGAATTAAATTTACAGTCGTATCGAGGCGCTACTGTCGCATTTTGTTAGAAAACCTGTTCCAAAATAAATTTAGTTCTATAATTTTCCGCGCGCAGATTTATCTTTGTAGCGATAGTATAACATTAATAAATCATTTCAAATGTCTTTTTGTTAATTTTTGCGCTAACAAAATGATGTTTATCGTGAAAAAAAAACAGTATGATTAACGATATAAAACAGATGAAAGTAGAAAAAATATTCTGGCAAATGACGTGACAATCATACAGATTTTTTTCTGTTTATACAGTGTAAACTCTATATAACGACACTGAAGGGACTGTCCATTTTATGGCGTTATAGAGAGTGGTCGTTAATTAAAGAGAATGTATCATTGTATGGAATACAAGCTTAACCAACTAAAGCCAATTGATTTCGACGCTTAAGAGAGTTTGTCGTTAAATCGAGTGACGTTACATGGAGCTTACACTGTATATCGAAGGTTTAAATGCTATTTCTTTGTAGCGCCTATGGCTCGGCTAGCTAATGTGATCTAACACGATCATCGAAGCTAAGCAACGGTCGAAGCGGACAGTGTTTGGATGGGTGTCCATGCACAAGACAGTCGTTTTTCAAGTGGCATTTTCATCTGAACGCTACCGTGGGTCGGATGACACGTTAAATTGTAGGTCCCGGCTGTTAGTCTCAGTACAAGCAGTCGTTAAGCCAAGTCAGAGGCCTTCGGGCGGCTTGAAAACTCTTGACACCAAAGCTTGGCCACTTAGCCCATACGAAGAAGAAGAAGATTCTCGTCTTCAAGCATCTGCTGTATAACTTGCATGTGATAACGCGGGTCAAAACCAACGACATTTATAATACCTATAAATGTCGTTGGTCAAAACTAGTCACAACGACCATAGTCCGTAAATTGTTCGCTATATACTCTTTAAAGTTTCTACTCCCCTGGTAGCATTTTCACTAAAAACCTTTGGTCTTCAGAATAGCACTTAAACTAACTAAAATGGTACAAATAAAATTATAACGTAACAATATTTGATAAAGTCGAATGTACCATACGCTGAATATAAGAGACACTTAATACGTTCCTAAAAATTTGCCTCTAGATTTTGACCCTTAGTAAGTATGGTATAAAGTGAATTGTCGTGGATCAGTTCATTTATAAACATCTCTGTCGTGCTCTGGCGCCCTGGTACGCAGGAGACTAATGCTACGCTAGGTCGAAAATGACACAATTTTTTTTCTTCCTGTCTTGATTGACTTCCTTCCATTCTTCATTCATTCACTTCTTCTCTTCTTCTTATTTAATAAATAAATTAATTCTATTTTTACTACAAAATAGCCTTTTCCCATATAACGTATAAAGTGAAAAATGTGATACAATAATAAAGTAAAAAAAAATGTAAAAAAAATATTTCCAACAAATAAATATTGTATCAAAATATTTTTTATTACATATATATACATAATTAATTAATCTTCGATAAATACTATATTTTTGATCGCAGTTTACCATAGACTAAATATATTTTTATTTTTGTCTATGTCTATTACTTACAAATTTTCTATATTAAACTTAACTACGATTTTTCTGATACTATAATAAAACTTTCTGATACTACTAATTCAAATCTTCTTTTCTGATCCGTGATTAAAAAAAAATCTCCAATAAAATCTCCTCTAAAAAATCTCCAATAAAAGACAGTTAAATATTTTACTGGTTAAAGATATATGGTTATTGTAATAGGTTATGATGGTTATATATTTTATTTTTAGCCATTTTTGATGACTGGATCAACCTATGAGTCAACTAACCTATAGCGGAGTTTATCTTCCCGCGCTTTTCCAAAAAATCGTTAACAATCCTTATTAGGTAGGTAGGTACTCTAAATATTTGAAAACCATTGTCATTCTCCTCATATTTATTACACGCCGTATTAATTGAATATAAGTTTCAAGCTAAATTTAGTCCACGATTTATCTCTCTATATAATAGAGAAAGAAGTATACTTCTGTCTCTTTCTAATATTGCTGTTCTTGTTGCTTGCAAAGTATTTGAAACTAAAATAGTTCTTTTAGCAATGATTTAAGACTGTTTTTGCAAAAGCAAAGTCTAGGACACTCCCTCCTCACGGTTCGAGATAAGACCTGAACACATTCTAGTTACGCGATTCACGGCCTAATTGCTTTCATGTTAAAGTATATTATTCCGTAACATTGAATTTGTTTCTAGTTAGCAGCACCTCTTTCATGTCATGTCGCTCTAGTACATAGGATCTCACTATTACGAGATCTTTGCCTCTCTTTGATCATTTTATTGTTTTGTTTTGTTGCCAATGATATTTTAGCATAGGTGGTATATAAGAGGGAGGGAGATAGATAATTGGAATCAATTATCTATCTAAATCTAAATCACCATGCATGCATGCGTCAGCCCACTGCATACGGCATGCGTCGGTACTCCTGGGACTTGGGGCCTTCTTTCACGCGCAGGGGGATTATAATCCACATTCAACTGACCAAGCGCAGGTTGGCGGATGACACGCGATTTCGGATACTGTGCTCCAGGTTTATTTAAAAGTTTATTTTTTTACTCGTTTAAGTAATTTTTTAACTCCACAGGCAAACACGACGGGCTGCTACTAATTTGACGTGTTGTGTTTGTGTGTTTGTTTTTCTGTGACATTGTGATTCTGTAGGAGTTAACAAGAAAGTATTTGGGTGAAATAAATAATTTAGTTTAAAATAGTTATAGAAGTTAGTCTAATAAGGCGATCGGATGAAATGCGGGCAGAGTCAGATATTTGAAGGGTGTTTTGGTTGTGCTTACGGAACCCTAAAAAAGGGTAAACTAAGCCCATGGTTTCTGGCTCAAAATAAAAAAATATTTTTGTAATATTTCGACTTGTTTGAAAAACATTTGAAAATTTACTAACATTCAATATGTTATGTCAACAAGGTTGCGAAAACTACGGATAACAGAAAAAAAAATGTTACGCGAAATTTAATTATTGTGTTCCTAATTAATGAGTTTTTAGTGCAAACATAGATTGCAACTTTGACGTAAGATTGACGTAAAATATATTTTTTATTTTCGGGATTCACTTTTCAAACTTTTTATGGTATTTAAATATTATGGAACGAAAAATAAAATAGTCTACGTATAAATTTGTACCTTATGGTAATAAATAGATTAAAAGTTTGATTTTGTTAATTTAATATACTAACTTTGTCGTAAAATATTGCAAAAGATAAAATGCGTCGTCTATATACCAACACGGCTCTAAGGTCGAGCATGCCTCGTTTTTAGATTGCCTGGAAGAGATTGCTTTTAGCAATAAGGCTGCCCGCCTGTGTCTCTCTGTGTTTATCGTGATTTCTATTGTTTGTGATTTTATTTATTTATAATAAAATTGCGAACCGTCAAAAACGGTTTGCCGATCACGTAACATCTCTCACTATTTCTACTAGGGTCACATGAGATAGTTTGTGTATTTTTAAAAGCGTCGATTCCGAAAATGAACCTTATTAGCTGAAAGATACAGTTGAGAATTCATTGACAATAGGCTAAACGTGTATTTAATTCGAATGGACGGTTCAAATCCAAGCGAAAATCACTTGTATTATTAAGAAAATAAGGCCGAGATTTACTCGTATATTGGATAAACAAACGCCAGTGGCACGATGCACCATGGTGGACGTATCAGGCCGCTAAATAAGTTAACTCACTGCTACCAGGAGAGCAGAAAGATGAGCGGATGGGCTTAGACTGCGCAAAAAACGTTACGTAACTATGTCAGTGTACAATACACGGATAACAGAAAACGGTACAGCTCTATTTGAATGCTTGCGGTCGAGGACGTGACATTAAAACTGTTGCATAAAGTACTAGTTATTACTCTGTGGCATAGGTATGTTATGGCTTACAAATAAATATACTACAATCAAAGAATGCATTACTTTTTTTAAAATTATTATTGAATTACAAATGTACGCAAGTACTACTAATAATATAAATTTTACATATAAAAACAAAGTTTCCGTTTTAACTATTCTTTGTAAATATTATTCTTTAACTATGTTTAAATTTATTTATAACTTAAATAAAACATTTAATATTGTATTTTAGTATCATATACCTATTGATAATTGATAAATTAATAATAATAATAATTAATACCCTACTATGAAGTACTATGCCCATAGCACGTATACTAGTTAGTGACTTTGTATTAATCATGTTATAAAAACATAATATTTTTAATTTCGTATACTTAAGTATTTCATCAAATGAGTATTTAAATTATATTTTTTGTGGTCTTATATGTTAGTTTGTGGTCCTATTTTAATTTTAAATTTGAATGATTATTTACAACTTATTACATTTTGCAAAAAAATAAATTACTGTAATATTTTTTTATATAAAAAATAAATATTTAAAAGTCTTAATTGCGAAAATGAAGCTTATGTTTTACTTGATTAAGATAATAATCGTATAACAAAATTACTAGCTCCTATTTAAAACATAGATTAGGAATAGTTTAACCAAATTCAAATGAAAATGATCTACCTACTATATATTATTAGCAGTAATGTTGAAATTCGTTTGTCAAATCAGTGGATTAACTAACAACTGACGAAACGACGGTTGCTCGATCGACTGACTGACTAAGTTAACTCGAAGCTACCAGGCGGTCAGAAGTATAAGGAAATGGTTTTAGACTGGGCAGAAACGTCATGCCAATATCTCTTGACATTATGTATGTACAGCGCGATTCAAATGTTACAATTAGCTCGCTTTGTTGCATAATAGCATAAACAGCCCATATACGTATACGCCCATATCCCACTGCTGGGACTCGGGGCCTTCCCTCACGAGGAGAGAGATACAGGCCATCCACCACTCTGACTAAGTGAGGGTTGGCGGATGACACTCTTCTTCAGATATTGTGGTCCTCAAACATGCCAGTTTCCTCACGATGTTTTCCTACACCGTAAAGCGAGTGCAAATCCACACATAACTTGAAAAACAAGTCACTGGTGTAAGGCCGGAATCGAACTGGTGTAAAATTAGACGTTTTTAGTTTTTACCATCGAGCCACACTCAGCATTATGTATTTTACATACCTAGTATTTAATTTTAGGTAAACAAATACCCTAAAAGAGCCAATTGGGACAAAAAAGTAATCTTAAAAAAATAGTTGAGAATCGAATAACAACAGCCTAGCTATCGTATTCAAACTAAGATAAAGGATAGTTGAGTCAAGAGCAGATAAAAATAGTCCGTATTTTACTATTCATAAGGTCGAGATTAATTTGACAAAGTTATTGGATTAAATGGACGCCGCGCCGGTTGCACTGGTGAACGAAGCAGACCACTAACAAGTTAACTCTGACTTACCAGGAGAGTAGAAATATGAGGAAGTCGTATTAGTCTGGCCACTGTCATACGTGACGTACGTTACTGTGACGTATGTCACATGTCTACGATTGTCAATTTAATCTAGATGCATCAACATTCATTTATGGTTAGCCCCTCCCTTCGTGTACGTCTAGTAGGTACTTTACAAATAGAATAGAATAGAATTTCTTTGTTATCATATTGTTAAATAACTATTACATTATATGTATAAACATAATAATAAATAAATAAATAAAGTTTTTATTGCTTCTTAGGAATGAGCACGGATTACAGAAACAAAACAAGAGTATAGGTACTTATAATTAAACTTTTGAGCCGTGCGTTGCTGGTTCATTGCGCCTCGCTGTAGGTTTTTTGAGAACCTGAGTCGCAAGGCAGCAATAATCATATCTATCATCAATATGGACTCGTCAGTATTTCATTAAATAATAATATAATAAATTAAACTAAAATAATAGCAGCTGCATAGGGGCTTTGTCGAAAAGTAAATAATTATAAATAAAGAAAAAGTAAAATTATAAAATAATATCCTTATCCAATTTTTTAATTTATTACTAGGTAGGTATGTAGCAAATGTAGCTCGGCTAGCTAAGATGATCTGACGCGATCATCGAAGTTAGGCTACGATCGATGCGGAGGGTGTTTGAATGGGTGACCATGCACAAGACAGAGCACATGCAGAGGTTTTTCAAGGCAAAAGGCATTTTCGTCAGGGCGCTACCGTGGGTCAGATGACACGTTAAATGGTAGGTCCCGGCTGTTAGTCTTAGTACAAGTAGTCGCTAAGCCAAGTGAGAGGCCATGGGGCGGCTTGAAAAAACTACTACTACAAACTACTTCAAAATTAAGTTGAAAATCGAATAACAAAAGAATCACGTTGGTTAAACAGAGCTTTAAGGATAGTTTAGTAAAATGCAAACGAAAATGATCTGTACTATGTTTGAAATAGGGTCGAGATTTATTTGTTAAAATCGTTGGATCAAGGAACGGCTAGTGGCGTGGTGAAACGCAGCAAACCACTAAGTTAACTCTCAGTTACCAGGAGAGCAGATATGTAAGGGAATGGTTTTAGACTGTGTAGAATTGTATGACGTTACTTTGCCACTGCAACGTCTGTTTTATCCACGGATCAGGAAAAACAGGTTGTATCTATGAAAGGAACTTATTGCTATATTGCGAAATACTGTCAAAACATAGCATAATAAGCAGCCCACTATATGTACGTTCCCACCACTGGGACTCGGGGCCTTCTCTCAAGAGGAGAGAGATATAGGCCATAATCCACTACGCTAGCCAAGTGCGGGTTGGCGACTATCAAAATAAAATTGATTACTTCAAAGGACAGTCTTTGGATGGGTGACCATGTAGAAGACTGTATGTATTTCAAAAATTGATGGTTCATCTGGGCGCTACCGTGGATTGGATGATAGGTTACATTAGAACCTGTCCTGGTCCTGGCAATTCAAATGATCGAAGAAACATATTTAAATAAATAACTTAATACTAAACATTTGTATATAGCATTACCTACTGTATTCTAGGTTATATATAGACAGTGATAAAAATTTGTAATGAATCAGACCAGACCAACACATCAAAATCGCACTATAAAACACTATAAAAAATACTAAATTTCAAGCACGTACTCAAGCAAATAATAATACAGTGTAAACTCCATGTGACGTCACTCGATTTAACGATAAACTCTCTAAAGCGTCGAAGTCAATTTACATTTAACCACCACTCTCTATAACGCCATAAAATGCACAGTCCCTTTAGTGTCGTTATATAGAGTTTACACTGTAGTTCAAATTTTTTTAAATAGGACGATTGTTTCCTTCGAGTATAAGGTCATGGTTTACAAGTCGTCCCGACTTCGCACGGGCTATACAAAATCTAATTTGCTAAGAGAAACAAAATATAGCCTATGTTACTCGAGGATAATGTAGCTTCCCAACGGTTAAATTTTTTTTCAAATCGGTCCAGTAGTTTCGGAGCCTATTCGCGTCAAACAAACAAACAAGAAAACTTTTCAATAATATCGGTATGGTATAGAAGATGGCAAATTTGACAATAACTGTAACACTAACTTTAACATTGACTAAAATATTTCTTTATAGTCAAAGTTTACCGACCTGTCAGTCAATTGACTCATCTGACCCCTAGTCAACTTAATTAAATTAAAACTTGACCTTAATTTGTTGGATGTCGGTCTGGGTGTTAAATATGTACCAATATAAAATACGTATATATGTATATGTAGTATATCAGCTTTGTTAGCAACCATAATACGAACTGGACATGGTTTAGTATGGGGTTAAACAGCCGTGTGTAAAAAAACTATAGCTTTAACCAGCGAAGTTTAAGGGGTTAGGGTTACTGATACTGTTAAAGTTATACCTTCATCTTATTTTTTTTAATGGTGTTACTCATTTTAGTTTCCCTGGTAGAATATTTTGCGTGAAACATTGCCACTGAAGCCAGTTAGTTAGTTTTGCAGGAATAAAGCCAGTTAGTAAGTTAGTTACTAGGCTCGTAGAAATAATAAGGAAAACACCAGTTACTTACACCGTTTAATGTTTACACTGAGTTTTACATCACAATGGTATCGAATGAGCTAATAGTGCAAACAATACTTTACGACTAGGTACTTAGTTAAGATATACAGGGCCAGTACTAAAAAGTGTGCTAGGGTGAAAATTGTTTGACCCTGCAGCCTGGGTTAAAGAATACGGCTCCAGAAGTGCTCCGTTCCATTACAGAACGAGCAGAAACTCAGCGAAGAGACATTCATAGGTATACAGCCGAAATCCCTAAGTTTCGCACAAGCCGATTCGCTTCTACCTTCCTTGTGAGGAGTGCAAAACTTTGGAATTCTCTTCCTGAGTCTCTGTTTCCTGAGAAGTACCACCTGAAATTTTCTTCAAATCTAGAGTTAATAGGTATTTTCTTGGTAAGCGTGTAACATCGTAGGCCATAGTATTGTTTAACACCAGGCAAGCTGTGGTCAAACGCAAACCTATAAGTTATGAAAAAGGGCCCCTGCCTGTCGTAAGAGGCGACTAAAAGAGGCATCAGACTCGAGGGTGTTCGGAGATGGGGTTCCGACACCCGCTTCGTCAAATCTGTGGTGGACGATGGTGGCGTGTGATCGTCGCCGTCGTTGGCGGATCGGTTAGTTATCAGGGAAGGGCCACACCGCAGTGCAAGGAGGTCTCCGGGGTGTTTCCCGGAAGAACTCGGAGACCTCCGTTAAGCCTGTGCTGTAGGCAGGTCACCGGGGGGGTTTAGTGGGTACAAATCCCACATAACCTGGCTGCGCCCCATCGTAGCCAGGTATCTTGTTGAAGATTTCCTCCCCCTCAACAAAAAATAGACCGAAAATTATTTACCGATTAAGAGAAGTGTCTTACATAAACTGGCCAAAATTTGACCCCCGAAGCAAAAACAAAGGGGTTTTATAAGTTTCAAGTGTTAAAATTTCACAGAATAATATTGATATTTGAGGGGCTGCTTTACAACAAACATAACTTTTAAGCAATTTTTTACTCGATCTTTATATAGACATAGTTGCTACTCTAAATATTCACAGAATATTCAATTATGTATCAACTTTAAAAATGTATACCAATATATAAATAGGAAAAGTTTGTTTTTTATTTGTTTGTTTGTTTATTTGACGCAAATAGGCTCCGAAACTACTGGACCGATTTAAAAAATTCTTTCACCGTTGGGACGCTACAATATCCTTGAGTAACTAATGCTATATTTTGTTTCTATTCGCAACTTAGATTATTGTATAGCCTTATATATTATTGTATATTACATATTTAGTTCCTATCACAAAATGTTCTTTTCGGCATATTACTTTTACAAAATAATGTCGATGTTTCACATCTGCCAAGCGTCACTTTCGCTTCACTTTTTTTTAAGAACCCTGTATAATAAACTAAGAATAGGTAACACCATGCAATACCTACTCCTAATTACGCGCTGATAACAAACGCTTTGATAACACAAACATAAGAAGTTTTGGAAACGACCGAAGAAAATGAGAAACTGAGTTAGAAACTATAAACTTCCCTTTTTGACTGAAAACAAAAATCCCTCTTTAGGTATAACAAATGTTAGAAACTACAGTGTAAACTCTATATAACGACACTTAAGGGACTGTGAATTTTATGACGTTATAGGGAGTGGTCGTTAAATGAAGAATGTATCATTGTATGGAATACAAGCTCAACCAACTAAAGCCAATTGATTTCGACGCTTTAGAGAGTTTGTAGTTAAATCGAGTGACGTTACATAGAGTTTACACTGTACTTACGTTTTAGTCGTTAAAAGATTTAAAATATACTCTATACATAAGAGGTACAAGAAGTTTAAAAGAGTTTTGTAAAAAAACTCTTCTAAACTTCTTGTAGTTAGGTTTTAGGCTAAATGACATCACCGGTGACTCCCGCTTCGGGTCGTTCTTGGTGCAGAGGTTGGCCATAGCTATTCAGCGCGGTAATGCAGCAAGCGTGATGGGCACCTTTGCACAGGGGCGAGCAGTAGCGGGTTATTTGATTGCCTGTTTAATAATATGACGAATTGTTTTTATTTGTACAAAACTGTAATAAATTTTATTGGCAAAAAAAAAGGTACAACATATGTTTAAATATCATATATGTATATTTTATTATTAGTAAGAACCAGTAGGACTGCCTTAAGATTGTTCGACTGCATTAAGCTGTTTTTTAAGGAGTTCAACAATAGAAACTAAAATAAAACTGTTCAAATACAAAAACAAATCATTTATTGATAACACCAAAGTTACAAGTCAAAAATTATATACATATTTCCCATAAAGTTCTCGGACAGCCTTAAAAGCTTGATACCACTTTTTAAAAAGAGATATCATGTTATAAATTATAAGCAAACATAAAGATTCAATACATAATCATTGTAAAAAATAGACAACTTTAATATTTACCTAAACCCCGTTTTAAACAGCTTATTTTAGTATGTGTAATCTTATCAAAATACACTTAAAAATAGCCATAAACAGACATGCGTCACTGTTGAATAATTCACCTCAGTATACCGGTTTTGCTAAAAGTATGTTAGCCTTGGATAAATGTATACTACATTCCAGTAAAACACAGACTGAGTCTGATTACGTGTGATACATTAATATTTGTTACTAATTTTATTACATTATTTACTTACCTATACATACTAGCTGAACCGGCAAACGTTGTTTTGCCTCATAAATGATTTCTATTAATTAAAAATGAGTAAAAGGGGTATGGTAAATAGATAGTAGCCGATTCTCAGACCTATTGGATACGCATATATGGTAAAAATTGTTCAAGCCGTTTCGGAGGAGTACAGTAACTAACATTGTGACATGGAAATCTTATATATAGGAAGAAGATGTATTTACAAAATATTACATATTTTTTTGTTTACACAATTTTAGTTTTTTCTATCCATTGTTAATAATTTTCACCTTATTATTTGAAATATTACTTATATTATTAGTTAATTTACTTTAGAAGGGGATATTTTTACAAAGATAAAATTAAATATTTGGACACATTTCAAACACGGATGGTTAACCCTAAACTAAACCTTTCCTAGTTTGTATTTTGGTAGCTAACACAACCGATATACTACATATACATACATGCATAAACACTTATCTTTATATCGATATTTATGAATAAAACACAAGAAAAACTGTAAAGTAAAAGGCTTATTTAGATATTTATTTAACAAAAATAATAGGTCCAATATAAGCATACCAAGAAAATAAATGTTTTTGTCGTAAATAGAAAAAGCAAAATTAACCCCTAAAATGCAAAAACTTAACTATCTACATATAACTGCCTTCTTATAAAGAAAAAGTACATGAAAAGATGTTATCTCGTATTTTAAATTTATTATTAGATTCTCCATATTGTCCGAAAAATCAATTCCATACGTTTCATATGGCAAGTAAAAACATGATAAATTGTTGTTTACTTCTTCTATCCTATCCCTAAAAAATCGATTAGTAATTTTAATCGACTAAAAACTTCACTAAACGCTCCTGTTTAGTCGTTAATGGCGAATTTTGACAGCCAGTCTATAACGGTTCTAAAAACCATTGTTTACAGATGCCTTCGCTATTTCTACTACGAAAAAACCCTATCAAACCCTTTATGTTTGTTTTTTTTATTTGTGGACATCTGCCGAAAATCGATTTCGCATTTTTTTGATCGGAAAAAATGCGGGTGCAAAAAGGTACCTACGTAGTAGTTGATGGCAATATTTTTTGTGAAAGTTGTGTTTGTAAAACGGCAACCCTTTCATCATACATGGTGCAGTAATCAGATTTCGGCATGTGCTATAGTTTTTTTTATTTATTAGGGTTCCGTGGAACTTTGTGTCGATAAATTTTGCTAAAAGATTTACTATATACTAAAATGGTCTAACTAAATAATATATACTACTATGTTGGCTCGCTAAACTCAAAATGGATCCTGGCCTCCGACACCAAGAGACGCCACTCTTCTCTATCCTGTGCTGTCTCCTGCCAGTCTGTGGCATGAAGTGCGCTCAGGTCTTGCTGCACTAGGTCTTCCCTGCGATACTTGGGACGACCAACCGGACGTCGGCCATTGGTCGTCTCAATAATATATACTTAGTTACGATTATGTATCATAACGCCATGTAATTAAAAAAATGTGCCTATACAATATTCTTATTTATTAGAATATTTAACTTATCTCAATATCAGCATAACAATTACAAATTAATTAGCTATATCTAAGATTTCTTAGAAATAAACGCCTGCAGAAAAATAATAGCAATGAACGTATCTTGAGAGAAAACTGATTTTCTCGAGGAGTACTTTATCACATATCAAACTCGTATGTAGTAGTATTGCAATATTGTCAATATTATTCATAACTTTCGTGCTATACACGATACACTAGAATAGGCATAAACTATATATTGGTTGGTGATAGAAGGTTGCTAATAAAAAAAAACGCCCTGCTGGTCGCCGGAAGGCAGAATATGGTACATTCTTGTAACTAACCGAAAACCTGTCTTTGTACTTTCCTGTACTCTCCCATATTCGCAATAAATTGATTTGATTTCTCTTCCTGAGTCTCTGTTTCCTGAGAAGTACCACCTGGGCTTATTCAAATCTAGACTAAATAGAAATATTTTATAGGTTGGCGTGAAACATCGGTGACCATATTGTTTAACACCAGGTAAGCTGCGGTCAAACGCAACCTATAAATTATAAAAAAAAAGATTTTGATTTGAAATACCTAATTGTATTGTGTAAAGAAGTTATGCTCATTTAGTTGGAGCAAAATTTTTTTACACAGTAAGAAATAAGAAAAAACACAACATTTTGTACGGAACTCTTTTACAAGAAATGATTTCTGCATAAAACCTACTTTGTCAATTTTTTTTTCGAAGAAACTCGATAGTTCTTGAGTATGGAGTGTGCCATTCTTTTGTGGCTGTCAAATGTATTTGCCTTAGCAATGTCTTCCGCAAAAAAAGTTAGAAAAAACTTGGCACGAGCGTAAACCTTTTGTATCTTCTTTTTATTGAAAGTTTAATAGACATGTGCTTTTTAAAAGGGTTTACGCATCTTTCGGTATCAAATTTTGGTGATTCAATGGACACCTTTCGATTTCTTATAGAAGTAATATGATTTATTACTTTCCTTAAAAAAATCTGTGTTCCATTCGTGGCGTCACTAAGCTAAGTGTGTTTTGTAGCTACATAATCAATTAAGCGTAATCTATACCGATATCATAAAGAGGAAAAGTTAGATTTTTTATTTGTTTGTTTCACGCGAATAAGCTCCGAAACAACTGGACCGATTTCAAAAGTTCTTTCGCCGTTTGGGAAGCTACATTATCCCTGAGTAACATAAGTTATATTTTGTTTCTCTTTGCTACTCAGATTATTTTAGAGCCCATGCGAAGTCGGGATGGAATGCTAGTTAATTATACAATCATTATATGCATTTTATTTAATTTTACCTTAAATAGATACATAAATTATTTATTCTACTTTACGGCTGATCAAATGCCTAGCTGTAATTATTACATTTAAACTTGTAGATCGCCCCGGCTTCGCACGGGCTATAAAATAATCTAAGTTTCAAAGAGAAACAAAATATAGCCTATTTTACTCAGGGATGTTGCTAATGTAGCCTCCCAACGGTGTAAGAGTTTTTCAAATCAGTCCAGTATTTTCGGAGCCTGTTTGCGTCAAACAAACAAAAAAACAAACTTTTCCTCAGCTATCTCTAATATTGGTATAGATTACGTAGTCACATTCACTGACAGCCCGCATCAAATAGACTTTGGTGATCGAGTCAGATCTCCTTAGTTTGCCGAGCAACAGACGAATACAATCAGCCCTGTTTAAAGTGTACAGTTTTAGTCTATTTGTTTTGTTCTAAACCAACATCAACCCTTTTCGCGTTATTTGAACAACGGATTGAACTGGTATTTGCAAAAACGATTTCGGTGATGCGGTTACATATTGTTTTTATGCCCCGTGGTAAACTGGCTGACGGCTTGTTTGATGGTTAGCAGTTAGAATAAGCCAAGTCAGAGGCTTTCGAGTGGCTTGAAAACTCTCAACAGCAAAGGCTTGGCCAATAAGTAAGACTTAAAAACTAACCTTTAAAAGTTAGTCTCTTTTCTTTCGAGTAATAAAAATATTGCGTGTAAGTGGAAAAGAACATTTAAATGTTTTCTTTATTCATCAACGTGTGTGTATATAACATATACATATATAACATATACATATACCTTTAACATATACTTATATAACATTATTTAACACCCAAACTGACAGTCAATAAAATTAGTACATTACAAAGATGTTGGACGCGCCGAGATTCGAATCTGAGGCCCTCTGGTTGGCAGTCCGGCATGATAACCATTACGCCAACGAGGTCTTCAAATGATGATATACAACAAAACATATATTTGACTACCATATATTAGACCACCCCGGCTTCGCACGGGTTATATAAAGTCTTTTGTTACACATTTTATTTTAACTCTCTGATATTTTTGGAAACAAAATATAGACATATTACTCGGGGATAAGGTAGCTACTCAACGGTGAAAGAATTTTTCGAATCGGTCTAGTAGCTTCGGAGCCTATTCGCGTCAAACAAACAAACAAAAAATCTAAATTTTCCTCCATAAAATATTAGTATAAATTGTATAGATATAGACAAACAATTGTCTTTAAATATCTGACGTGAAACGAAATCGAACATATTTTTTTCAAGTCCCGAACCTAGTTTTATTGCAAATTATAAGCGTATGCCACGCGCACGCGCAAACTAGAATGGATGCCCACCTGTCTCTAGAGTACTTCTGGATGTGACACCTGACTACACTCGTTAAAAACTAAAAAAAAAATTGTCTGGGTTCTGGTATCACCACGTTTTAGTCGTCGACTGCTGGTATGAAGTAAAGTTGTTGTATTAGAAAGCTAGGACTAATTAAAAAAAATTGGTGAGGCAAAAGTCTTTATCGCGTTAATAGGGTTTCGTACTTCTGACAGATTGAAGTGGCATTATACGAGTAACATTTATAACAAAAATTTAGCACATTTTTTTCTTTACCCTTTTAAATTAATTTTAATGTTCACGATTTATTTTATTTTATTTATTTTGGCCTATAAACTTTGTGAAAAGGCAGACGGAGGAAAAATAGGTAAACAAAAAGTTAATTTTTAAGTAAAAATATTATCTACCAGCGATACTTTTTGTAAAAGTACAAAAATATAATTGTATGTGAACTAAAGAACGACATATAGCCACAGCACATTACAAAGAAAGAAGAACTTACTGGATGGCTTTTGATGGGATTACAGTTCAGTCGGATATCAGTAAATATTTCCAATAGAAAAAATACTTATGTTCCGACAGCTTCCTTGAGAGTATCAGTAACTAATGTACCACTGTACGGTTTTTTTTTATTTAAATGGGCGGGACATGTCTGCAGGATGGACAATCGGAAATGCGCGAAACGTGTGACGGAGTGGGCTCCTCTAGATTGTAAGAGAATTCCTGGAAGACAAAGAAAGAGATGGAGAGACCTTTCCTAAATATATGCGGACCAACATGGATGAGACAGGCGAGGGAGAGAGAGAGAGTTGGAAAAAAACGGAGGAGGCCTATGCCCAAGCGGCAACTTTTACCTGAAAAGGTGTTAATAAAAAAATGTATTTTTATAAAATGTAAGGTTATGTAATAGAATAAAGGCTTTTGACGTGACAACGTCTTAAATTAGGTAGCGGCTGGGAGTCACTTATGAAAAAGTGTAACGCCCGGTAACGTTACGATGAGTCACCGAACGAGAGAGAGGCCCGCCGAATGCCTTGCGTCTCTCTCCCACTCAACTATGATCGGTCTGCCGCGCGCGCAGCACGCGGCAGACGTTGTCACGTAAAATCTTCGCCCGTAAAACCGACTTTACAGGCAACCATTTTTTTACTATATTTTACTTTACTTACTATGGATTAAAAAAAAGGGTTTGTATTGTATAGTGGGATGCCAGATCTAGTAAGTGTAGACTCCATGCCACCTGCCCACCGCTGGTCAGTGGGCAAGGTGGCGAAACACCTGTGCTGTGTTGTGACAGCTGACAGATATGTCACACGGATTATTATCCCACTCGGTAACTAGTCTTTTGTTTCGGATGAACAGCCTCAATCACCATTACGTTTTAGTTTTAGATGTAGATAAGGATGTTGTAATTATAGTCTGGGCATACATTCTGTCTCCTAACTTTGAAGACCTCGTTGGTTTAATGGTTACCGTGCCGGACTGCTAACTAGAGGGTCCCGGGTTTGATTCCCGGCTCGGTCAACATCTGCGCGATAAATTCAAATACATTCATTGCCAAACGCCATGTTTGCCGAAAACTTTAATTTAGCTTTTTTCGTCTAGTATTACAAATTATTATTACAGATCTAGTATGTGGCTAACCAGCCGCATGTGAAATGTGTTCTAAAATTTGTTATTATTATTATATTGAAAAAAAATATATACAAGGGTATATCGCAAAACATTTTATGATGTTAAAGGAACAAAATTGTAAATAGTATGTTTGAAAAATCTATATGGCTACTGTTTTTCAGTCGAAGAAACGTTCGACTTTCAAAATACGATGATTACGCAAGAAAAATTGTTGTATGAAAAAGGTTGCACTAAATGATTTAACCGCCTTGCGCGAAACTTTTGCATGTCACGGCTTTCTTATCTACAATATTCATACTTAATCACTCTTAGTTTTTAAAAACAAACATATCTAACTAATGAGTCAATCAATCGTCAGCCAATTTGCGGTTTACTGATTTCACAATATTGGAATTTGTGAATCAGATAAAATGGAACTTTATAGGAAAAAGTGTCTAAATCAAATATGACATGAAATTTTAAAGAAAAACAAGCAATTAATTCTTCTTCTTCTGATCTAAGTGGCCGAGCTCTGGTGTCAAGAGTTTTCAAGCCGCCCGAAGGCCTCTGACTTGGCTTAACGACTGCTTGTACTGAGAACAGCCAGGTCCTACAATTTAACGTGTCATCCGACCCACGGTAATACTCAGATAAAAATGCCACTTAAAAAAACAGTCATGTGCATGATCACCCATCCAAAGACCCCGCATCGACAGACGCTTAATCTTAGTTAGCGGAGCTACAGGCGTTATAGTAATTAGTTTAAAAGTTTTTATTAAAATTATTTATAGACTAGCTGCCAGTCCCAGCTTCGCACAGGCTATATAATAATCCAAGAAGTAAAGAGAAACAAAATATAGCCTATGTTACTGGGGGATAATGTAGCTTCCCAACGGTGAAAGATTTTATCAAATCGGTCCAGTAGTTTCGGAGCCTATTCGCGTCAAACAAACAAACAATCAAACTTTTCCTCTTTATAATATTGGTATAGATACTATATAATATTATAATTATTGTTCTTTAGCGGTTCTTAATCTTCTTATAAACAAAATTTCGGTGTCAAAAATGTTAGTTACCGTACTCCTCCGAAACGGCTTGACCGATTTTTACCAAATTTTATATGCGTATTCAGTAGGTCTGAGAATCGGCTATATCTATTTTTCAAACCCCTAAATAATAAGGGTTGTAAACCCTGAAATTTAAAAGGCATAACAACGTTTGCCGGGTTAGTTAGTATATTTATAACGCTAAATACAATCATTTGCCATAAGTGAATTCGAAATGAGAACTAGTAAGTGTATTATTAACTCTATCAACGATAAAATTAGTATTCAATGGCTCAATACATTTACGCTATAATATTGCAAAACATGATTATCTTTGTTATTAAACTAGCTCAGTGTTACCAGATAAATGGCAAATTTAAGCTATAATATTGCAAAACTTTATTATCTTTGTTATTGAACTAGCTTAGTGTTGCTAGATAAAATACAAATTTAAGCTATAATATTGCAAAACATTATTATCTTTGTTAGTAACCTAGCTGAGTGCTGCCAGATAAAATACAAATTTAAGCTATAATATTGCAAAACATTATTATCTTTGTTAGTAGATAAAATACAAATTTAAACCCGTAGCAAAGATTAGCTCAGCAATTAAGAGAATACACGTCTTACTTTGAGACTTAAAAATATATTTGCTTTTTAAAATTAAGCCTCCAGGTCGATAATAATTGGCCAAGCGCGAGTTGGGCTTGCGTATGAAGGGTTCCGTACCATTGTTGTGTGGGAGCCATACTTAAATATTTAGTTTTAGTTATTTTTTAATATTAATTTTATAAAAGTCTTCTAGTCTAGTAAAAAAAAACTACTCAAAAATTACGTTGGTTGTTTGGGAGCCCCCCTCAAATATTTATTTTACTTAAATTTTATAATGTAATTTGATAGCTAATATATATTTGTATATTTTGTGTAGTAGCTACAGTTATTGATACATAGCAAAAACACGAAAAAAAAATCACGTTAATTGTATGGGGACCCTTATTTTTTTTTTGTGATATTATTAGTATTATTGTTGTTAGAGCGGCAAGGCAAATACATGACTTCTGAAAGCTTTCTAGCTATCACGGCTTTTTGAGATACAGCCTGGAGACAGAGATACAGACAACGGAGGCTTATTAATAAGGTTCCGTTTTTTCCTTTTAGGTACGAAACTCTAAAAACTACGTAGGGCAGATGCAAAATGGCCAATTGCTAGATTATGCTGACTTAAACACACAATTGCTCGAGTTGATAGGTGTTGGTTGGGGTATTTATTCGTAAGGTGTTTCTTTCACAAGGTTTGAAGAGTTTTGTTTTATTTTACACACAGTAACAACCTATATTTATGGATTATATATATTTTGTACATATTTATTATTATATATTTATTTTGCTAAGAATATTAAATTATATTAAAATTAAAATTAATTAAAATATTATTATTCATTTTAATATTTATTTCCTTTATTTTTATTAAGAATTTCGCGTAAGAATTTCATGGAAAATCAACAATTGTCAATTTTTTATTCTTTATTTTGTTAAAATATATTATTTATGTATTTGAATTCCTACACTCATATATCATTACACCTCATCATTATGTTCTTTCTTGGAATTGAAATTCTAAGAAATTAGACTAGTAGGTATTATTTAGGTATTATTTTATTTAGTATGACTACAATCTGGCGATTTTCAAGGCAAGAGCGAACCGGTTCCTTCTAGGTAAGCGCACTTCACCGTATACCTCAATATCACTTACCATCAGATGAATTTGTGGTCAAGCGCTGACCTATTTAGAGTAAAAAAAAAAATTACTCATAAGGTAGTTTGTTTGCTCTTAGCGATCTCTTCCAGGCAACCAATTCTAAGAAATTAGACTAGTATTTATCCATAAGGTAGTTTGGGGTCAATCTTTGTATCGAATTTTTCTATTTTTCAGATTATATTCTGTTTTCTGTTAAAAAATTACTCATAAGGTAGTTTGTTCGCTCTTAGCGATCTCTTCCAGGCAACCAATTCTAATAAATGAGACTAGTATTTACTCATAAGGTAGTTTGGGGTCAATCTTTGTATCGAATCTTTCTATTTTTCAGATTATATTCGGTTTACCCAATTAGGTATCGGGTGCACGGGCTTTGGAATGCGTGCAGTCTGTTTTTTGTCCGCGTGCCTTATGTTAAGTAGCTTTACAAGACTAGCCGCCTGGGTTTACTTGCAGTTTTTCACTAAGGCGAAGAAGATAAGGGCGAAACCTTGATTTTACAGTTTTTTCGCTATAAATCGTCGTAAATGGAAAACAAAATTGAAAAAATAGCTTAAAAGCCGTTTAAAGAACTACTCTAAGAATATCTGTACTTATTTTGGTATCAATCAGACAGTCCATGCACTATTTAAGGTGTAGTATTTTCGTCTTGGCGCTGCTATGGCTCGAATAACACGAATAGAATAGGAATAGTTTTAGAATTGGTTTTTATTAAGTTCTAATTCATTTAGTTTAGTTTGTGTCAACATTTCATATCGATCGAAACCTTGACAACATTGTTTGACAAGACATTTAAATTGTACTCTGAAGGATACAGCTACCCACAACACGAGATTAATAAGCTCAGTGTGAGAGCTGTCGGTCATAATATATAGTATATTGTTCAATTGTAAAACCCAGTCAGTGGCATTAAAAAATGTTTTAATACAAGTTTTTTGTAAATTAGTTTTATTAGTTTAGTTAATATAAGAACCCTATGTAAGAGCACTTTTGTTTAAACGACAATAAATTTAATCTTTATCTTTAATTTAGAATTGGCGACGACCACAAACTAAGCTCAATTCCCGGCAGGGCCAATATCTTTGATGAGCTAAACTAAGCCGTTCAGAGGCTTTATGTGGCCTTGAAAACTGTCGACACCAGAGTTTGGCCACTTACAAAAAAGAAGAAGACATGAAAAAACTATATTCTTCACAAACAATCTAACAATAATTCCCTCCCATAAGATATCAGTCTGATCTTTATGATGAGCTAATTTAAGCCGTTCAGAGGCCTTCTGGGGCCTTGAAAACTGTTGTTGTCTAGATACCAGAGTTTGGCCACTTACAAAAAAAATTTACGATAAAAAATGGTTGCCTGTAAAGTCGGTTTTACGGGCGAAGATTTTACGTGACAACGTCCGATCATAGTTGAGTGGGAGAGAGACGCAAGGCATTCGGCGGGCCTCTCTCTCGTTCGGTGACTCATCGTAACGTTACCGGGCGTTACACTTTTTCATAAGTGACTCCCAGCCGCAACCTAATTTAAGACGTTGTCACGTCAAAAAGAAGAAGACATGAAAAAACTATATTCTTCACAA
The DNA here is from genome assembly GCA_035578125.1 of Mellilla xanthometata. Classification (NCBI taxonomy): domain Eukaryota; kingdom Metazoa; phylum Arthropoda; class Insecta; order Lepidoptera; family Geometridae; genus Mellilla; species Mellilla xanthometata. The sequence goes on along the minus strand of JAPUBQ010000033.1, from coordinate 1,382,663 downwards.
ACAATCTAACAATAATACCTTCCCACAAGATATCAGTCTGTTCTCGTGATACTCCGATACGTATCGAAGCCACAAATACCGATCGGCTCAAAACAATGGCGCGCTCCCGAATTCCTCCAAAGCCTGGATCAAAGCCTCATCAATGTAACAAAAACCTTCAAAAAAACACTTCAGATTTTTATTTGATGGAATCCTTCTTTCGTATGAGACCTTCGATGGCCGTCAAACGGACCGCGTCGGCAAAAATGTGCATAATTGGGCCCAGATACGCGTAAAAAACTGACAAAAACCCAACTCTAGATGTTCGGAAAAAGTGCACTGATACAGGGGGTGCGTGAAAAAAGGGATTTACTATAACCTAAGATAATAACATTTATTGTATATAGTATTTTATTTTTTCTGGAACTACGTCACTTCTAAGAACCGTTATTAACTGTTATTTATATATTATGTACAGATTCTAAGAAAAAAAAATCTCCGTCATCATTTATTGATAATACATATTTATCAAGTTATACGTCAAAGGTTGGCTGTGTATACAGAGATGTATGGAAGAAGCGTACATACTGTACCGACCCTACATACAAAATACAAAATTTATTTATTTGACAAAGTAATTGTTACAAATATATAAAGAAATCCAAAGGCTTCCGAACTAGTTCAGAACTGTATGACGGAAGCCGATGTCTTCTCCCAATCGTAGGTATAGAACTTAATTAGGTTTACAGTACATAATTTATGTCACAAAGTTTTCAAAAAAAAAAGAAAAGGTTTATATAAAAAATTACAAAAAAAGTATGATATTAAAAAACAATGAAAAGGGATAAAAGGTTAAGGAAGAAGATACGTCAATGGACACATTTCTAAAAACCTATAACTGATTTACTCACTACTTTTTAACCTATTGACTCAGGCGCTACTGTGCGAAATAATGTGTCCTAATATTTTAATTTATATTTATTTTATTGACTCAGGCGCTACTGTGCGAAAATTAATTGTAGATAAAATAAATAAATACGAGTACACATTTCACACACGATTGGTTAGCTCCATACCATTTCTGGTTTGTATTATGGTTGCTAAAACAACTGATATACTACATATACATACATAAATACTTTATATGTTATAGGTATTTACGATTTACTCATTTAATGACTCACATTCGTATCTCAATAATGTAAACAGTGTTTTGCTTAAAATAATAATAATTATCCTGCCAACAGAATGAGTTGTCAGAAGTTGATTGACCTTATAGAAAAACAACCTTCGTGTTTTGGGTTTTCCGAATTGAGAATTATTAAAAGAAATATTGTACTTTTACGTTACAGACTTACCTAAAATGAATTGAGTGTGTAATCAATCGTATAAAGGCGATGGCAAATGTAAATTCTTGAATTTATATTTTTTACTTTAAAAATCGCGGCTAAAAGGAAAAGAATATAGACAAACTAGCTGACCCGGCAAACGTTGTTTTGCCTTATTAATTATTTTTATTCTAGTTTCTAGACACATTCTAGTATAATTAAAATGTTACTTACTTATTATAAGTGTGTATGGTATATGCGTGAAATGGGTATGGAGCGCCATGAACAAACGGTATGGGAATATAAAAGTAACAAACGCCAAAAAATATTATGTTCAATCATATCTATTGAATAGTGTTTATTTTAACAAACATTAATTTGTTCTTCTTAGATGGCACCGACGCCAAGAATACAGGATAAATAAAAATTGAAAATAGCATGTTTATAAGTTAATCAAATAAAGTCTTCCATGGTACTTATGTGTTTGAGCATAAAGAAGTTCAAAGTAGAACAAATTACATAATATTTGTAGTGTCGTAAGCTATGACCCAAAACGTCCTAGAACCAATCGCGAGTGAAGCGAGCCGGATGCGAGCGTAGCGAGCTATGCGCGAGCGAAGTGAGCGCGAACATTTTTAGCATATTTGTTCGAGCCGTTTGAGCATAAAGGAGTTCAGAGTAGAACAAATTACATAATATATGTGGTGTCGTGAGCTATGACCCAAAACGTCCTAGAACCAATCGCGAGCGAAGCGAGCTGGATGCGAGCGCAGCGAGCTATGCGCGAGCGAAGCGAGCGCGAAAATTTTGAGCATATTTGTTCGAGCCGTTTGAGCATAATGAAGTCCAAAGCAGAACAAATTACATAATATTTGTAGTGTCGTAAGCTATGACCCAAAACGTCCTAGGACCAATCGCGAGCGAAGCGTTCCAGATGCGAGCGCAGCGAGCTATGCGCGAGCGAAGCGAGCGCGAAAATTTTTAGCATATTTGTTCGAGCCGCTTGAGCATAATGAAGTCCAAAGCAGGACAAATCACATAATATTTGTAGTGTCGTAAGCTATGACCCCAAAAGTCCTAGGACCAATCGCGAGCAAAGCAAGATGGCTGCGAGCGCAGCGAGCTATGCGCCTGCGAAGCGAGCGCGAAAATTTTTAGCATATTTGTTCGAGCCGTTTGAGCATAAAGAAGTCCAAAACAGAACAAATTCCATAATATTTGTAGTGTCGTAAGCTATGACCCAAAACGTCCTAGGACCAAACGCGAGCGAAGCGAGCCGGATGCGAGCGCAGCGAGCAATGCGCGAGCGAAGCGAGCGCGAAAATTTTTAGCATATTTGTTCGAGCCGTTTGAGCATAAAGAAGTCCAAAGCAGAACAAAATACATAATATTTGTAGTGTCATCATCATATTTGTTGAAAATTTTTTGCTCATACGTTCGGGGTCTAGTTTATTAGTACATCAAATGTTATAGTTTCTTCTACGTAAGAACTAAGTGATCAAGTTATGTTGTCGAGAGTTTTTCAAGCCCCTGTCTTAGTTTAACGACTGTTTGTGCTAAGAGGACCTACAATTCAACGTATAATCTGATCCACAGTAGCGCACAGATGAAAATTCATTTTTTTACCACAGTCATGTGCAGGAGAGGTTATGCAATAAAGCGACTTACACGCGGGTGGAGCCGCGATTAAGTTAATAAGAGAGTTATGTAGCAAAATGATAATTGTTAACAATACTAATACTAATAACGAAGGTCGAAATTTGTGTAAACAGTGAGAGAAGTCTTTGAAGAAGAATTTTGTGAGTGAAACAGGAGAACGACTTCAGTCTATGGTAATACTAAGCATATGTATATCAGGTTTAATTTTGTGAGTTATTTTCTTCAAAAAAAAGATAGATTTTTACTCGAAGTACAGTTAGACACTATATTTGATCAGTTATCAAGCGAGATGAAAAATGAATAAAATCGCCATAAAAAATAGGGGTTGATGATAAAAAAGTAAAAATTTTGGGTTCTATGTATTTTTTAATGCCACTTTATATCAAATTCAAATAAAAAAAATTCGTCGAAAAAATAAAAAATATATTTAAGGGTGAACAACCCTTATCACTTAGGGGTAAAAACGTTACTTAGTAGCCGATTCTCATACCTACTGAATACGTATATGAAATTTGGTAAAGATCAGTCAATCCGTTTCGGAGGAGTACGGTAACAAACACTGTGACAAAGAAATTTACTAAAATGGCCATAAAAAAATAGGGGTTGATGATAAAAAAGTAAAAATTTAGGGTTGTATGTATTTTTGAATATCGTATCATAAAAAAATTAAAATTAAAATTTTGTCAAAAAAATGATAAAAAAAATTGAGGGGTGGACCCTTCTTATTTAGGGGTGTGAAAAATAGATGTTGGCCGATTCTCAGACCTACCTAATATGCTTACCAAATTTCAAAGGAATCGGTCAAGCCGTTTCGGAGGAGTATCGAGACTAACATTGTGACACGAGAATTTTATATATAAGACAAGATTAGCTCAAGACCGTCTAAAGAACAAGACTAAGTATATTTTTACTTATTTTGGTACATATCAGTCTAATGAATTAAGATAAAAACTGGAAAAAAGATTATTTTTTTTGGACCAGTTTTTTATCTAATTCTATTTATACCCTATTTTAACAAAAAACAATACTTACAAATACATAATAGGTAAATCATATAACTTGATATAAAAAAAAACTCCAAATGCTATAATATTAATAGAAAAAGAATGAAATAGTTTTTCTCTTACCAGGCAAACATAACACACATGGCGGTAGAAGCAGGAAGCGCGATGCAAATAGCACTATTTTCAATTTAAATGTATCGAAACAAAATATAGCTATTCCTATGCAAGCGAACAGTGGAGTTGCGTATGAAACATAGATTACCTCTGCTCTCGATAGATAGTCTATTTGAGAGAAATATAACCATTATTTTTGAAAATATTTTTATTATTTCAGGATTTAAAAGAGGCATATTTCTTATTTTTTAAAGATACATTTACAAATGATTTTAAAATGAAGTGATGCGAATGCACTGACCAAAATGCTGTCTCTCGCAGAGACCAAATCCGGGATCTTGCACATTCCAGTATGTGATCCAAAAAGATATTTAAGCGAAAATTACACACTTACAGACGATGCAAGAAAAAAGTTAGCATAGAGAAGGCAGTAAGTTGATGATATTGAAGTTACTTAGTTCTTTTATTAGGACTATTACACAACTTAATATCCACATGGACTATATTTTATTTGATATAATATTTTATATGATTTTTAAATGTGCACTGGTATACTAGTGGACGCTTAAAATCTTTACTATCTCACAATTCATTCCACTATACATAACTAAAAAGCGAGCGTGGCTCGGTGGTAATAACGTCTACTCTTCAATCAGACGGCCCCTGGTTTGATCCCGGCCCTACACCAATGACTAGTTTTTCAAGTTATGTGTAGATTTGCGTTCGCTTTACGGTGAAGGAAAACATCGTGCGGAAACCAGCGTGTTTGAGGAACATAATATCCGAAGACGTGTGTCATCCGCCAACCCGCACTTGGCCAGCGTGGTGGATTATGGCCTATATCTCTCCTCGTGAGGGAAGGCCCCGGAGTCTCAGCAGGGAAACGTATAGTGGGCTGCTATATATAACTATGTGTATTTTATCTATTAGCTTTAGTAACAATGCGGAATCTATAAAAGGAAAATCCATGAATTAAACAATTCATTGCATAGATTGATCAACACATGACTATGCATTTAACGTGATCTAATATGGTTAGCTGTACGGAACACAAACCAACGTGATTTCTGGACGCCTTGTGTAAAACTAGCTCCGCCCCGCGTCGTTACCCGCGTAAATTAGAGAAAAAAAGTAGATTACGTATTGGTCTTAGTTATCTCCGTAGCAAATTTCAATAAATTTCGTTCAGCCTTTTTAGTGTATGTAATGTAACATTCATAGTCAAATATAAATAAATATAATATGTTATATTGTACATTAGCTAATAGTAGTAGCTAATATTTCGTTATAAGTAGTAACTAAAAGTATTATAAAGACATTGTCTAGTTTGCCTCAGAGCAAAGCTAGCCAGTACCTCTTGCTACGCCCTATTACAACAGGGTACATGTAACATAGCCTTATGTCATACATGTGTTGCAAGATAATAAATCTTAATATATATAAATCTCGAGTCACAAGATTCGTCCTCAATGGACTCCTAAACCACTTAACCGATTATAATAAAAATCGCACAACATGTGCAGTTCGATCCAACTTGAGAGATAGGATAGTTTAAATCTCAAATTATAGTCGCAATTTTAATTTATTGCTAATTATTGTCTGTTATTATTTGACAGTCACAATTATCTGTTAACTCCAAATGATTCTAACAGATACCTTTCGACTGGGTTGAGTAAGTAATCAATAGATGGCGCTGCTATGGTAAATCTACGAACGTGTCATATAAGCTACACTATCTATTTTTCATACCCCTAAGTGAGGCAAAACAACTTTCGCTGGGTCAGCTAGTAAACTATAAACTATAACCTTTATGAACATTATGTTGTATTTTATAAGAGAAATGTAGTCTGTAGTCTCTATTTTTCCCACGTTGCTTTAAGTTTGCGACATTGTTTCTATGTAAAATAAGTAATTCTAAGTGCATTAGAAAGAGAAGTGTAACGAAGCTAAATTAAACAAAATTAAAACGTGATTGATTTAAATTGTAGTGTTTTGATTTTTCTTATTATCTTTAAGTTGGTATATAGTATTTTGATTGTTTTTTTCTGTAATAAGTAGTTATTTGTAAATAAACAATTATATAAAATGAATAGATTGAAATCCAGACATTCAGGCAATTGTTTCTATTATATTTTATTGCCAACTTGATACAGTTTTTTTTAATACATTATTTTTAAGATAATCAAGTATGTTTAAACTAAACTTGATGTAGCCTAGTCTTATAACTTTCTGTGCTTAAATTAAAACAATGTTATTAAAATATAACATTCTTTTTTGAAGACGATTAAAAAATCTACTTCAAAAAAGGAGGAGGTTATTATTTATACACAGACTGAAATAATGTTAATTCATTTATTAATCATGTTTTATTGTTTCATTAAAGAAAAAACGGTGTCAAAATAAGTTTGGTAATAGCAACACACAAATATAATTTAAGAGCGCTTAAATACATTTATTTTAAGGTGACCGTTTTAACATGAAATACCTGAATCGAATTACCTCAAAAAATTTGGTAACAGATTTTAAAATATTTGTTTGTTGAAAAAGAAATCTCCTGTATATAAGATGCATTTCTATAAACGATTGATTTATTCAAATCTAAATCCCCGTTTGTGATCCGCCGTCGGGTCTGAATTATTATTTGTTTTTGAATAGCAATTATATTTTATTTTCATCCATCGGACGCATCTCGCATGATGCCAAATACCTAAATTTAAAAAGAGATAAGTTTCAAATCTAATATAAAATAATAAATAAAATAAATATTAGGACACTTTCACACACGGCTGGTTAGCCCCATACTGAACCATTTCTAGCTCGTATTATGGTTGCTAACACAACTGATATACTACATATTATACATATACATACATACATAATATATATAAATACATATTTAACACCCAGACCCACAGCCAACAAATTTAGTTTAGCACAAAGATGTTGACCGGGCCGGGAATCGAACCCGGAACCTTCTGATTAGCATACCAGCATGGTAACCTTTACGCCAACGAGGTCGTCATTGTAAGTTATCTGAGACAATACGGTGGCTATTTTGACTTACATATATTTGTAACCCTTAAGACGAAAACGACGGAGAGTTATAATTATATTCATATCTATACCAACATATAAAGAGGAAAAGTTTGATTTATTGTTTGTTTGACGAAAATAGGCTCCGAAACTACTGGACCGATAAAAAAAATATTTCACCGTTGAGAAGCTACATTATCCCTGAGTAACATAGGCTATATTTGGTTTCTCTTTGCAACTTTGATTATTTTATGTAGTTTTATGTATGTTTGACGTCCTTTGTGTATGTATGTATGTGTGTCTATCTGTCACATTGTAGCTCGCGAAAGGATGGACCGATTTTGATTTAGTTTTTTTGTTTGAAAGGTGTCGATTTCGATAGTGTTCTTAGCTATGTTTGATGAAAATCGGACTAATGGCTGCCGCCTATTTTCAATTGTTAGAAAACCTTTTTCTTGATTCAATAAGAAATATCTCAAAATTAAATAATATTTATTTTAATAATTAGATTTATTACATAATAAATCTTAAATCAATTACCAACATTATCAATTATTAATTTTATTATTTGTTGTAATAGCGGCATCAATACGACCTGGTGATAGTTTAATAAAGTTATCTTAAAAAGTTTTGAAATAAAATCGTACTAAAAAAGAAAATGCATACCAAACTTATAAAACTCCTCTTTTTCGCCCGGGCCTTAATATGAAAAAAGGATAAGTTTGTAACCCAAATATCTAAATTGTAATATTTCCGCGAAAAAGGTCTGTGTTGCCATTTTAGCGAATAAACCCGTGTTTTTGTTTAAACTGCCGACGTTTAGTATGTTAATCAGGTGATTATGATAGGATTCGATCGACCTACATTCTGTTTGATAACACGCAAGCAAGCTATCATATTTTTATCACCCACGTTTTGGGAATTTTATGTATAAAACCCAGCGTAACTCTTATATTCATATTTTTGAGATTGAACCTTATATACCCAATTTCACAAAAGAAGTGGATAATACATAAGAAAGCTAGACTAATATACATACTCGTATAAAAAATCCATGTCACAATGTTAGTTCCCATACGAAACGGCTTGACCAATTTTTATCAAATTTTAAATGCGTATTCAGTAGGTCTGAGAGTTATCTACCGTCTATTTTTCAAATACCCCTAAAATAATTTATAAGTCAAAACAACGTTTGCCGGGTCAGCTAGTTATATGGCTATAAATGGCACTATAGATAAATTGCATGAAATAATTATAACAAAGTAAGACACTTAAGCGAAAAGTTAATTTAAATCTGTATATTTAATCCATCCCACAACCCTGTAAAAATTAGATAGTTAAATTAGTACCTAGCCAGATTTAGATTAAAACTGAGAACGAAAGATGATGAATGAGAGAAAGAAAAAGTATGGAGAATGCAAGTACGAGAGGCATGCAAGCAAGAACTGGTATGAAAGGAATAGTGTAAAATAGGTCTCCTACATATTGTAATCAGGAGGTAGAAGGATAAAAAAAAAAAAAGTTAATTTAAATGCAAAGCAGCGCATAGACGCTACATTAACACAATGTACTATAATAATATTAAACTCGTATGGAAATTTCGCAACGAGACCAGCTGATAATGCCTCGTCTCTGTTACCTTTAGTTTTTTAATCCACTCGACTACTTAACAAAAAAGGTTTATTTATGCAAACCATCTGCTATCAAAAAAGTCGGCATATCTGCCGACAAACCACTAAAAATCGCACGGCGACTCGAAATGATTGGCTAAGCGCGATCCGGTTTCGCAAGCGAAGTGTTCTGTACCTTTATTTAAAATAAAATAAAATTTAAAATAAAAAGCATTGCCTTTAGGTGTTATCCGAGTTAATCCGGGACAAATTAATTTGAACTGGGATAAAAAGTAGCCTATACATTAATCCAAGGTCTAAACTATCTTCACAACAAATTTCATTTAAATCGGTAAAGCCGTTTGAGCGTGAAGAAATAACAAACATATACACACAAACAAACTTTCGTATTTATTATATTAGTAGGAGTACGAATTATGATAAAACTTTAAAAAATACGTTTGTTGTATGGGAGCCCCGCTTTAATTACTTTATTAGAACGGTTTTTGTCAACCTTTTATTGTGAGGACAGTGAAGCTTTGGAACTATTTACCTGAGTCTCTGTTTCCTGAGAGGTATATTCCGGGGGTTTTCAATAGTAGAGTAAATAAATATCTTCTAGGTTCACATTGTAGACTACAGCGTAGTTTTACATCAGGCAAGCTGTAGTCAAATACTATGTAAATTGTAAAAAAAAATTTGTTTATCACATCATCCATCATCTGAAAAGAATCTCAGTCGTCTAGCTATCAAAGTTCATAAGATACAATCTAGTGACAAATGGAAAAAGACGTGCAACGAAGTCTGATCAATAAGGTTCCGTTGGCACCCTTCGGGCACAGAACCCTAAAAAAATGTCATCTGCATATAACAGCTGGCCGGTGCAAACACTTGGGCGAAAAAAGTGAGCTTATAAAAAAGTGCGTGTGGATAAAAAAACTAGAGGCTTTTTAGCACTTCAGCGTTACTGTGTCCTACGGCGCTTAGATGAAAGAGTTTTTTTTTACTCCTGGCATTAGCTGCGCGGCGATTAGCCACGCGGATAAGCGACATTCTTGCCTAAGGAGGAGTTTGACTAGTCTAGAATAACAGGCGCTGGAGGCTGTTGGAACACGCTTGGCGACAGTTTTCTTCAACTAGAAGGTGGTTGCTAGCCAGGCGAGTACCTACTAGAAGACGCACCATTACCGAAGCTCGAACGTATTTATTGGTGGGGAGCGAATTCACGACTTTCAGGAAATACGAGTATACCTATTTTTTAACATGATTACATTCAACGTAGTTGTTTTTATATAAAAAAATAAAAATATAACTACTTCTTTTTTCTTTCTTTTGACAAAAAGTATGTACATTTTTGTATATCGACACATAAAATATTATGCGAGGGCCAGAGGGACCGTCACTACCGACTAAAACCTCACGGTGTCCCATCTCACGACGGGGGCAGGGATGCAGTACAAGTATACCTTGAGTATACCTAGGTTTAATCTATCTTCTAGCATTACCTGTAACTTATGTACGTCGTAGTGAAATTATTATAATATTAGACTGGTCTTCTGTGGTTTTTATTTACTTAGATATGATAATGATTTTTTGTCTATTTATACTCACCATTCACGAAACTATCAATGATTTTGTAAGATTTACTCGGTTTGTTTTTCATCAAATGACTGAAATAAATACTTTTACGTTTAAAATTCAATTTTAAAAATGAGCACATTTAGTACTTTTATAAATAGGTATATTCGTAATCTGGGCACTTAAAAACGGACAACAAAAAAAAGGTTTTTTGGAGAGCTGTGTTATCTATGGTAAACTTAAGCTATATTAAGTTTAAAAAAATGTTTCTTTCTTTAAATCTCTGTTTTTGCTACCTTAAGACTATGTTGTATACTAAGAGTCAATTATTCACCTTCCTTAATGCCAGTACTTTCTATTTCACCGAACCCCCGATAGAACAGCTGAAACCTGCCTCCATCTGCCAAAGGAACCTCCATAGATCATGTGAAGCACATGCCCAAAAACCACCATTTCATATTAATTTCACTTCATTTCGCCAAAACACAAAAGACGTAAAAAATCTTTTAAAAAAAAGGAGCAATGGCATCAGTCGTTTCCGTAAAAAACGAGAGTCTGCGCACGAGTTGGTTTTTTTATTAGTTTTTTCTAGTGAAACATGTATGCTTCTATTATGATAGGCACAATTGTTGATCAAATTAAGAAAAAAGGCCTTACAGATAGGCGTCTTAACATGGATAAGACTTACTACATGGATATAGACTTAATATTGGATAAGACTACAGACAAACTGTGAGACGAAACAACATTTAAAATTTATTTTTATTATTTGAAATCAATTGTAAAAATAAACTGTTCACGTAAGGTATCTTAATATTTTTGCGTAAAAATAAACTTTTTTTTAATATTAGAACACATTTTCACACACACCTGGTTTTATACTGAACCATTTCTAGTTAGTATTATGCTTGCTAAAACAACTGATATACTACATATATGTACATACATAAATACTTTAAATAGATACATATTTTATACCCAGGCCGACAGGCAACAAATTTAGTTCAGCGCAAAGATGTTGGCCGTGCCGGGAATCGAACCTGGAACCTTCTAATTGGTATTATACTGATCAAATATGTATATTAATACTGAGAAGATCTTATCAGCATTTTGAAGGATTTTTCAAAATATATTATTTTGCGTCCCAAGAACGTACCACAAAATTTACTTACCCCACTCTTAGCACATATTTATTGTACGTACACAACCTTATCGTAAATAAAAATATTTGTATTTGTATTTGCTCTTATTCCTGCTTTGGCATGTCCATATAACGCTAACATACATAACTATTTGCAAACCGCGGAAGTGCCCGCAACATGCCACTTCTTCCTGTCTTTTTACATTTCTCGCCAAATTGCACTTTTTATGCGATTTTTTTTATATTTTTTGACAAAAAGACGTAGCTCGTGCCATCGTTATATGTTTTGGACCTTTTGCTTTTTACACAATCTAATATATTTTTTATAATTACATTTGGTTACCTTTGGCATTTAAGTATATTTTGTAGCGACGACAGATCTGTCGAGCGCGCGGCCGCATTACGTTCCGAAGGTCGTAGATTCAATCCGTGTCATGAGCTCCAGCTTTTGGTGAAAGAAAATGTCGTAAGGTAACCATAGCATTGAGGTAGGGTATTTTCTAGTCTTCACCTAGCAAAGTAACCCTATAGGGTTACTTGAAAAAATACTGTCGCTAAGCACCTAACAGTGATTTCCGGCAGCTCCCTTTTTTAGCATAAGCACCCCACTATACGTTCCAACTGCTGGAACCCGGACCCTTCCCTCACGAGGAGAGAGATGTAGGCCATATCCAACACGCTGGCCAAGTGCGGGTTGGCGAATGACACACGTCTTCGTATGTTTTAAAGCGAATGCAACTCCACACATAACTTGAAAAACAAGTCATTGGTGTGGGGCCGGGATCGAGCCAGGAGCAGTCTGATTAAGAAGCGGACGTTTTTACCACCGACCTACAATCGCTTACAGTGGAGCCCCCTCAATAGAAAATAATTCCTGACTTGGCATGCTCCACCTTATGATGACTGTCGCTAATTTTAGTGTCGGTATCAAGTGAGTGTACCAAAATTGGTTTTAAAGGCTTTTTTTGTCACGGAACGCGTAAGTAAAGAATTCCGTAAAATAAATTTCATTTTATTTTCCAACCAATAAATAATTTCAGCTAGATCATCGCATTTCATTAAATCAGACAACGTATACATAATAAAATTTGTCACGCTACTTCCCAAACAATAAAAATGGAAGATTTCTTTTTGTTCCAACCTATCGGACAGCATCATACAGAACAAAACGCGCCAAATGGTGTGGAAATTAACAGAATTGATAAAAAACTAAGATCTCGTGCCAGATAATTAAGGCTTTGGATGGAGGCTGTAAAAAACTTTTTGCTCTACCTGAGCCTTAAATACAGGTGGATCGTTTTCTGTTAAAATGTTAGTGTTACCGTGTAGATACATCAATTAAAATTATACTAAGTCATATTAACAAGATTGATAGATAGATAGATAATAAGATAGATATAAGTAACAAAATATAATGTATATACAATAAAAAAAAAAGTTGGATAATATAAAAAAAGAAAAAAATATATATAACACGAAAGTCAAAGTATAAGTATAAAATGATATATTTATGATATTAAAATGAAGGATGGTGCGGGGTTTCTTGTAAAGATAACAGTGCACATATTATGTGAGCACTGATAGTCTAGCAGAGCAAAGTTGTGTACCTACTGCGTTACACAACTGTGTTAAGCATGACAAGGTCTCCGACTTTTGCCGGAGGACGACTGCTAAACATACAAAAAAATTAAAAAAAATGGTTGCCTGTAAAGTCGGTTTTACGGGCGAAGATTTTACGTGACAACGTCTACCGCGTGCTGCGCGCGCGGCAGACCGATCATAGTTGAGTGGGAGAGAGACGCAAGGCATACGGCGGGCCTCTCTCTCGTTCGGTGACTCATCGTAACGTTACCGGGCGTTTCACTTTTTCATAAGTGACTCCCAGCCGCAATCTAATTTAAGACGTTGTCACGTCAAAAATATGTAATGTATGATTATTTTAATCTGTCGTCAAAGCCGGTTTGTTCAGGCAGCCTCTATGTAATAATAACAATAAAAAAATATGTATTTACCACAGAAAAAAAACTTAAACATTAGTGTTGCATATAGATAGATAGATTAACACTTTATTAAAACACATACTAAAAATAATTACAGAAACAAAAAAAGGTATTTAAAAACTAGTGCCTTAATTGGCGACCTTATCGCTAAAGTGATCTCTTCCAGGCAACCAGTTCCTAGAACGTACACATAGAAAGAGAGACGAGGTGTTACATATACATGTTTGGTTATGAGTCTATATTTTAATAATCTTTATTACAATGTATAAAACTAAGGGGACTCTGTGAAACATACGCAACTCTTGCAAAAATCCTTTTTTTATCGATTTAGCTTGGAATCATTTTTATAAAATGTCATATGAAAAAAAAAACGGTCAACCAGGTACTCTTATATCTTTATATGAGCAATTTTTCTTGTATATATTTGGAATCTCGGAATCGGCTCCAACGATTTTCATGAAATTTAATATATAGGGGGTTTCGGGGGCGATAAATATTTGTAAATTAGGTATACCGACACTAAGTAAACTACTTGTATTGGCGGGTCTGTGGTCCCTCAATGGCACCAAATGTGTGTGAGAGTATGTGTGTGTGCTTGTAGGTCTAAACTTGGCATGCTTCACCTTTGCCAGACTGTCGTTGACTCGTATAATTACGTGCTCTGCGAATCAAATGCATAGAAGTAATGTGTAAAAAAAATTATACCTCTGTCATTAATAAATGTTAATGATACACCTATTTTTGGAACGAAGTACCTTATCGCGCGTTGTGAAAGGGGCTAGACGGAAAAAAATCTTACGAAATGTTGTCACGACACTAACTATAGGATAAAATGTGATCTTTTTCTTGAGAAGTACAAATTGGGGGTCTTCGAATCTAGAGTAAATAGGTTCCTTCTAGGCAAGCGTGTTACATCTTAGACCACAGTCAAGCTTAACATCAGGCAAGCTGCGGTCAAACGTAAGCCTATTCATCATCATCATCATAAAAAAAACCTTTATTTCTTCTAGTTGTAAAAATCGTTAGTCCTTGACAGTCTTGTTTTAATAAGATCCAACGAAATAACACCGCTTAAGGTGATGTTATACCGAAATCAGTCGCGCTATTCATAGTTGAACGAAACGCCCGAAGCGCGGTCGTAGGTATATCACGAAATAAATGTTTATAAATATAATTTCATTCATTCCTGTAACAAAATGTAAAATTTATTTTAATTTCTTTAAAACTATCAGATGCACATATTTAATACATTTTAATGTTTTTTTAAATAAAACTTGAGTGAATTTTACATAAGCGTGTTTAGGAACGCTAAAGATATTCTTTAATAAATCCGAAATAAAAATCTTAGCATTGAATCGATGATTAAGAAAACTTATCTGCTTAAGGCGCTTTTGTACCAACTTCAAGCGCACCATACATACTTGAGTGTACGCTTAAACTGCAGTAGTGGATTTATCTAGAAATAGATTCATATAAAATCAAAAATTTATAATATTGAAATAATAAGCTCTAACGATTCTAGAAAATATCATTACCAATACAAAAAATGTAAGATTTGTTGTCATATCTTTATTATTATACTTTCTGAAGCACAACATTTTTAAATTATAAAACTAACATTTAAAAATAAAATGACTATCGAGTGAATTTTACGTAGGTAATCGTGTTTTTCAGGTCTAACGATTCTTAAAACAAAATCAAAGCTCAATAAAATTGAAATAACCATAGCCTATCATTTTCGGAATATAAGATTATTCAAAATATGCCGTTTTGCTCCTAAAATAAATTATCATCAGAATTATTCAGCGATTTATTATCAACAGTTGAACATAGGCCTCCCTTCGTGTTTAGATAAAGACTAGCTGACCTAGCAAACGTTTTTTTTGCCTTAAGTACAGTTACAAACACTATAGGTAATTGATCAGTTATCGAGCGGGATGAAAAATGATTAAATTACTAAAATGGCCATAGAAATAGGGGTTGGTGATAAAAAAAGGAAAAATTTAAGGTTTTCTGTATTTTTAATGCTACATTATAAAAATTATAAAAAAAAAAATTTTCGTCAATAAATAAAAAAATAAAATTGAAGGGGAACAACCCTTATCACTTGGGTATGGAAAATAGATAGTAGCCAATTCTCAGACCTACTGAATACGCATATAACATTTTGTAAAAATCGGTCAAGCCGTTTCGGAGGAGTACGGTAACTAACGTTGTGACATGGACATTTTTATTGATAAGAAGATAGAATAATAAAACATCACACCGTATAAACTAGGCATAGTGGTTCGCATCGCGTCGCATATACGAATATCCGATACGCAATCGCCAAAAAACGTCGACCCCACGATTTTTTACTCGAGAAATTTGAGTAAAAAACACCGATTTCGCAGATGTTGGTTTTATAAACTTCTTGCACGTGTTTTGGGAAGTTTTTTGTCGGCGCGGTCTGTTATGAAATTGTCTAAAACTGTTCAGAAAATGGTCCTAATTAGGCAGAAATTGTGTAGAAAGATTAATCTTGTAGAAATTAATTTTAGTAAATGTTTTGCAGCTGCCAATGGTGGCTCGTGGCCAATCGATACGCTTTATTGGAAAACTAGCAGATCATCTTGGCTTCGCACGGGCTATTAAATAATCTAACTTGCAAAGAGAAACAGAATATAGCCTATGTTACTCAGGGATATTGGTGGCGATTCAGCGGCACACACGACTAAACTAAATTTAAAGAAGCCCCGTCTCTTTTCATCTTAGGTGGCCAGAAAAAGACGGCACGGCGGATTTTAGTGGTTTTGACTATGGTGCAGAACGTTCCGTTTCTTTCTGGCCACTTAAGATGAAAAGAAACGGGGCTTCTTTATATTTAGTTTAGTCGTATGTGCCGCTGATTCGCCACCAAAGTACCAAAGGTGAAAATTCTTTCACCGTTGGTAAACTACTTTTTAAATCGGTCCAGGAGTTTCGGAGTCTATTTCCGTCAAACAAAGAATCAAACTTTTCCTCTTTATAATATTGGTATACTAGATTTGAAAAATCTTAAAAAGTTTTTAGCTCACATATCGAAATAATTTATTTTTTATTACATAACCAGTGAAGTAGAATTAAGCGAAACGTCTCACGAGTGACTTGAATTCACGTTATGTATATATATTTATAGATTTGCACTTGATTTACGGTGAAGGAAAACATCATGAGGAAACCGACATGTTTGAGGATCAGAATATCCGAAGACGTGTGTCACCCGCATTTGGCCAGCGTAGTGTTTTATGGCTAATATATCTTTCGTGAGAGAAGGCCCCGAATCCCAGCAGTGGGACGAAAGTGGTATGCTTATACACCAAAAACTGTCACTAGCATCAGATATTTTTTTATATTTTTTGTCTATGCCCATACTAAACCAAATCAAGTTTGTATTATGGTTGCTAACACTACTAATATACTAATAAACTACTACAGAACTACTAAAATACTTTATATCGATACATACTCGTATTTAATACCCAGACTGACAGCCAACAAATGTAGTTCATCACTGAGATGTTGACCGTGCTGGGAATCGAACCCGGGACTCTCTTGTTAGCAGTTCGGCATGGTAACCATTACGCCAACGAGGTCGCCATTATGTTTACAAATACATATGTCATTTTGTCTAAATAAAGGAAGTTTTGTTTTGATTTGAGAATATAAATAAAAGACAGACCATGATTCACGTCTTGTATTTAAAAAAGTTTTGTTTTATTCATTCGATATTTCATTGAGAATAGAATAGAAATAATAAAACAAACGTATATAATAAAATGCAATCATACTTAACTTTCTCGTAATTTTAATTAAATATTTAATATAGATTTTTCTATCATCCGCTAGTGTCGCCATCTATGTCATAGATCATTAATTACGTGTCATTGCGCAGTCGTGCATACATGATAACTCCATCATAAATATACTAGTCCCATTGATCTTTACTAGATGGCGCTAAAACCACTATCTTACTGATTCAAGGTTTTGAAAGGAGTATCGATTATGTAACAGCAATTGACCTTAGAAAAAATATTAATATAGTTACAATCATTTTAGCTAAATTTAAAACATTATAAATAACAGGCAAGATAAAACATTAAACACTAAAAAGTTAAAGTTAAGCCTATAAATATAAGTATTAAGAATGTAATTCGCTTAAAATCTAACAGAGTTTTTTAATAATATGATGTTATTCTATACTTTCCCTGCACATCTTTGTGGTAGTGCATTCTAAATGTACTATTGAGTATTGGTAGATATTTCATCTTTGATAGCGTTATCATACATTTCAATAAACAAATTATTATCAACAGTTTCTCTTTTACATGTAAAATGTTTCGTTGTCACGCATACTGCATGCTGTCCGTCATATTTCTCATTATTATACTCTACCCTAAACGATTTAACTTCGTTAATTATATCATTCAAACATGCACATTGCCAGGGGTTGTCGTTAAAGTAAAATTTGCTGATCCGTACTCCGGCGTTCCTCAGTTGGGCACAAAAATATATATCCAAATATGAAAATCTGTTCTGAGACAAGTTCAACTCCTGAATAGCGGTGCCTCGGAACGCGTTCAACGGTACATATTCTAACACATTTCTAGCTAAATCTACATGCGTTAGCTTTCCCAAGTTTCGGAAAAATCCATCCGGTAACATCTTTAACTTGTTGTCTCTTAAGTTTATCTCTTTTAAGTTCTTCAGATAGATAAAGACGTTGGCTGCGACGTTTTGTATTAAATTTTCAGCCAAGTTCAAAGTTTCCAAGATCTCCAAAGCCATGAATGTTCTCGGTTGGTTAATGCTTATTATTTGATTCGTACTCAGCGTTAGATGTCTCAGTGTCCTCAGATTGGCTTTAGTGGTGAACTGCGGCACATCTCTCAGAGAGCATCTATCTAGATTCAACACTTCGAGCTCCTGTAGTGCACTGAGCAAATTTTCTGGAGTATCAGACATGTCGTTTTTGGAGAAATCCAAAAACTTAATCTTTCTAGTTTTGGTGAATATATATGGGCTCATCTCTTTACCGACAAAATCATTATACGAGAGATCGAGTCGGCTTAGCTTCCGTAGAGCCACGAACACCTCTGTGGGCAACGAGTTCAGGCTGTTCCCTTTGAGGTCCAATATCTCTAAGTTTGGTTTCTGGTCGAACAGTCCAGTTGGTAAAGTTGTTAGTACATTGTTGGACAGGTTGAGATGTGACACTTGGACGTTACCATCAAAAACTCCTGCTTGTAGACTTGCAATTTTATTCTCTGATAGATCTATGTGCTGAAGGTAGAAGGTACTCTCAAACGCTGCGACTTCTAAGTCTGTGACGCGGCAGTTTGAGAGAATTATCTTTGTGGCGTCAGGGAAGTTTGAGAAGAGAGTTTTTTTTACAATGTAGTCGTCAGAGCCAGATGTGCAGACTACTTCGTTGACTGGGAACAGCTGGCACTCCGGGTCGGCGCAAACCTGCACCAGGAGAGTGAAGATGGCCACCGCAACCACAAGCCGTCTGGAAGGTTCCATTCTGAAAATGTAATAGGTACTTTTTTAATTTAGTTATAAGAAACAGGAATTGCTATGATTCAATTGGTTATAAGTTAATTTCTAAAAATGTATGCAATAAGCGTGCAAAATTCAATATTTATTCCATTTAGGGTGAATTTTAATATGCACCCTAAACCACCTCATACGACCGACGATTAGATACGACGATTAGAGACGTACTTTGTAGTGCTTTGTAGTAATATGTATATTGAAATACACTCAAAACCGCGTAATGTACAAATATTTCTCTCCTATATATAAGGATATAGATTGAAAACTGGTTTCTCAAAGTACTAAAATATAAACTTAAAAAAAAAGTTAAACCTACTCGTAATAACTATTTTGTGCAAAATGTTTCTCTGTACCTACGAGTATGTTTCTACTAAAATCACAAAGAAAGAAAACGCTATTTTGGAAAACAAGTCTTGAACTATGTGTTCAACTATAAAACCGAGAATTTCCTCCTGTGTTCTTCTTAAGCGACGCTTAATTAATTCAATACCTATATGTTACACATTTTATGATGAATGACGTCTTATACGTATGTATCGCAAATTTTTTGGTAGTTTGATAACTTTGCATGATGTTAGGGCATTTTCTAGTGCTGATCAGCCTAGCATGCACTCTTAATTGAAAAAGCTGTCGCCAAGCACTTAACAGTGTGTTCCGACCTCCTTGCGAGCCAGTTATTCCTAGTCTGACTTAATTCCTAACTGGCTCTCAAGGCGGCCGTTTTTAGGGTGCCGTACCTAAAAGGTAAAAACGGAACCCTATTTCGAAGCCTCCGCTGTCTGTCTCTGTCTGACTGTCTCTAGGCTGTATCTCAGAAACCGAAACAGCTGGAAAGCTGAAACTTTCACAAGATCCCATACGGTAATGGTACGGAACCCTTCATGCGCGAGCCCAACTCGCACTTTTCTCTCTCTTTTTCTCATTCTCATATAAACTTACTAAATTTGGTCCGTCTCTTCCAAAAACTGAAAGTAGCTTCGGCCAGTATTTTGTTGGTCATTCAGATTCACAGTTAGTTCTTGTAGTTGCTCATTACAATCAAACCAGAATGACGGCCTTACATCCAAACTACTGATTGGTCAATTTATACCATCATCACGCCAAAATATATGAAAAATATATGAATAAATGAATAAATAAATAAACAAAACATAGTCCCCAGGATGGCTTGTAACCAATCGACACCCAGAGCTTCGCTTGGCTCATACGAAGAAGATATAGATAGATAACACTTTATCGGACACAAACTTATTTAAACTTGAAATAAAATAAAGACTAAAAACAAAAATAGTGTGCCTCAATTGGCGGCCTTATCGCTTAAAGCGATCTGTTCCAGGCAACCTTTGTAGTTTATAAACGACTAAACATGGACGTAGTGTACAAAAAAGCAAATAATAAGTTACGTTGACTAAAAATAATATTTATAATTTATGCTGCACATAAATAAAATAAATATCATCATTGTCATCTAATAAATCGATGCAAATATTACCATTTTTTTTCCTTTTGATCTGGTACATAATTTTTTTAACTGACTTTTATATTGACTTACATTGTTTGGGTAACTAATATTAAGTTTTTCCATTGTATGTCTGTCTGTCTGTCACCAAGTTGTATCTCATACACCGTGATATATAGAAAATTGATTTTTTTACCAGTTATGTATTTTCCGTTGTTGTTATAACAACAAATACAAAAAATAAAAAAGGAAAAAAATATTAAAAGGGTCTCCATACAATAATCATGTTCTTTTTGTTCCTCTATTTAATAACGGTAACAGATAGACCCATTAAATTGTTTATAAAATATTGAGTTATATATTGTTTCTAAATAAATAAGAGTTATAAAAATACAATAAAATAAACATTTAAGGAGGATGAGGAGCTTGTGTATTATTGCCATTTATTAAGAAGGCTCGAGTTCTAATTTCACAATTATTCGACGTCAAAATGAATGAAGGTAGAGTTCAAAAACCTTCAAAAGCATTCGGTGATTAGATTAATTGTATACTAGGGTCAGTTTTGTAATTATCATCAGATCAAAACGAGGAAAAACATACATTTTGGCTGTTTCCGGGTTACAATATGTTATGTTTCTTAGAGTTAAAGAACTTTAATAATAATAAAATGTTGAGAAATTGAATAAAAATAATTCAAAAGTCGATACACGAACCTGAAACCCGTTCAATCAAAATGTATAAGGGTCTTGAACCTAACTGGTTTGTGGACCCTGCTGCAGTATTGCCTTATAAAAATATTAAATAAAAAAGGGTAAATTTCTATCTAAATTTATCCAAATTACTAGCATTTTGTAGTATGATAATAAATTATCATTAAAAAGAACTAAAAAGTTTGGTTTCTGTCATTATGTTACGAAATACTTGTATTTATAAAAAAAATAAGTAAGTATTGCATTGGTATTTAACTTTATTATTCAACCTACCTATTTGTTTAACATATAAAAGATAAGATACACGTACATATTAAGTAGTATGTAAGTTACATATTAATTTATTTGTCTACCCATGAATAGGCTTTCGTAATATTATGGTAAAACGAAATGTATGAGTCATTTGTTGAAATCGAAAGGTATAAGATTGATAGAAGTATTACAAAATTATTTGAAGCTTACTCAAATTCTTTAACATTTTCATCAAAAAGTATTTAAAACATGACCCTAGAGCGTCTTCTATAAATAATATTAAGAATTTTATATTCACTCTTGGTATTAGAACACAAAGAGTACATACTAATTGGTACTCTCATAAAAACAACGATTTGATCTAAATATTTGTAGATCTAATAAATCTTGTACTCTTTTTACCAAAATATGTTACACGAATGAAATATAATGAATTTACCTTTTAGAAGGCTCAACTCCTAACACAATTCTTGTTCCACCACTGAATGCTTCACGAAAACTCATCTAAAATCATCACTATCCATTACACAGACACAGACACAACAACACTATTTACATTTGATAAAAGGAAATTTAAAAACAAATCACTGATATTATAAGAAAATATCTCAAAACCAAGCACTCAGCTTCAAGTCCCAGGCAGTAATGGATACATACTTGTCAGTATTTTGCAAACGGGTTTTTCCTTGCGTATCAGTCTTCTCATTCTACGCTAAAACAAGATGATACGTAAATTTTTGCAATATTTAAATGCCAATTTACTATATCTTATATCTTTAAATGAGCAATTCTTGTGATATATAATTGGAATCTCGGAATCGGCTCCAACGATTTCATGAAATTTAGTATATAGGGGGTTTCGGGGGCGATAAATCGATCTAGTTAGGAATCATTTTTAGAAAATGACATAATAAAAAAAAAACGGTTAACCAGGTTACTTAAATATTATATGGCTACTATACTAAACTTACTTAGGTATATATTATATGTGTTGATTGATAAATTAAATAGTTTCAGTGAATCATTGGATTAATTGACCTCTAAACTTTGATACTCTTACGTACACAGTTCATAAACAAATATAGTTACAGTTAAATCACGAATGAATTAATGAATTAATGTCTATAAAACTAGGCACATACATAGATGGTATTATATAAAATGTCTTATAAAGTTACAACTTAAAACACAGTAGGTAGGTTAATAATTCTTCCAGTTTTTACCCTTAGGGCTTACAGACATGAGTTTTAAGTATGGATTTAATATTTATTATCAAATACTTAGTCATATTCATATAATTTCATTATCGTCAAGGAAGAGTTTAATACTATAGGAGTCATAATTTTGCACAAGAAGGTATACAACTTAGATTTAAATTTATGTTAGTTAGTAACACGTAAAGGACTTAAATATGTATCAAAAGATTTCAATTCTAAACCAATCGTCTACACTTTGTATAAGAATTATTTTTAGTATCAAACACATTACCTACGTAGTCGTATTTTCCAACTTAAAAATCTTTTAGGTTCTTTATTATCAGTGGTTCTTTAATACACTTTATCATATTTTCCTTAATCATAAAGTTTTTTGTTTACGAGTGTATCAATAAAAGGTTTCATTTCATTTCCCATTATTATTGTTAAACATATCAACAAAATACGCGTTATCACTAATTTGCCTCTTGCACGTAAAAAACTTAGTAGTAACACAGACTGGATATTCGCCATTATATCTGTTGTTATTATACCTAACATTATAAAACTTTGTCTCTCTTAACACTTCGTTTAAACATGCGCATTGCCAAGGGTTATCATTAAAATAAAATTTGTTTAATTTAACGCCAGAATTTCGTAACTCCAAACAAAAATTGGCTTCGAGATAAGAAAATCTATTATGAGACAGATTTAAATTCCTCAAAGAAGTGCCGCGAAATGCAGCGACGGGTATATATTCAATTAGGTTGTATGATAAATCTACTGTTGAAACTGTTTTCATATTTAAGAATAACGTATCTGGTAATGCTTTATTTCTTCTGTTATTTCTTAACACCACCATCTTTAGTTTCTTCAAAGTCTTAAACACGTCACTAGCGATGTCTTCTATGACATTTTCTGATAAATTCAATATCTCTAAATTGTCTAAATTGATAAACAATTCTGGATCGATTATCTTGCTTATTTGATTTGTAGAAAGCATCAGATGTTTCGTCGTCTTCAAGTGAGGCCTAGTCACAAAACTAGGTACCTCTTTCAGGGAACATCTATCCAAATTTAGGAAATCAATATTCACCAAAGACCTTAAAATATCTTCTGGTGTATCAGTCATGTCGTTTCTTGAAAAGTCCAGGAATTTTATTTGATGGCAGTTGACGAATAATTGTGAATCTAGATTTTTACCAAGAAGAGCGTTATTCGATAGGTCCAGAAATCTCAATTTTCTGAAAGGATCAAAAATTCCTTTTTCCAATAAGTTAAGTTTGTTCCCTTTAAGATCGAGTACCTCCATGTTAGGTTTCTGATCGAAGAGCCCTAATGGTAGAGTGGTTAGTAAGTTGTATGACAGGTTCAAATTGGTTACACGATGGTTTTCATCCAGCACGCCAAGTTTGAGCCTCGCAATTCTATTTTCTGCCAGGTTTATGTATTCAAGTTTATCGTCGTTTTTAAATGCTTCGTAATCTATATCGGTGATACGACAAGCTTTTAGAGTAATGCCTGTGGTTTTGTTATTGTCGGATACCAATCCTCTTCTGAGGATATAGTCACTGTTGCTAGCAGTGCAGACAATGTCGGTCTCCTTGTACGATTGACATGTTGGTTGCGCACGCGCATCACCCGAAAGATAAATGATAGCGAATGTAGTGAAGATTTTTGTCACTTTCATTCTGAAAAGAAATAAAATACAAATTACAAGATATTTTACAGATACAGACTGAAGTCAAAATTAATAACAATTATAACCATACTTTATAACATGTGTACATACAAAATACGGTTTTATACTTATGTAGAAAAAAAACATATTTTTCTTACTAACTTAATAAAATAAGTAAATACACAATGGGTACTATATTTTAATACCTACCTGAAAACTGTATTTTAGTGTAAATTAATTTTCATGTGTTTATTTGTAACTTTTCACAGAAAGTAAAGTTAATCTTTAACAAAATCACTTAATAACTTACTTTTTTGAGTATTTTAGGTTATACACGTATATTTTTCTGTCAGTTCACAACTTACTACTTCGACTGCGTAGTTAAAATGAGCTCACTTCTCAGTAGCAAGATAAAAGCAAGTTGTCATTGTAATATTTTTTATTTTCCTCAAAACCCGTATTACAAGCGATCGCCTGCCCTCTGCTCAGTACCATGGCAATCTGCCAGGTTCACTATCAGCAACAAGCAACGCTAAGTAGATTTCACTTCTATACCAGTTTGCAAGGTACTTGTAAATAAAACCATTTTATCTTAAATTAAAAACCTTTCAATAGAGTTTGTATTTTATAGTAATATGGGGTGCTTTATTTTAAGTACAATATTACTTCAATATTACTTAGTGTAAATCCAATCTAAAATTAATTAAATTAAAAGTATATCTAATCTTAAAAACCAGTGCCAGTGGAAAGAGTACCTAAAAAGCCAGCCGAGTTGCCTCTTTGTATAGCAACGCTAATCCGCTGTGCAAAGTAGAGGTAAATAAAATATAGGTAAGTCTAAAATGCCGATATTAGATTTACATTAAGTAATATTGAATTTGTACGTAAAATAAAGCACCCCATATTATAAATAATATAGTTTTAAAATACATTTTATACTGCGAAAGTAAAGAACTTGATGACAAAATTACCGATTTTGATGTTTAACAAAATCGGTAATTTTGTTTTGATATCGATATTTTTTTTGTTATCGGGTTCAAACAGCAACGTTTACATTAATGTCAAAAACACTATAAAAGATGGAATTGGCAGGACAAAACTGTATGGGAAATATTTGTACCTACTTAAAGTTGTTACTATCAGATCAAGGTTTTATCAAAACTTAGCAACTAAGATTTGACTGCTCTAAAAATTAAAATTAAAAAAATCTGCCATAAATTTGTTATATGTATTTTTATTATACTTTACTTTCATTTTGTATTATTAATTAAACCATTAAAAGAAATTATAATAATTTATTTACATACTTTAACAGGCGTGTCTAGGTACATTATTATCTTTAAAGCTACAATGATAAATAGATAAACTATAAATAAATGACCTTTATAACCAGAGTTCAGTTACTTATATATTTTTATCTACATAACACAAATCAATAAAGAAATCATGATTGTGAGTAAGATGAAGTAAATTTTCTAATAATTTCTTTATGGGATCAAATTACATTTATATACTTATACTAGCTGACCCGGAAAACGTTGTTTTGCCTTATCACATAGGGGTATGGAAAATAGATAGAAGCCAATTCTCAGATCTATTTAATACGCATATAAAATTTGGTACAAATCGGTCGAGCCGTTTCGGATGAGTACGGTAACTAACATTGTCACATGGAAATTTTATATATAAGACTATACTTACTTATATTATACTTTTACTAATTTCCCTTTCTTAAATACATGTCATTATACAGTTCATTTTCACTCATTTGCCTTTTACATGTAAATGAGTTAGTAGTTACACAAACTGCGGTTTCTCCGTTAAACTTAGCAATATTATATTTTATATTAAAAGACTTAACTTCTTTCAAAATTTCATTTAAACAAGCACATTGCCAGGGATTGTCGTTAAAATAGAATTTATTCATATTAACTCCAGTATTTCTTAGCTCCAAACAAAAATTTGCTTCAAGGAAAGAAAATCTATTATGTGAAAGATTCAAGTTCTTTATCGCGGTGCTTCTAAAAGCGTTTATTGGCACATATTCTATTAGATTATAAGACAAATCAACATTTGCTAGCGATGCCAGATTTGTGAACAGGGTTTCCGGTAGCTTCTTTATTTTGTTGTTTCTTAAAGTTATTATTTTAAGTTTTAACAAATTAGAAAATGCATGGTCTTCTAGTTCATTTATGACGTTATCGGCAAGATTCATTGTTTCTAAATTCTTGAAATTTTGAATATCAGTATCTTTAATTTTACTTATTTCATTACGATTCAATATTAGATGTTTTACACTCGGGGCCTCTACAACAAAGTTAGGAATGTCATCCTTTAACGAACAACTTTCAAGGATTAGAAACTCTAATTTCTTTAAATCGGTTAGCCTGCCATCCCAAGTATCCAAGTTGTTTCCAGATAAATCCAAATATTTAATTTTGCCATTATTATGAAAAATAGACGTGCTCGTAGCGCTAGAGTTCTTAACTCGATCCACGAGTTCATTGTTCGAAAAATCTTGATGGACAACATTTGGTAAAAGATTTAATTCATTGAATTTAAGGTCAAGAACTTCCAAATTGGGGTTCTGATCAAATACTCCATGTGAAAGAGAAACTAATATATTATGCGATAGATTAAGATGTGTTAAGAGGTTAAGACCATCGAAAGCTCCTGGTTCCAGTTTCTTTATTTTATTTCCTGATAAGTCTATTTGCTTTAGAGGAACGTCAATTTCAAAAGCTTTGTCTTCTATTCTTGTGATACGGCAGTTTTTTAGAGTAACATTTGTAATGCGGCCAAGTTGGTTAAAAATTTGGATTGTGTTGTTTTTTCTAAGGACGATATCCCGATCGCTGTTGGTGCATATCAGGTTTTGTCTATTTTTCTTGCAGATCAGCTGACCAGTTGTGAAGGAGAAGAATATTATTAGTATTTGCAGCTCGATGCATGTTAAGAGTTTCATTCTGAAAACAAATAAAATAACAAATGAAAATACAACATTAAAAAATTTTTTTTTTTAACTATAACATATTTACAAAATAGAGCATTCGCAGTATTACACTTGCCTAAGTATATATCTACTTGTAATTATACGTATGAAGATATAAGTTCAAGTAATGGTCAAACAATTATAATGTTATCTATGAAAATGATAGCATTTTAATAGCACAGGGAATAAACTCTTTAGCACATATATCACATTATCTGCATCAGTAAACATTTTTTATAAACTCTATTTACAAAAAGGAGTAACTTTTTTTTTAGGCATTTGGATTAGTTTTTAATTTCAAGATGCTCAAAAATAAATTACATAGTATATTCAACCAAATGAATAAGGGAAAACCCAGACAGCGAATATGTCGAACGACAATAACAAAGTATTCTGTGGTATAAGACAAAGCATGCATTGACTCTTTTAATTTAGTAGTAAGATTAATAAATACCTTTAATAATAAACGGTAATGTCACTTTTTCTTTTCATTAGTTATCACTTGATTTCGATTTATTATGTACTAACGTGTAAGCACTAATATTAAATAGATACAGAACTGTAATTTTAAAGCAAAGTTATGTTTACAATGGATGCAAGAGACGAGACTTTTGCAATGAACCACAGACAGACCTTTGTGACCTGTTGTGTATATTTTCCTGTTTGCATGTAAAAATACACCAGGCGTTAACAAAAAAGTTTATAACGGAAACTTATACGTTTATCAAAGTTCAGTACAGCCAAGGGAATACTGTAGTTCTAGTAAAAAAAAATTACAAGTACGCCCGTTTATGTTTTTCTTGAATCTTATTAATGTTCCATAGTGCTTGTGCCTATATTAACGTAATAAACATTTGAACCTGTAAAAAAAAGTTAAGCAACACGCTGTCACATCATTAGCAAACCATAAAACAAAGGAGTTTCGTCTATTCAAACA
Source organism: Mellilla xanthometata (assembly GCA_035578125.1). Lineage (NCBI taxonomy): Eukaryota > Metazoa > Arthropoda > Insecta > Lepidoptera > Geometridae > Mellilla > Mellilla xanthometata. The sequence continues at coordinate 1,354,416 of JAPUBQ010000033.1, read as the reverse complement.
ACTTTAGTTCTACGTCTTTTGGAAAAAAGTGGAAATAAAACTGCACCATACATTTCGCCACGCGTCGGCGATCTTTTGTATGGAATAAAGTTTTTTTTTTCGAATTTGTGATAGTTTTTGAACAAAACTTGTTTGTGTATGCGTAAAGACGCCCTTAAAAAGGTTTGCGTTAGTCAGCAGTAGCGCCTGTAGTTCAGCTAGCTAAGTAGGTGATCTGACACGATCATCAAAGCTAAGCAACGGTCGATGCGGACAGTGTTGACAGTGTTTGGATGGGTGACCATGACAAGACTGGCGTTTTTCACGTGGCATTTTCATCTGAGTGCTACCGTAGGTTGGATGACACGTTAAATTATAGATCCCGGATGTGAGTCTTAGTACAAGCAGTCGTTAAGCCAAGTCAGAGCCCTTCGGGCGGCTTAAAACTCTCGACACCAGAGCTTGGCCACTAGGCTCATACGAAGAAGAAGAAGCGGTAAAGTTATTAGAGTCTCTCTGGACAGATAGCTAGAAAAATATTTATACACTTGCAGGACAACGAAGAACATTGTAGCACCTGTAGCTCGGCTAGCTAAGGTGATCTGACGCGATCATCGAGATTAAGCAACGGTCGATCCGCATAATCTTGGGATGGGTTATCATGACCAGACTGCCGTTTAAAAAGTTGCAATTTTATATGCGCACTACCGTGGGTCGAATGACACGTTGAATACAAATACAAATCATTTATTGATAAAACCAAAGTTACAAGTCAAATTGTAGGTCTTAGTGCAAGCAGTTGTTCAGCCAAGTCAGAGGCCTTCGGGTAGCTTGAAAATGAAAACTCTCGTCATTCGAGCTTTGTTATTAAGCTTAAATGAAAGAAAAATGAGAAGAACAGAATAATATGATCTGTATATCCCGGGTAACGCCGGGAGTCGAAACTAGTTACGTGACTTACGTGCTAAGTTAACGTTTATCAGTAACAGTAAGTAAATTCCAACAGCCTCCCACACTAGCAACCCACAGCTAAGATAGACCTTGACCGAGTCGTCGGTAAATAACTGTTGTATTTACTTTTGGATTATGTCATTATAGTAGGGGAGCCCACGATGCTAAATGTATGTACGCGCTCGAGTAAGTACTCGAGCGCGTTTGGAGCTTATTGGATTATAAGGTAGGCATTATGATATGAAAAAAACTGTATGAGACCTATTTTGTCCACCGGTGGAGGGCGCCACCAGTCATTTTAAAAAGTTTTATAAATGTTAAGCAATGTTTTTTTTAAATTATGTTTGTGTTAATCATCAGATTATAAGTCTATTAATATACTTAAATTCTTCCCTTGAAGATAAATCTAAAAATTTGGCCGTTACGGAACACCAAAGTTTGAAAGTTTGAGACCCTCTCACTCCCAAGTGTTACAATTAAATTGACAGATTTTTTAAATATACACTCTTATGGACGTCAATAACTTACATTAGCTTAATCTGACAATTTGGAGTATGTCTGCCATACAACTTTTTTTTTCAGTCGTTATTAAAGACAATCCCACCAACGGGGAAAGCTTGTATTTGGTGGAGGTACTCAAATGAGTTCAAGGTATCTCTCATATCTTAATCTGATACGCTCGATATACTACAAAAATCCCCTCTTCGGCTCCCCTACTAACAAGTCTACCAGCAGCAAGTGGTTTCTATTGTAACGTTATTATGAATGAGCAACATACGCATATGCTTGAATAAGTATCAAACTTTACAGTCACACATTTTTGAAGCGAGAACAGCTCAGTTGGGAGTGCGGCCGCCGTTGCGTCCCGTAGATCGTAGGTTCGATTCCCAGCAATGAGCTCGAGCTTTAGGTGAAGGAAAATATCGTGAGGAAACCATAGCAAGGTGGTGTCATGGATGGCATTTTCTAGTCCTGTCTTGGCTAGCAACTACTCTTGTTGAAAAGTCTGTTGCAAAAACTCCAGTAGCCTCTTTGAAAGTCAGATATTCCAGATTAGGTATAACTCTATCTTAAAACAGAGGGTAGCATTAAAGACCACGCGAATTATCGCGTGGTTACGCATCCTTCTGGTCAAATACCTAACTTAACTGCGTAAAAGACTTTATATACATAGTTTATCACTCAAAAAGTGAAAAGTTTCATAAATTGATTGCTTTAAGCAAGATTTCTTCCAAATAAAAGAAGTATGTTGAAATAAAGTATGTTTAGAAGTACTATTTAAATAAAATAAAAAAGCTAGTTAAGTTGTTAGTTAAGGACCGCATAAGTTTTGTTTGGTATTTAATAAAAAAACAAGATAAATACAAAAATACATATCCTGGTTTCTAATTTTCCATTGAGGATACCTTCTACATGTCTAGTTAACATTATTATGCAAAGAGGTGGTACAAATGAAACATTTTACCAAAAACAATACATTTTATTCTCAAAATTACCTAATTAATTAGTCATTCGTGTTAGTCATTGCGAGGAATTTCGTCTTTGGCGCACTCGTTCTTATCTTGCCTGACATCATCAATGGATTTAGGTTCTGTACTTACTGCGTCTATAGTTTCAATGTCTGATATATTAAAATCTATAGAACTGTCCTTTCTATTTGAAGCTGAGTCTTCTTCTAAGTTAATAGAGACATTTCTATAAATATCCAATTCGCTTTTTAGCCTCTGAATGGATTGAATGACCTCGCTTTGGAAATTCATGTTTAATTTGTACAGCTGTTCCGAATGCTCTTTCTCTCTTCTGATCTCATTCTTTATGTGTGTTTCTTTGAACTTGTCGAATTCGGTCATTATCCTCACTTTGGATTCGTACACGTGTTGTACCATAGAAACTAGTCCGAATAGTTTTTCAATTACCTTTTCTTTAACTTCTTTCGAAATATTCGGGTCCGATTCCAAATCCGATTTGGCGTCGAGGGCTAAATCGTTTGCTGATGAAGGAAATCCAAGAAGTGCCTTGGATCCATTGGAACCGTTATTCTTCGGTGCTGTTGGAGAATTGTCAACTTTGTTAGCCTTATCTTTAGGTGCTGATTTGGAAGTAAATGCTCCATGGGTCACTACTTCTGTGAAAACTCCTGAACTGGGTTTACTAGCTTGATACTCTGCAGTTTTCTTATTCACCTTCTGTAGTAGCTCGCTTTGTTTCTCTTTCTGTTTATCGAATGTAGATTTCTGAAGCACTTCTTCGTGAACGATTTTTACTTCGCTTTCCTTTTGTTCTTTTTGTTTTGTTTGGAAAGGGCTGCCGGCGCGCTTGCTGAAGTTAGTCACGGTTAGTTTGGACATTTTTAGGTCACTATCACATGTGTATATATGGTGATGAAAATGTCAGGTCACTGAGCTGGATTTTTTTAACTTTTCCACGGAGTTATTCTGTGCGAGCGACGAGGCGTCGATTATAAAACTAAATGGTTAAATATTGAATGGTTGGCCTCACCGCCAAGTGTGGGCTTCGCTCCTTAGTTTTGGTCTGTCAGTGCTTCCTATGAGCGGCTGTGAATTTGTTATGAGTTACGTAGGTACCGTAATAATAGATATGCGATCGATACAAGAATTAATGCAATCAGTTTAATTAATTGGGTTTGTGTTTTATTTTTTATATTGTTGTTTAAGGATTTTTAATCACAAATTAGCTACAAACATGACATTTTACATTTATGCTGTTAGATAAAAAAACAAATAAAAACAAACACCATTATTAGAGTATAAAATATTTCCTGTATAAGTAATTATTATACGCATTTTTTACAAAATCGTGACTATGTTCGTAAAAGAATGCGTATAATAATTACTTAAAATAATGTTATATATATTTAAATCATCAATTATATAAATTATTATAATTGTAAGGCTTAAAATATATTAATTATTATTTATAGGTATGTAGTATTTATGGCAAACTTATACGGAACCTCAACTCTAAATACGAAATACCTAGACCAGTTAGGTAGTTTTAATCCTAGCAAATATTTGAAAAGATGTTTGAGGTAGGTAATCAAATAGATTTGCTTCTAATTAATTCTTATATCTTTAAACATAATTATAGAGGTAAATGACTCGACAAGAATGAAATATAGATAAAATAAAACATAATTAAAATAGACCGAGAATTACAAAAAAAAAATATATATTTTGTCTTTTTTTTTTCTATAGGGTCTTTTTTGTATATTTTTACAAATCTGTTTTTAAAAATGAAGAGTCGCTTAGTTTTTCCTAAGTTGATACGTACAACTATAGTATTGTACGTAAAGCGTATTTTGCATTTTTCCCTTACTCTAACTCTGGGTTTAAACTGCACACCAATGCAAAGTTTGCATTAAATTATCTCGGGTGTACAGTCCGTCCGTTGAGTCAGTGAAGAGACACCGATACAGAGTTGAAGTTCCAAACTTTCGTACAAAACGCTTTGCGTCGACCTTTATTGTTAGGACTGCGAAGCTTTGGAACTCACTACCTGAGTCTCTGTTTCCTGAGAGGTATCATCCGGGGGTCTTCAAAAGTAGAGTTAATAGGTATCTTCTAGGTAAGCGTGCCACACCGTAGACTGCAGTGCAGCTTAACATCAGACTAGCTGTAGTCAAACGCAAACATATTTTTTTTTACATTTTAAACATGGCTGGTTAGCCCCATACTGAACCATTTCTAGTTCGTATAATGTTAGCTGACACAACGGATATAATATATTTAACGGATATATATAACATATTTTATATAGATACATATTTAACACCCATCCCCCAGCGCCAACAAATTTAATTAAGCACAAAGATGTTAGCCGGGCCAGGAATCGAACCCGGAACCTTCTTATTGGCAGTTCGGCATGGTAACCCTTACGCCAACGAGGTCGTCAAGAGTAAAAAAAAGAATAATAATAAACTGCTCAGAGTGAAAAAAGGTACTTAGAATGTATGTAACCATTTGGAAAGCGATTTCCCAACCACCTATCCTTCATTAATATAATAAAATAATTGAAACCAATTGCATTCACTTTCTCCTATACGGAACCGCCACAAAAATGGTCAGAGCATCAGTATTCTGTAGCAGTAGATTGCCGGATCAATAATAATAGATATCGCCCGTTAGCCAGGGTATAGGAATTTGTGATACTTTCAAAGAATTGTTGGCAATGAGTAGATGAATTGGCGCTCGCCAAATTCAGAAAAACACTGAAAATTTTTTTCAAGGTCACCCACTGTACTCCTTAAAGGATTTCATGATTTGATTTTGATTTTGTAAGTACTTTAAACAAGATAAACCATTTATTGATAATTATTCTATTATACGTAAAAAAATTAAAAATTAAAAAATGACAATATGTAATACAATCAATTTGTAATAAATGTCAATATGTAATGATGTCAATATTAATAAAATAATAATAATATTAAACAATTACATGTCACACATTATTAAAATAAATATTTTTTTTCGATATTAAAAAATATTATTATAAGTTTATTAACATAATTATTATAACATGTATGTACAGCGTTCTTATTCTACACAACATTAACTTAATAATATAGGTTTTTACAAGGCTAACAGCACTTTAAAAACTTACGTTTAGGTACTCTAGGTTATAAACTACATATTATTATAAATAACAACTAGCTACTAGTATTCTGTATATCTAAATGTAATTACGTACTACATTTTTACTTATTTTAAAATTAAATTAAATGTAACTAATTATAATTAGTATTCAGTAAATCATAAACGTACGAGCTGGCACTGTCGTAACAGTGCCAGCTCGTACGTTTATTTAATTTATAATTAGTCACAATTAATTTAATTTTAAAATAAGTAATAATGTAGTGTTCTAATTAACATCCAATGTAAATCTGAATGTAATAAATGACTTGCCAAATGCGACGAGATGTTGTAAGGCCAATAATTTATTATTTATCTTTATCTTATTTATATTTGATGTGGATTGAGTTATGAACTTTGGCCGGTTGCCCTAGGATGTCGGTAAACCTGCCTAAGACTGTCGGCATCGACCGTTGCTTAACTTAGGTGATCACATATGATCGCTTTAGTGAAGCTACAAGTGCTACACAACACAGTTGAAACTGTTGGATGAATCACTCAAAATAATTGACCGGTTATCCTAGGATGTAAACTTAACCTAAGACTGTCGGCATCGATCGTTGCTTAACTTAGGTGATCGCATAAGATCGCCTTAGAGAATCTACAAACGCTTCATAACTCAGTTGAAACTACGGATGAATCGCGCTTCAATTTGATTGCACAGTTCGTTCGTTATATAATTTTTTTACTATCAATTATATACTTAAAACTTTTTTATTTTCGAGTGTTGCTCGGTGGGAAAACGTCAGCTTTACATTCAGACGGCCCCTGGTTCGATCCTGGCCCTACACCACAGACTTGATTTTTATTTGCGCTTTATGGTGAAAGAAAATCGTTAACCCGCAACCTAACCTAACGACCTCGTTGGCGATACATATTTAACACTCTGACCCACGGCCAACAAATTTAGTTATGCACAAAGATGTTGGCCGCACCGGGAATCGAACCCGGAACCTTCTGTTGGCAGTCCGGCATGGTAACCATTACGCCAACGAGGTCGTCGTACTTAAAGACTTAAACACCAATTACAACGCGAAATATAGATACTACGGATATAATTTGGATACTATATAGTAAAAAATATATTAAATAAGTGAAAATTAAATAAGGCACAAGAATGAGAAACTTAGCTAAGATTTCTGTAAGTATACTGTTCAATAGGATTGTTTTACTATTGAGCATTTGACCAGTAAGGCTCTTAACCAGACCACCGTGACAATGCCTTGAGGTGGAGCATGCCTGTTCTGGAATAGGAGGAGGATCTCACAAGGAGGCTGCCGGAACACACTGTAATGTGCTTGGCGACACATTTTTTTAACTTCCAGGTGGTTGCTAACCAGGCGTACACTATACAATGCTCTACCACCATGCTATGATTTCCTCACGTTGTATTTCCTTTACCAAAAACATGAGATCATAAGCAAAAGCTTTTTCTGTTTCTTACTCCCTCTTACTTAAGAAGCAATCTGATTTACGAAAAAAGTATATGGTGACAAAAAAAAAAACTGTGGATTTTCACTAGCTATCCCGGATATGCGGATAACACACGTCTTCAGATTTTATGGTCCCAGAAGCCTGTGGGTATTTTCATCATTGCTTAAATATATTTTCATTTATTTACACTCGTTACGTAGTAATTGCCCTATATTGCACAACTCTAGATAAGCCCCAGATAATAAGGGAGAGTTAGAAATCGGTCAGAGATCAATGTATCATCGCATTAATCTCGGGTGGACAAGTTCAATGTTATCTCTTATATGTGATTACGCATGCAAAACGACGCGTGCCCGCGCCTGCGCATCCATACGAAGTGCCTCGTATCGCGCCTCTCGCTTACACCACGCAAACACCAAAGCGAAAGAACAGAACAAAAAACTGGATCACGTCTCAAAATCAGGGAACGGTGTCATCAACAACAGAAAAGGCGCTACAGCTCGTACGTGCCAAAACGTCGGAATCCCCAACGAAATTGTTAAGACTTAAGCCTTTCTTCAATCCGAGCCAGTGAAGAGGATTCGAATCATAGCTTTCCCTTACGGCCGCACCAGACCCCGGCGAGAAGGTCGCAAGTCCACGCAACACTCGTACTATGAAAGACAATGCGGACCGGAACTGCAGACCACGTGCTGAATTTGAAATAGCTGTATAAAACCAGCGGGGTCCTTGTCGAAACTATCACAAGCCATCCATCCTCCGGTGTAGCAACAGGGTCAGAACAGCAGACAATATGGTGTCCAAAGTGTTGTGTTTGCTCGCCCTCGCTCTGTTTGGGAGCGCGGTGGCTTCCCCGGCTAAAGCTGGCTTCTGGAAGGGAACCCCCATGGATGGCATGGTGGAGGAGATGAGGTCTGGCTGCGTGGAAGGCTCCGACCCTGCTGCCTGCATCAAGTACAAGGTCATGTCTCTCCTGGACTCTATTTTCAAGAAGGACTCGTTCCAGGTAAATTGACTTGATTTAAAACATCTTTCACTTCTTAGAAGCCTTGGATAAAATTGAATTGTTCTGTTTGTGTTAAAAGTTGTATCATCTCATCGAAAACCTTCTAAAATCTTAATTTTGCACATATGTTCTAGCAAGAACTCTATTGATAATGAACGAATAATACTCAAAGACACAACTAATAGGCTATAACATCTTCCAGCTCACCGATGCCGTGGAAGTGACCAAGAACGGAGCCGGAAACGATGTCACAGGCCGTTCCAGCGGCGACTTCCTCGATAGCGTCGAGGGCTACATCCAGTCCCATGACGTCACCTTCCAGCTTCCCATCGCTGACACCAAAGTGACCGTTAGCCCCAGAAACCTGGATAGCGACGAACTAAGCCTGAACATCAAGTTCAACAAAGAAGGTGCCCGTTCCGTCGGCGAAGCTCGCAAGGCCAAGCTCAAGAAGATCATCGTCCCCATCCTAGTGTTCGTCCTCCTCAAGGCTATGACCCTCATCCCCCTGGCTATCGGTGTCCTCGGTCTGAAGGCTTGGAACGCTCTCCAGCTGTCTTTCTTCTCTTTCGTCGTGTCCGTCGCCCTGGCCATCTTCCAGCTCTGCAAGAAGGTTAGTTTTCCTGAAACCTAAAAAGAATTCAATCACCAACAATATTTGTTCTTTCTTTGTACACTGAAACAATTGCACTCTACAACAATTAGTTTATACAAAATACAAAAATGTATGCACATGAAAATGCACGATCAATTCGCACACTACTTCTTTACTTCAAGAACTTCACGACTTTGGCACAAAAACAATTCGCACATAACATTTCCTATTTCTATTTTCTTGTGGACTAACAATGTGTGTTTGACTGTCTGTATGTCTAACGTTGTAGTTTACCCAGATCGCTGCGGACAACTCCCACCCCCAGATCTCGGCTCACGGCCCCTGGGACGCTGCCTACGCCGCCACCCGTCGCAGGAGAGACGCAGACCCTCAGGAAGAAGCCCAGGAGCTCGCTTACAACGCCTACCAATAAGTTCCAATAGCAAAAAGTTTGTCAAACCCAATACGACCTCCGACACGACTTGACACATGAATCCAGTTTCGAAATTTCAAATATTCGATTTTGGAACGGAGCTAAACCAAAAACTAACGGGAACCAAACCGTGCTAAATGTAATATATGTAATGCAACTTATTTATTTAAATCAATTGTGGATGCGAGACGGTGTGAATGTGATGTGTGACTGTTATTTATTTTTTATTTTGTAATAAATCATCGAAAAATTTATTGTATTATTTTATTTATGCTCTTTTGTATTAGAAGCTTCCATACAAGGAAAAATCTGATAGAATAAGCCCAATAAATAGATTTGCAAAGATAAGTAAAAAAAACAAAGCATAAATTGATGATAAAATTGATTTTCATTCCTCAGAGAATGAGGCTACAAATCTTTTAGAAATGGAAAGTTAAAAAATCTTTCCTAAACTCATTATTAAAAGAAACCTTCACATTACTAAGGCATATTAATTAGGTCACTAATCCTTATTCAAAACCCAGATCCTCGTAGAATGAAAACCCAATAAGGTGCAGAGAAAATGTAATAAAAACAAATATTTTGGACACAAGAATCACTTTCTACCTTAATAAAGTCAGTGAAATTCATCAGCTGTTAGGAATACCCATTCTGTCTTAATTTAATAAAGTAAAACTCGAATACATAAAACTAGATTTTATGTTCAACCTTGTTTCTGAGATGAAAATAAATATAGGTCAACAACTAATTAAAAGTTATACCAATAACAAGTAATAATAATAAGTACATTCATTGTTCTACGAGCTATATCATGTATATGCCTGTATTTTATAGTCTTCAAAAATGGAGATACAGTAAGTTTAATTTCCAAGGAAAAGAAATCAAAGTCTCTCGGGTGGGATGAAAACTATCGATACTCGAGCAAGGCAGGAAGAAAAGACTGCCTCACTAAATTGGCATTTAAACAATGTAAGATAATGTTGTGAATAAAAATAAAGCACTTTCTTTAGTATATTAATGCAGTACAGGTCTTAGCTTTCTATCGAGTGATCAGAATGTGCAATTTAATTCGTATCGTGCCAAGAGTCGATGGAGGAAAATTGATTGCTTACACCTGGTTCTGTGCTGTTTGGAATATTGACGAGTTTACACCTTGTTTCCGGAATGTTCGGAATGTTTTTTACAGGATGGTAAATACTTTAAAATGGTTCTCGTAGAAAAAAAATGGCCAAATCGGGCTCGCACATGAAGTGGTCCGTACCATTTATAAAATATGGCAAAAACACGTTTGTTGAATGGAAGCCGGGGAATTATCAAATTATAATCATAAAATTATAATAATAAATATTTGACCCCTGAAATATTTATTTTATGACGTTTTTCAAATATAATAGATAGTTAGGAATCGGGAGCGCGTTAATATCTTTTTAAAAACTAAATTAAAATTAAACCACTTAAAATAGGTGTTGAGTGTCGAAGATTTTATTCTAAACTGTCCTTAATGCTAGGTCTTATTTCTAATGAAATGTTTGCTGATACGGCAAAGCCCGGGTGGCCGGATTCTATGAATCGTCGCTATGCCGCATCAGCTTTTATACAGGGTTATATGCTTATACTTAAGACTACAGGGTTATATGTTTATATATCTACGACTATGGGAATATAACTCCTTCCCCCTCAGCTCGAAGTTCACGGGAAACGGAGTTTTCCGAGAACTTCGCTCACAAATTGTGGCCCCCAAAATACAATAGTCTGGTGTGGACTAGGTGATTAGAGGCTACGGAACTATGCTAGCTTACATTTTCTTATGCTAATTCTTATTACTAGTGTTGTCTCCGCAATACGCGTCTCCTGCTTCGAGGGTGAGCAGAGGCAACGAGCTTATATTAATTACAATCGGGTAGTTAGTAAAATAGGGTTTTCATTTACATTTTCATTATCGTTTACACTGATTTCATGATTTTCACGAGATTTTCGCACGAGGGGCACTATTTTTGACCATATTAGGTATACCGAAAGTATTAAAACCATTAGATAGAGAACACTTGTGGCAATGCCAAGACTTTTCACTTCACTTTTCACATTTGGGTTATGGGCACTTTTCACACTTTTCTTTAGTATATAGTTCAGGTGTTGTACGTCATCCAGGTTAACGCCTTGCAAGTCTACGGTTTCGGTTTCTTCTGTAATCTTTTCTGGTAAAACAGGTAAATGTATAACAGGCACGTAGTTATATATATTTCTTGATTCAAGAAAGCGGTTTGCTCGTAGTTGTAGAGTACCAATTGTAACGTCGCAGGGTTTTTGAATAGTAAGGATGTATGTACCTTTCAATGGCTTCTGTGTGACGTCATCTCTGCATTTTTGTGTAAGTACTTTCTTATGTTTAGAGAATATAATCCAACTGTTATCAGAGATTTTCTGAGTCTTCAAATCTTCAGTAATGACTTGTCGCAAGGTACATTTCGATACGTTTTGTCGATATTTCATTAGTTGTTCTATACAGGTTTCTCTGGTATACGGGACGACGTCGTTTTCGGAGCAAAGGTACTCTTTGGCTGTTACCTCTTTACATCTTCGGGCAATCGTTCGGTAGCTTTTCTCACCCTGGAGTAAGTAAGGATATTCGGGGATGATGGTAAGGGTATTTTCGGTGGAGTGGTTAAGCATGGGTAATGGGTACAATTTGTAATATATATAACATTCTTTCTCTACAAGTGGGACGTCAATAATAAATCTTATGCTACTGTTCTTAAGGTAGGTTTTTACAGAAAACGTTTCCTCTAAATTAATTAAGTTCTTATCATTAACAGGATACATGAGGCTACCGTAGGTACTAATTTCGTTTAACAGTGTCAGTAGCTCTACAGAGTCTATTACAGTTTTGTGCCATACTGATACTTTACTAAGGGCTAAAGCTGTCTCTACATCGCTTAGTCTAATCGAAATGGTACGGAAGTTATTTATAAAAAGGTTAAATATATTTGTTATATGGAACATAAGTAATTCATCGTTTTCCTTTGATTTTATAAACATTTCTATTTTACTAATTCTATCGTTTATAATCTTAGTGTTTTCATTTACAATTTTACTTGAATTGACTATGTGGTCCAACATTTCGGAAATAATGGTGATCTTATTAGAAATAGCTTGCTCGCGAGTTATTGTATCTGTTAATAACTGTTCGAAATGGATAGCGTCGTCGTTATCTAGATTTTCTGTTATGACTTTGATTAGAGAGCCTAGTGGATTCATAAGACCGCGTTTTACGCGCTTACTCGGGATTAACTGTTGTAATTTCTCTGTAGCTTCATCGCGGATGTAATTTATTTGTAACTGGAAATCTTTTAGTTTATTAATAATGGAGGAAACATTTTTAGAAGAGGATAATTTAGCACAAAATTTAGAGTATTGTTTCGTGTTAAATTGTAAGTCAGAAGTTATACCTGTTAAATCTATAGTTTTTATAATTGACCAGTTTTCGTATTGTAGAAACGCACGGCCTTGCTTTACTGGGAGAAGACCTGGGTTTTCAGTTATTTCTTGAAGTTGAAGGCCCTGGCTCGGGAGGTCTTGGGCTTGGATGACCATCGCCGTCATCAGGAGGAAGTACCATCTGTGGAGGGCGTTTTATGTTTCTAATTGGGACCTTAGTATCTCTGTCTCTGATTTTTATGGATACTACGTTTAGTTGTGCTTTACCGGTTACTATTGCTTTTTGGTATTTTGGTTTATACTTCAATTGTCTTTTATTTACTGCTCTTGCGTGTAGCTCTTGACCTTCTTTAAAGGCTGGTAAAATCTCAGATAAGGTCGAATGGAGTCGCTCTACTACTGTAAAATATGATTTTGATTCCATTGGAAATATGTCTATGAAAAGTTCTTGGAACGGGGCGTCTTGCGTTTCGGTTAGTTGTAAAAATGGTTTAAGGGGTTTACGATCGTACTTAGAGGCTCTACATTTATCACACGAATTAATTACTGCTGCGACGGTTTCGCGCATATCTGGCCAAAAATAGTTTCTTTTTATTCGTTTTACTGTTTCTGTTATACCGCGATGACAAGTTTTTCCTTCGTGTAATTTTTTTATTATAAGCTTCTGTTCATCCTCACCTTCGACATTTATTACTCGTTCGGTACATTCCTGGAAGTTAATTGAGTCCTTTTTAAATAATGACGTCACAATGTTACTAAATTCGCGTCGGAGTTGAGGCGTTTCGAAATATATGAAATATTTTAACTTTGGTTTTATGTACTTTTTTAGAAACGTACAGATAAAATCGGGTTTTCCGTGAGGTAGAAATACTTCTAAGATTTTTTGATGTTTTGTGGATAAATCGGCCATTTGCAATTCATTTTCATATTTGTGGAACACTAGTATTTGATTTGGTTTGGTGTCTATGGCTTCATGTAGTATTGGTATGCCTAATGATTCTAAGTCTCTACCAGATTGTATTGTTTCGGTAGCGCTGGAGCTTGAATCCGTGCGCACTAAACATTCGGGTTCCTTTTTAAATATATTATCTATTGTATCAGAGTCAGAAACAGTGATGGGGCTGTCAGTTTCGGTCCTTTCAGAGTCTGAAATAGATATTGTATCTGAGTGATCGCGGTCGGCGTTGGAGTCACGGTTTTCTAAATTAACTATCATTGGTATATCGTCACCGAGTTCGTCAGTACTTAATGCATTAAGTTTTAGGTGTGACAGTGAGTCCGCGTTAGCGTTTAACTGCTCGTTCTTGTGTTTTAGTTGTTCTACTTCTACTTCAGCCAAAACGGTAGTATAGTTTATATCGCATGTTATATTTTCGTTGAGTTGAGGTGGTTCGTTGATAAGCGGTTTCTTACAGTTTACCGGTAGTTTCACGCGGTTTTCACTACACGAAGTTAAATTTAGGACCTGGTCACTGTCGAGTTTGATGGGGATCGAGGCGCGTTTAGTTTTGAAAATTCGATTTTCTAAATCTATTTTAGCGTCAAGTTTAAGCATCAAATCTAATCCAATCACGCCGTCATATTTTGGGTCTACTTCGTAGATATAAAACTTTTGTTCGCAGTCCGCATTAAAAGCCGAAAAGAGTGGGATGTTAATTACTTCTTTATGCGCGCTAGAGGCATGCGTACTATTAACTGTAAACAATTTATAAGACTTGTACGCTGCGTAGTACTGATCGGCTTTAGATGGGCTAATGAAACATTTGCTACTACCACAATCTATCATAAATTTGCCGTTTATTTCAGGGATATTCATGTATGGTAATTTTCGAGAACGGTCGTAATTTAGTTCAACTACCTCGGGCTTTTGGACAAAGGTAATACAATAATTTTCCGTACTTATCTGTTCTTCCTTTTCGTCAGGATCCATTTCCGGTTGGCAAGGCTGCTCGGCGCCAGCTTCGGTGTAATAATTAGCGTCGATTGCCTGTTGCTCGTCGTATGTGCCATATATAGGGGTGTTATAATCGTAAGGCATGTACATACCTTCTTCCATTACTTGCATCTCGTTAATGGGTACCTTTGGCAGGGCTGGTGCAGTTCTCATTGTCACGTCGCCTGAAAATAGCTGTGGTGGTCGATAGCTCTGAGGTTGCGGGGGTTGATACCCGAATTGTCCCGGCTGTGGTCTGAAGCCAAACTGTTGGGGTCTATATCCAAACTGTCCTACTTGAGGTCTAAACCCACCTTGATTCATTTGTAGCGGAGGTCGATACCCAAACGGGGCTGCTTGGGGTCGCGGAGTATACTGGTGAGCTTGGAAGTTCGGTTTGAAGCCCGACTGCATCGGATGTCGTATAGGTTGCGAGGTAAATAACTGTGGCCTATACTGACCTTGATTTGGGACTCCGAATTTAAATTGTGGAGAAGCTTGAGGCGGAGGTCTCGGGTTTACTGTGTTTTGGCTGTTTAAGAGTTTAGCTTTTATCTGATATTGTTCACGGAAATTCACCTCTTCTATTACCTGTTTTAAGGCGTCCTCTAGGTTTTTCGGATTTTTCAAACGTATGACCCTGACCATATGCTCTGGGAGATTGTATAAGAATACATTAAGGGCTGTGTTGTTATGTATTAGTCTTTTAGCGTTTTTTACTTCGTCTGAATTTATTAAATTTTGGTTAATTTTTGCAAAAAGGGTGGCCCTTACGTTTTGAATGCGGCCGCAGAATTCTAGGTACGTTTCTCCGGATTTTAACTTCATCGATTCTAATTCCATGGCCACTGACTCCTCGCTGCGAGGGTCTCCAAAATGTTGAATTAGTAGTTCTCTCAGGTTGTCGTAATTTAAAAAATCTTCCCTCTCACTGACTAACGCGGCGGCCTTCCCTTTTAATTTGCTAGTGATGCATTGCATCAGATACTCATTTCGCTGATTACTTCCTTGGAAATGTTGGATAACATACTCGCACTTTTTTAAGAACAATGTTAACGTATTCGCGTCACCCTCATATTCAGGAATTAGTTTTAACATATCCCTTAGAAGGGGAGGTGCTAATTGCGCTGCGTTGTCAACCATTTTTCTTAGTAAGTATAACACAAAAAAAAAACTAAAAATATCTAAACACTATGTGCGGTTTAAGTCACGTTAACCTAATCTATAATTACTTAAAAATACAATTTCTTAACTAAAACGCGCAATTTTCGCTACGTTTTCCTTAATTTAATGTGTGCAGTTTCAGTCACAATTTTCTTAACTAAAACGAGCAATTTTCGCTACGTTTTCCTTAATTTAATGTGTGCAGTTTCAGTCACAAACTTAAACTAAATGTGTGATTTTAACACAAGATATTGGATGGGAATGGGTGGAACAAGCGGAGGATTTTACTCTGGGTGTGCCACTTACATGCCCCGCATCGCCGACGTCCAACTCATTTATTTGGTTCGTGGATAATCGGATGGCTCCACGCGATGCTGCTAGCCACCAATGCTGCCACGCTCGTACACTTTTCACGGATTCTACGCTCGGTACTCGCGATGACAGCAGCCGATTATCCTACCGGCTGCGCCAGTTAGGAATCGGGAGCGCGTTAATATCTTTTTAAAAACTAAATTAAAATTAAACCACTTAAAATAGGTGTTGAGTGTCGAAGATTTTATTCTAAACTGTCCTTAATGCTAGGTCTTATTTCTAATGAAATGTTTGCTGATACGGCAAAGCCCGGGTGGCCGGATTCTATGAATCGTCGCTATGCCGCATCAGCTTTTATACAGGGTTATATGCTTATACTTAAGACTACAGGGTTATATGTTTATATATCTACGACTATGGGAATATAACTAGATAAATGTTCTGTTAATATTTAGATGTTCCAAATGTCTGTAAATATCGAGTTAAAAAATATAAAAATTGAATTTGTTGTATGGAAACCCCTTTAAATATATTTTTATGAATTATTTATTTTTAAAAGTAATATCCAATTAAATATTCGGTGAAAATTGTAAGCGTCTACCTGTTACCGTTATTATATTAGGTAAGCCCTGATAAAATAACTATAAAGTCCGTCAATCTGCTACATTCCAATCCAGTGAAGATTTTACATCATGTAAGTACTATACTCGTAATATAAATATTAGCTTTGTAATAGTAACTACAGCACTATGAGACAAATTAGCAATTCCATGTGTAATTAGAAACCCTAAATAATGTAATCAATGGCAAGCAAAATGACTTGCAGGGTGTTACGGTAGCTAAGTAAACAGGCAGTGGTACAGTTACTTGGAAATAATGAAAATTATAACTCGAGTCAAAAAATAAAACATTTGAAAGTTCGTCGTCTCACTTGCACAATAAAACGAGTGAGCAAGAGGAAGCGAAGTTTCGATTGTTTTCTTTAAAGACGCGAGTATATAATATAAAGGCAGCAATAACAACAAACTGGAGATAATTACTTACTTACTACTGACTTCTAAATCCCGCATTATATTGAATCAAACAAATAAAAAGTAAATCACACTTCAGGTAATAATGAAAGTAAATCTAGTTATTTGGATGACGTTCAAAACAAAGGTTAACACTTGTTATGAAAAAAAGGCTTTATTCAACTGCTCATATTATTTACATAGTTTGACAACTTTTCCTATCATTGTTGCAGATATCATATTAATTGTCAATAGGGGATTAAATCGAACGAACACTGGTTAACCCCATACTAAAACATTTCTAGTTTGCATTATGGCTAACACAACTGATATACTACATATACATAAACACTTTATATCGATACATAATTAGCAACCAAACCGTCAGCCAACAAATTCATCATCATTCATCGCAAAGATGTTGGCCGTGCGGGAATCAAATCCGGTACCCTCTAGTTGGCAGTCTGGTATGGTAATCATTACGCCCAAAAGGACGGCAAACCAATATTCTGCAATTAAACGGGTTTTGACTTTGATTTTTTAGTTCGGAGACACTAAAAATCTGTAAATCTAAAATCTATCTATCAATAAAATACTTTGAATTTGACTCATAATTATATTCAATGCTCTCATTACCGTAAAAACAATAAATATATGATACCCAACCCCATAAATTATAAATAACGCGACACCCAATAAAGCACCCTGAGGTACTCCTCATTGGAATGCATCAAACAGCTCAGGATGCGTCGGCACTCGACCGAATAGCTTACCCCGGTAACCTACCTATCACATCGTACTATTAATATAAAGGCGAAAGTTTGTCAGTTTGGCTGTATGTTTTCATGGTCTCAAATTAGTGTAAATAAAGTATTTAAGTGAAAATGTAATGGGTATTATGTATTTGTAATAAGAAAAGAAAGAAAGATTATTTATTTATTTCAGAAACAGTAAAGCTAAGAACAAGTAAATATGACACTACCTTCTGCTGAAGTTTAAACTGTAAATAGAATAGACACTACCTTCTGCTGAAGTTATAATAGAATAGGCCTATAAAACGTGTCCAATAAAATGGTTCCACCGTCCACGTGTAAAATACCGCGGTGGGCGGGGCAAAATAGCTACCCGCGCGCCCGCGTGGCGTCACAAGGTGGTGACAAATCGCGTGCGAGAATTACTGTGTGTGTGAGTTTGATTTTGATGAAATTTGTAACGTCACGGTGTAACATGCGTGAATCATTCGCCTTATTTAAATTTACTTTAATTTCTTAGGTGAATTTTTATGTTAAATATTATTTTTCTTGAAACAATGTAAATAAATAAATAATAAATAATGATAAAGAGAGAAAGACCCCTAGATTTACTACTTTACGATCCAAACTTCGGTCAAGTTCTTCTACCAGCTCACTCCTCACTTCTGTATTCTAACTGCCCAGCGTCTCAACCGCAAAAGGAACAAAGGAAAGAAGATATTGGTGGCGAATCAGCGCCACACACGACTTAACTAGATGTAAAGTAGCTCTGTCTCTTTTGGTCATAGATGACCAAAAAGAGATGGTACAATCTAAACCATAGACAAAACATCAAAAATCACGTCAAACACATCAGATTTAGAGTTGTTACAATTGGGTGCGCTCTAAAATCACTTATATTTTTCATATTTGACGTGATTTTAGTTGTTTTGTATGTGGTTCAGAACGTACCGTCTCTTTCTGGCCACCTAAGATGAAAAGAGACGGGGCTTCTTTAAACTTAGTTTGGTCGTGTGTGCCGCTGAATCGCCACCATTGTGCCCCAAGTCTTGCTTACTTCTTTCTTTTTTATCAGCTGCATCTTCTTCTGCCAGAGAAAGGGCCATATTTTTTTTTTATCCCAGATTAAAGCGAGTAACGCCACGAGGCTCACTTAGTATTATATAGCTCGTGTATACACATTAGCACGGACTTGTGACCATAAACAACTCTATGTGCACTGTGTGAGCCACTAACCCGCGCCTTTCCTGTGTGAGGAACGCCTAAATAACAGCTGTCTCTGTCACATACCTTGTGGGTTTGAAATGTATTTTTTAATTATTTAGACATTTGAAGAAAAAAAAAATTATGTAAAAAAGCATATAGATTATGAAAATATATAGAGAGATTAACTCTTTATTGGGCAGATATTAGGTTCAAGTCAATATAAAAAGGTAACTAAATAAATATAAAAAAGGTAACAATAATTAATTATTCATCGTGCCCCAAACGGCGGCCTTATCGCTAAAAGCGATCTCTGTTAAAATAATAAATAGAAGATGATATTATTGATGTGGGATTATTTATTTGATGTACAATTAAAATATACCCTTTTATATGTAAGTATTTTACCTGGCGCAAAGGCTATCCATAGCCATACAACGCGGCAATGCCACGAGCGTTATGGGTACCTTTCCGTCAGGTTCTGTCCGGAGTGGCCTATTAAATTAATTTTATGAGTGGTTTTTTTTATTAGTTTTTAATTTTACAAGTAATTGACTTTAATATTTATGTAACCTTTTATATATCAAAGTGAACTTAATAAATCATATTATAAGGATATTATTTAAAAAATCCAATAACATTCCTCAATTAAAAATCACCGACGACTGAAAAATTATAATAAATGAATACGAAGTTTAGTCAAGATTGGTTAAAAATACGGTTTTTACATGAAAACCAACATTTAAATATACAGACAGACGAACACAGGTGGTCAGATATGGCCGTTTCGCGCATAGGTCAGTAATAGGCATAGCCTATGAGATTCTAGCATAAACAAAAAATCGTGACCTAAAACTGCTAAATACGAGTATAATTCTCAAAGAATCGACAAAAAAATCAAATAATATACGAATCACAAAACAAATTATCGTAAAATAATACATGTGAGACAATGAGTCTGAAACTGTTTATGAAATTAAATAAATGTATCGAATTCTTTAATGGAGCCTTTTAATTACGATAAACTACTTTTTACTTCTGTAACTTTATCAACCAAATCTAAGCCGTATTCCTATAGCAATAAAAATGTAAATAGCATATAGTTGCAGCTAAAGGTTAATTTGTCTATTTATATTGGCGTAGAGGTGTCCAAAAGAGCGGCATTTAGGTGAAATATTGTTAATTCAGTCACGTGTGGACTTGCTGTTATGTGTTGACTGTTACTTAATACGGTAGTAGCTTTTGTTCGGTTGTTTCTGGTATATATTTGATCGAAGCTCATAGGTGACAAAAATCCCCATATATCTCGGGAGATACGTAAACAAGATAAACCATTTATTGATAATTTTACAATTATACGTCAAAAATTAAAAAATGTCAATATGAATATAAATAAAAAAATTACAATATGATATACAAATAAATTGTAATACATGTCATATGGAATAATGTCAATATTAATACCGAATAAAAATAATAATATTTACCAATTACATGTCACGACATGATTCACATAACATTTTTTCTGATTCGTAAAATTGTATTGCGTGTACCTCAGCTTTAATTAGTTGGCACCGCCATTGATTTAATTAACGAGTTTTAGATTTAACAAGATGATCCGATCAGGTGGCTGATCACACTGGCTCGAAAGCAAGTGTAGCCATCCATGCAGCCGCGGATCGACATAACTGGCGACACATTGTCCATAAGGGTAAGCTCACACCGAGACGCGACGCTGCGCGCAGATTTTACATGGAGCGACTCAAAATATACTTTATTTAATACAGGAAAAGATACACAATTCATTGCGAGAACAAGCCACGAGGCGTCTCGAGGTGCAGCGCAACGTATCTGAATTATCACAATGAAATGTGTATCTTTTCATGTAGTAAATAAAGTATATTTTGAGACGCTCCATGTAAAATCTGCGCGCAGCGTCGCGTCTCGTCGCGCCTCGGTGTGAGCTGACCCTAAGGTGGCGGGTCGGGGTCATCACGATGCTCAGCACTGAGCTACCGACTAGAGGAGGAGGAGATTTAACGCCACCAAATGCTGGAACTCCTTACCACCACCAATACGGCTCCTCCAAAACAAATTTAACTTCAGGGTCAAGCTTAGGGGACACCTGCTGTTGTTACAGAATAACTTTAGCTAGTTCTTATTTTTCTGTATCTGTAGTGGGGTTTGCGCCTTCATCTTTTTATTTTATTATTAGTACCTAAGCTTGAGCTTTGCTCGGTATATATTTTTTTTTAATATGTCATTTTCTAAAAATGATTCCTAGCTAGATCGATTCATCGCCCCCGAAACCATAGAGGGTTTAACCATACTAAATTTCATGAAAATCATTTGAGCCGATTCCGAGATTCCAATTACTATACATATATACACAAGAATTGCTCATTTAAAGATTTAAGATATCATTTTTTCTGGTTGATTTTTTATGTTTTGTGGAGTTTCTAACTCTATGTTTTTGTAATTGTCTGTTTGTTTTATTATTATTTTTAGTTTATTTATTGTCTTATTCATGTATTTTATGTGTTCGCTATTTAATTTTTCTTCACATTTTCTTCATCTGTATCCCCACGCGTCTCTAAAGGTTGGTCCTGAAACTCAGTGCTGCAGAGAAATTTGTAGCGCTTATACTGAGGGCTGACCTTTTTCGGACACATATTATGCTATCTTTCTTCTTATTTTCATGTACTTTGTAATAATGTATGTGTGTGTCATCTGTGTCTGAAATAAATGTGTTCTTTCTTTAATAAGAATGCCTTCTGGCACTATTTTATATAAAAAAAGAATCTATTTTTGTATACAAACGGAACGGAAGTGAAAAAGCATTTCCCAACCAATCCACAAACGCGTGTGGATGCAAATAAACTCGCGACGCGCATTCGTAACGCGTCTACCCTTCTTACATAATGGACATTCGGCGAAGCTAACTCTTCGCGAAAACAGAGCAGGTTTCACTTTCTAGGCTAATTTTACGTAACTGAAGAGCTTTGTGTAAACAATGGGGTACATTATATTAGGGCTCCACACTTCATACACCAAATTTTTCAAAGGCTGAATCTATTGACGTTTTATACTAATAGTAATAATGATAATTTGAAGGGGTTACAACCGAAACCATAAAAAATATAGAAGTATATTTTTTGGGACTTCGGTGATGGTCGACATGATTTTTTTTCCTAAGAAAGTTGTCGACAGGTTCAATCATCTCTTAAAGTAATTAAGAAAAATAAATTGAAGTACTAAAATAAAATGCCTTGGCTTTGAATTGACTAGGAGAATGATCATCCAAGACAAAAAGTATGTAAGTTTATGGATCATAATGACACTATTTTAGAGATTAAATTTCTTTATTCACATTTTTATTGCCTATGCCATTTAAATTATAAAAAAAAATCATATAAAATAATAAGTATATGAAAATTATATACCTAATATAATATATAATAATTAGACAAAAATATTATTTAAATTTAAATTGACATCTTATCATAATATTGACATAATTATTATTTTACACATTTTAATTCTCTGACTATGTATGTAGTGATTTTGTCCTGGACACTTTTTCACGGCCACTATTCGTCTAATATAGAAACACATAACACTCATGATAAACACCAAATGAATCAAATATGTTTTTTTCATGATTATTGAAGTTGTTTGTTGAATATCTTTGTAATTTTGACAACCCTTTATAGAATTAATATTGAATATTACGTCATTACTCACATAATGAAATTCCAGTTCTGAGGAAATGAAGAAAAGGTAACATCAAATTGGCATGCACGTGGTATCTAATGTGCAGCTCGGCTGCATAGCAATAGCGAACAGTAACAACGCAATGATTGATTTATTGACCAGCCTTATTTATGTAAACGGAAGAAACAGTTGTTAACCCCCGACGTAAAAACTACGGGATGTTATAAGTTAGATGTGTCTGTATGTTTATTTGTCTGTGGCATAGCCTGCGTAGTTCAAGAACGGATGAACAAATTTTGATTTACTTTTGTTGTTTGAAAAGCGTGTTAGTCGAGAGATTGTTAGCGATGTTTGATGAAAATATCTATACTATAAGACTCTTTGTCCTGACTCATTCATCTAGAGGCAACGCAGAGCCCAAACGGCTGTTCCTAGGGGTATGACATTTTTAGGGCGTATTTGTTTTAGTATGTAGACGCGTACTAAGAATGGATTTTTGGAAATTCCACCCCTAAGGGGATGAAAGAGGGTAAAACAGTTTGAAAGAAACTTCTTTGTTTTTGAACTTCTAGTATCTAATATGGCAGCTGCCAAAAAATGGCAAATGGTGAATTTTGTTGAAAAATCATAACTGCCTCAATATGGGTCAAATGAAAGGGATTGAATAGTAGAATACATACACTACGATACATTCGAGAATGGCCACAAAACAAATCCAAGATGGCCGCCCTGACAAAAACTAAAGAATTTCAAAATTTTCCAGTTTTACTTACTTGTAACTGCTAGAGTTCAAGTCAGTGACTAAGTATCAAGATTTGGCAACTAAGTATGTCAGTACTAGAGATTGAATGCAAGAGTTTTTAAGCTAACCGTATTTCTGCGCTATAATTTATCCATGAAAGATATAGTAGAATATACGTCCCATATATTCTGGCATATATTCTTCAATTTCTTTCCTGGATACATCTGCAGTTATTCAATGTTTCATTTTTCTTTCTTCCAAATTTAATTGCATTAGCAATGACGGTCCCCAAGAAACAAAAAATAAATAGATATAAATATTTTAGATGAAAAATAAAATTAAACAAGTTAAAATACGCCAACGTATCATTAATTCTTACTTAGATGTCATAAATTGATACATACCTAATAATTATTTAACGAAGTATCGTAATGTTGTTGACAGATAGGGTATGAGTTAGGGTAATTGCCGTATGATTTCCTGTAAAAGAAATTAAAGCATCAAAAAGGGCACCTACCAGCCAACTAAATACATACATTAATAATATTTGATAGCCCATATCGCACTCACTCTCACCACCAGGACTTTCTTCCAACGAAATAAATAGTTATCCAAGTACGCGTCGATCAGGATTCGGCGCACGCGCAGCGCCCGCGTGCCGCGCCGCCTAAAGGATCACGTATAAATACCAAGCCCATTGAAAAATTAAATCATTGTTGCTCCATTAACCGGCCGGGCCGAACGTCTAATTAATCCAGTCTAATGACACAGTGAAAATAAAACAAAATGAAGTGTCTGTGTCTCCTCGCAGCTTCTGTAGCCCTAGTGAGCGGTTACGCCATCCAGGACAATGAGATTCCGAGGTTACGAACAAGTGACGATCTTCTGGACAGT
The DNA here is from genome assembly GCA_035578125.1 of Mellilla xanthometata. Lineage (NCBI taxonomy): Eukaryota > Metazoa > Arthropoda > Insecta > Lepidoptera > Geometridae > Mellilla > Mellilla xanthometata. The sequence goes on along the minus strand of JAPUBQ010000033.1, from coordinate 1,330,207 downwards.
GTTATCAGTGATTGTTTCGAAGCTGACGCTCCCATGTCGTGTCTCAAAGTGAAAGTTCTTTCGTTCCTGGACACGAAGTTGGGAGTAACGGCGGAGTCAGCCCGCGCTTTGGACGACCAGCATATTGACAAAGTGATCTTTGACCGCGTCGCGAGGATCCTCAACACTAACGAGTTCAGATTCCAGCTGCCCGAGTTCCTCTTCCAGAATGCTGAGGTGTCATACAGAGCTGACAGGGGCTTGGATGTTGAGTTCCCGGAGGACAAGAATGAGAACGGTGAAGGTACGAGACGTAGTATTGACGTAGTGTACAAACAAACATTCTTACGCAACGTTAAAAGTCAGTGTATAGACATCACTAGACTTTTCAATAATCATGTGTTTATCACTTAATAAAGACCCTTCGGTATCATCCAAAGCACAAGCACCCAATGCAAAAGCCAAGAAATGTTCAAAAATAATTAAATTTAAAAGACTTAAAAATCTTACGCAAGCTTTGTTAGATCATGTAGTGTTAAAGAAAGATTCTACCAAAACAAAGATTAACTAATTTAACATTCCCAGCTCGAGGCATCTTGAAGAAGAAGCTGTTGCTCCCGGTGCTGCTTCTCCTGAAGCTGAAGATGAAGGCCCTCATGCCGATCCTGGTCTCCATCATCGGCATCAAGGCGATCAAGGCGCTCGTCCTTAGCAAGTTGGCCATCACTCTGGTCCTGGGCTTCCTGATCTACAACCTGGTGATGAAGAAATCAGGTCAGTAGCAGACACAGAATTTAGATGGGTCAAGTTGTAAAGGTTAGAACAAGTTAGACAACATTTAAGTTACTGAAGATTAATTAGAACTTCAAAAGTGTTATGATCCATCCAACGAGTAAAAAGCGACGCGACGAAAAACAAAAGACAATCACGAATATCTATTCACGCATTAACGACCTGAGCCCGTTTTCAAATGTTCCTATTTCGTTCCAGGCATGCCCATGATGATGGCTCCGACTGACGCTCCCCCCGCGATGCAGTACGGACCCCCAGCCAATCAGTATGGACCTCCCTCCACCCAAGCTCCTCCCCAGGACTCGTACGGGGCTCCCCAATGGGAACCTTCTAGCTCCGGCCCGTACGCCCGAGTCTGGGATCCGAGTCAACTCGCCTACAGTTCATACTTCCCTGGTGACTCCAGCTCTTCAGCGTCCTCTGACCAATCACCGAGCTACTCCAGTGTAGCGTCAGTCTCATCATCTTCATCTTCATCATCTCCCTGAACAAACCCACCGATATTACCTCAGAATGTAAATATATAAGCACGCCAGTACTGAGTACTCACGAAGGCTAGAGTTTAGAGCTAGTTATTTATTGACGAGTATTTATTTTAATATTTATTGTACACGAATAAAGAAATGTGTTTTTTTCAATTGAGTTATTAATGCCCGTGAATGGGTTAGGTGAATGTCTGCATAAATTAAAAGTTATCCACACGTTAGTTTTATAACGATACTACGAAAAAGTGTTGGTGAATCAGAAATAAAATTGAAATTACGAACATAGATGAGCATATTTCGTCTCCAAGTTAAAAATATTTCCTCTTAACACTACAAATAACGTCATCGCAATAGAAATAGTAAAGGAAGAGAAACCTATTTTCCATTTCAATCAGCTTTTTACACATTCTACTAACGTAGGAACATTAAAATTAGCCACACACGATACATTGCTTCATTTTAACACCTGACACATTGCTGATACATTTTTTACAAAGTACAGCAAGACATTTGAACAGCAGGGCTAATATCTACGCGAGGTAGTGACACCCCGGTCTAAGGTGGGGTATGACTAGTCAGGAACAACTGGCTCTCAATGAAGCTACCGGAATACATCCTTAAGTATTTAGCGACAGAGCTTTCAACTTGAAAATGGTTATTATTGTTTTCTAACGACGTTTTCCTTTACCGAACGCTCGAGTTCTTTGGCTGGGATCGAATCTACAACCACTGGGATGTAAGATTACACACTTCCGACTGTGCTGTGAATGCTTTAAACTTTTATTCGTGAATGCAGAGTAAATAATGTACCTACCTGAATATGACAGCTCAATATAATCGTATGTAAATAGTTACATGAACGGAACTTCAATTTCTCAAAATAAATACAGTAAAAATACTCTTAAAACTTACTTTACTTAATAGAGATTAGTTTAAAGAGAGATCCCAAATAGAGTAAGTACTAAATAATTATATGTATAATCCACAAACATATAGTAATAATGCGTAGTATTTCTTTAATCCAGTGATAGTAGATCAAGACCTATAATAACTGTGAGGAAAGCATCAAAAGTGGAATTAGGATATCATAACTAAAAACAAAAAGATCACCATAATTATGGTAAGGGTTAGGTTTAACAGGTTAGAAACATTTATGCTACCTTTTCCATTTCCCCCTTTTCCCTCCATATACGTATGCCTGAGGAAATAGGTACACTTTCTATAATATAAAAGGAGTGACCTAAAAGTCGATGATTTCATAAACATTAACATTGGACGTGACTTTTATTGTTTGTTGAAGAAAGTAGGTGAATTGAGACCATAAAAATACTTAGAGATATATATATAGGTACATACCTTAACCCGCTTTTGGGTGCCCTAATATTCATAAATAAATATATATCTTGTAATTAAATATTATACAGAAATTTAGACAACCTACGAATTAATGAAATGTAATATTTTTAGGGAAATAAAGGCTATTTTATTTTATTTATAGGTACATACGTACTGATGTAGTGTTTGACTATTGATAAAACTGCAGGAAGAAAAGGAAAAATAAATTTATCTACTTAATATTTTTCAAGTGCTTTTTTATGGTTCCGTACCTAAAAGGTCAAAACGGGACTTCGCTGTCTGTCTGTCTCCAGGCTGTATCACAGAAACTGTAATAGCTAGAAAGCCGAAACTTACATAAGATATGTATTTCC